>CM077799.1:7533647-9933647 GCA_039737535.1 Lagodon rhomboides
TGTATTGTTATTCGTTACTGAATAAAAGAAAATTTCCAAAAGGTTTGGTGTGTTTTATGCATGTTTGTTATACAGAAGGGCTTGTTAGAACAAGGTCCCAAATAGTCGAATATTTGGGTCCAGCCCTACAAACTATTGATTAATTCGTCTAGACGAATCAAGGATGGTGGGAATAAACCACTGACTGCAGTCCTAAAGTTGTGACAGGGTACTTAATGGATTAAGTGTCTTCAAAGACAACCGGTCAGATTCATCCTCATCCAGCACATCTGTTAAAAACGGTTATTTCTAGTCGATAAACCATTCAAGACACTCGGTTTCACATTCAAATGGACGAGACACATTAGATATTCTACATACTCAAGATGTTCTGCGGGAAAAACACCATTTAAAAAAAAAAAAAAAAACCTGTTTATACAACATAATTTGCAAATGTCCGTGTACTCTGGAGGTTGATGAATGTGAGAGGAGCATAGCTTGAGGAAGGTGTGGGCTGCAGAGGAGAAACTGCTACTGCTTCAGTTTCCGAGCACTCCTGAGAACGCAGCATTAGTAAATCCTGCACTCATAAAACCAAATTCATCACCGTGAGGCACGAAAAAATAACGATACACTCACAGCTTATGGCGAGACATGAATATAAATGTTATCCTCCACAACATGTGCAACCTTGACAGAATAAAACAATCCTGATCCTATAGGTCCCTCTGTGTGCATACTGCATATTGTATTTGTGTGTACGTTGACTCCTACTCGTTCTCACACTCCGGTCTGTGTGGTGTTGTCTACTGGGCCGGCTTGTTTCCCCCTGGGACCCCCGCGCCTCCTCCTCCCCCCGCTCCCGCTCTGCCCGTATCCCCCGTTCGATGTGTCCCACATTCCCTTCACTGCCACACTAATTGTTTTTTGTAATTATTTTCACCCTTCTGCTATTGTGACAGGCGGCGGCTGCACTACTCTTAACAAATTAGCGCCGGCGACACGACGCACTCTTGAACCGACTTCCATCTCAAAACGCACGACGCCAAGTACGACACGTTAAATTAAATGTTACATGTAGGACCGAAACAATTAGTCAAACATGATCTTGTTTCTAGCTTCTCAAATGGGAAGATCTGCTGCTTTTCCAGTCCTATTGTGACATCTAATTAAATATCTTTGGATATTTTCTCAGACATTATAAAGGGTTGCTGGAAATTGTGATGAACAGATTTCTGGACCAAACGATTACATATTATATGTTTATTTATCAGGAGTTTGATTGATAATGAAAATAATAGCCAACTGCAGCACCCGTGAATGAGGATCTAAAAGTGTCAAGTATAAAACTTGGTCAATATTTTGCTCCTGTGAAAGGGTTTCTCGTTTTTTTTCACTTCTACAACTGCACAGATTGTGAAGTTTTGATTAAGATTTTATGAAGAGTTGAATTCAAGTACTTTCCAGAGGCAACGAAACCAAAAATGTACCTTCAATGTGCATGCAAGGACGATATCAAAAGCCAGAGGACGCACACACAACTCGCCCTTATGACGCTGGGTTTACACCATACACGGAATAACAGAAAAACACTTTACATTTCGGCACCCATGTCAGGAAATCTAGCTACGATTTGTTCTGTGTCTTAAAAAACTTTTTTTTTAAAGAAACATAAATTAAGCATTTTTCAAACTTTCAAGAGTTTGTACTAACCTTGTTCGAGGCAAAATAAATAACACTTGAAAACATTGATCCCCAAGCTAAAGTTGCCAAACTGACCTTAAAAACTTCACCAATCAGCATTTAAGTACAGTGGTATTATCACTAAAAAAAAAATGTGTAAACATGTCTCCAAAATTCTTGATAAATACCCCTAAATCTGGTTCTTGCTTGTGTGTCTTTCTCCGTGCTGCTTGGTTTAAGAGTGTTATTTTGCTTCTGTGGGGCTCTCAGGTCTCTGCGAGGCCTCAAGGACACATAATAATTTCAAAAAGCGCTGCACTTTTCAAGATGTGTTCAGCATAAATAAACAGGGCAGCTCACAAACATGCAGACTGATAAATTAGCTGGTTAACTTGCCTGGTTGTGGACCCGACCTGAAAATATCTGCACCTTTACGTGTTTTCTGTTTTTGTTTACTTGTTTTGTCATAAGTTGGGTACTGAAGGTCAAAATCATGGTATTCTGATAATATACCCAGAGCAGCAGTCAGGGTGGGGGCGGGGAAGGTGCTGTGGGCTCAGGTGGTGTCATGAAGTCTCACAGGGAGAAACCTCTGTCGTCATTCACAACAAGCTGACAAATGTACCTGCCTCTGTCAAAATGCATCTACGAGTTCAGCCGAGATGTCTCTAGCTGATAACCACACACACGCACACACACAACACAGGTATAATTGCAAGTGACACTCAATTCCCACCTGATCTTCTGAGTAAAACTAAATCACAGCAGAGCCACACCATCAAATAAGCAAGGCTTCTTGTGTTTAAGAGTTGTAATTTCCTGTTTAAGCCAAAAATAAAACTAAAAATGACCATTTTGAGCTGTTGTTAAAACACATTTCGATACGGATGAGTAAACTTTACAACATATGGTGACTGTCACTGCCATTTGAAGTGAGACTTACTTGAACTTATGGGAATTAATTTGCGATTGTATCATCTATTCCCTGAAGCAAAATGAGATTGCAAAATGCTAAGAGAGGGATGTAATTAAGTTAAAATAGAAATTAAAATATTTATAGGTATGTTCGCTCATTACTCCACCATGAATGTGCTTAATTCAGGGGTGACCACTGGTACAGGGGATTAATTAGCTACCGAGAAAATATACACCGATACCGCTGTTGAAATCCTTCAAACAGGTTTTAAAAAAAGACGAGTGTATCAGAGAACACACAGCAACAAACACAGCAGATTGATCACAATGGAAAGTTGAATCTAGATTTTTTGAAACACCACAAGGATGTTTAACCTGTTTTTTGTGACTGATGATGTGGGCTTACCGCCATCCTTACACAATTATATCTAAAAGTGTAGTAGAAGAAATTGCATCACTGTTTGTTTAAGTAAAGTTGCTGTATTAAAGTTAACTTAATTTGTTTTATCACTGTGCACTCCCTCCATCTTGAAAACCTTTTAGTTTAATGGAGAGTCTGAGCAAATAATATGGTTTGTAAGATCCCACACACAGACGTCACTTAGGTGGTATTTTCGACGACCCATACCCCTCAGAGAAACACAGAAATAGAGAGATGGGGGGGCATTACAAAGCATACTGCTGACTAAGCAAGTCAATATAGGTACAGAGGAACAGAAAAGGCGCAGCAGGCCTGTGTGTGTGTGTGTGTTTTAAGGTGAACAACTAACACTGTGAAATCAAAACTTTTCAAACGATTCTGAAAAAGATCAGCTACTCAAACGCTGATGTCAAAAACTCAATTCTATGACGTGATCCAGTCATCAGTGTAGCAAACTTTATAAAGTGAACTCACAAAAATAAATCACCTCTTTATGTTATAGTGAAGCTCAAACAGGAAAATGTGCCAATGCCAACAATTATTGGTTATGATTATAGCCACATCCCTCATCAAACTACTCAATAAAACAGACATATTTTCTAAGGGCTCGAGAAAACAATTCTCACAAAGTAATGGTTACTGTCGCTGCTTTATGGGCCCCCAGATGGCTTTTTAGCGGTCTGAGAGCAAAAGACTACAGAATTTAGTAAAGGCCGCTGCCGACAGGGAGAAATGATTTCCAATAACAATTTCCAGCAAACAGACTGATAAAAAAGTGGACACGTTTCTAATGGATGTGCTGAGTAATACAAGCTAAAACAAGTGCATAAAACTCAAAACCAACCTTCTTACACTCTGTTATGTGGTCATTTTATGCTTTGGCAACACAGACTTGGTTGTTTAGTCTGCTATATCTCAGCAGTTTGTGTGAACATGATAAATTAAGTGCATTCTGGATGCTACGGCTTTAAGTGTATCACCATGTGACACTGATCTAAATTTATCAAGTCATAGTTTGAGCTGTATATTCCAGTGTTATTTAAGAGAATTACTAGTGATAATGATGTGTAAACCATCAATAGTCTTCACTGGACTCACAAGGCTTGTTAGTGGAGACCCTTAAAGACAGTACATGGTTCGTATTAAGCGTGTATCAGGATATTTACCCTGCTCCGAAGGTATTCTGCAAGATTCTTTCGCGTGAAGTTTGCTGCTGCTGCTGGACTGAGTTCATAACCTGGTGAAATTGGAGGGAAAGGATGTCGGTCAAGTTTTAGCAGATGCAGCATCACTGTCAGTGTCAAGACATTTTGGAGTTAGACTTCTGAGGAGAAGGAAGACGAGTTGACCACACGATCATCCTTTGAGGTGCTTACCGTTCCTCATTTTGTAGAGCTGAACGTTTTTCTGGATGTACTCTGCGAACTGTACTGTGTCTCCTGCCTCTCCAACACACAGCAGCAAGATCTTCTCACTTAGTTTGAACATCTTGTCATAGTCTGAAAAACAACCAACAGAATGTATTCATTATCATTGTATTCTTAGTCATAAATAGCAACTAAAATGATAACTACCAGGGTGAGCAACGTTAAATCAGCAATTACTTTCACTTTCAGTGTCAGCAGCCTGCTTGGTCACCTTATGCTAACCTTGCTATCTTTTGTTTTCTTTACAAAAATGTGAAATGGATTTGATTTACGCTACGTATAGCAGTGGACTTATCTATATTCTATACATAATGGTGACAGTTATGGGCAGAAACATGTCTAAACGGTGCCAAAACAGATTGAGAGAGATTAAACCGCTGAGCTAACGTTAACTTACTTTAGTAGTTAGCTAGGTTTAGCTTTGCTAGCACACTCACTCTCGTTACATTCACATGCTGTGTGACGTTAACCACTAAATAGGAGAAGTTGCACGCTACACTTCAATATAAAGAAAGACAAGCTTTAAGCACAACATATCCGTAAAATAACAAGCCATTCATTTCAACAAGAACTATGACAAACAGGTCTGTTAGCAGGTGTAGCTAAATCAACCGGCTCAGTGGCTAACGCTAAGCTAACGCGTTGTCATACCGTGTTTCATCTGAATGATGCTGCTGGCCGCAACATTATCCGCGGCGACCAGGACGAAGTCAGGTCCCTGTATCCCGATTAAATATTCCATTCTGTATAACAGTTACGAGCTGAAAGATTTCTATAAAAATCTGAAAGAGCAGTCGTCTCCTTTCCTCGTTTGTGCAGATTACACAGCAAAAGTTTGAGATGGGTGTCGCGGCTTGTTGTCGTCACCGGAAAACGCTCTTGCGCGCTTTCAACGCGACTCGGGCGGGCAATTTGAGCGGACTGCTGTTGTCGTGTCGGCCGTGTTGTGATACTTCTGTGTCGATTCTGAAGTGAATCCAAAACGAATCGGTGATTTCTCCGGGAAGAGGTCGGTATGAACGAACGGGTGTCTGACAACATAATGGCGGATTCTGGTAACCTTAACGGCTCCCTGCGAAGACGGTCGCCGCGGTTGAGTTCTCCTCCACAAGCTAACGTTAAACCTGGCAACAAAATGGCGGTGGGCTCTGTTGCTGTTAAACGCTCCATCACGGTGAGGAAAATAGCGCCCAGAAAAACTGTAGCACCGTCGGAGCACAACAAGGAGAACACGCCGAGGCGGTCGGGGTCAATAGGCAGCCAGAAGACGCTGAAGGTGTCCACCCCTGGTCCTGTCCCGGGCCGTGGAGGCTCCTCCTCGGCTAAGAAGAAGAAGAAGGAGGCCACTATGCCCTCACCGATCCTCCCCTCGACACCTCCGCCGGCTCCTCTTGCTCAGCAGCCGGCAGTGGATCCAGAGGACGCGGTGTGGTCCCAGAAAGTGCGCCGGTCCTACAGCAGGCTCAGCGACAGATCCCTCAACAGCCCCGACTCCAGAGACAACTTGTTCGGCTTCGATAAGCTGAGCACCCCCGAGGTGGGCCGGAGAGTCGGGCAGCCCAACGCGGCTCTGGAGGTTTCTGGATCTTTATCTGCTCTGAACTCATTCACGACGTTGCTTGAGGCAGAGGACGGCGGCTCAGCTCTGCCCGAGCCGGACACAAACATCCCTGGAGTGGCTATGGGGAAGGAGAAGAGGAGGAGGAGGAAGAAGGTCCAGCAGATAGATGACACGGAGGTGGACGCGCTGGCTGCCATGATGAACGCTGAGTTTGACGAGGCTGAGGTGTTCGAGCTGGTGGTGGAGTGAAAACTGTGACTGACAGACATTAAAAGACTGAAGGGGAATCTCTGACAGCATGTGATTTTTGTCACTGACATGCTGAAACACACTGACTCTGAGAGGACAACACTTATATGTGTGCTTCATACTCAAAACTTCCAAGTTTCTGTATAATTTCAGCTCTAAATATTGTACATTTTGATCTTTTGTATTTTATATGTTGTTGTTGTGCATTTAAATGCTCTTAAAGTGGTTGTTTAGGTCATTATGTGATGGCATAACAGCATAATATCACATTTGTTTCGATTATGACCAGTAGTTGGTTGAGTAAAACCCAAAGCATGTTCTTTATTCTGTTTTTTTCCTGTGATCATTTACCTTTTTTATTTGTGATTTTAAACCTCCAACTTGGCAAAGGTGTATTTTACAAGTTCGTTGTTCAATGACGTGACACAGAAGGAAAATATGTGACAGCTTGATATGGATCATTCTCACATGTATAAACTGTGGTTTGTAAACTTTGTTTGTAAAACATTTGCAGGAATGGTCGGATCCAAGAGCTATAATGGGATTTTCTATTTTTTTCTATTGGGGGAAATTAAATGGACAGAATTGGCATTTTGTTTTTCATCAATGTTCATAATATTTGAATCAAAAACAACAGATGTGGGCAGAAGTTCAGAGGTTTATAACCACACTTAAATTATGTTTTATGTCCACATTTAATTGACATACAATTTCAGAATGACACTGTTCAAAAAAGAAACTCTACTTTTAATTTCGCTTGCTTGTAAATGTAAATAAATACTCAATTAAATGACCAGAATTGCCAGTAGACTTAAAGTTCTTACAGTCACAACACAGTCTGACAGAACAACACGTGTTGTCAGTGATTGTTTAAGTAAGGTCACTTTTAATGAAACCACTAAAACATTTGCAGTATTTGATGCAATTATCTGCTCAATCTGCAGCAACATTTATCATCTGAGTGGAAGGTAGATCTTGTTTAAAGATTGTCTTTGGTGTAATATTTAAGGAAAATCTCTCAAGTCATGTTCAGGCTCAACAAAGCTTTAAATAAGGGTACAAATCATAAACTTAACTAATGATGGATGGATAAGTTCACACTTGATAGATCATCAATTTTTGTAATGATAATTCCCAGTTTATTTAACTGACGTGCAGCCAAATCAGCTGGGCTCCTCTTACGTAATAGTTTATTTTCAGACTGTGCATTTTTGGGTCATAAAATGAAACAAGTAACATAATTAACATTCCTAAATCGAGGATCATTTATCAAAGGGTGGCAAAATCGTGATGCATCCCGCATCCATTAATGCACTCAATCACCATGAGTCATGCGACAGTTAAGCATAAGATTTGTACCCTCATTGTAGTGTTACATAATCAGGCCAAAAAGTATTCTGAGCTGTAAAATGTGACTGCCGGGGAACGACGACACGTGTTCGTGATAATGTTATCCTGCACAGGTCTTAATAAGGTAGCCAAACATGTTGGCTAACAACACATTCCTATACACAGCGCCGGTCTCTGGTGACCGCGCTGAGGCAGACTGAGTGAGTGGGCGATCTGTCTGGATTTAATGAGAATGGTGGACAGGTAAACGCTCTCCTCCAGAGTCTCTTAACGGTGTAAGTGGATGTGTTGCATAATTTGCTCTAACAAGAGGAGGGGGGGCTGTTATCAACCCTCACGCCTGCGTCTGACTGTGCAGACTCTGATCAACTGTATGGGTCTGTTTGGCTTCAGAGTTTTAATGTGTTTTGCAGCTGACATACAAACGACCTGAATAATTGATTGGAAAAACAAATACAGACGCTTCTATACGGGGCACAGGAGGTCAATCAAACATTTGATGAATATGAAACAGTTGTTAATCATCTGCTTTGGCTGATCAGATCTCAACCCAGTTGAGCTATGAGAGACTTTGAACTAATGTGTGAGACGGCACTCCCGACCGCCATCATCAAAGTGTCGAATGAGGCCAAATTCCTCTTGAAGACGGTGTTAAAGGATAGGTTCACCCACAAAATAACAATTTGATCATTATCTGCTATAAGTTTTGTAGTCAACGCAACATTTCTGGAGCTTCGGAGCAAAACAACGTTGCAGCGTTCCCCTAAACAACTGAAGAGAAGGAGACTTGTTTAGAGAAATGTCAATAAAACAACACAAATAGATATAAAACGGCTCCATACAGCTCATCCAAGTCTCCGGAAGCCCAGATATCCCAAATTGATTCCCTCGATGTGTGGTGGCACTTCAGCCCGGCTGCCAGGATATAACGTTAGCAGGTAATGCTAACATTTATACTCGCGATTGGGTTGCGAGCTCGTACATCCACTACAAGTAGAGTGCGGGCTACTGCTTTTAGGTCTGCAGCTGATATATTTGGTGATAAAAGGGTGTAAATAATGTCTTTTCACATCAGTTTGGGATCTCAGGTCTTCTGTGCTTGACGTGGATTAGCTGTGTGGAGCCATTTTATGATTTGTTCAGTTGTTGAATGCAACAACGCTGTTTTGCTGTAAAGCTCCAGAAACGTTTTGTGGACTACAAAACTTCACCTGACTCTCCATCAGCACGAGGTTGAGGAGATAATGAGTACATTTTGTAGTTTTGGGTGAACTGTTCCTTTAACACTAAACAAGTTTGCCCTCCTTTGTGATATTCCACAAAGTAAGATGTAGAAATTTGGGATTTTACTCTCTTGACAACATAAAAAGAGTCACAGCTGAGGCTGAAGATTTGGGACACTTGGTTCATGCTGGTGTTAAAGGGGCACTACGTAGTTTTGGAGAAGACGTTTAAACTCTGAATTTTGATATTTACAATATTAATGAGGCAATAAGACAAACTCAAAAACAGTTATTTTTTCGTTTTCTTTATTTTGTTGGAAGCTAGAGAGGTGGCGGGGTCCGCCACATGCAAACAAAGTGAAAACAGTATGAAACTGAGTCGTCCTTTAAGGTCAGTTTGCTCATTCAGTCATGAAAACGAAGAGTTTGTTTATTTTGTTTACCACATAGTGCAGCTTTAAAGGTGACTTATCATTATACTATATGTCAGGATGCTCTTAAAGCCCTGAACGTGCTACACCTGTCCTAGAAACATACCTGTGCATTAGGTGCAACCGTAAGGAATAAACCCTGAATATCTTTATTTAAATCTGAATAAGTGATCCACAGTGTTGCAGAGGACGCTGACAAGTATATCTACACCTGTTATACCCACCTCGGAGGGAGAAAAAAAACAAAACAACAACTGCCTGAATAAGCTATGAAGTCGGTTATTTACATCTGCCGAGCGCACGCACATCCTGCTGATAGTATTTGTGAGTGAGACGGAGACACACGGAGAGATAATGAGTGTGCGGAGGTGCAGCAGGCAGCGAGAGCGAGTAAATCCACAATTTGCTCACGCATTTTAGGGTGCGCAGAGCGTGCTCTGTTTTCTTCCTCAGGTGCCATTTCATGTTCATACCCTTCATTTGGCATTTCAGCTCCCTGGGAGAGGAGGAGAATATTTTTTTTTTTGTATATTTTTAACAAGGTGTTCATGTCTGGCTTGTCACCGCGGCTGAGAGTTACAAACAGAGAGAAGTAGCAGGGGTGTTTTTTTGTGAGCTGCCACAGCCAGAAACAGTTATTGATTTACAATGCTTCCACTGCCTCTGCTCAGGCTGGCTTTTTTTCTTTCTCTCTTTTGCTTTTGAGTCTGTTCATGCTGATTTTTTGGGAGGTTGGATATTTTACACTCATATTCATGTGTTTTTTTTTCCTCCCCTCTCCCCTCTCCTCTGCTTTTTTCCCCCCCCACCCTCCCCTTCACATTTCACTCACGGCAGTTGTCGCTGGTTCAGCTTGACTGCTTCGTTAGGGCTCATCATTTGCATTCAGATTAATTATCTAATTACCGACAAATGTCCGGCGGCCACCCCACACTCCGGCTCGTCAGCTCTCAGCCTGTAATTATTTTAATCATTTACTTTCATCTGGAGCGTTCCTGCCATACTCCTGTGTTTAGAGGCCATTCTTAATTACCCTGCCAAGACACTCTTTTCATGAGAGGGAGGGGGGGGAGGGAGGAGAGGGGTTGGTTTGAGGGGAGAGGAGAGCAATTGGGTGAGGGAACATGTGTGTGTGTGTGTGTGTGTGTGTGTGTGAGAGAAAGACCAATGGGGACATGATCCAGAGGCTTTGACAGCACAGAGGAAGCTCCCTTCTCTGCTGGATGCTCTTTCCTCTCTCTCTCTTCTTCTTCTTCTTCTTCTTTTTTTCCCCCTTCTCCACTCCTCTCTCTACATACACCCACCCCCCCAACCAACTTCCTCATCTCTCTCCTCTCACCCACCCTTCCCTCACCCCCTCACCCCCTCCCTCCCTCCACCCTACCCCTCCTCCACGCCCCGCTTCCCCCGTTATACTTCCTCCCTTTTTCCCTTTATCGCAAGCACACACAGGAATCGCCCGTGGGCTTCAGTGCTCTGACTGCTAATACACTGACACACACTTACACACACACACACTACACACACACACACCACACACACAGAAACAGGCAGACAAGAGAGTCATGCGCCCTGTTTGTGGCACTCATCAGGATGCACACATCTTTTCCACTATCTGCCTGGAAAATCTATACTTCTCCCCTCTCTCTCTCTCTCTCTGCTCTGTTTCTGTCTCTGCATCCTTCAGACCGACGTCTCTCTGCTGCCTTTCTCCTCCTCTTCCTCCTCTTCTTCTTCTTCGTCGTCCTCCTCCTCCTCTCCCAGCGTATTTGGACGGCCTCTCACATCAGGCCTGCTGCCGCCCGTCCTCGGCGAAAAAGGGTCATCTCTTTCTCCCCCCGTGTGACCGCTCCATAATGATGCTCTCACTCAACCCCTTAAGCCACTCACCCTTCTCTCTCCCCCCCTCCTCCCCCTCCTCCTCCTCCTGACTGCTCTTGTTAAGAAAAGCGAGAGTGAGGGAGAATGAGAGTGAGAGAGAGAGGGAGAGATACAAGCTCTGTAATTGGGCTCTTGAATATTTAAGTCACTGGGGATGAAAGTTTAATGAAAAGATGATTATCTACCAGTTTATCACACCACTGTTTCATATTTCATTTTCATATGCTTCGTTCCGAGCCGCATTGTCCGTTCTGGCAGCTGTGGATACAGAGTTTATGATCCTAGCGTGTGCTGGAAAATACTGGGAGAAGAGGGGTTTTAAAGTCATGACACACAGGAGACACTTTAAGTGAAACTGTGAGGGATTTTGTCAACACTCGGGTGCAAGAGAGTTCATTTTTACCATTTAGATTCTCATTCCTAGTCATCCAGTGTGCGAGAGAAGAGGAGTGTTAAAGTCATGATACATGGGAGATACTTTGAGGACGAAAAGTGGGATATTTCGTCCTTTATTGCTCACTTTTCTTGGATTTAGTCACAGTGACCATCAATTGTTTCCCATTTAGATTCTCATCTTGCAGCTTTTTCCACATGATACTGAGTTATGATCCGGTGTGTGTTGGATAATATTAAAGTAGAGTAAAAAGGGGAACAGATGCGCTGACAGAAGACAACTGAAGTGTCGTAATTTCTTAATTTGGTTGATTTGGTCACATTTAATTAATTATTTTTCTACAAAGAACGATGCTGTTTACATACTTTGTCCCATGAATAGATGTCATAAATCTATTATACTTTTTGGCAGCAAGAGTGTTCCCCATTCAGATCCACGTTCCTAGTGGCTTTGTCCATTTAATACTGAGTTATGATCCAGTGTGTGTTGGAAAACACCGAGCAAAAAGGGGGAAAGATGCACTGACGAGAAATAGTTTGTTTATGATGATGAAGAAAACAAACTGAGGAGAAATTTTGTTGACTTTGTCGACACTTGACTCTTTATTTCTTGATTTTTGGTTGATTTGTTCACATAAATTATTGCTTTTTTCCACTGAGAACAAATTTGTTTATTTGCATTGTCACATGAAGAGATGTCATTAATCTATTACCCTTTTTGGCATCTGTGGACCAGGTTATGATCCAGTGAATGTTGGAGAAAGAGTTACGCAGCATTATCTCTCCAAAGTTAGCTAACATTAGCCACTTCAATCAACTGGTAACAGCCTACCAGCCCAGTGGTTGCAGCCAAGTACAACTTCTAAATGACTGAACTTAATAAAGTCTGTGTATTTTATTTTTACATGTATATAGCCTACATTATTTAATATTAGCACAAGTACAGAGTCATAAAGTCAGTGAATTAACCAAGTAACGCTAGCTAGGCCTAAAGTCTAAAGTTAGCTATCATTAGCGACCATAATCTACTGATCACACCAGTCCAAAGGGGTCGAAGCAGTAAAACCTCTGAATTACTTAAATTGAAAATGTTTGTGTTTTATAATGTTTAACATACATAGTTTATCAGTCGCACAAGCAGAAAAGAGTCATGAAGTCAATGAAATAACTCAGTAGCCTAGGCTAAAGCTAGCTACACAACACTATCTGTCCAAAGTTAGCTAACATTAGCCACCATAATTTAATGGTAATAGTCTACCAGCCCAATGGTTGTAGCCTAGTATAACTTCTAAATGACTTAACTTAAAAACAGTCTGTGTTTTTTAATGTATAGCCTACATAGTTTAACACTAGCACAAGTAGATAAGAGTCATAAAGTCAGTGAATTAACCCAGTAACGCTAGCTAGGCCTAAAGTCTAAAGTTAGCTATCATTAGCGACCATAATCTACTGATCACACCAGTCCATTAGGGTTGAATCAGTAAAACCTCTAAATTACTTGAATTGAAAAAGTTTTATATGTATAGCCGACAAAGTTTAACATTAGCACAAGTACGAGTCATAAAGTCAATGAATTAACTCAGTAGCCTAGGCTAATGCTAGTTACACAGCATTATCTGTCTAAAGTTAGCTAACATTAGCTCGGCCTACAATAGCTCATCTCCTGCTCACACCACGCCCAGTAGGCCAGGCTAAGGTTTGTGGCATTAAAACCTATAAATGTAGGTTATTGGGATTGAACAAGTTTGTGTTTTATTGCACATTCAAGAGTTTATTTGTAGGAGAAGGAATGAGTTATGAGTTAATGAGGAGTTATATCTCCTTCCAAAAGTTAACCTAGGCTATATGGCATCATTTCAAGGCGATGAAGACACTTTTTTAAGACAAAAATTATATATTGCAACTTTTTTTGGTAAATTTATGAGCAAGGTTTTTCATTGAGGCTCTGTAAGCTGATGTTGAGCCATGAACATCGACACCATATGGTCCTCCAACGCCTCCTGAACAAAAGTCGCTATTTTTTTTTCTTTCCTCCCCTTCCTCTATTTATTTATTCAATTAACAGTTCATTTATTCTTTTATTTCCAGACATTAAGATCTATATGATGTTTTCAAAGCTTTCTCTGTACTGCCAGGAATTACATTTGAGTATAAAAGTACTGGAATCAACGTATGAAATATCCACAATTTGTATAATACCAGTATGTTACTCCCTTCCAACCAGGTCACTTAACCCCTACATTTTAATAAAATGAAATAAAATCAGACACATTTAAAAGAAAAAAATATATATATCAGCCATTTGTGGAAGATATACAGTAATGTTAATCAATTGGGCATACAGTTTTTTCAATTTAGTGGCATTAATCCGATCTTTGTTTTTGTTCTTCGCATACAAAAACCATGCAGACACAACATTTCTCAGTTCAGACATTAATTAAGAGATGAATTCAGTGCCAATACTTTGGCTTAAAGCATCAGATGGTAACTTAACCCCGCTGATTTCACCCCATTCTGTTGGTTTGTGTCGCCTCCATTGACACAGTTCAAAGACAGGCACCGGGACACTCTTTCCTTCGTTTAATCGTGTTGGATAAACAGACGGCTGTTTGTTATTCATTCTCATTATTCATAATGGTGGGGACATTAATCCCTTTTTGCGAGAAGATGGTGTGAAAAAGCAGCGTTGTGCCGCTCTGACGTGTAGCACTTTTGCCAAACCCCCAGTGGAATAACAGGCAGGACCGCAGAGTTTTTTAAGGGGGATTATGTCGCGGACCGACACATAGCCTTAGGCCAGAGTTTGGAAAAGGGGACGCAGTTTGGACGGCAGAGATTAGAGCACCAAGGTACGGCGCAGACAGGCCATTTCCAGGCAAAGACGACGCCTACGCGGGTCAATATGTGGTGCGACAATCTTCTTTTATAAATGAATTCTGGTAATAATACTTTATTTTGAATGCATGAAAATTAAGATAAGGGGGCGATGCTTCCACGAGAGGACACACACGACAAAAGATTGAATTTTCGGCGGCGTACAATTTGCATTCTTTGTGTTATTTGATTAATTTTTTGGCAAAGTTGCGGAGATAAATTCATGAGATGCATTATTAAACAGCTTCAGTCTGTGCTTCAAAAAAAAAAAACCTGAAATCCAATAACCTGTATGAAAGAAGCCTCTGGGGACTGTAGTGAGACGGAGTTAAAGAGTGTGTTAACCCTGCCTTATGAGTTACTTGGCATTCATTTAGTCCCATAAAACTCCTTCAAAAAATGTGCGGATCTGTATCGTTCCCCGCTGCTTATCGGTTTAATCCACAATTTCACGCCGTCGAGGCGGGGACGACCCGCGACGCTTGTCGCTTTTGTGGACGGGGTGTCACCGTTTAGCCCTATCTCTGCAGCTCGGGGAAACCAGGGGAGCTCCGTCTCTGGGTCGGGGTAAGGAGGGAGGGGAGAATAGAAGGAAAAAAAGAGCAAGTTAAATGGAAGTGACAATCTGCAAACATTCCTGCCGGCAGCTGCGCAGCATTCTCCATAGTTCACCACCCTCCGCATGGTCACCGGGGCCCCCCTGCGACCCCCCGTGCCTGGCACACGCACCTGCCGCTCCCAGCCGTGCTTTCACCGACAGCCAGATAATCTATGGGCGGGTCCGGGGCCGGGGCTCCCCTCAATGTGCTCTTGAGAAAACCCCTTATGCGTGAAAGAGCCCCCTTTCTCTGCCTTTTGTCCGACACAGTTTTATGGGACAACATTGGGCATTATGAGGTTTGGGGGATTTTCCACGGGACTCTATAGAAGGGTATAATCCTTTCAGGCACGGGACGAATAAAAAAGTTTTAACCTGCTGTTTTCATATTTATTAGCTGGTTAAAGCAGGCGAGGCAGCTGAACCGTCACACACACACACACACACACACACACCCTCCTCCCTCTCCTCACACACACACACGCAGAAGCTTCAAGTCCTGGAATCAAGCATTGACGAGATGCTTCGTCTTGAGAGGGGGGCCCCCCATAATGGACCTGATTGCTTTCACTGAGTGAGTCAATAGAGTCAAGTGGGTGACAAACACCGAGGGTCATCAAGGCATCAAGTGCCGTGTGGTTTTCTGTTTCAGTCAACAGGTTGATTCAACACATTATTAGATAAAATGTTCACAGTCTGAAGGAGGATCTGACCCGTTTTTTGTCGTCTCTGTCAATTAAAGTTTTGACGACGTTTAGCTTGTCAATTTGGGCTTCGAGTTAAGTCAAATTAAGCCGATTTAGAGGCTCAGTGAGTGACGAGAACAATTTGATTTTCTGAATTAGCTGTTGATGAGACTGTGAGTTATTTGACTTTAATAATAGGGCTCTGTAGGAATGAGCAAAATGATATTTAATAGTTGATTACAGTGAGACATTTAATTAAGCAGGTAGATTTCCCTTCTGTGTAATTCATGTGGGAAGTTTCTCCTCAACATATTTTTGTTATTTTATTTGAACTTAATTTAACCAGGGAGGTCTCTTGAGATTAAAATCGCTTTTTCAGGAGAGTTTTAGCTAAAATACTGACTTGTTTTTTTGTAGTAAAACAAACTGTAACACTTTTCAATAGCCGTCATTACTGAATCATACATTTACAGTTAAAGAAAGGATTTATAAAACATTTATTAAGCAATTGCAAAGGTTTATAAAGACTAATAAATGGCAAATTATAGTAAATTAAACATATTGTGGTGTGTAGGTTTGCCCAAAATCAAGCTTAAGATGACACTTACTGTGTCATAAAAATGAATGAAATTTAAATAGGGTTTGGTTGACAGAATCACACTTGATGCATGGATTGTATTTTAAGATCTTTTCTAAATAATGCCTAATAGTTTCTCCGCAAAGAACGGTAAATTTTAGATTTTAAAACAGCCATCATTATTAAAGAGTAAATTACATATGATTAATATTAGTGAATAGTAACTTCACTGTTGACTAACAATGAAATGCTTTATACACCATTTATTAAGCAAATGTAATGGTATACAAACACTTATAAATGGCAAATTATAGTTAATTAAACTTGTTTGGCTGCAATAAAAATAAAAAAAGTGGAGGTTTGCTCCAACAACAAGCTAAAGATGACGCCTACTGTGTTTGTTAAAACGACTGAAAATTGAATGGGGTTTGGTTGACAGAATCAAACTGATTTGGAGTAGGTTTTATAACAACCATCATTAATAAATGGTAAATTATAGTTGATTAAACTTTAGCTAACAGTAATTTCACTGTTGACAAACAATGAAATGTTTTAGAAACCATTTATTAAGCAACTGTAAAGGTTTATTAACATCAGTTGCAACTTTATAATGGCCATTCAGATGTTTATAAATGAACTACACAGTATTTGTTAACTATTTACAAACTATTATAAACATAAGATGCAACTTTACATCAAACAATTGCTTAATAAATTATTCATAAATCTTATTGTTGTTTCTTAACAGTGAAACAACTGTAAATTAAAGTTTATTTAACTGTAATTTACCATTTATTAATGACAGTTGTTATAAAATCTACAATTTTCCAACATCTTTTTTTAGGAAAAACTATTTAAGTTCTTTAATTTCAAATAATTTTCCAAGTGTGACTCTGTCAACCAAACCCAATTTAATTTTCTGCCATTTTTAACAAAGGACAGACAGAAAATAGATCTATCTATCTATCTATCTATCTATCTATCTATCTATCTATCTATCTATCTATCTATCTATCTATCTATCTATCTTCCTTTCTTTCTTTCTGTCTGTATGTGTTGTGCTGTTTCTCCTCTGACGACAGGTCTTTCTATCCAGTTCATCATACACAGGCCTCAGGGCCGCAGCCTCCCTTCCCCTCCTCTCCTCTCCACCCTCACCCTCCCTCCCTCCCTCTCCCTTCATCCCTCCCTACTCCTCTACCTCCCTCTATCCTCCACCACCACCACCACCACCCCCTTTCTGTCAAAGCTGATTGTTTCCACGCCAGCAGAGTGCTGCGGGCGAACACACTGTCACACTACATCAGGCAGAGGGAGGAAGGAGAGAGAGAGAGTATGATAGGGTATATATGTGTTTCTGTGTTCGGGAAAAATGCTCCACGCAACAGCTAAAGCCGAGGCTGCGGCAGGGATTCCCAAAGTTTTTCATGTCAAGGGCGTCCAAATACCACAAAGACCACGGACCTCAGATTTTTGTCCTGAGGAGTCTTAATCTGAAAGGACTTTTAGTGGGACGGATGATATAACCGTCTGAAGCTGCTGTAGACATGCAGGGAGGAAGAATTAAAGTGTTACATGACATGTGGATGTACAAAATATGCCTTTATTCAGCACAGAGAGTGCTGAATTAAACTCGACTGTTGGTTTACTGCTGGGTTATTTATCCAAACTGGGCCGGATCACAGAGAAATGTGTTTTCTTAGACACTAAAAAGCTTTTTTTTTTGCTTAAAACTGTCACAAATGTGTCGCAGGTTGCACAAAGCGATGAGAATATGACATTTAAAACTGCAAATGATGCACATATTATTAGCAAACAGCAATAAAACAGTGATATGTAGGTTAAAGAGCTGAAATATGTTTAGTTTGGGTAAATAATAGCTCTAAATCTCAAAAAACAACCCGTTGACTTTAGTGGTTTTTGAACTCATGTTCAGTGGGTGACGTTAACCCAGTTTTGTGACCCATTGGATCAATTTTGGCCCAATGATTTTTAGTGTGTGCGCAGCCAAATATATCTCAAACCCACAGAACTGTATTCTCAATTCAATTGGCGATCCAACATTTGCAAAAAGTACTAAATATGTTGGATTTTTAAGGGAAATGTGTATGAAATTCTGAATATGTCCCTCAGTGTGAACACCGTAGCTTCAGTGAACAAGCTGATGCAAAATATAAAGTGTATGATAAGTTCAGAAAGTGAGGTGTAAGAGGATTTCTCCAACTCTGAAGGGTGAAAATTGCCTGTAAAGTGGTTCATAAAGGAGCAGCTACACAATATCAGCTCCGGTTAAAGCTCCTGTTGGTGAGATACTTGAGTCTTGAGTCTCATTTCCCAACTCATCAAACACTGATGCTTTCAAAAGTCGACCTATGATCCCAAAACATCAAATATAAACTATCTTACCAACAGGAGCTTTAAAGGAAACTTCCGTACAACCTGAGTAAACTCACTCAACACGTGGACAGATGATGATCTCTGCGATTCTAAAGATGAACATTACTTCAAGATGTCTCAATGTACTTTTTCTTGTAGTGTTTTTTTTCTTTTGGAGCAAGTTGACCCTTTAAAAATAATAATCAACAATCTGAGGAAACATTAAAAGGAGGTAGATGAACTCACCCCAATACATAAACATTATGTTTCCTGCAAGATGTATAAATATAGTCTGTGATGATGACATTAAACTTTATTTATACAGCACATTTAAAAACAAACTCTCCTTCTTTGTTTCTTTTTTCTTTCACAAAAAAAGAAGGTAGTTACTAAACTAGCTATTTAATCATATAATACATCCATCTCTGTGCATTTTGTCAGTGTTTTCCAACTGTGGCTTTGCTTTGTGAACCCTTCAAACAAACCAATGTCTATTTGCAAAACCCTTGTCATTGCTCGTTAGGTCTACAGACTGTTTTCCTTGTTTTGTCTGTCACAGAGAAAGTTAAACAAAGATTGAGGGAACGTCTGAAAACACACGTCTTTTCTGCTCTCCTGTCCCGTTAATCATCCCACGACCCCTCTTGATGTATCCTGGTCGGGAGCTCGTGCATCGTATCATTCAACATGTCGTGAAAAACAATCTTCCCAATGGGAATCCTTTCATGGATCCCAGGTGGTCCCCCTTGTTAAGTGCACCACTGCTGGCTGATCCAGGCCCAGTGACCGCTGCTGCCCCCTGGCGTCAGAGCACAGGAACAGCAGCAGGAGGCGAGGAGCTGAGCTGAGTGTCTGTGATGTGGTGTCTCCCCCTGGTGGACACAGTTTACTGCTGTTGTCTTCACAAAGAGGAAAGTGTATGTGTGTGTGTGTGTCTGTGTGTGTGTGTGTTTGTCCATCTGATAAGTTTTCAGCCTTGAAATTAAAAAAAAGGTTATTTTGTCGTCACAGTCTGAGGTCCAACCAAGCCGATGAAGCAACGTCTGAAATACCTTCCCTTCACCAACCTGCACACAGAAAAATAAAGGAACCAACTGGAACCAAAAATGGTTCTTCGGAGTGATGCCATAGAAGAACCATTTTTAGTTCCACAAAGAACCTTTTAGAGGTTCTTTGAAGAACCATTTCTGCAAACGGTTCTTTAAAGAACCCCCAAAGGTGCCCCAAAGAACCATATAAACCATAAATGGTGCTTCATAAAAATGAAGAACCTTTAGTACTTTAAAGAACCACATGAATTATGCCATGAACCATCCCCTATATAAAGGTTCTTCAATTGGTGATGGTTCTTTAAATTACCAGAGAGCCTTTTGAAGAACCATCTAAGAACCATTATTTTTCTGTGAGTGATCCTGCTGCAGTACGGTCTAATCAATCACACCAGAGAGCATCTGTAGCCTTGGGAAGATGCTTTTTTCAGTCATTTGTAGCCACATTTATATTTTGAAGAGCGAGCAGGCTCTGACACTTCACCACAATGTGTTTGTTTTCTTGTGTTAAAGGGATAATGAACATTTTTGTATGTATTTAAAGGTGCACTTTCTAGTTTTGTACAAGGAATTCAAACTCAGAGAGGCAATGTTTACAATTTTATAAGGTGATAATACAAAATTACGACCTCACTAAATAAACAAGCCGTCCTCCGGAGAATAAGGCCTCAAGAACAGCTTGAAAAGTGGCTATTTTGAAGGATCCTGCAAATACAAACAAAGTAAAATAATACAAAATTGTGTTTTCCTTCTGATTAAATTGTTTTGCAGCTAATATTTTTGCAGATTTCTACACTGAAGTGATATAAAGAATAAACTAAATTAATTGTATCCTGGAATATTGTAACTGTTGCTGTGCATATTTTATTATATAGTCGTTTTAAATCAGCACACGGCCTTAATTCAATCTGTCAGTCAATCAGTTAGATCAGGCTGCTGGTTATTTCTTTAAAGATGGTGATGGTGATTTAAACTTTAAAGGAGATCAGGTTAATGTTTCTGTCAGAGAAATGTCAGGTTTTAGCTCCAAACCAAGAATATAATACCACATTCTTTCATCTGTTAGAAACAGTGAACAGAATTTTTATTTATAAAAAAAACACATTAAAATCATTTTCATAATTTTGTCTCTATTTGGAGGTGAAGGTGCCCCAGATCCTCCTCGTGACGCTCCACATCTGGACGGGGGTGTCACAGGCCCAGCTGTGCGCACCTCTCTGCTCCCCACATGTTCATCTACATCTAACACCACACCTGTCGTTTTCTTTTCTTTTTTTTTCTTTATAGCTATATTAGTGACTGAATTAGCAGCTTTGCATCGGGAGACAGAGGCGCAAACATGCGTGCGTAAAAACCGGCGGTTCGGGGTGAGGAAAGTGGATATAAATATTATGGAGTCACCTTTATCTTACAACATGTGTGGGTGTCATTGTTATCTAATACGCCACAATGCGTTAAAAATCAATTATGATCCATTCATGAGAGCGAATGATGGGTTGCCAGGTTGTGAAAAATGTTTATCCTCGTTCATTTGGTGTTTTTAAACATCAGGAGATCTGCTCATGGGACAGTTTGACCTCTGACCCTTTTAGAAAAGAGCATCAGGTTCAAACTCCTGTAGCTGTAAACATTAGCAGCTCTTATTACTTGATTTTTATTTATTTTTAGAGATGTTTCACAGCCATCCATCCAATCAATGACTTATAACCAATACACCAACCTTATAAACTCTTATGAAGAGTGCGTTATTTTTACTGGTTTGTTTTAATTCTTACCAACCGGAGGAAATAGCTCATGTGCACACCATCAGAGGATATTATACTACAGGAACAGAGCACCTAAAACATGCTTTCCTGAGGCGATCAGGTACCACTCTCTCTCTCTCTCTCTGCGCTCTCGCAGCTCTCGGGCTCATTTATCTCCGCGCTTCATGCGCTTTGTTTGGACGCATTTGTAACCCCTCCTAACTACCCTGAAATCACGTCTCGGTGGTTTACAAAATTGTCATCAAAGACGTGTTTGTTCCTCCTTGGTGTCCCCCCCCCCCCTTTTTTTTTCTTCCAGAGGTGTCTGCTTGTACGTTTATTCCGGTGTAAACATGTTTCATGCCTCTCAAACATCCACCTCCAGCCAGCGAACAAGGGATCAATATGTAAATCGACGCAGACTTTCCTCCCGCGACGCCTGCGTCCAGGACGGGCGATAAGCTGGAGAGAATAAACGGGAGTTAGTTCGTTAGTTAGGAGGCATAGTCGGGGATTATCCCCACACTCGCCCCGGGGTTTGGCTCCGCTGCGCGCAACCGGACCGGCGTCTGTTCACCGCGGCCGGATAGGACCTGCAGGGCCCCGGGGCGCAGACTGACAGGCTCCCCGGGGCCCCCACCACCACCCCACCACCACGACTCGCTCCGCATGGAGATTACAGGGTGGCGACGCGGCTGGTATCTCTGTGAACATACGCACATATGCACATAGAAAGAGGTGAGATGATGTCGGAGCGCCCGCGGCTGCTGATGCTCGAGCCTCACACGGCTATCACACCGCCCAGCCCCGTGTGATGGGCCGATACAGAGCCGCTCTGTTCGGCTGACAAAGAGGCAATTGTTTGCTGGAAAGGTCAGTCGCCCGAGGGCTCCGGTACAGCAAGTAGAGCTATGGGAGATAAAAACTGCCCTTCTTTAGTCCTATCTGCACTGAGGGGGGCTTTGATAAAGCCTGCTCCTTCACATCGACATGCGGATCTGGAATTAAAGACGAAGGCTGTGGGCTCCAAAAGTGCTTTCATCAGCCTCAGACTGATCTATTTTAACTTCTGTGACTAAACCAACATTTTATTTTGAATGTGCAAACAAACACGGACACACAGGAGCTCAGGTCTATGATTCTTTTATTTATTTATTTATTTTTTAATTTATTCGTTACATTCTTTATATATATATATATATACAGCATCTCAGGGTATAAATAATCTCTAATAATGTAAAATCTACATACATTTTCCTTTTTTTTTTTGGTACAGCAGGTGTTTTTTTCTACACACAGCTCAAGACAGAGAAGAACAGCGAACACACACACACACGGAATATTTTTGATATTAACCTCACAACAAACTGTTCATGATCTCCTCGGACATATCATAAATCATAAATCATACGTCTTGGTGGAGGGGTAGTCTTCAGTTGATGCGTTTATTGATGCTCTGGATGGGACACCATAAAAGAAAAATCAACAAAAACACAAGTTTTTTTTTGCGTCATTACAATCAGAAACATGACAGGATGATGGCAACTGCCGATTGTCTTTTTGTTGTCAGGGGTCTTCAGGATAGAAGCAAACAGAACAAAAATGCTGTTTTTAACCACTTCCTGTTTCAGTTCCTTCCCTCCCCTTTACCCTCTCTTTATGATTGGCTGACAGCAGCAGCAGGCGCAGCGTTAGCCACGGCGCTGGCGGCGCCCATGCGCAGCAGTTCCTTCCTTTGCGTGAGGATGATGTCGAAGCTGGACTGCAGGCGGTTCTGCTGCTCCTGGATGCGGCTCTGCAGGGTGCGGACCCAGCGGATCAGCGCCAGGCGGCGGTACATGGTCAGCTGCACCTGGTGCTTCTCCATCTCCTGGGCCTTGAAGCGCTCGCGGTCTCGCAGCGTCCACACGGAGTCCATCAGCTCTGGCAGGTCGGCGTCGGAGTCCGAGGAGCCGTCTTGCTCTTCTGCTCCTTCCTCCAGGAGGTTTCCCAGGTTTCTTCCGGTCAGCGACTTGCGACTGAAGCTTCTCTGTCGCACAGCTGGATCTCTGTTGCTGTTTCCATCTTCCTGGTGGTTGGATTTGGGTTCCCCGACTCCGATGCGGTCCCAGCCTCCCATGAGCATCCCTTCGCCCGCGCTGTCCAGGTTGAGAGAGGACATGCTGCCGCCGGACCGGTAGCTGAACTCAGAATCGGATTCGCTGTCTCCCCATTCGTCATCGTCTTCCATGAGGCTGCTTTTCCTCCTCTGCTGCTCCCTCTTCTCTCTCTGCTTCTCCTCATTCTGGCTCATCATCACCCTCCTCACCTCTTCCTCCATCCTACCTTCCTCTGCTCCGTCAGGAGGAACTCGGCCGTAACCATCGTCCCCGCACTCTATTTCAGGCAGGGGCTCCAGAGGGCTCCAGCAGGGCATACGGGAGCGTGGAGACAGAATCCCTGAGCCGTGGTGATACCCAGAAGACGGCGAGGAGTTCGGAGGGTCACGACCCAGTGGACCTAAGTTGCGTGGGCGCACCTGGTTTCGATTCTCATCTCCTCCTCCTCCTCCTCCTCCTCCTCCGCCGCCATTGCCTGTGTAGCCATCATCCCCTTTGCCAGGCAGGAAGTTGAAGTTGCCATCTTTGTCACCCTTCCTGTTTCTCAGCGAGGAGGAGGAGCCATTGTTGGAGCCTCCTTGCCCTCCGTAGGCCGAGTTCAGAGGCTGGTCCTGATGTTGAAGCATCACTGACCTCGACTGAGCCTCACTGAAAAGACAAAAGACAGAACATTCAAGAACTTAAAGACCCAAACTAGTGTTTAATCGTCAGCCATTATTATTGATAATACTTTAATGATTTAAGTCATTTATCAAGCAAAAATGTTAAACATGTTCGGGTTCCAGCCTCTTAAATGTGACGATTTGCTGCTTTTCTTTGTCATTTATGACAGTAAATGAAGTGTCTTTGGGTTTTGGACTGTTGGTCCGACAAAAGAAGCAATTTGATTACATCACTTTGGGCTCTGGGAAATTGGGGGGGCTGCAATTTAAGATTATTGTCATTATTGCTCAACCTTCCCATTAATCTCAAGTTAAAATTGTGAAAAATCACAGTTTCAGAGAGCTTAAAGTTAGGTCCTCAAGACAGTCCACTCTTCATTTACTTTGATAAATGATGGAGAAAAGCAGCAAATCCTTACATCGAAGAAGCTGAAACTAGAAAATGTTTGGCATTTTTGCTTGAAAAATGACTAAAACGATTGATCGATTGTCCAAAAAGTTGCTAATAACATTAAACAATAACCGCAACTGTCAAGTAAGGCAAACTATCTCAAACACGCCTTTCTACAACTTTTTGCTGCTTGATACAAAAGCAAAACTCTCACGGTGATCGTTTTTAAGGACTAACAGAGAGAAAAATATTTCATAATTAAGTCCGATTTATCTGAACCTCTGATCACAATCATTGTTGATCAATTTGTCAAACACAGCAGGACCTGTTTTGGGTTGCTTGATAAATACACTCCCATTATTCTAGAATGATTCATTCCTTCCCAACTTCTTGCATGTTGACCCCTCCCCATTTTTCCTGTCTGTATCTCAACTATCATTATCAAATAAAGAAAAAATGAGTTTTGAAGTATCAAAAACTGTCTCAAGTTTGTAGTTTTACATCAAAGCTGTTAATTGTTAACTGAAGAAGTGATATCGAGCAATCAAAAGCACCAAAAGGAAACATCTTGCTGTCTTGAAGTTTTTCTTCTGAGGAAACTGAGTCATAACAGCAACAATCTACCGAATTCACACTGTTCTCTCCACCACTGCTCTGTTTTCCTGTTGTTTGTGTCACGAGTTTGATTTCCAGACAAAACTCAACACTGTTCGATGGTAATCTCTCCAATCTCGGCTTTCCCAGAGGCTACGGAGTTCTCAAAACAGGCAAAGGCGTTCGAACTGCATCATCAAGTGGCTTTGACAGCAATTGAACAGCTTCTGCAAGTTGATTTTTGTCAAAACTGACACGAGAATACGTCATCGGCAGCCTGAAAATGAAAATACAAGAACAACTGGACGTACATGGATGAGCCGAGGCAACAATAAAACTGAGGAGGATTAAATCTGGTTCACCAACTCACCCCACCCAAAACACACACACACACATGAACACACACTCCTCGGTCGCACCAAACCCCTTGTATTTAGGCTGGTCTGCACACTCCACTTCTATTAGCATCAAATATTTACATGTCTCCTCAGAATGGAAATTTCTCTAATCCTGACTTCAGGCTGCTGTCAATCAATCCCCCTCTCCTCTCCTCATCTCCTCTCCTCCTTTCCTTTCCTTTCCTCTCCTGCCTCCTCTCCTCTGTTTTCCCTCTGTGCATGCGCGTTCACGTGGTGCTGAAGGACAGCGACCGTGGCGTCGTCGGGGGCGCGCACGGGCTGATGATGGATCACGAGGAGGGAAAAAAAACAGACATATTTTGATGAATTTTAAATATAAAAATAATCTATTTCGCTTTAGGATAACGCGTAGTCCATTTACGGGCAGACACACAGTATTTTACTCATGTATAAGCATCAAAACGCGATGAAAAAAATGAGGAAAATATACCAAAATAGTCCCGTTCCTGGGTGGATGTGTCTTATCTGTGTAAAAAGATGCCTGTCTGTGAAACGACGACGGCAGGAAACGCAGAGAAGGCGACCAATGGCGCCCAACGGCTGCATCTTAACGGTTGAGCGATGAAATAACGGTTAAAAAAAAACACACAAAACACGACAGTTTAACGTCCTAATCCATTCTAAAGCAACTAACGTCTAAAAAAAGACCTCCATATTCTCTGTTGACGTGTTCAAATTGGATAAAAAATGAAGAAAAATCAGAGTATTTCGTGCTCGTCGGGCGTTATGTAACGCTCACCCCATGTCAGTGCTGCCTCGTCTCTGTCCCTCGTCAGTTTAAACACGAGCCCGGAACCTTCCTTTCATCTCCTATTTGTCGGCCGCTAGAAGTCAAGTGACAGGACGGTGGGTTATTTGCATGATGTTCTGGTTCTGTTCTTACCTTTCTGCTGGTTTGCTGTTCCGAGGAAGAAGCCGGACACTGCGCCCTCCCAATTCTTTCCCCCTCCTCCTGCTCCACCGACCCTCCTATGTGATGTTTATCTTCCTCTTCCTCCCTCCTCCTCCTCCCTCCCTGCCTCCCTCCCGTCCTCTCTCACAGCCACAGCAGCGGTTCTGCCTCACTTGTGTAAGACTTCCTGAACTGGGCCGGGACTGGAGGGAAAGGGAAACCACGGAGGATGAGTGGAAACAATGAGAGCAGGAGGAGGGCTGGAATGTGTTTTATTTAAAAGAAGGGGCAATGCACATTAATTAACACGAGCACCAAAGTCTGTCATGTAAATGTGACCGATTTAGCCATTTGCAACTGCAGTCGCTGGCATTAAAAAACAGAAAACACAGAATACATAAGCACAAACATGTAAAATAAGACAACCTACTACTATGAGGACAATTTACCACAAAGCACATCAGCAGGTAAGCGCATTAAAACACATAAGCACACGATTCACAGGCAAAACAGCACAAGTTCAAAGTCAAAGACAGTTACGACAAAGACATAACCACATTTGTCACTGTAATATTTTTGTTCTTTTACTTTTAATGTACAGCAACAGGTCCCGCGGCCACATGACGACATGCTGTTAACCCAATTACACGGTTACAACCCCAGTAGGTTCATATTCATTCAGCCCTGTGGCAAAAACAACAAGTTATAATACTTCTTTTGTGTGTTTATAGCCTATGTACAGTGACAAAGAGCCCAGATTCTTCTATTAGCCAGTAAATCACAGGGTTGCTGTGGGCTGTAACGAGACTATGACTAGCTTAATGTTAGCTGAAGACAAACAGAAGCAGTTAAACCAAAATGTAAAACACATAGAGGGTAATGTGGACAACTGTTGCTCTTTGCTAGCTATCCTTGGCTGTAGCTAGCTACTGTTAGCTAACTGACCGATCCTCATATCCTCCCCCCTTGTTACTGTCGCTAAAGAAGAAAAAATTAATACCTTTGCTTTAAAGGTGTAATTTGTAGAATACAATAATAATTGAGAATACTCAAAGCTCCAAAAATATAGCAGAAAGTAACCAAACAAGTGCTGCTCTCTGCTAGCTAGCTACAGTTAGCAAATTGGCTTATGGCTCAGTTAGCCAGTAGCATGTGACTTTTTCATGACTGTGCCACTAATTGGACGATCAACTTGAGCAAATTTAGCAAAGACGTTGCAAACAACTGAGGTGTTTTTAAAAACATAACGTAATCGAAGTGTGTAATGTTAGCTGACTGTAATAGTCTCAAAGGCACTAATGTTGCTAACAATCATCTGTTAGCTTATATAGTGCGCGGCAAAATGGACTGTTAGCCTATTTGTATATTTTATTTAGTGTTAATGAAACTGCGCACAATTTTGGCTAGCCCAACTACCTGTTTTAGCTGTAGGCTGTAACTACAACTAGCTAAATGTTAGTTGTAATCATCTAAAGCTGTTTAAAAAGTTCATTTTGGGGGGTAATACTTTACTTTAAAGGTGTTAATTGTTTAGAAAGTAGCTCCAAAAACACAGGGCTGGCAGCTGCTGCTCTTTGCTAGTTATTCTTGGCTGAAGCTAGCTACTGTTAGCTAATTAGCTCATGGCTCTGTTAGCCATGGCTATCCAACTTACTCAATTTATCCAATGTTATGTTCAAGTCCTTCACCTTATAAGACAAATATCACAATTGGAATGATACGTTTAATATCTCCTCTAGACACATTTTTTGATATATTCAATCTAAAAACAATCAAATGAAGAAAATCTTCATCCACTCCTCCTTCAAGCTCTAACTGAAAAGTCCAGATTCAATTATGTAAAACGTTTAACTATTGGACAGAAGCTTCCTCTACTGCTTGTGTGCCGGAGGTTTCAAGTTTGGAACAGCACACTTACGTAAACTGCACATTAAACCATGAATCACTTCTTAACAAGCTGTGCTGTCCTAAAATTATGAACAGACACTTGTAAAACTGAAATTTTCCCTTCCTCCTTCGGCAATATGAAAACAGCCTCCCAGTGTCAAACTCATTCAGCACAGTGACTTATTTATTTGTTCATCACTTTATCTTAAGAGTAGCACTGCGAGACTTCAACAAACATTTTCTTGTACGACCCTGTGTGTTATATAATGGCGATAATTGTATCTTGAAGCACAAACATCACAGTGAAGTAACAGTTTGAACATGCTTCTGTGTCGAGTGGAAAGAAAACAGCTGCATTTTCTCACGCAAATGTCCAAAACTGCCTCCTAGGACTACACTTGCATGTGAAAAAGACTTACTGCATCTCTTCTTGGCTCTGCTCTAATTCTTTAAAAGTAGATTTTTATATGAAGGGATATGACACTTATATTAGATATTTAATTTTTCGGGGGAGTTGGATGATTTTTAAGATTCTCAGTCATCCAGGTCATGATGCTATACGGAGGCAACTGGTCTTGCTTGAGTTCCTTGAAGATGTTTCACTTCTGGATCAGAGGTTTTTCAGCAAGATGCAAGATATTCAATTGTTACGCCGAGTGAACACATACATTCTTGCACAACCGGAGTGATAAAACATCTTGAATCTTGTTTGAAAGATCCTTTTTTCAGACTGACTGTCGGCGGACATCCCTCTGAAGATTCGACCAAACTAAAAACCTAGTACTTTTCATGCTACTTCTGCTCCGTCCTACTGCTTCACACTCACACACAGTCGTTTAAATGCCATTAAAGCAAACATAAGCTATGTGTAAATGATGCTTCGAGTCCAAGACAAAAACTCCCAGGGGCCCCTCCTGAAAGTTGATTTGAAATGAGCTTTCCATTTCATCAATCGAAATCAGGGTCCGCCAAGCACCAAATGTAGATCCGTTTGGTGAGGAAATCTCCTCAGACTCGCTGCCACACTGACAGATTGTACTGAAAGTCATGTCATGAAAAACTCTGCCGAGCGTCTCCGTCGTGTTTTCGTTTACCTCCGTAGATTTATCTCCGATTCTCTCCTCTGCTGTCTGTCTGTGTTTGACACACTCAGAGGGACTTCGTGGTGCGTTCAAGTGCGCGTCTTAAACTCCTAAATCTACATCGCTTCGTAGGGGATGTGCGCATCGACCGAGGAGAGCGCTGACAGGGACGTCATGGTGTGTAACCTCTTAAAAAATGCAGTTACAAGTCTAACAGTGGCAGAAAAACTTGTTAAAAATCGAAAATTGAATCCAATTGTGACTTTAAAATCGAACATTAAACACTCATTTAAGGGAAACAGTGAAAGCATCATGAGTCTTTAATAGACATGTGACTGAAAAGAGGGAAAAAACATCATCTGTTGTTTTTCTCTCCACACCCTTCTTATTGAATTCAACAAGCAAGGTCATGCCCATCCTCTGGTGTTTGTCGCACAGCATTCTGGGAAATGGAGGAAATCGCACAGGGTGGATTTGAACCGGAGCTTTTCTGGCTCGCCGAGCGTCGCAGGACGATGATTCCTCGTTTTTTTTTTTTTTTTCTCACAGCATCACAGGTGAGCTCAAGGCATCGGCACTGTTACCCACAATGCAACAGTGACAGGCAACGTCATACCTTTCAGTTTCCAGCAAAGGAAAAGGGGGACGACTGCAGGATTTTTGTTGCAGTGTGATTCTTTTTTTTTCCTTTCTGCAAACTGGTGACTGTCTGCTTTTGTGACTGTCAGTCTCAGATCTGAGGGGCACGGCAGTTAAATGTGTGTGTGTGTGTGAGAGAGTGTGTGTTCATGCATGTCTAGAGGTAGGTGTGTGTGTGTGTGTGTGTGTGTGTGTGTGTGTGGTATAGAGAGGCTACATCAGACAGACTTAACAAGTGTTCTCTGCCTCTCTCCACCCTGCTCTCATCCCCCTGACATGTCGTCGCTGGCGGCAGAAAAAAAAACCTTCTTCTCTCTCTCTCTCCACACACACACACACACACACACACACACACACACACACATCTATCCCTATCTCCCCCCCTCCACCCCTCTTCTTTCTCCTTCAACAACATCCCCATTCAAGTGCATCAGCTCCAGGCGTCCCTCCTCCCCCCTCTCCCTCCCCTCCTCTCCCCATCGTTCACTAGTAGCCTAAGCACATAAAAAATACATCAAACACAGCCGTCCGCCCAAGGCCTCGTCACACGCAAAATCATCCCTCCCTCCCTCCCCCCCTCCCTCCATCTCTCCCCTCTCTAAAAAAGAAAAACCCAAGTTACAAAAGACAACCACAGAGGACACTGATAGGAGGAGAGATAGACTGAACTCTCTGGACTGAGGGGTCGTCTGTGAGGCCTCCTGAGGGAAGAAGACAGATTATTATAATGTTAACACTCCCCCCTCCACCCATCCACCCCTCCACCCCACCACCACCACCACCACCACCACCACCCGCCCTCCTCGCAGAGTAAAAAAAGGAGCATGACTTACCTTGCGCATAATAAGACCTTGTTTGAATTGCACACAGCCCGCAGCGCCGTGACCCACTTCCCTCAGTTCGGCTCCACATCTGCTCCAGCACCAGTCTTCGGCTGTGACAGTGGCCCAGGGCGGCCGGCAGCACCCAGGGGCCACACTGTCAGATCCTCGGCGCTGAGATGCACAGAGACTGTAAAAAAAAAAAAAGATAGAAGCCTGCCGGACCTGCAGCTCACAGCCAGGCGCTCTTGAAAAAAAATCAGACAAATCAGCCACGACGTGCTAAATTGAACCGCTAATCCAGCACGAGGGTTGCTTTTTGCACACTAATTACACACTTTTATTTTTAGGCACGGACGTGAGCAGACACACGTACAGTGCACACGTCATGACACACACACACACATATATATACACTTCCCCCCTTTGGGTGCTACAGCTCATGTTTCTCTTCAATTATTCCACCCTCTGCCCTCTCTCCTCCTCACAATCTGAATAGAGCCAGATCCGTGTCCTCTAGATATTTAGAAGCCGGGCCTCGGTGCCAAAACATGTAACCTTCCTCTTCTTTCAAGTGTGGAGTGAATTGGGAGTAAAAAAGGGAGAGGAAGAGGAGAGGGAGGAGGCGGGGTGGCGTTAGTGCGCTGACCTCGTAATTCCCTCTCGGGGGTTAAACAAAGTTGTGAACTTCAGTTTTTAGGAGGAGCTGGCGTTGATGCGCGGAGGATAAAAAGGAGAATTATGCCAAAGCTGCGTTACTTCTCCAACTTCCTATTAAATTCTAATTAGGATTGATTTCTTGACCCTGCAAACAGACCCCCGGGACCTGGAGTCAGGTCTTTATCTCGATTAATTGCGTCGTAATGGCTCAAAGATAATGATAGACGCGGCTCAATGCAGGGAAAAAAAAAAAAATCATATTATTTCTCTGCCTCTCGGCTCTTAAAAATCTCACGGAAAACCCAGTGATGTTCTGAGACTTTCCGACTCAAACAAAACCGACAAAGGTAAAAAAATGTAATCAGCGCTTTAACAACACCAGGATTAAGCCAGCGTGCCTGCAGGTGAAGCGGCTCGCTGTAGGCGGGGCCCACCATGGGGTTCATTCCAGACCCTCCTGGCGTTGGCCCCTAATGATGTGTAATGGGGCCTCCTGCGCCCATTCCTAACCCCGGGACCTCCTGCTAATCACCGTGGCCACTAATGAGATGGAGAGACATGAAAGGGCTCGTTAGAGGACCCTCCCTTTAATGCAGGCCTATTATTAGCCGCTTACCAAATCATTAGGCTCTAAACTGCAATTACGCTTTAAACCGGGAAGAAAAAGTGAAAGAAAGAGTGAGAGGAGTCCAGAAGTGTGGAGAGTTACAGCGAAGGACAGGGGAGGTGGATTCTGCTTTTCCTTTCCCCCTGACAGAAACCTCGATGTTTCCCCACAAACAAACAGGAATGAGACCTGTGAAACTTCTCAGTTTTGAATGTGTCTTTATGATCCAAGTTGTGTTTTACACTTGTTTCCAGTGACCTTTGGTGTGTGAGGATCTGAGACACTTCAGATCAGAGGAAAGGTCTCGTGATGAGGTGACTTACAGCAACATTATATAACTATTTCACCTGATACTAACAGCTGCAAAATCTTTTTCATGGTACAATGAGTTGTAATAGGTAGAATGAGGCCTCAGTTGCCATCCAAACTGCAGGTACGATCTCACACGTGGACCAGCTACGTTGGACAAACAGAATCATATTTTGTGGAGAAAACGTCTGTTTTTTCCTCTGGTGTCCTCCAGCTGCTCTGCTTATACTCTCTTTGATTTAAAGCTAACTGTAGCTGCTGTTACGTAGTTAGCTCAGTTAGCCTTGCAGCTAGCTGACTCTGCCCCAGATCGTACTAGGTTTTGGAGCACCAAGGGCTTTTTGGTATTTTCACTGCTAGAACAGAAGCTGGGAGGAGCAAAGAGACCGAAGAAAATGTTGAGAGAGGATGATGAGAAGAGAAAAAGTGAAAGTGAGCAAGCAAGAGGCAAGAGCAAATCTCAGACTGGCTTTTAGTCGTTGGCAAGAGCTTCACGAAATAAGCTGGACTTGTTGTGGTTGAAAAGTGATATTAGCTTATGTCTTGTGTTGTTGCACTTAATTATGTTTGGCTCTTAACAACGTTGTCAACTTGCTTGTTTTTGATTTTAAGTAATGCGATATGACAACTGCAGGTGTGTGTGCAGCTGTCGACACATTTACGAAAAGTGGTGTATGAGTGAAACACAATTCCAAACTGTAGAGGCACTAAATCGCAAAAAATACTTGTGGGATACTTGTACGTAACACTTCTTACTTTCGTGTGTTGGCATGAAAACATTTCAGAATCAGCACTTAACAAAATGCAGATAAGGTTGATGGGAATGTCATTATTCTTGCAGGTATTTTGTCATAAAAGAAAGTCCTCGATGAGATAAATTTAAGTGCAACTGACGAGAGAACACAGGAGCAAGTAGAGCGATGTCTTAAAATACACTTTTATTTACAAACTTAAAACAAATACATTTCAATCATCATACAAATATCCACTATCATTAACAACCAAATCAATCCTATTTACATGATAATACATTCTTCATGGACGTCCGTCAGTCCAGGCAGAAATGATTAAAAATTTAGACACAAGCTGAACAAGTGAACAGCTGATCTGTGTGTGTGTGTGAGTAAAAGATCGGCAGATGAGTCAGTGGTGCTCTGAGGTCGCCATTTAAAGGCAATGTAAACATACAAGCGTCTGTATTTGTGTTTCACGGAGGGATTGTTATCATCCCCCTTCCTCCTCCATCTTGAGGTGTTATTGGTGAAACACTTGATGAGGTCAGTCAGTTCTGATGATGAAGATGATGATGATGATGATTATCCTTCAGTTAGTGTGTTTTGACCTCAGTGGCCGAGGAAGTTGAAGATGCTCCTCTGGGGGCCTTTCGTCTGTCCAGCAGGTGTGTTCTCCCTGCAGACCCTCTTTGCTGCTGGGTTCACTGCTCCCACCGGCCCCCTCTTCTTCATCATCTGAGGGGCAAACACATCCAGAAGTTTAAGACACGTGTACAAAACTATACAAACTTGATGAGCACTAATAAAATGACTACAGGCAATACATGTGTTCTGTGGTTAAATTAATAGTAACAACTAAATTAAATGCTGTTAATGGTGAATCCTGTGATTAAACAAACTGCCCAGCAACAGTCACTCCTGCATTTATGCTTCATATCATCTAACGGGAGCTGTGGGCTTTGGCTCCACCTAGTGTCATAAATGTAGAAGACACCAGAATCAATAATGTCGCCCACAACCCTCACATGACTATCACACTGAGCAAGATGTTTGGAAAATATTTTGTTTGTGTTTCTTATTTTAGCACAGAGATCAGAGATGGCCAAAGAGATGAGACAGGACAGGATTGGGAAACCAAAACATGTGACTTTTCATATTTCTAGAAGTTTTAAAGAATGTCCTCTGAAGTAACACAACATTTAGAGAACATCTGTCCGGCAGACCGAAGAGATGAGAGGGTAAAGTTTAGAGAGTCGTAGGTGTCACTATAAAACATTTATCTAATCAAAACCAACGTGACACTGCCAGCATTTGTCGCTTTGTGCAGCTTTTTAAGACTCAACTTCAAGCACTTTCAAGGTACTAAAACAAAGAAATTCCAGACTCCCAAAGCCTTTATCAACACATCTAAACTGTTAGAACAAAGGAACTGCAGTAAATAAAGTTGACAGAATTCCTTTATCCGAACATCAATCCATTTATATCGTCACTTTATTAATTTACCGGCTGTTTTATACACTTTGATTGTATGTTTTGATAGCTCACCAATTTTGACACCAGGAGAAAAACATAAGAAAATATGCCACTTGGAGGTACAAATGTGGAAATTTATTGTTGAATTTCTCCACATTGGTGCAGTACAAATGCTCAATATCAAGTACAGTTGTAGTCTTAGATGTGTAGAAGTCAAATATACCACCCATAGCCAGGAATTATTGAGCAAAGTGTTTTTACAGTAGCTTAAACATAAGAAAATATGCCACTTGGAGGTACAAATGTGGAAATTTATTGTTGAATTTCTCCACATTGGTGCAGTAAAAATGCTCGATATTAAGGATACTTGTAGTCTTAGATGTGTAGAAGTCAAATATACCACCCATAGCCAGGAATTATTGAGCAAAGTGTTTTTACAGTAGCTCAAATACGTGAAAATATGGAATCTGCAGGTATAGATATGGGACATTTATACTTGAATTTCTCCACATTGGTGCAGTACAAATGCTCAATATCAAGTATAGTTGTAGTCTTAGATGTGTAGAAGTCAAATATACCACCCATAGCCAGGAATTATTGAGCAAAGTGTTTTTACAGTAGCTTAAACATAAGAAAATATGCCACTTGGAGGTACAAATGTGGAAATTTATTGTTGAATTTCTCCACATTGGTGCAGTACAAATGCTCAATATCAAGTATAGTTGTAGTCTTAGATGTGTAGAAGTCAAATATACCACCCATAGCCAGGAATTATTGAGCAAAGTGTTTTTACAGTAGCTCAAATACGTGAAAATATGGAATCTGCAGGTATAGATATGGGACATTTATACTTGAATTTCTCCACATTGGTGCAGTACAAATGCTCAATGTCAAGTATAGTTGTAGTCTTAGATGTGTAGAAGTCAAATATACCACCCATAGCCAGGAATTATTGAGCAAAGTGTTTTTACAGTAGCTTAAACATAAGAAAATATGCCACTTGGAGGTACAAATGTGGAAATTTATTGTTGAATTTCTCCACATTGGTGCAGTACAAATGCTCAATATCAAGTATAGTTGTAGTCTTAGATGTGTAGAAGTCAAATATACCACCCATAGCCAGGAATTATTGAGCAAAGTGTTTTTACAGTAGCTCAAATACGTGAAAATATGGAATCTGCAGGTATAGATATGGGACATTTATACTTGAATTTCTCCACATTGGTGCAGTACAAATGCTCAATGTCAAGTATAGTTGTAGTCTTAGATGTGTAGAAGTCAAATATACCACCCATAGCCAGGAATTATTGAGCAAAGTGTTTTTACAGTAGCTTAAACATAAGAAAATATGCCACTTGGAGGTACAAATGTGGAAATTTATTGTTGAATTTCTCCACATTGGTGCAGTAAAAATGCTTGATATTAAGTATACTTGTAGTCTTAGATGTGTAGAAGTCAAATATACCACCCATAGCCAGGAATTATTGAGCAAAGTGTTTTTACAGTAGCTTAAACATAAGAAAATATGGAATCTGCACGTATAAATATGGGACATTTATACTTGAATTTCTCCACATTGGTGCAGTAAAAATGCTCAATATCAAGAATACTTGTAGTCTTAGATGTGTAGAAGTCAAAAATACCACCCATAGCCAGGAATTATTGAGCAAAGTGTTTTTACAGTAGCTTAAACATAAGAAAATATGCCACTTGGAGGTACAAATGTGGAAATTTATTGTTGAATTTCTCCACATCCATATTTTCACGTATTTGAGCTACTGTAAAAACACTTTGCTCAATAATTCCTGGCTATGGGTGGTATATTTGACTTCTACACATCTGAGACTACAACTATACTGAATATCAAGCATTTTTACTGCACCGATGTGGAGAAATTCAACAATAAATTTCCACATTTGCATCTATGACCTGGATGAATGAGAATATTCACAAGCCTATACCAATGAGATTTTTTCATTTCTAATATTTTGATTTTCTTTAGAGCTTTCCAAGATGAAACAACAGATTATTTTAAGAAATAAGGCATTTATGAAGGAGAATATTCAAATTTAGGGCCGCACAATACGGCCAACAATACTATATTGTCATTAATTTGACAGATATTGCGACTATGATATGATTCATGATCATCATGATAATGCAACATTTGTTGGGGTCTGTAACAAAAAACATGTTTCCTTTGATCTAGAGAACAAGATTTGTACTCTTGACTTTTCTGTCAAATATTTTTTACAGCTTCTGTGATTTTGATGTTGTGATTTCGACTACATCTCAATTAATTGTGCAGCCTTATCCGTATTCGAGCACTGTATTCCTAACCATGAGGACTTAAGGGTCAGTGTGAACACTCGTTAGATGGTTACCATTTGAGTATGTGGTGTGACAGAAGGCCGCTCCAACTCAAAGACCCAAAGCTGGACATGAGGAGTTTTTAAGCAGACTACCTCGGGAGGAGACTTCTTCTACATTGCATTCGTACTTCTGTTAAGTTTTGGCAGACTTTTCTTTGTCTGGCATTTCTTTGTTTTGTATCACATTATTATTTTATGTTCTCTACAAGTTTCTATTGTCTTTTGGTGTTATGTGGACAGAATAACAATAAATTCTACCTTGACCTTTCCATGATGAGCTAACATCAATATTTTAGTGGGATAATATTTTTACCAAGCCCCCTGGTGCATTAAAGACATTTCGTATATTCAGCTTTAAACGTCTTTGGGGATTTAATGGTTTGATTGTGATGCTTTGAAGCTCGCTCTGTCTCTCTTCAGCGAGTCTCATTTCCCTCACCTGTTTCTGGGGAGCATCTGAGGTCGAGCTGTCCTTCTCGGGAGACAGAGTCTGAAACAGGAATCCTCGGCTGTTTCTGGGCGCCAGAGGATTCCCCTCTGAGATTGACGCCAGCTTCTGGAGGACGGAGTGAGGCTGACTCAGTAGCGAGCCTCTTCTCACCTGGCAGGGATAAATAAAACATAAGTCTCAGACTGACCTTGTTCACTTCACAGAGAATATGTAATGAACGGCGCTGGTTAAATATTTAAAAGGCAAGTGGCCAAAATCTCACTCTGCACCATTTTGGATCATTTTTAGTGAGGGCGTTTGGTTTTATAGAAGTCGGTACCAAGCACAAAACTGATCTTTATACTCCACTGGCCACACCAGCTGGCAGCTAAAGCTTTACACTTGATGGCTGCCAGTCTGCAAAAATGACTGATCGAGTAAACAAACATCCTTAATTATAACATTTTTTCAGCTAGTTGTGTTACAACAAGAATACGTATTCCAAAAGACACCAAGTCAAAATCATACTGAAAAAAAGTCTTTTATCAGTTGTTTTTGTCCTTAAACGTGACCAGCGTCAAATTCAAGCATTTTCAAGGAGCATTTTCAAGCTTTTCCTGCAGCTTACATCAGTGTTATATCACATATTATATAGATTTATACACTCAAAATGATTATTTCCCTTCATCACATTAAATCAGTTGTTATTGTGCAATTAAAAAAACAGTTTCATGATGAAAAAGAAAACAAAGCATGACTTCGCTTTGCAATTTTTTCCCGTAAAATAAAAGTGAACACTGTTATTTAAAGTGTCTATTGATTACCAAAGGATCTATCAGTAATACAGCTAGGATGGCAAAATACGAATGTTTGTCTCAAACTGGACTGAAGCTTAAACTGATGTGATAAAATGAGAAATCCCCAAAGAGTAGATGACCATCCATAATATAAACAAAATGAAACAGAAGAATAATAAGTCAGAAAAGCAAATGAAACCAAGATTCATGATTTGTAACCATTAGGGGTGGTAGTGACGTACCTGTAAGGGCTGTAGAGGTTTCTGGAAGGGGTTGAGAGCTGCTGAGGTCTTCTTCTCTGGTTGTGGTGCCACAGGAGGTTCTGGTGTGGAAAAGATGGGAAGTCAGAGAACAGAAAAAAAGAAAATATGCTCCTCTAAAAATGTATAGTTAACCGATTTAAAACAAAAATAAATCTCTTTGTTTCATGTGTATTCACATATTCCTAAATAAGAACAGAATTCCCGCACACTGCCTTCTTCTTGTGAAATCAGGAAAAATTTACATCAACATTTTCAACCTTTATCAGGCTGTTTTTTTGCTCTGTTTTTATCTTTACACACTGACTTTAAAGGGCATTTTAACCACTTGAACTCCTTTTCATCAGACTAACTTCCTGTTGTAGAGCCGTGTTTATCATTTGGATCTGAGGATCTGAAGTGGCTGCTAACAAAAACTCATCAATATTACATGTAGCCACTCTGTATTAGTCACATTTCTTTTTTCCGGGAACACACGAATGCCACGACTGTCGGGAAACAAACGCTTGTCATTTAGCAGCGACAGTGCTGTCAGCACTTTCTGCTCTGTGTCCGGGTTAGTTTAGTTTGCTGGGACACATGCCAGTGATTCGTTGCAATCACTGTGTTTGAAGCCGAGTGTGTGTGTGTGTGTCTGTTTTATCTCCTAAGCTCTGTTGCACATCAGGTGGAGTTACCAACGGCCTTCTCAACTCTCAGTGCTGAGCAGAACAAGAAGAATAACACTGAGAAACAAAGTTGCTAAGATTAGACTTTGCTAAGAATCTGTGAACTGTTAATCACACCTTCACATTCGTCTCTTCCAACTTCTAAAAGCTCAAATAGTTTGAGAAGTTTCAGATTTGGACACAACAGCAATGCTCTCAAACTTTCAAAAGATCTGCCTGGTGATTGTGTTTTGTTTCCACGTATTTGTTTGCTTTATAAAATCTATTATTATAACTGGACAAAAAAAACACGTCGGACTTCTTGTGAGGCCTCGAATCAAACGGACCTTTTCTCTGCAGAGTCTTGGCAGTCAGCTTCTTGGCCAGCTTCATGAATTGACTGTCCTCGTCTCCAATCTTCTCATCATCTGCATCCAAATCTTCCCCTTTCTTGGCGCTCTGTTCCGACTGAGAGAGAAGACACGGAGAAAGGAATGAAGACAAAATAACAACACCCCCCACAGCAGAGGAGAGGAGGATTGAGACCACACAGGTCGTGAATGCAGGCACATGTAGCTTCTATTTTTCTCTTTCGAAATCAACAAAGTCAATACTGCAAATAGACTTCCATTAATGGCTCCTCACTGTTAGCTGTGTTAATATTACCTGTTCTCTGAGCCACTGCTCCCTCTCCAGTCTCTCCTTCCTCCTCTGGACCTCAGACTGGTCCACGTCATCGTCCTCCTCATCTTCCTCGCCCTCTGCTCCCGTCCCGTCCATGTTGAAACCATCATCTGGAGGAAGAGGTAAGAGAAACTCAATGGTTTGTTGGAAGTTCAGTAAGGTTTGTGGAATATAAACACAAGATCTGATGGACTCAAAGCTCAAAACATACACCTCCTATCCATTTTTTTAATATTTAATACCAATTCCAGATACTTTAAGCTCACAGCCTTGTGACAAACACTGTTTTTTCCTCCATTCTTGTATGTTTTTTATTAAACTCACCCATATTTTTCCAACGGAAGCGTCGAGCTCGTCCCGGGCCGTCAGAGTGCAGGTCGCCGTCAGCGAGATAACGCTCCTGGTAGAGCCTCAGACGGCGCTTGTCATCATCCATTATCTGCTTCCTGTAAGAACATTTCATCTCTCAGTTTAAACCACTTAATTTCAGATATAAAAGATATCGAAGTTTAATTTTAACCACAGGATATTCCTGTTATGATTAGAGCAACACTGGAGGAAACTCTTTGATGTGTATTAATGCAGTTTGAGCTCTTTAGACAGTCATATCAGTCATAAGAGGCATAAACCTTACGACTTAGTAAAAACACTTGACAACACGCTTAACGACTGGTCAGTAACTACTAGACTTCAAGCTGTGGACCCCCTGAAAGCTACCAGGGAACTCCAGTTCTCATGCGTTCTTGTACCAAAACAAACATGGAAGATGACTGGCAGCTTTTTATATTTGGTGCAATTTGGTTCATAAAAGGCCAGAAAGGAAGAAAAAAAATATGAAATTGTGTCAAATGTGTTACTGAAGGAAGGCACCAGATGGAATGAGATCCATCACTCACATGTGGATCTTGTTGACCTGGTCCTGCAGCTCCTCATCGGAGGGAAGGTCTTCAAGAATCTCCTCTTCCTCGTACTCGCTCTCTCCGTCTCCGTCCTCATCGTCACTGCCCAGGTCACTGCCGGACAGCTCAGCCTCCGAGTCCAAGTAGTCAGTCAGACGCCTGTGAACAGAATGAAGGAAACTGTTAAAAACCCTGTGCGACAGCGTGGATTATCTCTTTATAAGTTAGATTTGATTCTACACTTACATTTTCTTCTTCTTCTTCTTCTTAACCCGATGGGATGCGAACACTCCCTGCATCTCCTCCTCCTCTATATCATCGTCATCCTCCTCACCAGCTTCAGCCTTGTCCCCATCTTCATCCTCTCCATCATCGTCATCATTGTCCTCCTCCTAAACACATAACTCATTTGTCACTTGCATTATAAAAAGACACATTAAGTTTACAGAGACAGAGGCGTGTGTTGATCTTACCTCCTCACTATGACTTTCAACATCTGACAGAAGCCGGAACTCGCAGTCCTCTTCCTCCTCCTGCTCTTCCTCCTCTGGCTTCTTTTTACTTTAAACAGAGAAAGCACTATGAGAATCTTGCAATTTCATACAAAATATTCAAATTATTATGACTTCAACACTTTATGAAAAGGAACTGCTGGAGAAAAAGAGAAAATAGAGATGGATAAAGTTCTGTGTACTGTACCTGTCTTGTGCTGGTGAAGCTGAACGAGCAGAACCTAAAAAAATGGCAGCAGAAGAAACAAATCTAAATATTGTGTAACTGGAAGGAAAACGATTAAAAAGAGATGCTCATAACACTCTCAAACCTCTAAATCAAAATGTTGTGAGTCAATCATACGTCCTCGAGCTTCCTCATAGTTAACAGGCTCTTATTGACAATAGAGCTGCAACAATTTGTCAAGCAGTTAGTTGCTCTCTTAATCTTTTCATTCGGGTAAAACAATCTTCTAAAATGTAATGATTTGCTGCTTTTTTTGTAATTTATGACAGTAAATAAAGAGTCTGTGAGTTTTGGACTGTTGATTGGACAGAGTAAACAATCTAAAGACATCACATTGGGCTCTGGGAAATTGTGATAAGCATTTCCCACAACTTTGACATTTTATAGACTAAACCCTTAATTGATAAATCATGTAAATAATTGTCAGTTGCAGGCCTACATAGAAAATAAGGGAGGTAGCAGACTCCTTTACCTTGACTTGGAAATTTCCCTGAGCACAGGCCCAGCAGCTGATCCATGGTGTCATCAGATTCTTCATCCTCTCCTCTCTCCTTCCTCTTCTCCGTTTCCGTCTGCTCCTCTCCGGCCTGTGTTGGTGGAAAGGCTCCCGAGCACAACCCGAGCAGCTCATCCTCCTGTGTAGACCCGAGACCTTTGGTCTGACTCGAGCCGCTCTCCGCTGTCCCGAAAACACCCGAACACAACCCCATCAGCTCCCCCATGTTGGCGTCCATTGCGTTTTCATCCAGGCTGTCCAGGATCAGCTGTCTCTTGTGAGAGCGAGGCGCACCGGGGCGCGGCCCCACGTTAAGGAAGCCATCTGCGTCGAGTAACTGAGAATGGGTGTCGTCTTCCAGGGAGAAGCGACCTTGGGAGTCTCCTCCAAGACCGGGACCAGAAGCTGCTCCACCCAGAGGCCCCGAATCTGCTCCCGGAGATGGAGGTGCATACAAGTCTTGGGAGTCCTCGACAGGGAGGCAGAGAGAGGGCTCGGAGAGTTTTCCTGAACTCTGAAGGGAAAAGAGATGAAAAATTAAACCAGTTCATTTTGAAGCAAACAGCAGTAATAAAGGCTGAAACAATTTTTTTATCCCACCTTGGAGGCAGAGCCGAGGAAGCTGGGCCTGAAGAGGCAGGGAGACGGGGAGCGGAAAATGGAGGAGTTGGGGATGTTTCTCCCTGCGGAGCGCTGATGACTGACAGGCTGGTAGGAGGTTATCATAGATCCGGCAAGCTCGAAGCTGCTGTTGTGGCTGTTATCCTTCACCAGGGACAGAGAGTCGTCCTCTTCTAGAGACGAGAGGGATGACAGAGTGAGAAAAAAACAAACATACAAACTTCACAAAAGTGTCCTTCCAAATACAGCACATTTTAGTGGAGCAGGCATTGTCATCACATAGTGGATATACATTAGTCTTCGGATGAACTGAGTGGGGTCTTTCACTGTACTCACCCATTTTATTGCTGCTGTCCTGTCCAGAAGGACCAGACCTTCTTACACCATCACTGAAAAGGAGAACAGTGCAGGTCAACCTTTAATACCTTTTTAAAGCAAAACTGTCAAACATTAGCTGGTTCAAGCCTCTTAAATTCAAGGATTTGCTGCTTTTCTTTGTCATTTGACAGTAAATGAAGAGTATTTGGTTTTGAAATGTTCATTAGTTGCTTTAAAACTCAGGTGACAGTTACCCTGTGCGAGAGCAGGAGTTGCCCGGGAACAGCAAGAGTGTGCCATCTGTGCTAACTGGGTAAGGAGAGGGCGAGGGTCCATTCAGTGCTACAGGAGAAGGGCTCCTGACACTCTGGGCCACACTGCCTTCCTCTTCCTCCTCCTCTGCCGCACCATCATCACCTCCCAGCAAGTCATCCAGACCCTGGTAAAAGGGAAGATTGTGTTTGATGTGAACACACCGAGATAAATGTGAAGACGGTTGTTCCAAAGCAGCAGGAAACAAACTTTCTCACCTCTTCTTCCTCAGACTCATCTGTCATATCTTCCTCCTCCTCTTCGTCCTCCCCACATTCTTCATTGTCAAGGCGATTCAGCTCGGCCTTGCGTGCCCTCTCCTCCTGTCTCCGCTGGGCCATGGCGAGCTGCAGGCGCTGCTTCAGAGTCAGCAGCTTCTCTCCTATGAGAAGATGAAGTTAGTCATGTCGGGAAGTCAACAATCAAAATTCTCTTCAAAAATCGCTGCCCTCTGCATGCACGTCATGTGTATGCATACCTGGTTTGGTCACCACAGGCTCCTCCGCTCCCTCTTTAACAGTGACAGTGAGTGACTCAGTGTGCAGCTCTTCCTGACCGGACGGCGTGCTGTCTTTACGGATGATGTTAACCTGCATTGTCCGCTCTCCCTGAGGACGTGTGGGTGCCTTGACATGACGAAGGAAGCGGTTCTTCAGGGCCTCCAGACCTAGTATAAATAAAAAGGTAAATAAAAGATCTAAATGCAATAGTAGATGGGTTTATTCTGACTCATAACACATTCTTTCTGTCAATCCCTTGTTCTAAAACTTGTAACACTCACCAGGGTTGGGCTCTGGAGGCTCGAGTCGAACAAAGGCTCCATCATCTGGGCACAATTTAACGACGGGTGGGGGGTCCAGTCCAAGCTTTTTCAGCATGGCAAATTTGTCCTTCTTGGGTTTGGTGTGCTGCTGAGGTGAAGGCTCTGCTGCAGCTGGATCAGTGCTCCCACACTGAGTGGCCAAAGGCTCCTCCACCGCCTCAGATTTGGCCTCTTTTTGCAGAGCGTCAGAGTCAGAAGTTACTGCAGTCTTGATTTGTTCTAAGGATGCAGGAGAGGTTTCTTCTACAGAGTCAGATCTCACTACTGCATCTGTTGGCAGCGACTCCTGCAGACTCTCCGAGAGGTAAAGCATCGGTCCAGATTCCTGGTCGGGATCTTGGCTCTCAGCGGCTTCTTGGCCCTGGCTGAGTCTGTCTTGCTGCGGGGATGAGGTGGCGGCAGGGTGATGTATAGGCTGGATCTGAGTGGACGACAGATCCAGAGAGGGAGAAGAGTCCTGCTCTGTGGACGGCTGCACTGGCTCACTGGGTGGATCGGTGGGAGGTGTCGGTTTCTCTAACATCACGGCTGAATACCTTGTGGATCTGAAGAGAGATTTTCATTCATTAGTTTATTATGTCAGCCTTGTCGCTTTTGATTGTGTGTTTGACATAAATAAATGTAAAACTTGGGATAATTGTTTGAAAACAGATGCTAGCTTTTATAGCTTACTTCAACAGTGCCATGGCAGAACCCTCTGGCCGGGCTCTCTTCTTGAAGAACTGGTCGATGGTCTTCGGCTCAGGGATGTGGTACGGCAGACCAAGTTCAGACTCTACAAAAGTGTCAAAGATGAAGACATAAGATTGCTTTTTTAAGGTCTGAAGCACACTTTTCAAGTTATGATCCATAACTTAATAATCTTGAATCAAAAGAAGGAGTTACAACGATAGAATAAAGAGAATAGAAGCGTTTCCTGTCAACTGACCTCTGACCAGCCGCTGGGACTCACTGTGGAGCTGCTTCATTGCCTCTTTGCTGGCTCGTGCAGCTTTCCTCTCCTGCAAACATCACACACATTGAGCATAAAACCACTTTTTGGTATTTCATATAAATCTGACCGCATTTACAATAAACTTAAGTATTTTAAAGCTGCATACCACACGCTGGGGCTTCTCTGCTGCCTCTTCATCCTCCTCCTCATCATCTTCCTCATTCAGGAGAGGATCCTGCAGCAATATTTAACACAGATTACAGAAAGAACTGTCTAGAATGCATCTGCAAAAACACTGTGCCACTCTTTTTCACCACCACATTTAACCAGAGACAGGGAATACAGAGCTGTTCTGATTCAAGGTTAGAAATTTAAATAAATAATATAAATTACCAGGGAAAAACATTAAATATTGAATGAGACATTTCAGTTACAAGTAGTCTCTACCTTATGTTTTTTCATCCTCTGCTTGACAGCAGCTCTGATGGCCTCCAGAGACTCTTCTTCATCCTCTTCCTCATCGCCCAGACCAGTGTCAAACAGGTCTGTGTCGCCCAGCGGACACCCACTGTCATTCAGAGCCCGAGCAGGAGGCGTGTTCTGTGGAAATGGTACATAGTTGTGTTTAACTATACAATAAAATCCACATAAAGGGTTCCTAATCTATAAAAACAAGTTCCTTGATGTAACACTGTGAGCAAAGGGTTATAAGAAGAAAAGATAGCTTCACTAACCTCAGGCGTTTCAGAGAACCGATCTTTCTTCTTCTTCAGTTTTTCCACAGCTTTGCTACGCTTCTCCTTTTTCTCCCGATGCCTCTGACTCTTCTCCCTCTTCTTCTGCTCCTTCGTCGATTCCTTCTCCTTCCTCACATCCTCCTGTTGCTCCTCCATTTCTCCACGTTTCTCCTGTTCAGGCTCACTGTCTTCGCTGTCGATGGGAGCGTGGCGTATTCTCTTACTTTTCTGTGCCCCTTTCTCTTTCCTCTCACTCTTCTCTTCTGCCTCTCCGGTCTCCATCTCATCTCCGCTGGAGGCAGATAAGACAAGAGCTTCGGCCATGTGAACACTGTTATCTGCAGCTGCGCCCTCTTCCTCGCTGTCACTGTCTCGGATGGCGTTACGATGTGGCTTTCTGTGAACGGTGATGTCTTCATCGTCATCAGAATCTGAAAACACAAACAACAATTTAGAAAGTCTTGTTGTTGCTGTTTATTCTTTGTATTTTGCTTGTGTTTTACTTTTGTTTCCTCCAGTACTACCCAATGAAGGATATAACTTCAGTCTCCCTTTACCCTCATTTCTTTTCTTAATGCACTTGTAATGATTATTAAAAATAACTGTTGTTCTGGAGCAAAAGTCTAGTTATCTTTAATCTGTAAGCACACGCAGTTAAGTCCTTGAAACACCTTTTTTGTGTTTTACCTAGCATTTATTTTCACACAGGAATGACACACAGATTGTCCTTTAGGTGAGTACTGAGGACTGTGTGCTGCCATTCAAATAGTAATGTGACTGTTGCATTCATGGTAAGCATTGTGATTAAGTGCCCACTAAATGCCTAAACTCTAAATTTACACTCTCATTTACACAGCCAAAGTGTCTCACTCCTGCCTGTCTCAGGCTGGACTATCATCTTTTGTTGTGTTACTTCACCTGGAAGCTCTTCTCTATTGTTGGCTGTCTCCGTGACCATCTCCTCTGCTGGAGAGCCCATCCCGCTGTCTGAATCACTCTCTGCTGCAGTTTGGGGCACAACCGGGAGGCCTTCCGCCTGGAAACAATAACACAAAACAGAACTTACACATTATAGATTTATTTTCTATAATACTGATGCACCACAATCTGTCTTACTTGGGATAAAACACACTGGAGGATCAATATTCAAAGCTATACAGCCTTAATGTGAGGCACACACTACTGCTATATATTAGATTCAAGGGTTATTTATTGTGCTAAATGTGATTTAACCATATTTGCATTCAATCCAAAAGTGCTAGGTATTGATTCATGGTTAAAGTGGAAGACTTACTCCAACTGACTGCTGCTTTTTTCTAGGATACCAAAGTTAAAGTTTGTGTCTGTATATGTCAGAAAATACACGTAGGAAAAAGGTAGTTTCTCTGCAAAGTTAACTTGAAAAGTTAAAGTTCGATTATGTGACTTTGTGCAGGCAAATGGCTGTTAAATTACACCAGTGGCGCCTTGCAATAAACCAAACAATGAGCACAAAACGTTAGCAAACGACATCGCTTCCGTTGCTGTTAACTTAGCTTCATGTAACACCACCACACATAAAGAAAGACCGAAGACACAAGCGAGTCATCCCCAACATCATAATACGTTTAGATATACGATTTTAACAGCGGTTAACAAAGCCAAATGCCAAACTAACACGCAGTTAATCGACGTGACCAGGCCAAGGCACAACCACCATTACAGCTGGCTAAACCTAACCGAGCCAGCTAGCTAACTGGCTAACGCTAACAATATCTACACCTAGCTTAGCGCGCTTAATTGGTTTTGAACACTTTTAATCTTTCCCCATATCTTCTAAATAACGGGGACTTTGTTGACAGCGTTATATTTTCATGTTAGATAGACTTTCGTGTCAGTTGTGTGAAAGTGTTTCCTCACCTGGTGTTGAGAGAGGACGAGGCTCATCTTTGTCCGCCGGCTAGTTTACGCTCTCTTCTTGTAAAATAAACCAGCGCGGACAACTCTTCGTGGTATCTCAGCAGCCACAGCAGACGTCGAAAAGTTGATGTCCGTGCGACAGAAGCTATTTCGGCGTTTTGAAGCACATTTAGAAAGTGTTTAGCCGAGGTGCTCCTCTTCCTCCCGCCCGTTCCAACACACCGAATAGAAAATTTGATCTTTCGCGCGCCGTGACAGCTGGCCCGGAGTCTTTCCTCACCGAGGTGTCAATCGCCCCGTGCTCGCTCTCCCATTGGTCCATTTGGGTGCGTGTGTATCCGCCCACTGTGACGACACAGCTTGGCGGGAGCTGATTTTAAATACCGTCGATGCTGAGACGGGCGGGGTTGAAGGGTTTTAGCAAAAGTGAGTGTTAAGTGAGGAAATATCATCTCCTATCATACATGAAACCTGGAAATATTGTACTTAAATTGAACTTTAATTGTACTGTGAATTTCTTAAATTTTGACTTTATGGTCCAAACCAAGTCAAAAGATCTGTATGTTATTCTGACTTTGACCTTTCACCAAACTAATTCCTTCATAGGTTAGTTCATCTCTGTCTTTCCATTTCCCCCTTGATGCCTCCTGATCAACTCTGTGGCAAACACAAGTTTGTGATGCTAACACGTTTTGTTCAGCAAGATAGTCTTCACAGAAGACTTTTGGGATTTTTGAAGCGTGAATTAAATCGCTAGAAGTAAAAGCCAACGTTAGGCTATAAATAGATTACATTGCCATTGCATGATTTACATCACCACCACTAAGCTCTTACTACACAATTACTATGCATGTTTTCTGTAAATTGATTAGTCTATAAGTTGTAAAGTTAGAGTTCGAAGAGTTTGTAACAAACTCAAAGAAAAAAAAGAAAACTAAGCTTGATGAAAAACGTACTTTCACTGTAAGTCAAAATTATGAGATATATAGTCAAAATTATGACATAAAAAGACAAAATGATGAGATATAAAGTCAAAATTATATGATAAAAAATCACATTATTAGATAAAAAGCCACATTATGAGACATAGAGTCAAACTATGAGGTAAAAAGTAAAAATGATGAAGTAAAGAGTCAAAATGATGAGATGAAACATCAAAATTATTAGACATAAAGTCACATTATCAGATCAAACATCAAATTACGAGGTTAAAAAAGGAAAATCTAAATTATGAACTTGAAAGTCAAAATGTAATTAATTATAATGACTTTTTTTCTTCTCATAACTATTTAAGTCAAAATTTTCATCAACTTTTTGTCTTTAACTGACAGAAAATGTCTTCTTCCTCCTCTGAGATGCCCAACTGTGTGGGTGGTCGGTTTTGGTTCTGCAGGAAAACATGTTTCTAAATGTCATTACACTAAAATTATGAATCATTTGTGATTACAATAATGGTTGTTGGTAATGTATTAATGACCCCCACTGCACTGATGTATTATTTAAGTGCTTTCATGATGATGATGTCTATTCATGATGACTTCCACTGTGTCCTGTCACTAATATGTTGAATGCACCGCCCCCACCGCCCCTCCACCGACTGCGATCATTAAAATTTGATCTACCAGTGCGGTACAGCAAATTACGCATGCGCACAGCGGGCTCGTAGGCTTCTAACTGGCGCATGCGCACTTACAAATCCCCAGAACCAGCAGCAGCAGCGGTAGCTCAGGTCAGTCAGTCCAGTCAGCAGTCATCCACGCATCTATCTATATTCCCTTTTCTTAAATTAGCCACTTTAAGCTTCGCGATACCGCCCCCAATTTCAGCGTCGGTACGGAGCCGTCAGGCCGGGACAGAGACGGAGAGAGAGGCCTCGGCCATGGAAGCGCTTGGACCCGGTAAGACATTTAAAACGAATCGAGGAGCGGTTAGCAGCAGGCAGAGCGAGCCGTGTGTGGGGCGCGTGTGCGCCAATGCGTCGCTTCACTGGGGGCCGCGGCTGCAGCGAGGCCTCGACGTCCTGACGGGAAAACAAACCGAGGCCCAGCCCGTGTGTTTGTGTATATGCGTGTGTGTCTCTGAGTGTATTTACACCGAGCGGGGAGCCACGTTTTCCGTCTCTACGCGGACGGTTGGGGTTTTAATCGGGTATCCAGTCATGTCTGCGCGGTTTTATTTATCGGAAGCACGCACAGCCCGTCGTGTCGGGGCTGGCATTGTGTGAGTGGGGATTTAACTAGGACCTTCCTTCCTCCTTCCTTCCGCGTCGTGGTGTGTTTACGTTGATGTTTGTTCGCGACGTGTTTTTTCTTTCCGACCGCCTCGTTTCGACCTCATTTCGACACCGAAATCGCACAATTCTGTCGAAATTTGACAAAATATCCCACCTGTGTCAAAGCCGAGGCACCTAAATTTTTGTACCATCGCCATCAGGAACAGCGCGTCTCCTCGGGCTGCCCGCGTCCAAGATGACAGCGATGGGTGGGAAAAAACAACATAAACGCCAATAAAACACATGTAAGCGGCGTTGAACGAGCATTACGTGCGTGTTTTGTGGCTGTTTTTTCACGCGCGTGTGAGGCTTCCGCAGGGATGAATGGCGCTTTTTATCGATCAGGTTGTGCGGGCCAGCTTCATATTATTCATCTCCTATATGATAACAAAGGCACTTATATTGCAGCGATGCGGTGATAAAGCATGCGGAGGGGGGAAACCCGCCACACACCTGTACACCCACTGATACGATGCCTTTGTGTTGTTACAGCAGGCAAAATGTGTGTTTACCTCGTTTTTTCTCCTCTCCAGCTCTTCATTATATTTGTGAAATGCGCCTTTACATACACGTGTAATTGAATGCAGCTTGCAGAGGAATCAGTGAAGCAGTTGTTTTTTTTTTTATTTGTGTTGAATCCACACACAGGCTCTAGAAACAAAAGGTGGTGACATTAAGGGAAAACGTAGATGCATAATTTAAGCGGGGGCATTTGCTCAGCTGCAGTATTAAAAATAAATGTTGAACATATGCATGATGATGTGTGTGTGACTGCAGGAATGATTGGAGATGACAATATTATACAACCGTCCACAGGTGTGTCTGTGTGTGTGTGTGTGTGTGTGTGTGTGTATGAGCCAAGACTGCCTTATTGTCACACTTAATCAGTGTAAACCTTGATGACAGCAGCTGCAGTATGGCCAATTTTACCTGATATTCACAAATGTTTAATAAATGTGGATACAGTTTTGAGATTGCAGACTTTGATAATGATAAATATGGTGTTTTTTTTGTGTGTCCAGCACCAATGTCAGGCCTCTTACACTAGTAGCATGCATTTTTACGAGAGTCTTGTGCAACAGCTGTATTAAGTGATTTCCATGCTGACGACAAGATCATGCAGTTTCAGTTCTTCAGTCAAAGTAGCATCAGGAAACTGTTGTTGTATTGCTTTTTTTAACCTGATACTCTACATAAAATCCAATCCTGTATAAGTACGAAGTCTTCACATTGCATTTCTTCTCAAAAAGTGCATTTGTTAACTTCCTTTGGTTGAGTTGTAGGGGATTTCTTTTAGACACACGCACACGACATGACTTCATTGTGGCTTGAAATCTTAAAGCAGAGCCCCCCGAAGGTTGTGATGAAAGCTGAGGGTGTTCACAAAGAAGCTCGTTTGAGTGGTTGTTTTGGTTCTTTCCCAATTCATGAGGTGCGACTGTTGAAGTGGCGTTCAGATGCAAACAGTGGGCACTAGAGCCCCAACCAGTAGTCAAGTTTTGGGGCCAATTTGAGGGAGTGAAAAATTCTCATATGGATATTGACCGATAAACGTACTTTTTTTTTTGTGGTAGTTACTCAGGTGTTATCAAACACATATGGCAGAGATGCATAACAAAGGATATTTTAAAGTTTAACAATAAGATTTATTCTCTAACATAATTAGAGCCTGACCAATATATTGTTTTTGCCATTATTGTTGACCGGTGTATGTTGTCGACATTGGCCAATGTGACAACCTTTTGGTTTTAAAGAACACAGTGCAGAAAACAATGCTTGACATGTTGAATTAAGTTTACTGCTGCAGTTCACTGATTTCAGCTTAGACAATTAAGCTTATTGTCAAACGTTGAAATATTCTGCAGTTGTTACATACATCGTTGTGTGTATCGGTCGATATATATCAATATCAGAATGTTTTACTCCCTAATATCGGTGTTGACATTGACTCCAAAAACTGCATATCAGTCGGGTTTTAAAGATAATATCAGGACACTGAAGCTGTAAATAACTGGAAATTTGAACTACACCAGGTATCTTTTTCTGTATTCTAATCTCTAAAAAAAAATTGTAAATATCAGTGCGTAACAGGCAACATATACACTGATACAGACATATCTTTGATAGGCCAATATCAGCCAATGATATGCTATAGTCGGCACAAATTAGAGCTGCACCATATGGCAAAACAAATGCCATTATTGACAGATATTGCTATATGGTTCACAATCGGTGAGCATCATCATTTTTACGTAATTTCCTCTGAAAAAAACCCCCCGCCAAGATCATGATGTGATATTTGTTGATGTCATTACCAAACAAACATGTTTTCTAACATCTGGAAGACAAGTTTTGTGTTGCACGGCATCTGTGCAGCACTATAGTACTTCAATGTAATACTTCTTCGTCACACCTTTCACCTTTTCATCAACATTTTTCGATGTTGCACTCGGACATTTTGCGCTTTCCATATTATTTTGATTAGTTGTGCAGTTGTAGCGCACAGATTGTCACAGGAAAGATGTATATTTAAGTGAGTTCACACTGGGTGGTGTGAACTGAGGCAAAGATGAGGCTACTTGAGTTGTAAATGTTTCATCAGTTAGAAATGCGTGAGCATCCTGAAACACATGACTCCACTTAATGAATATAGAGAGACAGGGGCAAAAAAGACAAAATCCCAGAGGAAAATTTGTCAGTGTGTTGTGTGTTATTTCGTACTGCTGATTTACACGGACTGCACAGGTGAAATATTGCTTTACTCATGTTTTAACTCGGCTGTTGAAGTCAAAACGAGCTGCTCCTGGAGAGTGAACCGTCTCTACACTGAGGGTGGGATATTCCCTCCTTGTGAATGGCCTTTTCTCAGTACTTCTACTTTTCACACTTGAGCGTCGTACCTTAATCCAGGTGATTTGCTGGTGTGGGCGTCAGTGCGCTCCCTGCTCAGTGCAGTTTGTCTCTGACTCATCAACAGGCCAAGCCATCATCCTCGTGCTTAGCTTAAGCCCAGCTGTCTCTCTGCTTGATCACACGGTGGTTACCAGGGACACGCGTAGCATTAGTGGGCGCCACGGTGCACGAGTAGCAAACCGTTAACTATGAATATGAGTGCACCGCTCACGTTATATTAATGGCTATAAAACGTTGGATCAGTGAAGAGATAAATCAGGAAGGTGATAATCTTTGTGCCGTGTTGTGTTGCTCCGTGAAGATGCTGGTGGTCCAGTCGGAGCCAAGCTGGAAGACGCACTCGGACTACTTAAGGAGCAGAAAGACTTGTTGGCCTCCAGTGCATCTGTCATTTTCTGTGCCAGGAAAAGCTAATTTCACTTCCTCTGTGACTCAAACTAGACGCAGCTCTGTCTCACTTGGAGCAGAAGCAGAAAATTACGGAGGAAGCTTGCTTGACAGGTTCTTTAAATTGATACTGACACATTGAAGTCAGTATCAGGTCTCTTTGTGTGATATTTTAGCTCTATTTAACATGTTTTATTCATTGATACGTTCTCCTGTCAGAAATCACAGACTTGTCATGCCAAAATTTAAGACTCACATACTTCAATAATGCATGACAAGGACTGTGTAAAACAAACCATTTGCATAGAAATTATACATTTTAAGTTTTATTAATGAACACTGAAATATACTTCATTCACTCAGATGAAAATAATCATTTATAGCTTTCATTCTGTTACACTGTGACATGTCGTTAGGTCATGTGATGTTTTTCTTGAAATTTCTCCTATTAGGAGCCTTTCGTGAATTTTTCATGCCCACTTCCCTGAGACCATCTTGTCCAGGTTGGGTCCCTAAAATATCCTCATTTACATGAATTTAGGCCAAGTAGTTTTGTTTTTTTCCTTAGAGGCGGTACAAAATACTGAAGTGACCTCATGTTAACTCGAGCCCTACTCTTGTTCCTTATTTCTGTGCCCATCCGTGTTGGTTTTTGCTTCATGATTTTGTTTTGATGTAATTTAGTTGGAGCTAAAAAAGATAACTCAATGAGTTGATTTTAACGAGCAAGAAAGTGTAAAATGCCAACCGTTCTCTGATTTCAGCCTCTTAAAGGATTTGATCAGTTTCTATTTCTGAATATCTTTGAGTTTTAGACTTTTGTTCCAACAAAACGACATTTGCAGAAGTTGCCTTTGGCTTGTCTTCGCTGTTTTTGATGTTCGACTAAATGTTCTAATCAAAATAATCCTTAGTTGCAGTCCTGCTTTTATCTTCTCCACTGTTTGTTCTTTCACTTCAATCAGCCGAATACATTTGTATCCATTCCCAAATTCACTTGTTGCCATTTTGGTTTGCACGGATAAAATAACCTGAGACGCCACTGAATGAAGAAACTAATTTAGAGCTGAAAGGACGGGTCTGTTTATCGAGCGGTTGATTGACAGGAAGTTAATCTGCAACTATTTTGCTAATCAAATTAATTTGTTTGTTGGAATGTGTTGCTTTTCTTCATCTTATGTGATAGTAAACAGAATATCTTTGGCTGTTGGTCAGACAAACAGGCAATTTAAAGACACCAGCTTCGGCTCAAGGACTGCTTTCTCAAGGACATTTTGCGGACTCCAATAATTGAGGCGGTAATTGTCACCTGCAGCCATAAAAACCTTGTGGTTTGTCGTGTTGACTGTGGTAAGTAGTGGAGGGAAAGATGGGCTCAGGCATCTCGTGTTGAGACACACACATTGCTAAGTGTAGTAGTGTGGCAGCTGAGGAGGTTTATATATAGGTACCGCTCTGTTTTTGGTGAAAGTGGGAGAGGAAGAACTCGAACACGCTGAGCCTCTCACACGTTAGGGGGTGGGCGATCAGGGCCAGAAAGCAGTATCACGATCTATTTAATCTCAATCATGATTCACAATTTAAAATGCACTCATTGTTCTCAATTTTTTGAAATGGCCTGTAGACCAGCTTTGAGAGAGCCTATGAATTTCTCCATTTGTACCATTTAAAACAGAAAACTGCATTAAAGATGGTTCTTTTTTTAATGCACGCCATGTTGTTGGCTATTAGTCATGTAACATTGTTTACAATACGTTGCCCAAGGAAGAAGTAATTGGTCCAATCAGCGAACCCATTTATTTGGCTACATCGCTCTCTTGGTTTGTTTCTGTGGTGCAGATTTGCTGGCTAGTAAGAAGACATTGAATACGAAAAGTAGAGATTCCTTCAAGATTGAACATGATCTAAATATGATATCTATCACTAAATAACAGAATTCCTACAGAGGGTATCTGCAAGTCTTAAAGTCTTAAAAAATGTTAAATTTTGTTGCCTCAACAGGGGTTTAGAAGGTATTTCATGGCCTTAAGTGCCATTTTAAGCAAAAATACCAAACGTTCTCTGGTCTCTGCTTCGCCAGGTTGAGAATTTGCTGCTTTTGTCTGATTTTTATATCCTTATAAACTTCATATTTGTTGGTTTAGGCTTGTTAAATTTTTCAATATTAATCGATATGAAAACAGTTTTTAGTTGCAACCTAACTAACCTTGTAGTCATCCTTTGAGATCTGATGAAAGAGGTTTCGACTGACTTCGTGCTAATTGTTGTGGTCGTGGTTGGCGGTTGTGGTATTATACCAATTATTTGTCCGTCCCATGTACAAACAACGGGACAATGTGTCATGTAGACATGTATCTTCCTGCTTCTGAAGCTCACTGCACGCACCATTAACACAGCGCACCAAAATGGAGGCACAAATGCATGCACTTGAATTGCTACTGAATTGCAGTGCACTTGAAATGCTTTACTGTGGTTGTGAGACATAATGTAGAATAACAGACACACACACATACAGACACACAGTGTTCAGCTCGCAGCACAGCGTACAACACTCGGTACGCCTTTTGTTGCCATCAGTAACAAGGCCAGTAGGACGAAGTGGACTGAATCATGAGATGATTTTCATTCAAGTCGTGACAAAGAGAAGCAGACGTGCAACAAATAGCTTCTCATGAGACGTAGCTTGAAACTGTATCGTAAACATATTGGTGTAAAAAAGCTGAATGATGGTATAGTCAAGCTTTATTTGTATTATAGAGGAGGAGGAGGGAGGAGGGAGAAGGGGAGGTGTTTTGGGGCCCAGGCTAGATGAGGGCATGTTAGGGAGCGTGTTTTCAGGAAGCGACGGGGAGGGTCCCGATTGTCCGTGCTCTCGCGCTTCACTTGTTAACTGGAGCGTGTGGGTGCATGGAGTTCAGGAGGACCCCCACAGTCTCTTAGCTGTCAGTTGACAAAGGCATTGAGCAGCCTCCTCCGACCTCCGTCAATAACACCAACTCAGTGTTATTTTAATTTCATGTATATATGCATTTCTTTTCCCCTCCATTACGAGCTCAGTCTGCTTTTGTCCTGATGTAACTCAGCGCGGAGATGATTCTTCTTGGAGCATTTTTCTGACTGTTTTTCAGAGATCGAGTGAAATATGACCGACAGAGCAGCCATCACAGCGCCTCCATCCCTCAATGTCAATAAGTAGTGTTGATATGTGAGAGGTCCGTTGCAGCCTGAGGTCCTTTTTTAAGTGGTGGAAAACATTACGTTCCTCCATTGACTGCTGCTTTTTATGCTACCACACCTGCTTTAGTTACCTGTGTGCATGCGCGTGCGTATCCTATATAAGATGCATGTGTGTGGCGTGTACTGTGTGTAACGGTAATCCCAGACCCTGTGCGACACCCCTCCATATGGCCCTGCTGCTGTCTGTCTGAGACGAGCTCGGTCTTTGTCTCGGCGTGAGGGGTGGGCGCCCCGTGTGTCTGGGTGGAGCTGGGGGGCGGGCCGACACATAATTGGAGGTCATTGTTTCGCCAGCCCCTTGTTGACCCATGTAGGTCAGGGGCCGGAGCTGCGGATCAATCAAAGAGTGTATGCAGGCCTGCGAGGCCATTTCAGTGCATTCAAGCAGGTGTCACTGATGAGATGGTTTGCTACAAGCTTGGCGTTACGCCGCGCACATTCATCTTCATGATTTGACATGTGATGCAAAGATAAGCGCCAACCTTTTGTTCACATTAAAATTAAACGCCAAACGTGCTTTATTTGAAGCTCGATTGTTTTTTTTTGTTTGGTGTAGAATCCATGAATTTGAGTCTGATGACTGAGAGGAAGAGAGGTGCTAATGCAGGATTCAAACATTTTGACATGAATTAAGTTGCTGATATTCTCACAACATCAATAAATACCCTTATGATTAGGGATGCACGATATGGATTTTAGCTGATACTGGTATCTGTTACTAGTACTTCTCCTGGCCAATACTGATAAATGAACTGATTATAAACTTTTTTTAAATAGAACAATAATAATCAGTAGTTTATGCCCACCTGAGGGTAAGAGAAGCTAGGATGAAGTCGGCAAGGTTCTAACAAGCTTTGTTAAAACTTGTAGACCTTCTCTCCTCTTCTCTGAACTGCTGTAGAACATGTACTGCACATTGCAGTTGTGTGGTCTTCCTCTGCAACTCTGCAAAAAAAACATTCACACCTGCGACCACATGTTTGGCTCCGAATGCTGCGCTTGTTGCTCTGTCTTTGTATTTATTGGCCAGTCTCAAACCAACTTTGAAGGTGCATACCACCACCTGCTGTATCAGAGTGTGTAGATGCAGGGCTCAAATTATCTGCTCCTCTAATTTGATAATATAAAGTTCCCAATATCGGGTCAATATGATGTAAATTCCTACCTGAAAACTCTAAGGTAGTAGTAATTCACACGTAGAAAGTCATGTAAGTAAGAACTTGTGGCAGATTTTAATCACTGTCCTCTCTCTCTCTTCTCTCCAGGCCCTCCTGCCCCGACCTCTCTGTTTCAGCCTCCGCGGCGTCCCGGCCTCGGCACGGTGGGGAAACCCATCCGGCTCCTTGCCAACCACTTTCAGGTCCAGATTCCCAAGATTGATGTCTATCACTATGATATCGACATCAAGCCTGAGAAACGGCCTCGGAGGGTCAACAGGTAAATCAACTGGGCCTGACGGGTTTGAGCAGAAAAGGAAGCATTTTTGTTTTATTGTAGTATTATATTGCATCATCTCATCTTTGTTTCTGTGTTTTTTGGCTTACAATCCTTTTGTCTCCGTCTTGTAGGGAAGTGGTGGACACCATGGTGCGGCACTTCAAGATGCAGATCTTTGGAGACCGACAGCCTGGCTACGACGGGAAGAGGAACATGTACACAGCACATCCACTGCCGATTGGAAGAGACAGGGTTGGTATTCCAACTATGTGACCTTTGTGTCATCGGCTTGTATGCAGATTAATCCGTGTGTCTTCTTAAACTGTCTGTAAATGTTTTCGTCATGTTCGAGCCGTAATGGATTCATAAATGGAACAGTAGTTGGCATTTGAAAACTTAATTTTAGGAGAGTAATTGTGTTATGTGTTTTAAAAGTGTCAGGGTGTTTCATAGAGAAACATTAATTTCAACCTTCTCTTTGGTTTTCCTAGTTTAATTTAGAGTAATATAAAACAACCATGCCTGCTTTGTTTAAAAAAAAGATCTGCATTCATGGCAAAAACCTTAATTGCATGATTAAAAACTCATGGTTATAAAGACTTTCATTCACATTGCTGCTTGTACAATAATCGGGTTTTACATCAGAATGAAGTACTTATTTTCCCCAGTTTTTGGCCTCTTGATGCTGACTCATCTTTTGTCCTTTTTGAAAGACAAAATGACTCATCAAGGACTCCTTCTGTGCTGCTCTACTTTTTCAAAAATGAACTTTTCCACCCAGTATTTACTGCTCATCTCTGTTCTTCAAACCCTTCAGGTGGATCTGGAGGTGACCCTGCCTGGCGAGGGGAAAGATCAGACGTTCAAGGTGTCTTTGCAGTGGGTGTCTGTGGTCAGCCTTCAGATGCTGCTCGAAGCTCTTTCGGGTCACCTTAACGAGGTCCCTGAAGACTCCGTTCAGGCTCTGGATGTCATCACACGGCACCTGCCTTCCATGAGGTACCCACACTCGTCACTTCTGCCTCTTCACGAATCGCACATCTGTTGACAGTTATTACTTTTCATTTTGTATTTCTCAATTTCCTGCTGTCTTGTGTCATCATGATCAAATCGTATTGCACAATATAATTGCAGTGTTTGATGCCTTACTTTGGTCCAGCAGCGTCTGATGTGCTGCACTCTAACAGCTGAACCAAAAGACACGCCATTCCTGACTTATCCGTGTCCATTTCTAAATTAAATTTCGAATCTCTTGGCTATGATTTGGATATCACATCACACCAACAAATTGATAGCTTTCTATGGGTTTAGTGTTCCTCCTGTGCTTTTGCTGTGCAACAATGTTTGACAAACAGACTAATTTGAATCATAAATTGGCTGATTATAGAAAATAATCTCGCGGACAAGTGGTGTAACGGAACTTACTGTAGTTGATCCGATCACAGCACGCGTGTGAACCATGGTTTAATTGCAAAATATAAGCGTCTTAATCAGCTTAATTGTCTAAGATCTTAACAGACAATCCATGGAATATGTTCTCCCAGCTGGTAAGCACAGCGGTGTAAAACAAACAGATATTTGAATGAAGTCTGGTGTACAAACCAGAGGGCTAGGCTAACCAAATGATGCTTGTTGTAAGCTAGCTGCTTGTTAGCTTAGCGTCCTAAAGTGCTCGCTGGAAACCTGATGGCTTGTTTCTCTGTAAATTAAATGGCCTTAAAGTGTGGAAAGGCAAACAGATTATAGAGGTTTTTAAAGGTAACTCTTACTAACTCTTCCAAAGTCAAAAGATCCTCAAGTTTTGCTACAACTACGGAAAAACGAGACAAATAAAATAAATGGCCGAAGGGTTTATCAGTAATTTCATTTAATGTCTGGACTCTAAACTGTGATACGATCCATACACAGGACTTGAGATTTCAAGAATCGAGAAGCTTTGAGTGGTGGTTATTTGAGTCCCTTATTCGTCTGCTGTGTTTGTTTTTTTTAATCCACAGGTATACTCCAGTGGGGCGTTCATTCTTCTCCCCTCCGGAGGGCTATTACCATCCTCTGGGTGGAGGCAGGGAGGTGTGGTTTGGTTTCCATCAGTCTGTCCGTCCCGCCATGTGGAATATGATGCTCAACATCGATGGTAAGACTTGCCTGGAGCTGTGATTTATTACATTCACGTGCATTTTTCTGTATCAGAATGATATTTATTTTGGGTGAGAAATGATCAAGAAAGTTGTGTCTTAATGCTGTGAAAAACAGTTTTACTTACTCCATCTGCTGCATCCTTCTTTGTCAAGACTTAATCTTTGTACAACCAAAAAAACTTTCTTTCTTTCCTGCTGTCAATCTCACGATCGTTGCTATCAGTGATAAGATGATTGCCTCAGAGATATCAGATATTATAAACCAAGCAGAGTTATGGAATTTGATAATGATCTATTATTCAAATCAAACTTCCAGGATTGTATAGTCTCTCCTGTACCCAACAATGCATCCGTTGGTCACTGCAGGTGTGCGTTTGTCTTTTGTCTAAACAGCAGTTAAGTCGGTTGAAATTGTAAAACTCAGTGTTTCACAAGGCGTCGTTGTACTAAAACCAGTTCCTGAATCCAAGCGTGAAGCAGTAGTTCAGATGCCCTTTTAACACAAAGACCAAAAAAAATCAAACAGCCTTATTCTATTAGACCAAGACAGGAAACTTACTGTCATATGATTAATAAACACACATGTGTTAGCTGATACAAACAAAGTATGCAAACCATTTCAGTCCAGATGATATTGACAAGACCAAGTTAGTCATCTGGAAAGTTTTTTGAGATCAGGACTTTGATTACGGCTTCAAGAAGGTGCTTTAAACCCCCTTTTGTCACTGCTTCAGCTTCACTGGCTTGTTTTTACGTATTATTCTACGCGACATGATTTGCTGAATAATATCACATCTTTTGTCCCCCCTCAGTGTCAGCAACAGCTTTCTACCGCGCTCAGCCTGTGATCGAGTTCATGTGCGAGGTGCTGGATATACAGAACATCAACGAACAGACCAAACCCCTCACCGACTCCCAGCGTGTCAAGTTCACCAAGGAAATAAGAGGTGAGCGCTCAATACCAGCAGTAATGTTGACATTTACCAACCAGCAAAGCCGGACCGACATTAACAGACGTGCACACATTAGATACACAAAGTCTGTGAGTCACTGTGTATCAGATTCACCGGAGAGATTACAGAAAGGTGTGGGCCTGAGGGCTCATGCATGTTGTAAGAACTAAAGAATCTACACCCACTGCTGACACTGTTATGATGCTGGCTACCCACTGCACATACACAGGGTTTGTAAGGGTGCTGGAAATCCTTGAAAATGCTTGAATTTTAATGTAGTTTTATGGTTGAAATGTGCTTATAATAATCACCTGTTTTGGGTGAATTATCTGTATTAGCTTGGCCAGGTTTTACAACTTGAGACATGAAACTTGTGTGCTGCAAAAGCTTGAAAATGCTTGAAAGGTTCTTGAATAGTTTTGAGGTTTTTTACCTCAGCTCTAAGGTGTTGGAAGAGCTGGGAAATTCTTGAAAAGTGCTTGAGTTAGACGATTAAAAAGGTCCAGGAACCCTGCATTTCTACATCAATGCAGAACACCGCAGGATTGTGTTTCTGCCTTTTGTACAGAAACGAGGCTGTCTCAAATAAGAAAATATGACCATGAGATTCACACAAGTATTCATGACGGATCTCCTCAGCAGACCTGTGCGTTTTTCATGACTCAATGTTTAAATGTGGGGGAAAAAATGTTATTCCAAGCAGCTCCAGTCTCTGTTTGTCTTCTTCAGTTCGGTTACACAAAGAATCTCCAGATGACACTTGTACGCTCTCTCGTGTGTGTTTTTAGTCGGTGTTTTGAGACAGGTTGTGACAAGCGTGCTAAGGGGAAACTGCAGAGCTGAAGCGCTATGTACACAATTCGCTGCCTTGTCGGCATTTAACTTTATCACAGTTCTCAAAAATGTCAGTAAAGTAATGGAAGAGTGCTATTTTAATCCGCTCAAGTTAATGATGTCAAAATACGAGATTGCAGTTGGTCTTAAAACGTTGCTGCTTTGTCACGTTGTTTCCTGCATGTTTTTTTAAACAGGCTTGAAAGTTGAGGTCACACACTGTGGTCAAATGAAGAGGAAGTACCGTGTGTGCAATGTAACGCGCCGACCTGCCAGCCACCAAACGTAAGCGCCGTTCACTCATCAGTTTGTTCACCCTCTTGCATCAGCAAGATGTATGTGTTGTGCAATGTACTAAAGATTCACAGCATAAGCTTTTAAACAATTAACCTAGCTCTGGTCATATTTTTCTTTTTTGTTTTGCACACATTTCGCCCACACTTTCCATTTCCTCACAGGTTCCCCTTACAGCTCGAGAACGGCCAAGCCATGGAGTGCACAGTAGCTCAGTATTTCAAGCAGAAGTACAATCTACAGCTCAAGTATCCACATTTACCCTGCCTGCAAGTAGGGCAAGAACAGAAGCACACCTACCTTCCCCTAGAGGTGAGAAAGAAGCTGTGTTGATGCTTGAAAATCAATCTTTGTTTTATTTATTTAATCCAATGCTGTTGTTCCAATTAGGTGATTCGGCTTGTTTAAGTAATGAAATGTTTCTTCTGCTCCTCCTGTAGGTCTGTAACATAGTAGCCGGCCAACGCTGTATCAAGAAACTGACAGACAACCAGACATCCACCATGATCAAAGCTACAGCTCGCTCAGCCCCCGACAGACAGGAAGAGATCAGCAGACTGGTGAGTGCTGTTTCCCTCTCGGGGTGGTGGTAAGAAAGGCGACTGGTAGGCTGTCCACATTTGGTGTTACCATCACAACACAATTCACACCTGGCATTACATTGGTCACAACATGCGTCTCAAGTGTCGTCTTGTGATCAGATATCATTTCCCATCTCTATATATAAATATACAGATACGTCACCAGAACAAAGAGACATTTTATACACAACAAAAGAATTATCTTCATGTATTACATTTGCCGAATTAACCAGACGGCCCAAGTAGTTCAGAATGTGCTGTAGACAGCACTTCACAAAGATTGTAAAGTTTCTCCTAACGCAGCAAATTTCAAAATTGAGTTTTTTTTTAAGGGAGTCTGGGGAGTTTCTCCACAGACGAGAAAGAAGTGACCTGTATTAGTTGCTGTGTAAAATTTGACATATTTACAGTCAATAATATGTTGTCTTCTTTCACAAATGTTGTGTAAATGGTCAAATCAGTGTGTGTTGGGAGGTTAGACACACTTTGACACGGAGCAGGCAGGCTGATAAAGCGTTGCCTTGACACAATGACTCTTTTTACATGGAAAGAAAAAACTTAATGTTTTGAATTTAATGCTGAATTTACAAGAATGCTCGAATGATTTAGATTTGCTGTAGCTGTTTCACAAAGCTTGTCCTCCCTCAGAAACTCTTAAAATCACACGATTTGTAATGTCTAATGTCATCATCTGCCCTTTACCTTCTCCTCCTCAGGTCAAGAGTAACAGCATGGTCGGGGGCCCGGACCCTTACCTGAAGGAGTTTGGCATTGTGGTGCACAATGACATGACAGAGGTGACGGGCCGTGTTCTCCCAGCACCCATGCTACAATATGGGGGCCGTGTGAGTACAGACACCGGACGGGACTGTGGCAGGGTGAGTACTGGGGCCTGGGCTGCACTCTTGGGGACGCAATTCAAACTGGGGCTACACAGGGTGGAGGGCATCACGGAGTGAATGCTGGGACATGGGGGGCAAGATGCAGGTCGACTTCTGAGTAAATTTAAGATTGAAATGGTTGCTGTTTGAGCTCACGCTTTTTGACTAAATGATATAGAGTTGCAAAGTGGGAGGAGGTATTTTTGGCACCTTGTGGTTGCGAAACAAAAGTCCCATTCGTGTCCCCCCATAGACCGTATTAGATGACTCACGGTTTGAGATTCTACGGCTCAGATGGAAATCACATTCCCACGGTTGAGTCACCAGGATAGAGGATTTTGGAGCTTGGTGTTTACTTCTGACATGTTGACAGACAATATATACATAAAGGTAGGAAAACAAAAACAAGCAGTAAAAATTGAAGGTCAACTTGTACATCACATTCTCAATAAACACAGAGTTTAAAAAAATGTGTTGACACACTGAAGCCACAGATTACAACGCCTGCCCTTTTAACCATCCACACGGACGAACAAATGTGTTAGAAAATATCTGGTTGCAGATACCCAGAGCCCTCGAGGACAGAGAGCGAGTTAGCTGCAAATACCAGCAGTATTAACTACAAACTGCCAAACATCGTACTTCTGTCTCTCTGTATTCATGCATTTAAATTGCCCACTTAGAACTTCCTGGAACTATCTGAAGTCTCTGTGACTCATGTGACAATCTGCATTTTGAACTTCCATTGTCGTGACTCTCTCTCTACTTAACCACAACTCCCAGGGTGCATTTCTGCATGAAACATCCAATCAGTGTTGATAATGTCTGATAATACAATCAATTTAAATGAAGTCGTTATATAATTTCAGGTTAATTTTAGATGAATTCAGCATCTCCGACGCAGCGTTTTTGAGCAACTCCGATTTCTGCCTTCGACCGGCCTCTTCCCCCTAGCAACAGTGCCTGAGGCTCATGGGTATTTTGAGCGTTTGAGAATTATGAGTGTCTGCCGTGCCAAACTGATGGGGAGGAAAAAAAAAAAGACACGACTTCTCAGAAATCTTGTTGTTGTCCATAACAGAAACCCCAAAGGTCATCAAATTATCCTGATAAGAGTCCCCTGTTACTATTTTGAGTAGGACAGAGGATGTCGTATAAAGAAAAAAATGGTGGGAAAAACAAGTACAGAACTACAACTCCTCTGACTTTGCAACTCTATACCGATTTAAATCAGTTGATTCAGCTGCTGACTGGATGTAGCATTAACTTGAACACATGGACGCCTATAAAACCTGGAACTTGCCTCATCTTATAAGCCGACAGTGAATCTCTGCGGTCTGTAAAGTGCATCTCTTTAGATACTCTTCCTTCACTGACACATCTTCGTCTAAGTGTATAAATATGTGAGTGCACATAGATGAAAGCTCGGCCTTTCAACTGTTGTATTCAGTAGAGCAGCAGAGTGTTAGTGGAGGAATTTGAGATGAGGAGCAAGTCACTCCAGACAGCTGAGATTCACCCTCTGAATCTCAAATCAGCGGTTTAGAGGAATCTAATTGGACGGTGCCTACGGAGGATTTTTGAGCAGACTCTGAGAGAAAATCATTTGCACCCAACTTGTCAAGAGGAGACATAACTGGGTGCATTTTTTTCAGACTTTTATTTAAATTTCTTTTACATAAATACATGGCTTTTCCTCCTACATCACAGCCTGGATGTTGGGCATAAGAAGCTGATTTGGGATTCAAGGATTGTGTAAGAAGAGTAAATGTGCTGCCAACGGGAGAACGATAAGAATCGGAGCCACCCGGCATTAACGTTAGTCTAAAAGACTAACTTTTAAAGCCTGTGGAGCCGATGTGGCTTTATCTCTCGTCGGAAAGTGAAAAGGTTAATATAAATACCTCAGGTGCTGAAATAAAACACCCCATTCAGAGGCAGCGAATGATGCTGCGAGGATAAGATGAAACTTTAATGATCCCTGTGGGGAAATTTGGTTCAGTGTATGGGGCGGCTTTTTCCTTATACTCTCTGCTTCATTTACGATTGTGCTTCACAGAAATGCTCTTATGCGCCAGTGCCAAGCTTAAATCCCTTTATTGGCTCCCCAAACTATAGGTTGGTTAATTTACCCAAGATCCTATCACAACAACACTCTCTCTGAAAGGTTTGGCCACTTTCCTGCTGGGATATAGAGTCTAATCGGCTTCCACCGAGATGCCTTTAAATGTGGACTGCAGGCTTTTACCATTTGAATGAATCAAATGCACCTTCCATTTTAAAATGGCACGCTGGTGTTTGTGGACATAAAACTACATCCAAGTATTTTATAGAAGTGTGAGCTGGGGAGAAGCAGCAGTCTATTTCAGATGTAGCATACATTGTGAGGAGGTTTTCATATTGCTGACAAACCTGTAAGTCGTGTAACTGTGATCATAATGGAGTTATTTTATTTGAGACAATCTTATAATGAGACAGAGACGCTCTTAACGTCGCTTTGCGTCCAGCTCTCAGGTAGTTCATCGTGGCCACTTGCTTTAGAGAACAAAAGCTCCTAATGGCCTTTAGCAAATCTCGTTAGCTTAATTGAAAGCCACTATTCTTTGAATTTGTATTCACAACCACGCTCGGAGTGGGAGCACTCACCTAATGATGTGCCCTTGAATAGATACACTAGACTTGTTCGTTGTTCATGTCAGGACTCCTGATACGGGAAGCTATAAAACCCAGAATATTTATGTGAAAGAGCTTTATTTTTTAAAGAAGTCTCCACAATGCTGAGCATAGACTGACCATTTAATGAACAGAGCATCATTACAAAGTGAACTGTTGTGAATGTATAAAACCACTTTGAAGCCTGTCAATGCTTAGAATTTGATCTTTGTAGGCATTGTGTTTGTCTGTATGTGGGTAGAAGAATCAAATGTGTGGGTTGGGCTGTACTATCTTTTGTATCCGCTCATCCAATCGGTGGGTTGACTAAGAGAGTAGGGACTCTCTCCGCAGAACAAAACCGTGGCCACGCCCAACCAGGGCGTGTGGGACATGAGAGGGAAGCAGTTCTACGCCGGCATCGAGATCAAGGTCTGGGCTGTGGCCTGCTTCGCCCCGCAGAAACAGTGTCGAGAGGACCTGCTCAAGTGAGTTGTGGCATCAACTGTTTTGAGTGTGTACTTAAGAAGGATGAGGGATCCGTGGCTCCAGGGATGCTAATGTCCGTCCCACCACACTAAAATGTCTTTCAAGTATTGAATATGTGCCTTGTTGTTGTTGTTTTTATGTGTCCTACTGACTTTCGTGATCCCCGGATGTTTCCCCTAGCTCCACCCTGAGGTCCACACTTGTGGTTTTGACTGACCAGTAAATATTAAATGGACTGTAATATGATTTGGTTCTGACATTCATGTCCTCCTCAGGAATAACTTTGGTGATCCCGTAAATTTTCTTCCAGCCAAATCGTACATATTTAGAATTTGTACAATATTTGAGTTTATGATTGAATATGAGCAGCCTCAGATGTGCCGATTAGCAAGTTAGCATGCAAACACATCAAACCACATTTTAGACATGTGAAAAATCATGCCATTAACACTTTGTTTTATACGATATTATTTTAAAGGAGTTACGTACATCGTCCATCCATCAAAGGAATAAAACGTGACTGTTGCATCCTCTTATTCTGAGAAAAACACAGTGGACGTTATGCACCAAAGACTATATTCTGCTTATTTGTCCTACATTTAGATACAATTTGAAGACCATTTAAATATTGCTGTCTCATAAAACTAAGTTTAAATTATGTATTCAATTTGAATGAAACACAGAAAATAAGCACAATGTACCCTGTGGTGCATTAAGTCAGTCGACAGATGTGTAATAATTATATTTCCTGTCTGGTTTTCTGAGAATAAGAGGATTTAACAGTTATTCTAGAGGGACTCGGTGCATTTCTTCTTTTTTGAATTTATGATGCCATAGCTCAAAATGACAAAGAGATACAAGAAGTATCAGATGGAATTGAGGACAAGGCTTTGGGGGTTCTGCCATTTGGTGGTTGGGACACGGTGCTCCATCTTAAAAGGTTAAAAATAGCTTCAAAATATCAGTGTAGCCTCTCAAAGCAGTTAGTGAGGCTGTAGACACTGTGGTACCTGTAGTTACAATGGTCTTTCATATGTTAAATAGATGTTTTTATCCCACTTTACATTTTAATTTGATTAGATGTTGCTGCTCATGTTACGCTGCTGATGTTCTAATGATTTTCAACAGGAGCTTCACTGACCAGCTTCGAAAGATCTCCAAAGATGCTGGGATGCCCATTCAAGGCCAGCCATGTTTCTGTAAATATGCCCAAGGAGCTGACAGCGTGGAGCCCATGTTCAAACACCTCAAGATGTCTTATGTAGGCCTGCAGCTGATTGTGGTCATCCTGCCTGGCAAAACACCAGTCTATGGTAAGAAATCCAGAATGGTGAATCAGGAAAAAAGGTTTTCAGACATGACGATGAAAGGGAGAGAGTTGTACATGTAGGAATTCAAAATTTTAAACTCAGTTATTTCTGATGTTAATCTTTGTTCGTGTCCTTTGTCGTCTGCAGCTGAGGTCAAGCGGGTGGGGGACACTCTCCTCGGCATGGCCACCCAGTGTGTGCAGGTGAAGAACGTAGTGAAGACGTCCCCTCAGACCCTCTCCAACCTGTGCCTCAAGATCAACGCCAAGCTCGGAGGCATCAACAATGTCCTGGTGCCTCATCAGAGGTCAGACTGGATTTTGTTGTTTCTCAGCTGCAGTCCAGAAAGGGAGTCTGGAATGCTTCTTGGCTTTGAATGATGTAGCCTGGTCAGATGTTTACTGAGTACAAATAGTCCTCTGGTAATCATGTAGTAAAATGTGGTAAAAGTTTAAGAGATGATCTGCGCAGTTTCATGAAAGTTTTTATTTTATTGGAATATGTTTTGTACGATCTTGGGTCTTTTTTCTCACGTACTTCAAAGTCGGGCTGTTTCTTGACTGAATAAGACTTATGATGCACGCCTGCGTTGTAAAGTCTCCTTTCTTTCTTTTCGTGCGTCCTGTCTGTGGTTCAGGCCGTCTGTGTTCCAGCAGCCTGTCATCTTCCTGGGCGCAGACGTCACACATCCTCCAGCGGGCGACGGGAAGAAGCCGTCCATCGCTGCGGTGGTGGGCAGCATGGACGGCCACCCCAGCCGCTACTGCGCCACTGTGCGTGTCCAAACATCCAGGCAGGACATGTCACAGGTAACATCGACTGTATGTACATTTAAATTTTCCTTCTATTGACAAACTGTGAATTTCTACTTGTATTGATTGTGTGACTCGTTTAGAATCAGTCTGTTTTATTCAAGCTTGAAAACATCAATTTGACTATAATGATACATTATAAGTTATTATCTGATTTATACTTTGTATTAATAATTTGAATCTGCACATGAACTTGTTGGTAATCTTTCAGACAATTGTAATAAGGTAAAAGTACAATATTTGCCTATGAAATGTACTGCAGTACATGTATAGAATAGCATAAAATGGAAATACTGAATTACTTGATTAAAAATAATTAAATTCCACCACTGGTTTTGGCCTTCCCTCCTGCTTTTTGAGTCTACATCGGTTGTTGTTGTCTGTTCCAGGAGCAACTCTTCAGCCAGGAGGTAATCCAAGACCTGACCAACATGGTGCGAGAGCTGCTCATCCAGTTCTACAAGTCCACGCGCTTCAAACCCACAAGAATCATCTATTACCGTGGAGGCGTGTCAGAGGGACAAATGAAACAGGTGAGAGAATCTGGCTGATTTCTAACAGTTGTTTTTGTGCTTATTTGTATCTTATTTTTGCATTTTGTGTTCTATTAGGATGGAAAAGCAGCTGTTGTTCATTATGAGAGGATTCTTTCAAAACTTTGATTTAAAAATTAGTCTACAAATATGTGAAGCAAACATGGAAAGAAATCGATGCAGTATCAGTAGATCCCTTTCATCTGTGTGTGATTTTAAACTTTTCTTTACTCTATCAGGTCGCGTGGCCGGAGCTGATCGCCATCAGGAAGGCCTGCATCAGTCTGGAGGAGGATTACAGGCCGGGCATCACCTACATCGTGGTCCAGAAACGCCACCACACCCGTCTGTTCTGCTCCGACAAAGCTGAGAGGGTCAGTAGGAGTTCACTCCACCGTGATGTTTGGTATTTAACCACCCTCTATTGTATGAAACTGTACTGTGCGAGTCTTAACAGTCATTGTCTTATTGATCACCGTCTGCAGGTTGGTAAGAGCGGTAACGTCCCAGCAGGCACTACAGTGGACAGCACCATCACACACCCGTCCGAGTTCGACTTCTACCTGTGCAGCCATGCTGGAATTCAGGTGAGAGATTCACGCTCACACATTTGTCAGAGATGAGGTTTGAATTTTTTGCTTTTTCTCACCCCAGCTCTCCAAGTCTCTGGCAGATTCACACGCCAAAATATAGAAATTATGGTCACAACTCATTATTTCAGTGGAAATTGTCCTCAAGGGTACGACAGTTTTGCTCCACGGTTACAGCGATAATGATGGGTAATGACACTAAATGGCATTTGGATGCTTCTTTGACCCTTTTTTTGGCTGTTATTTAAAGTGAGACTCTGACCACAAACAAAAATGTAAAAGATGGCTGTAAAAAGTGAAAACAGACGTGGTGTGTGAACATTACAGCATTTGGTTCTTGCTCTTAAGTTTGGTACATATGACATTTTCTGTCCAAACTTGTGTATTAGCTTGATACTGTACTTTAAAATAAAGGGATTCCTGCTTCTAAAAAGAAATTAAGACCAATAAAACATGCCGTGTGCTGGTTTGTCATTTTAGCCAAAGGGTGAGTCTGTATCACAAGCATCACAATTGTTTAAGTTTTGAGACGTAAGCATTGCATTTAGCTATTGTGAATTGGCTAGTAGTGTTCTGAAAAGGGAGAATTAAAACATCCAGTCATGTACTGTATCTGAAAAGAACCACTGTCGGTCTATTTCTGGAAATAAATCATAAGATGGAGGTTGTATGTGTCATCAAGTAAATATAGTCCACATGGCGTGATTTGAAATTCGAACATGGTGTGTTCTTCCTCCCCTCAGGGAACCAGTCGTCCCTCCCACTACCACGTCCTGTGGGATGACAACTGTTTCACTGCCGACGAACTGCAGCTCCTCACCTACCAGCTGTGCCACACCTACGTCCGCTGCACGCGCTCCGTCTCCATCCCAGCGCCGGCCTACTACGCCAGGCTAGTGGCTTTCCGAGCCCGCTATCACCTGGTGGACAAAGACCACGACAGGTGAGGCAGCACTGTGAATCTGTGGGTTCAGTTCAAGAGAGACAATTAACGCAACCTGTCTGTACCTGAGTTGGACTAAAGCCAGAGAATTTAGTTGTCACACCTGTCAGGCTTTAAACCAACAACAACTGTGTGCCTTTAGTGTTGTAACACACAAGTTCAGATCCTAACTTGCCATTTAAAACTCCGAAGTCGCACAATAACACAGACAAACTGATTGAGACAGCGGTAGACCAGCAACTGACGCATTCAATGTGGTTTATAAATTAAGTTTTTGTCAATGGAGTCTGGCGGCTTAAGAGAGAACGATACAACAGCTGTTTCTGGTTAAACAAAAAGGATTTATTTCCTAAACACAGAGGACTACCCCATTAAGGGATCCTTTTCCATAATGCTGTCAGACACTTGGAATAATAGTCTGAATCTGTCGGTGGCAGAACCACTTTAGCTTCACTTAGTGTTGTAACCATTGCAGCCTGTTTCGTGGCTGCTGACTAAGGTGATCTACTTTGCCAATTTTCAAGACATTGGTTCCTAGAAGTCATTCAGACAACAAAATATGTGAGAAAAGGACCCAAATCTAAAGATATTCGCCAAAAAACCCCTCATAAGAAATGTAATGCAACTTTGCTTTCCAACTCCTGAGTTCTGAGAGGTTAAAATTACTATTTTTGTCAATGGAGTCTGGTGGCTTAGTACAGGGATACAAAGTCTGTTTGTGGTTTGGCGAAAAGGATAATATTCTTTTACAACAAGGTCTATCTCTGTGGTGATCCTTTTCCGTACTGTTGTCAGACACTTGAAATAACAATCTGAGGCTGCTGGTAACAAAAACAAGCACATTTATTGGACTTACTATGACAGGCGCTTTTGTCCTCAAGGATTATGTTTCAGCCAGTCAACTGAGCCGGTTCCAACACCTTTTGTACGTATTAGTCATTTAGACACCAAAATATGTGAAAATACGACCCATATTTAGAAATGGATGCCACTAAAATCCCACACGCTGGTCTTTTTAAATGTTTCAACCTGGCAGCTTCTGTGTTCCGAGAGGTGAAAATGGATATTTTTGTGAATGGAGTCTGGTGGCTTTGAACAGAATGTTACAGCAGCGGTTTCTGGTTCATTACAAAGGATCTTATTCAAAGTTTAAAGATGTTCAACTGTTTATAACTGCAAGTCCATTAGAGAACAAAATATGTGACAATATGACTGGGTCTAAAAATACCATAATTGCCCTTTTAAAAGACCCTTGTTATCATTTGTACTTAAAAATAGATGTGTACTGTATTCTGGTTTGGATTTGTTTGTTGAACAGAGTTTCTGGTCTAGTCGTTTTGTCTCAGCAAAGCACTGTTTATAAAAAAAAGTGATAATATGTAAAATAAGACAAGGCCAGTAGAGGCACATGTGTTTCCAGAGGCGAGAGATTAAACCACTCGCCCACCAGAACACAGCGCATGATTCCTGTTATGATTCCTGTTTTCATCCCTGCACCTTCGGTTTCCTGCATTTTTGTGATGTGATATCATCCCTGACCGTCAAAGTAAACTCTGCCTTTCTCTGTCTCGCAGTGCTGAAGGCAGCCACGTGTCGGGTCAGAGTAACGGACGGGACCCGCAGGCGTTGGCCAAGGCAGTTCAGATCCACTATGATACCCAGCACACCATGTACTTCGCCTGAGCTCGCGAGCGCGTCAGCCAGTCCACCCGCGGATTCCCTTTTTCTCTCTGTCTTTTTTATCTCTTATTTGCCAGTCTCTCTCTCTCTCTCTCTCTCTCTCCTCTTCCTTCACATCTCTATCTCCTTGTAGTCTGTCTCTTTCTCTTCACACTCACTCTACTAATTTTTTCTGAATCTGCACCAAAGCGGCTCTTGGACGGGAAAAATCTGCTGCGACTCGACGTCCAGCAGGTTTTTGTTTTTAAAGGAACAATCTCCAACCAGCGTTCCCAATCGAGCCGCCTTTCAAACCAGCAATCAAGCACTGCGAACCCCGAGGGTTCCCAGTGTGCAAAAGAAAAACAAACCATACACGCATACTACAAGTTGAGCCATTATTTTAATTTTTTTTTTCTATTTGAATGTCTGCACTCTTGTGTTTGTAAGATACACTGAGCAAGGGAGTGGATTGGCACAGTCTGTGTCAGCGCAGCTCTTTAGCTCTCCCAGCTAAGCAGGACTCTTATCTACTTTTACCTCAAAGCCCCTTTGGGCAAAAATCTGTCACAAGGTCTTGGGTTTATTGGGTGGTGGGGAGGGAACTCTACAGGAAAAGAGACGGAGGGGAGTCGACCTTTTGAGAATGATATATATACATATATATATATTTTCCTTTTTATGAGCGTGTGTTTTAACTTTTTCTCCTTTACCGTCTTTTACAAGCGAGGTGACCTGGGTGTCATGCCCATAACTACTTTCCTCCCATCATAGCGAAGAATACGCAAGTCTTTGTGAGTGTGTGTGTGTGTGTGTGAGTGTGTGTGTGTGTGTGTGGTTGAGTGAGTGAGTGTGTGTGTGCGCATCTCTGTATATACATGTACTGCTGTATGAGAGTGTGTTTGTGTGTGTGTGTGTGCGCATGTGTTTCATGGCAGGCCACTGAATTGTAAAGGGAAATCAAGGAGATAACTGCTGTAAATGCCTCAGATTTGTTGTTTTTATATTCACACATACAGTACATATAAGCATATATTTACATCTATAGAGCAACTTTGAGACATATGACTTAAACGGGCCTCGTGGAGGCTGGTGTGGGTATTTGTAGCAGTCCTGGTTTGCTTATAAATTGAAATATTTTGAATTGCATTTCACTGCGAGCGTAAGATTGGTGGGATTGGCACCTCTGTGCCTCCCAGAACAGCGTTTAATCCCAGAACAAAGGTGATTTAAATCATTTCAAGTGTAAGTGAAGGCAGGTCTGATGTGTAGCAGTAGTAACCGTGGTCTGGCCTGTGACTGGCTCAGCATTGGGACCTGTTAAAAAAAGGCAGAAGGCATTAAAACCATTTAAACGCAGAGCTTGGTCTTATCAACCTCGCTTTCTGCGTGAGAAGCAGGATCTTATTTTTCTTTGGACCTGATTATCTGAAAGATTATATGATGACACGGCTGGACGTTGCTTTTCTTTTAGTTTTTTTTTTTTTTTTTTTTTTTTGAGTAGTTTCAAGGGCCGGAAACCAACGTAGTTTTTTGAGGTCTCCCTTGTTAATACTGGCCAATTCATTGCACTGACCCGGGACGCTAGGCAAGCAACAGAGGGCACTCTCAATCTCTCGTACCTTTATGCATTTATACATACGAATCAACAAAGCAGATTTGTAAAAGTTTAATATAAGATGTTTTGTGGTTATCTTAAAAAAAAAAAAAACTGTTGTTTAGAATTAGTAGTTTACCATTGATGTTGTTGTTGTTGTTATCGTTGTTGTCAATGTTGTTACTATTGTGATGAAATTTTACGGTTGGCAGCAAAGCCAGTTATAGTTACTAGTGCGACTTCAGGAATAGACTTCAGTTGTTGAGCTGCAGGTTTAACGGGGTTAGAGCTTTGGGTTGGAACTTTTTTTTTGTTTTGTTTTGTAGCATTCTGGTTAATGGTGAGAAGGAGCAGTAGGCCCCAGGATGGATGAATTCATGCTTCCTCTGTAGGTTTTTTGAGGTATTGTGTAGCACTCCGACTGGTAGGAAAGATCTGCCGCTGTGTACATCACTCAGGTGGTTCGGATCGGATAGATGGAGACAATCAGGGATTGTAATCAGAGTGAAACTAGATGATAGGATTGGTTCAAAAAGCGGTCTGCGAAAAAGGCAATGAGTTGAATTTTTAGACTTTTTAAAAAAAATGGTTTCTATTCCTCTGTGTGTATTTGAAGTATACCCATCTTAAAGTCTCTGCTCTTTGACGGTGTTTGTTCCATATTTTTATGCATTTTTAACACTGGATTAAATGAAATTGACAATAAGCATAAGCACTGCCCTTGGACCCCCTGTACAAACACTCAAGCACGCCGTCCACCATGAAATCCGGTGGCGGTTGCACAAACGGTGCCCCCTGGTGTTGGAGGGAGAGTTTTTTTGGGAGGTAGAGGTCGACGTGCACGCCTCATCAGGGGGGGACAGCTCAGTGGAAGCCCTTTTGTAATAAACCACCCGTAAAGCAACAGGTTTACTATGAAATGAGTTTGAGCACCTGCCTGTTGGAGGCGTGGGCGTTGGCATCGGGGAACAGAGAAGCAGGAAGCGAGGGGAGCGGCGGTGAGGGGGAGGGGGGGGGTTGGGAGGGTGTCGTCGAGGCATTGCATGCAATAAGTTTTACTCTTTGCGGATCAATTTTTAAAAAAAACGTGCACTAGTTTTACCAAGCCAAGCGGGCTGTGATTGAATATTCATCTGGCATCTCTAACGGGGAATGATTTGTTTTATATCCTTCACAATATTAAACTCCAGTCAGATCGGCGATCACTCCCTGTGTTTTGTAACATTGCGAAGCAATATTAACCCAGTTCTAGTTTTCAAATGTGGAAAAACAAAGCTATAATTCTACTCATTGTGGTTGTTGGTCTACTCTCGCAATTGTGTCTCTGTACTTTTTTTATTTTTTATTTTTTTGGTTACTTTTTAGTTTATTTTATTTGCTTGTATCAATCAGTGGGAATGTGCATTTGGTGGAATAGTTATGTAGGCTTTAGACAATTTTCTTTCAAGTAACAAAAATGTAGACTTTGCTCGCCTGCATGCCAGAGTATTGTCCTTTTGAAAAGAAAAAAGAAAAAAAAAGAAAAAAACCTTTTTGGAATCATATTTATTATGAGAAAGAAAAAAATATTAAAAGCTTTTTTTTTTTTTTTTTTTTTTTGGTAAATGTTTATCAATTTAGTGGGACTGTTTTAGGCTAGCAATATTTGTCCAGTCTCTCTAAGATGCATTTTAAAGATTCCTACACAAATGTCAGTAATTTGGGAGGTACACTCTGTTTTTCTGAGGCGAGGGGGGGGATCGGCTCTTTGCGTCGTGTTCACATTCAAACGAGGTACTTTCTTCAAATCACGGACCCGTCAAAGACCCGGCCCCTCTCGCCTTCCCCAGGTTACTGTAGCGAGCGTCCATTTTGTCTCCTCGTTCCTGGTTTGTACCTGTGGCCACGCCTCTCGGTGGGGGCTCTCCTGTCACCATGGCATCAGTGGAGCAGGATTACCTCTTTTTAACCTTTTTAAAAAAAAAAATCCATAATTCTTTCTGTGCCCCGATAGAAAGAGAGCATGAATTATTTTTAAATTCCTCTCACTTTGATATATTGTTATATCTTAACGGATTTGTAATTTGACATTGTGTATTGTGTATTTTTATTTTGTTTTTCCTTTTTTTTTTTTGGTTCCTTTTTTTCGGGGGTTTGTTATAGCTCTGCTCTGTTTCTTTATTTTCTTTTTGTTTTTTCTGCTAGTGGTCTCTGAAGCTGTGTGTGATTGTCTAATAGCAATAAGAATCACAGAGTTGGAACGTTCCAGTTTCTGTGAATGGAACGTTCCGATTCTGTGAATGAACGTAGCCCTTTCTGAGCGGTTGTGAGAGGGCGGGGCATGTTCTAGCCCCGCCCCCCCCAGCAGAGGGCCATTCACTCGCTGTTATTGCTATTATGTGACATGTTCAAATACCCTTATTTTTTTCTTTTCTTTTGTTTTTTTTTTTTTTAGCCTGCAGGGAATTCTTGTGTTAATGTGCAAAGTAATAAATTGGTATTTTATGCCTATAACACATCTGGCGTGTTTCTCATTGATGACATGTTGAAAACTCTCCTCACAGAGCTGGTTGAACACCAAAGCCTCGACGTGCACGTGTTTTGTCACTAGGTGGCATTCTTCACCCAGCTAAATGAGATCACATGATCACTGAGAGCAGTAAAACATTAATGATCTGCCATATTTCCTCACCTCCACACTTTTTTAACAACAGCTGACGCTTTTTGTCACAACTTATTTTCTTACAATGTGAACCAAACTTACATTTTAAAGGGTAATTCCACCAGTTTTACACATAGAAGTGTGCTTACATGTCTGTGGAAAAAGTAGTACAAAGCCTTTTGTGGCTCCAGATGTGTGGCATGTAGTCTGATAAACTGTCTTCAGTGACATCACTTAGTCACTAAGTTGCATTGTGGGTATTGGAGGCAAGTTATCAGATTACACGTAGCTTTCTCTGGAGCCACAAAAGGCTTTAGTACGACTAGTAAAAGGTATTACTCCCCAAGACCTGTAAACACACTTTTAATGTGTAAAATTGTTGGAGATGCCCTTTAATGTGTCGGCATCACATGTACTTTCTGATCACTGAAAGGTTCTTCGTACACTGAAGCTCAGGGCCGAACGTAGAAGTGCAAAACACTAGATAATCTATTAATGTCAGTGGTGACTCATGAAGCAGCTTGAACTGTGAACACTGTTTGGCAGGTACAGAGGCAAAACAACGGGAAGAATGGGCTCTTCTCTATGCCTTGATATTAAATGTCTTCAGGGCGTTATCAGTCCTTTGAGTTCACGTATTATCTTCACATTTTTCTTTTTACTAGATCATTAGGCGTTATCCAAATTCTACTATCACGATATTGTCCAACCCAGATATCGTGCTACATAATATAATCATTGTTGGGGGTCAGGTTTTACCCTCAATATAAATATATTTTATTTGTTGTGTGTTTTATGTTGATTAGTAGTATGAATAGTTTGAATAAATAAAGGGGCTGACTGCTCCCTTTGCAGCAACATAACACAACATTAAACATGTTTAAATAAAAGCAAAACAGTGCTTTTAAATGAGGTATTCAGTAAGTATCATATATTAAGTCTGTCACTGGTGCTCTCCCTCTAAACTCTACAGAGCCAGCCAGGTGAGAAATAACACTAATAAATCAAAATACAGTCAGAGCAGGTCCTCACACAGCTGTTCGATATTCGATGTGTGTGAATAATATCTCTCATGATCGATTCCTTGATTGATTAGATAGTTATTAGATATAATCTAAGTGGATTAATAGCAGCAGTCCACTCACAGATTTAAGGCTTCAGAAAAGTCAGGAATCTAATTGCTTTCCCTACTTAATGCTTAAAAAAGTGATCCACACAACATCACGTACTATGAAAGATTGAATTACAAGAGCAAACACTTAAAAAATGAAAATTTTATTAAACACAATTGTATTAATAATCAGTATTTGAGAACATTTTGTTCCAAGTAAACTTCTGTTGATGGCTGACCTGTTCATGGAGGTACTGAGAAAGCAGAGAGAATTCATTAAAAACAGCACTTTTCCATATATGTGTTAATATTTATGGAAAGACATTAGACATTAACATTCAAGTCTTGACATGGTTTTGAAATAAGAACAAAAAAGAACATTTAAAGGATGATTTCTCACAAAATTTTAGCTTTGGATACAGTGATGTGCTGTTTTTACATTCTTTGAATATAAAGCACCACTCAATACAAACAAAACCTTTGTAAATAGCTCAACAAAACTCAACCATTCCTCTCTTTTAAACCAAACATCTGGTGCTACCTGCGCTGTAACTTCACCACAGCTCTGTATTGTGCGTCTGTAGGCCAACATCTGTCTGTTTGCTCAGACTCGGCGGCCATCATTGGTATGTGTCACCTTCCTCCGCTCCCCCCTTTTGTGTATCATCCCCTCTCCTCTCCCGTTTCCTGTTTCCCGGCCGGTTGTCATGGCCACAGTTACCAAGGAGAGCGGAGGCTACAGAAGAAAGGAAACCTGAACCACAGATCTTGATGCCACGATATTTAATTCATCGGCGCAGTGGCACACCAAGGTTCAGTGTAATGCAGATGGAGCGAGAGCGGCCTCGGGTAGAAGGGATGTTTCTGAATATGAAGACAAAGAGGGGCTGTCGGATCCTTCTGTCACATCCAGGGGCTAGTTTTTTTTTTCCTTTGGCTGTTTATTTAACAATATGCTGATAATAAATCCTCTAATAAAGAGTTTCAGCAACAATTTTGTGAGTTCTGATTGAAATTAAATGAAACAAAAACGTAAGAATTCAGGGTTTTCAGGGATTTCCTTTGTCTGGATGACACTGTTTTGCGATCATACCCCACACGTGACTTTTCTTTTTACCTGTGCATTTTTCCCGTGGCTTCAACCATCGCCATTGTTAGAGGGAAACAAAAAACAAACCTAAACGCCTCCTTTTGTGAGGCCGTTTCTCCCTTTCACCGCAGACAAAAAAGGGCCAAGTGAAAGCTAATTTTTGTGAAAGCTCCTTTAAAAAAACACACATGCGAGTTTGTGCGGCACGAAGCGACACAAAGTGTGTAATCCTCATTGTGGAGGCCCCCCCCGTGTTGTCTTTGTGTTAACTGATCCACCTACGGACAGCTCTCCATCCTCGTCCATCCCTCCCTCCCTTCTTTTGTTGTCTCACCCTCTTTTGCCCTCGTACCCTCCCTCCCTCCCTCCCTCCCGCATCGCTGGGGTTTTTTTTTTTCCTGGGGTTCAGTGCTTGCTCTCGCGGGTTTGACTGTCAACAACGGAAGATGGAAGGGAGTGAACCGACGCTCTATTTACCCAGAAGTCTCATTACGCAAACCTGATTTGTTATTTATACCCTCGTTGGAACCGAACTGACCCATTTGGGCTGCACCGGAGGAAGCGGCCGGGGGAGGAGGGTGAAGTCTGAAGTGGCCTCATCAAGGCTTGGACCTCGGCGCCGTTTCATTGTCAACAAGGAGACACTTCAGCCGGCAGCAGCAGCAGCGTCTGGTGACGAGTCCTGCCTGCTGTTTTCCTCTGAAAACCTGTGCTTGTTTTGGATTAGAGGCACAATTAATCCTTTAAAAATCTGCTCTGGAATAACCTCTTCTAGCAGCTGACTGTTCATCTCCACAGGATGTTCGTTTCATTTGCTCCGAGAGGACTGAACGCTGGATTTCCGTCGACCGAGAGGTAAAAAAGCTACCGTGTCATCACTATTTTCGACCTTGAGGCGACAGGATACAGTCATAGCGGCTTCAGTGGCCTCGGATCCAAGTATCAGGTTCTATCAGTCTGATCCATCTCGGTAAGGCTACACCGAACCAGGAGCGTGACACTGAAAGGACTCCGCGGCTCAGCAACAGTTGAACCAGAGCTGAAGCCAAGGAGATACTTCCTCAAAGAAATATAAAAAAAAAGAAGCCTGGCTGAGATCCATTTCATCCACAGGGCCCGATCGATCCTGCCTCCGCGGGCTGCCACAGGTGGCTGCACAGCTATCGGCTGCTCAATAATGCATTGACTCGAGCTCAGGAATGGAAAGCGGGAGAAAGTGCGCGAGCGTCTGATGCGTTTTGGAAAGGTGGATGACTGTCGAGAGAAAACGAGCGATCGCTTCGGGATAATCGAGGACAGCGGGAGGCGAACAGAGCGAGCAGATGTTGAAGAGGAAGAGGAAAAGAGAAGAAAATGCCTGCTGAGAAAGTGACATTAGGGCAAAGACTGTAGGAAGGTTGACCAAGGAAGAAAGGAAGGAAGGGGGCAAGTAAACCAAAGGAGGAGACTTTAAAGACTAAAAGAAACTTAGACAATTAGATATCCCATAAGAGGCAGCAGACAAAGAAGAGCCAGACAAAAGGAGGTCATCATGGTGAACACTGGCATGCAGCTGATCAGCTTCACCTGCGCGGTGACCGGCTGGATCATGGCGATCGCCGTCACCGCCCTGCCTCAGTGGAAGGTCTCGGCCTTCATCGGCAGCAACATCCTGACCTCGGAGATCAAGTGGGAGGGCATCTGGATGAACTGCATCTACCAGACCACGGGGCACATGCAGTGCAAGACGTACGACTCCATGCTGGCGCTGCCGCCGGACATCCAGGCGGCCCGCGCCCTCATGTGCCTGGCCATCTTCATGGGCTGGCTCTCCTGCACCGTGTCCTGCTGCGGCATGAAGTGCACCACCTGCGCCGGGGACGACCGCCGCGCCAAGGCGGGCATCGCGCTCTCAGGCGGCGTCCTCTTCATTCTGACCGGCCTGTGCGTGCTGATCCCCGTCTCCTGGACCGCCAACACCGTCGTCCAGGACTTCTACAACCCCAACGTGCCCCTGATGCACAAAAGAGAGCTGGGCCAGGCCATTTATCTGGGCTGGGCGTCCGCGGTGATTCTGATGATCAGCGGGGCCGTGTTGAGCAGCACCTGCCCCCTCATGGAGAGGGGCGGCCGGTACCGCAGGGGCTACATCGGCCGGAGCTTCGCGAATTCGCCCGCTTCGGCACCCGATCCCCCGAAACCCATCACGTCTAACAGTCTACCATTAAAGGAGTATGTATAAGAGGAGGAGAAGAGAGAGGAAGGAAGTTAAAGTGTTAAAGCTGTCAAAAACTCTGGTTTTTCCTACATTAACGCTGTCTTAAGTTTTAAGTCTGTGAACTTTAAGCTACAAACTGAAATCTATATATTTATGAACATATTTAACGTATATTTTGCTCATTTTGTATATCTCTTTGTCATGTTCCACTTGTATTCCGTTTTGTTTGAAATTTTGACTTTTACCACACTGTAATTTATAGTAGTGCCTGAAGAAAGCCCGTTGCCTATAATGTCCGATCATCAGCATTCGCAGAAAAGTGTGACTGTTACGATGGCTCTTATGATGGCCGCTGTGGTGAAGATTGCAGTGATTTCTCATGCAGTTGTTCTCTGACGATGTCATTACCTCGAGTGTGCCTACATCGAAAGTGTGAAATAAAAAGACAAGTTTGTCAAAGTGTGCTTCACAAACTCTTCTACAGCTCTCTCTAGCCTCGTCTGTGCTGGTTGTTCTTGAAAATACATTTGGTTTGGGCCATTTTGACCACCAGAGTGATGCAGCGATTTTCAGTAAGTCATCAATAAAGTGTGACATATCGCCACAGGGTCCTTTTTTGTGGAAAAGAAGGCGTCTTCTGCATCCACAGGAATTGCGTCCATCTGAGGTATACATGTACGTTTATTCAGTCTATTAACGATCCTGCTCTTCTCATCTAGCTCGTCTAGATTCACAGGCTGGATCTTGGTTCCACTTGAGTCCACAGTCGCTTTTACTTTCTTCACTGGGACTTGATGAAGAAGGAAACTTTGCAAAGTGTATCTGCAAGAATACACAAAAGTCATTAATTTTCCTACAAATCGTAGGCACCATTTATTTAACACGCACCCACAAAACTGATCAGGGATGTTAATCGTTAAGAATTTAACCGATTTAAAAGGGATTAACTGGCAATCGGAGATGGGCACAAATACATCAAAAAGTATCTTTCTTATCAAACATATCAAAATAAAACACTGGTATGAAAAAAAATGTATTCCTAAAAAATTAAAATAGAAGTAAAAACATGTAATAAAAACTACAAAAATACATCCTACAAAAACTGATAAACATTTTAGCCATTTAGTATAATAATAATGACAGGAAAAAGTGACATTTCTGACACTTGTGCTTTTGTTTTACAGTTCTAATAAAAGGATATTGCTTTCAAAACTTGCCACTGATGCACAGAAGACATCTTTACATGACTTCACATAGGTTGGACTATTATCCATGGTAATAAAAGAAATATACAAAAAACAAAACTGCCTGAAAATCGCAAGATACCTTGTCAATTCCTGATAGTGGCGAAACAATTCTGGTGTGGGCTATAACAAATAGTTCTAAAAAGTACCACAGTTTTAAAGGTCCCATATCACACTCATTTTCAGGTTTGTACTTTAATTTCGGTTGTCTACTAGAAAATGTTGATGAAGATTCTCAGTCCTCCAGGTCATTCATGAAATATAGCACTACTAGAAAATGTTTACATGCTTTAAGATCAAAAACACATTACTTATCCCATACTGTGAACTGCTTCAACAGCTCTATTCACCGTCTTCATAACGCTCTTATTTAGTGCCTGTCTCTTTAAGACCCCTCTCCAAAAGCGCCCAGTCTGCTCTGATTGGTCAGCTCAAACAGGCATGAGCAGGCTCCGCCCACCTGTGTTTCTGCATCAGCTCTGCTGGTGTTTTTTATGACCAGGACTGTCCTGGAGGGCAGTGACTGTATAGTTGTGTCATCACAACCTTACGCAGGTTTTCATAGCTTGTTTATCATTATCTTGTCATATATAATAATTAGTTATTTGAGGAGAGTGACATTACAGTTACATTTTGAAGTTATCAACATTATGTAAGACATTTTACCTGTGATGCGGTCTTCTGCACTGGGACACTCGAAGGATTTCCATCTTTTGGGAGCAGACTCTAAAAGGGAGAGATCGTCTGCTCTCAGTGTCTGCAGCAGAGTCTTCCTCCTCAGAAATCTGAACATGAGTTGAGGAAAAAAAGACCCTGAATAGGAGGCAAACCCAACCCAATGTGAACATGAACAGAAAGGATACTGTTCTCGATAGTGACGCTCGGCGTCCTGCAGCCACTCCAGCATGTCAGAGAGGGACGGGGCGGTGGCCGAGCGCTCGGTCACTGTGAGCAGATCCAGACTGTCTGTGTTCTCCTCGTAGAGCTGGAAGACTGCAGAGACCTGGTTACTGATGGAGTCTCTGACAGACTGGAGAGAAGACCTGAGGGGAGGAGGGAGGGATGGATGGGTGAATAGATTGTTTGAAACTCTTCTTCACGTGGAGCATATTCCTCAAGAATTGTGTCCAGTTAAATAATGACACACACAAAAAAACAAAAAACTGAGGGATAACCAATCACATCTGCTAGGTGACAAAAAACAGTAGTCACGGTACCGCAGTGAAGTACTCCAGCCAGTGGAGTACTATGATCCCACACTGATTTTGAGTCAATTGATCACATGACCCGGAAGCTATTGAGCTAAAATGCTAATATTTACATATAAAAATGAATAAAAAATAGTTAGAGATTCAAAATGCAAAAACAAGAGGTGTGTCTCATGCAGCCAGTGTTTCTTTTATTCATTGGCATAAGGGACATTTCCAGTTTTTGTCCTTCGCGTCCTCTATGTCCTCGCTTTCCATGGACAGACATGAGCTGTGGAACCACCTGTCGCAGTCATCACATTGTATCTGTTTAATTGAAAACAAATTATATATTTAATCTTTTTTTTTTTTCTTCACTGCGGTAGTCAACCGTAATGTCTGTATTATTGCACATCTCAGTGAGGTATTGAGAACAATCACAGAGGTGAGTCTATGCATCATCACTACAGTTTATCCAGTTTTGCTCGCCAAGCTACTTACATCTTCTCATTGAGTTTGCAGAGCACTGTATCCGTGGCTTGTAAGAGCTTGAATCGAAGCCGTTCCTCCAGGTCAGGGAAGTCTCTGAGCGGTGTGTTAGACAGCTGGACGTTGGAAAGCGCTCTCGACTGCTCTGCCAAATTCCCGAGTGACACCATCAGAGGGCTGCACTCGGCCAACACACCACTCCATACTTTCTGGTTGTTTTCAAGACTCTGGAAGCTTTTCCTCAGGGCTTGATGAAGCGATAGCAAGGCAGGTTTGGACATTTCAGGCTCTGATTTTCAACAAAAGTTGACCAAAAAATAAAAACCACGCGTGCTAAATAATTGGATACTTGTGTTTAAAGTATTTCAGTTAATTTTCCCGCAACGCACCCCCTTAAACGGTTTCTGTAATCCTTTAAAGTGTGGAAACATCAGCTGCTAGCATGATCACATTGCTACCATGTTGCCTGGACTTACTTCCGCCCTCCTGATGTAAACACTGACGTTCGGTGCTGTGATAGGTCGAGAAACCTGTTTTCGTGACGCAAGGCAAAACAGCGCTCTGATTGGCTGACTGTGCGTATGGCCCCTCCTCGCGCGGAATTTTGAAAACGGCTTTGTAAAGGAAGGTAGTCCGGTGTCCCGAGGAGGAAAAACATTATCAGGTATTTAAATGTTTATAAAATACTTCTCGCCACGGTAAAACGGCAATGTTTAGAGTGTTGTATATAATGTTTGTGTGCGTGAAGGAAACTGTCAGTAAAGCAAGTTAGCCAAATTGCGGAGCAAGTTACTGATCTGGCTAACCAACTAGCAGAGCAAGTGACGTTAGTGCTAACTGTTAGCTTGCTAACGTGTTGGCAGTTTCTTCTTAAAATGCTGGATGGAAACAGTTACATCCTAAAGCCAGAACATGTAACCCGGTGATATAACTATACAGTGTTGTATAGCGTTGGTAAATTAACTTATATTATCTCCCTTTCGTATCCATGCAGACATGGCTCCCAGGAAGAGAACAACCAAACGGAAAAACGACCAGAAGTCGGCCAAGCTGGAGGCTTTTCTCCAGGACTTCGACAACGAGGGTAAATACATTTTACTTATGTTTTAAGAGACTCCACACTGCAGTATAAACACTTAAACTTGGTAAACCAATTCCACCAACCACCAGTCCTAAGTAAGCTTGCTGTATGTTGCTGGGTCATGTTGCCAGATCTCGGGAGAGAAACAAGCAACCAGGTCTATGGAAACAAGTCCAAACGTATCGACTTGGCTCCGATGAAAAGGCCCCAAACAGGCGACTTTACCGTGTGTGTGTGTGTGTGTGTGTGTGTGTGTGTGTGTGGAAATTTGTACATGAAGTACAGGGGTTATATTCTGTTACATTATTTTTTAAATATTTTTGGTCCCCCAAAATAATCCACACATTTCATTTGACTTTTATTGCATGTCCATGCATATGCATATATGCACCCATATCCCAATATCCCTAACTCATTTTGAGCAGTGTACATTTATTACATAAGCACCGCATTATCACCCATGTAAACTGGCACATTGAAGAAAATCTGCATTATGTGCATGCATTTTCCTTACAGTATCTGCAGAGTGCCTTTGAATCAGCTCCCACTTGAGGTGGAATCTAGTCCTTCAATACAGTCTTTCTCTCACCCTTTTTTATATTTTTTCCAGAATTTTTTGCCCACTTTGTCCCCGGCATTGTGCGCCAACTAGCTGAAAACCTTTGATAAATCGTGCTGTTCTGATTTGAAATGTCACCTGTGTATGTGTTGTGCATGGGGAAAGGGGCCTGAAAAACTATATGAGAGACAGGTGATGTGGGATAGTATCGACCTGGTGGATTTTTTTCATTTTGCTTATTTATAATCAGGTTGTGATTATTACTGCACAATCATGTTTGGTAATATGGAGCCACTTTGTACTATCTTATAAATTGCTGGCATCAACAACAACGGCTGTTATGTTTTCACAGTGGAGACCAGAGTTGTACAGCTGAAAGAGAAGATCAACCAGCTGCTGAAAGATGTTGACAACAGCTACAACATGGCACTCATTAAGCTCCCCAAGGCTGTCAGGCAAACGTGCTGGCTGGAACATATTAGTAAGTTGACACAAACTCTCTCACTCAAACCCCAAACGCTAATTCTGTCAACATTGTTTGAAGAAATATTGCAGTTTTGCCAAAGAGGCTTCTTTTTACATTTGGTCCTGGTCTTATAAATAAATAAAGTTTTTTGTTTCATGACTCCTGAGACGATTTTATACGTAGTTGTGGCACTAGCCCCTTTAATCATCATTAAATGAAAATCATGTACCGTCTCTGTGTAGAGCCTGAGAAACCAAAGTCACCAGAAGTGGATAATACAAAGGTGAGTCGAGGATCTTTCCATATCACGTCATGATTTGCATTGTGTCAAAAAAATTCTGAATGTGTTTGGCTCACACAGTCACACCCTGTTCTGTATTAAACATTCACAGAGAGAAGAAGAAGTTGCTATTGTGAACAGCATCATGGCAGAGGATCACGCAGTGCTTCTCAAATCAGTCAAGAAAAGTATGTTAAAACTATTTTTTTCTGAAAGTATTCTGAAATGAAACAAGACTATCCTTACAGACTAACAAGTCCAAATTCTTCTATCAAGTCAAGAATTTCCGCTTTGGAAAATGAATTAACGTTTGAAGAGGATTTCCTAACATTTATTCTGTCCCTGACCCTACAGCCACAAAGAAAAAGGGTGGAGCCAAATCCAGTTCAGAGGATGAAAACACCCCGAGCACAACAAGGAAGGTAATGTCAAAACACAGCTGAGCGTTTGAGAGCATCATTGATCAGAAATGTACATTCAATCACTTTACGCCACTGAACTGCTTATTCCTAATTCAGGCGAGAGCAACAAAGAAACCTCCGACTACATCAAAGAGGGCAAAGGCTCTGTCAGTCAACAAGCAGAACAGCTCCATCAGAAGGTAAGACCGTTCTTTTAGTTTTTTTCTTTCATTCTCTTCCTGTCTACCTCTTTCTCATGTTCAGTCGCCTGATGACACCACGCTAACATGTCTCGGCCTGAATTCAGATCAACCAGGAAGCCGCTGGTCACTCCTGCCAGGAGTATGCTGGATTGTTCTATGATGGGAGCGACCCCCCTCATCACCCCACGCTTCGACCCAAGGTGAGCAAACATTATATAGTTAAAGCTCCACCACTTCGGCTATTCCCACCATCTCCCTGATCCCCCGACAAGGAAGTCAGGCCATAAAAATGTAGTGTGAGAGTTTCTACAGAGATGGGTAAATACTTTTTCACTTAATGATCATTAAAGGATTAAAACAATTAAAAGAAAAACTGTATAGATCTGCAAGAGGATCTTTATGAGTTTTACATTATTTGTGCACCGGAGGCTAGTTCTCTTAGCTATCTCTAGTGTCTAACTCAAATAATTGACTCTCTTGGATCTTGTATTTTCTTTTCCGAGTCTGAGCTATAATCCACAGTCAGGCGTTCACGATGTTCACCATGTTGCTCTATCTCCTCAGGCTTCCGAAGACCCCTGCTGTGAGAAATCCCCGCCACAAAGAGAGGGTCTACAGCATTTCAGTCAACGGCTCTCCCATTGCAGCAGGAAATGAGGACATTATCATCAACGTCCCCATCGGCAACGGAGAGGTGAGTGCACAGTTAGCTGGGCTCGGACTTGTGGATCCTATAGAACAGCGTTTTATTCAAGTAACACGTTGTTTTTACCAGCAGTGTCAGCAATTATAAACAAAACCAACTGGCAAGAAAACAAGTTACATTATCATCATATTAGTATTAGAAGTATCTTCCTCTGTCATCTTTGTGTCACACCTGTATTTATTTTTGCATTAGATTATTATGTTAATTTATTCTACGACTGATGTAGCAGGTTAATTTACCAACCTAATGTCTTGTAATGTGTCGATGCAGAGCGTTCAGCTCCTGGCCAGTCAGATGGACTCGGTGGACCTGTCGACACTGGATGAAACTGCTCTGAGGAGCATTCGGCTGCTGCAGGTATGTTGATCACTTGTGTAGGACAACATTTCTGTGGAGTAACTGTTTAGCTTCTGTTAAGCTGTGAAATATTTTGCACATGATTTATTTCTCATCATTTCCTTCTTTTGTTTTTGCTTCCTGACAGAATCGCCTCACAAATCTGTGTGGGATCTGAGTGACCTAACCGTCGGCTGTCGACGTTACTTTTAAGAAATGTATCTTTATTTTAAAGCTTGTTTGTTTTTTTGTTTTTTTTACCTATATGTGAGGTTCTAAAAGAGTAGGGAACTTTTGAAGTTTGGCCCTCAGAGCTAAATTTCATAATTTGTGTGATTCTTTGTATGTACAAAATTGCCTGTTTTTCACTGTATTGGTTTGAAAATGTCCTGAACATCCAAGAAACGCTCAGGATACTTTTCAACATTTATTAAACTAGTTGTTGCAGAATGTTCACAGTAATCAACTTAATAACTACAACTGTATATATATATTTTTTACCCTTACAAAGACTCAAAACCAACTTTTGATGTTTTGTAGTATTCATATAGTTACCTTTATATAACAGTTACTGTGTAACTCAATTTTTATGCAGGACTTAAACACTTCTAGATCTGACAGATTTAAGGAAAACATAGTAAAGTAAAAAGTAAAATTCCTTGTTCAGGAAAAAAAAAAAAGTTATTACTAGTTTAATTACTGTGAAGGTTCTGCAACAATTATTTGAACTGATGCATTTTGAAGATCATCATGGTTTTTGGGATGCTGAGTGAGTTGTGTGAGTCTGTATTTTTTCTTGTGGACAAGTCCATCATCACTTCTCTGTACCTCTGCATGGGGACCAGTAGGTGGTAGCATTTCACCACAGAAGTTTGCTTGTCCGGAGTAGTCAAACCCTCCTGAGTGTTGTGTCTTCTTCCTGTGGTTGTAAACCGTCCTCAGTGATAAAGCTGTTAACTCACCTGACAAAGTAAAATCTACTACAGTAAAATCCGTTTGTGCACTGGCTTCTTCTTCTTCTTCAGCTTCTTCTGATGATGACGACTTGTAATCTTGGTGTTCACTCTAAGAACCATCAAAGTACTAAACCTGTGGTGGCCCCGGGCCCTTTGCTGCATGTTGTCCCCCCAATTCCTTGCCTGTCCTATCAAGATAATGCCAAAGAAATTCAAGAAATAATTAAACTAGAATGGGACTCAATAGAGGCCCAGCAGGTCCCCTTTAATTCAGTCAAGCCTAATCCAATATCAAACTATAGCACTGCTTTACCACATTTCAAGCTTGTTGCTCTCACTCACAGCCACATAAATACACCTGCTTTTTTAAATGAAGATCCATTAATTATTCCCTGAGAAATTAACAAAACTGTCTAAAAATCTCACAATGTTTATGGAAGTGAGGAAAAAAATCCTGGATCTTTCTTTTCTGGACAGAAACACATCCTCCATCCAAGTTTTGTGGAAATCCATTCAGTAGTTTTTTATGTAATCCTGCCGACAAACCAACCAACAAATAGACACGTGTGAAAACAACCTCCTCGATGGAGGTGATGAACGTGGTTCTACAGTTGCTGCCAGTGATTTCCACTTTGCTTGTGTGTGTAACTTTCCTCTATAGATTAACACAAACTCTTGATTTTGCTTATGTCAGAAGTTCCTCCTGTCCTTTCATGACTTTGTTTACACAGAGGGACATTAGCGGGTCATGTGACTTGCTGTTGGCAGGAAGTGGCAGCCTGTCCCGCTGCTGGCACACAAACCTGCACTCTGACCTTCGGGGACATCATAATGCTGCCAATTAGAAGCTTGTTAAGCTTCGTTAGGCCTGATGAGCTCGTTAGGGTTTCCACCTGGGATGGTGAACTGGGTCAGACCGGGCCTCACCTTGGGCCCGTACAGACATGCAGAACTCTTTGCTATTCCTGCTGGATTCTCGTGCATCATATGCTACCAAGCCGCAGCACGGGAACTCTGTGCCCCCAGCTCAAACCGGGCCCGGTCCCTTCCATCTGTATCCATCTTTAAGCGCTTCATCATCTGCTGTCTCTCGCTGTGCAAACTGTGTTGCAGAGGTAGAAACCAAACTCCGAATCCCCACGAACGACAGATGTTGTGGTCAGCGGTGCGTGCAGTTCAGCTCCCTCGTTAGCGGAGCACTGAGCCCTCGCGCACCTGCTCTACATATCATAGAATTTTCCTAGTTTTGCCTCTGAATGGATTGAATCCTTTTTTTTTTTTTATTCTCTAGGTGGGTGGAAAATTGCCATTTTGCACGGATGGCTTGGTTTTCAGTAAGCACGCAGGCAGCGGCGCAGTGACAGGTGCGGTATGGATGGGGCGGATTTTGAGGTCACAGAGCAACACTGCTACATAAATCATCCGCTGAGATGTTCAGGATGAGGGACTGGAACCTGAGATAGTGGGAGGGAGACGCAGTACAGCTTCAACGCTCCCGTGTAGTTTTAAATCCACCTGCTTTCGAAGCAGTCCAAAGAAAATTAGAGATTTGCAGCCGTGCATTCCTGCAAAAGCTGCACCAATTAATAGTATTCTTAAACTGGCAATTAATTAAATGCCTGTATGGAATGTGTTGTGTATCTCCCAGTGATAAATCCACTGAATATTAATCAGCTCTGCTCAGCTCGACAAAGTGGTTTAGTGTCTTTCAGCTCATTGTTTTGGTTCGCTCATTAAAACCCATTTTCATACGCTGTACGGCAGACAAATTTAGTGACTAGCTGGTGGACATCATGTAGCATTTAGTTGCTATAAGAGCCAGAAATGTTGAGTTAAAGATATGATATGTGGAGGAATTCTGGATTAAAATGTCTTAAAACGACAAGACCTTTGTTATTTTGTGGAGTTATGTACTTAAAATAGTCCAAGTGTTTCCAACAATGTTCACATGAGGGAAATCCACAAGTATACTCGAGGTAATGGTGCGTTTCATTTGGCAGCCTGTCGGTATAAGTTCCAGGAGAGAGTCAGTGAGTCGGGAAGGAAGTCTGCAAATGTGTGAATGGAACTAAAACATTACCTCATCCATGAACATGAGAGTGTCGTCAGTAGATTTTCATCAGCAGTGGTTGTTGTTTAGAGGTTTGACTGCAGGATCATTTGTGTTTATTCGCGTCACTTCGCCCAAAACAACCAGTTTACCGATCTGTACATTAGCCGCATGCTAGCAAGCAACATAGTGAGGGTGTGAGTATCTGTTTCTTTGAAATCAGGTCAACCCTCACTGAACTCGGCACTCACCAGAGACTTCTCACCCGCGTCAGTCGGCAGTCAACCTTACAGAACATAAACACCCGACAATGGAGGTCACCTCCGCAGATCACTGCTGCAGTCAGGTTGATAAATAGGAGTGAAGATAAATCCACTTTTTAATCCCAAAAGGTAAAAGTAATTTCTGATTGCCTTGAGTAAGACTATGGATTCCTCTGAGTTAGAACTTTCTTGGAAAGATTTGGGATAATGTAAATAAGAAACGTCTGGTTGTTTTTAGACATTTGATACAGAAATGTAACATTACAGTTCATCTTTAAGCGTCGATGAACCATTTCTTTTGTCCTGTTGTTCCACAATAAGCCCCCACCGATCCCTTCTCTAACTGCACCCTTTCATAACCCGGCCTCACCCTCCCTCACATTCTCTCTCATTTTGTATTCCAAAAATCTGTTATCATTAACACAAGTGTCTGATGCATGAATGTGGTGTATTTCTCAACAAAGCTGTTCCCTCCCCAAACTGCTGGATCCTTCGGATAATTGAGCCCCCAGACCTGGGGAAACTGCCAAATTTCCTGCCAAGACGAATGAACCTGGCAGAAGCATGTTCTCCTAGAGAAATTAATTCTCTGGTGCGTCGAGGCCTCCTATAAATCCCATCCGTCAAGTGCCCCGCTAATCGATTTATTCACATGCCCACACCTCCGTCTGCCACCGTCTCTCATTCAATTCCTACCGAGCCATCCAGGAGGTCAGGACTCATCTTTTGCTAAGTCGGTTTGTCAGCATAAACCACCCAAAAAAAATGTCGCTGAACGCTTTGTTCTGTCTGCTTCGGTGATGGAGAGTTAGGCGGACGCGAGCTGACGGTAAAGTGAAGTGACAGACGGGAGGAAGAGTTAAATGGGACTGAACGGCCCCCACATGATGCATTCTGGGCATGTGTTCGTCTGCTGGCCAGCAGGGTCCTGATGGCGTTTTGATGGGCGGCCCCTCTGTCGCTCAGGCACCCTTGATGACGGGGCGGGGTGGAGAGGAACATCTGCTGCCAAAAATTCCTGTGGAAATTAAGGCCTGAGAATAACGGGCCGAGGGAGAGGCAGGAGGTTAATGCCATTTGCTGATTGCACGGAGATAAACTTTTGCTTTAGAGGCCCCTCGGCGGCTCTGAAATACAGACATTTGTCTGCGCGAGACGTGACAGCATTTGTTTGCGCTGGCTTTCCAAAAGAAGTTAGACATGAAACCTGTCCTGGGATTCGAGACAGTACTTACATCTCTGGACGGTGTGTGTATGAGATGTATTGATTTGTGTGACTGTAAGGATTCTGCAGATGGCGCGGCGCAGATGGGACAAAAAACAAAAATGAAGAGCCGTTGCTGATGCCTAGAAAATGCAGGAAACTTGGACTGGAATTACACATTATTATATATAATAATAATGATGATGGTTAAAGTGATGACAAGGAACTTTTAAGTGTTCATGAAACTTGTCTTGTGATTCCTCTGATGATTATAGATGACCTGTAACAGCAAATGAGATATTTTTATACAGGTATTATTAATGCTTGTGCTCGGTCGATCATATATCACATATAAAATCAGGTATAAATACAGAACCTTATCGCAGCCCATCCTGCAGCCTCTCTCGCTTCGCTAAGCTCTTAAAAGGCCCTATTTTTTTTTTTGAATGCTCCGAAAATGCTTTTTGCAAGTAAAAAAAGCCCAAATGCATTCATTCAAATGCTAACATTTTGAATGTACCAGCATACCTTAAATGTCAACATGGCAATTTTGGCCATTTTATTTTTTTGCTTCCTGACTTTGAGCGCTGTTTCAGTGCACTCCGGCAGCACAACATCTATGATCCCTGCCTCCACCAACAATCAATGTTTCTGATTCTGTAGATAAATAGAACTTCCTTCTGGCTATGAGCATTTTTGAGAGTCAAGGGCACAAACCTACGCTTTCCCAACAGGGCCGACCGCAGCCTGCATGCAGAGGCTTTTTAATGTGGAAAGGATTAATAGCGTCGGCACTAATTTGAGCTTTTTCGCGCTGTCATTCATTCCTACGCCGGACCCGGACCCTGGGCAGGCTTTGAAACAAGCTTTTCTTATTTGGTTAGACGAATATAAAATGCAAATATCGGGAAGGGGCGACAGAGCAGGGATGAAATAAAGTGAATTCTCACCCCATTCATTACCTCCTCCAGAGAAAGAAAAGGAAAGTGACCATAAAATGAGCGCTGGAGCAATGGCCAGGATTGCCTTTGAGAAATAATTAAAGCCTCTTTGCAATGCTCCCCAGCCTCCGGGAAAAATCCCCGTCTTCTGTATGGTCTGCAATTGATGTTTGGTTTACCAGCCTCTCTGTATAAAGCAGACCTTCAATAAACTATATCACCCTATTTGTGAGAGTAATACAGCCCAGTGCGGTCCTCAATTAGGTATAAATGACACAGCAAATTGGAAAATTAGGGGGAGAGGGAAGGATAATGTGCTCCAAAACAGGCTAAAAACCAATTCATTAGGAGGCCAGAAAGGAAGGAGACAAAGGGTCCGTCTGCGTCCTCCAACAGAAAAATCCCACTTTAAGTTCAGATGCCTTACTGTTCACCTTGTCACGGGCTGTGTTCGGAGGCTGATCTTATCACTTAGTATGACTTATAACGTACGGTGTGAAAGCCAGTGAAATCTTCCTCGTTAACGCCACGTATTTTCCAATAAGACGAATGTAAATCGTAGCAGAAGATAATACAGGATGCCGTAAAAACAAAACCAAAAGGTTACCACAGGACAGCGATGGCGAACACGTGCTGCTCGCTGAACTACTCTAATGCTGCTGACAGCTGAGACAGTTCGGACGGCTGGGAGGCTGAACGTCCTTCAGCTGGATGACCCCGGTTGAGTTCGCCGTGCTTTGCTGTAGTTTCCTTTTATTGCCTCGCCGCAGGCTCAGAATTACCGCTTTAGTACAATGAGGACTGTTCATGAGAAGCAAAGGGGTCGGACTTAAGGAAAGCTATTCACAGATGAAGTACCTGCGCGCACGAAAATAGTTACTAGACTGCGAATTAAAGGTGCAAAAGTGATTCTGGAGAAAGGTAGTTTTTGAGTCCCACTAATGTAAAGGACTGTTGAGCCGCCAGCATTGCTATAAACTCTTTAGTTTTGTTTTAATGAGCAGATTCCAAATGAGAAAAGATGGGAGACTTGGTTTTTTTGAGAGTCTGAAACGAAAGAACTAAAAGAAATGTGAGTGTTTTGGTCAATAGCCAAGCTGTCGTCCCACCTTTCCACATCACGGCTCAGATGTTCGAGTTACAGTTCGAGCAGTTTTCTTCGGGCCAGGGAGAAAACAAAAAGCCGAGCTGACAGCGTCTCGTTGAGGTTTTTTGGGGGGAGAGCTCTCGGTGGTATTTTCAGAGACAGACCAACAAATGAACGGAGCCGACGCTCTCTGCGAGGAAAGGTTTTCAACTTTGATGCAGGAAAACAAGTTCTCAGACTTTATTTGCTGTAATATTTCAGGTCATATCTAAAAGCTGACATTTACTCTTATGCTCTGCGGCATTCCTACAACAGGTCCCCTATGAGCGATTTCATGGGATGTGCTTACAACCTATACAAGCCACATGTGGAGTGTGTTTGCCTTTAACGATCTCCAAAGACAGCTGCTTTTGAGACTAGCCGCTGCCAAGGTGGTCGGCCCACAAACAAACCTCCTCCCGTCTCGGTGTCCAGGTGTGCACCCTCGATTCTGGGCACAAAACAACGCAGAGATGAGGTTAGCGGCGATTATACCGGCGCTGTGAGACCGCGATCGCACACAGACACACACGCGCGCCGGCTCTTGGATCATTTGAGAAACACCTGTCTCTCTTGGATTCGCGGCGGCACGCCGACATGATAAATCCAGTTGGGGGGGATCAATTTGTCTTCATTTCCAGCCTCTCTTTTTATTAGATGCAGTGGTGAGTGATATGATTAGGAGGAGCCTGCTTCAAGATCTGCCGAACAATGGGGCCTCTTTCTCCACTTCACATAACACACATTACAAATTTCAGAGCGTGAAACAATAGCGTCTCTCCACAGAAAGAGAATAGGATGTAATCTTGGTAATTAACATCCCTTTCTATCACCGAAATGTGCTGTGAATATTTAATAATTCTTTGCTTTTCAATGCTTCTGCTGATGGCAGGGCTTTTTTTTTTCTGTCACCAGTTAGATGAATGAAACAAATCTCATGCAGGAAAGTTATTTTTTGTGTCAAGGAATACACACTGTTATTATAGAGAGGATACTGTGCATGTTTTTTGGACAGATTTGTGGAAATGACAGCTAAGTGTCAAGGCTCAGCAAGCCAGTCGTCAGGATAAACCACGCACCTTTTCTGTTTCCCCGCCCCTTTTCTGTGTTCACCTGTGTCCCATCAGTTAATCACCCCTTGTGTATTAAGTCCTTGTCTTCCCCTCTCTCTTTGTCAGTTTATCTGTTCTGTTTGGCCCTTGTGTTCCTGTGTCTCATCTTCCCATCCTCCGTTTGTGTTGGCTATTTTTATATATTTTGATTCCTCTTCCTGTTATTTTGCTTTTGTTCTTGGATTTCTTTTACATTTTTAGGGCATTTAGCAGACCCTTTTGTCCAAAGCAACTTACAGTAATTCATACGTTCATTCACTGATGGCGGCGGCTGCCATGCAAGGGGCCAACCAGCACATCAGGAGCAGTTTGGGGTTCAGTATCTTGGCCAAGGACACTTCAACATGCAGACCAGGGGAATCGAACCAGCAACCTTCTAATAACAAGACGCTGGCTCTATCCCTGAGCCACAGCCACCACAAATTTCTTTACTTTTGTTATCTGCCTTTTGTTGCTTCTATCATTTGGATTTTGGAATATTAGCTTAATGTTAATAAAGTTTGCTTTTTTGTTTAAGTTACCTGCCTTCCTGTGTGTCTTGCGTTTGCCTCCTCTTTGTTTAACCGCTAACAACCAACCAACTACTGTGATATACCAACAATTTTAATCAACCTCCCATACAGGTATTTTACCAATTCACCAATACAGGGGGTGACTACGTGACTGATTCCTCTGCAAAAATGTATTTAATTTAATTTTTTGAAGATGAGATACAGTGATTTTTTTTGTACAGGAAGGAGGCAAAGAGTGCAAACTTAATAATAAGAGATGATAAAGCCCTGCACTCAGCATCTGATTCCATGTAACTGAGCATATATAGTATTTGTGATCATAAACAGGGAATAATACTGTCTTTTTAATAAACAGCTGCACTGCAGAGAAAGAGATCACAATGAAGCAGAAGTTGGAGGGATGGGTGAAAACAGTTTACTGGATTTAGCAACTTTTGAAAACTCCTTCATCGTCCTTTAGAAAGCAGTTTTTCTGGTACAAGTCATCCGTCAATAAATCTCCCCCCATGAAAGAGGGAGGTGTTTGACTTTTTTTCCCACTTTGGGTGTTTTTCAGCTGAACACGGTGCACCTATTGATTCAGTCTCTTCCTTCGTTACGGTTGTTCCCTCACTGAGAGAGATTGAGAACGAGAGGGAATGAAGGGGGATGTCAGAAGGAATTTTAATAAACAACACCTCGCTCCCTTTAAGAGTCGGTCAGAACCCTGACAAATAAAAACCCAAATTGTCCACTTTCCACTGGATGTAAATGAGAGAAGTTTTTGTGACTTTAAAGACTTTAAAGCTGCGGCAATTGATTTTCTTTTTGCCACCAGAACAGGCCAGACATTTTAAGTGTGTTGGGGGTATTTTATGTAGATAGCAGAGCGCTGACAGGCTGGATTCAAACCTGGGACGCTAATGCTCACTAGATCCTGATCGCCAGAGTCAATGTTGGGATTGAACGGTTCTGTAACAGATATACTGAAACTTTACATTCTAATTTAAATGATCTGGTTAGATTTAGGCAAAAAGAACCAAAAAAAAAAAACCCAAAACACTTTGAGTAGTCTGAGAGTAGTCAATACATTATGTATTCAGAAAAAGGAGCGAAAATAATCAGACCTCTGTGGCAGCTGCATGACTGAGAACAAGTTGACCAATCAGTGCTATCCGGCCCGATTAGCACTGATTGGTCAGATGCCTTCATGTCCCGCCCTCCTCCGCGCGTGCACACGTCCGGTTTCACTGATGCCGGAAATATTCAGCACACTCCTCTGCAGGAATACGGAGTTCATTTGGTCACAATGGCAGAGAAAATGCAGCCAGCGTTACTTCTACCAGCTCACCCCGCTAAAAAGGCAAGGAAAAGAAAGTCTGAGGCAGAAATGGCTGAGTCGGCTGAGTCCGCTCTCCTTCTCCCCGGCTGAGTCCCACTGCTAGATGCGCGTTCAAGTTTGTGGGGGCGTGGCTTTGGACGGAGCACTGACGGGATGGAATTTAGAGGAGATGCTACTTTGAAATCTTGCTAGCTCTCTTGCTAGCTCTCCAGGATTATGAACCCTAGCTTTAAGTTTTTTAATGCTAATGGGTGATGAATGAGCCCACCCACGTATCTCTCCGTTGCCTTGAACAGGCTGTGTGCTGCATAATGTGCTGCGATTCATGGTCCGAATTTCCTGCGCGGTCCTGCGGACGAGACGTCAGATGACGCTGATGACGTCCTCTACTCTTGGAAACAGGAAGAAGACAAGCGCGGTGGACCCAAACTAGTGTTTGGGCAGTAAAGGATTCTGCTACGGCCAGAAAACGACCCATCACCACACAAAGTCCGCTAAAAAGTCATTCTAAGAAGAAAACGAAGGTTTTATCAGCGGCAAGTCGAGAGTCGAAACGAAATTACAAACAAAGCGGGCAGGCACCAGAATAAACATCGGACACATGATCGACTCATGGAGGCAGCTTCAACTTGAACTGGGACTGAAAACAGGTGCTGACATGGCTCATTTCCAAGTAACCAGGTAAGAAAACATCACAGGTCATGTTTAGAGCTTGATTTGAAAATCATATGAGATCACTGAGGACTTGGAGTGACCTATTGTGCAAAGTAGCGTTAGCTGCTAACATGTAACTGAGTCCACCGGTGTGTAACGCTGTATAGTTACCGACTGCGCATTTTCCACGGTCCTTTAGTCTGAAACCGAATAGTTAGACATATGTCCCTTTATATATGACTGCGGTCAAGCCAGCCGTGGTTCGCGTTTGCTTGGTCAAATCAGCCGCACATTTTGTTCTAGTGTCTAGTGTTCTGATCTGGGCACTATACATAGCATTTGCTTCCCATGTTTGGATGTGTTTTGCAGTTTTCAATCAGTTTTCACCTGCCAAAAATTGATTGAAGGCCAAATGCAGTTAATGAAAGGTGATTTCTGCCTAAATATGACTTGATCTCATTCATGAGCTTCATAATGTAAAGATCTGAGCTCACAGGACAGCTTTTCATCCTTTTAAAGGACCATTACAACAGAAAATAGGCATATTCACTGCCAAACCATCGACTGAAGCTTAACTGCAGTTAATGAAATGGTGATTCGTAAGCCTAACCCTGACTTGATCTCGTGCAGTGAAGCTTCAGCAGCATGAGCATTGTAGTCAACAGGCTAATGTTTTTGACAAGGACTGTTACAACAGAGATAGGCATTTCCACCTGCCAAAAATTGTTTGTAGGTCGAATACAGTTAATGAAAGGTGCATTTCTAGCCTAAATACGACTTGATCTCATTCATAAGCTGCGTAATGTTAAGTACCTAAACCTCACCAGGATCAGCTGAGAATCACTGTTGTACAGCACCATTACAATATAAAGAAGAAAAAATGCCTATTTTCTGTTGTAGTAGTAAAGTAGAGTAAAGTCGCATAAAGACATGTAAAGTTGAAACATATCCATGGTTTGCAGGAACACTGGGTTGCTGAGGAGCTGAGGTAATCTGCAGAGCCGAGTGATTCATCTCCGTGGGTTCATCGCTAAAAGGTAGTCATGTGACACTGTTAACATAAAAATATTGATTCATGCAGATTTAACACGTCTGAACACTTAGCACGACAAGTGAGCTTACAGGCCCACACACACACACACACACACACACACACAGGAGTGAAGACAGGCTGCTGGCCCATCACTCTGCAGACGTGTCTGTGGTCGAGGAGTGTGCGTAGAGCGGCGTGAGTAAAACGCTGACCTCGCTGTAAGCAACACCGGCGTGCTGTTAGCAGAGAGCCCGGCTCCTCTGTCATGCATCACAGAGCTGTCGACCTCCAGACCTCGGCGTCTGTCCGCTCAGTCGCAAAAATGTGCAAAGCGTTTTTAAGTGCTCGACCCACACGTGTCTGGTCGCAGGTGCCCATTTCCTCGCCTGTTTTTGTGGAAAACATTAAAGACCCGCAGAAGCACATCATGCCTGTTAAGTTGCTGAGTTGCTGATTTCTTTTCTCCCCCTCCTTGCATAATCAGTACATCACATTAACAGTGACGGGTCTGGTGTATTAATTTGAGTATTCTCTCCTCTGTGGCCTCTAAGAAGGACAGCCGCCGCTGATGGAATAGATTACCGGCAGAATCCCAAATGAGCGGATTCAACAAATGGATTTAAAAACCCGCTTCGAGCCAACATTTCTTGCGTTTACGTGACACTTGTAGCCTCGCTTTGTGTCTACAAGGTGATTCTCCATCTCCCACGTGTCCGCCGTTCCTTTCAAAACAATGCGGCGCTGCGAAAACATGCTGATTATTTGACACAACGGCGGCAAGAGAGCAGATTCAGCGTTCCCCCGCCGCGTCTGAGTGCGAGTCGCGCTTATCTGAAGTTTCACGGTGATCATAGCCGCGCGGAGCTTATTCAAACCGACTGAGCGCGGCTACACTGTGCTCGCACCTGCCAAGGGCTTCACTAATACAGCAGCTCAGCAGGTTTAACACAGATTATTTGCTGGTATCCTGCCGAAAAAGACCCTTTCTCCATTTCCCTTGTTCGCTTTTCACGAGAGCCGACAGTTGACATGCTCGGCTTCATGTAAAACAAGTTCTTACATCCACGCGGCGGAGCCCGAAAGAATAAAATCGTTGAGGAAAAAGTTGAAGTAATCTTTTTTTTTTTTTTTTTTTAACTCGTTTCAATTTAGCTTTTGGGAAAAGGGGGTTGTGTAGAACAGTGATGTGATTTAAATTGACTGAGGGTAGCGTGGTCTCTGGTGTGTCCTGCTCTGAGACTGCTCATCTCTCTGCCTCAGCACCGTACGTTCAAACTAAAAACCAGATCCATTTCTAAAAGCGCATTCTGTGTATTTGTCTCTTGTTCTAGCAGCACGCTCTCAAATAAAATATACATGGATTTTGGTTGAAACATTAAGAATGAAAATGCCCTCACAGTTTGTATTCCTGCTGTTCCTTTAACAAAAGAGAGTTTTCCGAAACGTCTGGAGTTATATTGTCCAATTAATAAGAGCAGCACACCGTCCCTCTGTCCCTCTGTCTGTCTGTCCTTCTCTGAAACATGTTGGTTTTTATTGGGCAGCTGCTGTTGCAGTAATTAGCTGTGACTTATTGCCTCGACTGTTGCTTTTTTCTCATAGTGGAGTTTGAGATTGAAAAGTTTGCTCAGTTTCTACCAGATAAGGCGAAGGCCTGTAGCTCGAAGACAGCTCTGACGTCTTCCTGTATCCATATTCCTCATTTATGTTTTCAGTCTCTATACCTTATATTGTCAGTATGTTTCTCCACATTGTAATTTTACTGCTCCTGTCTGTTTTACATGTCTGTATATTCTTGAAGAGAGAATCCTCTGTTGTTCTTTAGGTTTCTTCCTTGTTTTCGGAGGAGTTTTTCCTTATACCTACTGTGAGTCTGAGGGTGGGTAGTGTCCTATGCTGTCCTGGATGTTATGCCCTTGAAGATGGATAGATGGATGGCTTTATTAATGCCTGAAGGGAAATTTGGTTGAAGGGACATTTGCTGTGATTTTGAGCTACATACACAAAACTGAGTTCATATCTGCTGGCCCTCTCACCTCTTGCCTTTTAACCACAGACAAAGGGTCACAGCCATTTATTGTTAAAGGTTGTTCTTTAATTCAGGCCCACTATTTACACGTTCTGGTGCATAAAAGATTCGTACTTACCAAATGTTTCACAGTTGGTCCAGTAGATCGCCTCAGCATGCAAAGCGCCACGGCTACAATGGCTGCAACGCAATCCTTTTCAAAGTTATGTCCACTAAAAGTGCTTGTTTTTGTCACTGACAGGCTGATGATGTTACTCTAAATGTCTGACAACATCACAGAAAGGATCCCTACAGACACAGACCTTTTTGTCGAATAATAAAATCCTTTTTGCAAGTCACGCTCTGACATCTTGGGAGGTGAGCTCGTTCCAGTTGGTGCTTCATCTAGATTCTCAAAACTAGTTTTATACTCAGCAGTGACTCTGGAAATAAATTCTTGCTGGCAGTTCTTCTGGGCAACCTCCCAACTCCCCTCTCCAACTCTGACTTGTATAGCCACATATCCTCCCACATGTAGGAGCACATTTTAACAGCTCCATTGTACCGTTGAAGGCGTGCAATGGAAAGATGTACTCGAAGGTGCTATTTGTAAGAAAAGTTTATCTTTGAGTCCCGTTTCCAACTTGCCAAGTAATGTCAGCCATCCCAGAGCGTCAGTTTTTGACGAGTTGAGCCAGTAAAACCTCAAATGATGGAAGAAAATAGTAGAAAACAAGATGAAAATACTTCATTTGTGTTTCATTTATTCATTTGAGGAACTGTAACAGTTCTCCTCATCGCTCCGGTGGAGCAAGAGCTTCAGTGCAGGTCTAAGAAGTCACGAGCTTCGTGTACGTCATGGCGTATTGGCTGAATATGTTTCCATTTAACTTTATTGCATTTTCTGTTATTGACACAACAACATCTCTCTTTTTTGGGGCAGTTTTTGTGAGCCTTTATTTGACAGGACAGCTTAGAGGGTGACAGGAAACGGGAGGAGAGAGATTTTGGGAGGACACGAGATGGGTTCAGTTGGACTCCCCCAAACATCAAGAACAAACATAGATAGATAGATAGAAAGTTAGTTACTGGCATGTTTGTGTGGTCTGACTCTTGTGAAAGTGACTGACTCCCACCCAAAGATATGGAGGCGATTAGGAAATAAAGTACTTAAACTGATGCAGCACAGACTGACATTTCCGTGACCTTGCTCTCGAATGACGGGTCGTTCCACTCGCTGCACGAAGGCACCGCGTCGGAAAAAAATTGTGAACGAGTAAAAAAAAAAAAAGAAAAAAGGCCGAGCTGGGAAATAAATCACTGCCATATTATCACATAACTGCTAATAAGACACAAATAAAAAAAGTAATTTCGGGGAGGCATTCATCTGTGCCGACAGAAATTATTTAAACCACTTGAGGACTTGATGTTACAGAAAAAGGAATTTTCTGAGAGCCGGAGAAGTATTTGTGTATTGATCGAACGCTGAGCCCTATAGCAGTCGCCCGATCGATACGTGTCAGGGCTACAGTATGTGAACAGGCACATTAGGTGTCAGGCGGAGGTAATGAAAGGAAACTGTTTGCTGTCAGATATGACCTTATTACCGAGGCCGAGTTTAGATAGGTCAACATGTCTGCAGGTTATGAGTTAAGGTGTAATCATTAATCGTAGCTCAGCCTGAGGGGGGGAAAGCACTTTTTACTACAGGAAACGCAGCTTTATTACAAGATTAATTGCATTTTTAATCTTCTGATGATACATAATCTTGTTACAGGAGCACAAACAGGGTTAGGTGCAGCTTCACGCTCAGATTTCTTGAATAAACTGAACAGAAAACAGTTAATTTCTGATTTGTGGCCTCAGGATTATAAAACAATATTCGAATATTGCTCGCAAGCTATTCTTTGCATGTACTTTATAACCAGGCGAATAAAAAATCTTTCATATGATATATTCCTTACCTTGCTCCCATCCCTTATTTGTCTCCAATCCCCCGGTATCTCGGTGGCTATATTACACAGCTGAGTCTATCTTTGAAGGAATCGAGGCAATAAAAGGTTTTATTTACCCTCATCTGGAGCACACAGCCCAAAAAACGCCACCGTATAATACAGTCGGAGACACTTTCAACAGGCAGCCGGCAAAAGGTTCCCCGGTCCCGTCTCCTGGCAGGATTTTCTTCTTATATTCGTTTATTAAAAAGTCTTATTCCATGTCACTGTGCATTGAACATTATTGCGGCAGAGTTCTTCGAGGCAACCGTCTCCCACGAGCCGCGGCGGCTAATGGAGGGAAGGCATCGCGAAAAAGAGGGAATGAAACTTCAGGTTGCTAAATCAGGTCTCGCCTTTGACCACTTAATAATGAAAAGCAATTACAGGCAGGCTTAGCAAGGGAGTTTGTTTTTTTCCTTTCTATTTATCAAAGGACCCCAGTTGTCCTGGATCTCTAATGCATGCTGTCAAAGATGGTTTTGAGTGTTGCTTTTCTGTTTTGTAAGTTCAGTCTCAGGTTGGTTTTTTTGTCAAAGCGTCTTTGTGCAGTGATAATGTTTCTCTCTGTTGGTTTTCTCACAGAGAAACAGAGACACAGTCACGTTTTTCCAATTTTAAAAGGACTTTCCAGTTTAGTTTAGTCTGTTAACTAAAATGAAACGCATGTTTTCATCTGTCAACATTTAAACAATGGGGATCACAACATCTCTGATTTCAAACGACTGAAAAGTATATATTTTTAATGTTGACAGAATGAGACTATAGAGTCATTACAGCATGAAAGTTTTAATGATGGCATCAGTGATTGCTATTTTGGCAGTGTCTGACTCAACCTGGCTCTCAGCTAATCAATAATAGGTAGAGGTGGAGCTGAAGCGAGCCTCGTTAGTTCAGTCCACCAAGCTGGAAGCCAGGAAACAAGCTAAGGCAAGCTGTGTTAACACAAAGAGAAGCTCGGAGAAGAGTTTGATTGCAGGTTTATTTGCCCCAAACAGCCAGAAAACTTAACTGTACATTAGCCACAAGATAGCGAGGCATCAACAGGCGCTGATGGTGTGTTCAGTTTAGTCTCTGACCAATGTAGCGCTCACCAGAGAATCCTGGTCTTTTTGTCATCCTGCAGTATTTTCTTTTGCTCATCTCTTCATTTCAAGGACATTTCCCCTCCAAACATTGACTCATTTCCGCTCACTGGTTGAAAAGCCAGAGTGAAGATCAATCCAGTTTTTATTCTCAAAGCAAACTTTTATTCTCAAAGAAACAAGTTTCTTCATCTATGCTGATTTTTAAGGGTTTATCATGTTCACCATCTTAGCTTAGTGTGCTAATATTTGATTATAGGCACATTTGCATTAAAAAGGCACAGTTAAGTCTGAAATTATGACCATAAGAAGAAGCTAGATGGAAAGTCAAAGGGTCAAATACAGTTCATCCTGAGACATGACATTCAAAGACACAAATGTCGACCTCATAGTGTTGTTTGAGACAAAGTCATGATGAAATCTCTAGAGTCAGTAGGATTCAACCTCTGGAGACCAAGAATGTCTGTAAAGTAATATAATATTTCAGTCTGGAGTAAACCTCTAGCATGGCGGGGAAAAAAAAGACAATCCTGATGAGAATTTGTACTTTGTGTTGCATTTCTGATTCTCCCACTAGAGGGAGCCGAATGATTTTGGTGTAGAGCCCAAATGTGCCTCCAACTGTTGATGTTTAAAAAGTCATCACCGCTCACAGGTTAGAAACATCATCAGTGAGCTGTGAGGATATTGTTGGATTCGGGCATGCTTCAGGGCACCGCGGAAAGATCAGAGAGTTCATCCTTAACACAGACTGGCAGCTTCGTAAAGAAAGTGGGCTGCAGCGTCGAAGCCCCCCGGGTGACCTGTGTGCAGCACCTGTCTGTAGCCCTGAGTATATTGCGTCTATAGTCATTAACACTAAGGTGATAACTCCACCTGGCATTGTGTTAAACTGTGCTACTCCTGCTGTTATCGCTGCGAACCTTCGCTGCGCCGCATAAATATTTAATCCCACTGTGAGAGACGCCCGGGGTTAAAATTCTTGGATGAGCGACTTATGGCAGACGGAGCTTTTGGCATATTGTGATGACGCGAGGTGACCTTGTTGCTTTTGGCATTCCTTTACAGAGATAAATACATTAAAAAAGTGAAACAAGCCACTAGAAATCGTGTGACAGCCACCTCGGCGTTTCCTGCGAGGTGTGATGGATGGTGCGAGCCCCTCGCAGCATGCCTTTTTCTCGAGCTTTCCATGGCGGCTCGCTGGCGAGGGTACGCAGTGAGGCAGCATGTTGGGATGAAGGTCATTTGGAGCTGAAGTGTCTAATTTACTGTGTGAAACACGAGTTAAACTGAGCTCTTGTCAGCGGTGCAAAGACAATGTAAAAATGCTTGCAGCGGCGTGGCCTGTGGTACGAACCGCCTATCAAAGACTCCGTCGGCAGGAAGGGAACAACACCCCCCGGCTGATGTTCATCCAGCACGCCTTCCACACAGCAGCAACATGCTTCACTTTCTGGGTTACGCCTCTTGAACTCAAACACACGCTTTACCTTGATGGCACATCGTCTGTGAAGTCACAAAGCTGCAGTATAAATAGAGACGATCGTGGTGCTCAGTCCCACCAGAGGCCTCAGTCCGAATATAACCTGCAATTTGGTCCCTTGAAAATATCTGTTATCGCAGCCTTTTATTGTCCTTGGACTGTTTCCGTGAGTACAGCCCTTTCTTCCCCTCTTTTAAGCCCGGATGACTGGGATCTGTGCCCTTCATGTAAATATCCCCCCGCGACGTGGTTTCAGAACAAAGAGGAGCCGTATCTGGCGAGCTACCCTTGCGCTGAGCCTCGGGTTGAGACGTTCCCAACGGGGCCAATCTATCACCATGTGATTTATAGGTTTTAGAGTCGGGGGGTGTAAGAGAGATGGAGAAAGACAGAACCAGAAGGAGTGTAGGTAGGGATGGAAGAAAAAGGAAGACTGTAGGAGAGAGACGCAGTTTAAGAATAATAATCAAATGTCTATCTCCACTCACAGAAAAATAATGGTTCTTAAATGGTTCTTCAAAAGGCTCTCTGGTTCTTTAAAGAACCATCACCGATTGAAGAACCTTTTAATATAGGTGATAGTTCTTTGCATAATTTATGTGGTTCTTTAAAGTACTTAAGGTTCTTCATTTTTATTGGAGTTATTTGCTGGCATGTAATAGCATGAAATTAGGGCTGCAACTAACTATTTTCATTAATCGATTAATCTGCAGATTATTTTCTCAATTAAGACCCAGAACCCAGCACCATTTATGGTTTGATGGTTCTTTGAGGCACCTTTGGGGGTTCTTTAAAGAACCGTTTGCAGGAATGGTTCTTCAAAGAACCTCTTGCTAAAAGGTTCTTTGTGGAACTAAAAATGGTTCTTCTATGGCATCACTCCGAAGAACCATTTTTGGTTCCAGTTAGCACCTTTATTTTTCTGTGTGCGCTCTATAAGAAGCTACGGTAACCTCTCATTCATTACTGTTGATGATGAGCTTCATTACAAATGGATCAACATCTTAACGTGCGACTGCGAAGGAACGACTGCTGCAGGTGAAATGCCAAAAGGACATCACATTCTCAAAGTTTAATTGTCGATGGTGGTTTGATTAGTTTTATAACATCACGTGCACAAATGGGGTTTTATTAAATAGCATTATCTAGACAGTCAGTGATAAGGCGCTAATGAGAAAGGCTTTTACCTTTTGCATTTTAGTTTGTTGCTGTGAGGTTTGTTTTGTTCTAGATCTCAGAGTTTGTGGAAGTCTTAATTAATTTCTTAATATACACGTGTGAATCAACCCAGTTGCCAGGATTTAAATTGTACATTTCTGCAAACCGCAGATAGATTTCTTTATGTTGCCACTTCACGATTCTCTAAATTTGAGTTTTCTATTTTTTTCTTGTGACAATGTTGTGCTTATGCTCTGGTTAGGTTTTTGGCACAAAAATAATGTAGTTAGGAAAAGATTGTGTTTAAAAATACCTGTTTTGGATGCCCGACATCGCCGGAGATGTTGTCCTGAGGTCTCATTAAAACACAGTAAAACACACAAAACTTCCCTTACAAATATCTGTTTTTAGTCTCCTGAAACATGTCTGGAAATTGTCCTCAGGTCTCCTTGAATAATATCCACTGGTTTCGAACTTAGAAATGTTAAAACACAGAGTCGAACTGCGGTCACTGACCTGATAGCCCTCTGGCCTGTAGCTCCCATCACCTTCCCCTCCACACATCCTCACATTAAATATGGAAATGTGAGAGTACAAGAAGTTTGCAGAAACATCAGCTGCCAACATTTTGTCCTGTTGACCACACTGGATCTCATTCTGCTAAGTTTCCACATCAGCTGTACAGAATTTGGTCAAACATGGTCAATATTTGTGTGGTATGTTACTGTATACGCCTCATAAGTGGGTCTGGTTTTATGGTCTCAGTATGATCATAAACGTACTGTGTAATCTTTTTGTAATCATGAATACAAACAAAAGATGTGAGAAAGTGTCATTTTATGTGCTTTATATCTCAGACATTGCAAGGATTACAATAAAAATATGTCCTCCCCCGCCCCGATCTCCCCTCTTATCTAATTTTTGCATTTTAATGTAAGTAAAGTTAAGCTGAAGTAAGTAAGATCAGCGTCCTTAGTTGAGAAACAGAGGGCATTTCTCTTGAACTAGATGTTTCTTCACATTTGCTCTCCAACTTTAAATGCAAACACACTGACAGACTTCAGTTTATATAAATACACTCGGCGCAGCAGTCGATACCGTCGCCCACATAATCTGCTGTCCTTCCATCCTGACCTCCTACACAGAGTGCAGACCGCCCGGCTGTGACCCAGAATGATGGCGGCGCTGCTATCAGTCCCTGTCAGGCCACACAGTCAGGCCCGTTTCCACTAAATCCCAGTCAATCACTGGCCTCTGTATCACGCACTCCCAGATGGCAGTCAGCACCTCAGAGCTGTCCCAATCCATCATACGTCTGATTCCATGAGGCGGGATGTGTTAAAGGTTTTGTAGCGGTGGGCTTTTTACCGCTCCGCAAACCCACAAATCTGCCAGAGAACAGGTTAGAGGTTACTCTGCCTGGAGCTGGTGACCTCTGACCCGGCCCACTTCACTGTCCATTACTCAAAACTACCTCTCACTAGGCTGTATAACCTCTGCTCACCCCTGATGTTACATCCCCTCTCAGCATGTTCTATCTGTCCTTCTAAGTGCCTGCACATTCAACCATCAGACACACACACACACACACACACACTGTACGTACACACTCTCATACACACTGCTCATTCAGCCAGCGGGGTGTGGAAAAAAGTTTTAAATGTATTAGAGAGAGTCAGTAGCATAAATAACAAGATAGAAGTGCAGAAGTAATTTGTTAGCAAAGTAAGATATTCAAATAGAGATAAACACTTAAAATGCATTTTAAAGAGGTTATTTTATAAAAATTTTCAGGCTCATACTTTTATTTTGGGCTCCTAGTAGAATAGGTTTACATACTTTAATTTTCAAAAAACACATTATTTTTCTCATATGGTGCGGTCATGCCGAGCAAGGTAGTGTGATCTAAAATAACGCTGCTACAGCGGTAGCAACTGTATGTCTGCTGACTGACTGGAGTGTATATATTTTATAATAAATATATAGAAATACATGTTTATATAATGTCTGTTACATAGTGATGCACATAAGTTACGGAGGTAAAGGCTCGACTCCAAACCAAACGTTTCAAGCGAAGAGTAACTCCTTTTGGCGTACATGCACAAAAATGTTACATAACACAATGAAGGAAAGGCAAAACCCCAAAAAAGCATACCAGATCTCTTTAAGAGTTTTTGGTGCATCTTGTATGCCATTTTTCAGCTGTAAAGACCGTCTTAAATGAGTTTTAACACAACAAAACTTGTTAGAGCTAAGGAATATTAAAGGAGACATATTATGCTCTCTTTAAGGTTCCCATAGAATATGTTTACGTGCTTGAGCGCTCAAAAAACACATCAGTTTTCTCATACTGTCCAGAGCTGCAGCGCTGTATCCCCCTCTGTTTTAGCTCCCATCCCTTTTTTATCACCGTCAGGCATGCATAAACTACAGGTACTTCTTTTGAAAATGTGAAATGATTGGTTATCTTATCGGTATCAGGCGTAAGAAGCAGGCACTTATTGGTTATCGGTATAGGCTGAAAAGAAAAAATCAATGTTGTGCATCCCAGGTTTAGACAGAACCAGGCACGCTGATTCTCCTGCTTCCTGACGCCGTGCAAAGCAAAGATAACAGGCTGCAGGTGATAGCTTTAAATTCATCGGACAAAGAAAATGAGCTGTATTGATCAACTCAACTCTCGGCAAGAGAGCAAATAAGTCTATTTCATAACTCCATCTATCCATATTTCCATAAATCTTTTACAAGATATGTTTAAGCACAAGGTAGCATGGCTGTTATTTCCATACAAACAGTAAACTAGTTCTATTACTCTCGCCTCGCCTGTATATATGACGCCTAAAAACATAAAAGAACAAATACATGTAGTCAACCTACACAGAAAGGCAAACACGTGCAAGTGCTGCATACATTCATGAATGCATAGATTTTCCATCAGCGCCACATATCATTAACCCGGATATGAAGGTCCCTCTCCTCAGGCCATTTATTATTTTAATAAACAACCAACCTGACCCTGCTGTCACCATCCTTCGCCCTGTCCCAGTTCACCACATAAATATCCCTGGAGTCGTGCCTGCACACAAACACAGGAAGTAAATCATCTGTGAGTGAATAAGGTTGGGGACTGATGGCCTTTCAACTTTCTCTGACCTTCTGTTTTTGGGCAGGTTGCTGGAAGGGCGTCCTCCTGGGAACTTGGCGCCCTCTGAGCATGAATTAAACACGGTCCCATAATAAGAAGGATAGGGGATACGGAGGGATAGGTGGGGGAATTTTTATTATTAATTGGATTGGAGAGTTCTCCGCGCGTCAGCAAAATGTCTGCGTTCCTGTCGTCTCATTACTGTCCAGCTATTTCAGCAACTTCCTCCAGATGCTGGAAGTTTTCCGTCCTGTTCTCTCACCGTCCAGAAAGTTTGTCGGAGATGATTAAAAGGATGTTTTACCTAAACAAATAAGTTCTGCCAAAGTTTTAAAGCTATTTTATAAACTTAGTTGTTGTTTTTGTTTTTTGTCAGTTTCAGAGTTGCTGTGGGACCTCAGGCTGATTAAAACGCACACTGGTCTCCTGTGGTACACCTGGAAAAACCTTCTGCTCTGTAGTTTAATAAAACAGGCAGCCTGTAGCGTCAGAGTCAAAGTGAGGACAGGTTGAACCCATAAATTTGTATGTAGGCGCATCAGGAGAAGTTAGAGAGACACAGTACATGCAGGATACCTTAGCTGATATATGAATTAATCAATAAGTCAGTCAAGAGTTGGAACAGGGGGACGGTTTGGTTCCAGCTCTGATCTGCCAGCGGAGGTAGTGACAGCGCTAACAGACGTGAATTGATGTCAGCCGGCAGCGTAGGACAGTGGTCGGTCTGATGGTGTTCACAGTCTGACAACTAAACACATCCTTCACTCATCATGTAAAAGAGAAACTTACCACACTTCAACTCTCAAAGTTACAAGACCAAACAACAGTAATGTGGTATCAGGTCGTGTCTTTGGCGACTTATATGAGAAAAAAATGCAGAATTAAGTGTCACACTTCTACCCGGAAAACAGCGTCTGTGATTATAACGTGATTCCGTGCAAAAAACTTTAACTCACAATGTTTCAGCCGCCTTCCACTATTGTGTTGTTGTAGTTAGCTGTCATTGGCAACTTATATAGAAATAAAGATCACCAAATTTAATGAGGAGAAGTCACGGTGACCCGGTCAGCCCCTCCCTGCCGAGTCTTCGTTGAACTTTCCCCAGCAAAACAGCCATCCCTCTCCGTGAGATTTTTTTTTATCTTTGTCCCATTCTGCAGTACATGGTGGGTTAGGAGCTCAACCACAACACAATATAACAGCATCCAGTATGATTATGAACAGTTTGCTGAGTCATTTTTAGATTTACATGCTGAGAAACATGCTAAGAAAATCACACACATCTCAGCGCTATGATGTGTACCGTCAGGCCTCTTTTGGTTTCTTCAACGTCAGCATGCTTGTATGAAATGACACACTGGAGCGGCTTCATGTCGTGACCAGCCCGGCCTCACTCTGGTCCTTGAGTTTTAAACGAGACCGATTTTTTATGACGTACTTCTGCACAGAACACTATAATCTTCGGTCTCACCCCGACAGTTTCACCGCTCGGCGTTAACAGGCCTCGATTAACATACGGACAAAAGACGGCGTGAAGCCTTCAGCCTAAAGAAGAACATGATATTCTGCGTCGAAAATAAGAGTGTAAAGCCGAGAATGTGTCAGTTAGAGACAAGATGTACGAGCGTGGAGTGTAAGGAGGATGTGTTGCTGAAGTATTTTTTTTTTTTTCAGAGGACATGACAGATTGTGGGAGTTGTGTGAAAATCTGCTGCTAGAGTGTGAAGATTCGTAGCTATAGTTGCAATTTTTTATTTTTTTTTTACAATAATAAAACTTTGACTTCATTATACTAATGCGGCTCTGTAAACAACAGATGTGACTTGTTAGAAGTTGTTTGCCTCGAGAGGGTTTTCTCCGCCGTGCGCAGACACAGAAGAATAAACGTCCTCATCTCTGATTTTGCCTCTTTTACGACCGTATCGGGAAAAAATACAAATGTAATAGGCACCAAATGTTTGAGGACTCGGTCACAAAAAAACAACGTAAGAATAAAAGTAAACGAACAGAAGAAAAAGGCATCGAGGGGGAGAAGAGGGGAAGTTCTGTCTGTCCGATGTATTGATTTGCATCATTACAAAACGATTTATTGCCTGTCTGTTGGTCTCGCTGCAGTGTTACATCAGTGTCTGAATCATTCACGGCGCAGCACTCGGTCCATCTTCAGTCTCACAGCCTGCCAGGTCTAACAACACTTCAGATTCTTCCCTTCTTCACCTGAACAAAGACTTCACTTCCTGTGAAACAACCTCTGACAGCTTACTGTCTGTTACTGTACAAAAGAAGAAAAACTGTACTCGAAAATAAACCACAATAGCTCATCCACTTCCCCTCCACCTGAGTCGTACCTGCCCGTCTGACCTCGACCTTTTTGATCTGCATTGGTGCCGGAGCTTCGTCCTCTCTGCGGTATCAGCTGTCTGCCTGTCTCGCTACGAGACAAACTCCTCACCTCTGCCACGAAAAAAAAACACCACCCTCAAGTTTGTCCGTGGCTATTTTATCCAGAAATCCTGATTAGCTAATACATTCCTCTGCACCTGAGTAACACCTGCCCGCCTGACCCCGTCTTCTTTTTTATCGAGCCGCCCACACGCTCGCTCAGCCCGTCGGTGGACGGAGGGTGACAGCTATCTGCTCGTTTATTCTTCATCCTTCCATCACAGTAAGAAGGGCAGAGGGCACCTGCATCGGCATCCGCGCTGTTGATAAATAAAGAAGGCAGCTTGTTGGCGCATCTGTCGGCTTGTCTTTCTGTCCGTGTCTCTCTCGAAGCCCACCTGAGGACTTCTACATATGTATCTATCGATCTGCCTGTCGGGATGTTTTCGCGCTTTTCTTGACTTTATCAGTCCGACTTTCAGACCCTGCCTCGCTATCTTTCATTTTTTTTCAGAGATGCACCGATCGATCGGTCTGTTTTTTGGCACGACCGCCGACTTGGCCAATCAGGGTCAAATATATCCGACTCTTCATCAGTCACATTTACACGCATGCTGCCAGCTCCACCAACAGAACCTAAAAACCCATTTCTTGTCCTCTGCTGCCCGTGCAATGTCCACACAGACGCAGAGCAGAGACAGGAACGTTACCTGAGTTGACGGCAACTCAGGTAACTGTTAGACGGATGTTCTGCACCGATTTTCTTTCTGGGAAAACTAAAAATCGTAGCCAAGGGTTATGAATTCTAGGTAACGACATGGGATCTCTGTTGTCAGAACCAGAGCTGACTGCAGTACGTGACGGTGATAAAACAGCCTACAGGTTTGAGGTGGAGCAGGGACAATGTCCTGGTCCTTAACACCTCTAAAACAAAATAAATGCTCATGGACTAGAGAAGAACTAGAGGCGGAGTACACAGTTGGAAGTGTGTGGACGTTCCTGGAAGTCACCATATCTACTGACCTAACGTGGACCACCAACACCTCACTGCCTGTGAAAAAAGGCCTGAAAAAGGAAGCTGAAATGGGTCAAACTCCCCCAGAAACTGCTGCTGAACTTCCACAGGAGCACAGTCAGAACGATGCTGATGAACAGCGCCACAGTGTGGTAGGCCAGCTGCACAGCCACTGAAAGATCCCACCTGCATCGCGTGGTAAACGCGGACCAGCGCATTGTCGGGATGGAGCCCCAACGGCTGGACACCATCTTTGACAACAGATTTAAAAAGAAAGCAAGCAGCGCAACCAGAGACGACACACAGCCCGGCCAATCCCTGCTTGACCCACTGCCGCCTGGCAAATGTTTCAGGTCAGTAAGATCCAGGACAAACAGACTGAGGAACAGCTTCTGTCCCAGAGCTGTGGCCTCCATCACTCATCATAAAGTATGATATTTAGCTTTTATCTATTTGTCTTTCTTTTACATTCTGTTTCCAGTCACCAAAACCCGTAACTTAAACACTGTAGAGCTGCGCCTGGATATTAGCAGCTCACTGAACGGATGAACTACCCTTTCACGTAACCGCAGTTGTCAATATGACCAGATTTAATGTGATTTTCATCCTTGTTAATACTCTTTCTGTGCCTAGTTGGCGGCCATGTTGATGTTGGTGACGTGTGTTGAGCGAGACGATGTGGTTCACTGAGCGGTTTGACACAAAACTAGACGATATTTGACTTTATTTACGACAAACTTTGACTTTCTAGTATGAAAAATGATCTTTTAAATGAACAAACATCATATGTGTGTTTCGTGGCACAACTCAAACCGGATCAAACATTTATTTATCGACCGCTGTGTATATTTCTTCTGAAATAAGGTCCCATGAGGTCCACTGGAAGGGGGCACGACTTCGGATCTTATTTCTGCTGCCCCCAAGTGGCTAAAAAAGCAGTGAGTGCAGCTTTAAGGTTAAGGTCAGGACTGCTGTTCCTGATTGGTTCTTCTAACCTGGGAGCCTTAAAATGTCAAACACGGCATCGCACCTTTGTTCACGGAGCCTCTTGTGGTTTATTGACCTTTTAGTTGGAACATTAGAATATTGACGTGTGTTTTTCTTGATGCATTGTCAATTTTTGCTTGACACTAAAGAGCAATAACAAATTGCTCCTCGATATCGTTCTCTTCTTTGATAATGTTATTTTTCCCGTCGCAGTGCTTTGTTGGGTTCCAGGAACTCTTTAAGATTCAAACCACAAACTGTTTTATAACATTTCAAATGTTGCTCGATCGTACCCTCTACATCCTTTATCCCAACCTCCAAACAACATTCCTCTTCTGTGTCATCCCCTTCCTCCCTCTTCCCTCCTTCACCCCCATTTTTCCTCTCTTCTGTCGCCACCTCCAGACTACTTATTTACTAATGATGTGCTGTAAACGCTTACTCTCGTGTTTTTCACACCGCACTCTCCATCTCCCCTCTTCACCTCGCTCCCCTCCACTCCCTCATCCCCCAGCACCCCCCCGTCCTCCTCTCCCCAACCCCTGACTCCACCTCACCTGACCCCCCTCAAGGTGAAACCTGAGTGGCTTTAATTGGCCGGTATCAATTAAATTCTGAAAGCACAAGAACTCACAGGGGACATGTAAGTGGAGTTCGCTCCAGCCTAGTTATCTCCGCTTCCTCCTCCTTCCTCCTTGGACTCCCGGACCTCGGCTCATCCTCACGCGAGGAATTGATGTCTCTCGCTTCCTCTCTCCAGCCAAATCTTCCCTTTCATCACATAGCCATCTCTTTCCCCTCCCTGTTCCCGCTATCTCTCTCTTCCTTATCCATTCCTGCCGCCACTTTTAAATAGATCCCCGCGGCAGTGACTGAGCCAGGCACGGCCTCCATCATGGGACCAAGAGGAGGCTAATGCCTTTTTAATGAGGCCTCGGCCACAATGTGACACAGTAAAGTGGCAGGAATCGGTGGCTGGTGAGCCCTTGGTCCAGGGTATTTATCACCTAAAACCCTCTGATCCACTGTGCCTGTGGGATGGAGGGAGGAAGAGCGAGGTAAACAGAGAGTGTGGGAGGCAGGCAGAGGTTGAGGAGGAAAGAGAAAGTTACGGAAAAAAAGCTGGATAAAGAGATGGAGAATAGAAACGGGAAGGACACAGAAGAGTCAGAGCCAAGAAAAGAAAAATGACTGGTCTTCGAAAGCATGCATTCCTTATTTCACCCTCTTCCCCCCCCTACTCCTCATCATCTTAAGTGGCTTGCACATGTTACGCATCCCACCGCCGATTGCCCCCTGGAAGCCGCATAATGTGAAATCATAATAATAGCCATAATGCTTCGACAGTAATTAATATTCCTCCATACATATTGCCGCAGAGCCCGGGAGAAAGGCACCGAGAGTGGTTCGCCTCCAGTGAGGGGAATTCACATTATTATATTCCCACTTCATCCAATATTAATGCCCATTGGGCCCAGTATTCTAATATGAGTTCTAGTGAAATGGCCTTAAGTGGCTGAATGGCAAATAAGATAGATTAGCAACAAAAGAAAACCACCTATTTCGTTATAAACGCGGATGATTGAAAGTAATGGGCAGGATAAAGGTGTAAAATCAAAGAACCTTTGAAATATGAACTGGTGGAGTCTCCTTAAAGTCCACCGGTGTGCTCACTTAGGACTTCAGTGACGATCTAATATGGCTCCGCTCCACATAAAAAGAGTGTGAGGTCCAATAAAACGGCTGCTGTAAAAAAGGTCCATTGTAGTTACTTTCCAGCTCTGAAGCGGCACCAAACGTTCTCTCACACAACCTGTTCACTGTGGTTCCTTTGCAGTTATACTTCTAAAGAATTTTTGATATATCAAATATCTATTTTTAGGTGCTATTGAACCTGTGGATGCGGTGTTTCTTTTTTTAGCAACAGCCATTCAGTGTGTTTAAATTGTATAACTGCTTCTAAATGTCATAGTTTCATTATATCATGAGTCTGACTCTCTGCGTGGGATTCAGAATTCAAATTGAATACAAAAGATATTCATAGGAAACGATATATTCATGTACTAAATGTAGGGGAGAAGATGCCAGATATTTTGTCATCACCAACATACTATTACTCATATTGTGATGCAGACATATGATGCTGTTCAAAATGTCCACGTTCACTGTCCAAAAACATGGAAACTACGTAGTCAACTGCGTAAAATCAAAGCATCATCTAATTGGTATGAGGTGGGAATCTACAGTAACTTACAATAGGATAAGATTTATGAAACGTGGCCCACAATAACGGTAGCATCGCGATACAGCGATTCTGTGATAGTCCATTTATTGCAAGAGAACCATCGAACCAGAAATAAAGATATCTGTCTAACTGAAGAATTCAAAATAGCCCTAAAAATGATGTTTTTATCCACTGTGTTGTGGTCTCAGTTTAACAAAATTTGTGTAAATGTAAAATAGCCAAAAACAGGAAAAAGGCCCAACTGTCCAAAGTCAAAACAGTTCTGGAATCAAAATGTTTAAAGGAAGGACACAACTGTCCTGGTTTGGGTTTTTGGTTTAGTTATTTCCTGTTTTATTTTGTAGGTATAGCCTCATGTGTCTTGTTGTGACTTTCTACTTCCTGTCTTTGTCTCTTTCCCACCCTTTTTCCATATATTCCTGTGTGTTTAAGCCTGTGTGTTCACTCGTGCTCTTGCTTTTTTGTTCTCAGTCCTTTTGTTGCCTGCCTTTGTCATTTTAAAATACAGCTTAAGTTCATTAAAACTCGCTTTTTTTTCACTCGATCTTCCTGTATTTAGATCCTTCTATGATGAACTGTGACAACGACTCTGGCTCGCTACACTCCTTTCAATCTGTGTAAATTGAGTTTATAGAAGTTGAGATGATACAAATGCAGTGACTCTGCAGAGTCACACTGCCAGCTGAATCTGTTTAGAGCCGCTGCATGTTTTAATAAAAAACATCGATATTTGGCGCCAGTGTAACCGTAATCGTATCACAAGAGGAAGTGATACTTTATGCTGCTGTATCCATATTTTGTTCTGGCCTACTAATCGTCCAGCCACAGCGGCAGAAATGTTAATTTTAAGCCGATGTCAATATTTCATTTGATAGCCCTTATCAGCTCGTATCCATGAAGTGCTGATCTTAACTTGGATCCCTAAATGGAAGTGATGCCAATGGAAACCGATGCTGTGCAGTTAGGGGAAAAAATGCTTAGTTGTTGTTGGCTGCTGTGTCCTATCAGCACTGTTTGACTGTGCTATAGATATATAGGAGTTGCTCTTCATCTGTTTAATTTCTGACATAGTAGTTGCTCAAGGCCGCAAGCATTAGTCAAATAAAATCTCAGGATGAGAGTAACTTTTTCAGCTTTTAGCCAACAGGCAGTTTTTGATCACCCAAAATCTACATACCCTCTAACTTTATCCACAGCTCCGCTCCCTCTGACTCCTCTTAATCTCAACTCTTATTCAACTTAAATCAGGGCGCTAATTGATTAAATTAAAACGAAATGAACTGAGTAACCTTCACAGCGAGGACATAAAGAAAATGTTTTCACAGAGCGAGGCGCCACGCTGTTACTGAGAGAGACGCAAGTGGTGCAGAAACAAAAAAAAAAGCCACGAGGGCAAAGAAATGGCCTGTGACAGGGGAAGTTGTTGGTGCAAATCTGGATGTGAAATGACTCAGCAAGGACCATCAGGACGCCCTTGAGCAAAGCGGCGGAGCCGCTCAGCGGTCGACAGTAGACTGCTGTGATTGTATTAGAGGGATCGCAGGTGAGAAAGTTTGTAAATGTGCCGCCGGCGGAACGATGGAGAAAAGAAATAAAAAGTTAGGTGTGCATAGATGCAGACCTAACTTTGTTGTCATCCTGCATTCTTTACTGCATCGAGAGCATCCTGATTTAGATTCACACGCGAGGTAGGATCAACTACATTAGGTTGGCGCTCTTGTGGGGAAATTTGTCTCAACTTGCAGATTACATTTGCTCCAGCTCGAGTTTTAAGCAGCAGGTCGATGCCGCATGAGAAACCGCTGTAGCGCCGGCCGGTGTAAAATGAAACGTACCACGTCTTCACTCGGCCAGATAGACGGTGTTGGTATTGGGTTTTGGATAAGAAGATGTGCCCTTCAGTTTCCCGCTGCAAGCGTATGTTCCAGACAGTCATAAATGTTGTATGAGTCTGTGGAGGGCCCGGGGAAAGGAGAGGAGAGGAAGTAGAGAAGAAGAGGAGGAGGAAAGGAGGGAGAGGGGAGCAGAAGTGACTAATTGGTGGCGTTTGCAGAAAATAGAAGGAAAGGTGCTCGTTTGAACGGGATTCAAGGCCGGGAAGTGTGCGGCGCGTCGTTAATAAGTCTGTTTCTATGTGCGTACGTGATTTCCCAGTCGCGCGTGTTATTTTTGGATTCAAAGACTCCTAAATGATCTTGGCCTCCCATCAGAAATGACTGAAATGTTTAGACACGACTCAGATATGAAAGGGAGCCGCAGAGTGACTCCTCCCGAATCAAAGAGAGTTTCATCAGCTTTGGACTGCTGCAATGAGCGTTTGAGATTGTGTACGACTTGTGTGTGTGTGTGTGTGTGTGTGCGAGCGCGAGGACATCAAAGTAATGATCTGCCTTGCATGACCGTGTACGCCGCACGCCGTAGGTTTAATCAGCCACTCAGAGGCTCAATAAGTTCTGCTTGTAAATTAAAACAAAGCTATTTACATTCATTTACAATTCCGAGCAGCTCATGGATTTCACAACAAGCTCTCTGATTTACCCATGGAAGGCATCAATTTATCTCAATTTGTTCAGGTGCTCATGGGCTGTTACTGGGCGGTCCGTTTTTTTTCCCCTTCTTCCTTCTCGCTTGGAAGTGTGACATGTTTGGAGAATCCCTGAAAATCTGTTTGGACAAAAGCCTGCTTGCAAATCCAATCGTGTTTTTTTTATTTGAGAATTGAACAAACTGTTGACAGAAACAACATCAACACAGTTTTTTCTTTTTATCCTTCCATGCCTCCAAATATTTTCCTTTCCATGTTTTCATTCAGGGCTGAAACTATCACTACTACTGTTTTAATAATTGAATGGTGGAAAATGTCAGAAAAATCGACACTAACAACTATTTTCATTGTCGATTAGTTGTTTGTCAGTGTTTCCCAAAGCCCAAGATGTCCTCAAATGTCTTGTTTTGCCCACAACCCAAAGATCTTCAATTTACTGTCAAGAACCCAGAAAGTATTCACATTTAAAAAGCTGAAATCAGAGAATTTTGACTTTTTTTTTCTTGAGAAATTACTCAAACTGATTTATCGATTATCAAAATAGTTAGCAATTAGAATAAAGTTCACCAAAATTTGAAAATTCAGTCATTCTCTACTCACCCCCACTTCAGACGGGGTACGTGCTAACGCTATTAGCTTAGCAGCTACTTCTGCTTAGATAATGGTGCACACAACCTCTTTTCAAATTGATTTGAGATCTCTGGGTTCCTGGAGACTTTGAACACACCATACAAGCTGTGTGGAGCCAATTTATTTTACATTTTTGTTGACGTTTTGAAACAAGTCCTCATCTACTTCAGTTGTTTAGGAGAATGCTGCAATGATGTTTTGCCGTGCAACGACATTTGAGGGTGAGAAGATTGTGACTCACTTTTCATCTTTGGTTGAAACTTCCCTTTAATGGTTTAACAACTGATGGATTATTTGATTAATCGTTACAGATTCAGTCGCAATTTTTACTGAAGCCCGAGATGTCGACCGACATCTCGAAACACAAAGCTCTTCACTTAACTCCAACATACAGTAAGCACTGATGTTTACCTCAGCGTACTCTCTCTCTGCGCGCCTCATCACTCATTATTCTAAATTAATTGCTGGAAAACTAGAAGGGGGAAAAAAAAAAAAGCCGTATCCAGAGGCAGAAAAGTCACCAGTCTTGGCAGCAAACAGGGTTTCTCTCCGCGCTGATGCGAGGCAGTGATGTATACGATGGCTTCCCTGTCATTAATCAGACCGCGGCTTGTCTCTCTCTGGGATGGCCCCCCGTCCAACGCACCCCGGCCCCCCCTGGAGGGGCCTCGGAGGGGGCTCAGCGGGGTCCTCGGAGCTCCCCCTTATATCTCCCCATCCTTCCACCCTCCCCCACCTGACAGCTCTCTGCGGTCCCTCCGGTGATGAGGCTCTCCCTCAGCGGTGGTGCTAAAAAAAGGCGCTAGTGGTGAAGCTGGGGAGCAGAAAATATAGAATGAAAAAGGGTAAACAATAAATGGGAAACCAGGAAGCTAGGAGATTAAGGAGATAGGAAAGGGAAGAAGAAGAGGAATTGAGGTGGAGAAGGGGTGGAGGGGAGTATCAGGGTGCTCCTTTCTTTGTAATCCCCACAACTCACCCCCTCCATCTCCGTTTGCTCCCACAGACAGAACACACTGGCCTGTCTTTAACAAGGCGCCTGTCCTTGGGAGATTTCTCTCATCATCAATCAACCGCAGCCGGGAAGTCACACAGGGCAGCGAGCGGGCGAGGGAGATTGAGAGCGCGAGAGAGAGAGGCGGGAAAAGAGGGAGACGGAAAGAACGAGAGAGACGGAGGTAAAGGGGAAGGAGGGTGAAATTGATTTAATTAAGAGATGGAGGAAGAAGTGAATGAGGTGGAGGAATACGTTTCGGAAAAACCTCTATTTCTCATGTCATACACCGCTGACAGCAGACTCGTTGAATATGAAACAGCCACTACATGCAGGGCCGCGGCGCAGCAACATGTTGTGGCGGAGCGCGGCGCACCATCAAGGCCGACGGTGTTGTTTTTTGCTCCTCAAACACGCCAGGTAAAGGAGCGTTCCCACTGATTTATTGCCCCGCTACAAGTCCCGCTCTCTAATCTTCTGCTGTTGTTGCGGCCGCTCCCTGTTTGACGGTCGAGACCGAAAGAGAATCCAAGCTTTTAACGTCCTTTTTATTGCCGCGCAGTCGGGCCAGTGGAATTAATTCCTGATGAAAAATTACCCCCAGCGTTTACATTACATAACGGCCATTGTTCAGAGTGAGGCTGGACATCTGCCAGCGTGAAAGAGATTGTTCTGGTTCTGGAGAGTTTTGCTTCACTCCCCCAGCGTCAGGGAATCCTTACTCATGGATGCATGTTTTGTATGAGATTTGCACATTTCAGCTTAATTACTAAATGTCTGTAACCATGAAAATACGTCAAACAAGATGTCCTATCAAGCTTCCTGTTTACATGTGATTAGCCAAAGCGCTGGAGAGAACACGTCTGAATGGTAATATAAGGATGTGATATTGTCACCTGTGGACTTTAGCCCTGAAACTCTCCAAAACGGACACAGAAGTGTCCCAAAAAAACAATTTTAACTATCCTGAGGTGAAGGTAAACCCAAAATCCCAGATCTTTCTTTATCTTTTACGTTCAAGCTACGCGTATTCAAAGTACTTTTACTTACTGTAAACATGTAAATGCTCCTCTGAACAGAAAACTCTCAGTCCTGCTGTGCGGTTAGCTTCGTTAGCTGTTAGCTCCTTTAGCTAAACTCACAGCGGGCGGGACTCTGCAGCCCACCAGCTGCTAATGGCTTGCTAGCTCCTGGAGATTACTACACAAACCTGTTGTTCAATATGTAACATTATTAGAGGTGTTTGTACATTACAAGTGTGCTGTACTCTACAAAAATATCCTCACACAGCAGCCCTGAAGACAGGGTACTCACCGGATGTGGCAAACATCACGAACATGATAAGCTGACCTCGCTGTGTTCTCCCTTCATGTCCGCAGACGTTAGCTTCAACAGAAAACTTCTAACATGGTTCGTAATTGTTGTAATCACGATGCATCTTACAATCTCAAAAAATTTCCAGACCTCGAAGCATTTTCAAAGAAAAACCAGGGCACGTCGCTCGTCGATGGTGAATTTACTACCTGTGGAGTTCAACGTTTCATTTTTCTTGTAGGTGTTGTGCGAGAAGCCTCCCAGTGATGGTAACTATGGTAACAGCATGCGAACACACGCTCCATTGTAGTCGGAGCTCGGTGCCATTTGTTAAGTGATAATTATTGACGTACATACACAAGCCCCCCCCCCAAAAAAATCCCTTTTGTTGTGGAGGCGTCCTGGGGAAGATCCCTGTTCAGCCCAGACACATTTTCTACGGTGTGAGAGACGATGGGACGCCGTTTTTCTTGAGGCACCTGGTACATGGACATGGACAAAGGATGAAACGTGTGTCCTGTGGATGCAGACAGTATAATTTGCACAAAACTGTTACATCTTTTCCATTATCTCTCATTATAAACACAATAAATGGTACAATTTATCCCAAAAAAATGAACTGGTGAACCATTTTTTAAGAAACTGGCTCGCTCGCTTTCTTTCTTACGGCCAGCCAACAGCTTTTTTAACCATATGACCTGCGTTAGGACATTTGTCAAACACACTCGATCAATCACCTGCAATTCAATAGGTGCTGAGGCTACACACACACACACACACACACACACACACGCACGGCGGTGGCCATGTGTGTAACTCCACTCTCTCTGTCTCCATTAATCTCAAGGTTCCTCTGTGTTGACTGACAGCCTGAAAATTACCACTAGAGACAGAAAACAGACTTTGCTGTGTGTGTGTGTGTGTGTGTGTGTGTGTGTGGTCGGCTGCAGTGGGTTTGGATGTTGAAAACACGCCTCTCTATTTGTGACTGTGATCAGTGAATTATTACATATATTGTATCTCCACCGTTGCCAATTTTACCTGAACACATTAACATAAACAGTTTTTTACGAAGTGCACCGTACGATCTGCCGGCCGGCCGAGACCATCAACCCTGCAACAAATTGGTCTTGCTCTCTCGTGTACGCCTTTTGTACGTGTGTGTGTGTGTGTGTGTGCGCGCCTGTGTGTGTATCTGCATACACTCCACCCACCACTGTATGCTAATCAGCAGCCATAATGTCCTGTCAAGGGAAATACATAATAAATCAATTTTGGTTTGACTTTGCAGTGAGACGGAGTGTTCTGGGAGAGAGATGAACTAATGCACACACACACACACACACACACACACACACACACACACGGCTCTTAAAGCAGACAAGTGATGTAAAGCATGAATTATTTTCTCTTCTCGCCGGCACATGACAACCAGCTAAACATCCATCCGTCCTCTCCTCCCTCTCTGTCTGCTCCCTCTTCTTATTTCCTCCTCGCCCGGCTCTGTCTTGTTTGTCCATGCCCGTCTGTACTTAAACCCGAGCCGTGTGCTGCCTCTCATCTCTCCGTCTGTGTGTGACTCTACCTTTTGCCAACGAGCTCAGGCTGCCGGCCAACGCACGTGACTCGCGGCGCACCGAGGAGGTATGGACGTGTTCCTGAAAGCCTTGTTTGTTTTTTTTTGGGATCACGTGATCCGTGTAGAGACGGAGATCGGGACGGCTTTTTGAAGCTGAGCTGCAGCTGATGTGGGGAAAATGAGGAGCGTTTCAAAAAGAAGGACGCACACACACAGACGCGGAGAGATGTGCGGGCACGGTATTCTTTTTTTAACACTCGCACACTGGCACGGACACAAGCGACGGCCACTCACTTGCCACAGGCGGAAAAAAACTGATGGAATTTCATGCCAACTCCAGAAGCGTCTCTTTCCGTCTTCGGGCCGGCCAAGGCAAACGGAGCATGTCACAACTCCCGCACTGCCTTCTGCGAGTTCATTTTCATGACAGCACCGTCTAATTGCTGAGGTAATTAGATTAGGGAAGGCTGCGTTAAAAATAAAAGTCTCTCATGTTTCCCAGCACTTGCGCCTCGACGGCTGTAAGGCGTTTGAAGGCAAACATCCACGGAGGCCGGCGAAGTGCTGCGCCGTCCTCGCCTTGTGCTCGCCTCTCTCTTCTCCTCTCGCTGCAGGGAGAGTGGCACTAAAGAGAAACTTCATTTCACAGAGAATGTTCTGCTCGGGTTCCTTGGAGAAACAGAGAGGTCAGAGTTCAAAAAGTCCACTCTTTCTGCGGGGAAGTTTTGAAGCGAGGATGTGCAGTCCAGAGGAAAGCGATTTTGATCATATCTAACAGCAACCCGCCTCCGAGGAGGGAGACGTTTTACTTTGTCTGTGATATATATTTTAGGTTTTTTTTTCTTGTCGCCCCGGTGTGTGTGGGTTGTTGTGTGGTTCCTGTTTGTGTATGAGCATCTGTCAGTGTGTGCATCAGAGCTGTGAGACACACAGTATTGACAAAATGTATTTTTACCTCCTGACTGCAGTCAGAGTCTTAGCGCGGTGTATACAAATTAAAACTGTTATATTCGGCATGAAAACCTCCACGCCGTCTGCAACAACAGATGACATACTAAAACCACAATATCTGCATTTTATTTGTGTGTGCACACTTTTTTAAAGGAAACTCAAAGTTATAGCGTTATGTTTGTGTTCATGTGCACAACATGGTATGTTCATGTTATTCAGGGAAAGCATTTTGAGAGGGATTTTGCATTTTGGGAGCTGACAGTCAAGAATCAGACAGGAAATTTGATGAGAGAGCGGTAAAACATGCCGGTGACAACGGTGACATTGTGGTCATTTAGCATCTAGAGCAATCAGCTGGTCAAATAGATGAAGAAAGTTAGTTGCCAACTATTTTGTTAATTTGTTAACTGTTTGAATCTTTCCTTAAGCAAAAATGTTGACCATTTGCTGGTTCCACCTTCTTGAATGAAGGGAAGAGTTGTTTCTTTTTTGGACTGTTGGTTGGACAACAGAAGCAATCTGAAGACGTCACTTTTGTGAAATTTTGAATATTTCACGTATCCACTGCCCTCCACTCAGTCTTCACACACATTGAAAATAATCCTGCTTTTCCACCAAAATAAATTAGTCTACACTGTTTTATTAAACACCTATTGTGCCCATTCCCACTTCCTGCAGGCAAGGCAGCCCGTTAGCCCGAAACAGTTGTAGCAGAAGAGAAAACAACAATAGTCCCATTGTGAAATAAGCGTCTGTAAAACAGTGGAAAAAGTCTTTTGAGCATCAGAACCCCTGCAAAATGACTTGTTTGACTCTCATAATTTGAGCCATTTGGTCCAATAGCGTTTGGAAAGTCTAGAAGAGCTGCACCATTAAATTATTTTATCCCCCTTCAAGTTAGCCGGGCGCTAAAGCAGAAGTTAGCCAGCTCAGTTGGGGATCCAGGTATTTTCACAGCGGGGACGTCAAGCTTTTTTGGCTTCAAAACACCACTGAGCAGCTTTCATAGGAATGAACGGGGCTCCACCTGCAACGCTGCCCAGTAATAAAACGTCTGTAGTAGCCCGCATCCCAAATTCCTTCTTTATTTAACGCACAAGGAAAGTAGAAAGGGCTATAAGAAAAGCTACATCAGACTGCTGTTCGTTGACTTCGGCTCAGCATTCAACACAATTGAAAAAGAAACATTGCATGTATACAAAAGTACAGGAAAAACACTGCACCCTTTTAATCTCAGCAGTCGGCTCTCAGTTTGGTTGTTATAAATTGCCCCTACTTAAACAGCCTGCGGTAAAACTTTTTAATGAAATCACAGTATTCTTGTGCTGAGCAACAGACATATCTAATGAATGGGTTAATTAGCTTACTAACAAAATGATCAAAGGGCCAGAATGAGGTCGTTAACGGGCCGCGTTCAGTCGAGAAGGTCTGACGTAGGCACTGTATGTGCTCCCGTGGGTTTTCCCCTGCATACGTGACGGATCCCCGTCTGTATCTACTCCCAGTTTTTCCTGAGGTGCGAAGGCATCTGAATCGATCGTGTGAGTCTCGAGCCTGATGCCTAGTGATTGATGGTGTGAAGGTGATTTATTAGTCATGTCCGAGTAGCAGGCAGCAGGGGGAAAGCTCTTTTGTCCCTGTCTTTTGAGGGCCTCGCTGTTGTTTTTCATTTTGTTCGCTCTCTTTCCCAGCACAGCTCTCTCTCTCTCTCTCTCTCGGTGCTATTGTCGCCCTGCAGTGCCCTTTTAGATCTGGCTGTGAAGTCGCCTTGTAACGAGCAACGCTACATCTCAGATGTCTTGCCCTCATACAGCGACGAGAGTGTCATTCTATAGAAAAAAGACTAAGAAAGAGCCATGGGCAGGCGAGCAACAGCATTCTTTGCGGTGTTTCTGTCCTGTTTTCTTTGCCCTTGTCTCATTCTCTGTCTGACTGGAGGCCTAATAGCTCGCTAATCACAGTCTTCAATGGGCAGCCCTGGAATGAGCAATTTCCTCTGAATCAGGTTTGATGGGGAAGACGTCAAGAGGGACAGAGTGATGAAGGAAGAGAAAAGCTCTCATGCTTCTCGTATCACACTGACAGCTAGCAGAAGTGCTGAGGGCCTAGTTGTAAATTGATTGTGACTGCTCATGAGTGGCAGGGTGCAAGAGGCGGCAGGTGATGGCTTCCAACCGGCTCACCAAAGTTCAGACCTCAGTACCAAAGATATTTAGAAGTACTACTGTAGGTTTATAGGTAGGTTAAGACTTACATAGCTTCTGTTGTAGACTGACACAGGAATGAGCCCTGAAGCCCAGAAATCAGCAAACCTTTTTGCACTTCTGGTTCTCTTGTCTTGAAGTCAACAGGGTTTTAATCAATGGGTTTTCAGGAAATTCCTCAAATAAGGTCTCTGGATAACTCAAGCTATAGATACTTTCACGCTTTGTTCTACGACACAAAATCCATCAGTTAATATGTTTGTGGTTGCTAACAAGTGTCTAAATGAGACTACAGAAGTTGTCAGGTACATTGAACGTCATCCCGCCGAACACGGACACTCATCTACTCACTAGTTCATCTTTACAGCGAGATAAGTGAGTAGTTGAATTGCATACTAGTTTCTAACTTGTAGATTGATCAATTATAGTAAAGCATGTACAGTATAGTGTAGTCAGAGGTTTAGTAGGCGTGATGTTGAAGTAATGCAACCGTGATGCAAGTAAAAATCCCATAGACTTCTTGACGAGGTAACCAGGGCGATGCTAACTTCTGGATCAGCCTTCAAAAAATGACCGTCGCTCTGCCCGTAAAGCTTTCCGTTCTAGCACGAAAAATATGAGGTGGTTGAAACTGCTGATCTTTCATGTTTCCAGCTGACTCGTTTTACAGCAAGGCTGTAAAGATATTGATGGCTGCACACATCATGTCATGCTTAAAGACTGGGAGACCCATGGAGAATGCATGTATTTATAGAAAAAGCCAGTCTTGGGTTGCTGGAGTGCGTTGTGTGAAAATTGAAAGAGTGTTCGGACCTAGAAGCAGAACGCAGACGGTGGTGATTAAGTTGAGCAGATGAATTTTAAGCTGATGAATACCGTAAGAGGTGGAAAGGCAGTGAGTGTCACGATGGAGATATTCAGTTGGTGAGAGTTCAAAAACACAAAGTCTGCACCACACAGGTAGACTGAATGATACTGAAACAAACACTTCAAACAAGTTGAGGCTGAAGAACCGGGCTTCAAGTACTGCAGGCTGATGAGATGAAGTCGATCACTACACCCAGAGATACAGAACTAATCTCAGACAAGAGAGACACAAACACCGGAGCACAGAGACGGAAAAGGACTAAACCTGGAGCCTCGGTAAAGACCATGATGGAGCAGAATAGAGCTGCTGACGTTACTATAAACTCTGCTAGCAACATGGACCGGCTTCCACACAGCGGGGAGGTCCCTTAACATGAAATCCACAAACTAATGTGGGAAGTTAACGATGTGATCTTCAGACTTGGAATGCTATCGAATTGCGGGTTATTCTAAAGCAGACAATCAGACTTTGAAATCCATTCCTTACAGTTTTTGTCTTGTGTGTGTCAGGCCAGCTTCCACGCTGATGTACTTGTTACATATTTCTAAATATATGACTGTGTGTGTTCGAGCTGCAGGGATGGCACTCTGCCTGGAACCAGAGCCGCTGCCTTTTACTCATCGCAGACTACAGATGAGCATCCTTCCCCTCGCGACTCATACGACGCACGTATCAGCGTATGATCGACGATCCAGTTCATGACATATTTCAGACTGGTGCTGCCTTGGTTTTCAGTGTGTGCTGTGACATAATGTGGAATAATGTGATGTGATTCAATAGAGCATAAACAGTTCCATTTTAATTCTGCTTCTACATCGGTTTTGCAAGAAAAGAAATCCCGTGTACAATAAATCAGCAGAATGCAGCTAAGCGAGAGAAAAATTCATATGGGCTCTGTCGCATACTATTTACAGTGTAATTTATTACAAACCTACTGGATGTTTCCCAGCAGATAGAAGAAAATCATTTTGGTTAATACTTTCAAATAAGTCCAGTGAGACTTTTTCACACATGACATTTAACACCACATTCAAAGGAAAATGAGTCTAAGTTTGATGTTTTGAGGTGGTTATTGGCTGGTGCAAATGATTAATCTAAGGTAGAAACCTGTTGTGGCAAAAAGCCTGACCACTTCTATCCTCAGCAACATCAGCGGTACCATTAAGCAAAGCCAGTTCTCTCAATTGTTGGACAAAAGGATAGATAGAGGTAGAGATAGAGGTACGGGAGATGTGTTTCCTGGCCATCGCAGTCTTGACTTTCATCTTAGAAATCACAGGTAGGTTGTGGTTCTGTAGCCGGGAGTGCTGAGGTAGTTAGGCCTGGATTGGAGCAATCATGAAAGATGGCGGGGCTTTCTACCTCACAGAGGAGCGGTGGCCGCCACTTCATTTGATGAGCGTCATGACTGACTCAGACGGGATGATTAGTACTCAAGGCCTTCGATACCTTAGCCGGTGCAGCGGTCTCGACAAGGCTGTTGATCGGTAGGAGGCAGGAAGGTAGACGGAGCTTCGGCTGCAGTCGCACACCATCTGCTTCAAGGTAGAAAGTACAAGGTACTCTATTCATCGTTATACAACACAGGGTTGCGTAACGAGAAGGAAAGTTTCGCACAAATTACAGAACATATGTACAGTTATTGTGAATGTGAACAGCAACAGGACGGTGATGATAACGCGATTTCATATCAAAAGTTGGACATCAGGGAAACACTGTTCATCAACCAAGCATCGATGTTACAAACACTGAGTCCACCTCGCCTCGTCCAGCTGTGGTCCTGCGCTCCGTCGGCTCAGGACACGGTCCGCCCGTCGAGCGCAACAGCTTGATCGGAGATGTTGTGGTGGAGACAGACAGGTCTCTGTGGGCACAACAGTCTCTGATTTCAAGCTGTGTTGCCAGTTTCACCTCTTCAGTTTACCTGTCAAGTTTTCTGAGACACTTAGAGATGTAGCCAACACATCGGCTCACCTACTTAGCGGAAAAAAAAATCACAAAAGCTATCGGTCTCAACATATCTGGTTTTACCAAATCATGGAAGTTGAATTTCATCGACTGTCAATATCATGCAAGACAGTGCAAGAGGGATTTATACGGTGTTTTTAAAGCTGGGTAAACTCTATTTCACAAACCAGAGGAGGGAGAAAGAACTGAAGAAGGATGGGATCACACCATCGTTGGTATTTTTGTTTGGTGGAGTTTCTCATGGTGCAAGACTCAGTAGGTAGATAGCTCGACAGTTATGAGTAAGTGTGTGTGTGTGTGTGTGTGAGAGAGAGAAAGAGAGAGAGAGTGTTGATTCAGTGTGTGTATTTGAAGTGATATAGGAGAGGTGCAGTGAAACCAGCAGGGAGCCTTGACAGGAACTAAAAGGAACAGTGTTCTCTCTCGCACATGTGCATCACACACACACACACACACACACACACACACACACACACACACACACACACACACACACACACACACACACACACACACACTCTCTCTCAAGTCCACAGTAAGACTTTCTCTTAAAACACAACAGTACTTCTTTCTCTCACAAAATTCAGTTCAGCTCCAGTGAAACTTTGTTGACATAATGATTTGCTCAAAATAAAGGACATATTGCCGTATCATTATACATAAACAATTAAGTAAAAACTATGCACTGATGATGAACAGTACTTGGAATGAAGCAACAAATTAATGACATTAATAACCTAGAAATGGCACTCAGTTGAGCGCTGACCTCATAGGTACGAGCCACCCTAAATATGCCTGGTTTTATTATTCAAGATCCATCCACTCTTACCTGAGAAATACAAGAAAATGTTGGGAAATGCAACTTAATGAGGTCTATTCTGAGCTGAGACCCTTCCCCCATCCAGATGGATCAACCAAATGGATTTGGGTGACAACAGTCCCACCTCGGCAAAGTTAAAAATGAAAAATGACTCATAAAGTAAGCACAGTAAGTCTTGTTTATGATAAGCAGTTTTCATATTCCCCCCCAAAAACAGGAGATTCTCTGCTATTTAGCATGTAGAAGAGTGGAATTACTTCAAAAAAAGAGGCATTTTTTCAGTTTCAAGTGCTCCGATTACCTTTAAAACCATCACCAGGAGCAGGTACAGGTGTCAGGAAAAAGGTTAACTAACACCAGCTGTGCCGGTCGATTGCTCAGTTGCATCAATCAGGGCTGATGATGTTGAAGACCGAAGCTCCAGATTGAACACCAGTGCGAGTCAAAACCTCTTAAACAACAAATAAACAGCAGCAGAGTTCTCCAGTAGCGGATGTAAAACTTCTCGGCAAAGCTTCTGAGGAACAGAGGTCGTTCTCATGACTTTGAGAGGATTCTCTCACCTACTATCGGCTTGTGACATCATCAGCCTAATTGATGCAACCGAGCAATCAGCTGGCACACCTGGTGTTTGTTAGCGGTTGTCTCCCAGCAGCTGTACCTGCTCCCGCTGATCATTCTGATTTTTTGGGGGTCAATTTGGGGAGATTTTCTAAGATGGACTTTTAATTTGTTCACATTTCAGGCACACTAAAAATTAATTACCGTTTTTGACCCCCGTCTCCACCCCGTCCGGTCCCCTTTTCTCTGTTTAATTACGGCGGGCAACCTATTTTAATAAACAACTGATGATCACTCGGTCGGTTTATTAAAAATTTGTCAGGGAACAAGGTTTTTTAATTTCAAATAAATTTGGGAGCTCGTTAAAACCAGTCTTTCAAGTCCCTGACAACAGTTAAGTTTTTGAACTGACAGCATTTGTTCTTTTTTTAGGGATTTAATTAAGTTGGATAATTATTTTTTAATTATTATTTTTTGAATTCTTGCATTGAGATTAAGGCACCTGTTCTCCTATTTCACATCAAATGCACTGTGTCGCTTCTCACATTTCTGGTTCCTACATCTCTCTGGTCCTTTACACTCCTGTGATTTCTTTCTACCTTCACCTTATGTTGCTTTTTCCTCTTATTCAAGCTCTCGTCCTTCCCCTCTCTCCTCTGGTGCATCTCTCCCCGCTGGTGTTTATGAGAACTAGTGGCGCGATTAAACAGAATAGCTAACTCCACTGAACAAGCCAAACATTTTTCTTCATTGCCGTCTCTTATACCATCTCCTTTATCTCATTTCTATCTCCCCATTCGGCTCTGAGCTGCATATATACCATCACTGTAATCCTCTCTCACCTGTTCGCCTCGTCTTTCCCTCTTCCTGTTCATTTGCCTCGGGAACGCACAGTCCACATTTCCCTTAGTCACTTTCCGTTCCCTTTGTTGTCTCATTCTCAGCTGTCAGTCAGACTGCAGATCATTTCTGAGAAGATCAGTCAGCGCCGGAAAGAAAGAAAATATTTCGAGAAAGAGCCGCTTGTGCTATCATGAGGCTGATTTGACTGGATAATGACTGACTGTAATGTAGACGAGCGTAGAGCAGAACAAGCATGGAGCTGCAAAAAGACCGCAGTGTGTTTTTGGCCTCATCTTGTCACAAATGAATCTGTTCTTGCATGATAAATTCTTCTCTGTAGGATGGATAGAATCAGAAATGCAGACATATTCAATCACTGATAGCCGAAGTGAAGAAGTAACAACAGAAGAAGTTGCCTTCTTGAGTGTTCAGGTTTTTACTTTGACCTTTTTGACCCTTCGTATGGGGGTGCAGTTTGCTCAGCGACCTATAGAGGGCGCCCTTCGACTGCACAGTGTCAGACAAGCATGACCTGGCATTATCTAAGCACATGATACAACGTCGTCCCACTCTCTGTCTCGCTCTCACACACAGACACACACACACACACACACGAACGCCATCCAGCCTGTCATGCCCCGGCTGCAGCCAGCCTCCTGCTCTCAGGGAGGGAGTGATGAGCAGGATGAGAAAAAGTGATGAGAGTCGTGTGGGAGAGTGATGAGCGCTGGGAGAGATTGGCTCGCTGGCAGATGATTCGAAGATCATTCTGTCCCCAGAAATAGCTCTCCAGTTACGAAGGTTGTCTGAAGGCATTAATAAGTAATGAAGGACCAGCGGCCCGTGCCTCACAGATGCATACATGCGCATCAGTGTGTGTGTGTGTGTGTGTGAATTTACAACGTTACATTGAGGGTTTGTGATGAATGTGTGTGGTGTTTTTGGATGAAAATATCTTTGATCTAACTGGATTTTACCTTCTGTTTTGTGTTCATCAGCTCAAATGACATTCAGGTGAATGAATCTCTCTTTATATCTAATTAGATTTTATACATGTCACGTGTGTGTGTGTGTGTGTTTAAGAGTGAGAGACTTGCCTGTGTAAATGTCATGATCCCCCCTTTTTGAATTTTTTCCTCTCTCAAATGTTGGTACGTGTCCACAGGATCCGTCGTTTCAACGCTTGTGCTTGTCCGTTTATTGTCTACGTAAGCACCGGTGCAGGGTTTTGTTTTGAGAGACAGGGGAGTCGCTTTGCCCTCTCCTTATTTGCATAAAGTTAAATTCAAAATTAAAGCAAATAAAGTAAATGAATATGGGCCGCACATTTTGCTGAGCTATTTTTTTTGTAATTAAAAAAAAAAAGTTTCCAAACGAGCTGCCATGTTGGTCCAGTTTTTTTTTAAAAAAGGAAAAAAATTGGAAAAATAATTGTTTATATTGTCCAGACAAATCCCCAGCTGGGTGAGAATGCAGCTCACACTGTTCCTCTTTACACTCATTTGCTGCCAGAGCTCCTACAGTTTGTAGGTCTTTTGTGCGGTGGCCATTTTGCATTTATCCCTAGTAAACACTCAGTTTAATTTGACTGGGGACTCGGCATGGCACAAATTAAATCAACTCCCTGTGTACAATCATTTATTTTAGAAGGACAGAGGGAGCAGCCAGTTAGAATAATGTGGATAGATCGTAAATCTGCCGCCGAACCTGACTGCAGAGCAGATAGCCAAAATGATGTAATCTCCAAACTGTCATGTTCCTTTGTCCTCTGCTGCATAAAGAGATTTCATCTGAATCTTAGTGGCCCGACAGAAGGGTGTACTTTGCAGACCTTTTTAGTTCTGATCGCTCAATAGGCCAGAGCACCTGGACGGCACTAATAGATACAAGGCTGTAATTTGTCCTCTGAGTTAATCAGCCCTGAGTGGGAGAGAAAAAGAAGGAGGGCGAGAGCGCGAGGGAGGTGAGAACGAGTGAAAAAATGTATGGATTTAGTAAGTGAGGAAGAGAGAGAGAGAGGGGAGATAATCTGAGTTGTTTTACAGGGAGAGGCTGGCTGCAAAGGAAAAAAAAAAAACCTGCGGAGAGAATAAATCCTTTGTGTTCATCATGCATGGCCGGTAATAAGCCATTTTTCTTTTAACAAATGACCCCCGCACCCGACATAAATATCATCTTACCCACACAAGTGTCACTTCCACTTTATCTCCCGCCAGCAAGAGACACACGGGGAGGAAGAGGAACGAGAGAAGGTGGTAGTGTTCATATTATCTGCGGTGGAAAAGATGAAGGGACACAGGATACATGTGTAATAATAAAACTTACGGGATCAGACGACACGATATCAGCCGGATCCAACAGATGTGGGGTGACGGGGGTGAACATTTATTATAGTTTCCCATGTTTAGTATCACAAGGCAAAACAACAGATGTGGGATGGCACAGAAAGTAATGTAGCAGTAGCAGTGGAGTGGGTCGTCATGTAGCAGTAGGAACAGTAGTAACAGTAGTAGCAGTAGTAGTAACAGGTGGTGTCGGTCGCTGGCTAGAAGTAGTAGCACCAGTAGTAGTAGAGTGGGTTTTTTCAGTAGTAGTAGTAGCAGCATGTGGTGGTGGCAGTAGTAAGGCTGTGGCTCAGGAGGCAGAGTGGTTGGTCCAGTAATTGGAAGGTCACTGGTACGATTCCTGGTAGTAGTAGGTCGTGGTCACTGCTAGTTGAAGTAGTAGTAGTAGTAGTAGTTGAAGTAGTAGTAGGTAGTGGTCACGGCTAGTTGAAGTAGTAGTAGTTGAAGTAGTAGTAGTTGAAGTAGTAGTAGTTGAAGTAGTAGTAGTAGTAGTAGGTAGTGGTCACGGCTAGTTGAAGTAGTAGTAGTTGAAGTAGTAGTAGTAGTAGTTGAAGTAGTAGTAGTAGGTAGTGGTCACGGCTAGTTGAAGTAGTAGTTGAAGTAGTAGTAGCAGCTGGTGGTGTTAGTTGCCTAGTAGTAGCATTAGTAGAGTGGCTTGTCAAGTGGTAGTAGTAGTAGTAGTAGAAGTAGTAATACAGCTGTGGCTCAGGAAGTCTCATTGGTAGCGGTGGTGGTCACTGGTTCCCCGGCTGGTAGTAGTAGTAGCACCAGTTGTAGTAGGTAGTGCTCGTGGCTAGTTGAAGTAGTAGTAGTAGCTGGTGGTGGTAGTTGCCTAGTAGTAGCATTAGTAGAGTGGCTTGTCAAGTAGTAGTAGTAGTAGTAATACAGCTGTGGCTCAGGAAGTCTCATTGGTAGGAGTGGTGGTCACTGGTTCCCCGGCTGGTACAGTAGTAGCACCAGTTGTAGCAGGTAGGTGGTTGACGCAGGAGGTAAAATGAGTCATCAAGTAATCGGAAGGTCACCTGTAATCGGAAGGTCAGGAGGTCACGAGTAGTGTCGTGATTAGTGGTGGTCATCGCTGGTTCCCTGGCTAGTATTTGGGCTGACGTTCTTGATTCTGGAGGTGTGTCTCTGCAATGTAGTTAATGACAAGTCCAGACTGTTAGAGTCTAACATAGTTTATCTCTCAGGCAGGGCATTTGATCGTTTAATTGAGTCCTTAAAGTCGAATTTCCGGGGTCAGTAGACAGGAGGGGTATGACAAGGGCAGATTGTCCTCTAGTTAATCGACCGCAGTTAAAAAGAAAAGCAAAAAATAAATATATAAAAGTTAATATGCTAAAATGTGTCGCCAAATATAAATCACCAGCAGTTAATATACCCGGGTGACCTTCCCAAGTAAAGTGTGTGTGGGTAACAACATGCTTCTTCTCTTAGACTCACAAGAGTTTTGGTTTGAACATGTTTTCTGTGTGTGTTTGTGTGAGGATTTGATGATTTCGTTCGTGATTTCACTTGTGAGGCAAGAGTATTGTTATGCGTGTGTGGATATGTACCGTCGTACAAAAACATCTCCATGAGCAGAACTGGTATGTTTCCCATCCTCCGCGTCCTCCGGAGACATTCTCAGCATTAGTCCTGCAGTTTCTCATAGCATCTCAGCACTGAGCCTCAGGGGGGGAAATGCTTCATTGTTCACGATGATAGAATCAAAACACACAGTGATGATTCCCTGTCATGTTTCCCATTGTCTCTGTGATGTTCTCTTAATGCCCCTACGACGCTGCGAGTGTTCCCGTCCCCGGGGCGGGCAGGAAGGCAGCGCTGTGGCTGCAGAGCTCCAGATTGCACAGATTCTATACCGAGGATTACACGTAATGCAATTACTATGACACAATTACAGATATTGTGACTGAAATCGGCAGAAAATACTTGGAAAAACAGCCGTGGTGATCAATGGTTTGTTCTTATCTTCCGAGAGCTCCCGGGACATTCTCAGCATCAGTCCTCCGAGCTTTGGTTTACTGACATGCTGTACACATTCAGCCGGAGCCGAAGCATATGGCCTTCAGAAATGAAATTCTAAAAATGTAGAAAAATGCATATCCTGGGAATCACGGCGAGAAGAGACGGTTTCTTTTAATCAGCGGCTAATGAGGAAAAAAAGGAAGTCTTTGTGTTGCCGTCCAACAGGATGCATTGTGGCCAATAAAAGTTTGAGCTTTTGTTTAGAAAAGAAGATTTTTCTTTTTTTACAAGCCTGGTGAAAAAGTTGCCCACTGAAGACTGAATGGTTGTTTTACACATAGGAAATAATTAGTATTCCAGTTCGGGACTGTTTCCTGCTGGAGGCTATACTATGCTGCTAATCATCTTGAATAATAACAAGTATAACGTTGCAAAGCCTGAGGTGACAAATTCAGATGCTCGTCTGACCGACAGTCTACGACACAGAGATATTCAGTTACCTTTTACATTTTCAGAAACACAACATTGTCTCTTTCGAACGACTAATCGATTGTTTGACCATATAGAACAACTACCAGACATGTTTTAAATAGACATGTTTTTAATAAACCAGTGCCTGCTTATTCTGCTTGCCCTCTCACAAATACTGCAGAACGTTTTGTCTATTCCGTCCACCGTTTCCCGCCTGGATGTGGGAGCGGGGCGGCGTGCAGAAACTGCCTGCACCGGGAGTGACATTGACGAGCGCTGCAGCACCACGTCTCGCGCTGAAAAGTTGAGAATATTTTAACTTTGATGTGCATCCAACAAACTGCTGTACAAACACGACGGGCAGCGTGCGAGAGAAGTGCATGCCAGGAAGACAGAGTGGAAAACAATAGCTTTTTTTTTTCCGGAGACACGTCTCGGTGTGATCGGCTGCCCAGTTGAACTTTGTTTTTCGTCTGTTGTGCATATTCCATTTCTCGACGAGCAGGAGCGTGATGCTTTTTTGTGGCCATCACTTGTGTTTCTTCTGTGGTCAGGCTTTGCCCTCCACACGTCAGACTCGTATTAACTGCTGTCGAGCCAAAGCGCGGAGCTGATGCTGGAGTTGGAGAGCCTGCGTACATGTTAATATCTTTTCTTTGGCAGTGTGCACATAAACTGAAACCAAACTTTTGCATGATATAAGTTTATGTCTGAGTTGTCTTGGCAACATCTTACACACAACATTAAGCTATTTAATATGCTGTGGATTCATTTATTTGACATATTTCCCACTAGACATTTTGGCTGTTGATGTTTTCATTGGCATGCTGGCCAACGTAAACCCTGGATATGATTTATGTGTCATTTGTATTCACATGTGATCTCACGATGTCAAGCTGATTAGCATTTGTTGTTGCTACTAAATTAAGATTCTGATCGTGTAGTAAACCAGAGTGTCACGATTCTTCGAGTTGCTTTGATTTGATTTGCGATGTTAAGTTTTTTTACTTTAGCACTGACAACTTTGTTTTTGTTAGACTCGCATCTGGATTTGTTCAGATCCACAGATCTTTGGTTTAACTTTCATTTACATTTTCAAATTCTCCTTAAAAATGATACTTTAGAACAACAGCTTGACTTTTTTTGCAAGTTGGGGTCAGAAATAAATATTCCAGATCAACAAAAATTACTATGATTCTTGCCTGAATTTGTTTGTTACAAAGTTTGGTTTCTTAAACCTTTCCTGAGTAAACCATCCACCCAAGCAAATCAATAAATGATCTCTGAAACATCTCAGATGCCCTCAGAGTTACCTTTGTACCGGTCAGTTGTGGGGTTCGATACTGCCTTTGAATTCGATGAATCAAATTGAAAGCTCGTTTTTAAAATCGTGACAAGAGTCCAATCTCATGTTCTGACTCGAACCCGATGTCCTCTGAACGCAGAACAACACACGAGACGTGGAGAGACGATGCAAAGAGCCTGCAGATTGAGAAGAAACAGCCGCCACGGGAGACTTGTAACGGACATTTTTAGGCCAGAACAGGATGTGGTCTCATAATGTCAGATCTCACGTATCAAAAACAGCAAAATAGTGACAAGTTTGGCTAAAACAGACGGAGCAGTGGGAGCGGGAGAGAAAAAGAAAAAAGTAAAAACACAAGTCGGAACAATCGGAGAGAGACAAAGAGACACGGAGTGGGACAGAACAACTCTTGTCTTTCTGAAGAGCGACAGCGAGTCAGACTAAACTTTAAATGACTCCGTGTGCTTTTCAGTCAGCCGCCGTCCCAGATCGATACGTCAGTGGGCTCACGCACAGCGAAGGCAGAACAAGGGGAAAAAGGAGTCAAAGACTCGAGTCTGAGAGCCATTCAAATAAGCTGCACTCTATTTCACCCTCTTCACTGCTCGTCCTTGCCTCTCCTTTCATTCCGAAATGTCTCTTTCACTTCTCCTTCTTCATATACATATCTCCTCCCTCTCCCTTTAACTCGTCAGGTGCCTGTTTCTCTCTTTCACCCCCCTCTCAGCCTCTCAATTTTGCTGCTTTCAATTTCTCACTCTACCCCACAATTCCCCACTTTCATGACTTTTTCTTCTTCTTCTCCCACTCTCCATATTTTCCCTCTCAAAACCGCGTGAGATTGGGCGTTTTTTTTCTCTCTCTCACGAGTGCGGAGCTCCGTAAGTGCCGGCCGACGGTGTGTGTGTGTGTGTGTTTGCGTGTGATTGCTTGTAGTCCAGTCATGTGTGTCCAGAAGCCATCTCACAGTCGGCTCTATTCAAAACAATATTCAGCAGCGGAGGTAATTTCATCAGTCGCTCTGTGGTCCGGGGGTCAACGCTGATTCATACCTATTTTCCGTCCCTCTAGCCTCTCTCGCTCTCACTCTCATATGCTCTCACGCCTTTTCACACATGCCCTAATGCATGCACAGACACATACACACCTATATCAGCACCTATATCAATACGTAATGGTAACTCAGGGGCCATACTTCTCATTTTCACTTGCAGGAGACATCTAGCGGGACCCGCTGCAGATATTAGTCATCACCAGCGAGAGCGGAGCGTTTTTTTCCGATGTCACATTCTATTCATTTATGTAATTCGCCGCATATGCCGCGCAGTATGTTACACGCTGGTACTTAACATTACATTTCAAATGAATGGTGCGTTGAGATCGGAGGCATGCCAGCTGTTATTCTGATTTATACAAGCAGCCTTGGCGTAGCTGTGATTCGCCCCCAAAACAAAAGTTGATTGAATCATCGATCGATGAATGATTATAATTACTCCGGATGCAAAAATAAACGCTGCCTTTAGGGTTTTAGTGAATGTTTTAGCTTATTTGGTGGGAAATAAATCAGCTTTTGTGAAAGAGACTGCAGCAGCTCTCACATGATGAAGCTATAGCAGCGCTCATGTGTATGTCATTTGGCGAACTGTTTGAACTTTAAACGTATACGAGATGAACATCGGGCCGAACAAAACACTCCACCTGTGACTAGGAGGCCCATGCTGGTCACTTTTTTATGGTTAATCAGTTCATCTTTCAATTTGTGGTTCTCTTATATTGAAGTTTTGCCTCCATGTGTCGTGTGTTGCTTTTCCATTTCCTCCCTTTGTGTGCTTTCCCGCCCTTTTTCTGTGTTCACCTGTGTCTTGTTTGTCAATCAGCCCTTGTGTAAATAGTCTGATTGCTCCCTGCTGTCTTTGTCAGTTCACCTGGTTTGTTCCCCTGAGCCTGTTTCCCCCGTGACTCCCCGTGACTCCCAGTGACACTTGGTATGTTTCTGTTTTTTGTTCCTGGCTTTATGTTTTTGGTTTGCTCACATCATTAGTGGTTTGTGCTTCGCTTTTTGGTTGTACTTTGTTCAGCTTTTGTGTTTCTACTTTGAATTGTGGCATTTTTGCACTTCTTGGTTTTTGGATTATATCATTATTTAGATTTCAGCTGTTTATCAAAGCTCCCGTTTTGGTCTCAGTCCCGCCTGCCTCCTGAGTGTCGTGTGTTGCTTTTCCATTTCCTCCCTTTGTGTGCTTTCCCGCCCTTTTTCTGTGTTCACCTGTGTCTTGTTTGTCAATCAGCCCTTGTGTAAATAGTCTGATTGCTCCCTGCTGTCTTTCTCAGTTCACCTGGTTTGTTCCCCTGAGCCTGTTTCCCGTGACTCCCAGTGACACTTTTATGTTTCTGTTTTTTGTTCCTAGCTTTATGTTTTGGGTTTGCTCACATCATTACTGGTTTGTGCTTCGCTTTTTGGTTGTACTTTGTTGAGCTTTTGTGTTTCTACTTTGAATTGTGGCATTTTTGCACTTCTTGGTTTTTGGATTATATAATTTTTTGGATTTTAGCTGTTTATCAAAGCTCCCATTTTGGTCTCAGTCCCGCCTGCCTCCTGAGTGTCGTGTGTTGCTTTTCCATTTCCTCCCTTTGTGTGCTTTCCCGCCCTTTTTCTGTGTTCACCTGTGTCTTGTTTGTCAATCAGCCCTTGTGTAAATAGTCTGATTGCTCCCTGCTGTCTTTCTCAGTTCACCTGGTTTGTTCCCCTGAGCCTGTTTCCCGTGACTCCCCGTGACTCCCAGTGACACGTGACACTTTTATGTTTCCATTTTTTGTTCCTTGCTTTATGTTTTGGGTTTGCTCACATCATTAGTGGTTTGTGCTTCGCTTTTTGGCTGTACTTTGTTAAGCTTTTGTGTTTCTACTTTGAATTGTGGCATTTTTGCACTTCTTGGTTTTTGGATTATATAATTGTTTGGATTTCAACTGTTTATCAAAGCTCCCGTTTTGGTCTCAGTCCCGCCTGCCTCCTGAGTTTCTTGCGTTTGGGTCCTCACAATCAGTCACTAATGAGGCAGAAAACGAACGACTGTGTCTCCTTGAAGTACAGACCTGGTGCAAGTAAAAAAAAAAACCCTCCTCAGACCTTCTGATTCCCTTGAGTAAGAAAACAAGGTTGTTCTTTTTAATACCTTTTCACCACCATGCTAGGAACAATGCATTGCTCATTTCTTAAAACGTTCCCCCTCCCTCAGAGAGATTAATTCACTGCTGTTTTGCTTTTAGAAATCTTTATCTCTGTCAGGGTGGCCTTTAAACAGAACATTTTACCACCAGCGCCGCTCTCCCGCCGCTGCCAAATGTCTCTCCCCGCAACATTCTCGTTCGAAATCAATGCGAGCAATCTGGCCAGCTGATATTTTGTATTGACCTTTTAACAAGAGATTCATCACAGATCACTTTTCTCTGCCCAGTATCACCCAAGGGAGCGCTCGGCAACGCCGCCCGGTCCCGTCCTAACAGCCACTCTGACCATGCTTTATACTGTGATTACAGCACGTCAGGCCTTTTATCGAATGAAATACGACTTTGTCACCATAAATGCTACCTTGCCGCTCGTCCCATCGCGTGTGCACTGTAAAAAAACAGCGTAACAAGAAAATTGCAACCTGTGTTCAGCAATAGCGTGTACCCAAGTGTTAAATCTACGTTTTCAACACAACATTCCTTTGATATTGAGAGCACATTTCTCGTATGCACCGTCCAACCAGGCAACATGTGTACAATTATGGTGTAGGTGTTGAGCTGCAGATTGAGTAATAGTTTCAGCTCTGTGTTCTGTGTATCTGCAGCTGCATGCTATCACAGTATTGCCTTGCCTTTACTGTACGGATGAGGTAAAGAAAACCATTAACGAAAGGTGCGTTGGCGGCATGCTGATGATGAGTGAGTATTTTCTACAGTTCCCTCCTCGGCACAGACTCCATTTGAACGTATCTCACTGGCTGAGATCCCATCAACGGTGTGAGCCAGCTCTCCCTCACAGGTTGTCTGGCAGATCAGATCATCTCCTCATCACCATGCACCTCGCGCTTTTATGTATTTTACCAAACGCTGATACGATATCACGGTCGAGATCTCAATTTAAGGGAGGCCGTGTCACTTGTTCTACAGCTCGAGGTGCGTTGGCAGGACGAAAATGGAAAAGATATCAGTTTGTGATGTTGTTTTCTGTGCTGTCTATTTCACGCAGAGATACGATACTGTAGATGCATGATAATATCAATGCATAAAGATACGCACTAAACGGATCATTGTCTTTGGATTTATGTCCAAACAGCAAAGGTGGCCATGCTCAGACTGACAATAGCACCGAGAGCTAAACAGCCAGAGTCTGAGACGGTGCAGATGTGACACTGCAGAATTTAATACTTCCTACCAGGAGGGTTATACAACCCTGACAACTTTATAAATTAGAATTACCAGGGGTTCTACCTGGATTTGCATGTCTTTTAATTGCCCATTATAATGACTTATCAGAAGATGTTAGATGTTTGTTCACAAAAATGTTGAACCAGATGACCTTCCTGAAAAATGCCCTCACCTAGATTAGGGTCGGGTTGCCGCTATGACGAAAGTTTCCCACTGACCAACACTGGTTGTAGGAGCCTAAATACAGTCTTTTTACATTTAATAATTCAACTTCATTTGTATAACAGACATTTACAGGAATTAAGAAGCGAGTGGAAATAATATTACCATTTCTGCACGTTGATATTCTCTCAGTTCACATCTGCAGTGATGCAACAAGATAAAATGTCTTAAAATCTGTGGATAATTAAGTTTAAAATGTTGTAATATTTTGGAAGTAGGTAAACTATGATTATCATTTCCTAGTAACTGCGTTATTTTATTTTGAAATTCTCCCATGCAGTTAGTAAATCAGGCGAGGGGAGATTGGAGACAGACAGTTTTTGGATCTTTAACTGTTGAACAATTTCTTGCTTTAGTCAATAATAACCTTGAAATTAACAATTTTTCTGTACCGTATTTTCTTTTGTCGAAGTAAACTGTTTAATCGATTGGTCCTGTGGATTTTCTCGACTTGGATGAAGACTAAAGGAGTCGTCAGAGCGTCAAACTAAGGCTTCATTCAGTGGAAACCTACACCCGTGTTACCAATTACACTCGGCAGAGCGCTGTATTCATTTACTGAGCATCTCCTACTGCTGCAGCTTCAAATTAAAAGCATTTAACTGCTGAAATGCGAGTTGACTTTTATTTTGAAGTCACAGGAAATACAATGTGATTTTCAGGGAATTTAGCACAAACCCCTTTCATTCATTCTCAGCATTGAGAGCTGTTCGATGAAGATCTGCACACCTCCAACTTCTCAGTGAGGTAACCAACTCCTTTTCCCGCATTAACATTATCAGATTCCCTCTTTGTGTTGTGTTTGGATCCAAAACATTTCCAAATTTGCTTTTCCATTTGACAGTAAACCCTCTGCAGCCATCTCGTCGGTCAGCTGTCCTAACTCTTGTCACCTGATGAGTTTAAAGTGACTCCTGCGCTGTGAGCTGGTGGGAAGGTAACACCGTGTGCTCTAAACTTCGTCAGCCAACTTAAATTTAGATCCTATACCAAAAAAACGTCCCCTTCTTTCATTTCAGTACCTCAGATGGTGAGATCATCTTTTGTATGGATTTTTCTGCACACATACAGATGGCCTCTCATCCAGGCTCGTGATGGGTCTACAGATACAGATTTCTAAAGGTGTCTGCCTTTAAAACAGCCTGTGTTTAACCCTGACAGTACACGTGTTCACTATCATACAGACTCTGGGTCAGCTTCCAGCGCGTAGATGTTGCGCACGCACAAGATATACATTCTGTATGTCGTTATCAGCGTCTTCATGTTCAGCCTGGCCCAAGGTTAGATTTATTACACAATACATGAATCCTACAAGCTGGTAGAATCTCCTCGCCCGTGGCTGTACATCAGATAAGTGACAGTCGGGTCAAAGCTGTGTGTGTGTGTTTGTGTGTGTGTGTGGGAGGAAAAGAAGGGGAAAGAAGAAAACACAGGCTGGTTTAAGTCTTGTAAATGTAGTAGGAGGAGGAAGTGGAAGGGAAATGGAATTAAAAGCAGTTACGCAGGATGAAGAGCAACGGCGAAATCCAGACTCGGAGAGCTGGAGGAGGAAGGCGACGGAAAAGTTTTGAATGCTTACTTTAACTTTATCATTGCGAAATTGTTTTTTTGGGGGTATAGCAGATGGCTCTAAATCGCACGATACCCATGAGCCTCAGCCGTCAAACTCGCGGTACGGAGAGGAAGCCGGTGAGAGGAATCAAAGCTGCGGCAAATGTAAATGAGCAAATGAGTCACCTGTTCATCCGAGCTCTGGAGGAGCTCCATTTATCAATTACCCGGCGTTGTCTCTGGAGAATATTAACAGATTTTTATTTACTTGAGCAACCATGAATGCCTCCTCCTGAGTGCTACTTTGTAAGATCTGACCATCGAGGACTGGAAACTAGGAGTGTGAAAGTCCACCATAATGAGATTTTGATACGGAGGAACATAAAATAACGGAGGTAAATGGAAGGAACGTATCTAGGTGAAGCAGGAAAGGTGGAATCAGATTAAAGAAGAGGAAAGGTCCAGACCAAAAGGAGGAGGAGGAGGAGGATGGTGTGCACGGCTGCTCTCTCAGCTCGCGACGTCCCCTCCGCCGGATGAGGTCAGCGCTATCATCACGCGTGGAGGGGAAGAGGGTCACAGATATGAGGGGGAAGGAGCCCTCCTCTCTCCGTAATGGATTAATATAGACCCCGTAGCACCCTGCTTTTCTCCCCTCTCCTATCATTTCTCCCTCCCTCCCTCCCTCCTCCATCTCATCTCTCCATCTCCCAGACAGTCGTTCATCTTCCTCCGTGTGCCGCCGCTCCCATTTGTTCTCTCTTGACATGGCCTTTTACCTCAGATCCAATTCCCACCATTTTAATCGAGACAAAATCACATTACGGTGGGCCGCTGTTCCTGCCGGCCCGCCTGTGCGAGCGTTTGTGCGCGTGTTTTTTGTCTGAGTGTGTGTGTGTGTGCGCCACCATTTTGTGTTTGTGATCGGGGTGTGTCTACCTGGATGCGGCTGCCTTTGTCTTTTGTCTGCATCCATCCAATCGGCCTTCTGTAGACACGTGTGTTTTAGTATTTAGTGTTCGGTAATTCTTCTCTCATAACCAATTTGTGTCATTATCCCCCTGTGTTTTCTGCTTTATCCACCATTTTCTGTCTGCACAAACAAATTTACATGTCACGCCAATAAAAAAAAGAATAAATCGAACTGAAAGGGTGCAGAGAATGAATATCTGCCGCCCATTTTATTTCTCCAGGAGATAGCTTTGGCTGCACGTACGATGACATCCTGCAGTGTCAATGTTATCTGATTGGCTTCAGAATCTGTGTGCATGTGAGCTTTTTTTTGGGGGGCAGTTTATCTCTTCTGGTCCCGTATCCCCTCACTATTCTCTGGCAGAGGAATCAACGTAGAGGGGACGAGAAAGGGCAGGTGGAGGGAGATAGAAAAGGGGATGAAAGACAGAGATAGTGGGGGGAGAGTCTCGGGGGCAATCGCTGTCGTGCTTGTGTGGGAGGAGACATCGATATATTTGAGTTTATCAGAGGAATAAAAACCACTTTCTCTCTCTGTCACCTGGTTTTCTCTTCACCTCTGTCCACCTCTTGTATCACCGTCCTCTGCAACCTCCTTTTGTATTTGTGACACTGTCCTCACCAGAAAACTTGGGGACAAATATTTATCTTGTTGAACGTGCAATGACGGACTTTTTGGCCACTTGGGGGCAGCAGAACACAAGTTCCGAACACACTGACATATCATCACTGTTGATGCTGATACAGTATCCGCGGTTACGGAGCAATATTTAAATTCATTTGGAGTTGATGTAATAGGGTTGGACAATACTTGCTGAATCTGCAAATGATGATGTCAGACATTAATGCTGACAGGCTGCAGGATTAAAAACAACCTCAAATGCTTAATTTCCGTCACAGTGACCTTTTTTGTCATTCGGGTTTTAAGGCCTTATTGATCTTTGCAAAGCACTTTGCAGGCAAACAATTTAAAAGGCGATACACTGTATTTAACATTTACTCACCTACTTGAATGTCTCATGTGAGCACACACACCTACCAGTTCACCTGTACATGTTATTATTTGACTCCTGGGGTGGATGTGGATGAAGGACAGAGGATCTCATCCACACTCGTTGGAAAACTAATGAACTGTAATGTGCAATGTAATGAAAACACATATACATGTCTGTTTGTATCGCTGCATACGCACATTACATTTGCAGCGCCAGACAGCAGGTGTTTGACACACTGTTTTGTAACGGCAATCTGTTTGGAATGAATACAAGATGAGGCGAGCGAAAGATATATATTGTTTTATATTTGTAGAAAAGACGTCGGTATTTATGTGTTTATAAGAAGAAAAAGCATGAACTAATGAACCACAAGCACATGACACGCTGATATACAGAAGAAGAAACACCTTCACTGTGGGAAAAACCGCCAAGTTGACTTTCGGGGCCTGTTTGCAGCCGGTAAATAAAAAGAACAAATGCAGGTAAAACAATAAAGAGCTCGTGGATTACAGCAGTAAGAGCTGACACTGCTTGTGTTCCGATCTCTGATGGGATGTAGTATCTCTGTGCGATACTCCCTTTTTTTTTTTTTGTTCTCTGTAGGTGTGTAATAAGTGTAAATATATAAATATTTAAAGAGGAGAGGAGGGAGAGGAGTGATTTGTTGCCTTTTTTTCTGTTTTTTTGCTGAGGTTGCAGTCTCGCCGAGGCAACAGTCAGGGAGGCGCTTGACACACACTTCTGCTCAAGCACAAAGAACACAGCTGCCGGCAACATTAACAGGACGAGCGATTCAGGCTCAAAAGACACGAGGAGTGTCGTGTCACGCTCGTCGCACTGAAGTGATGGACAACAAACTCGCGAGCTATGCAATTACCTTGTTTTAGATAAAGTGAGGTAGCAAAGGTGATATGTTGATGTTGAAAAGGTTCGTATTGTTCAGTCTGAATAAATACAGACATCTGTGATCTATGATCCGAGGGGCCAGCGGATCCAATTATCGCAATATGAACAGCTCCCGAATGTTTATAAGAATCAGGGTTGTTCCGATACTGATAGTGAAAATGCACACAAGTCTATGCACATTTACATTTAGGGCATATGTCCAAAGCGACTTGCAGTAATTCATCCATACATGCACACACTGATGGCGGTGGCTGCCATGCAAGGTGCCGACCAGCACATCAGGAGCAGTTTGGGGATAACCTGACTCTCGCCAGATGAATTTCGTTCCGTCTAGCTCCACTCATCCATCTGGGATCGCTCCATTGGAGATGTGTTTCAGAAGGCTGGGCCTTATCAAAAATCCTTGCATATGATTGGATAAACCACTTGTCTGTCATCTTTATTGACGTGCTACTTCAACCACTCACATCGAAACCAACCTGTGACGTTGATGAGAGCGACGTTCTTTTAACGAAAAATTTTTGGGTGGATTGGACAACACGGATGAAATAGCAGCATCAATGTTGACGCTTGCTTCCTCAACGCGAGCCGCCATTGTTGTCTGAATCAAAACAGTCGCTTCTCCGCTACGTCACATCTATGAAACTCCCGCCCGGCGGTCCTGATTGGCTCTACCATAAAATCTGGTGTCGAAATCCTCCCAACGGGAGCGATCCCAGATGTATGTGAGTGGAGCTGGGCGGAACGAAATGTATCTGGCGAGAGTTAGGTTAGTTTGGGGACAATTTGACATGCAGACCTGGGAATCGAACCAGCAACCTTCAGATAACAAGACGCAGGCTTTACCCCTGAGCCACAGCCGCCCCGATCCAAAATCACATAGCTGATTTATTAGAAATGGGATCAACCTGTACACAACTTGTATATTTACATCTCTATCAAGGAAACACACGCATCATTTTGCTGAGAAATACATGTACATGGCGGTGTATACGTTTTGTTTCCATATGAAACAAGTTGCTCATTAAACCAAACTAAGTAGTGAAGGACAGATAATCAAGGCCGATATTCAAGATTTTGGCTAATTATTGGTATCTCTGTTTTTTTGTGTCCAGTCGCCGATGAAGTGAATTAATTTAAAAAATGCATTACTTGATGCTCTGATGCAGCATCCTCTCTCTGTCTGCAGTCAGTGTCCCGCCCACAACACTATCTGATTGGCTACACTTCACAAGTAATAGCCTGTTAATACAGAATAATCTGAAGCTGCAAAGTAAGTAGTAACTGAAGTAATCAAATAAATGTGGAGGAATGGAATTGATCAAGTAAAGTATCTCAAAATTTGTACTTCAGTTCAGCAGCTGAGTTGATTGTAGTCACAGGTTTGTATCACCTCTGCTGTGGTAGTTGTGTTTTCACCCGTGATCCATTTGTTGGTGGGTTTGTCAGCAGGATTGCACAAAAACTAGGGTTCAAAAGTGACAGGAAAACAAAAAGCAGAAAAAAAAACAAAAACACGATGTTACTTTCCTCCCCCGACATACTTCCCTCTTTGTACGGAGAAGAGTGGAGATAAAACGACATGACCGGGTGTCCCGCTGCTGTGTTTTTGTCGAGTCGTGACAACTCAGAAGATGCAGTCCGTCTGAAAAAAACTCGGACGCTCTGCGGGGCGTAACGCACAGATTCACCTCTCCGCTGAAAGAGGGGACGGATAATGGCGACGAGAGTGGCGAGCGTCCTCCCGTCGCGTCGGGGTTGTGAGAGTTCCCGGAAGACGGAGCGTTATCTGCAGCGCTCATTTCAGTCATTTTTATACGTAATGCATATCGTGTTCTTTCTGCTCTAAAAGCCGTGAAAAGGAGCGGGAGCTAAATGAGGACGGAGAGAAAAGGAGCTCTCTTGTTGTGATTAGTCTCATCCTGATTACTGAGACTATCTCTATTACACCCCCCCCTCCACCGCCACGCCGCCAAACAATAGATAATATCTCTCCACTGAATGAAGTGGAGACGTGACCCCGGAGAACGAGTGTCCCCCGGCCGTGTTTACTCAGCCGACGTCTGTAGCACTCTCTCCTCCCTCGCTGAGTTAAAAAGCATCGATATTATCCGTGTATTAAAAAGAAAGCGAGAAAGAAGCGCGATACAGACGGAGAGAGGACGAGTGCCCTCGTCTTGTACTTGTAGTGGTTGTCCTCAAGCTGAGGTAGTCTGTCAGCGCAGCTTGTAATTGGATGAGAGCTTTTAAGCCCGTCGTTCAGATAAGAGGCGGTTATGTAAGATTAATTTAGTGATACAGCGCTTCAAGAAAATTGGGGAGATTGAAATGAAAAAAAAAAGAAAAAAAAAGGGGAAAAGTGCCCCAGAAATGACCACATTTAATACTCCGGCTATCCGAGAATAGCAACTCATCTCCGAGCCTCCGCAGCCTTTTAATAAAAATCTCTTGAGTAATGCAAAGTGAGGAGGCGGTGACTCCACCGAAAAAAGAAAAAAAAAAGAAAGAAAGAGCGTGGGATGACTCGCAAAATGATTAATGAAAGGACAGAAAAAAGTTAGGAAAAATAAATGGGGACGCAGAAAAGGAGGATAAAACCAGAGCTGGATAATCCAGATCATGTGATTCAAGGCCATTTTTGTTACAGTCATGTCACCGTTTATGTACCCGTGTGTGTGTGTGTGTGTGTGTGTGTGTGTGCTCGGAGGTGTGTGAATGAGTGTGTGTGAGAAAGAGAGGCGACAGATAGGATGAGAGAGACAGAGCCCTTATAGAGCGTACTTGTCAGAGTTACTGTTTGTGATAATGAGTCTTAGTATGAGTGTGTGTGTGTGTGTGTTGTGTGTGTGTGTGTGTGTGTGTGTGTGATTCATCTGTGTGCTACAGGGCCTGTGAGCGGCTCTCTGGCCTCCGTAGATGTCCAGTTTGTAATAAACTAAGCTGGAATTTGATTGTAAACTTGATGTGGAATGGCTTTTGTCCCCACAGGTGACGTAATGTGATTGAGTTAAAGGAATAGTTCTGCATTTTTGGGAAATATGTTTATCTGTGTTTAGCTCAACTTTGCGTAAAGACGGGAAAACGGGCAAAACCTTTGGATGTATTAAGGAGAATCTGGATCCAGCGTCGGATCCATGGAAGTTGCTGAAAGTGGCAGATGATGCCAAAAAAGTATGACTAACTTCTGGTTTAGCCCTTTGCTAACTTGTAAATCAAACATTTATAGTGCTGCTCTTCTAGACTTTTCAAAATGTTATTGCCATTGGGGTCATAAACTGGTGGGACATTAAGTCTCGAGACAGTCTTGGCTTCACTATCAACGGTTTCGAGTGCCAAGGATGACAAGACATCGTCTCCAATCTTTAGCTGTAGCATGCGAAGCCAGACAGATGTAGCGTCTCAAAAACCTGAACACAAAATAAAATCAAAAGTGAAAGTGTAATTAAGACAAAAAAAGTTAAGAGAAACACAGGAAACACAAAGCCTTCACACATGACAAATAGGAAACCGATGTTTATTTCAATTATCGATTTATCTGCCAATAACTTTACGTCTTAATTTCCTAAACTGACGTCTTCACATTGCTTCTTTTGTCCAACCAAAGAAAAGAAGCAAACCCTTCACCAGCAAATGTTGAAGCTCAAAATGACTGAAACACTTCATTCATCTACTTATCGATCAATTTAGAAACTGCTGAAGCTCTAATGACAAAAACGAGTGTGTGTGTGTGTGTGTGTGTGTGTGTGTACCCCTCTTTAACTGTATAACTGTGTAACCGCTCTGTTTTTGTCACGTACGAGTTCATCCAGCCTCTTTCTGCCCTCCCACGAGTCTGTGTGTACGGTGTAACCTATCACTGTCTCTATCTGTATCTGTGTGTATCTGTGTGTGTGTGTGTGTGTGTGTGTGTGTGTGTGTGTGTGTGTGTGTGTGTGTGCCGGTACTCCAGGCCCTCCCACGAGGTGGCAATGAGAGTGAATGAGCACTTCCTCCCCCGCGGTGTCCGAGGGGACCAGCATCTGTCAGTGTGATGCACTCTCCACTGGTCCAAACTCCATTACCCAGTGTCCTGCTTCTCTGTCACTGTCGGCAACCCTCCAAGCACCCGACACACACACACACACACACACACGAGCAAAAAACAGAGGCTGGAACACACACACAAACACAGGCACATGGTCAGCAGCTGCAAACACAAGCACGTTGGCCACACGAGCACGATTGCGGGTCGCCGCGACTAAAACGATGCAACACGCGGACACAAAGCGAACACTTGAGACCGCCATTTGGTGAAGATTACGCTCTCTCTGCCGTCTGTCCATCTCTGTGATTCTCCTTCACTCATTCAGTCGCTCACTCATTCACACACACACACACACACACACACACACACACTCCCACACACATTACCTTGACAAGAGCTCATTGACGCCCCTTCTCCCTCTCTGCGTTTCCACGAGGGCGCCCCGTAATGGCTGCACAAGCGCCGAGAGCTTTTTTTTCCGCAGCTACTTGATGAACACACAACTCTCTCCGTTTTTAAAAAGCTGAAACTCTGTGGTTTTTTTTTGCATTCATGAGTTTAAAGGCCTTCGTGCTTGCCAGCGGAATGGTTTGAAGAGTATGTGAAATGGGTCTTTTACAATGTCGAAGTCTTTATTAGACAGCAGCAAAGATTTCTTGGAGATTTTTGTGGAGAATAAGACAGAAGTACGTGCAAGTGTGTATTATATGATCAGAAACGGACTTGGCCGGATGATTAAAACACACTGACACGTCAAAACTATTTAGCCAATATGAGAAAAAACGACTTATTGTACACCTTTCTGTTCTGTCAGGCTGTTTTCAGAAGATGTGCCTCATGTATTTGTCCTTTAAAAATGTCATTAAAAAAACAGAACAAAAATGCCCCCAAACACTTTTTTAAAGGCCCTGTAGTGAAAGAGGAGAGAAATTGATGTGAAACTATCTCTGGAAGTTTCCTAAAAAGAGATTCTACTGAATGTAATTTGACTTTTACTCACAAGAAAAATGGAGATAAAGTTCTTTACCTTCAATTAGTCAATTTCACCTCACTCTCACTCGGCAGGTGATGTTTAAGCAGGTTCAGATGGATCTGTTCTATCAAGATTGAGCTCTCAAAGCCCCCCTCGGTCAAGAATGTGTTTTTTCTTGTTGCTCCAGTCGAACGTTTTAGCTTCGTTGTGTAGAACTGGGGCGGCTGTTGCTAAGGGGACGGGCCTACGAGCATGATGTGTGACATCACAAATAGTTGGAGAACAGACTTGATGGGAAGTCGGAGGCACTTTGTGTCCAGCAGTTAATATTTACGAATTCATATGTTTGATTTATTAGATTCTGGTGCTCAAAGGTCAAAGGTCACTGTGACTGCATGGCATCCCATTCTTGTGAACGCAAATGTCTCTGAAACACATCGAGGGAATGTCTTCAGATTTGGGACAGATGTCCATTTAGATTTTGGCTCTCAAGGTCAAAGGTCACTGAGACCAACAATTTATACGATAATTACAGCAAAGTTTGACACAAATGTCTTGTATGACTAAAATAATGAAGTTATGACATTTTATATCCAAAAGGTCAAAGGTCAGCTTCAGTGTCACATCATGCAAAAAGATGTTCTGGCCATTTTTCAACACCGTAACTCAGGAAAGGCAGCCTGACGGGTGCATGGAGGCGGTATGCCCATATTAGCTCTCAGCCCCGCTGTGCTCTGTCCTCCTAAAGTAAAGTCATTGTGAGCATCCGGGATTTAAGTCGGGATTAAATTGTCACGCCATTGCCGTGACATTGTGCCACAGCGGCAGCTATTTCTAAAACCCCTGTCGTTAGCATAACTGGTTGGATCAAAATGCATTAACGTCATCGGAAGCTGCTTAAAAAAACAAACGTAAGAGTTATTTCTTTAGTTCACACAATTCTTCAAACCTCTTCTCTCCATCCAGCGAGGTTTGTAAAATGACTCCGGAGGCGAAGTCCAGTGTTTCTAATCCACCGAGTCTGACAAAGACAAACATCAGAAATCTGTCCGACGGCGATAGAGAGGGCTGCACAGCTGTGTGTGCCGGCATTTATTTGTGCTTCTCCATGACAGACAATCCCTCGACTGATGTTGTGCGAGGGAAACGGGCGACACGGAGACCTTCAACCGGCGACGACGGGCGGCTACTGCACGCCACGAGAATGAGAATGAAAAGTAATTTGTACAATAAGCGGGTTTTTTTTTTAAAACGAAGCTTCAAAATCTATTTTTTTTCCCCCTATTCTTCTTTTTTTCGAACTTCTTTGCTTCTGCCTTCTTTTGTCTCTGCGTTTTCATTCTGTCAGTGGAATGAGATTTTATATCTGCCATATTCCTCTAAAGCACTTCAGATAAGTGTGTGAGTGTGGTGAATTGCATTGAATTAACTACCTGAGTGAAATGAATTAGGGCATGATTCTCATTATGGCGGCGCTTTCTCTCTCTCTCTCTCTGTCTTTCACTCCGTCCCTCCGTCTCTTTCCTTAACCTACTTCCATTTCATATCGTCCGTGTCACATTAAAACATTTAACAAAGATTATGGTAATAACCTGAAAACCGCGGCGTCTTAAGTGCCTCCAGAAGTATCTGTTTAGCGTCTCTGAAAGCGCAGTGACATTGAACTGTGTGAAAAAAAAATGCACCTCAGGAATAAACAGCACTCTGAAATTCAATGATATTTAATATTTAGTGATGTATGCATGTTTATTAAGTACTGTATCAAATATTTACAGCGCCAAGGTCGACCTCCCAAAGCGGATAGGTAATATTTTAGAATAAAATTTACCCTCAGTTGCCATTTTACTACGTACACATAACTAAAACCAATATATTATAATTCAACAGTCCTCCCTTCATCAAAGTTAATGTTCAGTTTGATGTTCAGATGTTCATTAAACTTGAGAAGACACATGTTGCTGATAGTCTGTCCTCACTGATATAGATGACGACATCAGTTTCTACTCAGACATACCTAATAAACTGGCTACAGGATATTTCATTCACAGCGTCTCAAACAGAACTGTGCAGGTTTTAACAACTGTACACACACATCTGAAGTTATAAATCAGAAAATATAAACTAAAAACTGTATTAGTATGAATTTATACATCAAAGTGAAATGTGCACAAAAACAACACAACTAATGCAAAGATTCACATCAACTACTTTATTAGGAACAAAAAAACTGCATGGCTGCATCCAAGAGTCCAGATTTCCCAGCTTTTGCAGACTCGCAGATTTTGCAGGAAGTCTGCGAGGACCGTCCAAACCCACAATTCATCAAGTCCACAAGGCGTCACATGCGGACTTTCCTCAGATGATGCTGCTTATATTACCCACGATTCATTAGACGTGACGTAGAACTGATCATGAATGTGTAAAACAGTTTTTAATTGAGTCGCTGATTGAGATCAAATTCAACCACATCATGACGCAGACGTGTGCAGAAGTACAGACTGTAGAGGGAATCAAAATGCATCTAATTGGTTAAGTCCTCGGGCCCTCAAAGACTTAACATGATGGCGATGAACACGTCACCCCACATGTTCTTTTAGCTCATATGTTCTGTGTTTAAAAGCATGTTCAACAAAAATATTTAGGGATCTAAGGATGCCATAAAGTCACATCCTTCGGACTGTCACAGTAAAATCTGACCAGATTCGTCCTCAACAGTCAAGCAGCATTAAACAACTCAAACAACTCATCCACAGGCTCGTATAAGAGAGAGACGAGGAAAGGTCTCATTTTTCACATCACTTTATAATCTGCTCATATATGGGCAATAAAAAAGTAATTAATACACGTAAATTGCTACAAAGTGAAACACAGAGCCCCTTTAACAATTTCAGGATTATGGTTTAAGTTGCACTGAAACAACATTTCTGCAGGACTTTAAACTGAAAGTAATTAAAACCTGTTCATATTTTATTCATTTTCATGTTCAGAGCGAAGCAGCTGATCTCTTGCACACAAGCTGAATGTTAGAAAACGAGAATAAAATGCTAAGAAGAGGACTTTGGCTGACATTAAAACAGAGTGGTTGGAAGGTAGAGACGTAGAGGTCAAGCTAATCTGACTTTCATTCTCATTTCAACCCCCCCCGACAATTAGACTTTGATGGAGGATCTTATTTAGAGCAATTTACAAAACAATGAGTCAGTATTTCGGCTCAAGGACACTCGAGCAAGAAAATAAATGGTCATAAATGACCACACATTGAGCATAACCGGTATAAATATGCAGACATTTCAGTTTAGGGGGCAGTTTGTTCTGAATATGAGACCAGAAGTGTTCACACAAGTCCAGAAATCCAATTACGAATTTGCGTGATTAAGCGCGAGCTAGCGAAGTTTCGCCCGAGCCTCGCCTTCATGAAGAATTAAAAGCACACACGGGCGTTAATGGCCACTTACTTCCACCGGCTGAGATCAGAGTTTTTGAATTTTTAAGTCACGGGATGGCCTCGGCTGCCTCCACCCCTCCCCTCTTTAGCCTGTTTATGTCGTGACCTATTTGTGGTGATGATCAGTGAGTCGGTGTGAGCGATTTATCCGCCCGGCGCTCCGTCACTACAAAGCCGGATCGTCCTGACACCTGCTGCGGCGGCGGTCGTCCGCAGGTTGACACGCGCTCGTCTTATTATACACAACGCTGATGCTTTCGCAAAGAGGACGTGAGGTGAGTGAACGCATGTTGAGCAGATGTGTGTATTCTACTGTACAAGCACACACACACACACACACACCTTATTGTTGTTCACTGAGTGGTGGGGTGACATAAACAGATTGGTCCTGCCCAGCACTTTAGGGAGGAGTGGCCATTCATCAGCCTGACCTCGTTGTGGGGACAGACACACTTAATACGATGTGTCCTGTACACACACACACACACGCACACACACACATCTACACATGCATGTATGCACAAGGATATAGGTTTCATTTTCAGGAGTAGTGGGTGACGTAATGGAGGCAGAGGTTCTTCAACCACATGCTCTATTCTTTTATAGCAAAAAACTGAGGAATGAGGATTTTTCATTATAATCATAATATAACAAAACATTAAAGGTGCACTGTGTAGTGTTTTAAGTAATTTATTACCTCAAATCAACGTCTTCATTCATAAATAAGTCCTCATTGGTGTAAAATTAAAATTATGAGGGAAGAATCACTTCTCTGTATTTCCATAGGACGGGCGAGCTCTACGGAGGCTTCCATCTCCTTCCGCTCTATAAAAAACGATGAACTGCTGAGAGGGACAAAAAGCTCTACGTGGTACAGATGAGGCTAAAGGCGTTTTCACTCGGAGCCAGCGTGACTGTGGAACGGAGGAGGAGCTCAGCCAGACGGCTCGTCAGTTTGAAGTTTGTTTGAAATAACGTACCTCATCACCCGAAACTAAACTTGATGAAGTGCTGTTTGAAGACATGTTGTTGTCAGAGCTTCTTGAATCTTGACACATCCCGCCTGCCGTAGTTCCAACAGGTTGCAACGCACATTTGAAAACGCGAGGCGCTAGAGAGCAGTATTCGTTTGAATGCAAAATAAAATTTAACCACTAGATGGGAGAAATAATTCCACAGTGTCCCTTTAAATAAACTGGTGCAGTAACATCACATGGTAACAGCTGATGTATTTCCAAGTGCCCTTTGCTTTACTGCTTTATGTTTTTGAAGTTCATACGTCGGCGTCCTTTTATTAACTGTGAATAAAAACGCAGGTTAAATGATGTAGAATGAGATGAGATTTCTTCCAATCCTAAATAAGGCAGTCTTCCTCCGACAACCTCAAACAAATGGGGCAACCTCTGTGTTGCTTAAGCTTTCGTGGCTCCAGAGGAAGCAGGACACAATGTGAAAAGCAGAAGCTGCCCTTGTTTAATGATAATGAGACAGAGCTTGTTTCAATCACTCAATCACAATTACCATCTAATACAGAGAACAGACTTACAGATGTTGCATTTATAGGGATGACGACTGTGCGGTCGGTTTTCACGTCAACACTCAAGAAGCAGATGAATGAAACACACTTCCATTTTCAACAGGCAGATATGAATCATGCAGTTTTACAGAATTAGACATTTGCAATTAGAATATGAACAACATGTTTAAGTAGAAATGTGTTGACTCTCTGTTGACTCGCTGTCGCCAAGCCTGAACTCAAACTTCTCACCTCGTCCACGTGGACTTAAACTTGGTGCCGAACACATGAAGTGAGATTGCTGCAGAGGATGTTGTCATCAGGTTTTGTGTCCTTCTTCAGCACCAAAGGCAAACCTGCACTCCTCTGTGACCTGCAGTGGCCTCCTGTCTTTAGCTCTTCAAGGCCCTTTCAGCAACGGGATTGTAAATCCACTACAGGTGGTCTACATGTGGTTAATGGCAGTATTGTGTGGGGATTACTAACATAATGGTGGGTCGTCCTCGAAGTCTTAATCCGTCAAAATGATGGATGACCTTCAGATTGTTAGAAAAACTCAATCAGTGACGGAAAATACTCGGTTGGCATGATCTCTGGCCTCAAGTCCACATGAGTCAACAAAAAAGTTTGAAAATGAATAGAATCTTGATGAGAGCTGGAAAGAACAGAGCTTCACACCTTCAACCAAACTGTTGATGGTTGAGTTGCATCGTGGGTAATGTAGGCACAGGTTTTTACAAGTACGAATCTTGTGTGGAATTAAAAAAAAGAAGATTTCTCTTGTTCTGCTGTCATGATTTTGATAGTTCTTTTGGGTCCAACAATTTTCCTGAAGCATAATGCGATTGCAAAAATAGGATTTTGAAAAGTACTGAGGGCATGTCCTCCCCATCCCCGGTGGAAATTACAACCTTGAACATCCATCAAACCTTTCCGAAAAACTGCAACGCGCCCCTCCCCCTCCTTCACCTGTTAATTTGTGTCTATTTATTCATCACCTGTCGCCACTCCCTCGCTCCGACAGCAGCTAGCATTAATGATGTTGGCATAATGCGAACGAAGCACTTCATTGTCCTCCCGCCATACCCTCATCCGCCTGTTCCCCATTTCCATCTTTATTCATTTATGCCTCTTCCCCAAAGATGCATATTAATACTAATGGCGATGAGGTGCAGGAGAGAGAGAGAGACGCGGAGGCCGACGGTAAACTGGTCCAGCCGATGGGACGGGGAGACGGAGACAGTGATTGACTGGGAGAACGCTCGAGAGAATCGGAGGAAGAGAACGGTGGGATGAGGGATGGATGCAGGGCGGAGGAGAAGAGGAGAGATCAACATGGCACTAATTGTTTCCTCTGCACCCCTGCTGAGCCTCGATCAGCCATTCATCACCCCGCCGCAATCGGTCCAGCACCGACACTTTGGCAAATGAGGCCCTCCTCTCGGTCCATCCGTTAAGACTGCAGCATAACATATGTAGGTGTGTGTGTCTGATCCAGAGGGGAAGACGGATTATGTGTGTGTGCGAGCGCGTTTTCTGGATTGTTTCGAGTGAGCGAGCGCTTGTATGACACACAAAGAGATGATAACGTGTTTGTCTGCGGATGAGTTTTCGTCCTCTCTTCCTCGACGGTCGGGGGGAAAAAAACCCACCAACAAACACATTTTTCATCTTCCCTCTCGTTTGGGGCGACACCATCAATCAGCTGTGGTAAATCAAACGGAAAATCATCGGCGAGAGCTTTTCTGCATGATGCCGGCGCTGATAGGCACTCTTGTATGAAAGGCAAGCGGACGTCACGCGGAGAAATTAAGCTCTAAACCACGACACTGTAAAACACGGCCTTGAACCTCGTTGCTTTTATTAAACGGCGGTAAGGAAGCATTCTAATAAGCAAGTGAAAATTAGCTTAGCTCCGGCGCCGCGGCTGCCAGCTGTGAACGTCTGGGGAAATGAAAATGTGACAGTGAAAAATCAGATCACACATAATAGCTGCTGCCGCGACTTGACAACCGACATTACTGCTCCCGTACACTTAGAAAACACCGACTGTAGGTCTTTAACTCATTAATATAATGTACATGCAGTCATCAGACAATGCTAGTAAAATGTAAACACGTTCTTATTTTGCTTTACACCAAAAGTCCTGTCACCTTTCCTTTCACAGAAACCAGTTTTTCTGAAGCGTTCAGCTACATCTTGTGGCCTTCCTCACCCAAATCACTGATTCAAGTTGGAAAGTTGTTTTTTTGTACAGTAATCCATGAAGCCCATGAAGGCGTCCTTCTGTCTACACTTTCATGTACGAGAGCAGGAAGTTATAATCTCTAAAATACTGTTATGAATACCTGCATAATGACTTTCTTGCAATAGTTGGGCCTTGGCGTGTAGGTCAGATACAGAGGAAGAGTTACTCTGAAGATTCCACTGGATGTAGTCAGTTACGTTCCGGCTCCGGTACGGTTTTGCTCCGTCGTCCGGCAACCCCCACCGGCTACGTTTCGTGTCCGTGCCGGACAGCTAGAGTTGCGAGACCGAGGAGTTGTTGAGAGTTGTTTCGGTGCCTGACTTCCTGTCTGCTCTGTGCTGAATTCGGCCGAATTGCTGCGTCTTGCTCCGGCATCCGGCAAAAATAGAAGTCCTGCGTATCGGCTCCGGCAGGGTCTGGACTGCTAGAGCTTGGACGGAGCAGATACGCAACGTAGCGGAGCCAGTGGAAGTAAACCGATAGGTTTCACTCTAGTCTATCAGTGACGGAGCGGACATGTATCTGGTGGAATCTAGCCGTTATGTGACACAAAATCAATTTTGACGTCATGGGAACTTGAAAATGCTCGTCCCTATTTCCTAATAATGCAGTTTAAAAGTTCTGAGCATGAGCGATGATTGCTTTGAGTGACTCAGCCGGTCAGAACCGGAGCGCTGGATCTATTCTCCAGAGGCGACAATCAGACCTCGCTCCCTGACACCTACGCGACTACACGCCCGCGTCACATGAAACTCTACCGAACGCGTCCCATCTTTTCTTTCATCGCCCCGATGCAAAGTGCACCCCCCCTCCGCGTCGCCCGCGATCCAGCCCTAATTTCATTTTCACCGCTCTAAATTAATTACGGCGCACGCAGAGAGGAGTTTATTTATTTATTTATCGCTTGAACATCTAAGAAATTGCATTAGATGGGATGAGGTGTTGCCCCCTGGGAGCCTTTTTCCTCCAGATTGTTTAGAATGTAATCCGCATGCGTTCATGTGGCAGCGCGGCCTTTTTCATTACGGGGGCCCTAAATTAAGCCAACATCTTCTGGAGACAGTAGACCGGCTGAGGAGGAGGGTGATGAGTGCGATGTGTGTGTGTGTGTGTGTGTGTTAGACGAAGAACACGTGCATTTGTATGTGTGTTCATGTGTACGTGTGTGGAAGTACGTGAGTGATTAATGTGCAAATTTAATTACACGCGCGGGCTTTGATTATCCGCAGCGAGGGGAACGTATAGACAAGAGCCGCTGGCGGGAGATACAATGGCATCATGGGAAAAAGGAAAAGAGGGGAGGCACATATAGGCGTACGCTTGAGATTGTGAGTCCCCTTCAACTAGTGTGATGGTGTCGAAAATCACCCTGAGCCTATAGTGGAAGGCTTTTTTGATAGTCTCACTGATGCCTGTGATGGTGTTGCACAACGCCTCCGCAACACACAGGATCGACTGCGAATGACTTTGTGGGGTTGTGTGTTCGTGCCGGCGCGCGGTGTGATTGCGTATTTGTGCGACGCCGCTGTGTTTATGTAGATGAATCAATAATTCCTTGTGATATGATGCCGTGTGTTCGAGTGTAGCGCCTCTGGCTTTGCCTTTGTCGGTTTCCTGCTGCGGCGGCAGGGCGCACCGCACCGAAGGGGAGGACAATGAGCTTATCAGGCCAACCGATCTCTCCCCCGTTCCCATAATCCACTTTGTCTTCCCTCCTTGGTCTGATCTCGATGCCTTGCCAAGACCGGGTAACCTTGGCGCCGCTGTGTTCCCGTCCGTCAAAGAGCCTCGCTTCCTCTTTTTTGTCTTAAGTGTCTTGTTTATTTACCTATTTATCTCGGCGTGCCAATGTTGCCATCTCCCTTTGGTGTCCCTGTCCGTCTTTATGCCTGTTAGGTCAGAAGACATCATGGCATTAAAGACAGATTTCATTTTCTGACCCGAGTCCTTCTGTTCTGCTTCCTATCAGATATCCTTCTTATCCAGGTCTCTGTAGTGCAAAAAAACAGCCTTCCTTTTCAGTGACTTAATCAGATTTCCTGCCTTTGCATCACAGACGTTGCATCCGAGGCTGAGCGATATGGCTGAAAAATGTATCATGATAAAATGCGTCATTTCAGTCAATATAGATAATAATTGATTTTCTTTAATGAAAAAATAACAGAAGATAAACAGGTGGAAGTTGACCTCCTTACTTTAACCTTGGCGGTGTGTTTCTGCAAACCGAGGATATGTTGAAACTTTAAATGTTTTTATGTTGCAGCTTTTTGTTAACCTGACTCTCGCCAGATGCATTTCGTTCCGCCTAGCTCCACTCACATACATCTGGGATCGCTCCCGTTGGGAGGGATTTCGGCACCAGATTTTATGGTAGAGCCAATCAGGACCGCCGGGTGGGAGTTTCGTAGATGTGACGTAGCGGAGAAGCGACTGTTTTGATTCAGACAACAATGGCGGCTCGCATCGAGGAAGCAAGCGGCAACATTGATGCTGCTATTTCATCCGTGTTGTCCAATCTACCCAATATATTTCATTAAAAGAACATCAGAGAACGGCTCTGAAGGCTTCTGTTGGTGGCAACGAGGTTTGTGCCTTCTCCGACCGTGATGTGGCTGAAGTAGCTTGATCTAGCAAATGGCTCCGACAGACAAGTGGTTTATCCAATCATATGCAAGGATTTTTGATAAGGCCCAGCCTTCTGAAACACATCTCCAATGGAGCGATCCCAGATGGATGAGTGGAGCTAGGCGGAACGAAATTCATCTGGCGAGAGTCAGGTTAGCTTTTTGTTACTTTAGGTTAAATTTTCAGTTTTATCCTATGGCAAGGATGTGCTTATGCTCCAGGTAGGTTTAGGCAAAAACCCCACTTGGTTAGGGTTGGGAAATGATCATGTTTTAGCCTAAAATATCTACTACGGTCAGGACAGTCCCAGCTGGAGATATCCTGACTTCCTGTTAAAAATATCAGTGTTTTGTTGCCACAATCACAGCTGGAAATTGCTCCGAGGTCTCCTATGGAATAGCGAGTAGTGTCACACTTACAAATGTTGGAACACCGTCTCGAACTGCAGTCGCTGACTCGACAGCCTTCTCACCTGTAACTACGATGTCAACGAAGTTTGCATTTATGTGGAACTAATAAACATTCTGTGGAAAAATGATCTTATTGAGTGTCTGTCGCTGGTGCATATCGACATTTTCATCACCCTGAACTAACTGGAACGGATGATTTATGGATTAATGTGTCAATTATTTTCTTGATTAACCAATTTATTTGTTTGTAAAAGGCCAAAAAGTAGAAAAGAATACTCATTATAATTTCCCTTACAGCCCAAGGTGACATACCCAAAGACAAAATGTCCCAAACACAACAACAAAATATTAAGTCAATCAAATATGACGAATGTAATTACCGAATCCTCACGTTTTAAAAAAGCTGGAACCAGAAAATCGCTCTTAATTTGCTTGAAAAACATCGATTGACTGATTTTTTTCCCCTAATATTAAAAAAAGAAAGAAAGACAGAAAGAAAGTAATTCGTGGATAAATCATTTTAATGAGGTGTCACTTTCATTAGCGGGTGATCATTAGAGGATTCTTTAAAGGCGCTGACACATTTCTAACAGAAAACAAAACAGAAACCGAGCTGGGAATGCGTACGTATTCCACCAACCCGCCGGCAGAATCCATCATTAGTCTTGAGAAACACCAGATCTCCAGACATCAGATGAAGTTACTTGTTGAGGAGGACGTTTTTATTTTTAAATTTATTTATTTTTTTGCAGTGTATAGAAGGCGGTCTCCTTGGCGTGCCCTTGTGTTTAACAGTGATGAGGTTAGATTTATGTGTGCCTCTCGGGCACACGGCCGACGCTATCATGTCATAAATTAGTGGCCGGTCACAGCGAAGAGATGATGCGCCGAGGCGGAGAGAGAGAGAGAGAGAGAAGGGAGGGAGAGAGCGAGCTTTGTGTACACATGCTGTTGGTTTATCATAATCACGTCTTTATCCACCTGCTCCCGTTGTCCTGCCATTTTGTCTTTCTCCCCCTCCCGTCCTTGGCTTTATCGCTTGTTATCACTCATCCTTTCCTTCAATATTCCCTTCATCCCCCCCTCCTCCTCCTCCTCTGCCTTTTTCCCCTCCTCCCCTCTGACCTCCCCTCTCCTCTCCCGCTCTGCGTTTGAAGGTGTCTTCTGTGCGGAGATGAAACCGTAGCATTGACCCGTCTCACCGGAAGGCTCTTTATTGGCTTTATCAGCATTATGAGGCTCCTGGAAGAAGACGGACGGACGGGGCCCCGGAAAAAAGCGGAGGAGGAAGTAAAGATGAAAGGGAAAAGAAAACACAGGGTTGAAGGAAATACAATGTAAAGAGGGGAAGGGCGGGACATGTCTGGGTATTGGCACGCGATTGCATCAGTGTGCGTTTACGTGAGTGCGTATACGTGCGCGTGGATGATTTAGGGAGCAGGCAGCAGCAGCAGCGGGGGATTGATGCAGCGCGCCGTGGCTGTATTTGTATTTGGCAACCGACAATAGATGAAGCAAATGTAGCGTGCTATCGCTGGCGCAGGAGTCAGGAGGGTTAAATATAATAAGCAGCTGCAAGAGAAAAGCTGCATCAAGATATAAAACCTATTCGGCTTGTCGACACACAACTGCAGTGTTTTTTCTAATTTAATCCCAAATCCCTCGTTCTGCGATTTGTTTTTTGTTCATCATCCCATCTTTTTGTGCAGCTGGATTTAGCCATGCTCCGCTTCCATTAAAGCTTTTAAACTCAGGAGCGGGGAAAATAAACGAGTGGATGTAGTTGCTCACGGTAAATACTGGGTATTAATAACCGCACGGAGCGGAGTCGCCGCTCTACAGTCAGATAAAGACACCTTTCGTTCCTTCTTTGTGTCTCCTCTCCCTGCGCCGCTCGTCTTTTCCCTCCTTTTCCCTTCTCTTTCTTTCACCGTCTCCCTCTCTCTCTCTCCGCCAGCTGTAAGAGATAATTATTTCCAAACAAGCGGTCCCCTGGGTGAGGCCGTATTATCCAAAGCTGCCTTCATTAAAAATTCCCGCAGCTGCACGGACGTCTTCGCACTGCGGTGAAAGGGAAGAAAAGCGAGGGGGACACGGGAAAACAACAGCAATCCTACCTGAGTTTGTGTCCCGAATGAGACGACAAAAGCGACATTAGGCGGGACAAAACAAAAAAAAAAAAAAGGAGAGGAGTGGTTAATCAGCTATAGGGGTGGTTAATCAGGTGCGGCGGCGTGGCATATGGCACGCATGTCTCCAGTGGGAGCCATCAATATGTTGAGCCACTGTTTATGTCCTTCGTCTCCCGTAATCGTTCCAAATGTCCTTGCGCGCTCGCCGCAATTACACTCGGGCCAAACAACACGTGCGGCGGCGCGGGGAACAACTCATCTGCAGGTGGATTTACGACAAATCCGAAATGACAAGATAAAATGTAAATGCGGATATATAGCGGCGCGGCCTGCAGCCACACACACACACACACACACACACGTGCTGACGTCCGAGGGTGTAGCAAAAAAAAAGGAGCAAGCTATTTACATAATGGAGTTGGACAATGCGTAGCGTAAAGGTAATGCGTTCCCCCTTATGTCAGCATAACCTCACATACAGCACGAGTCGGTGACACGGGGTAAAAGATTGGCATGTCTGAACCGATTTACATGAAGGCAGTTGGTTGTGGGGTTTAACATGAGGCAGAGCAGGAGGACCTATAAAGCTACTGTGAGGATGCCTGCTGAATATTTCTCTCATTTCCATTTTTATTTCTGATGTTTCTATTAGCTGTTGCTTCTACTGTGATCCACCAATACAGCACAATTCATTTGAATCTGCTGTAACTGATGCTGATGCTCCACATTTGGGAGCTGAAAGAAGCTGTCAACACAACACTTGCATGTGATATCTTTTTAAGTTGATCTGGTGAACTAACAGTAGCATTCATTTGCATTCATGTTGGTAAATACAAGTCCAATAGTCGCATTCTAGCTCCGCTTTTGGTCTCCACCAACTCCTGAGGGAAATGTCAGAGTCTTTAGCTGTTAAAAGCCCCATTATTAGCACCTTGACAACAAAATCAGCGTGTATATTCTGGCTTTTTAAAGGCGGGTCGACTCCCTTATTGTGGGACATCTCGCTTCTTTCCCATCTCTGTTGGGAGCTGCACATGATCAGGCAGGAAGCCACCAACTGTGGTCACTTTTTAAATAAATTTTACTTCATTCCACCTCGGTATACCCATGTTCCCCCTTTTTTTCCACTATTATTGTATCACGACTTTCTGTGTTCTGGCGCCCTTTCCATTTTTTTGTGCCCCCGCCCCTCAAACATCCTGAATCCGCTATTACAGCGTGTTGTGTCTTCACAGCCGATCTGAGCCGGAGCCAATAACCGCAGAGTCATTAAACATGGGAGTAAATGGCGATTCACGTGGAAGACGAAAGCCAGATGTTAAAGTGGGTGGTTGTGTTTTTGGGTTTTTTTTTTGTTTCGCCCAGTGTGAAAGGGCTAATTGTTTACCAGCTATTTGCTAATGTTGTTTGCCATTTGGTGCTGGGCAGGTAGTCCAGAAGGTGAGGCTCATTAGAGCTGAGAGAGCGAAGCGAAAACAATGAGTCAAAGTTGGGACTTTGTGGGCCGTAAAACCCAAAGAGCTGGAAGATTCTCAGTCTCTTTGTAAAGACGAGAGGTGCTGCAGAGTTCGAAGGTAGATTCTCTGTGGGTTAATCACTTATAGTTGACATTGTTACTACAAAAATATCGATTATCGTTCAGAGAGTGAGTCTGATGAAGCAACAAGGGAAACGTGTAATTTGATACTTGTTTTTAAGGTTATTATATATTAAATATTATCTATTGTATCCTAAATATCTGGGATTTTTTGTGATCCATGTTTATAATAGGTTGTTTCTAGTTAAATGTATTACGAGGAACTTTAAACTTTGTTATGAAATAATCTCAATTAAGTACTGATGCTTCTATATGACCAACATACAGTATGCAAACGCGACCGTCAGCAAGAAGACTGGCTATTTCTGAGTAGTTAATAGGTTTTCTTGTCACCGGATCAGATATTCTGACATATCCAGGTTTGATATTTCAAAAAATTAAAAGTTGCTCTGTACTCTGGTGGTCCATATAGCACGGAAACAAAGATTAATTTGTTTCACCATTGTCATCATTTGTCTGAAGGGGCTGCCAGATATCCACAAAACAATGAATCTTCCTTGTAGTAGCTTTCAGAGGCCGGATACAAAAACAAACCAACAACCAGAAGACGTTCCTCGAGTCAAACCATGGGAAACAGCAGTGATGTTAAACTCAAACAAAACGTTCCCCTCAGCTTGTTGGCTTTTAGACTTTTGCCCATCCATGCACTACTTCTACTGATGCCGTCATTTTTCTTGGAGAGGACAATCTCAAGACTTCTGAAGGTCACCGGCAGCATGGTTGGACCACTAAGCAGCAGCAGCAGCAGCAGCCACCAGTAAAATCCATTGTATCCGCCTGACTTTGTAAGCGGATTTCAATGACAAACCCAAGGTCATCTTCTACCCTGAGATCTGACAGGGTAGAAAATCTTCAGAGAGGAGGAGGAAAGCGTCAGAAGCTCAAGGCGGCAGATTTAGCTGAGTGTACAAAAAAACCAGTGGATCAGAATCAGGATCAGCTCGCTGTTTTCCAAGGACGATGACTCGTGGTTGGAAAATATTAATATGTGAAACTGTTAAATCCTTTTTTTGGAACAAGACCACATAAAGAAAAACAAATGAAAAACGCTGCCTGATATTTTTTTTTTTTCATTCGAGTAATACAATAACTTTATGAAGGAGGAAATGGTCTCATCGCTACTCACGGCTCCAAAAGTGTGTCACCTAATGTGGTTTGCTCTCATGCAAGCAATTATTTTTGGAGAAAAGCAGCCGGGACTTTTATTCAAATGCTGGATATCTCACCTCGGAATGAAACCTGCTTCATTTGCAAATTGTTGGTAATTTTATTTAAATATCTGCCACACACCTGCAGACACACACCGCCGAAGTAAACCGATAGTGTACCAGAAATATCCTTTGTATTTGTGGAAAAGGTGGGAGGGGAAGAGTAGCACGCCCGAACACAAACGCCGCAGCTGCTTTTCCAAGTAGTGTTCAAGCGTTCAGTCCTCCCTCTCAAAACACCTCACTCAGTACAGTCGCTCACTAACTCTCTCCACATCTGAAACAGTTTCAGGTTCCCCCCAAAAAAACTAAGCTAAGCAGCTTTGAAGAAGTGCAGAAAGTTTTTCGGGGTGATTGTCTCATAGTTCAGCTAACAGAGAAGTCGACAGCTCCGTGCCATCCGCCGCTGTGTTTCATGAGTTTACTTTTAGATACGCCGCGTCGAACCTGAACTGATTTCCATTCTGTGGCAGACGCGAGAAATTCCCAGATTGCGGGTCACAGTTGCGACCCGTAGCTGTCCAGATGGGCGGGTTCAGGGAGGAAGGCGAGGCAGACTGCACGAGGGAACATCCGGTGTGCTTTACATGAAAATTAAAAAGTAAAGACGGAAAGAAAAAAGGCATTCTCAACCACACTGTGTCACAACATACACACAGGAATATGCACACATGCCGTTCAGTAATTTAGATGCATTATGCAGTGTTGTTAAAGAAATAACAAAAGAAGAAGAGGTGAGGATGAGCACATCTGAAGTCCTCAAGACGGCTGTCAAGGGAACTTCACCGGATGTTATATTGTACAGCAACTACACCAGAACTGGAGGGTTTATAGCTTTTAAGCATGTTTAATGCATGTTGTGAGGCAATGAAACACGCAAGAGAACCTCAAAGCCAACTTCCATCATAGCAAGCAACTTCTGTGGAGAGCAGGTTCATAGTCAGGTGACCATTCATCGTTATGGTTACTAAAATGAACACATGGTAAATGTGTGTTAGGATTTGGCACCAAATTCCACCTGGACTCGAGGATGAACTGTAGATTTTGGTAGCCAAAGGTGAAGGTCACTGTGACCTCACAGCGTCCCATTCTCGTCAAAGTCACATCTCAGGAACGCCTTGAGGGAATTCCTTCAAATTTGTCTCCATAAATAAATAATTATGCCATTATATGCGCTAAAAATGACATTAAAGATCTAAAAGCAGTTTGATTGACGTGACAATAAAGCAAAAGTGTAAGAAATATTTAAGGAAAATACATTTTGAAGTGAATTAATTAACAAATAAGATGAAATTTAAAAGGGAAAGTAAATAAATAGTTGAATTAATACAAAACTAAACATATACAGAGGCTAATTAAATCAAAAACTTGAATTAATGTCTACATTTATTTTCAATATAAGGTATATTCATTTATTTTTTGAGCCATTTATTTATTTCTTGATTTATTTCCAGTCCTCCATAGTTTCAAAGATAAACCATTAATATGCAAAATTATAAAGAAATTAACACTTTTTCTATTTTCTCAAACATTTTAATTGACATAACCACCAACAACTTAATAGGTTTCTATTGTTATTATTACTATTATTATTACAGGTTAAATCTAAATAAACATGAAAGTGTTGCCAAAGCACCAAAAGATGTTCAATAGTTTATACATTTGCTTTTTTTTAATTTTCTTTATTGACCAAAAACAATCACTTTCCTTCCCAGCATGCACTGCACATATAAATCAACCTGAGGACATCACAGTGTGTGTGATGAAAGGTGACTCGAGTGTCTTTATGTGCGAGTGGATTTTTTTTCCCACTCTACCTACAGATGGAGGAGGAATGGTGCAGCGGGGCCACCGGGGCTCCCTGCTCATCCTCCATCTCTTCCGAGAACAGGAAGAGAGACATCTACTGCAGATGAAAAAAGAGAGTCGAGTCAGACGAGAGAGGTGCTGTGGGTGGGTGGGTGGGTGAGGAGGGGGAGAGCAGCGGGAGGGGAGGGAGTCAATAAGACAGGAAAAACAAGGGAGGAGAGAGGGGTGAAGAGGGAATATGAGAGAACAGGGAGATGCCGAGACAGAGGTGAGATTGAGTGAAGAGGGGAGAGGGGAACGAGAGTGTAAATAGACGGGGGGTGAGGAGGAGGAGAGGGAGACAGGCAAACAGGAGACGGGACAAGTTGGGAATAGAGAGAAGGGAAGCGAGAGGCGTTTTAAAAGAGGTGGACGAGGTGTGGATAAGCAAGAAGGAGGAGGAGGAGGAGGAGGAGGATGGGTTGTGGGGGAGAAGCAGACAGCAGACGGTGTGTGTGTGTGTGTGTGCGTGAGAAAGAGTGTGTGTGTGTTTTGGGAGAAAAGGGAAGAGAGTCCGACACAGAAGGGTATTGCTGCATAAGCAGTCTGTCCAGCTGTCTCGGCTCCGAAAACCGACGGAGACGAGTGATGTCAGGGCTCCTCTCCTCAACATCTCTCTCACTGCTCACACTCGCTGCTTCACCTCTCTCTCTCCTCTACAGTTCGTCTCCGTCGCTCTGCCGCCGCCTCTTCTCCCTCTCTCTCGTCCGTTTTATTACCCCCTCGCTCTCTTCTGCTGTTTATTGGTTTATTCATGGAGCGTTCGGATGTCGAGCAGTTAGGATCAAAGCTGGGAAACGAGGCCTGCATGCTCATGAGCGTCGGCATGCGTGTGTGTTCGTGTTGTACATACTCCGAGTGTGTGTTTCTGGTGTGTGTGTGTCAGTGTCTTTGCCTGGAGGTATGCGTCTACATTGTCTTATACTGTATTTCCATGCGGTGTGCTGTGTGTATCCGAATGTCACGGGTCTAATGTGAACCATCTGCATATACATTTAGGTGTTTCTATGACTTTTTTGTATAATGGCGAAGGCGAGCTGGCTAATGGCAAGTCGTAGTTGACCAGATAGGCACATGTTGCACCACGCAGAGGCGTTAAATTGGTTCTGGGATGGGAGACTGTACTGATTTCACCCTGGAAGAAGAGGAGGAGGAGGAGGAGGGGAGCTGGTAGGAAAAAGGCTTCATGTCTGTAAATGATGTATGTAAAGTCACAGTGGGAGCTTGTGCCTCGTTTTTTATGTTACTGTATAGAAAAGCAGACATACTACATGTCACAACAGTTTTCACACATAAATTACAACAACGATGTCCTCCAAGAGACTCCCAAAAGGCCTTTTTATAAAAACCTATATGTTATAGAGTTAAAGGGTAACTCCACCAATTTCGGAAGAAATTCAAACTCAGAATTTTTATATTTACAATAATAATGAGGTAATAAGACAAACTCAGACATATTTATGTTTTCCATAACTGAATAAACAAGCTGAGAAATAAGGTCCCCAGAACACTGTTTGAAGCTAGAAAGGTGGCAGGGTCCGCCACATATAAACAAAGTAAAACAGTATGAAATTGTGTTGTCCTTTAAGGTCAGTTTGTTTATTTATTCAGTCATGAAAACAAAGAGAGTTTATTTATTTAGTTTATTTTGGCATCAAAGATCAGTCAATAAACATCTTTGTCTTCTGAAAATATCTTCCCAAAAACTACATAATGCACCTTTAAAGTGTGTTTACAAGTCTTTGAGAGGAGTACTACATTTGTTAATAAAAAAAAAAGTAGTATAAAACCTTTGTGGCTACAGAGGAAGCTGTGTGTTACCTGATAAATCACCTGAGATGTCAATGTCAATGGCAAAGTTGCATTGTGGGTAATGTAGGCATTTCGTTTGTTGGTTTGTGGACACGATTACACAAACGCTACTAAACAGATTTCCACGAAACTCGGCCCAGAATAGACCCCATTAGCTTTTGGTGTTGATCCGGATGAAGAGACAGATCCACCATTTTTTTCCTCTCTTTCTTTAACATTTGTGAGACAGGACAGTTTTTTTTTTTTTGTCATAATCGCTCATCAGCATTGTCGTAAGCAGAATTAAACGGGTGTCCGACAAAGAATGCGAGAATATCGCTTAAAATTAGTGATATGAAACAGCTGCATTATGAAGAATAATTGCTTCTATTTCCGTCCCTAACTGAACCTAACAATATTTACCAACACGATAATTGAATACGACAAATTCAAGCTGAAATAAATGTGTGAAAGTGGGGGTGCAGTATGGCAGACGGATAAGAGGACATGCAGTCGTGATAATGGACAAATTATGAGCTGGTAATTAAATAAACGGCTAAATGTTGTTGTTTTCTCGACAGCTCACAGTTATGAATATTAACTGTAATTCATTTATGCTGATGATAACAATCTTTTTTTTTTTTTCTCCCATTTTTAGATGTGGTTAGATTTATTGCAGCCAGAGGAACAAGCTCCACCTCCAGCTGAATATCATGCATAGCGATGAATCAAACCCACAACCTCGTCCCCCGGTTCTCTCCGTTCCGTGTTCATCCATATTGAAATGCTGACCGAGGCCGGCTGTGTTTACTGTTATTTTCTAGACCAGTGGCATTCGTTTCCTCTCGGTACACTGGCGTGAGAAGTAGTGTCGTCTCTCGTGTGTGTGCCACCGTCCTCTGTTTTCCTTTGTCTCTCTCTCTCTGTGTGTGTGTGAGCCAGATATGTATACATTAGACATGCATTCTCGCGTTCAAGTATTGATGTGTTTATATGGAGGTATATGTGCGTGCTGTGTGAGAGTGTTTAGGTGTGTGTGGATAGCGTTTCGGGGTGTGCGCCATCGTGCAGCGGGAGGTTTGGGCCTGACAGTTCCAATAAACATCAGCATTAAGGCAGAACTGAGCCAGGAGAGTGGAACACCCATCTTCCTCTCAGCTCGCCGCCGTCTTCCTCTCTGCACTTTTCCTCCCCCTCCCTCCCTTCTTCTTCTTCTCTCTTTCAGGAGCTACAGAAACGTCTTTAGCGGTATACACGGGGTAGTATTCCTGAGCGTGGCGAGGAGGAGGCCTTTATGTGTCAGGAGAGGTTACTGATAGAGCGGCAGCCTCCTCTGGTTGACGTGTCTGCTAGCTTAGCTTCGCTCCCCTGGGTCGGCCTTATCGCCAAGAATACTGCTGCTGCTGCCCGCTAAAAATGCTATAAATCGGATTTCTTTCTTTTTTCCACCTATATGAAGAATTTAGATCACCCATTATAGGGTGTGTAAGTTTCCTGCCTAGAATTACCCAGTGGGAAGGGAAAGAGAATCAACCTTTTTACATTTTCAGGGAATGGAGAACCTTCTGCATGAACTTAATTTTAGCAGGGCAGCAGGGCTTTTTTATGGGGAGGGGTTGGAAAGAACTGTTCACATTTCAATCAGGGGATTGATTTGACAGGAAACAAGAACAACACCAATAAAGGAACAGTTCATCCCGAGAAATCAGAGCTGTTCTTCGCCTGCTGTCTTCTTCTTTCTTGCCTTTCTCGATGCGTAAGTTATGCTTCCACGTTGACACAACGCAAGGGGGCTTACGGACCCATTACGTCCTTGTGGACCCCCCTTGTGTCCTCCGCAAGGGCGTGACGTGCACCTCCCAAAAATCCTAGACGTGCGTCGAGGCGATGCAAACACCAACGCAGCGGCATTGGCTGTGATTGGTCCGCTAACTACGTCCACTGGAGACCGCTTTTCTGGTTTCCACTCATAAACACCAGCATTTTTAAAAGTCTTCGAGTCAGTTTGAGTTGGTTGGTTGAGTGCAAGAGTTTTGAGTTTTTCCATCGTTCACTGTGACTAGGAGAAAAGCCGGAAGGTAAACAAACAACGTTATATATCACAAGAGTCTCGGTCGGTCGGTCAGTCTTTACAAAAAACAGAGCGCCCTCTACCGGTGTGGCATTGAATTGCATTTCGACACGTAAACCCCATTGCGTGATCACTACGCGGAACCATAACCGACGCTTTACCGCCACCTGTTTTTTGGTGGAATGATGTGAAACCTTTAGGAATCACGTTATATTCATACATGGGATCAAACAAACAAGCAACAAACAACTATAGTAAGATGAGAACTTGAACTGCGGGAGGTCAGCAACGAAAGATTTTCAGAAAATCAATTAAATTAAATTTTACTTTTGAACTGCTTCTTTATAATAGAGAAATTAATGCCTCATTCCTTTCTTTGTATACATCCTAGCTGTCTGAGCATTTATGAGACCTTTGACAGCCTTGCAAAAAGGACTGCATAGTATTTTATCATAGAAATTAAAGCGCAACTCCATCAGCTTTCTCCAACCTCCCTCATGGGAGTGCATGAGAGTGACCAAAGTCAGTGAGCTCAGAGGTAGAAGTAAATGCTGTTTAATAATTTATTGTAAACCTTCATTTAGAGGCGCACTATGCAGTAATGTTTGGATTTGAATACAATAGGGAAAACAACCGGGAAGCTACAGAATTATATAGAAACCTCAAGAAGACAGCAAATAACGGCACGGCCCTTTAAGAGAATCACAAAGTCCGTTCAGAGCTCCGTTCCTTTACTTTCCTCGGCAAGACGTTAGCGTAGGTGGTCCCAGAAAAATTTTAAACACCAGCTTGCCTACACTCCGGGCGACCACCGCCCCCTTGTTAAACATGAACAAATGTTGTGCTGATGTTCGCTGTCGCACATGTCAGAGTTGACATATAGCACAGCTCCCCTGGCTCTGACTCACAGCCATATGTTGAGGCAAGAAGTAATGTCTGTTATTATGTTGTGGGATTGGTAACAGCAGCTGTGCGTCTCTTATCCAACATGCCTTCCGAGCAGTAACATACTGAACACTGCAGACAGGTGCGTGTGGGTGTGTGTGCATGTGTGTGTGTGTGTGTGTGTGTGCCGGAGGTGGAGAGTAGTGACATGTAAAGAGTTGACACATTCTCTAGCTCAGCTCTGCCTCACCGCCATATGGTGAGGAAATCCACCGCGCAGCAAAAAAAAAAAATCTCAAAATGATTATTCAAGTGTGAACGCTGTTAACTGGTGTGTGTCGTGAATGTATATATAATGTTATATAATGCGCTGTGCTATTTTAAAAGTGGCCTCGGCACTTAGAGCGGTAACGGTGACACCGGGCGGAGCGGGTTTATTCATGAGGCACATTAAATGCACCCCGGTAAATTCAGTTTGAGCTCATTACACACGGGGAGAATATTAAAATCAGAGAGCTAATAATAATCTAACACAAAGTAGTATTGCATAGATTTTTCACGGCGGTGAGTCTTTAGCACCGTGTTATTATGGTGCTCTCGGGCCTTTTGTGTGTGATTAGTCAGTTATATTCAAAAGCTCCTGGCTAATTTACTTTAACACTTACTTTAATCACCATACTGTAAGATACTTTATTTGAAGCTCTGCAAATCATTAAAACGCTCTCGGTATTATCTATTTTAAAAACACGTATTGTGAGATTAAAGGTGCAGTATGTAAGAATTGATCACCTGTCGAATTCATACTCAGAGTAGCCGCTAACTGCTGCTAACTGTAGCTGTCATTAGCTAGCTAGCTGCAGTTAAGCCTGAAGTGGGAGTTCGGTGAACCACGGACGTGTTGCTGTTTACACCACTCGCACAGGAGCTTCAGACAGGAATGGTCAGGGCTAGCTGGTTAGCATGCTAACTTCAGTTATTCATGTTAAAAATTCTTACATATTGTGCCTTTAAGCTGTCTTTATTAATCGTTAGCAGATCTTATAAGTGTGAGGTGGTGTCCAAAAGTCAAATATTGTCATGTAAACTTGGGAATAATCAGAAAGTTTGAGAATGAGAAGAGAGAATTGTTGTTCCAAGCAAAGACGGGCTTTCTCAGCATCAAATAATGGCTGGCTAAAGATGTCTAAGTAATGCTGAAACTACACCCAATGGCCAGAATAAATGTTAGCTTCTGCAACACCACAGATAAGTTAAAACCGAGATAGAGATGGTCTGACTTCCCGTGAGAAATAGCTAGTTTTGGTGGCTACAAACATCGCTGGAAATGTCTCCAAGTGTCCTCTAAAATATCCAGTGGCATGACTCAAACCCTGTCATACATTTGGCGGCTTTGTTAGCTGTAATAACGTCACAGTTAAGTTGCAGAAATGTTAACTGCCATTACGTCCTGTCGACTGGGCCGCTAAAACTCTTTACAGAAACTGGATCAGTTGAATCCAAAGCACAATCAGGCAGACCAAAGAAGATCAATGCATCAAGCCGAATTCCCCCGGGTGACAGGAACTTCATCACAGATACAGAATTTGCTAAATTAAGAACGCAAGACCCCAATTAGCAAAAGTGCTGTCAAAAGAAGGCGGTCTTGTCGCGGTCTCGGAGGACGAGTAGCAGTTTGCGAACCGCTCCTCGGGAGATGAAACCAGGCCAGACGCTTGAGGTGGGCTACAAAATACCAGCTTTTCACAGCGAAGTCCTGTTAACTGATGAATCCAAACTTGTGGAGTCCATGCCAGCTCGAATGCATGCTGTTTTTTAAGGCAACAGGGGAAAAGACTTTCTAAAAATTCATGCACATTTCTTTAAAAGATCCAATTTTTCACTCAAATTGTTGAGCTGATTTTCATTTGTAATGAAAAAACTCGTATTACGCTCGAAAACAAATGCAAAACAGAAGAATCTTGCAACGATCTCATGAGGTTTTCCACCAGTTTTAACTTAAAACCTGTCATCTGAATGTGTTAGAACGAAATGCTTCACTGACTGACAATCGCTTGTTTTGTTGACAAAACACTCTTTTCCTCTTCCATCAGTCCCTCCGTGTCTCCCCCTCCCCTCCTCTACCTCCCCCCTCGCACAGACAGCGGATGTTGGCGTGTCAGCAGTATAGTTATTCCTTCAGGTGCAAGCTGCTGCTCCTATAGGAGTTGGTTATGTGTGTGTGAGATAGAGTCAGTGTGTGTGTATATCTGTGTGTCAGGGTGCATATACCTGCTGTCTGTGTGTGAGCATCTCTATGTAACTGACCGAAAAGAGTGTGTAAATCTGTGGGAATGTGTTGTTGCGTATATATTTTCTGTGTGTGTGTGTGTCCCTGTTTGTCGCTCGCTGCTGCATCGGGGCAGCTGGATCGCTCTCTCGCCTGTATTTGCTGCATAAGGTATCTCGCTGGTGTAACTGTACATTACACACTATGTGACGCATTGAATAGCTCTATTGTTTTTTGCTGCATCGAGTATTTATACAGCCCCGTCTCCATCTCTGCGCCGCGGCTACCTTCTGCTTCAGTGTATCTGCATTATGGCCGAATGCTCCAGGGTGTTCGTGCTGCAAGCAGCATCTGGGGTTTCCTGCATCTCACTCCTGCTGCAGCCTCTTCACCACTTCTACTTGAGTAATTAGGAGAGGATGAGATTTAATTGTTCATTTGGAAATCAGGAGTAAAGGTGGTGCAGAGTCTTACTTCTGCAGGTGCATGAAGCAGAATGTGTATGCAACATTTCTTCATTAAAATGTCTTAAATAACCAATATTTGGTGATATATTTTGTTGAGTCGTGTACTTAAATGATCCCAAATGTCTCTGACAATGTTAAAACCCAGAGAAATCTCCTAGATTTTCAGTATCAGTGGTGGCTGCTTAACACTAAAGTCAGCAGCTCCAATGATCCCACGCTACTCACATCTTTAGTTGTGTTTCATGTAGAGCTCCCTCGCGGCAGACATGACAAAAACGCAATATCTTTGCTACCAGAGCGCAGTCATTCAGTCATAGTGGGCTGCCAACTCAGTTTTCAGTGCTACAGCGAAGCCTGGCCTCGTTCAACCTCACGTCAAAATGACTTCAGTGAATTCTACGCAGTCAGGTTCACAGATGTGAACTCTGGGGAAAATCAACACTGGTGTCAGATCGTCACTCTGTGTCAGTGAAAACACGAAGTTGAGCTATCTTATACATTCAGATCGGTGCATTCCTATTAGTCACAGTCATCTAAACACTTTGAGGTTAGTGAAACATTTGGATGATTATAAACCAAAGAACATTGGCAGATATGTATTATGATTTTTACCAGGTGTAGCAGGTAAACAGCAAATAAGAGGGAAACCAGAATAGACCCCTGAGGGACACCAGAAAGAGTAGAAGCAGGAAAAGTGGAGGCGTTAAGGCCTAAGACATGGTGGTCCACTGTGTCCGAGGCTGATCTGAGAGTTACAAGTAAACATTTTAATGTCAAAAAGATGTTAATATGAAAACCGTTGAAAAACACTTCAAACAAAGGCACTGTGATGATAAAGTCAAAAAAGAAAGAATGAAACATTTTACCGTACTTGCTATCTAAACTCGTTTGGTTCATGAAATCAATTTAAAACAGTTTACCCAGCTGCCAGTCTGCCTCCTGTGCCATTGTACTGTAGTGTACGCTGTATTTTTAAACTATAAAGAGGTGTTATCTTGGCCACCTCTTGTGTTTTGCCATCTGTCTTATGCTTCCTAGGTAGTAATCTGGCGGCAGCAGTTATTTGCTCTGTTTCCATGCAACGACAGATCTGGGGAGCTGAAGGAGGCATCGAGCATTATTTGTAGGAGAAGTGACACTGTCGATAAACAACCCAGTCGTTCCCCCTCTGTAACATTTGAACACCGTCCCCGCTGTTCACAATGCATGACCCGTGCATCCCGGAGACTCTCTTCCATGCAGATGATCACATTATTTCCAGCATCTTCTGCAAAGCATGGCGTGGTGAGCATCAGAAGCTCGCCACAGAGTTTTGTTATCCCCTCTCTGTCATTCAGCCGCTGTCATTACGTTTCTCATTCTCTCTCGACCCCTCCCTCCCTTTCAGAGTTGTGCCGAAGTGACGGATAGACTGAATGTCTGTCTCTCTGTGGGAAATGAGCCTGCTAATGTGGCGAACTGGGCTTGTTCCATATTCATCTGCGAGTCTCTGAATCACTGTGCGACTATAGAGGCTGCCGTGTGCACAGAGGCACATCTGCTTCCCTTCCAAAAGTCAAACGGAGCGCAAAATGAGTGGTGAATATAAATCCATTTCCTGTCTCTTTCAGGACTTCATCAGTCCATCTCTCTGCTTTTTCCCTTTCTCTCATGATCTCCCTCCTCAGAGGCAGCGCTCCATCTCCCCTTTCACCTGCTGTCACACTCATACTGCGATTATTTTCTGCCACTATTGTTCCGTCCCTCTCCCTTTCTCCCTTTCTCTTTTAATCAGCCCGGCCGTCATTCTCCTTATCGTCTTTTTAACCGTCTGCGCCTCAGACGTCCTCGGCAGCACAGAGACGGGCGGCTGTTATGAAAAGGTATCAGAGAGGCGGATAGACTGACAGACGCCTCACCAGCTGGCGAAGGAGAGGGGAGGGCAGGAGAGAGGAGAGGTGGAGAGTCATTAGGGATGGCTGCGGGGATTAAGGTATAAATAATCCTCATGTCAATCAGACACAATGTTGTGGTGCGGCGCAACAACCTGAGCAGACCTGGCTGGATAGCTGGGCAGCAGGCCAGTATTAAACTGTGGCTTAACCGGTGAATTACAATAGAGAGTCTACAAAGGGCACCAGGCTAGCAGGTCTCTGCTACATGAGGCCTGCTATCAGTGAATGTTAAGTAGCTGCACTGTGGAGCATTATAGTCGAGAGCACAGCTGGGAAGAGGTCATTCCACAATCAACGCTTGTGTGTCTGTTATATTGGTCGAAAGGGTTTCTCCAGTGTATCACGGTCGTCTGTTCAGTCATGCTTTTCATATCGGAGTTGGCTTATTAAGAATGATTTTGGGTAAACCCATCACTGCTTCAAAGGCAGATCAGAGCATGTGATTAAATCTGATTTTATTGTTTGGTTGTTTTTTTTTTATGGGGCAGCACAACAAGCTTTAAACACAACGTTGACGACTTATCACCTTGTAAAATTGTAATGGCAGATGTACTGGCAAACACTTGACGACCAGCCCGTCCTAAACAGAAATACAACCAGATAGGTGGACTATGAAAGCAGCTTATTACAACCCATACTTGTTTGTTTTTTTTGGGTGGCTGGCGACCTCTAGCTGCTGTAGTAATTATTACGGCTGCAAAGGAGGAAGTGAGAAGTAGTGTAAAGAGCGAAAAGTCTGTACAGGGAGACGGTTGGAGACGGATGGTATGCTGAAATTCGACCTATTCAGCCATTTTGATACGAGGATGTGTTGTTGCTTCCATATCCAGCAGATGGATTTGGATTCTTTTGGAGTCGTGCGTCAGGTCGAACTGGTAAATCCTGGTCCGATATTCACTCTTTTACCTCTTTGGTGCTGAAGTTTATCAGAGCTTTGACAAGGTGTTGACATTCAATCAAAAATGTAAAGTTGCTGTTGATGTAAACTCAAGGAAATTGAATCGAACGCAACTGGATTTGGTTTTTGTCCTTGAAGACGTTTCACCTCTCATCCAAGAGGCTTCATCAGTTCCTGCTCGCTGACTAGGCTGAGACTAGTCCAACTAGCCGGTGTGGAGGTCCAGCTATTTAACCTGTTAGGAGGCGGTCACAAGGCCACTGAGGCCTCTGGGTCGTATGTGCTCCATTATTGCCAACGACAGTCGTTAGTATGGTCGTTGGAGATGGTGGAAAGTTGGTTTCGACTTTGTTAGTGTTGTAACGACAGTCGTTGGAGTCACATGAGGCGCTTTGTGCACAGCCGTTGTTCTTAGAGGCTAAGTTGTTGAATCTCCTGGGAAGACATGAAAGGGCAGCATTGTAAATTGGAGATTGTCGCAGACCCCCTCCTCTGTTTAGAGATGGTTTTTCAATTTTTTTTTTCAATGAGATAACTATGACCTGGATGAATGAGAATATTCACAGGCTTGTTGATGTAAAATATTGATAGGAGCAGCTGTAAGGTCGTTGGAGGATTTTGGTCATGGTCGAACATGAACAAAGTCATTATGTCTTCGCTAACAGCGTTTGAGATGCAGGACGTGTCGCTGGTGTCGAGGCTCTTTGCTTGGCGTGCCAACGCGACTTAACAAAAACATTGGCAGTGAGTGTAATCCAGCTAGCAATTATCACAATAACCACAACAGTCGGAGTGAAGCGTTTCCGTGGCAGATGTTGCTCTGGTTGTAAATATTGGCAATGTGCAGCACATTAGCTCGGCGTTCAGGGAGTTACTGCTAAGTGTGTAAGATTTCTGTGTAGTATTGTTTGCTGATTGCAGCAGCTGGCGGCTACGGAGACTATGGATGTGAAGAGCAGTTTAAAATAAGATAAATAATCACAGAAGACATCAGGTGCTGGATTTATTATTATGGCTTTTATTTTACAAGGTATCCTAAAAAGACGCTCCAGTTTAAGGCTGGATAACAAAGCTCTGACGGGAATACAATCGAACCAGAGCCCATGTTGCCAAAGGTACAACTGCACGTAATCATTCCAGGGTCTTCTCACTAATATTACAGGAAACGTCCGCGTAATGGAATTACTCGAAGGAGCTCCGAGCAAACAGTTCTGTGAGTTATGAAGCTTCTGTCATGTGATTGGGGGGCACCGCGGCCAGGCTTTTGTGTCTGCCATGTTGGCTTTATTGCATTTGAATTTCAGTGACTCATCTCCTGCCAGCTGGGATGGCAGACAGGCAGCCAGCACGGGCCACCAGAGGACTCACTCTCTACACTTTTGATTCCTTCTCGGTTAAAGTTCTGCAAGTTTACAGGCTCACGGTTCTGCCGAGGGCGAAAAACACATCTTTCTGTGACTTTTCTTTCAGTCTTTTTTCTCTAGATGTTCCCCGTGTTAAACTGTGTCATCTAAAACCTTTGTCAGTCATGTTTCTCTGGACCTGCGTAGATCTCCACGTAAGAGGGGTTTACTCATCATGTCAGCAGGCCAACGCTGACGTCAAGGTTGCCTCTGTGGCACCTGGTAGAAAAGCCGGTTAAAAACAAGCCGAACAAGCAAAAAACTGCGTCATAGTCATGCAATCGTATACTGTTTGTACAAGGCTTTTATCAAGGCTTAAATCCGTGTTCTTTCGTTTTAATCTTTGGATCTAATCTGGTTTTAGTTGCATTTAGAAGGGACCTGCAGGAGAGAGAGAAGAGTTGCTCATGTACATGACTTTAAATGACTGTTTTTTTATGCAAAGACAGAGGACGATTGATACTGCAGGTCACAAAAGGTGTTTTTGAACACTAAAGATCATTACACTATAATAATCTGCCCCCTCTCCGACAGTGTGCCTGTATTAGAAATGATCTCTCTCCGGGAAACTCTGCAAATGACGCCTTTTTTTTTAAAATCTCTACACAGAAGTAACAGACCGTGTAGTGATGGATGATCAGACCAAGAGTATTATGTCCATACTATTATGCAAAGCTATTCATGACTGACAGTGTAATGGAAATGGCAAATTAGTTACAGATTGGCTGCCTGGTGTCAACCCTATGGAAAGGATATCAGTTTTCATAAAATACAGCGCCTGTGGTAGTTCGAGCTGAACGCACGGCCATTCGCCGTCGTTAGTCCTAATCAGGAGTCCTTGACCTCATGCGGGGAATTGAACTATCTGCAGTTTTCACTTTGGATGGTGGGAGAAAACCCTGACAAACAAAGGACAAAGACAAGTAAAGCGCTAAACATCGAGCCAGTGTGACACCAGCGTTCAGAAATAAAAGGAAAATTCTATATATAGTGGTAGAGCTGCTTCTTTTCATCATAAATCATGATGCATTTCCTTTAAAAACACGACTGCATGAAGTCAGTAAAGCTTTCTAGCAACTGCAGTAATTTTGTTTCGACTCTTGTCTGCTGGTTCCAAAGGAGGACGTGGTGTGTTATTATAGACGGAGACGGTTCTGGTGGATGAGTCAGTCAACTGTTCGCTTTTTGTTTCCTACAGTCAGATTTTTGGTTTCTTATAAGCACAGCCATTTGCGTTCTCTAACCTTAACTCTGTAACCGTGATGATGAAGGGTCTCATTAATACTTATTCTTCACTGGACCACGATCTTTTCCCAAATCCAACCAGATGTTAACCACCGTGTCACAATTACACGGGAAGAGGACCCAAGTGCAACACAAAAGAGCAAGCGTTCTGAAATCTGAAAGCTTTAATAATCGCTGATGTACGACTCCAAAATCCAATCATCCAAAACAAAAGGCTGGGAACAAAAGTACAAGTACAAACCAGAAAAAACACGAGGACACGGGCAGAGAATGCAGGTAAAACACGATGGAAAAAAAGGCAGGAGGCACTAGGACGAAAACAGACGAACTGACAACGAGTGAAACTAAAACACAGGCTTATAAAAAACACACAGGGACTAATTCATTTAAGTAAGGAAACAGAGGCGAACAGGAAAAAAGGTGGGGAAAGGACGAAGAGTGGGAGAGAACAGAAAAACATGACACACGAGGAGAAAACTTAGAAAATAAAAACAGGAAATGACTCAAGCAAAAAAAAACAAATGTCACGTAGTGGCGACGCTGACGATGGTGGCAATATTTTTATTTTGGGGACTTTTTTTTTGCAACATATTGTTTGTCAAAGCAAAAAAAAAAAGCCTACCAATTGATCTTAATGCATTGCTTAACACCAAAAATGTACTGCAGACCTTTGTACTTCATCTCTTTGCTGTTCGGAGCTCATCAGGTTTTACTGTGCGTTTCTAAAACTTTCCCCACAACAAACAAAAAAAGCCGTGAACGTCTGAGAACTTGTACGATATAAGTTATGTTAATGCGCGCCGTGCCCCTACGCGTACGGTAATCGGCGCTCCACACCTGCTGCTAATTAGCCGGTTAATGACGGATAAACGAAGAGGCGCCGTCTTCTCTCCTCGAGCTCTTGACAGAAACATTACGCTGAAAAGTCTCAAGCTTGTTGTTTTAGAATAAGAGTGTTTTTTTTTACTAATAAGCTGTTGCACCTTGTTGCCGATGTTCCTCTTAAATTGGATTTTTTTATTCATCTTTTAAGAGGTCCGCGTCGGCACGTTTCCTCCTGTTCGTCTTTACAAAGTCGCTCAGGCTCTTTTAAGTTGCACTGGGATTGAGGGTGAAGAGCAATATTGAAGTCCGAGGGGGGGAGGGAGGGGGGAGAATACTTTTTATTATACGGCTCGCTTTTCAAAAATCGTTTCACGCTCCCCCGTGCTCCTGGATTGTGGATTTGACGCGCAGTTGCCTTGTTAACTGCCTTCTCCGTAAGTGCCAATCATCTCTGCGTCTTTGTCGTATCTGCCTCCATCGCTCCTCGCTCATCTCCGTCCGGTCGTCCACGTGTTTTCCAACGGCGCTGACAACTCGGAGACGCCGCCGCAGTCGTGTCGACACGATCAATTTTACAGTAAAACGTCACCGCCGCATCCAAATGTCCTTCATCAGCAAGCTCTTAAACGGATCAATTAATTTGTTAATTAATCAAACGGGTGCGTCGAGCTGTTTGTGGACATTGATCCACACACACACACACATGACATGCACACACACCTCTACCCGTCCTATTCCCCCTCTGCGGATCTCATATGAAAGGGTCCCTCGCTCAATTCTAATTTAATCTCCGATCTCTTTTTCGGCATCGATCTTCATACACCCCGCGCGCCACAAAGTGATATTGAGAAGGGGGACTGATATGGAGATGGGCATTGATTTGGTATAAAGGGAAAAAATGAAGAGGGGTAGACGTGTCCCCGCGCTTGAAGAAAGTGTTGAAAGGAGAGTAGAAAAACAGAGCGGAGGAGACTGAAGAACTTCATCGGGAGGAAAGTCAAAGTGAATCATGCCGCGGCGTTTTCTGGGACGGCTGGCAGGTTGTTCTGCCTGCTGGTTAGAGTTTCTGCACGGGAGCCTCCAAATACTCGCCCGAGGTGGAGCGTTCGTACAGCAGGGTCGGCTTGCTCGGGATTTGGATTTACTTTGTGTCTGTGTGTAGGGTTAAGATGTAAAAGCCTGCTAACAGGGGTTGGCTCTTTTCCTTTTCTTGGAAGAGACGACGTGTGGAAGAAAAAAGCAGCCTCGGAGCGTTTTTCAGCTTTCTCGCTAAAGTGTCATGTCCTCGCAGGCATCCGTGCAAAAACCGCAACAGCAAAATCAACAAGCGCAGATGCGAGGATGCCTCTGCACACGGCCATGACAATGCCATTGCATAAAACACTGAGCCTCAATGTACCCGTATATTATCCACAGAAAATAACAGGTCAGCAATAAGGAAACACAAGTGGTCATTTAAGTTTCAGCATTTAAATAACCAGCAACGGACAGAACGTTTGACAGAAAACACCAATTCTACTGCAATTACACCGACACGCTGGAGGTCAATAATTCCAAACGGCAGCAGCTGCCTCACATCGAGGGCGATTACACCGCTGCTCAGCCCGGCCGCAATCAGGAGGTGGACGACCCGGGTTAAAAGAGGCAGAATCGAGCGCAAGAACAATGAAAACACACGGAATGTGAATAAGAAGAGAAAGTGCTGTGAGTTGTTCATCCTTTTTCACTGAGCGTATGATGATGTATGCTGGTGGAAATAAAATACAGAGCCGACATGTTGTTCACCTGACAGTTTTTCAATCAAATTCATCAAGACTGATGTTTATTTCTTTCATTCAAGGAGTGCGGACATCAAGACATTAGACACAGGGTTTCCTCCAGGATTTTTTTAAACCGTGGGGGAAGTCTGCCGGAGTGGAAGGGGGGGGTGACGATGACGACGACAACATGAATTTTGAAATTAATCTACAACAAAATAATAACTCTCTCTACTGTATAACCAAAGACTCGACGGGTGGTATATTTGACTTCTACACATATAAGACTACAAGTATACTTAATATCAAGCATTTTTACTGCACCAATGTGGAGAAATTGAACAATAAATTTCCACATTTGTACCTCCAAGTGGCATATTTTCACGTATTTGAGCTACTGTAAAAACAGTTTGCTCAATAATTCCTGGCTATGGGTGGTATATTTGACTTCTACACATCTAAGACTACAACTATACTTGATATTGAGCATTTTTACTGCACCAATGTGGAGAAATTCAAGTATAAATGTCCCATATCTATACCTGCAGATTCCATATTTTCACGTATTTGAGCTACTGTAAAAACACTTTGCTCAATAATTCCTGGCTATGGGTGGTATATTTGACTTCTACACATCTAAGACTACAACTATACTGAATATCAAGCATTTTTACTGCACCGATGTGGAGAAATTCAACAATAAATTTCCACATTTGTACCTCCAAGTGGCATATTTTCTTATGTTTAAGCTACTGTAAAAACACTTTGCTCAATAATTCCTGGCTATGGGTGGTATATCTGACTTCTACACATCTAAGACTACAACTATACTTGATATTGAGCATTTGTACTGCACCAATGTGGAGAAATTCAACAATACACTTCCACATTTGTACCTCCAAGTGGCATATTTTCTTATGTTTAAGCTACTGTAAAAACACTTTGCTCAATAATTCCTGGCTATGGGTGGTATATTTGACTTCTACACATCTAAGACTACAACTATACTTGATATTGAGCATGTGTACTGCACCAATGTGGAGAAATTCAAGTATAAATATCCCATATCTATACCTGCAGATTCCATATTTTCACGTATTTGAGCTACTGTAAAAACACTTTGCTCAATAATTCCTGGCTATGGGTGGTATATTTGACTTCTACACATCTAAGACTACAACTATACTTGATATTGAGCAATTTTACTGCACCAATGTGGAGAAATTCAACAGTAAATTTCCACATTTGTACCTCCAAGTGGCATATTTTCTTATGTTTAAGCTACTGTAAAAACACTTTGCTCAATAATTCCTGGCTATGGATGGTATATTTGACTTCTACACATCTAAGACTACAACTATACTTGATATTGAGCATTTTTACTGCACCATTGTGGAGAAATTCAACAACAAAATTCCACATTTGTATCTCCAAGTGGCATATTTTCACGTATTTGAACTACTGTAAAAACACTTTGCTCAATAATTCCTGGCTATGGGTGGTATATTTGACTTCTACACATCTAAGACTACAACTATACTTGATATTGAGCATTTTTACTGCACCAATGTGGAGAAATTCAAGTATAAATGTCCCACATTTATACCTCGCAAGATTCCATATTTTCACGTATTTGAGCTACTGTAAAAACAGTTTGCTCAATAATTCCTGGCTATGGGTGGTATATTTGACTTCTACACATCTAAGACTAAAGTATACTTAATATCAAGCATTTTTACTGCACCAATGTGGAGAAATTCAACAATAAAATTCTACATTTGTACCTCCAAGTGGCATATTTTCTTATGTTTAAGCTACTGTAAAAACACTTTGCTCAATAATTCCTGGCTATGGGTGGTATATTTGACTTCTACACATCTGAGACTACAACTATACTGAATATCAAGCATTTTTACTGCACCAATGTGGAGAAATTCAACAATAAATTTCCACATTTGTACCTCCAAGTGGCATATTTTCTTATGTTTAAGCTACTGTAAAAACACTTTGCTCAATAATTCCTGGCTATGGGTGGTATATTTGACTTCTACACATCTAAGACTACAACTATACTTGATATTGAGCATTTGTACTGCACCAATGTGGAGAAATTCAAGTATAAATGTCCCATATCTATACCTGCAGATTCCATATTTTCACGTATTTGAGCTACTGTAAAAACACTTTGCTCAATAATTCCTGGCTATGGGTGGTATATTTGACTTCTACACATCTGAGACTACAACTATACTTAATATCAAGCATTTTTACTGCACCAATGTGGAGAAATTCAACAATAAATTTCCACATTTGTACCTCCAAGTGGCATATTTTCTTATGTTTAAGCTACTGTAAAAACACTTTGCTCAATAATTCCTGGCTATGGGTGGTATATTTGACTTCTACACATCTAAGACTACAACTATACTTGATATTGAGCATTTGTACTGCACCAATGTGGAGAAATTCAAGTATAAATATCCCATTTCTATACCTGCAGATTCCATATTTTCACATATTTGAGCTACTGTAAAAACACTTTGCTCAATAATTCCTGGCTATGGGTGGTATATTTGACTTCTACACATCTAAGACTACAACTATACTTGATATTGAGCATTTGTACTGCACCAATGTGGAGAAATTCAACAATAAATTTCCACATTTGTACCTCCAAGTGGCATATTTTCTTATGTTTAAGCTCTGTAAAAACACTTTGCTCAATAATTCCTGGCTATGGGTGGTATATTTGACTTCTACACATCTAAGACTACAACTATACTGAATATCAAGCATTTTTACTGCACCAATGTGGAGAAATTCAACAATAAATTTCCACATTTGTACCTCCAAGTGGCATATTTTCTTATGTTTAAGCTACTGTAAAAACACTTTGCTCAATAATTCCTGGCTATGGGTGGTATATTTGACTTCTACACATCTAAGACTACAACTATACTTGATATTGAGCATTTTTACTGCACCAATGTGGAGAAATTCAAGTATAAATGTCCCATATCTATACCTGCAGATTCCATATTTTCACGTATTTGAGCTACTGTAAAAACACTTTGCTCAATAATTCCTGGCTATGGGTGGTATATTTGACTTCTACACATCTAAGACTACAACTATACTTGATATTGAGCATTTGTACTGCACCAATGTGGAGAAATTCAACAATAAATTTCCACATTTGTACCTCCAAGTGGCATATTTTCTTATGTTTAAGCTACTGTAAAAACACTTTGCTCAATAATTCCTGGCTATGGGTGGTATATTTGACTTCTACACATCTAAGACTACAACTATACTTGATATTGAGCATTTGTACTGCACCAATGTGGAGAAATTCAAGTATAAATGTCCCATATCTATACCTGCAGATTCCATATTTTCACGTATTTGAGCTACTGTAAAAACACTTTGCTCAATAATTCCTGGCTATGGGTGGTATATTTGACTTCTACACATCTGAGACTACAACTATACTGAATATCAAGCATTTTTACTGCACCGATGAGGAGAAATTCAACAATAAATTTCCACATTTGTACCTCCAAGTGGCATATTTTCTTATGTTTAAGCTACTGTAAAAACACTTTGCTCAATAATTCCTGGCTATGGGTGGTATATTTGACTTCTACACATCTAAGACTACAACTATACTTAATATCAAGCATTTTTACTGCACCAATGTGGAGAAATTCAACAATAAATTTCCACATTTGTACCTCCAAGTGGCATATTTTCTTATGTTTAAGCTACTGTAAAAACACTTTGCTCAATAATTCCTGGCTATGGGTGGTATATTTGACTTCTACACATCTAAGACTACAACTATACTTGATATTGAGCATTTGTACTGCACCAATGTGGAGAAATTCAACAATAAATTTCCACATTTGTACCTCCAAGTGGCATATTTTCTTATGTTTAAGCTACTGTAAAAACACTTTGCTCAATAATTCCTGGCTATGGATGGTATATCTGACTTCTACACATCTAAGACTACAACTATACTCGATATTGAGCATTTGTACTGCACCAATGTGGAGACAATTCAAGTATGAATATCCCATATCTATACCTGCAGATTCCATATTTTCACATATTTGAGCTACTGTAGAAACACTTTGCTCAATAATTCCTGGCTATGGGTGGTATATTTGACTTCTACACATCTGAGACTACAACTATACTGAATATCAAGCATTTTTACTGCACCTTGATGTGGAGAAATTCAACAATAAATTTCCACATTTGTACCTCCAAGTGGCATATTTTCTTATGTTTAAGCTACTGTAAAAACACTTTGCTCAATAATTCCTGGCTATGGGTGGTATATTTGACTTCTACACATCTAGGACTACAACTATACTTGATATTGAGCATTTGTACTAGCACCAATGTGAGACAATTCAACAATAAATTTCCACATTTGTACCTCCAAGTGGCATATTTTCTTATGTTTAAGCTACTGTAAAACATTTACTGCACAGGAATTCCTGGCTATGGCTGGTCTATCTGACTTCTACACTATCTATGACTATCAAGTATACTTAATATCAAGCATTTATACTGCACCAATGTGGAGAAATTCAACAATAGATTTCCACATTTGTACCTCCAAGTGGCATATAACACTTTGCTCAACAATTCCTGGCTATGAATGGTATTAAGAGGCATGCACCACCACTGTGCACGGCCACCCAATCACATTCCCTTCCGACTCCTTCAACAGCAAACGGTGGCCGGTATTTTTAAGAACAAGTAAGGATGTAGAAAACATCACACGTGCCGGCTGTTTTTGTCCCCATCACTTTTTAAAAGCATATTTTAGCAAAAATGTCCTCAAATGTAGCTTGAACCAAGAAATCTTGGCGAAGCTGTGGATGTGATGCATATGGACGACCTTAACTTGGTGGCTTAACGCTATTGTGCAGTTGGTTCTGATGAGTCTTCATGTGTTTCAGGCTGAATAGGACCCTGAGTGCAGACCTAACAGACCAAGTGAACAGTCCTTCAGAGGTCCATGTGCCAGGTTTTTTAATTCACTGGCTCCATTTCCTGTTTTAAGGCTCCGTTCAAAAGAGTTGGGTGGACTTGAACCACGTTGGTGAAAAATCGCCCCGTGCCGTAACGGGAGCTGCCAGATTCCCGCTTTCTAGTTTTCACTTTGTAGCCCTCACTTACTCATCATTTACTTGATTTTGGCAGTCACCTGTAGCTCCCTCGCTATGATCTCCTCTGGCAGAGCTCGCCGTCGTATCATTTCCGAATGAAGGGCAAAAATCAAAGCAAAGAAAATGTTTAATAAAGAGAAACTGAATGAGGAAAAGTTTCATTCAAAGACTTGAGTTGTTTTTTGCATTTTTGACGTGGAAGAAAAAAACTATTACCTTAACGTTTCACCCTTCAGTCCTTCTATCGTTTTTGAGAGGACCAGTGGGGTACAAGAGCATTCTGATGATTATCTCTAAATTTAAACTCTTAACTGATGGAATGAAATTACCGACTTAACACGGAGGCGCGGAAATGTCAAGGTATGCCTTCGCTTGTGATGCGGGGCCCTACAGCGGAGGCGACCTTGCGCTCAGCGGTGGCCTTGGCCTGACGGCGCCGAGGCCAGAAACCTGCTGGGCTCGCTTCACCTCCCTCTGCTCTTCCCTGACACATCTGAGCACAGGAGACTGAGGAGGGAAGAAAGAGATGGATGGAGAGAGGAGGGAGAGGAAAGACTCTTGTCTCCCTTCCACCTTTATTCTCCCCCCGACTCCCGTGGATCTGTCTCCCCTCTGCCCTTCACGTCCTCCCGAACCCTCCCTCGTTTCTCGCACCACCCTGTTTATTTGCAGGGACTCCTGCCTTGCGTCTGTTTTCCTTATCTCTCCCTCCCTCCCTCCCTCTCTCTCTCTCTCCTTCTCATTTTCTCCAATCTTGCGAGGAGGTCAAGAGGTAGAGGAGAGGAGGGATGGAGAGAAGGTCAGGTGGTTAGGATGAGAGAGGGAAGAAAAACGAACAACAGAACAGAGAACTAAAAGAGATAGATGGTCTTTTCTTCTGCCGTGGGTGTCCTTAACCTCCCTGTAGCCCTCTGTGGGCTGTGCGAGCCCACTTCCTCGACCTCGAGGTTGTTCAGCCGAGCTGTGTGTGTTTGTGCGTGCGTGTGTGTGAAGATGTGTTTCATGTAGCTTTGCTCGTCTTGAAACTCCTCTCCCTCAGTAATTGCAATAACCTCTTCGCGCAGTCTTTCTTCTGAGTATCTACGTGAATACATGACTGTAGGCTGTGGAAAAATGATTTCACTGACTGCTGGGATTCAAGAGGGAAACGAAGAAATGAGGTCGCCCGCTCAGCTGTTGACTGAACCTGAAACCTCATTAGGAAAAAGGTTAGACTAAGAGCTGAGATGAGAGTTGCAGTAATTGTTTACCTACGAACACGCCGCGCTGCTGCGTTCGCTGCCGTAACGTTACCGTAAACTTCAGACTCGCCCTCACACAAAGGCTCTCTGTTCTCTCCCTCTGGACTGATCGCTCGCTTAACGTTAAACACGCAACTGTTTCCTCGAGTTATTCCTGATAGAAGTTTGCTCCTTGTATAACACATTTTAGTTAAAAAATATATTTATTTTTTCTCTCTTTCTCTCTCTGCCTCTCATACCTACATTTGATTGTACCTGTATTTGAATGTAATCGCTGCTACAATAACCTAATAAGCTATCTATCTATCTATCTATCTATCTATCTATCTATCTATCTATCTATCTATCTATCTATCTATACTATCCATCTATCTATCTATCTATCTATCTATACATCTATACATCTATACGCACTCCCTACCTACCAAACCTACCTGACCAAGATGTCACTAAACATTGATGATGTCACTGCCTCTCATACAAACACGTGACCTTCCTAGTCCGGATCATTTTGACTCCTGGACTCATAGGGTCAATTATCATTGTTGATGACAGTGATTGTATATTTGCCTGTAATATCTGTGTTTATGTTTTGTTGTTGTTGTCGTTGTTTTCTTGATGTTTCTTTATCACCAATTCATCACCTATATTGTTGAAATGCTATTTTTTAAAACCAGCTGCTGGTCTTGCGATACATTGGTGGGAAAAATCTGTGTGTGTCAATATTCAACGCTTACTAGTGATGGACAAGTGACATCCTTACAGGGTTCAAAATTCAAGTTTTTACAAAGTACTTTCAGACATCTTTTCAACTTCAGACGCAGACGTCTTAAGAACCTCTTGTGGTTCAAAATGTAAGTTTTTATGACGGCCAGGTTTTACTCAAAGTAAGTACACGCCTCATTAAGACTACTGAGGTTGAGACCAGGGGTCACATCCTCTTGCTTTTGCTGCATTGAGTAAAATACGTTTTGATCAGGTGTCCGTCTCCTCCAATTGTTTGGACCAGAGTATTAAAGAGATTTCATGGACAAAATATGACAAAATTAATTTACTGCCTCGTCTATGTTTTCAATGTTAATCTCACAAACCTCAAATTTAAGAAGTAAAAGAGACATCCTAAACCACAGCATGGATGCTGTTGAGTGTCTGTGACCTTGAAGGTAAATCGGATTTTTCAAACCGGACCATCCATTGATTCTTTGGGAAATGTGACAACAGCACTGCGCCCGATCAATTATCACCTAACATGATGGATTCACTTGTCAAAAAAAGTCTATTAGGGAGCCAACAGCAAACACATCAGAATTCAATCAAAATCTACAATATTTCATGATGAATCGCCGCGGATTAGTTAAGTGAAAGGCCGGGCGAGAGATTTAAAGAGTGTTTTATCTTTCGTATATCTTTTGCTCCTTTAGCAGTAGGAGACATAAAGCATCGTTGTTTTCATTGTCACGCCGTAATGATCAGCTTTACTTTCCACCGGAGCTTAATGCGAGATTTATCATAAACTACGGTCATACGTTATAATCTTTGTCAATACCCATAAACACAAGCTCGTATTAGTCCGTTATTATGTCCCACAGCCAGCGAGGTTCTGGGAACTCCTCACAATGGAAGTTATTAGAGAAGAAATCCAGACGTGCTGTCTACCAGACAACCAAACAGCCTTGTCCTCTGAAAGCCATTAAGGCTTTAAAATGAGGCCATAAAACCAACTCCAGCCAGCTCCATTACTGGACGGCACATCTCTGTCCGTCAGTCAGTCTGTCAGTCAGTCGGTCGGTCTATCTCTCTGGCCTTCTATGGTCGGCCCGAGTACCACCGGAGGGCTGGATAATTACCGAGTTATTATCTCAGTAAGTCCAGAATGAATTTCATCCCAATGGAAATGGCCATGTAAGTGATTTTCCACAGCTACTATGATGGGGGGGGGAGAAAAAAAAGGGTCCAGACCTCGAGGGTGCTCTGCTAATTATTTTTCCATCTGTAAAAATCCATCACAGAAGTCTGACTCGTGCTGCAGCGATTACTCGATGTTTGGAATTGGATGTGAGAAATTAGTATTTCTGACTTTTGCAGTCATTTTTTTTTTTTTAAGAATGCTCACCACAGGGGAGCAACCTCCAAGACGATTTTATTTTGTGCCATGTTCAATTAATGTAAGCTCGTGTGAATGTCACCGAGCATAGTTGTCAACAGCAAAAACTCTCGACACAAAAAGGAAAGATTTATTCTTTAGATCAACGTCTTCATTCAGAACAATATTTGGATGATCTCCGGGGAAATTAAGATTTTTTTTTGGCGGACGTTTTAAGCCCGCTGTTGCTACTGGATCCCACAAACACACATTGTACCGCTCCTTGAGTGACACACGCTTTCTAATTATTCCTCAATATTCACTTTCGCCTTTGAAAACTCCCATTAAATATGAATGAGTTCTTCCCCCTCTTCTGTTTTGACTTGACTCAGCTGAGCACCAGCCTCCCCAATCATCAGCTTTTATGATGTTAAGCTGCCATCAATTAGATCTCATTTGATCTGCTCCCTCCCCGACCGCCCGGTCTGACGGCGCTGTGTGCCGTCGGCGGTGGTGGCAGAGCGGGATGCGGCCCTCAGCAACTTGCTAATTAAAGCGGTAATTAGGCCTAATCCTTGGCTTCGAAATGAGCTCCTCAGCGAGCCAGGTGTGCCAGCCAGCAGTGGGGGACGAAAATTTCCTTATTCATTCACCGGCTCTTTCTCAATTTACATACCTTTGTGCTATTGTGTCCTCCATGACATATTTCATATAATGTCTGATGGCTGGAGCCTGATTCCTAATGAAAGAATATGAATATAATTTTTTGTTTTAAATCCTTAACGCATCATAATTAAGTTGACTACGCGCCCAAAGATTTGTTGTGCAAATGATGCATCACCAAACAGCAGAGTACTTAACTTTTTTTTCCATCGCTTTCAGGAAACAGCTCTTGAGACGGACTAAATTATCGAGCCGTTATTTGGTCATCTTAAACTAGCAATAGACAACTTTCTTGCCTTAATTTATTGACACCATTCTCCTGTGGATTGGTTCCCTATAAACTTCGCCTTCACTCCGCTATTTGGGCTGGAAATGGAACTATGGCACAAGGGAAGCGCGCCTGTCGTTGCGCAACCGAAACAGGAAGCGGCATTGTTTTCCCCGGTTGCCATCCCCAGGTAACAGTGGGAGAACTGGATTAACTGTGGAAACTCTAGACTGCAAAAGAAAAAGAACCACTATGATGGAAGTTAAAGAAGGTGAAGAGGGAGAAAGATAGAAAACAACCAAAGGATCATAGGTCAGGTCGGCCGATGTCCCAAAGTCGTCAATATTTGATGAGTTGGGAATGAGACTCAAAAATCAACTTTCTTACAAATTGGATGTTTTAAAGGAGACCTTTTTAGCAATTAGGTGTATTTTTATCTAACTTTTGGAGAGTTAGATGAGAAGATCAATACCACTCTCATCTCTAAATATGAGATGACAGCCAGCAGCCGGTTAGCTTAGCATTACATTGCCAAACTATTTAATGGCTCTGAGCGGTTGCCAGCCGACCAGGTAGACTCCAGGAAGTGACTGCTACCAGCCAAGAAATTATCCAACACGTAAGTCTTTAGAGGAGGAGGTGGGCCGACTCTTTAGAGGAGGAGGTGGGCCGACTTTGTAACTGTGGTACATTGTTCCTCCTGTCTCCAGTTAGAAGTGGATATTGACTTTCTGAAAGTTATCTAAAGAAGTGTGCAGAGGAGTTTGCATCATCTTTTTCCAGCTCCGAAGAGTAAATGCAGTTTTCCTCTCGGGCTCCGTACAACGTTTTACTAATCAGAGGGCAGGAGAAGATCACCACTTTCAACTCGAGTTGGGAATGAGACTCAAAAAAATCAACTTTCATACAAATTAGACCTTTAAAATTGATGACCTTGCTTCCCGCATGTGCCCGAAACTCTGTTGTTGCTCAGTCGAGACTCTCCTAAACGTCGAACCTTTAAATGTCCCTGTAGCTTTTTACCAAAACAACCCTGTCCCTTTCTCCGCTATCACTAAATATTAGGAGGAGTAAACACACCTCTGACACGCAAGCATATTTCCCTGCATGTGAATGTGTCCTGTATGGTAAATAGATAGTCGCACTGTGAGCGAGCTGCCTGTGTACATAACTGCAGTTCCATCTGTTAGCTTTAAGTGGAAGAGGGAGCGAGGATAGTATCTTTTGATTCGGGCACAGATGGTCTGTTCTTTCTGATAATGTTTCGCAGTTGGAGCCGTCAGCGGAGAGAATGTGTGAATTTAAAAATCCCAGCTGAATAATAATAAACTCACAGCGGAGCTCTGCAGGTTTCTCGGCTATGATCTGTGGAGTAGAACTGGCCGCGTGAGGGAGGGAACGAGATAAAGAGGAAGAAACAAAGAGGGATGGGGAATTGGAATGGCGTGAAATGTGTGTGGGAGGCATTTTTTGTATTAATAACTCGTCGAGGAAACGAAGGGGAAAGTTGGCAGAGAAGAGAAATAAAAATGAGAGCACAAGAGAAAGTGCTGCATTCGTCAAGTGCCGTAAAACAAGACCGGCAGTGCGGAAGACAGACGGCGAGAAGGTGGAGAAGGGGCCATGTGATTTCTTGAAGGAGAGATGTTGTTAGAGGGGAGGCGAGGCGGACAGGAGGAGATAGGTTAGAGAGATTAGTAGTAAGAGGCGAGCAGGAGGTGAACAGATAGAGGAGGGATTACAGGAATCCCCCGACCTCGCCAGGCAGTCATTAGAGCAAAACTAATTACAAGCCAATGACCCTGGAGATAGGAGTCAGTGCCCTGCCATACCACGGTCCACACCCGCACTCGCACAAGTGCCCTTCCCTGCTCGCAAGTGTGTGTGCATACTTAGTTTCCCGCTCTGTGTCGGTCCCGCAGACCCGATCCATATGATGTATGGATGTATGGGAGCAAAGGGAAATGGCTAATCACCTCCAAGAAACGAGAGCGAGAGCGAGAACACCTTCAAGGGACCTTTACCAGACCATCCTCCCTCTATTGCACCAGAAAGAACCAGCTCTCTGCCTTCTGCATAATGGAACTTTTACATTTTTTACAGAACATATCAAAAAGTGAACAATGTCTGTAAAGTTTTGGTTGGTCTTTCTGTCTGTCAATGCTGCTTCTCCAAAGATACACATAGACAGAAATGGCGTTCTAGGCAATTGTAGCTTGTAGAGGGTCACAGAGAGCCAAATCTCAACATCTTTCCAGACCTGTGTCAAGCAAGTTAATTGGTACAATTAAGGCTACAGTCTTTCAGTCGATAAGTGTGTGTCTTTGGTACCTCAGTGATCTTCAGGTGACATAAAAATGCAAAGGCCAGGACTGAGTTATTAAAAACCGCCCAGAGCTTCATTGGTATCATCTACCGAGCATCAGCGATATCAGTGAAGTTAGATGTCTGCACAGAGTCCAAAGGATGCTAAAAGACAACACCACCCAATTCACAATCTGTTCACCCTGCTGCCAACGGGCAAAAGATACAGAAGTATCCGCTGCTGTACCACCAGACTACAGAGCAGCTTCTATCCTCAGACTTTGAGACTACGAACTCATCCGCATTTCGTCGCACAACCCTGTGTCTTGATCCTGGTACCTTGACTAGCTAGAATTGGCCCCCTTGAAATCATACTCCCAACAAATGGAGGCAGAATATCACCATATTTTCTGCTAAATGCTGCTCGCTATATTCTTTTTATACATTCACGACTGTCGCTACTGGTAGCTTGTTAGCTCAGTTAGCTCTGCAGCTAGCCTGACCACCAGGGGAGTGTTGTTTTTTACACAGCTAGCATAGGAGCACTGGACCGCTAGTTGAATGAGGTTTCTCAGGCCTGGGACTAGCTGGTTAGCATGCTAGCTTCAGTAGATATCTCTTCAACACAATACATCTTTAACATAATATGAAAACTGTTATTTCTTCACAGTCTGTTTAAATGTTTTGAGCGTACATTTTTGAATATGGCACCTTTTAATATACACTAATGCAAATAGGTAATACAGAGATTTGTGGCCGTAGATTATGAGTCCTATCAAACCTTGCATTTCCAAACATTTAGTGTATAAAGGGCTGGAACTACACCGAAAACATGCAGTATTTCATTTTTGTTGAGTCATAGGTCAAAAAGCCACCTGTAAAACCTCTCTGGTGAACCTCTATATATTGCCGAGCAGTTTGGGTTTATAATGGATGGCAGGGGAAAATGTGAGAGGGAAATGTTTGTCGAGCGAGGTTTACCTTGAGAGCAGATAGAAATACTGGCTTTTTGTTTGTGGACCTTTGCTCTCAGCAGAGGCTTTCAATGCAATCAATATTTGATAAAGCCAGAGTGAGAGGCATGAAAAGGTGTGGCGCACCCCCAGCCGTTGCTCTGTTAGATGTCAGAGTTCCTTTTTATCAAAAGGCCCCGTTGTCTGCTGTAGTTTGCCTCAGAGCTTAAAGGGGAAGTCACACAGGTACCGTAGGTCAGGGGGACTATCAGACAGGAAGGCTTCCTCACACACTTGTAAGACTTTATACACAGGTATACACAAGCGCACCGTCTGGTAAAGACACAGGGTTCAGCGCTTGACATTTCTTCTCCATCTCTGGATTTTAGCTGAGAGTCTTTAATCTGAGTGTTGAATTTCATCAATTAGGACAGACTGGGGAGACTGTCTAAAGAGGTCCGCTGGGAACTCAAATCCATTACCTGTGAGACGCCGCTGCCCTGCAGCTGACTTTGCTGTCGAGCCCTGAAGTGTGGCCATCATCATTAAGACGCCGCTTTCACACATCCACCTGAAACCCCAAGTCTTAGCAGGAGTATTAACACAGCGGGACTGCCAGCAGGGATGAAAACTTTTCTGCCTCGCGGTCTCCATTCCAATAACTCACACAACTCAAACAGTAGTTGGTTAGTTTACATTTTCACAGTGAAGTTGTCCTCCAAAGGTAATGGTACTCTCCACTTCAAACAATTCTGAAAATAGATTATTTAATTTCAGTGTTTGAAGCATATTTTTATTTTGATTTTAGATAAAACTAGTGCAGTGCCAGTTCAAAACATGCTGTTCGGTAATATGAGGGGTTTACACTTCCAGTCTGAGGCCTTGTGAACTTCTCACAGACTCATCATGGCCGCCCGGATAAAATCAAACATGTTAGATAGTTATGATTTCAATTTCTAGATGATTTCATCAGTTCTGTTGACAACAAATGAGAGAGGCAACCCGGAGCAGCTGACCGTGCTGCCAAACAACAGTAAACATTATAGCCCTCACGCTTCAGGGCATCGTTAGCATTTTCGAGCCACAAATCTGGGGAGACTTGAGTCAGACCACTAGCTGCACTGCTAACTGAGCTAACTAGCTAATGGCAGGTGACCAATTCTTGCATATTGCATAAACTGGATTTCTATCCCTCACACATATCAGAAATATTGTTGTTGCATGTTGAATAATCACGAGGTGTTTGAGTATTTTCATCTTGTTTTTCTTGTATTGATGTCATTATTTCACTCTCATTTTTTTTCACCAGTGCGGCACTTTTACTCCATCACTCAGGAGAGCAGTTTGGAAAGAGGGAAAAAAAAAATCAATAAGCTACATGAGGCAGTTTGATGGATATTCTAATTTTCTGTTATAAATTTGCTTCTCCTGTTCTGCACAAAGTGTTCAGCAGCCTCTCAGAACAGGAGATAGATGGAACGACCGCATTTAAAATGTTTTGCAGTGGTACAACTGGTGCCATTTTCTCATTTAACACCTTCACCATCCCTCTGCCACCACTTTATCACATGGCAAGTATGGGATTAAAAAAAATAAATAAATATAATATAGTCACCGCAATGTCATAGATGGTGAGCTGGTGATCAATACACACAATATGTGCTTGGCCTAGTAAAATCAAATTCCTATTAGGCATGATGGATTAAGCGAGTAGGGTCGTATGGATTTTTTGCTCATTGTGATATCAACCTGGGGTCACTGTAAAAACTCTCGACTGTTGGATTCCTCGTTAATCCCCTTGTAAATTTTAGGATTGGTTCCACAATATGTACAGCCCTGTAGCTTCAGCTCTACCCCTTTTTTTTCTTACCTTTAGTGTTTTTATCTCTGACTTTGAAGCTCCAGGGTCCAGACGGCACAAGCACAAGGCATAATGAGAGATTATCTTGTTATGCGACAATATTACATGTTCATTTTTGGTTATATTGTGTGAAGAGAATAAACAGTCTGGTGTTTTAAGTGCAGGAGAGATGAGGGACTTGTGCATGAGGAGGGTTTGTTGATTACCATATTCCACTTACCTTTGTTTTGTTAGAGTAAAAAAAGGACTGTAGTGCCGAATCACGACTACTCCATTTAGCCATGTTGCGTCTGCGAAATTAAGGCTTATTTGTCGGAGAGACAGTGGGACATTGTGTGATAATTGGGTCTATCAAGGCTTCTGTGGCATATCACTCCCATTGTAAGCTTTTTTTTTTATTATTATTATTGCACGTCTCTCTCTTCTGTGAAAAAGACAACAACGGTAACAAGCAAACAAGGAGGCTGAATGGGAATATGATGTTTCTAATTAAAAGTTAATTTATTCCCTGCTCGCACGCTCATTTCATCTTATGTAACCGCCGCTATCAAGCAATTAAAAGATAACCTTGAATTGGGAGGTCAATATTCCCCCACTTATTCTCAAATAAAAAATGCACGCAAATAAACACGAATCATAAAAGTGCACGTCGAGGCCACAGCGCTCCATGTTTTATTCATGGAGCGATAGCCTAAAGTAAATTTGTCCTGTAGTTTCAGGGGTGTTTTCAGTAAACACACTACCTAAGTACATATAGCTTCCTTGACGTCTGACTACAAATTATTCCAATGAGCATTTTAAATGATGTGTGTGCTGTAAATAATCGTCGGTGTTCTGCAGAAACCTTGCAATTATTTGTGCCGATTTATTATCGCTAAATAATCCAGTGATTATTTTCACGATTAATTGATAAATCGTGTCAGAAAATGGTGAAAAATGTTGATAAGTCTTTCCCAAAGGTAGGATGACGTCCTCAAATGTTAAGATATTCAGTTTACTTCCACCAAGGAGGACAGAAATGTGGAAAAAAATGGCATTTAATGTAGTATTTATCAACTAATCGATTAACCATTGCAGCGCTAGACTTTAGCTCATTATGTACACATATTTCTGTCTAAATGGCCTCGTTTACACTTGTCATTTCAAGTGTCTCACATCCAGATAGCTCGTTCACAAACCTGATTGCAATCAATCTTGGTTTTCCTGGGCAAAATGCTAATAAGGGGAAGATTGTTGTCCAATCATAGGCATCTATCACAAGTAATATTTACACCCAACATAAATAGAAATGCTTTTATTTTTGACACCAATTTTCGCGAGTTTAATCAAAAGATTTGAAACCTTTTCTGTCGACACAAAAAACTAATTTAGCTCAAATTTTGGGCACAAATTTGTTAAAATGTTGGTGAGCACATCTCCCTCGCCAAAAATGATCCATGACATTTGCTGATTGGAAAGCATTATTAGCCCTCAGGTGAGCCTTGGACCAGTCATGATTAAAAGACACAGAAAATGTGTGTGCGGTTTGCATACACACAACAGAACGGCACAGATGTCGCAGGTTTTGACTGAAGAAATGTCCACCAGAGCTGTCTAATTAAATTTTTGTGTGCACAGAAAAAACAAAAACTGTGTGCATATTTTTGTTGAATGTCTAAATGATAAGACTACCTGAGGCTTCAAGTTATTTTTGAGTAACTATAAAACATCTAATTAGACACTTGCACACATTTCTGAACTTTCTGAAGCCACGTCTTTAATGGCGTTGTTAAACTTTTTACAGTGCAGAACCTGAATGACAAATGTACAGTCTCGTCTCAGGACCAGGGCTCATTAAAACATATTACTGCTCCTGTCATGTGGGACCTACAGGCATTAAGCCTTTGGCCCATTTTGGGTATGAATAGTTAAAGAAATCATGATTCATGTTGAGACAACCCAGTAATCTTAATTACGGTATTGTTGTCTCTCCCTCTCTCTCTGTCTTTCCCCTGTGTGTGTGCGTGGTCTTGTTTTTCTGCATTTGTGGGGTCCAAAAGGCGGGAGCAGCTTTGTGGGGACCAAAAATCTGGACTGCATAGATTTTAGAGTAAAGGCTTGGGTTAAGGTTAGGGTCATGTAGGCAAGTAGTCGTTTGTGTTAGGGTGAGGCTCCAGGAATTTAATATAAGCCTATGCAATGTCCCCACGAGTGATGAAAACAAGGCCGTGTGTTTGTGTGTGTACGTGGTGAGGCTGCACAAAAAAGCAGAAAGTAAGACAACTAAATGACGTGTTTTATTTATACCCCAGGACTCAGGGTTTTCCTTTTAAGAGGAGAACAACATTGAGAAGAGTGAATAAAGCTCTAAATAATGAATCACAGTGAGCAAAAATACATGATTTGTTTACAATAGGCTTGACTGAGACATTATAATCTTGCTCGAAATGAAACTGTTTTTTTTTTTTTGCAACAAATCGGCGCGACAAGTAATAAAACAATAAAAACAAAAACACATACTCCATCGTATACAACTTTAGAAAAAGACTATATCAAGATATTACTCTTATTTCATTTCACCTCCGCCTGCCTTGTTTTCTTTGTTTTGCCGTCTGATAGTCACTTTGAACACGTTAAACATAATGACTCGAAATTGTGATCATGAGCAGCTGTGATGTTGCGATGCTTGTCACAGTCACATCTCATTTTCAGTCACAGTCTCACCTCGTGGAGGGGAGGATTGGGACCGGAATGATTTTTCATTCCGAACCCTCTGAACTGTGTCCGCTGTGTTTCAGGATGTCGAGCATAAAACGGGGAAAAAAATACAGAATTATAACCGACCGGTTTGAGAGGCGCGGTGTGGTTTATTTTTGCAGCAGTATAGTGTTGGCTGCGCATGATTTCATCAAGGTAACCGCGATGGATCCTTTTTGCATAATGGTGCATGACTTTTCCAAATTAGAGGCTGCAGATGGAAAACACATGTGTGTCCTCCTGCGTTTAGTGAAAGGTGAGGGCTTTCAAAAGTTCAAGGGATGCTGTTAAAATCACCCATTAACCGCTTGAACTCTAATTTGTTTTCACTTCTTTTGTTTACAGGCTAGTAGCACAGCCACTGCACGTCTGAGACGTACCATATATTGTTTTTCAGGATAAGATAACGACAAGGTCAAATTTAAGTTGGAATGGATCACGTGTTTGATATTACGTGATTTTAAACAGATTCTAGCTGTTTTCTAAATTGGAAAATTGGAAAAATGTTTATATCTGACCCATCTTGACCCGTTCAAATTAAAAACCACAGGGTGTAAGCACAACGCCCGACTGTAATCTGAGCGACCGTTGTTCTCCTCGCTAATGCAAAGTGGAGAAAACACGAGGGCCGCGCTGAATGGATAATCATGACATCGCAACGTCTGAAAATGCGTCGAAGCAGATTGGATTCATCATCGTAAGGTGGAAAAAATTGAAGTTGAAGGTTGTTAGTAAGGTTGTCAGCTACAACACATTACTTCCAATTTGTTTCAGCATAGTAGGAAATGGACATGGACGTTAGAGAAAACTCCACCGACTGAAAAGAGGAAGTTTCCACTGTTTTAATCTCATGTGTGCTAAGAGGCTGAGTAAAGACTTCTTTATTGACATGTCAGTAAACACTCAGTGGCCGCTTTATTACCATGCACACTGTAATGCAATCCAGTACAACAGTTCTTCTACACAGTATCCTTCGATGATGCTTATAATGTTCAGTTTTTGTTGACACTATCATAAAGGTGTTGATTAGATTATACAGCATGGTTTAGCATCTCTTAGTTATACAACACTTGGTTACATAACGAAGAGAAAGTTTGTCCTCATTCATGCTACAAAACAGTATATACACTTATTTCAGCTTTAGCATTCTGTACATACATAAACAGGTAAACACACCCAGGATTATTTCTGTTGTGACTTTTTATAAATGTGCGCCAGGGTGAAAGTAAACAGCGGCAAAATGGTGCAGATGATTTTACGGTCGGCATCTTCGCATTAAAAGTTCGACATCAGGAAAACACTGTCCTTTTACTTTGACCATGTGTGAGCGCCGAGCATCAACGATATAAACCAGTGGTTGTCGTACTTTTTGTGCCCAAGGTACGACAAAGGAAAAGACAAATTCTTGAGGCACAAATCTGTGCAAAATACCCTTTGTGGCACGTTATCAAATCACACTAAACACTAAATACAATTAGACAAACAACCATATGACTCATGAAATATATAAAGCAAAGGGATTCAATATTTCATTTGACTCTGTTTTAAATTACATAAAGTAGCAACACATGCATTTAAACGAGGCTGGTCACGAAATAAAAATGAGATTAGATGAAAAAAAGGGAGAGACAGAAAAGAACGTGTGTCTTCCTACGTATGCATGTATTGGTATTGATTATAGTATGGTGTTTTTGTTGCCATGGTTACATTATAAACTTTAAAACATTTAGAATTCATGGCAGAGCTGTTGAGCTGATGAGACACTACAGGTTAATCTGATGAAGCGCCCACGGAGCGTAGTTTATAGTTAATTTATCTAACGAGACAAAATCACCAAATTATCAAGAGAGTGACTTTGCACTTTGATGTTTATTCAGGGGACGTTGTCTGCATCACCTCATCTGCATGGATCTCCCATTTACTGCGCCGAGTGTGTAACGCTTGTAACTAAAATAAAACACATTCCAAGGTCAGAAAAAATACCAATACAAAGTAATGCCGCCTGTCTTTCCTCCAGAGTCCTCTTTGCCTCTTTCTGATTTTCCACTCCATCGTTGGCTCGTCTTAATATGCTTGTCTCCTTCTCCTTGAGTTATTCTTCTCCATCTGTCTCTCCATTTACTGACCACCTTGTCTCTCTTTCTGTTTATCTCTTTATTTATGTCTCTCCCCGTCTCCTGACTCATTCTTTTACTCTCAAACTTTCCCCCCGCTAACATTTCTCTATCTACCCCTCCTTCTCCCTGCCTCTCTCCTGGTGTTATCCACTGGTCTCCCCTGACGCAGCAAAATTAATTAGAACTCATCCCATTAACTCAGGCCCTGCCTATGCGGGTACAAGCTGAGGTGTGTGTAGGTGTGTGTGTGTCAGCTCAGCGAGAGATGCTGTAAGGATGCAATGTACCGACCCGAGCTCGTCTTCCTCCCCCTTAGGCGCCGACGGCCCACCGGGACAAACAGCAGTGGGACCTGAGAGAGATTTGTAATATGATGAGAAGATAGGGAGGAAAACTGAGCATGAATGCAGACACGGAGGAAAGGTGTAGGAGGTGAAAAAGATGTCAGAGGAAAGGCAGGAAGGCGTTCAAGTAATGCTATTGGCTGACACAAAGTCAAACTACATCAACGAAACACCTAAAAGAAAAAGGCAGAGCAGTGTTTGATTGACACTGATTGACAGGTAACTTCTGGGTAGTGAAGTGAAAAACTAGAGAAAAAGAGACGTGTAGTGGAGGTTTGAGGACAAAAAGGCTTAAACAACTGGAGGAAATAGAAAACAGGACTGGGGGTAAAGGGAACAGGGCTGAAGGAATAAGGAGGGAGTGAAATAGAGATCTGAATCTGCTCCTGAAGAGAGAAAGTGTGACAAAAAGTCACTTATGATGAATCATTAATGGTGACCCCATCCTGCACTTAGTAGGTGCGAACATAAAATCCAAGCAATAAAGCCATCACGAATTATTAAGTAGTAATGTTCTTCTGCCCCTCCCTATCAAACAAACAGCGTTGCTGTCTGTAAAAGTGATTCTGGAGAATGATCCTGTCAAACAAAGTCCCCCTTTCCTTCACGGCCACCTCAGAAGCTCCGCCCCCAAATTTCATGGACGTGCAATGCCAAGGCAACAAGACAACACGAGTCCTGCTTACACGGACCAAAATGTGTAATTCCAAGGGAAAGATGAATGTGAGGTCTGCTGTAGCAAGTAAAATATTTGTTGGCCAAGTTGGCAAAGTAATATCCCTGATGTTACTTATGTTTTTAATTACTCTAACTGTGTGGCTCTATTCCCTGAACTGGATATTGGATCTCCCTACAAACAAACCCAAGACAGTTCAGGTTGGCAGTCATACCTTCTCTACTTTAATGCCCAACATTGGAGCCCCCCAGGGCTGTCTGCTGAGCCCCCTCTTGTTCACCTAGGACTGCACTCCCACACATCGAGAGAACTCTTCTGTGACGTACGCCGACGACACCACCCTCGTAAACAATGATGGGAGTTCATATCAGGGGGGAACACAGGGGCACAGAGAACGATCTACTGCTCAACGGCAGCAAAACCATGAGCCGAAAAAAGGAGGCGAAGACACACAGCCCTGTCTACATCAGTTAAGCTGCTTCCTGGGAACCAACATCACAGAGAACCCATCTTCGTCTTCAAACATTGCCACCCTGGTAAAAAAGAAAAGACTCTACTTCCTAAGTCTACATTCCTGTGCCATGTCTCAAATTTTACAGAGAAGCAATAGAAAGCATCCCGACTGGAAACATCGCTTGTAGTGATGGAAACTGCCCAGAACATCGTTAGTACCCATCTACCGAGCAGTCTGGCAAAAAGTACAGAAGTATCCGCTGCCATACCGCCACCTGCAGAAGAGGCTAATTCCTCAGCTTTGAGACTTCTTAACTCATCCTACGCAGTCCACCGTGAAAAATAAAAATGAGCTTTTTCCTGTGCAGCCTGAAAAAACTAGGACTTGCATTTTGTTGTACAACCCTGTGGCAAACATGGACTTTCACAGGGTGTAAACAGCTGTTAACAGCCGGGATTTAGTGAGGTATGCAGGCAATTAGGGAACCAAAAAATCTGTTTTTCATGCAGTGACCACAACAACTTGTTTAAGTGGAATGAAGGCATCTCACGGAGGTGCAGTCCTTAAAACCAGGCAGGTGTCCTCTAAAAATAGTAAAAAGAAAGAAAGTAACACAGCAATCTAAAGCCCTTTCAGTACATTTTGTTAGCGTGCACTTGATGCACAATGTGTGATTTTTAAAGGTGTGTAAATCTGCTCCACTATGAGCCATAATGAGCCGTAGTGACACGATCTGACTTTAGACAAGGTCAGCGGCAGACCGAGGCTGATAATGATCAAAATGAGACAGATTATGGGAAGATGCTGCGGCTGATGAACAAAAGGGGAAAAGAAGAAAAACAAGAAGAGAGGGCATTTTGAATTAATTAAAGTCGGAAACAATACAGTGATCTACAACAGACAAACAGAGGGGGAATTAGTCAAGCTTTTCTTTTCATACGTTCTAATTTGTTTACTTACCAAAAAAAAAAAAAGGAGACAGAGGGAAATGCAAGAGGGATGAGCATCGGGCTGCGTAATGAGAACAACACATCATCATCAGCTCACCTCACATCACTTCCCTCTGCCACCTGAGGACACGACACACACACGCAGACTCATGAAACACCATCTGTTCGGCCCTGCCTGATGTCGACGCTCTGCTCTGGGTCCGGCTCCCCCCCCTCGAGTACACACACACACACACACACACACACACACACACACACACACACACACACACACACACACACACACACACACACACACACACATCCGGCTAACCCTTGGTTCGTTGTGAACCCTAACCCAGCTCGTTGACAGTTGGCGTTCGTCTATTAGGGGTGGAAGAGGTGACTCACCCTCTTGCAATATTGATTTGCTGCCAAAAATCTACAGGGAAAGCAGTTAAAAATTTAGTCAGCGGCCTCGTTATGTGGTTGTTCACCAACTTATTCTGGCTAAAGAACGTCTGAAATTCAAAATGTGGGGACACTTAGAAGCTAAGTCACCAAACCAACTCTCTAACTCAAGGGTCTTGATATTCGGTGGTGTCGTAGTGAGCAGGATGTTCTTTTCGTTTATTTATACTTGCCAAAAGTTTTGGATTCAGTCAATCAGATCCAGCAGCCCCGTCACAGCTACAATGGCTGCAATGTAATCCTTTGGGGCAACCGTCAAAGTTTGGCCACGTAAAGTTTTTGTTTTTGCCACAACAGGCAGAGGCTGTTATTGTTGGTGTCTGACAGCATCTTGGAAACGATTCCTACAGTGATGGACCTGTTTTTTTAGTAAATAATAAGATCCATTTTGTAACCACAAACACAAGTCTTGCTCAAGGAAAACACTCACACTGCAATCACTTAAAATTATACATTACAGTTGTGTCAGTATCAGTTAAATATTCAGCCATGTCTTTGGAAAGGAAAAAACCTCCTCTCTCGAACTCTCTGACTTTCGTTTCCACCGTCGACATCCTACAACAACTCACTTTTCGCAATGTTTCAGAGCAAGACTTGTGTTTCTGGTAACAAAATGGATCTCATTCTGAATCAACAAGGTCTCTTTCTGTAGCAGCAACTTCCGTAATGAAGTTTAAGATTTAGTGGACTGTCAGGAGTTCGAAAACTGAACTGAACTGAAACTGAACCCACAATGCAGATCTTGAGCAAAAGGGAGTTTATTCGGACAAAGGCTCACAAAAACAGAAACAAAAGTAGGCCGAAGATCACGGGTGGATCAGGTTGCTGGAGATGACAAGGCTGGGCGAGGCAAGGCTGAGGGAAGGCAAATGGCAGGGCACAAAGGTTGAAACAACGAACTGGCGAAGAGTGGAGGAAGAGACCGGTTTATATCAGCTGTAGGTGTGAAGAGTAGTGAACCAGGTTGATGAGCAGCAGGTGTGCAGAGGAGGGTGGAAGCAGTAGGTTACCAGAAGGCCCCGCCCAGCCCTGGGGGAAAAGAAAAACATGGACACAGAGAGCAGAGGCGAACTGGATCCTGACAGTGGACGTAACTTTGATGGTCAGGAGTTGACCCAAAGGATTACACTGCAGCCGAGCCAGTTGCCAACTGAGGCGGTCGACTGGACCGAATACCTGAATCCCCCTTCAAGAAAATGTTTGAAACAGCCATGCTAGCTACAGTGGTTCGATGAGATAGGCATGCTAACACTGACAATGCTAACTCCAGCTTCATAGAAATCTATGTAGCGGTTGGTGCAATATTTCAGCCAGGACCAAGGTGGTGGGGTGACTGAACAACACTGCCATCCTCATAACCACGCTGCTGGCATTGCTAAAAATGAATCTACGTGCCAATATTTTCTTGACAATGTACTATGTATATATTTTTGTTTTCAAATAACTGCAACAACTGCATTGTTGACAAAGTAGTTGAGGAAAGTGGTGGATACATGGGGATAAGTCTCTGTAGCTGAGAGTTTTAATCACTGACCCTCCCAGCTCTTCGCTCACATTGATGTGCCCGTCAGCCACTCTGAGGTTTGGGAGCATGTGTGTGCTTGTGTGTTGTGGGTTTACACTTCAAGGACACGGAGTCAGTGGATCCTATTGACAGTCTCGGAGGGAGGACGACATGGTGAAGGGAAACAGAGCAGGGTTAATGGCTGCTTCATCTTGTCTTTGAAGTGCTCTTCATTCGGTTCATATAAAGAATCTTCTGCCACATGAAAGTGGAGCCGAGCTCGAGAGAAAAGTGGAAAGTGAAGTTGAGGGGCGGTGGGTTTTTTTTTTCTTTCTTTTGATGGAGACATCCATTTGACAGGGTCACGGTCCCTCCTCCTTTATTTCCATCTGTGGCCTGTCACTCATTTCCTGTCCGCCTGTTTACCTGCCTCACCTGTCTGCAGGTCACTGTCTCCGCTATACAAATTCTATGACAGACGCTGCCCAATAAAAAAAGAATGAGTTTGTAATTTCCTCTCCCACATAAACACGCACGCTCCTGTCTGTCTTACCGCCCGTCTGTCCGTGACTCTGTCATGCTGTTCGGCTCTCTCTGTGATGACCGGCCCATTCTAAAATGCCAGCCGACCCTGCGTGCCAAAGAGAAACATTACACAGCTGCTCCCTGCCACGCTGGCAGACATCACCCACGCTCAGGTTTTAATTTCTCTGCTAGCTACCGCGGGGCCATCAGAGTGCACATTTGTTTGTGTGCGTGTGTGCGAGAGACGGAGAGGAAAACCATGTGATCCGTTTTTTAAGCCAGCGGAAATTCTGCCAACCACCCACCAGGTCCTAAGTGGCCTCAATCATAAATATAAGTCCGTTTAAAACAGGCATATATATTGTGTCAAGTTGAGGACTTGGACTACGTGTGGCATTCAAAATGCGATTGGATTCAGATAGAAAGGAAATACTTCAAACGCTGGTCAAAATACAGTTTTAATGCCCCGGGGATCCAGATGTACCACCCGTCGGGCGCGTGAGCTGGTGAATTATGTCTTCGTTGCGTTAAGTGCAGCTGCAAACCAAAACCAAACCACATCTGCACCAACTTGAGCCAACGTGAGTTGAGTCAAACAGGTGGCAGGCACCTAGTAGAGAAGCGTACTGTATATTTGCATATTTATTTAAGAATTAATTATTCAGATATTAATAATGTGTAATAATCTGCTCAGAATGTGAATATCTACAATACAATTACTTCTGCTAGACAGCAAGAACGCCACTCTTTCATGTATACTGTATGTTCAGCTCCAAGTTAGTTAAAGGGTTGGTTTTGTTAGGGGTGTTACGATATTCACGATAACCTTGAGTTTATATTTATTAATAACACACATCTGATCATATCATGTGACTAATCCAGGAAAAGTTAGGCCTTGTGCATGTTTTGTCTTCGAGTTCATCTGGTTGCCTTTGCACTCGAGTGTAATCGTTCTTTCTGTAGTTATGGTTACAGACTCTCCACGTCCCCACACTCGTATTTTTAGGGTATTTTATTCGCTAAAAAAAGAGACAAAACAAACAGTAAACAAAGTTAAAGATAGATTTGATTGCAAACACTTAAAAATCTATAGATATCCTGATTGTATTGTTATCGTGAATTTGTTTGGCCACGATAATTGTGCCCGACTCCGAGTTCACTTCCGGAGGTTCCAACAGCATTCTTAGGATCTGAAAAAAAAAGGATATCATTCAAAGATCTGGAAACGAACCCCTATTAAAAACATAACCTAAGACATGTATGCAGTACTGCTAATTAGAGATGTACCGATACCAATTTTACCTTCTGATACCTAATCTGTAGTAGGAAGTAGCATGTTCCTACGTCTAATGAATAAAACAATGTGGTTTGGATCAGTGTGTGGACTCATGTACAAGCCGGTATGGATTGCAGCATTTTTAGACAATATCAGAGGCATTTCCAAAGACTGGTATCAGTATCGGAACAACTCTACTACTTATACAACACCAGGTGTTATAATCATGAAAATATTTAGCCAAATATGCCAATATTTGGCAGCATCCATGCTGTCTCATAGCTCAATCCAGTGTTAGTTCAGAAAAATGAAGATACATTTTGCCAATTTTTTTGCCACCAAGCTAAAAAAAACTCATCAAAACCAAACAAACAAAAACCACTGAAGTAACTAATTTGCACAATGTGGCTTTTGCCTTCTTGTTTCAAAGAAGTTTATGAAGTTGTTGTATGAAAAAACATTTAAAATGGACCTTTGGATCCTCATGATGGAGAAGCAATTGATCCAAGGTTTTCATTGACAGTTCTGCAAGGCACGAAACACCATGTTTGGATAAATTTGAAACACATAAATCAAAAATGGAATGAATTCTCTGAGTTTAAGGGTTTGGGGTTTGATTTACAGTACCTGCAGAGTGCTTTATTAGGCGACCACGTGTGAATGTGAACTTTCAGTCAAAGTGGAAAAAAAAAACCAGCAGCTCCGTCGAGGACTCTTTAATTACATTAAAAAATCCATTAAGTGGGTTTTTCTCGGTGGGCTATTGTTTTCTCTTCTTCTGAATTCACGAGGAGAGAAGCAGGTGTAGTTGGTTTTTCATTAATACACTGTGTGCGGGAACACAATTAACTGGCAGACATGCACACGCACACACAGCAGCTGTTCCTCCAGCTCCTGCATTTAATTGTGTGATGATGTGTGTGAGGTAAACTGTAAGTATTTTGACTCGCATTTGCATGTCGTAACTGCTGCTCACGAGCGTGTGTGTGTTTCCGAACCGTGACAAAAAAAAAAAAACAGGGAAAAGGTGAGGAGGTAAAGGAAGAAGGTGTAAGACGAAAGAGGGGGGGAGGAAATAAATGCAAATAAGAACAAGGAGTCGAGTAAGTGGATGAAAATGAGATATAACAAGACGGATCAGGACAGAAACAAGGGGAGCAGGAGGGGAAGATGGAGGGGTGCGTCACAATTAAGAGGTGGAGGTGAGGGGAGAGGTGGGCCACCGGAGGAGGAAGGAGGGATCGTCAAGGAGAAGACAAAACAGGTGAGAGGCAGAGATAGGAGAGCTCCCACGGCAGGTAAACACAGAGATGGAGAGGAAGGGAGGAGAAGAGATAGTGAACCTCCTGTAAAAAGTTATAATGAGAGACAGTTGAGAGGGGGGAGGAGAGGTGTTGAGGGATGAAGAGAGTAAGAGAAGAGATAGCGTCTCGCTCTCCTCCTGCCTGGCTGACTTGGTCGGGGATGCTAACTGTGTCTGCTCCTTCAGGACCAAAACACAGGTATGTCGGAGTAAACACAATTAATGAGGGATGATGGAGGAGAGACAGGTTTGATTCTTTCTCCTCTTCTCTCCGTCGTTCTTTAAGTCTCACTTTCTTAGTGTCATTTGCTCTTTTTTTCTTTTCTTGCTTCTCTTTCCACCTCTCGAGCGGTGGGTGGTGTAGGTGGATGGAGGAATGGGCTTTTTTTTCTTTTTTTTTTTGCAGGCCTGTGGTGCTGACAGCTCCTGATAGAGCTGTTCTAATGGGAGCAGATGATGATTGACGGCCACGCAGCGAGCTGACAGCACATAAAGGTCACATTAGCTCCCACTGCGATAAATAGAGGAAGAGATGGAAAGAGGCAGAGAGAGAGAGAGAGAGGGAGAGAAGGTGGATGAGAGAGAGAAGCTGAGAGGGAAAAGGGAGACAGTCAGGCACACACAGACGAAAATGTCAGAAAGGCTTGAAGATAGAGGGGTGGAGGGAGGTAAAAATAGAAAGGCCAGACGGAGGTAGGGGAAAAAAAAAAGAAGTTAAACCAATCAGAGAAGTGAGCCGGCGTAGACAGACAACAGACTCAAAACAAAAAAAACTGCGAGGGAGAACTTCTGTTTCCTCCCGTCTTCAGAGAGCATCTGTTGCTCAAATGCACATTGTTCACTTGATCTCCCACGCCATAGCAAACGTGTTGACCTTCCATTCCCAGCGTCCACCTTCTTTCAACCCTTCAGCACCGAACACAAATATATTTTTTCAATTTTCAGGAGCAAAACATCTTTTTCTCTGCACGAAAAAAAGTTGTATTTCTCTCAAATTGGCTACCGACTGCGGAGCTGCTAGCCATGAAGTTGGATTGGACGGCGGGCCCCCCAGGGGGGCGTTGCATCACATCCTCCTTCACATACAGTTGATCAGGTTGTCGACCGCGGTCCGTTGGAATATCGGTCCGCTCCTCTTCCGTGGCGGTGTTTGGCTGATGGATATTGGCAGGAATTGGAACACGCTGTCGTTCTGACCTTTTATCGCGACCGGCCCGAGGCACACCTGCGCAATAATCATGCTGTCTAATCAGCATGTTGATACGCCACATGTGTCAGGTGGATTGATTATCTTGGCGAAAGGAGAAGTGTTCACCAAAAACCAATCCAGTAAATTTGTGCTGAAAATTTGAGAGAAATTAGTCTTCTGTGTCTTAAATCCTTGACTTCAAATCATGAAAAACTTTATCAGTAGCCCTCCTATTGACAAAATGCTACATTTGCACATGAAGTAAGTAGTTCTATGCATTTGATATAGTTTAATAAAGGTAAATAATGTAACATTTTGATGATAGTTACAGTAAACATAGCTGTAAATCTTCCTCAGTATGATCAGATTACCATGTGTGATGTGTTAGTGGTCGCTTGTGGTGATGAACCTACAGAAAATTATCACTCAGCTCTGCATTAACCATATGAAACCTTTTTATTTCTTATGTTGGATCATGGTTTTATGTTTTTTTCCGCCCTCATCAACCTTGTTTGCAGAAAAAAAGGCCAATAAACCCACCATACAGTGTGTTACCTCCCTAGCACCACTTACGGGTAGATATAGTGGATTTTCTGGTAAAATTGGAGACCAATTCACTGATTAAAGTACTAAACATTGGACTGATCCTTGGCTTCGATTCATCAGACGATTCCAGATGAATGCTAATGTTGCGCAAACACATTCGCTGCATTAACATAAAAGGTGATAATGTCGTTGCTGGGATTGCAAGAAAATCAGTTGTTGCAGGTTTAAAACCGCATCGAGCGATATTCTTTTGTATCAAAATGATCGTGTAAAGCTAGTAGAAGTTAGAAATTAGCTAACTGCTGGTGAACGTGGAGATACAAGGCCTAATATTTCCATCAGGGACATTCTGGAGCAGCGCTTTAATTGTTGGCGAACAAAGTGTCTCTGTTTCTGCTGGATGCGTAATTAAAACTTCATAAAGTGGTTAGAAGTCATTTCCATTTCAATCTTCATTAGCTCGGCTGCTATCTTGACTGCTTTCCCGGTCTTACTGATTGACAGACGGCTTATGAAAGCAAGTTACAGCTTAGAAATATGTAAACCTGCACCGTTTTTTTTCGATTATGTGGTTAATTATGTTTATCACCCAACAGTGCTGGAGGAAAGAAAAACTCTATCTACAGTCAGGGTGATCGGCCTCTACACCCACAGTCCACCCACACAGGTGTTCTCACTCACTGTACTCTCCCTAATTAGCCCTCCTCTTAGGACGGCGTAGGCGCCCGCTAACTACTTCACTGACATTTCCTTCAATCTCCTGTTAGCTTTATTGCACCTGTTAGTGTTGGATAGCTCGTACCTTTATCAGTGTTATTAGCCCGCGTACAGATTTCTACCCGGACGGTCGCAGTCACATTATGTGTTTTTCAGCCTTGAGCTCAGAAAAAAAAACCCGTTTCTGAATGGAAAGCCTGTGAAGCACGGTCTTTTTCCCGGCGGTCTTAATTAATATAACACTGCCGGACATCATAAAGCGCTGAATGTGTGTTGATAAGCAAATATCCTCTTGAATGTCCACCTATCCCCGGTGGTACCATCCAATTTGGCACTCCGGTTCGGCTCGTCCATTGTTGAGGCAGATGAGGTAATGTTTTTTTTTTTTGGCAACCTCGATAAAAGTGCATAAACAGAAACACGTGTTTCTTTGAAAACTGCCAATTAAAATGCAATTTTTAGACCTTTTAAAGGAAAACTAATTAGCAGTTTGGCAAATACTCCTCAGTTTTTATGATTTACTTCACAAACCGACACCTTTTTTCACGCAGCGTTTCTTTTTTTCCTGTTCAGTTGTAACCTTGACTCGCTCATAAGCACCCACAGACGCAGCTCATGTTTCCATTCCTTACCTTCCCCCCCTCCTCGTCCGTTTCTTCACCCCACATTTCACCTCCCTCATACATTCATACATATTGTATACTCCGGTTATTCCTTCCACCAAGCTACATGCAGCCTGACAGTCCCCCTATAACAGCATCCTGACATTTCCTGATGGATACGGAGACAGCGATGAGAGTTTACCTCTGCTTCCTCCTCCTGCTGCATCTCACTTTCCTCCCATTTTTCTCCCCCTTCTCCCCACATCCTCCCTTGTGTCCTCCTCCGGGAGAGAGCTGTGTGAGTGTGTGAGTGAGTGTGTGTTTGCGTGTATTGCTCTGTCTTTCTGCAGGCTGTTTATACTAGTCTGCAATCGTATGGCTAGTGTCGTGTCCCACCAGCCACACACACACACACACACACACACACACATATATATATATACATAAGAGATCGAACAACCCATTAATGCAAGTGAGATGTGTGTGTGTGTGTGTGTGTGTGTGTTCAGGGCAGAGACAGACAGTGTAAGTGCACTTGCTCCGCTTGTTTGTACGTGACGGAGAGAAAAAGAGAGTGAGAGCATTTTTATGCATATTTGTGTTCGAGTGTATGTGTGAAGGAGCGAGACAGAGTGTGTGTGTGTGAATGTGTGTTTTCTCACAAAGGGAGTGTGTCGTAGCCCGTGTGCACGTGTGTGTAAGTGTGTGTTTAATGCTGTCAGTGGCCAGATGGTTGCGAAAGCTGCAGCATCATTTTCGAACAAAGGAGAAGACAAAGTTTTTTAGGGTGATGATACGTGTGTGTGTGTGTGTGTGTGTGTGTGAGTGTGTGTGTGTGCACGACATGTGTTCCTGCCCTTTTATCATTATGAGAACCGAGAATCCTCCAAACTCATTTTGCAGGTCATCACTTTCAAAAGGGCACGCAGTGGCTTAAAAAGTGAGGATTTAAGGAGAGCTCTGCTTTATTACAACTGAGGGCTCATCTGCATCATCATGGCCCTCGTTTCTATTAGTCATCCAGACTAACTTTTTTTTTTACCACCGTCCCAGAATCACCCTGAAGTGAATGTAAACCCTCCCAAAATCAAACTTTATTATTATCATCTATCAATTGTTAGCATTCAAAGTACTTTTACCTCCTAGCTGAACTACTTCAGTTCATTTATTTACTGTAAACTTAAATCAAACGCTCCATAGAAAAGGCAGACATCCAACTGGATGACAGGGATGAAAGTAACTAATTACAGTTACTCACATTACCACAATTAAGTCATTTTTTGTTCTACTTTTACCAGTACTTAAAGGGATATTCCGGTGTAAATTTAATCCATGGTCTAACACACCTTGACACCGAGTAAGACTCCCCCTCGAGAGGTCAAGTTAGCTGACCGCTAGCTTAGCTAGTTTTAGCAACCTCAGAAAAGACCGCTCGATAACAATACACTGCCGCTTATGTCTCCAATTAGAAACCGTCATCAAAAAGCCACAATTAATGGTGAGAACAGCACCAAACTTCAGCAACAGTACATGTACAGTCCCAGCACACAGTACGAAGCATCAAACATCTGCTAGCTTTGCCGGATTTGTATTAAAAACACAGCACAACTCACCCTCTCCTCCAGCAGCCTGCTCGCTGTGGGGAAGCCCTGACGAGTCGATTACCAAGTGCAGTAGATTTCCGCAGCTCAAGGATGAAAATGACTGATTATTACTCCATGGAATGCTCAGTTCTTATTATCGAGAGCTGACAGGGAAAATAACGGAAGTAATGGAGTAGTGTTTGAGAAGAATACTTTGTACTTTGACCTAAGAATTATTTTAATACCATCAGTTTTTACTGAGTAATAATCTAATAATGTAACCGTACTCGTACTTGAGCACAGATTTTCACAACTCTTTCCACCACTGTTCACAAGAGACAAATTAAAACTTCCTAAAAAACACTTTTGATTAAACTCTCCTGCTGGTTAAAGGCCCAGGTCATCGAAGCTCCACACCCCCTTGGCATTTGGCTGCAGTCCCTTGAGGGGACCGCTTGCAGCCCTCCTAACAACTTCATTTCCTTCTTTTACTCTCCCTCTTTTCCCTACATGTTCGACGTAGTCCTTCTGTACCTACACTGACTCCAGACACTTCCATTACCCCATCAGCCTTAAATGATCTGTCAAGGGTTCATTCTGCGGCATGTTTTTGTGGTATGTGTGGCGTTACGTGGCAAAAGCCTAATCCGGTCAACGTATGCACGCGCACTAGAACGAAGCATAGTGTCCTCTTCACATAATTTCTCATGATGAATACGTCCCCATTGTTCCACACACGAGGTCACTTGCGCTAATTCACGGAGATGAAAGGAAATTACACACACACGAGGTAAAAAGAGCGTACATCTTTGAATCCGCCCGTCTCTCCTCCGCGGCCCCGTGTCTTCCCACCGTGCTTACCCACACTTCCTCGCTCATGTGTGCACATATGTATAGATTCTGTGTATAAGCCACTGGACATGTGGCTGCATAGTTAGGAGGCTCCTGGGAGAGCTCCAGGAGCACGGCGGTGAAAGCATTATCATAAATAGAGTTGAAACTGAGCAGAGAGCAGAGACTCTAACAGGCATCCTAAATCTTTCCCCCTGTTTGTTTGTGTGGCGATGGGAGATAAACTGTAATGCAGAAGCTTTTTTCCTCTGCTGCTCGTTGAGGTTTGGCGATTCAGCGTGAGCTCTTTCTGCAGTGAGAACCGGTGTTTTAGTCTGAGGCCTTAAGAAGTGACATTTTGTAGAATTTTGTTTGATCCTCAGCTCTTTGATATTTGAAGCTTTCGGGCGAGCGTTAACGGTTCGTGTGAGAAAGAGCAGGGTTTTGTTTTAAAAAGTTACCAGTGCCAATCTGAGCACCTGTAAAGTGATGCTGACCGGTTCCAATAGAGGAATTAATTATATTATACTATTAAAAATAGAAAAAAATAGGTTGCTAAATATGGTAAAGTTAGCAGGAAACCATAACAGATTGTGAAACCTAGCCTACTTAAACTCACAAAATATGAGTAATTCAACCTGAGGTAAATAAGGGGGCAGCTGTGGCTCAGTGGCAGAGCCAGCGTCTTGTTATCGGAAGGTCACTGGTTCAATTCCTCTGGTCTGCATGTCGATGTGTCCTTGGGCAAGATACTGAACCCCAAACTGCTCCTGATGTGCTGGTCGGCACCTGCATGGCAGCCACCGCCATCAGTGTATGAATGAAACATACATGTTAATGTAAGTAATCACCAGTTGGGGCGTGTCATTGCAAGAAGAAGACGAAGAAGCTGTCCACCCTCAACTTTTCTCCATTCTTGATGTGGTAACATAAAATTAGGACTTGGCTGTAGATGTTGGGGTAAAGGGCCTCCTAGTTCTGGGTACAAAGAAGATTAAATGCAGGTTTCACTGAAGGAGTTTCGATGTTACTTAGCACTGGGCACTCTCAGTCAATGCCTTAAAGGGAGTAGTACTGATACAGAATACCTAGTGTGAGATTAGGATGCTGTATAAAGTATAAAGATCACATTGGATAAGGGAAAAAACAGGAATGTCCTCGTAAAGGAAGAAATATATGTGCTTCTGCCTTTCTATAGAGCGTTGTTTTCATTACCTACATTTGGGTTTGAATGCTTTATTAGTTATTGACTAGTTAGTATTTTTCAGACCACTTTTCATAGAGATGTGCATCTATCTTCTAACGTATACGTGTGTTTTATATTCAGAGCCATTCCTCCCAGTGTTTGTGCACTTTCCCTCCCCCCTACGTGTTGATGCAGTTATTTAGAATTAACACTGCGTTCAAATTGCTTGAGTTATTGTCCTTTAAAGGAATATTCATGAGGCGGAAAAAGTCTTTATCCCTCATTTGATTTAAGTACTTCCAGAGGAACCAAACAGCCAAGAGCTCATTGGAAATGCTGAGTCATTTCTGGTCAGGGGAGAAGCTGAGTCGGCAGAACGCTGTACTGCTGCAGCCGGTGCACGCGAGGTTGACCGACCTCCGCCACCTTCTCCCACCGTCCCTCCCACATGTTTGTGTTTGTGTAACAGATAAAACTGTCTTGACCTTAGATTTTCTTCATTCCGTTTATCAAAAAATCTTACTCTGACAAGTTTGCTGATGGTCTGTTTGTGATGTAAGTTGATGTGAAGTATGATTGAAAGTCAGAATGTATACCCGGCTGACCTCAGAGGCAGGTCCGTCATTAAAAATGGATGCAGCGCTCAAAGTTGTTCAAACTTCTAAAGTTTTGCTCGAACAGCTCTCTCCCTCGATTTGTTGTAGCACCAGTCGTGCCATAAAATCCCCAAATTTACTTCCAAACTCGCTCCTGATGTTTTGAAATTAAAAAAGAAACACATGCAGTCAAGAAAAATAAACAGCAGGCTTGGAGGAATGAGTTTTTGCTTCTGGGGAACTGCAGCTAAATAAAATAGAGAATCTTTGGATCATTTTGGGGGATCAATATTAGGTTAAAGAGATGCCCAAAACAGCAGAGGAATATTTCTGCTGCTTTCAATTTTCTGTTTACTGTGTTATATACTGTGTGAACCAGAACCAACAGACAGTTAGCTTAGCTTAGCACAAAGACTGGAAGCATGTCACAGCCACAGCCGTGCGCCAGTATTGTTCCCTTGTGTTTCTCTGTTTCCCCTCTCTCTGCCCGGTTCCCACTTTGTCTTTCTGTGTGTGTGTGTGTGTGTGTGTGTGTGTGTGCGTGTCATTCCTGTATTGCCTCTCATTCGCCAGCACACCTGCCATCCATCATCTCATCACCTCTCCAATATATCAACCCGTGGCTCTTCTCCCACTCGTTTGCCAGCTCAATCTACCACTGTGGTAGTTCATGTCCGTAGCCTCCGATTCAACATATTCCTACGACCAAATACTATTTGTTTTTTTTTTCTTTTTGCCTGTAATTAATGTGTTTACCCGTCTCTGCTGGCTCCCTGCCCACACAGCTCACCTACCTATCTGCTTGCCTGTTCTCCAGTCAGATCCTCTTCACTTCACCTCTGTTCCCCGGTACTTTATAAATAAAAGTCATTACTTCACCTTGCTTCTTTAGCTGTCTTCTGCATTCGGGTTCACCCTGAAACTGCTTCGTACTTCAAATTAGACCTACAAGCACTTCTGAAGTTCACAATCTTGTTTGTTCAATCTGTACAAAAATGGAAAAATCAATTAAATGCGGTTTTACAGGGAATTAAATATTTTTTTCTGTCTGTCTTTCTGGAAGATGTTGCTTATTACACTTTTGTTTTTTATACACAAATGACAATAAAATCGTGCTAACTTTTGGATGGAGCCAGGCTGGATGTTTTCCCCAAGTTTTTTAATGCTATGCTAAGCTAATTAGCTAATGAGCATCTATAGGATCTGGCTTAATATTTACAAGGTACAAGTTTGGTATCAATCTTCTCATTTAACTCCCGGAAAGAAAGCAAGCATATTTCCCAAAATGTCGAACTGAGACCTTACGAAAAATATAAGAGTTTGACAGGTTAAAGGGCTGCTCCGCCAATTTTATATTTTATGTACCAAGCTCTCTCTGTTAAGTGCAAAATGGAGGAAAATTTGACAGCAACAATTCAAAGCTGCTTACTTGAAGTCACGTCTTAAAGCAAAATAAATAAAAAGATCTCTAAAGTAATGTTGAGACATTGGATTGAAATGGTTTAGCTAAGGACGAGCGCTGAAGGGCTTTTATTGATTATTTTGCGGTTCATTTTCAAATATCACTCTTTAATTGTCATCTGCTGGCTCCGTAAGTGAAAGTAATGTAATAGTATGAGACGCATTTCCCCGAATCAGAAAAACAACTCTCGTTCGAGTGCACTACACAGACAGCCGGCAGCGTGGAGTGCTGAGGGGTTAAAGTTTGTTTTGCGTCATGGATGTAAGTCAGCGGAGTGTCATCAGCGAAAAAACAAACACGACAAAAAGATACGCGGCGCGAAGTGGAGTAGGGTCGCGGGGTGTCAGCTCTGATAGGTGTCAAAGAGTCAAGTGCGAGTGCGTCTCCTCTCTCGGCTGCTATTGATTGGCCTCGAGGAGGAAGGGGAGAGGTGAAAGAGAGAAGACAAGGGAGGGGAGAGCAAAGACGGATAAAGAGGAAGAGGAGACTCCGGAGAAAAAGGGGAATGTGTCTGAGGTGAAGAGAGGAGGAGGTGAAAGAGGAAGGCAGCGTATAAGGGGGCTAACAAAAAGTCAAGCTGAGAGAGGATCTGCCGAGGAGGGCCGGCGAGGAGAGATGAAAGGACGCGGAGGGTTGGATTTGGCAGGAGGAAAGCTGAAAAAGAGGTGAAATGAAGTTCACCGGGGAAGGAAAAGTACTCTTTTTATAATTCCGTAATTATCTGTATTTCTCTCAATCTCGGCTGTCGCCTCCCACATGCTTCCATTTCCACTTTCTCCCAATTTTTGTCTCTTTCGCTCTTTTTTTTCGCCTTTCATCTTTCCTCTGTCTCTATTACACACTCAACACACACTCGCACGCACACACACACACACATCGGAATATGTCCTAATCTCCTGGACATGTTGGAGCATTAAATGAGCTCACGAGAATGAATGTCAGCCAAAATATACACAACCTCGGCCATCAAACAAGGCGTGTTATTAATGGTTTGCTCTTTCACTAAATCCTTTGTCTCTCTGTCGGACACACACGCAAACGTGTACACACACCGACTCAAACGTCCTCACGGTTGTTGTCCTTTTTTTTTGTCGATAACTTTACTGTCTGTCACCGCCTTGGAACTACAGCCTTTTACACAAAACACAATTGCCTCTCTTTTGCCTGTCAGTTTGAACAGTGTTATTTGCCATGTTTGTGTTTGTGCGTGCTTTTTTTTATGTTGTTTGCTCTGTTTTATCTAGCGAGGAACAGGGGAAAAGAGTCGAAATTCTGCGTGTAGATCTGTGTGTGTCAGACAGGCAGAGGTGGACAGACAATAACGTTGTCAGGAAAAAAAAGAAAAAGAGACGGTGAGAGAGAGAGAGAGAGGTATAAACGGCGGTGGTGGTTGAGGAGGGGAAATTAAAAAGGCAGAGGAGAGCTATCAGAGAGCCTTTTAATTAGCCATCCCGTTTATCACCGTCGGCAAAGCGAGCCAAGGTGCCGTCTGTTGTCGTGTCAGGAGAAAGTCGGAAAAGCACTTTTCTCTGAGGCGGCAGGCATGAAGGGGAGACAGGAGATGAAAGAGGACGAGACGAGAGAGAGACAAGGCAGGAAAGTTAAAAGAGAGAGAGATTTGCAGATTTTTTTTAGAAGGGTTTTTTTTTTATTATATAATACACTTCAATTCAAAGTAAATATCATTGCGTATACATATGACAATTATGACAATCAGTGAATACAGACAGATGTTTATAGTCGTGTCCGTCCCAGCTGGAACTGGACAGACAGTCTACATCAATATTTTACCTGAATGAGAGAAGAATAAGAAAATATGGCAGAATTTTAAACATTACTTTTGGCATTTCACTCAATAATGGCCCTCTTAAACTCCAGGTTTCAAGTTGTGAGTTTAAGGTTTCTAAGTTACTTCAAAGCTTTCAAATCTTATCTGACTCTTTATTGACGTGAGATCAGGTTTTCCGCTAAGGTACCATTTTTTTGTATCTCCCTCAATTCCTCAAATGAAAAAACTTCTACTTTTCTGCTGCTTTACTTTAGACACTTTGCCACAAAGAATTACCACACAACTGTGGAATCTGAAAACTTTTGGATCTCAACCACTACTTGGTTAGGTTAAGGAAACAAAAGTATCTGATGCGGTTTAGGAAATGAAATTACTTGGTTAGGTTTAGGCAACAAAACTATTTGGTTAGGTTTAGGTGACAAAAGTACTTGATTAGGTTTAGGTGACAAAACTACTTGGTTAGGTTTAGGTGACAAAACTACTTGATTAGGTTTAGGCAACAAAACTACTTGGTTAGGTTTAGGTAACAAAACTTCTTGATTAGGTTTAGGCGCCAGAACTACCTGGTTAAGTTTAGGCAACAAAAAAAACTACTTGGTTAGGTTTAGGCGACAAAACTACCTGGTTAGGTTTAGGCAACAAAAAAACTACTTGGTTAGGTTTAGGCAACAAAACTACCTGGTTAGGTTTAGGCAACAAAACTACTTGATTAGGTTTAGGTGACAAAAGTACCTGGTTAAGTTTAGGTAACAAAACTACTTGGTTAGGTTTAGGCAACAAAACTACTTGATTAGGTTTAGGTAACAAAACTACTTGATTAGGTTTAGGTGACAAAAGTACTTAATTAGGTTAAGGCAATAAAACTACTTGGTTAGGTTTAGGTGACAAAACTACCTGGTTAAGTTTAGGCAACAAAAAAAACTACTTGGTTAGGTTTAGACGACAAACCTATCTGGTTAGGTTTAGGCAACAAAACTACTTGGTGAGGTTCAGGTGACAAAAGTACTTGTTTAGGTTGAGGCAACAAAACTACTTGATTAGGTTTAGGCAACAAAGCTACTTGGTTAGGTTTAGGGAACAAAACTACTTGGTTAGGTTTAGGCAACAAAGCTACTTGGTTAGGTTTAGGCAGCAAAACTACTTGGTTAGGTTTAGGCAACAAAACTACTTGGTTAGGTTTAGATGCCAGAACTACCTGGTTAAGTTTAGGCAACAAAAAAAACTACTTGGTTAGGTTTAGACGACAAACCTATCTGGTTAGGTTTAGGCAACAAAACTACTTGGTGAGGTTCAGGTGACAAAAGTACTTGTTTAGGTTGAGGCAACAAAACTACTTGATTAGGTTTAGGCAACAAAGCTACTTGGTTAGGTTTAGGGAACAAAACTACTCGGTTAGGTTTAGGTAACAAAGCTACCTGGTTAAGTTTAGGCAACAAAAAAAACTACTTGGTTAGGTTTAGGTGACAAAGCTACCTGGTTAAGTTTAGGCAACAAAAAAAACTGCTTGGTTAGGTTTAGGTGACAAAGTTACCTGGTTAAGTTTAGGCAACAAAAAAAACTACTTGGTTAGGTTTAGGTGACAAAGCTACCTGGTTAAGTTTAGGCAACAAAAAAACTACTTGGTTAGGTTTAGGTGACAAAACTACTTGATTAGGTTTAGACGACAAACCTATCTGGTTAGGTTTAGGCAACAAAACTACTTGGTGAGGTTCAGGTGACAAAAGTACTTGTTTAGGTTGAGGCAACAAAACTACTTGATTAGGTTTAGGCAACAAAGCTACTTGGTTAGGTTTAGGGAACAAAACTACTTGGTTAGGTTTAGGCAACAAAGCTACTTGGTTAGGTTTAGGCAGCAAAACTACTTGGTTAGGTTTAGGCAACAAAACTACTTGGTTAGGTTTAGATGCCAGAACTACCTGGTTAAGTTTAGGCAACAAAAAAACTACTTGGTTAGGTTTAGACGACAAACCTATCTGGTTAGGTTTAGGCAACAAAACTACTTGGTGAGGTTCAGGTGACAAAAGTACTTGTTTAGGTTGAGGCAACAAAACTACTTGATTAGGTTTAGGCAACAAAGCTACTTGGTTAGGTTTAGGAACAAAACTACTTGGTTAGGTTTAGGTAACAAAGCTACCTGGTTAAGTTTAGGCAACAAAAAAAACTGCTTGGTTAGGTTTAGGTGACAAAGCTACCTGGTTAAGTTTAGGCAACAAAAAAAACTACTTGGTTAGGTTTAGGTGACAAAGCTACCTGGTTAAGTTTAGGCAACAAAAAAACTACTTGGTTAGGTTTAGGTGACAAAACTACTTGATTAGGTTTAGGCAACAAAACTACCTGGTTAAGTTTAGGAAACAAAAAAAACTACTTGGTTAGGTTTAGGCGACAAAACTACTTGGTTAGGTTTAGGTGACAAAACTACTTGGTTAGGTTTAGGGAACAAAACTACTTGGTTAGGTTTAGGCAACAAAACTACCTGGTTAAGTTTAGGCAACAAAACTACCTGGTTAAGTTTAGGAAACAAAACTACTTGATTAGGTTTAGGCAACAAAACTACTTGGTTAGGTTTAGGGAACAAAACTACTTGGTTAGGTTTAGGCAACAAAACTACTTGGTTAGGTTTAGGCAACAAAACTACTTGGTTAGGTTTAGGCAACAAAACTACTTGGTTAGGTTTAGCAAAACAACCTGGTTCGGACCCCAAGTCAACATTCACTTCTGATTTCACACGGGACACGATCAGGAACCACTGATCTAGGAGGTAAATACCAGGGAGGTAGAAACAGAAGCACCATCTTAACTCAAGAAATCTATGTGACAGTGCAACACTGACTCACCTACATCACATCTTTTCTAGCTGGACAGGTGCACACTCAGCTTTCACTATGAGGAGCTCTCGGGGACGTTGAGTTACCTTAACAGAACATACCGTCATTCTGCCAAACACGGCGCAAGGCAACAAGAGTGGCTCATGATCGCACAAATGAGCAAACACACAGGCCTCTGTATAATCCATTAGCTCACATACATGTTTGTGTGTGTCTGTTATTGTATCGTATGGGAGTGTGTGTGTACGTGAGAAATGTATGCCTGCCTCTCCGTGAGCATGTGTTTTTATGGGCATTCATGCGTGTAGCGAAAGTACATGTGGGATGTTGGGACTCGGTAATATACCCCGTGGTGCCAGAGCATCCATTCTAACTGTCCTCTTTATACTAGCTAGATCTAATTGAATCTAATTGGGACAATTAAAGTGAAATTGGACCAGAAGAATTTATTGAACCAGTTATCTGTAGTAATTAGGCAGTAATTGGCCTATTGTTATCTTTACAAGTCTCCTGGAAGGGCTGACAAAGGCCCGGCACGAAGACCTATAAGTGAGATTGGCACCGAGTGCATAAGGAGGCACGGTCTTCTTCCTGGTGTGCGTTTCCTCCTCTCTGCATGATAACATATGTTTCCATCTGTATGTGCCAACAGTATACACACATTTGAATATTTATGCTTTCTCTCCCTGCGTGTGTCTGTGTATTTGAATGCATTTTCACTTCGTCCTACAGCTGTACCTATTGATATCCAGTGTGCCGTGAGTGTAGCGGAATCAATGAGGGTCCCGTTTGCACACAGAGGACATCTTTCAATACTCTTTTTTTTTTTTTAACTCACACTCTTTCATCTTCTTCTAATTATTTGTCATCCCCCTCGTCCTTTCATCCGCAATCTCACGCGACACGTCGAGGCGTCCTTATTGCGCCCGTATTGATTCGAAAAATAATAACACCTAAGATGCCGCGACGAAAATAGAAAAGGAATACAATAGACTGAGGATGAGGAAGGAAATGAAAGGAGAAAATTGAGTGCGAGTGGAAATGCGACTTGAGAGGTAAGATAAAGAGCGAGAGAGGAAAAAAAAAAGTGACTGAAAGGGAATTCAGGTGAGGTAATGTCTCCACATTCGGACTATAAATAAAAACCCGCAGCACTGAGGTAATCAATGACCTCAGCAAAGCAGAGGAGAAAAATAATCTAACAAACTCAAAACCTGAAGACAATTTGAAGTATGGCGTTGTCCCTGTAACACCTGACAGTGTGACCTTTACTTGTACTGTGCAGTTTGGTGAATATTGAATAGGAGTTTATGAATATGAAGTTATCATTAAGACATGATTTAATGACTTGTATGTAAATCGCGGCTGATTGAAATGATGCAGGTGACGTTTAAGTGAGTCTCGAAGGCTCGGAGAGAGATCACGTCGGGGAAATAAAGGTGTCGCATCAGTATGCCATTGTAAACTATAGGAAGTCGGATGAAATGCAAAATATTCCATTAAAACACCTAATGAGCTGAATACAATAGCGAGCGTCTTTCTGGGGAGAAGAAGTATCTGCACTGAAATCCCCAAAATAGTGCCGAGCGGCGCGCAGGGGACGGACGCTCCTTCAAACAACAGGCGACAAAGTGATGACAGCAGTGTTTCCTTTAGAGTCGTGTGCTGGAGTACCTGTGAGGATGAAATCAAAGAGTGCGCGCGGCGATGACACAGTTGCTGTCAAAGTGAATTTTAAAGGGAAAACCCGCTCTAAAATTCAACAGGAAAGAAATGGTGATTATTTTAGCATTTCTAAATCCGTGTAGAGATGCAGGGCGTTGCTTCAGGTGGCTTCTTGTTAATCCAACAGTTGCGTTGCTGCATCTTTGGAGCGGAAGAGTGATTAAAATAACCAAATCTTTAAATGGTATTTATTAGAGATGCATGATTGGGATGTTTGTATTATCAGTTATCCACATATGAAGAAGAAAGATGATGAAGGAGAAGACTGAAGAAGAAGGAGACTGAAGAAGAAGAAGACTGAAGAAGAAGAAGGAGACTGAAGAAGACAGAAGAAGAAGAAGGAGACTGAAGAAGAAGAAGACTGAAGAAGAAGAAGGAGACTGAAGACAGAAGAAGAAGAAGGAGACTGAAGAAGAAGAAGACTGAAGAAGAAGAAGGAGACTGAAGAAGACAGAAGAAGAAGAAGGAGACTGAAGAAGAAGAAGACTGAAGAAGAAGGAGACTGAAGACAGAAGAAGAAGAAGGAGACTGAAGAAGAAGACTGAAGAAGAAGGAGACTGAAGAAGAAGAAGAAGACTGAAGGAGACTGAAGAAGAAGAAGGAGACTGAAGAAGAAGAAGACTGAAAGAAGAAGAAGGAGACTGAAGAAGAATAAGATTAAAGAAGAAGAAGGAGACTGAAGAAGAAGAATAAGACTAGAAGAAGAAGAAGGAGACTGAAGAAGAAGAATAAGACTAAAGAAGAAGAAGGAGACTGAAGAAGAAGAATAAGACTAGAAGAAGAAGAAGGAGACTGAAGAAGAAGAAGAAGAAGACTGAAGAAGAAGGAGACTGAAGAAGAAGAAGACTGAAGAAGAAGAAGGAGACTGAAGACAGAAGAAGAAGAAGAAGAAGGAGACTGAAGAAGAAGACTGAAGAAGAAGAAGACTGAAGAAGAAGAAGACTGAAGAAGAAGGAGACTGAAGAAGAAGACTGAAGAAGAAGAAGACTGAAGAAGAAGGAGACTGAAGAAGAAGAAGACTGAAGAAGAAGAAGACTGAAGAAGAAGAAGGAGACTGAAGAAGAAGAAGCTTGAAGAAGAAGAAGACTGAAGAAGAAGAGGAAGACTGAAAAAGAAGACTGAAGAAGAAGACTGAAGAAGGAGACTGAAGAAGGAGACAAATTTGCAAAAAGATGTTCCACAGGAGGGGAAAAGTCTCATTAGAGCTGTGGAAGGCCCTCAGGTTCATAAAAACTACAGCATAGAAACTCCTTTAAAATGTATAAATAAAATTATCTTTCCCATATCACCCGTGAGAAGCAGGTCATTAGCGGTTATTGGCTCAGCTGTTAAAAAAAATCCATATCGTTCATCCGTAGTATTCATCGAGATAGACTTGAAAAATCCTTCAACTTGAACTCTTCTCATCGCACCTTTAATATCTTCAAACCTGGCAACACATGTCCAGGCGGAGGGGGTTCTTCTCCAAACTCTTTTGTGTCGGCATGAGGCCGTCTCTGTAGCACACAGTCTCAGCTGGAGGACGGCTTCATAGTGACGCCTGAGGCAACCGAGTCGAGGGCCTTCCGAACTCCCCACCAACTTCACCGTGTCTCTTCTTTGTCACTCGGTTCTTCCACTTCCTCCCCGCGTCGCCATATTTTCTCTCTCATTATGGCTAGAGGTGTAACCCCTAGCAAGCCTCTACCTGAACCCTTTGCCTCTTTCTCCGCCTCGGCAGGTACCTTCGGTCGTTTTCCTCTCTTTTTTCACAGCTTCCCTGCGCCGGCTGTGTCGAGACAAAAAAAAAACACCTCCGACCTCCGTCTCTCTCTCTCGCTTCCCCCCCGACTCCTGTTTTGCTCGCTCCGTTCTGCCCCCGAGGACCCTGCGTAAGACGCTGCCAGAGGTGGCTCACCCCATCAGGGTGCTCCCTACCTCCATCCCCATCCCTCCATCCCTCCTCCCTCTTCCCACCATTTTCCTCACTATTCCATGCTATCCCCACGGGATTCCCGGGCCTTAATTATTCATTGTAATTTGTAGATTAATTCTGCATGGCTACCTCCCTCATCACACACACACACACACTCTCACACACACACACACACACGCTCGCTCATTCCTTCGCCTCTCTGTCTCTTTATTTCCCTACTTGGCTCCACCTCGGGCTCCCCTCTGCTTCTCACCTCCTCCTCCTCTTCTCCTCATCTTTCCTCTTTGTGTCTTTATTTTTTTCTCTTCCTCTACTTCTTCACTCCCTCCGTCTTTCTCTTTTTCCCCTCACTTCATCTCGTGTTCTCTTTGCATCTCTTCCTCCACCCCTCTCTCAGCTTTCCTCTCTTGGTTTGTACTAACCTCTTGTTTCTCTCTCTTCCTTTACCTATACATACCTCCCTCCCTCCCCTCGTTCTCCCCTCCCCCTCCCTCCCTCCCTCCCGGTGACAGGTTCCATTATCATGTTTCTCACGGCTCGCCTGCTCTCCTCCTGATGGATGACCTCACGCGAATATTAATTTACTGTAGCATTAACAATATCACATCTTATTCTACACTTACCTCTCCTCCCCCCCCCTCTCCTCTCCCCTCTCCCTCCCTCTCCACTCTCTACCTGCTCTACCCTCCAAATACCCTTCAGCTACTTCTCTCATTTTCTTTTGTCACTTTGCTCCCCTCTCTTTTACTCTCTTCGTCGCTCTCTCCGCGCACTTTTGGCTAAAGTTAGCGCTCCTCATTTAAAGCAAACTCCTTCTCGTCGCTGCATTCAAAGGGACGCCGACGGAGCCATTTCATTCACTTGTTGCTGCTTGTCGTCTTTTCCCTATTTTGAACGCCGGTGCAATCTACGCACACACACAAAAAAAAGCCCCGCAAACCTACACGTTCGGCGCGGGAATACAATATTAAATTGTGTGGCATTTACCGAGGGCCCCGGGAAAAAAAAAAGAAATCTCTTTCCGAAGCCAAACGTTGAGGCAATCTGCATAATTCATGGTGCGCATCATGACACGCGATGCATAATGGAAACGCTGAGTGAAAGGTGCCGGCGTGTTCTATGGATCGGCGGCGGGAGCGGGAAAGCCGTTGACATGAGATGAGATGGAGGGGAGGAGGAGGAGGGGGGGAGGAAGGATGGCGCTGATGAATGCGAGGGAGAACAGGCCGTCATCTGCGACTTTTTCTCACGCCATCTCCCGTCTTATCCACCACCTTTCGCCTCTTTCTGACTCTTCATCCCCCCCTCCCCCCATCTCTCATTCCCCTTCCTCTCGCTGCGTTCTCCAAATCCCACTTTTTATCCAATCATCTCTCTGTCTGTCTTTAGAGGCTCATGTTCGCAGTATTTATCATCCCCTGTCTGACTGCATTTGATCAAGAGGACTCATCCCAGGACTTGGCTGCCGCCGCTCCGGATCAAGCCAAACCTATCTGGACTCGCACAGGCCGATAAATACAGTATATTACTTTCGGAATAGACCTGTCCTCCGGTCAAAATTGGACGACGCTGCGATGGGAATATTTGCGGAGGTCAAAAAAAAACTCCTTGGAATAGTTGCATGTGTAAATTGTTCCGCCCTTACAGGTGCAATAAAATGAACGGGAGAGGCTGGAAATGTCAATCAAGCGTGATGTGAGCACGCCTACACGGTTTTAAGAGGAGCTCTCGTGCGTGTGCTTGAATAAACTTGTTGTTCAGTATAAGATGTTAAAACCTATTCAGTGATCTACATTCTCGACAAAAGATTTAGACCTATTTAGCACATTTTCACTTTCATCAGCTTCAATGCAAATCCAAAAATACCACCTAATAGACCCCTTTTAGTGTCAACGTGCCGATGACTATATGGTGTAGCTAGAGGACAAACAAAAGAAAAACTGGAGGGGAAAGAGTAGTGGGCTGCATAACAGACCAAAAAATGTCACATCATCGTGTTGTCGGGTGCAAGAATCGAAGGAGTAATGGCTTAAAAATGTAATTTTTGTTGCATACCATGTTGTTTAACACCTGCTCTGGTGTCATTATGCAGAAAAGGGGTCTATAAACTGTGTAATCCAGCGCTGGATGGAAAATATATGGCCCTATTTTGTAAAAACAAAAGGAAACAGGTGTCCTTCTCCCACTTTGTTCTTGTTGTTGTTCTGTTTTGTTCAGCAGATATTAAGAAAAAAGTCACATTGTTCATTTGTGATCAAGAGCTCGCACATCTCCTGAGGCACTTCAGCATCACTCGGCCCTCACCAAAGTACACTGCACATGACGTCAGCGGACAGTAAAGGACACATCCCGCAGTAAATAATCTCTATATCTATTTATATCTGGAAAATAGGACTTAAGCGTAACATTTCCTGCTTCCTGATCAAATTTCAGAACATCCCACCAGTACATTTGACAGACACTCTGTGATCTGAGAAATAATGCACACAATGTTGACTTTAAACCCCCCGCTGGGCCGATTAATCCCCACTCTAAAACCATTTACATTAGGTATTTAGATGATAGTACAATGAGCCTGTAATAATCTGCCACAAAGTGAAATACCTCAGCAGATGGGGAACATCCACACATGCAAACAAAAGCTGCAAGGTGTTTTCGAGCTACTTCTCGGAAAATGAGGAATCATTTTCTTGTGTTTGCTTTTTTTCCCCCTCGCTTCTTATTTACTGTATGTGTCGATGTGTGTGTGACAGCTTTAGTGATGACAACAAAGCTTCAGTGGGAAGAAATAGTCACAAATGGATTATTAGTTGAATAATTGGACTAAGTACTGTGTGTGTGTTTGTGTGTGTACCAAAGACAGAGACAGAAAGAAAGAAGAAGCCTGACAGATGATATAAATACTGTACTGAAATGAGTCAGAAGTAAAAATATGCATGAAAAGGAGCAGCAACACTGGAAATAGAGCACGTTATTGAATATCAGGTTCATAATGGGTCGATGTGCTCAACAGACAAAACCGTCCATTAGGCGCAGGCAGAGTGGATTGAACGGAGCAGCAGAATTAGACCTCAGTCAGCTCAGGTTGGGTAAACAACTGACACGGACGGCGCTCGGCAATCTAAAAGCGCGCGAGCTGCACACAAGCGGCCTGACGAAATGTGTTTGGCATCTCAAGACGGCTCGGCTACGCGGAGAATACTTACAGGGCTGGTTGGTGAACAGGGGAAGGGAATGCGATGAACTGTCACCTGTTCACCATCACCAGTAGTCGTCTCAAGCTGTTTCTGTTCAGTGTAACAACATCAAACTTCAGTTTCACGGTGGCCGGTAAATACGGTTGTATAGCGAGCAATAAACTGCACAACTAGGAAAAACACTCTGCGAGCATCGTGTGCAGGGAAGACACAGTAAATGTGTGACTGCGTCTTTAGCATTTTCTCACATTTTGATCGATGAAGTGTGAAAAAGAACGATGATCTAAACACTACACGGGGAATAAGGTTCAATGAAAGATTGCAGTCAGAAGTAAGCTAACACTACATGATTTATTTTGACAGGTACCAGTAGATTTATTGTGCACATTAGCCCGTGTTGTCATAGCATTCAGTTAGCATCACACTTTCACACAATTTTGTGATGTACCGCTCCTTCGCCTCTGTCGAAAGCTTCTCTTTATATTAATGTTTGTCATACTTTATAGAGAGATAACAAGATAACCAGTTGCAGTGACATGATAATGACAGCTAGCAGGAAACATGCTATCCTCCAAAAATGCCGCGGCTCCACCGCAGAATGCTCCACGACTTCCCATTCCCTGTTTCTGTAACCAGCGAGCTAACACCAGCCGCGAGCTAGGAATGTATCAGCGCTAGTTAGTCACAGAAGTTCTCTGAGCTGCTTAACATTTCCTCGGCGCCGTTACCTCCACCTCCCCTGGCATTTTGTTGTCAGGGCTGTACGGAATTTGTATTCGGCGGAGAGTTGTTGAAGAGGAAAATAAAAACCGTTCCTGTTCCTCGGCAGGAAAAATATAAAGTTCACACGGTTGATTTCAAAAGACGTTTTTGTGCCGTCTGCAGTTCTGCTTCGTTCCTCCGAGCGAAAGCACCCGTCTTTTTCATTTAAATTAAATCGATTTCGCTGCAGAATTATTTGCTGCCATGACTGGGCAGCATTTAGGACCAAGGACATAATCAGTTTCTTTTGTCATCCTGAGAAATTCAGTCTGATGAAATTGTATGTTTCTTGGCCTATTTTGAACCTGTGATAACGGCCTGTTAGTCCTATCGCTTAAGCAGAATGAAGACGGAAAGCAGTGAATACCTTTCTTTACACCGTGTGATTATTCACATCAAATCAACTCCATTTCTTTTAATGCTAAAGTTCAAAACACTCATAAGTTAAATGCAAAACCAAGTTTTAATTCTTTAAGTTTGCTGTTAACCTACAAAAAAGGTCTTGAACCGAGCAGAATTTACAATGCAGAACTTCTTGCAGCCGGCTGTACAATCCCAAGGACAGTGTCTGCAGTATTAACACAGCATTGATGCAGGATAAATGATTGAGAGCCTCTGTAATAACTCCTGTATCACCTCCGTCCTCTGTGCCGAAAAAGTTTCCGCATCCTGCCGACTTAAGTGTCACTTTGTCCGAGTGCCTGTTAGTCTAACTGCCAGCCTTAATGCACTGGAGGTAATACACTTTGTTCTAATTTACGACCCGAGTGCAGCCGAAGCTCAGCGCCGTCCTGTTGTCACACTGAGCAAAGAAACAATTAGAGATGTATACGTTTTTTTTTTTTTCCAGAAACGCACCTGAGTGTCTGCGCTTCGATTCAATTGTTTCTTTTTCTTTTCCGTACTGTCAGCAGCTCGCTGAAGGGGAATTCATCATAAAAAGAAACTAATCTAGCTCTTGTTGAGTGTTTTAATTCTTCTCCGGCGTCGCTGCTTAAGTGAAAGCAGGTGCAATGGGCGCAGATGAGCGGGAGCAATCTTGGGTTGCATTTCGAGCCGCTGGGCTGTCGGCTGAGACAATGTGCTCCGGTTTTCCTTCAGACTGTCGCCTCAGACGGCAGACAGACACACACATCCAGACTGAGACGCTCGTACGCGCATATTTGCTCGCTTGTTTGCCTCCTCTAACTTAAGCGGATCAGCCCGACATATGAGGCGTGTGCCACATGACACACATGTTAAATACGTCCAGACACACACACTCAGCGTCAGACTGGGAGTAAACAGTTTTGCCACCAGCAAACCTCTCCTGCCTCCCTGAGCACTCGCTGGATGCAGCTCTACATCCACTCCAGCTCACTCCACCTGACAGATTCCGACTGGGGCAGAGCGACTGAAAGCAACGCTTACACACTCTACTGGGTAAAACAAACTCCAGCGGAAGGGAAAGACTGTTTGCCCGCTGGGAACTGGTTTTTATTTCATTCGCCTCCAATGGGAGAGTACGTGCTGTTGGCTGTTCCTGACAGCACATCGGTACTAGTCTGATTCGGGATCTAGAAGTTACAAATATTCTTTTACCATAAAAGAACTGTCTTTAAACAGGTGTTCAAACATTGCAATAACCCATTAGTGTCATTCTTCCAACTGGTTTGTGGTTGTAGGTTAATCTTGCTGAATTGAGTTAAAGGATAAATTCACCCAAAAAGGAAAATCCGGTCATTATCTCCTTACCACGATGCTGATGGAAAGTTGGGTGAAGTTTCATAGACCATGAAACATTTCTGGAGCTTCACAGCAAAACAGAGTTGCAGCGTTCTCCTAAACAACTCAAGTAGATGGGGACTTGTTTTAAAACGTAGAAAAACCCTCCAAACAGCTCCATACAGCTTTGCCAGCATAATCCGAGTCTCCAGAAGCACATAGATCCCAAACTGGATTTCAAAAAGATGTTTCTTTGCACATTTTTTAAAGCCAAAATCTTCACTGTGGCTGCTAAACTAAAAGTTTTAGCGCCCAGCCCTTCTGAAGAGGATGCACAACCTCGACTATGTGACAAGGGTTTAAATAACGTCTTTTCTAATCAGTTAGGGATCTCAAGGCTTCAGGAGACTTATATCACACCAGAGGAGCTGTATGAAACCATTTTATGTTTCTTTTCAGTTGTTTAGGAGAACGCTGTAATGCTGTTGTTTTGCTGTGAAGCTCTAAAAGTGTTTTGTGGACTCACCTGACTTTCTGTCCACATGGGGGTGAGTAAATAATGACTGAATTACCAGTGCTGGGTGATACATATCCTTTAAGTTTAGCTGGTTTATGTCACTTTAGTTTAATTTATACTTTCTTTAGGTTATCATTTGAGAAAAAAATTACTGTTTTTTTTCTGTGTGCTCATTTTAGTTAAGAAAAAGAAAACTGGGCTTTTTCTATATTTTTGTCGTCCTCGAATCTCATAAAAAGTCCAAAGCCAACGATGAATTAGTGTTTAGTCTTTGATCTTTCTGAAGTCCTGACCCTCTTTGATACTCAGCCCTGAGCTCCATCGATTCTTAAAGACATACAGCTTAAAAAATGGGTCAGGAATACTTTCATTTCTAAATTAAGGCAAAATGTCTCCTTAAATCATCAGGTCTCTGTAGTTTTTTTTGCAAACCTGACTCACACAGGTGTAAATAATTACAGCAGTGTATGCAGGATTGACTATCAATAGACTGAAGTGCTGATGTTCATTGTAATAAATAAATATGTCACCCAGTGTGACTATCTGATGTCTTTTTAATAGTTTGGGGACAACAGTTGAGCTCTGTGGAGCAGAGGAAAACAGCTATAAGAGGAGAACACAAGCAGCTTTTTAAAGCAACATTATGCAACTTTTTTACTTTAATATAACAGCTTGGAGATCATGTTGATGGTTCAGTGTCTCTGTCACTTGTTTCTGCACTATGTGACTTCAGTGAGAGAGTCGGATCACATACATGTTTACTTCAGGACACACAACACATAACATTGTTGTGACGTGATGAGTTTTGTTTGTCGTTAACACCTACGTTATGTCTGACAAATTGTTGCAGACATTGCACAAAATGCCAGATTTCTACATATTGTTGCTTTAATAGGATCAATTTCTTCTCTGTTTTGGTCTTTCTATGTGGATTTATTGATGATAAGAAAAAAGGTTGGACATCACAAGTCTTATCTTTTATAACACAGTAGTTCAAAATGATCTGATTATAAAATCTAATTTGCATCACCCTCACCATTAGTTTTTTTGTTTTAGCAACAAGCCATTGAACCAATCACAGCCACTGTTGTTGTGTTTCTTTAAGAAGATCAAGAAAATCTTGTTGACTGTTAACGATGGTAAATCTAAAACATATTTTAACAACTGCTCCTTTGAAAAATCTTGACTTTTTCATGTTAAATTCTGTAAAATATGCGCGCAAATAACCTCTATTTATACCTAAGTAAGATGCGTTTTCGGAACCTGTCATGTGATATCAACTTTGCAACAGGTTTGACGATGAAGCTGATACTTTATAAAGTTGGTAATCTCTCTTAGATTCACTGAGAAAAACTTCACAACTGTATAACTAACTATACTAAGAATAACATAACATAGCGGGGAACTGCCGCCCCACTGGTGTGACTGCCTCTGTGACTGCTGTATGGATGAATGTAATGGACCAAATTGTCCGCAAACGTACGCTGTGTACACACACACACACACACACACACACACACACACACACACACACACACACACACACACAGCAGTACAAAGCACTTCCTCTGGCTGACAAGATCACCAAGGACTGACACAGCTGTAATGGCCACTCCAGGCCATTACTTCACTAAACCCCAGGGAGAGCAAACAGGCTGATAAAAACATAAGAGCGAAAGGGAAAACCTAAGTGAGCATGGCTTGGAAGAGAGAATGGAATACTGATATATTTTCTAAATCGATTGATGACTGAGTAAATGTCCAATTAATCTGCTTTATGATAGCGGGATGAGCTCCGTGGGATGAAATATGTATGAGGGTCCTTCAGACGGCTCTGTGTTTAAAAATTCTTTTCATCCTACGCCCTGAGGAAGTGTGTCAGATTAGTCTAGTGTGTGTGCATGTGTGTGTGTGTATATATGTGTGTGTGTGTGTGTATGTGTTCATACCTCCCGCTCAGAACTCCAGGAAGCTCTCGCTAGGGGATGCGAGCTCAGAAGGGAGTGGGCTTCATTCCCGGATACACACATAAACATAACCATAAACATGCATAAATGGGCCCGTCAAGTGAGCCGTCCATCTTCAGAAAACATGCAAAAACAAAAACAGACAGACACAAACAAACAAACAAGAACACACACACACAATAAGATGTGCTCAGGTTCCTCAAACACTTCATCTCAGGACTCTGCAGACTAGGACGGCAGACTGTAATACACACCACACCTGACACAGTCGATGCTTCACATAAACAAACACACACACACGGCTGAGCATGAGCAGTCTCAGGCCGAGTGATCAATCGATCCTGATTTCATCTAAAGCCAATAATGGGAGAGGATCCAGAGGCTGTGTGGGCAAGGTAATCATTGTGTTTAGTTACACCACACCGTTATCTCCCCTGGGCGCACTGCTGCTGCATACACTTCACTCGTTTGTGTGTGTGTGTGTGTGTGTGTGTGTAGGGAGGGAGTAATCCAGTTTGTATTGGAGCAGTATGGCTGTTGATGGCGTGCGCTGTGTGTGGGGCGTCGGCGATCAGTAGCGACACATTGCCCATCACGCCTGTGTCTGTCACGTATCTCCAGGGTGCCCAGCTGACCATTTGTGCTTCGTCACCGGACAAACGCTTGATTCGTTTCGCACGTTCTAGATAAGAAAAACAGTGATGGCGCGAGAACAACTACCATGTCCTGCATTGTTTCAGCCTTCAGGACACATCAGGACGCATTAGCGCTTACACTACAAACGATATGTCGTCAAATGGATCCCAGATCACCTGTGATCATCGGTGCTTTTGAATAGTTGCTGACATTCGTATTTAGTGCCTTCCACTTGTGATCCGATGCAATTTAAAACCTAGTGTGAACAGGGTCTACTTGTTTGCAAGAGGTACACTCGGTTCCATTGCCTCTTTGCATGCAAGGCAGACATTTAAACCTGAAACGATTGAATAAAGGAAACAATCATTCATTTTCAGGTTCATACTTTAACTTTTGGTGTCTACAAGAAAATGTTTGCATGCTTTAATGTTCAACATATTTTTTGATCCTCTGCCTGAACGCTCTGTTTCAGTGCCTGTCTCTTTAAGACCTGCCCTTTCATTAGCCCAGTGCTGCTCTGATTGGCCGGCTCTCACAGGCCTGAGTAGGCACAGACCACCGTGTTTCCGCATCAGCTCTGCAGGTGTTTTTGCAACCATGGCCGCGCTTTGGGCCTTGTTGTGGGCGGTGACTGTGTATTTGTGACGTCACAACCTTGTGGAAGTCCTGAAGACTTGATTGATGGTGGATTTAGAGTTTTGATACTCTCACAGTGTTTATAAAGCACCCAGACCTGATTAATAATCAAAATAGACCAATTTTGTCATGTGGATTTGGTCTAATTATAAAGCCCTGATGCAGGACCTACTCTTTTTATTCTATCGCTGCTCCACACTTGCAGAAATCCACAAATTTACTAACTACAGAGGAATGACAGACAGATGTTTGTGTGTGCAGAGGAGACAGATTAATTCCGCCGACATCGATGTGATCTTAGGTGAGAAACGGCCACGAAACTCCCCAAAGTGCCACAAACACAAAATGCTCTTTAAACTAGTAATCTTGTTTTACCCTCTTTATATTCTCATTACATAATTACCACATTACATAATTTCCACATTGCACCAGCTGGAAACACACACTGATTTTCTTTTGCTGATTTTTCTTTTTTGCTAAATTGCTGAAAATGCACTAACACACACACACACACAGTTCAGTTAAAGTCCTTCAGCGCCTTATGTTGCTGTTCCCGCTGAGGTATAAGTGCCTTTGTGTGTCTTCAAGGTGTGGGTGTGCGTGTGTTCTTTCTTTGGTGTTTGTTTAATCGGATGTGCGGGCCGCCTCAGAGAGCGGAGCCACCTAATGCCGTGTTTCCAAGAGAACACGGACGGTCTTGCCAAGGCTTAGATAAAGACATAATGCATGAACAGAGAGCAGAGAGCGATAAACACAGACAGAATATCATGTAGTGGCTCGGATAGAGATACATATCCGCTGCAGGAGCTCAGCCCAGGGACGAGGAATCTTAGAAGAGCAGGGTTTGAATTCAAATCAAGGAACATCATTTCACCCACATAGACTGAGGGGGGAGGTACTCTCAAAAAGAACAGGAACTTTGGGGGGTCAGCAGTTTGCAGAGCTTATTACAGCTGCCATTTTTAATAATCTCTAGCCGTAAACTAGTTTGGTTCTTGTTTTTTTTACTGGGCTTCGACACATCAACATGGAAGTTATGGAAGAAAGCATACAACAGATTGAAGTCCAGGCCTGGTTGTTTAGTCTCACTCAACAGTGATGTGTTTGTGGGTTTCACAGACCAGTGGAAACACAATCAACAGCAGACTTAAGGAATCTTTTAGGTCCTGGGACTGAAAACTGTGAAGCTTTTAAGTAAACGTTGATGCACAAACTGTCATTATGTTTTTATCTTCTTCTTCAATGTCTTTTTTTGTGTGTTTTCTTTCCCTGCAAGCAACCTTTAAGCCATCACACACATATTAAAGCGGCAAATGTTTTGCGCGTCGCCGGCTTATTCACCAATTTGTTTGATCGCGGCAGATTTTGAGAAAATTAAAAACCCCTTATCGCACCTGATCGAATTTACATTCCCCGTTCCCCGGCTGTCCCGCTGTGTTTCGGCTGAATTAAGCCCATCATTGTGCGATCGTACAACACGGCCAGAGTTCTGATCGGTGAGGCAGAAAGGCTCTGATTCTCTGATCCTCTTATCTCCCCTCCATATTTATAAATCCAAGATCTGTCTCTGTTTCTTAGTCCCCGAGTTCTGCTCTGTAAACTGCCACATGCTCCAGCATTTCCTTTGAGCGTCTGTGTGTGTGTGTGTGTGTGTGGCGTCTCTGTGTGTGTCCGAATTGGAAAAGCTGTGATGTCTGGCATTACACTTTAATTTCCATGGAAATAGGTTGCGGGAGAGAGAGCCCAGAATGAGATGGGAATTTCAGAGGCCCCAGCACACACCAGTTGGAATTTACCAACCGGCTTTTTGGTCGACAACATACATGCGCACACACACACACACGCTCCCGAGACTGCCTCATTCATGCTGTGTCGAGCCCCTGTTTTTTGTTTTAACGCAGGATGGAAACATAAGGATAAGTGAGAAACATCTAAATGGGAAATTATTTTAAAAAGCTACAGAGCTTTTTTCACAAGAACGTTGGGGAACTATGTTATCTTAGATCCAAAAGAGATTACAGGCCCCCCCAGAAGATTGGTGCTGATGGAACGGTCACGACAAAATGCACTCCCCTAAACTGTGCCTAATTTGAACTGGCTCAATAAGATCCTTTTCCAATATCTTCCCCACACCTGGGGCCTGTGCTGCCACGCCACCAGACGCTGCCTAGAAGGCATGCAAAGCAGCCTCTTCCAGACACTCGCACAATCCCGAAAGGCAAACACGGAGACATCTGCGCCAATAAGGTGTAAAGAAAAAAAGTTTTAATATTACCAAATAGCACATGCTGCCATCGGGAGATTATCAAAATTGAGGGAAGAGGTTGGTTGGAGATGGTTGTAGCCTGGTTAGTCAGGAGCCGAGGATCTTATAAGATACAATATGCAAGTATTAAAGGAGACGTATGAATATATGAATATATTTTCTGGTTCACGACTTTATTTCGGGTTACTACTAGAATAGGTTTCCAGGCTTCAGTGCTCTAATAACACATTAATTTCTTTCATACTATCCAGTGCGGCAGCTCTGTTTTCTCGCGTCTCTCTGAAATGCTCTGTTTTAGCTCCTGTCTCTTTAAGGCCCCCCCGCCTCCCAAATACCCAGTCAGCTCTGATTGTCTGTGAATATTCTCATTCATCCAGGTCATAGTTATCTCAAGGAAATTGAATCGAACGCAACTGGATTTGGTTTTTGTCTTGAAGACGTTTCACCTCTCATCCAAGAGGCTTCATCAGTTCCTGCTCGCTTGACTAGGCTGGGACTAGTCCAACTAGCCGGTGAGGAGGTCCAGCTATTTAACCTCTTCAGGAGGCAGTCACAAGGCCACTGATGTCTGTTGGTCGTATGTGCTCCATTATTGCCAACGACAGTCGTTAGTATGGTCGTTGGGGATGGTGGAAAGTTGGTTTCGACTTCGTTAGTGCTCTATTGTGTTGTAACGACAGTCGTTGGAGTCACATGAGGCCCTCTGATTGGTCAGCTCACAAACGCCCGAGTCATCAACGCTGACCTCGTCTCCGGTCGGCTCTGACGTGTTTTCAGCTTCTAGTTAGCGCTTCTAGCTACCGTTAATATAGGAATAAGTTATGTGACGGTGTGATATGGTGCACGGTGTGATGTCACAATGTCACCCAATCAAAGGCGGGGCTACTGACGAGGTGTTTCTGGCACTTCAGGAGCAGTGTTTTCTGTGGGAGAGAGGGAGACTTTGGGCTTCTTAACTTTTAAGACCTTTTATATGCACAAGAACGTAAAAAACACCAAAGGAGAGGAAAAGTGTAAGAGGTCTCCTTCAATAAACAGATGATACGCCGGGGCGAGGTAGCAAGCTGGAGGACAAAGGAAGGGGTTGAGGAGTCGGAGGGGGGGAATGAGTGGACATGCCCTCAAAAGGCCTGGTACAAACAAAAGTAGAGAAGCAGGACTTGAATATTCATAACCCGCGACCAGACAGGCCTGTCGCTTTCATGTGCACGAGGAAACAAGAGAAGAAGGCAGGCAGGGAGGGATGAGAGAGCGATGAGAGAGCGAGCGATAAAGGCAGTAAATGAGAAACGGGAGGGGGAATAAAAGTTTGCCGTTAAGTTAAAATATAGGGCGATTTCAAGCTCAATTACAGAACACATGAAAGCTTGAGCCTATCACGTCTCCGTTCCTCTGTTCTTTCTCTTCGTCCTTCAGTTTTTTCCTTATCCCTCCATCCCTTGTCATCTCTAACAGCCGCTTCCCTCTCTCCCCCCCCCGCCTTAAACTCTTGCCCTCTGTCTTTTCCTTGACTTCCTCTCGTTTCATCTCTTCACTCTGTTTTCTCGCTTCCCCTCCGGAGGGCATCTCTGTGACGACGAGCCTTCAACTGAGCAACAGTCTGGCTGATTTCAATATATTTTCAGAGCGTGGGTAGCGTCAAACCTTGGCGAAAATATCTTTGAATATCAATTTTAATAATGAGATGCCCTTTATTTGACTTGCGAGACACTTCAGTGCAGGTATCTCGCAAAGGAAAGTTAAAAATCCAACGACTGACTTCATATGAGAGCTGCAGCTCCAAACTTCGTCTGTGGGTTACGACGGCGAAGACATGTGAACCGGCCTCAGGGAGGGAAAGAAAAGAGGGAATGAAGCGGGAATGATGACGGGTTTTGGAACTGGACAGAGGAGTTGGTTTGAGTAATGGCTGAGCAAGAAAGGCAAAATTAATGTCCCAGGTTGAAATTAAAAAGGAAAAAAAAAAGATGGAAAGATTTATTGATTTATTTTCTCAGGAAGTCCTTACTGAAATTTAGGAAAAAGGCCTATATCAGATCAAGTAGCTGTCATTTAGCCCACAATACTGTCTCCATTAATTAACTGTCATTTCTAAATGTTAACAAATGCCCCACTTCAATGTGGCAGCTGACAATAAAAATGATTTGTTTGATCTATCTCCTCTCGCACAAAACCGCCATCCACACCTCGTGCACCAAGGTAATAACCATGCAGTATCATTACCAAAGATTAATAGGGCTTTTAATATAGCCATTAAACTCCAGGCTGAAATATAGATGACAGTTGTCGGCCGAGATAGTATTCTATTCCATTTCAGGATGCTTTGAAGCTCCTCTGGGTACCGGAGTTATAGGTGTCGCTGGTGCTATCAAGAGCTAACAACATCCTTTGGCATTTACACTTCACTGGTCTCCAAACTATGAGCGCTGAGCTTGTCTGCACGGTGGAAACTATCACAGCATTTCAAAATGGAGCTTCATAAGATTAGAGAAAAACACTCAAACGGAACCAGGATATCCATTTGAAGTTATTAGAATACATTTTATGCCCTTCATTAGAGGGGGAGGGAGAGACTTGCAGAGATCCCAGCTGGACTTGAGCCAGGGCTCATAGTCGGGACATTAAACCCCTATACAACCCTTATCCTCAGCCATTTTATATAGTTTAGGGCTGGGCTGATGAACTATGCCAGCGTCCATTGGCGATGGATGACCTCAATGACCGATTGTAACACAGTGATTCAAAAGGCCCCATTAGAGAGCGCTAAAAAGTAGTTTGCTTGCGAGAGAGTTGCCTTAAGGCAAGAACTGTTGGCATTTTGACATGTGGGAGCAAAAAAGAAAAGTAGTTTGTTGTCTCCATGCCCCATTTATTACTTTTGTATTAAAACAAGCCAAGACAGGCAAACCCAAGACACTCAGTTACATTGCTGGCAGCTGTGTTTCTTTTCTGCGGGCTGCTGTTGGAATGTTTTTCTTAATCACGCTACTGTTATTTGCATTTCTAAGCTATAGCTTCCTCGGTAGATGAGGAAATCTTGCCTCGTTAGGGCCAGAGTTACACCTCCGGCCCTAACGATATCATCAACCATCATGTTTCACTGTTGACATCTTGCAATCGTGTCTTTTTATTTTCAACAGAATCCTTCTTCTGGATTATATATACAACAACAAAAACAAAAGTGCTGTCAAATTCCCTTAAAATGTACACTTTGCTCGACCATCGACTATTGGATCTGCTACAGACCACAGATACTTTCCAACAGGAAAGCGGACATTTGCCAATATTTTGGCTTCATTTAGACAAAAAGGAAGTGAGTGTTTTGCAACCTACCATTGATTTCAACCCACTTTTTCCAAAAAATGAACTATATTAATATACAAATTACTCATCAAACCGTTTATCTCACTCTTTTTTTTTCATAAGCAAAGAGCAATGTGCAAAACACTTCTGAGGACGTGTCTCATCCCTTTAGGTATGGAAATCATCTCAGATTATGTAACATGCAGATAATTATTCTAAATCCTGTAACAACTAAAATGACAGTGGCTTTTGTCGTGATTATATACTCCCTGCAAGCTGGTGTCTGTGCTCAACAATGTTCATGAGAGAAAAGACACATCACTCTGTAAAATCTGACTGTGCATCCAGCAGTGCCAACAGAGCGCTGAGTGGTCTCTTTAATGCACTTCATATCAATAATTTAAGCAGCTGAACTTCTGAATTAATTCTGAATCAGGACCTATAGTACAGTATATGTAGTTGATGCTATTTCAGTGTATTATACATTTATATCTCATACTGCTCATCTCATTTTCAGGTTTTAGCTACGGGTTGGGAACATTAATTAAGCTGCCATTAAAACTGCTTCAGCCTCCTCAGCCAACAAAAGGAAATTACAGATTTTTATGAGCATTAGTTATCTGTAACTTTAATTACTTGCAAATGTTGATAGCCGAATCTTATTAGATTTGACAAGGGATTAAATGAGTGGCAACAATACTGGATTATGATTCAATAAATTGCTCTCGAAACCCGACTGCCACTCTTAGAAACATTCTTTATTGCCGTATTTATATCGGCAGTCACACCCCCGGAGCTAAACCAAGCATCAGGATGAAGAACTCCTCCACAACCATGTCGGACTCACTGCGAGAAAACTGCACTTCAGAGAGACACAAAGTATTTTTTGACCTTTACGTAACAAAGAAAGTTGACTAAGAACACATTATCTATAGCAACAGCTCGGGGGAGAAGTCGGTTGTCAGACAATTACTATTTAAATCATTTCACGACCATGAAGATGGAGTTGAGTGCTCAGAGTCTCTTTGCCTGATTCACTCCTGACCTGAGCTAAAAACAGGCAGACCGGGATTATGATGAACTGCCATTTCATAATGTTGCAGTCAGTACATGACTGTTCCCACAGTTATAGCTTTTCCTTATGTAAGTTTCGTACATGTGATCCCTTCAGTGGTATTTATAACCCAAGTACTTCTGGACCTCTTAGCACCTCTTGACCCAATTGGCAAGGGTTTTCAGGTCTTTATTCGCCAAATATAATAAATTAGCACATGCCTGAAGACTAGCACTGCTGTAAAGACTGCAAAAAAAATCCACTGGGAAGTAGGAAAAGGCAGGAAGGTCAGACATAGAAGTCAGTTAAAGAAATCAGCATCTCCATAGCCAGATCAGGAGAGCTACAAGCTGCAAAAAAAGGCAGTTTTGGACCCTAAATATGTGATTCTATAAAGAGGTGATAGATGAATTACTACAGCACATTGCCCTTCGTGCCAATCAAGGATAACCAGTGAAAGAACAACATCTATATCCCGTAGAAGTACAACACAACAATTAATCAACTGTACTTGATAACCCAACAGAGGTAAAGCCCCACAGTAAATCAAGCTTCATGGTGACTTACTTGTCATTATACAACACCGGGTTGTATCACGAAACAAAAGTTTGTAACTCTTTCATGCTACAAACCCATTAAATGCAAATGGCAATAAGATCAAGGCATCTCCACATTAAAAGTTCGACATCAGCAATCATTGTCCATCAACGCTGACTACGTGTGAGCACCAAGCATCAATGATGTAAACACAGACTCCACCTCGCTCATTCAGCTCAGAACACGGTCCACCAGACGAGTGCAACAGCTTCATCCGGGATGTTTTGGTGGTGACAGGTGTCTGTAAAGATGTAGACACAACAGTCCCTGATTTTCCATTGCTTGGTCAGTCCCAGTTTGTCCATTTCATTTCCCTGCGACCGGACGTCAACCAGGAGCAGCCTTCAATCCAAAATCCAAACTGGATTAACATGGCTCTTATGGTCACACAGCTAATATAACAGCTAGCTTTGTGACAGAACAGTGAAAAGCAACGACTGTAGCCATGGCATCTTGGCTACGTAGTGTGTGACCCTGCTCAGTGTTTCATAAATAGCTATAAAGAGCTGGTAGTCAGAGCTAACCAGGCTGAGAAGCTACCATCAGACTCTCTGATTCTCTCCTGGTAGAGCTTTTACAGTCAGTAGGAGCACATTTATGGCACTTTGAGGGAGTGTTCTGTGCAGGTACCTGTGTGGTAGCACAGCTAGCAGCTCCACTTTGAGAGGCTCTCGAGTGCGTGAGTCCACGGGGAAGCATCAGTACGCAGATGTAGCCATGCTGTTAAATGCGATTAATGTTACTGTTTGTCGGCCCTAAATATAATAACTTGTGAAGCTCTGAATATGGCACAGTTATCTGTGGGGACATGTGTTGTGTTTACTGCGGCTGAAGAGGAATGAATCTCTAAAGACGGGGAATCTACCTCAAAGTCTTGCCTATTACAACATGGTTAGGATGGGGCCAGGGACTTCACATGAGCTGAACCTTCAAATCAAACAGACACGTGATAAAAGGTATTATGAAAGCCTGATACCAAAAAAGTTGGGATACTTTTGACATTTAGATGAAAACAGCACAAAGGCGATTTATTTTTGTTTCACCTCATCAACTTCATCGTCTTTTGTAAATAGATGCTTATTGATGCCAGCAAAACGTCTCAAACAAGTCAACAAAAGACTGGGAAATCTGCGAAATGCTCCAAAAGCACCTGTTTGGAACATTCAACAGGTAAACAGGTGATAGAATCATGACTGGATATGAAAGGTGCTCCCTCCAAAGGCTCATGGTGAGCACAAAACACCAGGCGACAAGTCATTTTCAATGGAAGCCGGCGGTATGCAGGACCCTGTACGTATACGGGATGTATTCTTGTTGCTAGGCTTCACATGCACAGAATGACAAAGCAAAGGGATTACCGTCGTTTAGAACATATCTCACATCTCATCCGCACGATGCCGGCGATAATGCCTCGAATCCCCTTTCTGCGGGATTTAATGTGTCATTATCTTGTTCCTGTACACTGGATGGGATTGCGTGTCCTCAGGTTGATGTCAAAACATGCAAATATCTCCCAGTTATCACCTAATGATCACGGGGTCTTATCTTGATCCCTCTGTTCTGACTGTGTGTGTGTGTGTGTGTGCCGCCGTTCTCTTCCTTTTAATATCCAATCTCGTTCTCACTGCCACCGCTAATAAGTTTGATTTAATTAATTTTGAGCCTGCGTTCGTGTGTCATAGTGGGAGCGTCTGTGCCAACAGTTTTTCCCTTTTTTTTTTTTTTTTTTTAGTACTCCAGTGAATTTTATGTTGAGACTAAGATTGATTAAAGTCTGTTGATCCAGTCGTACAGTTCATTGATATTATAGACTACAACTCGCCTGGTAAATGGTACAGGGCTATAACACATTAAAGGTTCAGTATGTCAACTAATATTCTCAACAGAATGTAAAGAAATAACATTTTAGATGATTTTAGTTACTAGAGTTCCCCCCGGTGCTTTGACCTGCCAGTCCAGACCGCTAGCTGACTGGCTAACGGCAGCTACAGGCGACAAAAAAGGAGAAATCCACTTTCGGGGAATGCAAGAGTTGTTTACATGTTGTATTCCCTGTTGGTTTGCTCGTGCGGGTCAGCCTATATTCCGGCCATGTACACTGGGAGCTCGCCCATTTAAAATCGGTGACAAGTCTCCTTGTAGCTGCCTGTTTTTCACTGTAAAGCAGAACGTGGTGTTTTCTACTGCTGCGTGTTTCGCAGACGGAGGATGTGATGCGTGGGTGTGGAGTAGTTTAAAGGCACCTTTCGACGGAGCTGTGATAAGTAAGGGAATGTAATGTGAGAAACTAAGATCTCTAATCACTTTTGCTGTTGTAATTTGTAAAGTGATTGAATTGTTTGTTATAAATATGTATTTTTCAAGTGACACTGACAGGAAGTCACTAAGACATTGCAGAGCAGAGTCCTGAAAAACACGCAAAAGCCTATTTTTCTGCTCTCCTGTAAGAAATGTCTTGTGCCTGTGCCGATGTCGTGGATGAAAGTATCAAGCGATCCCCTTTTTTTTTCCCTGAGCAGATCGCCTCCATCACTATCTTTCAGGCGTCCTCTTCGGCTGGAATTAAACCCAGTCTCCCCCCCCACAACTGTGATTACAGAGAAATAGCTGACACGCTGTAACCGATGACCTCTATCTCTCTCTCTCTCTCTGTCTGTCGCTCTCCTCTCCTCTCCCTCCTCCCTTTTTTTCAACCCTGATTGGATCAAACCAATGACATCATGAACCACTTCTTCATCATCTCCTCCGGGCCTCGACTCAATAACAATGTCCCTCAAACATTGTACACAATCAATCAATCTATCAATCAGCCGAACAGCCGATCACTCGCACATTATTAAGGGCACTTCTCGTTTGAAACGATCGACAAACAGCGCTCTCCACAATCAGTGACAGACAAGCCGGTCGGGATTCAGAGCTTCACGCAGAGCTTCCCCGCAGAGGCCCGACTTAACAGGACAGCCTCCCTCGCAGCAGGGGGTGGCGGATTTTTCCGCGAAATAGAAGGTACGCCGGATTGCGGATTGGTTGCTGGATTTTTGGTTTTTGGCTCATTACAACATGCATGCAAGGACGTGACAAGCAGTGATGTCCTTGGTTTTTACAATGTGCATGTTTTTTTTCTTTATCTCACACCCATGTGTCACTCACATAATACCAGGAAGTTCTGATGTGGAATTTCAGAATTAAAGCCCTCTAAAATGTCAGATTTTTGCTACTATTTCCCTTTAATTTCAGATTTACATTAAAAGGAAACCACTTGTTTCCACAGCTTAATTTCAGTTCAGACTGATAGTACTCCACCTCAGAGAGTCACTCATGTAATATCAGGAAGTTCTGATGTGGCATTTCAAAATAAAAGCCCTCTGAAATATCAAATATTTTCAGTATTTTCCTTTAATTTCAGATTGAAATTTCAAGGAAACTACCTGTTTCCACAGACAAATTTCAGTTCAGACTGATAGTACTCCACCCCAGAGAGTCACTTACCCATTACCCTACTCCTTCTTCCCCTTTCTTTTTTCTTTTTGTGAAGCGACCTTGGGTTTCTTGAAAGGTGCTATATAAAGAGCGCTATATATATAAAGACCTCATCACCTCCGCAGCAGCTGCAGCTACAGCTGTGCGGATAGAGATTTTTGTGGATCTGTTGGCATCTGTCGCTCAAGAATTATATGTGTTATGAACTTTATTATTATTTTTTTTTTTTTTACTAAATTGAGCTCGAGGTTTTCAAAAAAAGTGGTGGGTACAAAATGACTCATGACGAAAACTGATAGGTACGCGTCCCCACCGTCCGTCCCCACCGTATTCTACGCGTCATTTTGTCATCTATTCCTGCAACAAAACATCAAAATGACCACACTTTTTTTTCCAAATTTGCTGCTGTCATTTGTTCTTCGTATGTCTTTTTCAAGAAGTAACTTCACCATAAATGACTGCAAGAAAGAAATATATTCATGTTACAAAATATTGATTGAGTTAAGATACTGGTTTTTAAGCTTTATTCCCCTTTCCGTGAAAACATGCATATCAAATACATGATTTTATGCTGATGATCATATGGCACTTGGAAAAATAATGGAAATTTGCTGCCTCGAGGCTCTTTTGAATAATGTAGTAAACATGTAGCCCTAGAAGGGAAAATAACAATAATTTGTGTTCTCATGTTTTTGGGGCGAGAGGTTAAGTGTGGGTGTTTCATCTGTGGTCACCTGTTGAGAGGTTGAAACCCATTTGAATAACGTAGTAAATAGTGCACCAGAGCTTTCTTTTCACTTTAATAATAGCTCAAGGGCTTTTTTTTGTGTTGCAAAACAGGGTAATATTTCTGACATCTCGCATAAAAAAGTTTTGTCCGAATGCAACAATAAATTCTGCCGGGGGTCGTATGTTTATGGATTTAGAATACCAACACTTGAATTATTTTTTCCTTCTGCTCTCACATGAATCTACCGTTTTTTTTTTTTCCTTTTTACTCAACACACAGGCAGCGAAACGTGCCTGCAGGCGCACATCCCTTGCACACACACCTAGCCCCTTTATATAGACATTGTGACTCGTGGTTTTAATGAGGACTTGAGGCTGCTCTGTTTCAGTGTCGGAGGTCTTCTGGAGAGCTGATTAGTCTTTCACTCTACCTACAGCTGAATTAATTCAATGATGGGCTGAATTATTTCATTCTTTCCTCCGATCTCACTATTCACATGACAAAGGGCTCGGATTTATGCGGAAGATATTCCCACTTCAAAACAGAGGGGCTCATCCATTTTACATGTAACATGAGGAAAGACGTAAAATTGGAGCTTGCGATGCTGCGAGGCTAAAAAATGAAATTTATTTAAAGAGGGACGGCGGGGAAGCGCTTCCACAAAACCTGTGTAATTTGCAACTAAAATGCTTTTTCACTTTGAATTCTTAGATTGTTCTCCAACATTGCCCCAAAAATTTAGTATTCCCAACAAATTAGACATTTCAGTAATACCTTTAAAACTAAAATCAAATATTTATTGCGAGAGCTGACTCCGTCTGCACCGTTTCCAAGTTTTAGTTTTTGTGCAGAGCAAACACAATGGGTTTAAACAATGGAATGGGCTTCTGAGAGGTTGTGTGTGTGTGCATGTGTTAGCATAAATGTTAACTGTGTTCCTTCAGTTCAGTTCTTGCTTTTCACATCTTTGTGTTCTCGGTTGTGTCTGTTTGCACTCGTGGATTCAAGGTTGCAGGGGTGAAATAGTAAAGTTTTGGCAAAGTTTTGGTTGTTTGTTCAGCCAGCATGCTAGTCGGTTCAGTCAAGTTTGCCAGGTTGGTCGAGCTGATGTACTGTGCGACTGCAATGCAGATGGCCATAAACAAGTCAGACATGAAGCAGTTCCTGAGTTATAGTGAAAGTAGGCAAACATTAGTGTCAAACTGTATTATTTATCAATGTTTAGGTGTTCAGGCAGCCTCACACGGGAGATTCAGACCCTCCAAAGCGATAACTAATGCTATAGAAGTGTTTTGATAGAAGCGCATTAGAGAATAGAGGATTTTCAAGCCAATGGTCAAAGTGCCTGAGCCGGGCTACAATGTGCAATCAGGAATTATCACCTGAAGATGTGTTAACAAGTGATTGGTGGACATCCAGGAGTGCACAGAGCTACCTAACAGGCCCACTGCATCACTCCCAAGTGATGCAAGTCCAAATGCAAAGTCCGGTCCGGTTAACCTTCACCATTAACAAACGGCATATAAGCATGCATCTGGCAGAGGAACTTAAGTAGTAGTATCAGTAGTTGTATCTAAAAATGGAGCGACACACATGATCAGTTGATACTTTAAATATTTTGCCATCTTAATCAGTTTGCCATCGGTTGTTTGGGTTTATTTGAGGATAAATACAAAACTAGAATGGCTCTCACTAGAGCGCATACCTCCGCTGAGGCCCAACGAGGCTCTAAATCAAGACCCATGCGTCGCTCCCCGAGAATTAATCGAGAATTAGTGCTGTGTACTGCCTTTAAAACTACATGGGGCCATTTGCTTCAGCGAGGACTCATCAATAGCAATTTCCTTGAGCACAGAAAGGCAGGAAGGACTCAGACCTTTCAAACATGCACACTTATAGACAGACAGGAACACACATACACACAAGCCATTAGCATTGATCACGACGCTCTCTGTTGTTTCTTGGCAAACATGATGACAGAAAAAAAAATGGATGATCCCTTCACACAGACACACACACGCACACACACACACGCACGAGAAACACAAAATGACAAACTTGCAGTCTCCGTGGAGCGCCACTGGAAATAATTCATGATTGGCTCCTATTGTTAAAGGCGATGTCAAGCACCAGGCTGTGAACTCGAGGGTGATGAAGAGCAAAATAAACAGATATTTACCCCTGATAGCTCCTGTTCAATTAAAGGGATACACTCCTGATTTCAGCACATATAATTGTTTGGTTAACGCTCCCTAAGCATGGATGGTGCTGAGCAGTGCCTCGACATTCATCGTTGTCACATTTTTAGAAACGTATTGCCCTCGTAAAAAACTGCAGACTGAAGCAGATCAATCTTGCAAAACAGTCACAACTTGCTTTTTTCTGGCGCTTTCAATCATGTCACGCAGCCTCCATCAGTCGAGCTTGCTCGAGTTATCATGAAGACCGATCTGTTGTCACCCAAGTTAAACACAAAGCCGTTTTAGTACATCCGATCCATGTCGGCCTAAAAGTTCAATTCTCTCTGGAAAACCTTCTAAAGGAGGCACCAAGGACACATCCTAATCAGATGCCCGATCCACCTCAGCTGGCTCCTTTCAATGCAAAGGAGAAACTTCTCTACTCATAGCTCCCTTGGGATGTCCGAATCCCTCCAGAGCTGCCGGTAAACTAGATTGTCCCCTTGTGGTTGGGCGGACTCCTGCCAAAAGCCAAGGAATCTGCATGATTACGATTACGATGAGTACACTTACGTATGTACACAGTCCAATACAGTTGGTGGGAATCTTACCTGAGTACACTTGGACTCTTGGACTCAGGAACAGGTATGGTAAACTTGTGTCCACACTAATCAAACAAACTAGACTTTGGGCTGTACTTGGATCTGGGCCTGGGTTCCTAATGAGAAAGCACCCTTGGTATCCTCGGTTCTTGTTCAAGAGTGATAAGAAAACTGAGTGTGAGATGGACGGACCGTTTGTATTGCAGCATCTGCAGAAATACGGATGTTCTGCTGGATCGTTGTGGTGAAGAGGGAGCTGAGTCGGAAGGCAAAGCTTTTTCTGTGGTCCGACTTTCACTCATGGTCATCAGCTCTGGGTAGTGAATGAAAGAATGAGATCACAGATACGAGCAGCCACAATGGGTTTCCTCCAGAGGCTGGCCTTAGAATCTAGAGAGAGTCGATCTTCTTTAAACCTTTAGATGTAAGGGAACCATCATTAATATCATCAGACACACCTGTGCTTGAATACATCCATTTCTGGTAAAGGTTTTGCCTTGCATAGCAACACATCTGGACGCAGGTGGCAACAGTTTATTCACCGCCTCCGCATGTGACAGTGTGCAATAATGGAAAAGGTTGAAAATACAGTAGTTGCATTTAAACAATAATTAACTGCCTATTTACTGGAAAACTGCAATACACGCGCTGATCAGCATTATAAATTACATTAGCCTCGGCAGCGGTGTTGGCGCAAGCTGTTTTTAATGGATTTTTCGAAAAACAACACGAGCAAGGTGGAGGTAGGAGGCAGAGCAACGCCGCAGCAGTGCAGCAAATTGAAGACTTTCATTAGCAATAATGACAAAGGGAAATAAGTTAAATTACAGCAGCTGTGATATTTTAAATCCTTTGAATAAACACTGGCGGGAGGTGGAACAGACAGCGGCGAGCACTTGATGAAGGCGGAGAGGGCGGGCGAGCGGGAGGGTGTGGGGTCCACTTCAAATACCCATGATGGTGTTGGTCACACGTGAAACCTCGCTAATGTTATTCAGCCTAGTGATCAGCCACAGCAGGACCCCTGCCACTGTGTGTGTGTGTGTATCTTCTTTTCCAACCTGTCGTCCCAGGCTCGCTCATGAATAATTTATGATGTACCGCAGAAAATTACATCTTTAGAATCACAGATGAATTCACCAGGGGCTGAGGAGGTGATGGGAGGAGGTAAAAGAAAAAAAAAAAGAGGAAGCGAAGAGGAAGACCTGATCACCCACCCGTGTGTGTCTTTTGATATGTGTGTGTGTAACTGCCTTCATATCTCCTTACTTCAGCTCTTTTTTTTTTTTACTTCAGCTCTTGAGCCATCAGCATGGTTTCTGATATGAAAAGGGCTCTGACTGTAAGACAGGGAGTAAAACACGAGGAGTGCCAGATCTAACACAGGTATACTGATCACCACCCATTAAGACAGAGGGCTGGTGGAGTAGAGGGGGGTTATCCACCAGTTGCAGGGTTGATGGTTTGGATCCTCGGCCTTTGTTTGGACACTTTGACAAAAAGCTAATTGAGATTTGTAAGGATTAGCTAACTGAGGAAGTTGGGTACGTGTTTTACATTGTTGCTTACTTCTTTCTGTGAAGTTTGCTCGAGAAAATGGGATTAAAAAGATCACAATAGAGCACTAACGAAGTCGAAACCAACTTTCCACCATCCTCAACGACCATACTAACGACTGTCGTTGGCAATAATGGAGCACATACGACCCATAGACATCAGTGGCCTTGTGACCGCCTCCCAAGAGGTTAAATAGCTGGACCTCCACACCGGCTAGTTGGACTAGTCCCAGCCTAGTCAAGGGAGCAGGAACTGATGAAGCCTCTTGGATGAGAGGTGAAACGTCTTCAAAGACAAAAACCAAATCCAGTTGCGTTCGATTCAATTTCCTTGAGATAACTATGACCTGGATGAATGAGAATATTCACAGACTTGATTAAAAAGATGTTAAATTGAACAAACAACAGAAGCATTAATGGACATTTTTGAACTCTTGAACTCCTGGCTACATTGAACGCATCACGTATGTTACAGGTGTGCTTGCTTACCAAGAAGTTCTTGTTTTCTACGTGTATGATTGTCCTCTTGACCTACTTTTAGCTGTCATTTTTGTTCCAAGACATCAGCAGTCACTTTCCTTGAGTACAGTTGGACATGAACCCAAGTTGTAACGACCTGTACTTTCCCCGTTGAACAAACCTCCTTTCATTTCAATTTCACATGCCTGTCTGCAAAAAAAAATGCGTGTAACCTCGTGATTACTACAAGAACTGACTCGCATTCAGATGCATTACCGAGCATCAGAAACACTTTTCTTACATCCTGCTGCCGTCCTCTCTGGGCTTTCCCTTCCGCTCCAGTCCACCTCAGTCCTGCTGAATAAATCAACACATTTGCATGCTTTTGAATTTAATGGCAAGAACAGTAACCGGGCTTATTCGAAAAGTCAAAGTAAATTCTGCCCCGGCTGTGTATTTATAGCACATTTCAACAACCTAATCTGGCTCTCTCGTGCTATCCGTGCCCTCATCATGCCAGTAAGTGCTTTCTCCGCGGCCCGCTTCCGTGGTGCCACGAGTGGAGGGAGGCCGGGTTGCGTGCGAGCGCAGATGTGCCCATCATTTGAGGAAAAGGGCTGCTGGGTACATCGTTTCATGAAAACACTTTTTAGTGACGTGTCCCTTTTTTTTTTTTCTTTAACGACAGTCACATTCACGGAGGTAACAGCTGGCAGCCGCCGCGCTGTCACAGACCGTTTTTCCAGGAGGGATTTAAAGGGAGATTAAAGTTAGTTGGCATCCCGTGATTGCACCATGTATCACTCACACTGTTCCCCCCAGTTAATGTCGAGTTGTGTCAAACATTTTGCGTTTAACTTTAAAGTGGGTGTTAACGCTTTTAACAACCTCGTTAAATTTAGGTGATTGCGATTTAAATGATTTGTTTCTTTCTGTCATTAAAACCTGAACAAGGTGTGCGAATGAACAGCAACGACGAAAATGTGCGAATGTAAAAAAATATGAGGTTCAGGCTTCAGGTAATGTGAAGGAAGCTCTCTGAATTTAATGAAGCCTCTGTTGTTTGTCACCTTCCTTAGTCTGTCGAGAAACCGAGTGAACCGAACAGATCAGTGCAGCACATCTGTTCAGAGGGAGCCGCTAATGTAGAGTAAACAAAACCTCTGACAAATTGATCCTCGCCACGATCATATGATTGCTTTTTTGCTTTTCTGGTGCATTGTTTCTTCGCTTCTAACTCTTCATTTTAAGATCTAGTTAAAGTTAGTGACCATCCACGAAGTAATCCACAGAAGGAACAGTGCGCAGACAGCAGTGGGCACCACAGAAGCTTTGAAAAATGATCTGGCCCCAGGTGGGTGAAGATCCGGTGAAGACGCGCCGCTGGGTTGATGAGTAGATAGACAGCAGGTGGGCGAGTTTGGCAGGTGTGCATAATCAGCGGGGATCCGGGAGAGACGAGACGGATTGACACGCCCACACCGCAGACACGCAGAGACAGACAGGAGACGCAGAGAGAGGAGAAACAGAAGGAAACACCAGAGAAAAATACCGACGTCATCTCCTATGATGAACATTTGACGTGTCATGTCGATGCATTTTAAGCTTTAAAATAGTTTGGATGCTCATCGTTATCAGGTGCCCTTTGTCGGAATGTTGTATTGATACCAATCAACAAGTGGTTAACATTCGCTGTTTGGTTTGATTTAGGCATCAAAGCCACTCGGTTAGGTTTATTAAAAACTCTTTATTAAGACATTATGTAACTTTTTAACCTTGAAATATCATCAAAATCATGTTGGTGGTTCAGTGTCTTGTGATCAGGTGAATGTTTGTTTCTGCACTGTGTAACTTCAGTCAGAGAGTCGGATCACAGCGTTACGTACGCGTCTACTTCAAAATACACATAACATTGTTATGATGTCATGAGTTTTGTTTTGTCTGACAAATTGTCACAGACCTGATTTTGTATGTACAACAGCGGTGTTGCACTCACAAAACTGTGGGGGCGCCAAATCGCACAAAATGCCAATTTCTACGTAATGTTGCTTTAACGCCATCTACATTTTATGAGTTTGGGATGTGGTTTGGTTGTTCATTGTCACAGTCAGATGCAACTTTGTTGTCAGGGTTACTATAATGATCATGTGGTTAACTTTGTGAAACTGTTGCTGTCTGGTTAGATTTATAGATTTAGACACCAATACTACGTTGTTGGGTTTAGGATTAAATCATGTTTGGGTTAAAAATGAACAATAAACGTATATACTTATGTTGGGTACATGACCTAAAGTAAAAAAAGTTGGGTTAGGGTAAAAAAATTATGTAATTCAATTAAGAACATCATTTCAAATAAGTAAGTGTTGACTTTCGGTTTCACATGGGACACGAACATCGGTGTCCTGGGTGAAAGTTTTGTTTTTGTTTGACCCATCCATCTTTTTTCTACATGACTTCGGTGCCTAAAACGACAAAAAAATGCATTGTGGTGATGCAAAATGACTTAACACACGCTGAAGATACTTTGGCACGGCCGTCTCTGTTCTCCGTGACGCTCTGATGTGTCAGCTGTAGTTTAAACAGTTGAAATATTCAGGAAAAAACTCCTTACATTTTGCAAAAGAGAACGTCAGGCACCAGTTTTACACATTGATGGACTATATGACAGCGATATTTGCAGCGGGCCGCTGGTCTCGAGAGCGAAATAATCCCCAAGAAAGTGCTGATGATAAACGTCACCATAAAAACTAAATAAAGAATGAAATATGTAGCTCTTAAATCGTGTTTGCTTTGCCTACAAAAGCAGACACTGAGAGGAAACCAGCTAGAAAAAGCGCAGTCCTTAATCCCAAATGTTGTTTGCAGATTTACTTAAGGTGTCTGCATTCTTTGTGTTATTGACTCTGGATGTCGTCTCGCCGACAGCTCTCGCTTTTCTCCTCTCCGAAGCAGCGGCGCTCGAAGAAAATGTCCCTATACGGATTCTGCCTGACGGATTGAGGTTTGCTGATCATTTCCTCGACAAATATAAGTATTAAAACGACCACGTATATCAGCAAAACTGAGTCTTTGCACTCGAGGGTGTGAAAAAGAAGCTACTCCACGGCCCTGCTTCCCGAGGCCGCACCAGCTGTGGGCGCCACTTCATTAGCGTTACAAACTTGAGAACAAATATGGCAGCAAATGAGTCAATAACACATGTCTGTATTCATCCCTCTGCACCCCCGGTTGCCCCCTTCCGCTGTAGATTTATGTATCATTGACAGCCCTTCTCTCCTCGCCGCGACGACGGACTGACAAGGCATCAATCTGCGCTCCCAGCTGAACGCCGCGCCGCCGAACACCCACGGAGATGCCAGACGATCGATATTCAGAATAAATTCTACCTTTCACTTCCTGCCGGCACCGCGGGAGAGAAGGGGGGATGGAGAGCACACACACACACACATATGTGCACTACACACACACACATCAGAGCAGTGTTAGCGAGGGCAGAGCAGTGGACATGTCAGCGTGCTGCAGGCGGGCAGGCAGTGAGCAAAACCCCCTGTGGTGAAACCTTAAAGTGTCATTAGCTTCCTCTGTTGCTAGACACCACCTGCCTGGCTGCCATTCAGCGTCTTGCATGCACTCAGCGTGCCCTTGAATGAAAAGAGAACACTTTTCCGAGAGAACATGTTTATAAGAGAGGTAAAATCAGACGACACACACAAACGCTTCCAGTGGAATCTGTCTTTTATTGAATTCACACTTCCGTTGCTCGCGGGCCGCTTCCTGTCGATGCTGTAAACGAAATTAAAAGAAGAAAGAAGGGAAAATCAAACATGATCGGACACACGGTCGTTTTTTTAAACATGTGTGCCACAAAAACTTCCATTCTCCCACTTCTCCGGTCTGAAAAACTTGTCGAAATGCACTCTCGTTCACCTCGCCGCGGTCGATACTCGGTTTTGAAAAACGTTATCCGCACCCCCCAAATATACCTTCCCCTCCGCATGGTCGTGCAAGACTTGAATATCTGCAGAGATCGCTGCGTCATAACAGACACAGAAGCTCGCTCTGGCAAAGAGACGACTTCCTCAGCTGCTCCTCTATTTTTTACTCCGCCGCTGACTCATAAATGATTTTTGTTGTGCTCCAGCTCCGTGCAGTGTGTGTGTGTGTGTGTGTGTGTGTGTGTGTGTGTGTGGGGGGGGGTGATTACGTGTTGGTATGACTGGAGAAAAAAAGTCTGGATTCTGACATGGGGGTTCAATTTGACAAATCATCACCACCGTGCTCTTTCAAAACAGTACTGATACACACATCTTTAAAATCGTTTTTTAAGATTTTCACCTGTTCTTTGCAATTCTTTAGTCAATTACTATATAAATGTATCGCCAGACCTCTTTTTTCGCTTCCTTTTCTCAAGAGAGATGAGAGTGTAAGTCCTGGGCTCAATATCTCACTCCTCAGTATTATAATTGCGTACCTGAAACTAATGATTGAAGTTGAAGAGGAATTTGTGCCATTTACCTCAATGAAAAACAGTTTTATCATGAGTGAAAATCTGTTTTATATTATTATTAGATTATATTATTGGATTATTACAACATCCTGCCCAGGCTCGGACTTATAACTGATCAATTATTGAGAATTGTTACATTTTGACAGACTTTTTCTACTTTAACCGGCGCTTCTTTTCTAGCCTTTACGGTACTAGCAGCCAGGGAAACTCACAGACCGATTGTTGTTCATCACTCACAGGACACAACTCCGCCAATCAAATATGCGTATTGTGTTGCGATTCGAGTCCGACAGAGATGAGACAGGACGAAAAAACAGAAATTTTAATAAAGAATGGACTCTTTTGTTCATTCTTCCAACAGGCAGCACTGTTTCAACCCTATCTAAATGTTAAGTTGGATCTGATTTTAATTATTTTAGTTGAGTTTAATTTATAATACAGATTATATTGTAAGATTATTAACACATTCGTATGTAAAATCTTAATCTGTAAAGTGACCAAATATTGTAGACGAGTAAAAAGTCAAGTACTTCCTTCATCAATCAAAGCACTGAAAAGCAAGTACCAGTGTCTTGAATAAGTGAACTAAGTTTCATTCTACTTCTACACGTGGTTACAACAGAATAGTTAACAAAGAGGGAAAACATTGTCGTTGTAAGTGATGAGCAACAACTTCAAACAAAACAGCGCCGTGGTACGACTGCTCCCTCTCTCTCCGTCTTTCCTTCTTCCTCGGCTTCCTCTTTTCCCCAAAGCGCTCAACATCGTCTCTCCTCGCCTCCTTTGATCCAGACAAAGCACATCTGGAACAGTTCCCATGACAGGAAAGCCCGTAGCCAGAGTGACGACACCGCTCGCTCGCTCGCTCGTCTCTAAAGGACACGCTGAGTACGTGTGACATTCATACTCATGAACACAAACTCAGCCTCGCCGTCACCTCTCTGATGACAACCAACAGGACGTGACAGTCTTAGCACTGCTAGAATAATCCTGGCAATACTGAAGACAGTGCACACAGACATGTAGGTGATACGTGTGAGGTGATGCTCCTTTGTCATTTGCTGAAGGAGCGTTTAAACCCCAGAGGTCAGACACAGGACAGTTAAAGAGACGCTGGTGCTCTCAGCCTCTGTGGTTGCGAGGGGGATTCCTGCATCACGAGGACACTAAAGCCTCAGATAATATCCCAGCAGGGTCAAAGGGATTAAGCGAGCGAGCGAGTCAACACACTATTGTAATACAAGAACTGGTGGATGACGGCAGAACGGTTTCTGGTTTGCATGCAAACAGCAGTCGACGTCCTAAGAATTATATAAAAGAACAATCAACAGCTCTAAAATCAGGAGTCAACACTAACGAAGCTGAGGTCACAGCAGGCACAGCGCTGCTTGATCTCAGTGCTCGAGCTGCTAACGTGCTCACAGTCTCAAAGCTTACGTGTTGATGTTTAGCAGGTGGGATGTTCGTACGTAAGCAGGCCTTCGTTTGCTCCAAAACACCAAGTATCAGGTAAATTGAGATGGTGCTGGTTGTCTCTGCTCCTGAGCTGTGACATTTAATAATGGCCAGACGATTGTTTGAAGTCGTGAAGTGAAGTTGACCTTTGACCTTTGAATTCCATCATTTTATCCAACATTTGTGTAAAATTTTGTTGTAATTATCGCATGAATTGTTGAGAAATGGCCAAAAATGTGTTTCGTGAGGTCACAGTGACCTTTGACCTTTGACCACAAAATTACTAATCAGTTCATCTTTGAGTCCAAGTGGAGGTTTGTGCCAAATTTGAAGAAATTCCTTAGATGCATTTCTGAGATGCGTCATAGTGACCTTGACCTTTGACCTTTGACCACCAAAATCTAATCAGTTCATCATTTTGTGCCAGATCTGAAGAAAGAATGAGACCGACAGACAACCCGAAAACATAATGCCACAGCTATTAATGACACAAAATAAAACTTTTATAAATAATGAGAATATAAAACATTATAACATTTATAAAAAACGAGAGATGAAAACAAATCAGAACTTCCAAAAATCACCCATTTTATATTCTCCCGACTCGATAGTATTACACATTTGCAACACCAAAATGCCTAAAAGCCCAAATCCAAACAAACAAATGAAACAAAAAAAAAAATGCATTCGTAGACACTGATATGAACAACGTCTGTAACTGGAGGCAACAACTGAGGGAGAGATTGAGAGGGTTCAAATTTGGTAGCTCGCTTTTTACATCCACTAAAATCGAACTCCCTTCTCACGCTGGAGAAACAAACACAGACAACAGCACAGGGATTATTGCGGAAAGCCAAAATCCAGATGCAGATTTCTCACACCTGAAACCCTCCTCGTTCTCTCCGCGATCTCAGGTGAGACACACGAACTCTCGGCTCTGGCTCGCCGACCGCGCCGGCGAGACCTCCTGAGGTGCTCCGCGACTTAATGAAAAACTTCTGAGAAACTTTCCAGAGCACGAGAGACGGAGGGAATCGCCACAGAGAGAGGAGGAGGAGGAGGAGGAGGAGGAGGAGGAGGAGGAGGAGGAGGAGGAGGGAAGCGTGGGCGTGTTTGTGCACATTCGCTCAGCTCGGCCGGTCGGAGAAATGAAGTGCTATTATATACGAACACAAGGCTGTAATATAAGCCGCGGTACACAACGCGCTTTATTTGTGTTGCATCAGCCCGGCGTAGGCTGTCCTCCTCGCTCGCTCGCTCGCTCGCTCTGTGTTTATGCAACTAGTTATCAGATATAAGCCAGCCTCCTTATCATATTGTATGTCTCCGGGCTGCGAGTGGGTTTTCGCTCAAACTTTTCCCCCAAACTAAACGATTGAAACGGAACAGAAACTTTAAGTCCTCGAGACTCGTTGGCCGCCGCGTGAACCCCCGAACGCTCAAATCCCATTTCTGCGGTGTGGAGAAATGGGGAGAAAAAAAAAATGGAGGGAAGGAGATGAACATGGCGGGGGGGGGAGTGGGAAGAAAAGATGTTGGGGGAGGAGGGGGGGGTTGGCGTGCTCAGTTGTCTTAGTAGATAAGAAATAAGCTCATATAGCTTGAAATCTCCCCGGATGTGCTTTCAACAAGGTGCATAAGCAGATATAAATATATTAATGGGAGCAGCCTCCACATTTATTAAAGAGGGAATCCGCCATATTTCCGCGGTGCAGAGGATGGCACCCTGAGGGGTAATGAATGACACAGTGATTCATCTGGCTTTTGTGTGCGTGTGTGTGTGTGTGTGTGTGCGAGCGCATTCGGTGTGACTCTTTAAGACACGCAGGCATCTGCGCGCCGTCATGGAGCTCGTGTGTCAGTCGGAGGAAGCCGCCAGATGTTTTGCCGCAGTCATGCTATCGGTCTGATCGTAACGGTCGTTCGTTTTCCCGTCGTCACGTCGCGGCCCCACCGCGTCTGTTTAATTAATACCCGGCGTTCGCTCGCAAACAAAGTCAAAGTCGGATGCGTTAGCTGCGGTTTGCTGAGAGTCGCGCCTTTACTCTTTTGTCTCTTTGTTATTTTTTTCTTCCAGTTTCTCGCCTCCCCTCCTCCTCACACAGGTTTTCATTTGTCTTTTCGCAGCCTGCCTATAGGCTCCTATATTATTCATGAACTCCATATTGTTTTTGGCTGATGCAGAAGACATGTTTTCCCTCCTATGCTACCTACAACCCGCATACGTCTCCCCCCCTCCGAGGCCTCATCCGCAATTTAGCAGGGCTAAACTTGAGGATTACTGGAGGTTTCCGCATTCATAATTAATGCTCATGCTACTTTCATCTCATCATATAGTCGGTCGATACGCAGAGATGAGGGGCGACAAAGGTTGTGACACCGGCACCGTTAATGTATTCACTGCTGGACCGGCAAACTGAAACACAGGTCAGTGATGAGGCTTTGATTCTTCTCCGTGGTTTGAGCGAGACCACTTAAAGTTAAAGCCGTGCATTCAAAGTGAAAAATTAAGAATAAGTGTCCTAATTCTTCAGAGTGTTTAATTATTAGATTGTTAAATCAAATTATTTAATTATGTCCCGCAAATTGGACTTAATGAGATAATGAGACCCCCAAATGATGCTGAGTGAAATAAAAACACTCAATCTCGGACATTTTTCAAGTCCTAATATGAAAGTTTTGTTTGTACAAATTTAAGTTGCAGGATTACAAATTCCTTCAAGTTCCTTAAAAATGAGCCATTGGAAACATAAAGTTTTACCTTCCTTGTGTTGAATTTAAAAAGTAACTGATAACCAGCAACTGTCTTCCTGAGAAATACATCCGAATCATCCAAGAAGAAGAGCAAAAGAGGAACTGGTGTGTGTCATGTCGTTACGGAGTCAAAATATCCATAAAGTTATGCAGGAGATTGCTTTTTTCTTCCTGTTTCCTGTCAGCACTTAAAGGGTAACTCCACCAATTTTACAGATTAAAGTGTGTTTAAAGGTCTTGAGGAGTACTACTGCATATGTGAAAAAAGTAATAGTCTATAAAAACCTTTTTGTGGCTCCACAGGAAGCTGCATGTAACCTTTTCCAGTGATGTCACTCGGTGGCTCTGCAGCATTGTGGGTAATGTAGGCAACAGGTTTTGGAAAGCAGTCCAACTGTCTAATCAAAATCCGATACAACAGAACCTGAGATACCACCTTTGTTATTCAACACATTCTTCTTCCTTTTCAAAACCCAGTTGCCTACATTACCCACAATGCAACAGAGGCACCCTTAATCACTGACCACAATCTTTTCTCCACCTGACAAGTCATTATTGTGCCTGTATTAAACCAAACCTGATCCATGACAGCGCCAGATCATTTGTTACAGAACTGGAAGCCGCTGACAAATGATGTCACGCTGCCAACTAGAGCCGAGAGATCAGAAAAACTGCCAGTAGGTTTTTCAAAAAGGATATTTTTGCTGTTTAATTAGGAGGGTTTGTTATGTATTTCCCCTGAAACCTGGAGTGAAAATCTCTCCGACAATGAGACAACAGTACTCAGATGAAACCACAGCATCTCAGGCCAGGTAGAGCTTAAAAACCCAGTGACTCTTTTGTTTGTCTTTTGTTTGCGTGACTTTAAAGTCTCTTTTTAGTCGGAGACGGACGCCTGACGAGCTTACACGGACATATTTTGTTCTCGAGGCTCGGCGTATAATCCAATAATTGTAGAGCGCATCTGTAAGCGGGAACAGTCTGCAGTGTTTCACCTTTATTTATCCTGGTGAGGAGCCTTTCTCGCAATATATTTGTTCTTTCATTTTCTTTAATTTATTGTGATTGACAATACTGATTCTGCCTCTTCCCTCACGGTGACCTTCTCCGTCTTCTCCGAGTTTTTTCTTCTGAGTGGCGGGACGGTGAATAACCTGCCCGTCTTTGAGAAGTTAAAGTCTACTTTCCCACTTTTTCACGATCCGTCCCTCAGCTATTTTCCTCGCAGCTGTCTTCCTGCCAATCTCCACCTCCCTCTCCCCGGCTCCTGCCATCAACCCACCCTGATATTATAAGTCACAGAATCCAAGTAATCTACCTCATCAAATGTGATGATATGCAAATGGCTTGATTATAACATGACAGCAATCAGCGGGGCCCTTTTTTAGCCATCATCATATTGGATCTAAAAATGTCTGCCAACCTTCTCGCACGGCGCACAGAATGACACTAACGCCGGGCATTAGTGAGTCATAATGCGTCAAGCGCGATTACGCCTCGGCAGCCAGCCGTGCGCTTCCGAGACGTGTATAATCCATATCATTCATGTCGTGTGAGCGCTTTGTGTTTCTCGATGGCAGCAGATCAGAGAGGCACGTTCGCTTTTTTGTCGCTTTTCAGAGCGAGTTCTCGGAGTTTCACGACTTTAATTAACATCTCAAACAACAACAAAACAGGCGACGCGGAGAGGTTTTTTCCCTGCGAGCCACCAAAACGTATAATTAAAGCAGCATTTATGCAGAGTTCATGCATGAATCATTTTCTATTAATCACCGACAATGTCTCGCTGATACACTCGTTGTGTGCGGGGTCAACGCCGGTTCCAAAAGGTCAACTTAATTACCTCGTATCTGCAGCCTGATTTTCATCCGCCCGTGACCTTTTTCGCCTCCCTCCTGACCTCCGCGACCTCTCACACACCCCAAGTTTTGTCCACGTGTGTGTGTGTTTGCGCTCGTCAGGCCTGTATCTGTGTGTTTCCGCGTGTGTGTGTGTGTGTGTGTGTGTGCTAAAGACCTGTCTGCGCACCAGACACCGAAGCGGTTTCATTAGGATTGCTGGTTCCCAGGAGGGGGGCATGTGAATAATTACCAATTAGACTGTTGTCAAGAGCCAGTGGTGGTTGCGGCGGCGTGGCAGCCGCGGAAGGTTAGGGTGGGTGTGTGCGCATGTACTTGTCTGACATGAGCGCGAGGGTGTGTACGGATATGTGCGCGAGGCTTTTCTGATTGCACTCCCCGAGCGCTGGAGCGTGCGGTCGTGGCTGTTAAATACAGAACGTTGTTTAATCTAATGCTTCAGTCACTTGCTGGGCTTTTTGTCAGCTTTGTCAGCTAATTATAAAATAGCCACATGGATTATACTCTCGTTCTCGCTCTCTCAGTTTTTTTTATTTTTTATTATATCACATCCCCGCTTTCCGCAGTTTCTCACGTGACCGCTTTTACACCAAAATTGGCGTGTATGTGCAACGTTGCGCGTTACGTTCGCCATCACGAATGCACCCAGAATGCTGTAGAAACCAGCAGATCACACACCTCATCAGAATACATCTAGAAGACTTTAAACTTGATTTTAAAAGTCTTAATAAAAGTCTGGATGTTGACACATTGTTGTTGGAAGTTGCTAAAGAAGTGACGTGTCTTGCGTCTTCCTCATCTCTTGTTGAGGGCTGCACATGGATCAGCTAGCTCACTGAGCACAGAAGTCTCTCTTTAAAGCCGCAATTTGTACGAATTTTAGATGAAAACTATCAAGAAACAACTAAAAATATGTAAAGAAACAGCAGTAAGCATGCTAACCAGCTAGCCCCAGCCCGTCCCGGTCCAAAGCTCCTGTGCTAGCGGTGTAAACACCAACAGTCCCCTGGTCCTGGAGCTCCTCGTCCAAACTGCTAGTTGCACGGCTAACTGAGCTAACTAGCCAAAGGCAGCTACAGTTAGCATTTATGCAGAGTTCATGCATGAATCATTTTCTATTAATCACCGACAATGTCTCGCTGATAGACTTTAAACTTGATTTTAAAAGTCTTAATAAAAGTCTGGATTTTGACACGTTGTTGTTGGAAGTTGCTAAAGAAGTGACGTGTCTTGCGTCTTCCTCATCTCTTGTTGCGGGCTGCACATGCATCAGCTAGCTCACTAGCACAGAAGTCCCTCTTTAAAGCCGCAATTTGTATGAATTTTAGTTGAAAACAATCAAGAAACAACTAAAAATATGTAAAGAAATAGCAGTAAGCATGCTAACCAGCTAGTCCCAGCCCGTCTCGGTCCAAAGCTCCTGTGCTAGCGGTGTAAACACCAACAGTCCCCTGGTCCTGAGCTCCTAGTCCAAACTGCTAGTTGCACGGCTAACTGAGCTAACTAGCCAATGGCAGCTACAGTTAGCAGCGGCTAGTCTGGTGATATGCTGTGCCTGTTTGTTTTGATATGATTCTTACATATTGCATCTTTAAAGCTCAGCGCTTCTAGAACAGAGACGGGTGAAAAAGTATGAACAAGCCAGCGTCTGAAACTGTCATGGCGGCCGCAGAAGGGCCGCAACTAGTATGTTCGCCCGGGTGTTGTGTTTTCATCACAGCTGATTGAAGCCAGAGCCGTGACTACTGCAGAATCTGCTGACGTGTGGATTAAATGCCGATTGTAGACATTCACATTGAAGGCAAAAACCAGATGTTAGTGGGTGTTTTGTCTGCTGTCAGAGGGGTAGCTATTTCAGAAGTTACATGGGCGCACTGAAAGACATGTTTGCATCTGATTGAATAGCGATGAGTGTTTGTAGACGCCGTATGCAAGTGACCTTCTCGTGATTTAAAAGCCCATTCGCCTGCCGTGCCTGCGTTGGAAACAACCTGACCTTCCTCGATAAATACAAAACTCTCTCAGCGGTGTTGTGGATTTAGAGTGTAGCGTCTCCGCTGAAGGTTTACCGACTATTAAATCTTACTTTATGATTCGAAGAGATCCACATGTGACCTTAAAATTGAGCTTTTTTTCCCCACTCTTTATTCCTAGAACGGCTTTATTTGCTCTTTCACTTTTACTGTTTATACACTCTTCCCCCCTCCCTTCACATTTTATTGTGTCTGCCTCTTTGCTCCTGCTTTAACTCTCCGCACCTGTATTTTGCTGTTTTATTGGTTATCTTATTTAATGCGTCTCTTGTAGTTTAATTTTATTATGAAGCGCATTGTAACGCCGTTAAGAAGCGCCATAAAAATAAATTTCACCGTTAGCGGTATTGCTTTTTTTTTTTTTTCGGGAGGTCTCGAAGGTTTAAATTGCGCGGCGGTGTGAATCAGATAAACCATAATCATAAAAACCAATCTCACAGTAGCTCGGAGGAGAGGAGGGCAGAATAAAAAGATATCCAGAATGGTTTTGTCTCTACATCTTTATATGTCTTTACTGTAGCGCTACTAAACGCCTCTACGTCGGGCACGCCACGCGGCGATATGATGTCTACTTTTTTGAGTGATTTATTAGAAAAAAGGAAAAATGAGAGTAGAAACTGGGGCTTATTCTCCCAGGATGCACCTGCGTGGGAAAAAAGGAGATAGAAGAGCGTGATAATACACTACTGTCAAGCTCACCTCGCTCCACCCTCTTCATCTTTTTTTTTTCGCATGTTACCCTCGGTTCTTCATTCTGCTCGGCTCGTTCCTTGACAGGCCGAGATGGGACGAGATGATAAGGGGAGAGAGGCGAGCCGGTTGGATGATGGGTTGCCTCTTTTTTTCTCCCCCCCCCGTGCTCTAACCTTGTTCTGCTCACCTTCATCTTGATCTCTCCGCACCTATTGTCTTCCTCTTCTTCTTTTGTACCTACAGCTACCGCGTTTCCCGACTCTCTCTTGTTCTTCTGCGTCTCGTCTTTCATCTTCTTACTCCTCGGCCCCCGCGAGATGAGGAGCGTTTCAAAGAGGTGCAGGAAAACAGCGAGTGTCAGAGGCCTCGCTGCGGATTGGTCCATCATAACATGTTACAATATTTCTCAATCTCCTGCTCTATTTTTAATTGTCTTTCTTTCTTCTGGGTTTTTTTTTTCTCGTCTCTGTCCGACTCTGTTCTCATCCCGTAGTCCAGAGAAAACAATAGCCTTCGGTTTTCACAAGTCACTCTCCTCGTCTTGCTGATCCGATCCCCTGCCTCCCCTTATTTTCTGCTCCTGCACACCTTTACTCACCACCACCTCCTCCTCCTCTGACCTCCATCGCCGCCTGGAGAAAGGAAAGTGAGGAGCTTTGCTCCCACCCCGTCTCTCCTCGGCCGTTCCTCCGTATATCATCATGTCTGTCTCTTTGCTTGGCACGAAAGCCTCGGGCAACAAACGAGACTCTGCCTAGGGTTCAAATAGAGAGGACAGCTGGGCGGTGTTTTAATTTTTCAGCCACAGTGGCGGCATGGCTCCACTGATGGCAGTTTGTTGGACGGCCAGTGCACCACCTTCAGTCCAGACTAAAAGATCTTGCACAGATATTCACCGTCACCAGATGATGAAGCCGAATGACTTTGGTCATGCCGATGCAATGAAATTTTGGACAGATACCAGTGATGTGGTTATCCCTGTCGTGTTCCAACATGATCTCAAACAGTACGCCCCTTTTAAAGACATGTTATGTGTCAAACCAAAGCTTTTCCATTTAAGCTTTTCAAGTCATAACTCCCCTGTTAAGTCAGGTAACCTTCGTCGCCATAGCCAGGTGACCTTTAACCTGACTCTCGCCAGATGCATTTCGTTCCGCCTAGCTCCACTCACATACATCTGGGATCGCTCCCGTTGGGAGGGATTTCGGCACCAGATTTTATGGTAGAGCCAATCAGGACCGCCGGGCGGGAGTTTCATAGATGTGACGTAGCGGAGAAGCGACTGTTTTGATTCAGACAACAATGGCGGCTCGCATCGAGGAAGCAAGCGTCAACATTGATGCTGCTATTACATCCGTGTTGTCCAATTTACCCAATATTTTTCATTAAAAGAACATCAGAGAGGCTCTGAAGGCTTTTGTTGGTGGAAACGATGTTTTTGCTCTTCTCCCGACCGGATTCTGCAAGAGCTTGATCTACCAAATGGCTCCGACAGACGAGTGGTTTATCCAATCATATGCACGAATTTTTGATAAGGCCCAGCCTTCTGAAACACATCTCCAATGGAGCGATCCCAGATGGATGAGTGGAGCTAGGCGGAACGAAATTCATCTGGCGAGAGTCAGGTTAGGTGACCTTAGCTGTCATAGTAACACTAAAAAGCGAGTAGTTAACGTTGTGAAGCTGGAGCAGTTTGGTTAGTTAGGCATGAAAATGACTTAGTTAGGTTCAGGAAAAGATGATGGTTTGGCTCATTTAAATACATTGAATTTTATTATTTATAACTTACAAACGTAAGTTAAAATTAAGTCAACATGGATTTGACTTTCCTTGGTGGAAGTCCAGTGTTTAAACCATCATCAAATTTGGGGAGACCAGGCTGAGTTTTTCTCTCAGCATGAGGTTGAAATTTGAATTTTAGGGCTGATTAACAAAAGTTAGCACGCAGACACACTAAACATGGCGACCCGTCGGTTTCCTCTGGTTAATCGTGCCTCTGCATGCGCTCCTCTCCAGAGCCGCACGTCAGGTTTTTACAGAAGTTGAAGTATTGTCAACTTTTAAGCACGAGGCACGGAGTCACACTGCTTTTTCCATTAATTACACATGACAGCCATGCTGCTCTGCCCGAAACACACTTTTCCAAGGTGTTTTAAGCGACTGTGCCTGTAGCGACGGGAGCCTTTGACAGCCAATGCGAGTACATCAACTTCATCAGATATGCTGGATTCCGTCCAAAAATGATTCTGAGTCTTTAAAACTTAAATTCCTTTTTCAGTATACGGTATATCTGGTGATGTATAATGTATATGAAAAAAAACATTTTGTTCAATCTGACAAAATAAACCAAAAGCTTAGTAAAAAATATTTAAACTGGCAATTATTTTTTTAGATTCAAATCAGAAACTTTGAACGGTGGGAGTTTGATTCTGACCCAGCATGCCTTGCCAGCTTTTTGTACTTGGCAGTTTTTCGACACTCGGCGCTAAGGAGGCTTCCGATTCTTACAAAAAAAAAAGCACTGAGGTTCGAGAGGCTACTCAGCCCGACCTCACACACACACACACACACACACACACACACACACACACACACACACACACAGCAGAGACAGACAGAGAAATCTGTCAGGGACATCTTGAGTTAAGAGTGTTGTTTTTAATTTGGTGAGCGCTCTCAAGCTCTCAGACAATTACAAAGAAATCTGCCCCGCGAGAAAAACACACTCAGTCTCCATCTTCATCGCGTGCTGTCAAGTCGCCGTATCTGTGTGTGTGTGTGTGTGTGTGTGTGTGTGTGTGTGTGTGTGTTATGTATAAGTTAAAGACGGTACATTACTAAAGGTGTTGCTCAACAAGATGTGAAATTGTGTTTGAGGGAGAAAATGATGAGTTTCTGCGAGTGTGTGTGTGTGTGTGTGTGTGTGAGAGAGAAAGTACAAGATTTCCCCTGCTGGCTGAGCATGTCAGCCCTGTCAGGAAATGAACTCATCTCCCAGCCTCACGCCACCGGCTGCTGCTGCTGCTGCTGCTGCTCTCCCTCCTCTCCCTGCTCCCCCACCTCACCTCACCCCCCTCGTGCATGCTCGCTCTTTCTCCACACCTCCGAAAAGTCCATCAAACACACAGTGAGAGAGAGACTCACTCACACACGCTCACATTTAAACTTAACCACCCACGCAGAAACACACATTGCATGATACTCATCTCGCACTTACAATCCCCCTTTTTGTTTTTTTTTATCCCACAAATCAAACACAGAAACACTACAAATCTGTGTCGGTTCGTGTGGTTCAGATAAAGAAAAAAAGAGAGAAGAAAAAGTGGTTGTTGAATTCTTATCAGGAGATTTATAAAGCGGTTCAGGGGATTGCAGATTAACATTCCCCCAGATTAGAGCGGTGCAGCGGGTTTCTCTGATTTAAGTTCAAACCCCATTATGACTCTCGACCAGGACAAACTGAGACCCAGTGACCCAGACTCCTCTTAATATCTCGCTTACTTTCACTCTTTTTTTTTTCCCTCTTCATCTCATGTCTGTTTACAGTAAATGAAATTTAGATATACTCAAATGTATACAGCAGATTTGGACAGATATTTGTAGTTGACAGCGAAAAAAAGAGTTCCCTGCAGAATATCATGATGATGATGAAGGATGATGAAGGATTTAATAATAAAATGCTGTTGTTATATACAGATCTGTATGTATAATCATATAAATGCAGTTGAAGTGGTGATTTGACTGTCTGGTGACAGCAAATAAAACACAGAAGGAGGGCAGGATCACAGCGACCACCGAGGACACTGAGGTCATGTCCTTTTGTAGCTTCTGAGGATTTACGTTCTGCAATTTAAAATAAGCAACATGTGGTAGTTTCTGACCTGATTCCATGTTTTATATACTGAATGTATCAAAATGTCATTAAATGTAGTTTAAAACAACATGAAAGGACTCAGTATTTCCACAGCTGACTTTTGTTCACAGCAGATTAATGAATTAATTACATTTTGATGTAAGAAATAAAAATATACAATCAGTTAAAGATACAATACAAGCCCAAATATTTCCAACAATCTCCAAACCAAGAGAAATCCGGGACTTTGCTCAACATAAGGTTGTGTTTCATTTGCCTGTTGCTGTAACATCGAGGGAAACATCAGATCATGAGGGAGGAAGTCAGCGAACATGACTAAAACTCAAAAATAACTTCTGCCTGAGTCACGTCAGATGGATCTTATTGGGATTAGTGGTTACCAGTGAATGAACGACAACCTCCATGATCCCACGCTTTCTTCACAACATCATTAAATGACATATTTTTGTTTTCATAATAGCAGAAATTACATACTGTACATTTATTTATAAAACAGTTATGAATAATCCAAAAAATCTAAACATTTTAAAGCAGGGGTGACAAAACTTTTTCCTTTGGAGGGCCAAAACTGAAACTTGGTGGTCCATGTCCTAAAAGAAAACAGCTATGTATACTGTATTGTTAGAGTGCAAAATGGTACTAAGACCCCAAGTCCCTAATTTGACTCACGTTTGGCACAAAGTGTCTCTGCCCACTGAACTGAGATAATGACCTGAGATGTGACCTTACATGCCAAGGGAAAGGAAATATTTACGAGAGCAGTTTGCTTTTTGATTTTTTAGGTGAGAACATGAACTTTTATGCACATTAGAGCACTGAACAGGGCTGAAATGTTGGCCTGAGTCCAACCCAGCCCAGATCAATGCCGCCTGAGCTGAAGCTCATATTGATCAGCATGCACGACTGTCACTGTAGTTTTAACAGTAAAAGTACTGTAAAACCAAACACGTTGAAAATATTTAAAATGTTTGCTGTAACTGATTAACTAAGAATGTTTAAGTAGCAGTAATAATGTTATTAAGTGAAAAAAATATATTTTCTATTTTTTTTATTTCAATGTTTCTGAACTTAAATACATTAATGACATATTTCTAATAAGTTCTGCTTACTTAATCAAATTAATTCAATGATAGTTGTTAAAATGTAATTCAACTGACTAATCACATTAAGATGCATCAACTTAAAATGTAAAAAAAAAAAATCATAATAGTATTTGTTTACTATTTTTGAAACATGAATGTTTCTATTTCAGGCAAACACCTGATCCGAACCCACATTCTGCTCTCAATTCTCAATTTGACACTTTTGACAAAGAGCCAATCACCCGCCAGCAGCCAGCAGGGTTTAAAATGTACAAGACACCCAGGGATGAACTCAGTGTTTGTTTACGAGGGAGCTCAGTCTCCCCAAGACATGATGTGTTCTTTTAAATGTGAGTCGGTGCCAGATGGCTAAGATCCAGATGTCTGTATGTTCAGTCCTGTTGTGTTTGTATTGTTTGGGTGTGTTTCTGTCTGTGCAGGTAGTTGTAACAGGTGAAAGTGTTGCCTCAGTGTTAGTACTAGTACCAGGAAAAAAAACAAAACATAAGCCTTTCGTTGGCTGAACTCGATTGACCGTCCCAAAGTCCTCTTTCATTTAACGATTCCTCTGCTGGATTTAGGGGCTGCCACTATCAATTAACCTCCCTTACATCAGTCACAGCTGGAGAGGAGCAAAAGGTCGGCGGCGGGGAGGGCGGAGGACAGATAGATCATGTGGTCGAGAGTGAGGGACGAAAACAGAGGAGGATAGTGAGGGAGAGAATAAAACAGTGATACACACACACACACACACACACACACACACACTCGAGGCTGACTGCTACAGTACCATGGATGGATGGATGGCGGCGGTGGCAGCAGCGGGGGACGGGTTGTATAATTTGATTTGGATTTAGTGTTGCTTGGAAGAATGACACAAATTCTACAGGGATTAATCCGGCTTTAATTCAATCTGGCCGCCGCAGCCTGAAATAGCCCTGCGCCGGTCCTGCTGTTCCTCTGCGGGGCACAGCTGCACCTGGTGTGGGGTCCAGAGGCCACGCGTGGAGGTGTTTGCACGTACACGCAGCTGTAACTGTTTGAGAATGTGATTGTGCTACAGTGTGTTTGATTATGAATGGATCGGTCTGGTTGCCTGAACTGTATCTGTGTGAGGAACAGTGTTAAAAGTGTGTTTCAGAACAGTAACAGCAACATCCTGTATAAAGTTACATATTCTAATAGTAGTTAACATGTAAACCCTTAATACATGTTAACAAGAGACATTTGTTAATTAAATAATTTTATTGATTAACTAATGTTAGCAACATTTTCTATTAACTAGTAAGTAATTTATGGATTAAACCTTAGGAAAAATGACCACCATAACTATTAGTTAATGCTTATTACTGTATTAACTCATGTAAATAACATAAGTTAATACCTTTATTAACACAAGCACCATAGTAAATGATTACTAGACAACTAGTTAACTCTTAATTAACTGTCAATTCATGTTTATAACTGTAACAGCATCTTTTTAAACTGTTTATTATTTTAAAAAAATACCTCAGTAAACATGAACACCATTAGTAAAAGATTATTAGACACATTCGCTAACTATTAACCTTAAAGTTATTCCTAATGTTGAAAACATATTCATTAACTGTTTTTTTGTTAACATGAACATCAACTTTAGTAGTAGTAGTAACTTTTGTAGACCTTTGTTCATTATTTTCGTGAGTTTTGTACTCACATTATACCAAATGTTTTCAGCAATGTTCAACAAGTTTGCTTTAAGGTAACGGTGTGTTTCACTTGGTTGCTTGTTGCTACTTCATGGAAGATGGCAACTAAAAGACTAAACTTTAAAACATTACCACATTCGTGAACATGAGTTACGTCGGGTAGATTTTAATAAGTAATACTGGTTGTTAAATTGTGTGTTCACAACTAGCAAAGCCAGTTTGACTGCAGGATCATGCTGCTGCAGTCTGGTTGATAAACAGGAGTGATGATAAATCCTAAAAGTTAAAAAAGTAATCGCTGAGCTCTCCTCTCATTGCTCGGCATCAGAGAATAATCCGATGTGATTCTGGTTGTTTATTCCTCCACAAGGTCTGGCTCTGCTCTGACTCTTAGCGGCTACGCCTCCCACCCAGCCAAGTCCTCCACACACAATTTACATATTGTGTGTTTTGATGCTATGTTAATCAACGCAGCCTTATTGTAAAGTGTTGTGAGGAACGGACAGTACAGCTGCCTGTGTTTGACTTATGTTTGCACTGTCACAGTCTTAGAATTAAGTTGAATGCCTCCTCTGATTACAATAATATTCCAGTTGGAAACATCTGTGACTGGGGTTGATGATATTCACTTTTGGCGCATTCCCAAAAAATGTCCTGGCCTAGTTTGTTGTTGTCTTACTATTCATCTTCCTTTTACCAGGCTCTCCTCTGAGATCCTGCGAGTACAAGTACATCTTGTTTTTGGTTGCGATAAGACATGTTTGCAAAGTTGTCACAGTGTCTGAGGAACCAGCCTTTAATTAATTGAAAAGGAAAGAACCGTGTAGTTTAAAAAATCCAAGTGTACATATGTAATTGGGGGGATCGGAGTGTGTGCTTGTGTTTGTCTGTCTACCGTTGTACGTTGGCCTATTCAGCGTTCGATGTTCAACCAACAGGGAACACATTATTCTTTATTTTATTCTCGTCTAACATAAACACACACTTTGCATCTGCACTGGTTGGCTCTCTGCCTGCGGGCGAGCCACAGTTCACTGCAGCTTCCTCCTAAAGTGGTGGTTGCCTGGTGATTTGGATCCCACATCTGATGTTTAAACATTCCCAATCACAACCACTGGTCTCTTTACATCTGCACCTGCACGCAGAAGGCAAGTGAAACTACCCATAATGAGAGTTTCTGCGGGAACATTCTCGATTCTCTATTCTCTTCTGACTTGCGTTAAATGGGTAAACATAATGCTTCGTTGGTTCCTGAGGCTTAATAAACAATAGAACGACACCATAAAGCAAGAGTGCGAGCCCGCTGTGTCATGGCAGCGATGGACAGAACAAATAACTAGGCTTAAATGCAAAACCCCGAAGCAACCTGTTTATTTTTTTTAGCTTTATGAATCAGGGTTTCATCATCCTCACCTTCTTCGGGACTGCATTGATGTGCGGAAACATGGAATTCAAGATGTGCCGAAGCGCTCATTCACAGAAATAAATTGAAAGATGAATCCCCTTTTGTGTTTCGATGTCGACCCGCAGAACCCACCTCACTAGAATATTCCTTCATTATTCCTGAATTATTTCTGCAGCCTTGCCGGTAGTTAGACTAAAAATGTAAAACTCGCTGGTACCGCGGCAGAAACTGTATGTGTCCGGCAAACTTAATTCCACACTGCATAATACAATTTTAATATCTTGAGGGCAAAGTCAACCCTTTTTGGCCAGAGTAAAGTGGAAGAGGAACGCTCTTGTCTTCTCTGTGAATATTAATTTGAAACAGAAGTAAAAAACCCCCAAAAATCTTTTATTCTCAAGAACATATGCAAGAAGTTCGCCACTGTTTGCCCCGAGGAGCGTGGCCTTTGAACAGTGCTCCAGATGACTCGCAGATAATGAATCAGCAACAGATCCTTTCAGTATGATGATGGATGACAAGACGAGCTGTGATGTATAGTCTGGATACTCTCGCCAGCGTCTCGCTTAGAGATGGATGGATAAAGACAGGAAGAGATGAAGAGGGATAAACGGATGGAGCAAAAGATGTGACTAGAAACGGATATGAGCAATGTGGAGGGTGCAAAGAAGCAAAATGTCTGTTTTAAATACGTACGGAGATGGCAGATAAGGGTAAAGGGTTTGGGTTAAAGGTGCCATGTAGAGTTTTTCACCACTAGCGGTGCTGTGGAGCTGAGTTTTGCACATACAGGCACACATGCATGCAGGTGAAGCTCTACATATTCCTGCTGACTGCGGGGGTGGTTATGCAAATTTTTAGCCTATGCAAGCCATAAAACACAAAGAAGACATACAGCTGAAACAAATCAGGAAGACAAATGGACAAAAGACTGAGAATATCTGTTGTAAAATAGGCCTGGGGTTTGAATCGACTGATAAGAGGGTAAATGAAACCGACAATTACTTCTCATGGCTGCAACCAAAAGTTCTTTTCGTTTTAAATTAATCTGAACAAGGAATCAATAAATTGTTTTTTGTCTGCTCACAGTCAAAAACCCAAAATATATTTTGTGATGTCCTAGAAAAAGAAAATGGAGCTAATATTCACGTTTGAGAAGCAGGAACCAGTGTTTTGGGGGACGACATTTACATTTTCTCTTAAAGGTGTTGTTGGTCACAACACCGCTGTTGTTCCAATCATCTGTACCCTCAAGTGGTTGCCAGTTTGTTTCACTAGCTAAAGTTATTTACGCTAGCTAAAAACAACATGATATTGCTAATGCGAGCCAGCTAAGGGTGCTAATGCTAGCTAGCAAACATTAGGGCAGTTCAGTGTGATCGATGCAAACTGAAGAAATCAGCCAGTTTTAACGTTTTTTGCCCCATAAACTGGCAACTCCAAAGACTGCTGATCATTTTAAAACACAGATACCACATCTGTAAGGAAAAGAGATACTGTTGTCTACATAAAACATGTTATCAATATCGTTTCAGCTTTACATTGACCTCAAACTTCTTTTATTGTATTTTACAATATCTATAATATCTTCATTTAAAGGGACAATACACTGTTGCCCTGATTTACAGTCATTGGCGGTAGCAGGAAAAGTAGGGAAAAAGAAGACTGTAGTTGATGGTTTCCAAATATTAAAATACTGTCTTTGGAAATGATTCATGAGTGATTAAACACATTCAACACCTGTGTAATTTTAACGCAAAACACTGAATGTAAACATGTTTGTGTACAGGTATAGACTCCACAGGGTACCTTTTTAAAAATGAAGGTTAGGGTTAGGAGAAGGGTAAAGGTATCTCGGCTGCAACATTCTCATTTGGAAACACTGTGAGATAAACATCTTTGTAGGAAATAAATAACGTCAACACAACATGCTTAATGTTTACAAGATTTACCTTCATGTACCAGCTTAAAAGGCTCTTAAATACGAACGACTGTTTCATTTTTTTCTTCTTATCTCAGATCAAAAGGATCCATGTGAAAAACAAACACTGACCCACATTCTTAATGGTCCTCTTTTAATTCCCACCGGGGCCACTCAGGCTGAAAATATTTATATTTGCTGTAACGCAAGGTGCTTTGGATAAAAGCCTCCACTAAATAGCTGATATTATGTTGCGTTACTCACATTTGGATTCAGCACTGCCGCCGCAAATTAGGACACTCATTATGACTCATTAGGAGTGAGTCTCACACTCAGGCGCCAGAGGCCTCATTTATAAAGATGAGCCTTATGATAAAATTTCATCACAACCCATGTTTGTCTACAGGAATTCATCGCAAAGAACTTATTTATGAATCTCGGCCTTGGTGATTAATTTTCAATGCTGCGTGTCAGAGGCAGACTTGAAATATTTTTCATCACTTTTACCACCATTACCAATGCTGCTGGTGAAGGGCGAAGTGAGCGGAGTGCAAATCAAGATTCGTGTACAATTTATCAGGCCAGTGAAGTAGAGCTGCTGCACTACTTTGAGTTTAAAAGTAACTTCACCAGTCCCAGTTCGAAGGAACAGGCAGCATTTCTCCAGACGGCCGTGGATTCAAACATCAACCTTACGTTCACCCTGATAGAAATCAAAACAACATTTCTTTCTCTCTTCTCCTCACTGCAGTTCCACACCTTGAAAATCAAACATAAAAGCCCCAAAAGAAATAACCTTCTTCAATAGATATACACGTGGGTCCTCTCCATTTGTAGCTTCGATATGAACTCTTCTTTCAGCCCAAACATCAGGAGAAAGCTTTTGGTTGGATACTTTGGCATGCTAGAACACTAGATACATAAAGTAATGTAATAAAGTGAACATTTGAGACATTGCAACCTCTAAACTGCAAGTCAACAGTCAACGTTAGCATTTAGCCCAAACCACTGTGCCTTAGCTTGAATAAAACGTTGGCAGGTAATGTTTCTGCAAACCAAGGATATGTTCTCAATCGTACAGCCAGTGACCACTGTTCATGACTGTGTTTCAACATTTCTATGTGTAGAAACCACTGGATAGAAGGAGACAAATATTCAGTGTTTTTTGTGGGACAAAAACAGGATACTTTTGGCGGGAAGACAGGGACATCTATAGCTTCGTTTGTGGCGGCAAAACTGGGTGTTTTTAAGGAGACTTTGGAAACATCTCTAGCTGTGTTTGCGCCGACCAAAGCAGGTATTTTAAGCAAGAAAATGCTCTTTTCCTTACCCTAACTAAGGGGTTTTGTCATAAAGAAATGTGAAGTTTCAACATCTCCTTGCTTCGCAGTAACGTACGTTAACATTTCTTTTCTGGCGATTGGTCAAAGAGTTGCTAGCCACTGTTAACTGTTCATCTTGTTGTGTCTATTGAGACTGTTACGACAGTCATCATAACCTTTTACTCACCATCGCGGACGTAAAGATTAGGCAAATAGCTCCAGCAAGCCCCACGTTGATAAGCACAAGAGCTCGGAACCTCTGACAGCTTTCCAAACAATGTTATCATCTCATGGGTGGAGTTCGCATGTTCTCCAGGTGCTCTGACTTCCTCCCACAGTCCAAAGGCAAGCAGGTTAATTGGTGACTCTAAATTGCCAGTAGGTGTGACTGTGAGCTTGAATGGTTGACTGACTCTATGTGCCAGTGATCTGTGCAGGGTGTACCACGCCCTTTGACTAATGCCAACTGGGATCGGCTCCAACCCCACGAAAAACCCCGCAAAGGATAAGCAGTTCGTAGATTACTGGTGGATGGATAGACAGTCTTCTAAATATTCTCCATTTAGAAAGAAGTAAATGCGGAGCAGAATCCCCTTTAATTACTTGTAGTTTCTGTCGCAAGCAGCACAGCAGTTTCAGAGCAATTAGCCACATGTCGCATTTCTCCACAATGAAGGTAATGAGGAAAATGTTATGATGACAAATAGTCGTAATGGACAGAAATGTGAATAAGTTGAGAGACTGCTTCTCCGTGTCTTTGAACATCTCAAAAGTCACGAATGAATCAAATATATCGTCATTATTGTGATAAATATTTAGATCAGGTCGCCCTGGACTCGGACACACCCAGGTTCACACCTCTCCTCCTCCTGCAGACTGCCCTGCTGCTGCACTCTGCTCTCATATCCACTCACACACGGGCAGGTGGGCCCGGCCTCACCTCAGTGAGGTTCTGTCCTCTGGCCCGAAGCCCGCTGGACCGTTACAATTCATCACAACACGCACTGCACATATGCGCACACATTGAGATACACCCGCACGAGCCCTGGCTTTGTTTCTCCGAGTTTGTGATTGTCTTGTGCTCTCGGTCCTTGTATCTGCGTTTAGACCACACCTGTCCAAAATCTGCGTGAGCCTGTGTGTGTGTGACATCACGTTCACTCTTAATACCTGCGCACGTGCAGTAAGTGTTTAACGCCCTTTTGTTGTGGGAAGCCGTACGTCATCGAAGAGCGTTAGTTCTGCATGGTTAGCTGGGTGACTTGGCATTTAGACTGCAGCTGATAGCAGCGCCCTCTGGTAAGGTGTGTGTGTGTGTGTGTGTGTGTGTGGTGTTTTTGCACATGAATGCGTGTGTGTGTGCTTATCATGTCCCATGGCAGCAAAAGAAAGACAGCTTGTAGAGGAGACTGAGGACGCCCATTAGCTTTTACAGCCTGGGGGTTGTATGATTATAAATGTGGGTGTGTCACCATGTAGAAACAGGTACTAATTTGTGTGTGTGTGTGTGTGTGTGTGTGGTTTTGAGTGTGTTTTTTTTCCAACTGCATGAGCTGTTAGCCTCAAACAACCATGGTAACACACGAGAGCTGAGTCCTTAATACGAGATTTGGCTCTGAAAACCAAATTTCGAAAATTAGATCAACTTGATCTGCATTTTTTAACATGACTTGCCGCCTCAGTTCTAATTAAGCCTCGTTGGTGCAAATTAAACCACGCTTCTGCAGCTGCACGGCCTATTTCTCGCTTCAGAATTTATTCAGGCATCGATTTTGGTGAATAGCTTTAAGAAAAATTTGACGTTTCACAACAGCTGCCATGTTTTTTCCAGGTTGCAAAGTAAAATCACAGCCGCAGGTAAATTGGTGTGTTCATCCAATTATTTTGTTCTGTAATACATGTTTTTTTTATTTACAGGGACTATTGCACGTTTATCAGCGTGTGTAAACGCCCTAGTGTTTGCAAAACGTCTTATTTTCGTGTTGTTCCTGGATCAGATGTTGAATTAGCCCATTTTTTATTCATAATAGAACAGACGGCACGTAAAACCAAAACAAGAGAAGTAAAAACAACAAAAGAAACAGCACAAAGGCTGGTAAACAAAGAACTGAAGGTAACCAGCCCCTTGAGGGAAACTGTGATTCACCATTCTCTGCTTTATAAATCAAACTGACTATAGTATGAAGCTGTTACGGCAACATCTTCATCATGATATACTTTAAAAAAAAGCACTTTTCTGCCCGTTATCCAACCCTGCCAGTTCCCTCTCTGCACAGCCGTCGTACTCAGCTATTCCCACTTGCCGCATGAACATCACTTCAGTGCCCACCTCCCCCTCATTTCCCTTTATCAATGCATCTACATGTCATCTAGCCCTCCAGCAGATCAGCTATCGTGCCACTATAGCAGAAGAATTCCAGCCTGTTACTGTCGTGTCTGTTGGGTCATGATCTTTGACTGCTTCGGTTTGTGACTGATGAAGACACATGACTGCAAACATCTCCTGTTAGACTTAATGTGATGTGATGTGTCCGTCTTCTAGTCTGTCTCTCAATACTGACACCACAGGAACAAGGGAAAAAAATCTGGATAATACTGTGTGTCGGACCATAAGTTCAGTTACTTAGTTACTTTTTACATATCAACTCGTCAGTCCATATTTGCAAATATTGTTAATTTCAACACAAAGAGGTCTCTATGGAGGCCCTGGAGGTCAAAACACAGCCACATTTCAGGAAACAGGACAGCGTTTCACAAAACACAACAACATTATAACAACATTGTTGTGTTTTTTTTTCAGAAAATGCTGGCTTGTTTTCCGAAATGTCATCGTGTTTTCCATCGTGTTGTGTTTTGTGAAATGTTGCGGTATTTTCCAAAATGTCATTGTGTTTTCAAATATTTGTCGTGTTTTGTGAAATGTCATTGTGTCCGAAATGTTGTTGTGTTCTGTAAGACGTGTGTTTTGTGAAACGTTTTGACCCTCGTAGCCACAGAACATCCTTACATTTATACTTAAACATAACCTTAAAATCATAATAACCAGTGTGCTCGATGATGCTAAGCGTGAAAACGAATGAGCTTTAACAGACGCTCATTTGTAACTTACCCACCTGCAATCTGTAAATCTCAAATCGACTTAAACTGACTGCGCCTGCCTTTACAATGTGCCTTTAAATTATGCACGGGGGTTGAAGTCAGGAATAGCAACGGCAGTGAAGGTCAAACATCCGAGTGAGCGAGGTGGAAACGCTGTTCTGTGAAGGGGAAGGAAAAAAAAATCACGAACAGCTACTAAAAGCAGATAGCCAGTGCGGGCGTGTCGACATGTAGTGATTAGAAATGAATTGACGTCAGAAAAGTGTCGATCCACACTCACGCTGACATAACATCTGTGTTTACATCAGCCCTGTTACCATGTTAGACAACACGGAGTCGAAGCACACATCTCAGTCTCGCTTCCTTCAGCCTGAGAGCAAATTATACCAAACCATGATGAGTTCACGTGCGGCCTGTGGGACACACCAGCGTCTTGCTATGTGTGTGTGTGTGAGTGTGAGCGATGCAGCGCCACGTAAATGTGTGTGTGTGGTCGGTTCCAGGAGGAGCCGGGCCACTTTCTATAATGGCTATTGACAGCTTTAATTGAAGCTGTGCTGACAAACAACCACAATCCATCCTCCTCTCCATTTACTCCGGTTAGCCTACGCTCCCCTGCCGCCAGAGCGCGTTGTGTGCGAGCGTGTGTGTGTGTGTGTGTGTGTTGGAGAGTTTGTCTCAAACCAGCTGTTGCTTGTCTGATATGGTTAGAGGTCAGAGGAGTAGCTGTGTGTGTGTGTGTGTGTGTGTGTCGAGCTCGTATACGGGGAGCTGAGCGCGTGTCGGCTCTCTTTGAAGTCTTTGTTACAGACGTTTCTGACAGGTTAGAGGAGACGAGAGGAAAAGACAGTAAAATTGATTCGAGCGCAGCAAAATAAATGTTTTTAAAATTCCTTTTGAAGTGCGGAGCGAGTGTCAAAAACAGGAGCTCGTCTACTCCCACTTGACTGTGTCAACCTGCCTGTCAGCGCCTCGTCTCGTCTGTCTCTCAGTCTCCGGGTCCGTCTCCGCGTCGGAGGTTCACGCGGAGGTCGCGCGGTCCCGTCCCGTCTATCCCCCGAGTGTGTTTGTGTGCGCCGCTCACGCCTCACCGAGTCCTCGTTACAGGTGTTTGGATAAGATAGGAAGGAAAAAAAGAGGGAGACAAAAAAAATAAAAAGATGCAAAATAGTTTGAGGCGTCGAGGAGAAACTCTTTTTGAAAATCTGGGTCCCTGGAGTGGATGTTTTAAAAGAAAAAAAAAAAAGGAAGCGACGCAGACTCAATGCTGTCAGGGTTCAGATGGAGTTCAGCCATCTTCATGCTGATTTCAGCTAATCTCCCGCTCCTCTTCCTCAGCCAGGAGACATTAGCAGCTTTGACAACTGTCTTGTTATTTTTTATCTCCGAGCTGCCATCCAATTATTTTTTTTTTTCCGGGTGATGCCTTTCTTAAGAGAAGTTGGATGGAGCATTTGAGAAAGTTTTCACACTCTTTTGAGGGAAAATTTTCCTGCAAAAATTACCAACAAACGTAATCAAATTTGTGTGACAAACGACGACGCGCCTGTTAAATCGCTAATGTGCTCTTTGAAAACAGCTCGAAAAAAAAGAAGGGTTCGGATGTCCTTGAGATATCTTTGAAATGTCCCCGGTGCTTTAAAGAAGTGTCACGCACGTCGTCACCCGATCTGGTTTTCCTGCCAAAGTTATTTCATTAAAGGAATCAGCCGCGCCGAATTTGACAGCACGAAATATAAAGGACACGAGGAGCACAGAAAAAGTTCGACTAATAAATTCGGAATCTTTTTTTCTCTCGCCAGCGCCCCAATCTATCTTTGTTTTTTTTGCAAATCTCAAAGCTTTTTTTCTGACATCTTCCCCGACAACCTGATAAGATAAATACTGCAGCCGACTGTCTCCGTCAATCCGCCCGTTTCCGCGCCGGCCTCCCTTGTCTTGTTGACCTCTCCTTTCACCGCCGAATATTCCTATGCATCTCGCATCGCCAGCCGCCACAGTTTGATGCTCCCGTCCTCCCTCTGTTCGTCTTTATCCCACCTTCATCTCCGTCTCTGTCTTTCCATCCATCGGGAAGGGCCTCGAGGCTCTCTCCGTCCGCCGTCCTCTTCCACCGCCGAATCCCGTGTGAAGGAGAATCATATGGAGGCTTTGAACGGGACTCTGCGCTGCTCTGGGTGCTGTATGATATCTCTTTTCCTGTGTGTGTCACCGAGAAAATGCATTCCCCCCGGAGCTCACTAAAAACTCCTGCGCTCAGCCGTAAGGTTCCCCCGCGCGCCGCCACGGACGAGCAGGAGGGGACCCCTCGGGAGAACTTGTGATAAAACACCCTCCTCTCCTTAACATGGCCACTCATTTCCATTCAAATCCCTCCCCCCCCCTTCCTCGCCTCACCTTCTCTCCCCACCGATGCTTTGTTGCTGACTGAAGGGAAATGAAACGCGGGGACATGAAACGGAGCTTCTCGTCCTGAAGTTGGACTCGATCTCTCTCAAGTCTGTCTCTACTCTCGCCATCCTATTCTCCGCGTCTCCTTCACACATTCTCCCCGGATTCACACACTTCAACACATTTTGCATGTCTGTCTCATGACTGTATGGAAATTAGTGGCAGCTCGAAATATTTGTGGTTAATTAAATTTTTCGTTTAACTAAGATGGTTAGGGTCTATTCATTTTCTTACCCTAATTTCTAATGTTTTATTTTAGCCTTTCCTTGCTACACACAGTATATCAGAGGCCTTTTAATGTGGTTATTGTGAAAAGGACTATTCCATTTACAGATTTAGCAAAGAAAACGTCATCTTAAATGTTTTATGTTTTGTCGTTTCAGTTTAGCAAATGCGATGGGGAGAAACATTAATAACGCATGAGGGCAAGTATGAGGGGTCGACCCCACGTTCCTACCACAATAATGTTTCTAGTCCCTTTAAGTACATCACATACAACAGCAGATTTCATGAGTACAAGCCACAAAATGTTGTCTGTAACAGAATTTCTTGCTAAATTCAGAACCCAACTGCCAGAATAAATGTCGGCAATGTACGTTTCTTACGTTACGTTAGGTTACATTTTCTATTTTATGTCGTGACAACCCTGTGCTCGTGGTCCGGTTAGGTTTAGGCACAAAAAACACTTGGTTAGGGTCAGGAAAAGAAAAAAAAATCGCCACGAACACGTTGCCCAACAGTCTCGTTTAAGAAACACCCGATTTTGTTTCCACAAGCACAGCTGTAATTTGTAATTTTATGCTTGCAAATGTTGAAACTCAGTCTTGAACCGGGGTCACTGGCTTAGCAGCCTTTTCGCTTGCATCTCCACCAACCGTCCACCTATCGTTAGGAAAGTCATAGTGATGTGACACGTACAAGTGTGACTGTTTAACACCAACATGTTATTTTGGCAACTAGGCTGTAAAGTTAGTCATAGAAACATTTTTGACACTTTTCACTTTTTTATTATAGGGGTATAAAATGTATCAAAGTCTGTAAACAGAAGTTGCTATTCGAATTCTTTAGATTTTCAAAGCTGTGTGGACACGATAAGCACTGTGAGCTGCGCTTGCCGCTGCGTAACGGGCCGAGTCAGAACCGAGGGCTCAGCTTGACGCTAATAAAACATCAAAACAGACCTGTTTTTTTTTTAGTGCGCCCATTACATGTAGATGTTCAGAGATGCTGTTTGGACTTCTCGGTGAGCTGAAGTCTCATCAACAAACTTGAAAAGCTGAACAAAAAAAACAGGACTAGAGGTCGAAGTAATCAGAATTCTGTGAACGGTAGGCAAGGTGTTAAATCTGGGTAGTAAGCATCACCTAAAGTATCACCGTCAAGCGCTTAATCGTCACTGCGTCCTCGATAACACTCAGGTTCTTGTGGTCCAGATGTGCCACCAATGAAAACAGGTACTTAATAGCTGTGGATGAACATAATGAACCATCCTGCTCATCATCTTCTCCGTTTCTTTGGCCATCACAGTCCAAATTACAGGAACTTAATGTCACTCCAAACTGGGTGTTGATGATAACTGCTTCAATAGAGGTGTTACTTAAAGGGTAAGTCCACCAATTTTACACATTAAAGTGTGTTTACAGGTCTTGAGGAGTGCTACAGTACATGTGGAAGAAAAAGTAGTATAAAGAAGCTGAATGTAATTTGATAAATCGGCTTTGGTGATGTCACTCAGTTGCTACGTTGCATTGTGGGTAATGTAGGCACTAGGTTTCAAACAGAAGAAGAAGAATGTGTGGGATGAAAAGGTGGTATTTTTGGTTCATGCTGTTTTATTAGCATTTGTGTTTTTAAACTGTCCATAATGAGTCTAACACCTACATTACCCACAATGCAACTTAGCCACTTTATCAGATTACACACAGCTTCCTCTGGAGCTTTAGACTACTTTTCCCACATATGCAGAAGTACTCCGCGTGACGCGGTAACACATTTCACTGTGTGAAATTGGCGGAGTTACCCTTTAAGTTGTCTTTTCTGACAGCTTTGCCTCTAGGCTGGGACCGCTGGGAACTTTAAACCCATTGAATGTTCGAGTGGCTGCAGAGCTGTTGTCTCCTCCTTTGACAAACACAATCTCACGCGGGCATAATTCAGCCCGCGCCGCAACAAGAATGGCCCAGTTAAATCAGGCCGCGTTTTTGTGGGAATAAAAGAAGTCGATGAAGATCCTCACAAAGATGCGAAGCGTCTGAAAGCTGAGGTCTTGGGACTTTTGTAAAAAAAAAAAAAAGCAGCTTTATTCGGCGCCGTGCGTGGTTGGCTGCCTCAGCCTGACCGTCGTCCTCTCCTCGAACTCACAGCCACCGACCGCAACAATGGAAGTCTCAGCGGGCGGCGGCGATAGAGATAGCAGACAGAAGGGAGGCGGGAAAAGTGAGGTAGAAGAGGTGAGAACGATGCAGCAGACAGAATAAAAAGAAGAAGCAGCAAACACGAGGAAGAGGAAGAGACAAAGAGAACAAGGGTGCGAGAAAGAGAGAGAGAGAGAGAGAACCAAGGTAACAACGGCATCAGAAATGAGCAGCTTAAAAGCTTAGCCGGCATTAGAGACGCCTAATTTTCCAGTGAAACCTTCTCAGCCTCGGCTGCACGGCGACAGGAGGCGAGAGCCCTGCGCCCACAGAACAATAAAGCGCTATTTCATCATTTGTTTCTCACTCCACCGACACTCATTCATTTATTTATTAATCTCGGCCACTGTCATTACTCCGGTCTCCGAGGCACCGCGAGAGAAAAACAATAAAATTGCTCAGAATGCAGCAACAACAAGAGAAGCGGCGGCACAGCTGATATCGAGGCTCCGCTAATCAGAAGCCGTCCCGTCAAGGCTTCCAAACATTAAAGCGTCGGAGGGATAACCTCTGATCCTCTGAATGAAAATCTTCACAATGAGGTAACTTTAAAGAATTCCGTTATTTCCCAACCCCATTGTCTCTTCTGCGAGCGAAGCCGGAGCAATAGAGACGTTAACCTGGAGGCGGTCTCCGGGGTGATCGACTCTACAACCTCATACATCAGCTCGGTGAAAAAGAAGCCTCAGCTTATCTTTGAATATGCCACACTGTTGGCTCAGGGGGTACGCGAGGCATATCTGTGCGAGTTAACACGCTTGCCATCACTCTTTTGTGCTCTGACTTCTCTTCGCTCCCCATCCAAACCGAGAAAAAAAGATGTCTAGACTTCATAATAAAATATAGAAATCGCTGTTTTGGGCCGCCTCGCCTGCTCTTGCAAAAGCCGAGGCTTTTCTTGCATCATCTCATTTCGAGGCACATTTTCCGAGCGAGGCTGCGAGCAATGAGAGGAGGAAGTTAGGGGAAAATGAGAGGAAATGAATTGACGGAGAAGTGGGGAAGTGAGGAGGAGATAAGAGGTGAAATGAGCGAAGATGAGGGGGGAGAGGGAGAGGAGAGGCGAGAGGATCATAGATTAGAAGTCGCCCATCCACCGACGAGGCGACGTGAGCTCGGCCTGGGAGGCTCAGACGGCGAGAAACGAATAAAGACCACTAGAGAGTCTGAAAGAGCTATTTTTTTTTTACTTTTCCACGAAATACACAGCACTCTCCGCTCTCACACAAAGGAAGGCAGGAGAGAGGGTTCACCGAGAAGTCACCGAAGAAGGAAAAAAACTAAAAAAAGAAGTCTGGAGTGAAACTGGCAAGACGGTCGAGGAGGATCCACGCTCTCTAAACGTGCCCCTCCCTCAGCGGGAGGCAATTATCAAATGTTTATCTGCCAAAAAACTTCTTTCATAACCTCGCATTTACCTCTTCCGTCTCGTTTAGCCCCGGGCAACACAGTCAGGATGAAGTCAAACGTGACGGTTGAAACAAAGCAGAGGGAGGAGAGAGAGAGAGAGAGACGGATGAACACACACACGGCACGGAGACGCACAAACTCGGCATCACATTTTCATGGTTTTATTTTGGCCGCGCTCACAATCGACTCGGATTAGTAGGTTGTCCTATCGGATTAGTTTCGTGTAATCTGTTCTTTCTGTAGTATTTAATAGGTGGTCGTAAGATGTTGTGGAGTTCAGGGCGGGGTGAAAGGGTCAGGGAGGATCTGCAGTGAGCACCTGGCGGCGCAGCGGCTCATTTTCCCCCGTTACATACGTCGAAATGCACTCCCAAGAGTGTGTTTTCACACCTCGAGTGTATTTTCTTCCTTTCTGATGTGCGTAACTCCAACATTTGTTGCCCGAGCACAGGCCGCGTGGACGCCCGCAGAGAGCCGAAGCTGCCGCCGCTGTGCCTCGTGCTGCTTCGGCTCGGCGGGCGGCGTCGACTCTGTTTCACCCTCCGAACAAAAACAAGTCATTTTCTAAAAAGACGAACTGTTTCTTTGAGCTAAGCGGTTCGGATCGTTGTTCAAATGCACATCCTTAAGTGAGCAGATGTTACGGCGGTTTCTGACTTCAGGTCAGTTTCCGATTCATTGTATTTAACGCATTGACGATCAGGTTAATGGCTTTGGCCTGTTGGATCTGCGACACAGTGTTTTGCATCATAATTCAGAAAGCTTTTAACCGAAGATATACACTAATGAATATTACGCCCGGGCTCACGGTAGCACTTCCAGTGACCGGTGTGGAAAGCTCCAACGGTAAAAAATACTCCGTGAGTGGCTCTAATGATTCGGTACGCTCAGTTTATCTCGAGGATTTGATGCGAGAGATTGGTTTGTTCGTGTGCCGAACGCCTCCGATGGAGTCTCGCATTGTCTCACGTGCAACACGCTGCTGTGTGGGAATCGTAGCTGAGATCTTCGTGGCGCTGTCACGGCATTTATGTGGATCCGAACTGAAAAACCCCTTTGAGGAAATTAGAGGACACCTGACGCAGATCACAGAGTACAAGCTGGGTCGGTCGCAGGAGGGTGAAGCCCTGAAACAGGTGTGTGGATGAGGACGGTGCAGTGCTTCTGCATATGTGCTGTCGCTGCTATAAAACCCGAACATAGACATTTTGAATATACGTTGCAGTATGGATGACCTTGGTTCACCTCAGACGTCCACATCTGTTGCGTCAGGCCGCAGGTTCTGGCTTCGTGACAGCGTGATGCAAATCCACGGCGATGAGATCACATGCAGCGAGCGCGTTCTGTCCTTTCGCTGTCCCCAGCATCCTCTCCTCGAGGCCATGCACCTGTGCCTCAGTATAAAACCCCCGGCCTACACAAGAGGACAACACACACACACACACACACACACACACACAAATAACACACACACAATGAAAATATTTTCCTCGTCTCTGCTCGGCGACATGCCTTTTAGTGGTTTTCCGGCTGTGCTACAGGTACGCCATTACCCAGCTGACATGTCTTTAGCTGGCGTGTGTGTGTGTGTGTGTGTGTGTGTGTGTGTGTGTGTGTTTGGTCCGCCTGGCAGTGTACAGTACCCGAGGCCCGTTTCATTCTGTCGCCGGCTGCAGTCCCAGCTCTGTTTTTCATGGCGACCTGTCAGATTTGCGCTAATCCTCGGGATGAGGATGCCATGTTGCCCGTGGCGCTCCCCCCCTTCTTCTTGTTTCTTCCTCTTCTGCACTCTGCTTCACTCCTCCCTCTCCGCCTTCCCCCTTTTTCCCGTCTTTACTTCGTCTGTTCTCACTCTGTCCCTGTAATCGTGTTTTCCTGACAAATCGGGGCTGTGTGTGTGTGTGTGTCCTACTACGATTTCGTCAGAATGTGCGTGACAGGTGATGAAATTGTCATAGCGCCGCACGCGTGTCGTGTGTGGCGTGTCTGCGTGTTTGAAAGCTGCCACCTGGTTGACTCGGCTGCTGTCGGGGAGCTTCCAGGGCCAATTAACACTTCCCCGGCACAGTGTTCCTCCTCGCAGTTTCATTTCATTAACAAACCCAATGTCTGCGCCGCTACATCTGTTTTTGCAGGGAATAATTTGCTTCCAAATTTAGACTTACCTGAACACCACCGAGTGATACATGTCACGGAAATGATGATTAGTTCCCCCCCGAACACTCATTGCGCGGTTAATGAAGCCGAGCGGAAGCTCAAAAAAGTTGCGTTCCTTAAGATTTCTGTCCCGGTTGATTAGGTGAAACCTGTGTTTACCATTTATATGCTAATGTGAGCAGCCAGATAAACGCTTTAATAAGTCAAAAATAATTTCAACTTTCCAGGATGCAACAAAGGTGCACCTGAGAAACAGTGTTGGGGTGGAACGCTAGCATCAAAATGAGCTACGAGCTTGTTTAGGTGCGTACCATTGGAGGCCAGGTAAGTGCTAGGAGAACTTGGTTGCTACCTCAGAGGTCGTTGTTGTTTCCTCTAGTGGAAATTGAACACAGTAATAAGCAGATAATGAAAGAAGAAGAAGGCCACCTGAAATAACCGCCCAATGGCAGGCCTAGGTGAATCAGACTAGCCACACAGAAGAAGGGTCGGTTACCTTGCTGAGGAGCTGGAGGTGCGTCGCCTTGCCTGTCGTCAGCAGCTCTTATCTCATCGAACAGTTCACTGTAGTGCTTCTTGTGTCCCGTCATTCCCCGCAAGAAACCTCATTTCCTGATGATAACGAGCAGGAAATGGACATTGCCTTGTTTTGTAGGTGCGGTCAGCATTCGGTCTCCTGTGGCGTCTTGAAGTTTGGGTTTGTGCTTTAGTCATTTCCTGTTTTATTTTGGAGATTCTATTCTTATGTGTCATGTATGACTGTCCACTTCCTCTGTGTCTGTGTTTACTGCCATTACTCCTGCTCACTTCCTGTGTATTTAAGTCTGCGTTATATCTCCGCTCTGCTAACAGAAAGCAACAGTAGCTCACATTAGTTGAGAAATGGAGTCCACTTCCGCCACAACACTGAAGTTCATCGGAGCCACTTTCATAAAAACCACAAAGCAACGACAAATTGAACTCGCGAAAGAGAGGCCAGTCTGGATAAATAACCAAATGTTAAATTCAAACGCTTATTCAGATCACAGACACGTCACCCTCCCTCAGAGAGAGAGTACGCTCTCTGACCCTGGCACACACTCGCACAGGGCCAGACATGCCGGCCGATGTCTGCCAAATGGCCCACTGGCACCAGCTGTAGCTCGCTCCCGCTCTTTAAGCTCCTGGCCCTGATGAGTCGGGTTTTAAAGCAGCTGCAATCAACCACCCACTGCAGGAGGGAGAGGGGCGGTACCTGGAGAGGCAGGACGCTGAGAAACAGCAGAGCGCAGACGGAGGAAAAACAACAAAACATTAGGGCATGTAACACTGCTGCACGATAAAACAGTGAGATGTTATCAATGAGATAAAAGTTCCAGTGGATTAAACACATTCGTTGGATTCCTGTGAATCCCTCGGTGATCTAAATCCGGCACGGGAACAGCGGGATTCGCCACAGACAATAAAAACTAATACTGTACATAGAGAGATACTACTGAATGTAAATACATCTCTACTATGTCTTCATCTAATGAGATTTTGCCACCTCCACAACAAACCCATCATGTCCTAAAGCCTAATTTTTACTACTGCGTAAAGTGCTGTACGTAGGTCGTGGAGAGCCCTCTACGTAATCGGAGAGCCTCTCGCAGATCGTCTCCGTCGGCACGAAATATTTTTTAAGTGTCCGTCACTCTGTCAAGCGACAACGGAGACGGCAAGGGCTACGATTGGTCAGCACTCCTGCAGCTCGTAGCGTTTCGGCGATGACAGCAAGGGCTACGATTGGAAATTGCATTGCGTATCCGGCACCACGACGGAGAACTATGAGGGCTCGAGGGGTCTCTGTGGTTACACAGTTGGATAGCGCATTACGCAGTTGCAGAAGTGTTACGAGGCCTTTACTGTCAAACTGACGTCACAGCATCGTCTTCATCGACTGCGTGGAACCTGAGTGTAATCCTCGATGACAGACTGTCCTGCACCCCCAACATAACTACCGTGGCCCGATCCTGCAGATTTGCCCTCTACAACATCCGCAGGATCCGGTCTTTCCTCACAAAGGACACAACGCAACTCCTAGTCCAAGCGCTGGTCATCTACCGCCTGGACTACTGCAACTCGCTCTTGGCTGGACTCCCGGCCTCTGGAACGAAACCGTTGCAGCGTATCCAATCTACCTCGCCTCGTTTTCTCTGTGACCTCCACTGGCTTCCTGTCGCAGCTCGCATCCGATTCAAGACGATGGTACTGGCCTTCAAGGCCGTCAACGGAACTGGTCTACCCGTCTACCTCCAAACACTGCAAACAAAGGTCGACTGTTCTCTGTTCTGGCGCCTCAGCGGTGAAACAAACTCCCGACCAACGTCAGGACAGAGGAATCGCTCGCCATCTTCCGCAAAAGACTCAAGACTCGCTTGTTCAGCGTTCAACTCCACCCCACATAGCACGACCACCGCTCTTTCACCACCAAACGTATCTTGACGCCTGTCCAGCTTAAAGATCGACTTATCTCCCAAAAATAATGACGTGGTAATGGGCTCTGATAGATATACGACCGCTATTTGAGCATTTAAGGTTACTGTTTACCGATTCTGTGAGACTGCCACTGCGATAAAAAGCAATCTGTTTTCATTTTGATTTTCATTTGATTTTCATATTAGGAACCATGCTAAGAGCCTCAGCCCCACCGGAGGATCCACGCGTATAAGAGAAGAAAAAAAATCAGTAAAAGTAATATTGCAAACATCAAATCAACCTCCAGCTAAGATCTGATTAAAGAGCGACACCTCCCTTGATGTACGTCCTCCTCTCTGAGCTCTCGCCCCCTTTTCCTATCTTTCTCCCTCTCGCATACGTTTGTTTGTTCAGGCTTTTTTTTCAGCTGTTTACCCGATTTCCAGCCTGTCATCTTGTCGCCAGCCAAATCGAGGGAGAAAAGCACTATACCTGACCAAGAAAGGGAAGCGGAATCACAAGAAAAAAAAAAGTATTTGCATAAGCCTCAGGGGTTGATAGTAGGATAAGGAGGATGTTCTATTTCTGTCGGATGTGGGCTGGGATCAGTAGCAGATCGGGGCTCAACGCATCACTCAGCCACTACAAAGATAAATATATAATTGAAAGGGGGACAGAAACAGAGATGAGAGGGATGACAGATGTGAGGTTCAGACTGGAGTCCAAACCTTTGAGGCGAACCGATGCACATCATTAGCGAATGTTGTCTCCTCGCCCATGCATACCTGCACGTATGTGTGCAATGTGTAATCAGTGTGTGTGTGTGTGCGTGGACGTGGAGTATTTGATGAGCGCCTTTGCGAGTGTGTCTCTCATCATCTATGCATGTTTGCTTCGGATTTTCGGCAAACAAATTCGTGTACACGCGCGTACGTATGCGATCGCAGGCATCTTATGGCGATTAAGTGGTCGTTTCCTGTCGGCGGCGTTCGTGTGTGTGTGCGTGCCCACACCGAACAGCACTTATTTATGTTTAATCATGATAAAGATCGCGTCGCTCCCTGGCTCAAGGAACCAGAGGAAGAAGAAAGGGATATAAACAAGGCTGAATGGGAATCGTATGAGGAGAAGGGACTCCCCGGGGGCCAATAAACTTGCTTAATTACGGGAGGGCTTGTTAATTTAGTCTCTGGCAATGCAGAAGATCTCCGTCTTGCCAAGGAAACCCAGCAGCAGCTGCAGCAGCTGACTCTTCCCTGAACCCTATATGGCCTCGTCCCAGTCGGCACAGCGCGAGCAGGGAGACATGTATGTCTGACACATGCAATCTGCTGTAACATCTCAGGATAGTTGCTGTTATGGCATGTGTGTAGAATTGTTATCCTCGTTTCCATGTTGTAGGCAGCTAATTAGTTACAAAAAATATGACATGTTTCTATTAGCTGGGCAAGTTTCAGGCACAATTCTACAGCAATTTACAAAATAAAATGTGAAAGCTTGATGAAAGATTATTCAAAGCAGATGACACTAAGATTGATGGCAGGTATAACACGTTGCTGTGTGGCTTCATCAGGGGACTTTCAGAGAAAACAGAAACAAATACTGTTACGTCAAAAGCCAAATATAAAACATTTTGTGATATTTTGCATAGTTTTCTATATTTCTGATCTCTCCGCTCATATTTTTTCAGGTGGGTGAACATGTACATATTCTTTTTTGTGTAAATTTAAATTTTGCTTTACAGCCAGGCGAAGGAACATACATTAGCCATATGTTTGAAAAGAACTAGTTCATTGTCCGGTTTTCCGACCAGCTCCGAAGTGTGACTAACACTTGAAGGTGGAGTGAAAAGCCCGCTGGCACCGAGTGTGGGAGAGCTTTATTCCCAAAGGTGCTGCCAAAAGTGCTGTTGTATTAAATGTATAGAACTTCAGGGTTGTACCAGAAAAAGACGCGGCGGCCAAGTGCTGATATTGTAGCTGAGAGCTTGGTGCTTGAGATTTAACCACAAGGTGAAAGATAAATGAAACAACCAAAAAAAAAAGTGTTTTATTGGTAAATAAAAATGTCAGACATAACTTTTTCTTGCTGGAGGTCAGACACCACCGACACACTGTCAGACACCGCTCAGACTGAGGCTAATGAGTGTGGAGGTGCAGGTTGGTATATTGGACCAAACCACTGTGAGACATACAAAGGGGGGGACCAATTTTTTAAAAAAACATCTGAGTCTATAATCAGCACAAGTTTTGTTTTTAATGCATATGATTAAATTTTTTTAAGTATAAGTTTACGATGACAGAGGCTATTGAGGGAGACAACTCTCTGTTTTTCACAGGAAGTGGAAGTCCAGGCCCACCTGTCCCCCGTTATTTCCCCAGACGGTGATAATCATTCAGATTTGGGGCTAACAACACACATTTTCAGACTGTTTCTTCTGTAAGACATTCATAGTGTAGCTCTCTGTTTTTCACATGAAAAGTGATGAAAAATAGTTAAAAACAAAGAGCACCGCTGGACATTCGTGGACTGAGGTGGGTGTGAATGTCAGATTGTCAGTTAAGTTGTCAGGAGCAGCCTCCAGGTCTGAGGGGGGAGACGGTTTCGTAACTTTGACTGCAAGCGGAGTAATAAAACTTCCCCTCCAGCTCCAGTGTTAAAGCAGCGGGAAACTGTCTGTTTTTGTCCCTTTGTCACTGTATTTGTTACTTTCGTCACCTCCGTCTCTAAGCGTTGTCACTTTCTTCTCTTCATTCGGTGACTTGTGAGTGCTGATTATTTGACGCCATAGTAGGCAGGGTGGATTCTCGCAACTCGAGAACTTTCTTACCTTAAACTGATCCCAGGGTTTTGATAAATGGAAGAAAAACTCACGTATAAATCCTCAATTTCCTTATTAATGCTGCATTTCCCATATTTTCATGTTTAAGGACAAACATCTGCGGTGATGGAGATGAATTCTCCGGAACCGTTTCGGTAACGTATCGCTGTTTCAACAAAACAGAATAAAGAATTCGTCAGGTGAAAAAACATTCAACCGCACTGTAAATGATCTTCAAGCTGTGGCGGAGAGGAGGGAGAGTTGTGTTTCAGGATTTTGAAGAAGCAGGAACTCATCTCTCGCAGGTTGAAGCTGATGCGTTATTACTCCACCTCCTTCCCTCTCGGTACGAGCGGGAGTTACATGTCCGTATACGTGAGTGGGGCGGTAACATTACAGCACGTTGCTACACAAATGACCCCGCTGTGAAATGAAAACGGAGTGAGTGAGGTGGGGGGAAAGCGGGGGAGGGATTTAAAATATAGAGGGAGAGTCATTGATTAAATGCTGCAAAGTGAGAGTAATTCTGCGAGCGCTGGGAATACACACACACCACACTCCTTCCATTATTCATGCCCCGGCATTTTCTCTCCTCACCTTCCTCTACCTCTTTCAGCCTCCCCCTTTCCTCTCCCTTTCCAACCCTCTCTCTCTCTCTCTCTGCGAGCCGGCTGTCGATGCGCGATGATAAATCGTGGCCGGCGCGGAACCTGCGTTTAGTTCTGTCATTATTCAATAACAGGTGGGGCAGAAATCAAGGCGGCCTGGCAGTTATTGTACTGCTGCCGGCGCCATGTGATTTTTCGCCGTAATTTACCTCGCGGGCCTGCCCTATAGGACCAGCGTTAACTTGAGTTGTTTGTCTAACCGGGAGAGGGGAGAACTGTGGGCGTCCGAACCCGTTTGAGTAACTACCTTGGTTTAATAAGAAACAAAGTCGTCGATAATGACGAAGTTGGCAACGGTTTATCAGGGAAGCGGTGCGCGGCGGCGGCGTTTGTCTTGGGAGGCTCGAGCAGACACAACATGGCTGCCGGAAAGCGCACTTGTGATCATAAAGAAGGGGATTAATTGAGTGCAGACGAACAAATATTCTATTAAACAGAGATATAGTTCAGTGAAGTCCAAGGCGATGCCCCTCTATGTCTTGTTATGTCTGTAAAGTTTAATTTACAGTCATATAAAACATAACAAAGCAGCAATATCTTTATATATATCTTCTTTCTATCCGGTGGAAACCTCATGACCCCTCTTTAACTCCAGCTTTTCATCTTTACTGGCACGTATACATTTCACAGCGATAAAGTAATTTACTGTCTAATAAATGCAGTGAGTTCAAGTAATGTACAATAATTATTTTACTGATGAAAATCAAAGTGATATATTGTGTTTCGATGGCAACTGTGACACAATTCTACAGTGGAAATACCTGTAGTTATTCGAAATATCACAATTTACAGTACATTTCCGGTAATATCACAGCAATGTACTGTGTTTTATGTTGGCACAACCATATTGCTTGTTAGCATGTTAGCATGTGTACCCTGTTGGACCACAATGTGCCACAATCCCGCTTAACTTCACAGCAGCTTACTGTAATATTCCAATTAATTACCCATCATGCATCGTAAAAGCACATTTACAGTATATTACCATCAGAATTTACTGTGAAAGCCTGGTGTTTGTTCACAGTGTACTGAGTTCTCAGACAGACAGAAATGGCGGGAAAAGACACCTTTTCCCGCCTTGTTAGCTGGCTGGGTAATTAAGCTAACCTTGGTCCTATGAGATGGTTAAAAAGATGCCTCTTCATGACTCTTTAATGTTTACAGCCGACTTGTTTTAACTGAGACTCTTGTTCAAACGGTCTTTAATATGCACTTGATGTCTACACACATTATATTATGCTAAAAGACGGGCTGAAGCAGCATGGCCCCGGCAAAGGTCAGCAGTTCATCTGCTTTTACTTTTAACATTAAGAGGCTTTCGGGATGAGGACTAACCGACGTGTTTGCCAAACGCAGAGCTATCTTGAATAATGAGTGTGGCCGGGTTGGAGTGTAAACTTGCCTAAAATCCAATAAAGAGCTTACCTGATGCAGCAGATGGTTTGTTACACAAAACCAGTGGAGAGGTCGTCCTTGGAAACTGTGGTGGGCACTTTTAAAAACGACTTGGCAGGTAATTGGACGAACCGGCTGTCTATCCCAGAAACATCTTCGCCATTGAGAAAACCCTTCAGTGCTGTTCTTTGCTCTGAGTTCTGATATAACTGATGCTAGCAGCAGCTATGTTTTTAGCCGCCATTGCTGTTTGAAGAATGAAGTTGCTTATCTGGCTGTTGTCACACCTACTCCGAGCCTGTAGCTGCCAGTAGTTCCTCATTTTTCTTGGCCACAAGTGCAGAGCTCGAAGCCTGGCAAGATGGTTTCTTTCTTCCGTGATCTTGTGACCTCGTAAATCCAGCTGCTTTGCAATGTAAATAAGCAGCATGACAGGGATGTCAACATTAGCATAAACTCTAATGGCATCCGGGGGAAATTACTACACGCTGGATGAGCCTGAATTGGCCGTTTTTATAACCTGCAACCCCGCAAAAAGATTTAGCTGATTTATGATGTGCTCCTTGGCTTTGGGAAAAACACTCGCTGGGCAGATAAAAACACTGTTTAATCCTCTCTTTACAACCGAACCGTTGTGGTTTTATTTTTGGAAACGCATCTTGACAGACCTTTCATGCCGAGTTATCGGCTGCTACACCATGTTTGGACAATGGCTATTTTTGGGAGGTGTTTACTTGCATCCGCCTGAGAGTGCATCACGCGTATCATGACTTCTACATTAGTAGTTTTGACTGTCCCAGCTGGCATCCTGCCATCCTAGCCCCGACCCCCTGCCGCAGCAGATATATCAGCCTGCTCAGCTTAAACCACATTGATATGTGGGGGATTTATTCTATGTTAAGCCCGCGAGCTGCAGCCTGCTGACTTATATTGGAGCCGCGGCCACAGCGAAGGCCTGCGGGTTAATGGGTTGGCAGTAGGAGCTGAGGACACAGGAATTAGGCCTCTGCTACTAATTGCACAGGGGAAAGATTTGTTTAAATTGGGAGGGAATAAGCCTGCAGGGCTACAGTGGGGGGCACTCAGCCGAACATCCAAGTCGAGGCAGTAGGGCTGCGTGCGAGGAGCTTCATTGACAAACGCAGGCGCAGGGATAGTCGCTCACTTCATGAAAATCTCGCTTAATTTGTTTTTTTCTGCTCAGCACTGCTGTGGGAGCTTTTTTTTTTTAAATATATAAGTAAATGTGCTCATTCCCACAATTTCCTTTCCTCACACACACACTGTATTTCATAATTTTCATTCACTCGCTCTCGAAATATAAAAATCGAACCCACAGGACTTCCTAATCTCTGCCGTCACTGTGCTTTGTGCAACCATCAACCAATCAAATCTCTGCTTTTTCACCAGGGCACAACGCCAATACAACACATTCCTCTTTGAGACAAAACCTAATACCAAATCATATTAGTCAGTGGGATTTAGTTATATTTATATTAGTTATAATTTGAAAACAGGGTTATAGGCTGGTGCGGATTGGCCATTGGCTACACGGGGAGAATTCCTGTTAGCCTGGCAAGCTGATTAGCATTAAAAATGCTAAATTGAAATTGGTATGATCTCTTTCTATCAACACAACCTTCAGTCAGCGCGTGGAGCGCGAGCGGTCGCAGTGTGGCGAGAAAATCGAAAGCACAGGAGAGAGAGAGAGAGGAAAAGTAGAGCTGAGAAAAGGAGCACATCGAAAGGAGGAAAGCCCGGGAGGAAAGTGCCGCTAAACGCTGTAAAATTAGAGATATCTTCACGAGCAGGACACACGGCGGGGCCACCCTCAGCACATCGTATCACCACCACCATGTAGGGATAGACGGGTTTTCAGCCTGGATGATTATCAGGGCCGATATTCAGCATTTTTCAGATAAATCGGTATGTGTGTTTCTTGTGTCCGATCGCCGATAGAACTAATTGATTTAAAAATGAATTACTTTTCCTCTGATTAAGCACCTTTTCTCCGTCTGTAGTCACCACAATCACTACCGCTATCTGATTGGTTACTGATCACAAGCCTATCAACGTTGAACAATCTGAATCTGCAAATTAACTAGAAACTGAAATCATTAAATAAATGATAAGTGGAGTGGAAGTCTAAAATTGGGAATTGAACAACTCTAGTAAATACCTCGAGATGTTACATTCCATCACGTGTCCATCATTTTTAATTTCTCAATGTAAATGTATATCGGTTATCCGCCTCCCTGGTTACTGATGATCGATATCGGCCCTGAAAAAGCCATATCAGTCGATCCCTACTGTTTTCCTGAGTTGATTCCGTGTTACAAAAACCTAATCATGCTGTGGAAAACAGAGGATGCATACACCTGGAAATAATCTGGAAAATAAAGACATCCATACTCTTTTCCTGTCAGCTGGAAGGCTCACATTCAGAGCTAGCAGAGCATCGTGGTGATACATTTATCTCCAGTCAGAGCTCTGACGGAAATGCCAGCCGCGAAACAAACACTCCAAAAAAGTGCTCAAAAAAGATATTTATGAATATTTATCGCCGTAAAGACACTTGGTTGCTTTGAACTATTTTGGAATTTTTTTAACTTGGAAAAAATAAAAGATATGTCACTGGAATAAACAGTATACTTAGGAAATATATAATAAAAACTCAGTTTAAGTGGTCGGTTGTGAAGAGACTGAATGTGGAGCCCCATGTTGAAGGGCTGACATGTTTCCTCGTCTCTCCATAACAATTGAATTAATTATTCCAGAGGGCCGCAACGCAAGTGAACACAGAAATTAGCTGGAGTTTTTGCCCCTTTCTATTTCATTCTTATTCCAAACCTATGTCGAGTAATCCTCTAAATGCACACTAGCAAAGGTCGCACGCCGCCATCACAATCCGACGCCATCGTGTCTGGTACCTAATCCAGTTTCGATCGTGTTAATTTCATGTTAACATACACACTGATTGCTGTGGGGATCCCTGACGACTGGGGAGCTCACATGATTAGGAATGATGTGTCAATGAGTTCTCATTGATTGACTGAAGGATGGATGCAGACTAATGACACTCGTGTTGTTGGGGGACAGAGTTGTGTGTGTGTGTGTGTGTCTCATCTCATTTCAGTATTCAGCCATCTGAGACTCGTACCAACAATAAACATCGCATCCCAAACTCCACATCCCCGAGGATAACAAGGCTGTTACGCCGTACCTTTACGTAACAGATGCGTTCACGTCTCTCTCCTCACATAATCTCCTTTGCTCTTTTTTTTTCTCCCTCCCCCTTTTTGAACGTCCTCCCTCTCTCCACCCCTCTGCTAAACCCGCTATCTGATGTGTTAATGAGGCACTAATGAGACAAGGTCCATCTTAATCTCGGGCAGAGAACCGAAACGCCGGACGATTTTAAACAGTCCGTGGGATTAGAGGCGAGAAAGGGGAGGGGGCGCTTCACGAGTTAAGGGGCGTGAGAGAAACGCGCCGAAGGAAAAAGAGAGTGAGAGTGAGAGAAACAAAGGTGAAAGGCAGAGTAGTATATATATGCATGTGCGGTGTACATCAGTCGGAAGTAGTGAAATGCTCCTTATGTGCTAATGGCTATAGAAAACGAGTGGGTGGAAGGACTCGGTATAGAAGAGGAGCTGTGACCCTGATGGGAAACAAATAATGAGGCAGCTGCTGTGTGCACACTTAACACCCACACACTTGTTTTAAGAAGCAAACGGAGAGGAAGTGCAACCTTCTTCCCTCCCGAAGGCTCCTCGCCGTCTTTAAAGCCTTTTTGCTTCTTTCATCTACCCTCTCTCAGGTCCGGTCTGGCCGTCCTGTGGCCGTCTGTTTGTCTTTGGACGTCCTCCCCGCCGTCTGAAAGATGAAGGGATGTCCTCTATCTCTCTCTCGACCGAAAAAGCCGGGTAGCTCCGCCGCAGATGTTCTGTCGCCTCCACCTCGCTCACCGCTGGGATCCCTCTAATCAATCAAGTCAATTACCACTGAAGTCTCATCATTTCCCCTCATCACGGATTGATTCGCGTTTGATTTACTTGAAAGTTTGCCAGAGCGACTTTATCCTGACTCGCCAGAACTCGTGGTCTGTAAAAGTTTTTTGATTTTCTTTTTTCCCCCAACTTGGAAGCATAAATTAATTCAAGAGTAGCGACTTCCTTTCTTTTAAAGTGTCACTGCTGGCTTTGCTATGACTCAGGGGTTTGAGAACTTTTGACTTGAGGCAGACTTGTAAAGCTGACAGCTGATTTCAGCTGTCCCAGCCTGAACCGCCGCTGTGAAGTTGCCCTCCCGCCTGCCTTCACACTCTTTTTGTCTGACGCCATATGTTGCTTTTTTGACCGAGATTCTGTCTAGGGATTATCTCGGATTATCCAAAAGTCTCGTCGTCGAGCTCCAATCCCACTCCTGGCTCCTTCCCCTGACTTCTGATTCCCCTCTGCAACCAGAAACTTTTCTCTAGACGGTACATGCAGAATTGTCCAACGCCTCGTTACCATTGTAAGAAAATGCAAAACACTCTGAGCGCAGATGGGCGTGTTGCCTGAAGCCTTAAATCAAATTGGTCACAGATGACAAGAAGTCATTTTCTGTAGAATGATAAAAGTGTAAATTAATTCCACTGACTGGAAATGTAAATTCTATAAACTATAAAATGCATGTTGGGAAGTGTATAGTCTGTGAATATTGGTAAAGAAAGAAGACAGTATTATAGGCCAGTTTATGTCTTTGACAAATCATTTTCTCAAGTTGAGGTCCACTAACCAGCTGTTTCCAGTGAATGATCCACTTCTTGTGGTCTTCCTCAGCAGGTACAGTTTAATCAGTTGTAACCAGGTGACTGAAGTATTAAACTTTAGCATTTAATGTTTTTGCAAACCACTGATGCATTCAATTTGAACTTGTCATATCACATTTTTATTATCTGTCGGGACAGTGGAGGCGACAGGGCTGCCGAGTCTGTGACTGCGTTTCGTTTTTCCACAATGGAGTTTCAATTTTTGTAAGGGTGACACCACTAGATATTTTGGTGACCTCAGGACAGTTGCCAGCCATGTTGGTGGCAAGAAAACCGGGTGTTTTTAATGTGACCTTGGGACCATCTTCAACCCTGTTTGTGGCGTTAACCTAACCTAAACCTAACCGAATCTGATTTGTGCCTAAACCTAACCAGAGCATAAGCACAGCTTTGTGACAAGAGAAAAATGTTAAATTGATCGTAAAGAAACATAAAGTTGCAACAAACAGACACTTTAGAAACCTGAAGTTTTGACCTTTCTTTGAAATGTAGAAATGTACTTTGCCAACATTTATTCTGGCGATTGGGTTGTTGTCACCACTGTCTCTTTGAATACAGACAGGGGTGATAAGATCCTCCTTGATCTCTAGCTGTTCATCGACTCTTGGTTGGTAAATTTGACCCCTTTACAGTTCATGAAATATCCAGAAAAATCTAGCAAGTGGATCCTTGAGTTATGAGTTTATAAACTTGATTTTTTAACTATTGTCTAAATTAAACTTATATTGCATAGTTTTTAATTTGCTCCTGTTGCACTTTTAAATGGTGATGTAATCCAACACATGTTGAAGCCAAGCACTAAAGTTAAAAACTTGATTAAAGTTAATTACCTAATGTAATTTACCGGCTTTATGAGGCCCGTGTAGTAGCTGCATCACAGATATATATTACAAAAGATTAAAAACATAATTTAAAAGTCGATCAAAACGTTGTTAATCGACTCTGTGTTCCAATTTGCTTAACCGTGACTGCATTTACGGTTACAGCTGCACAGTCAGCCAAGACCAGTTTCTCATCAGTCTTATGTGCATGTGCCTCTTTATATTGAAATTATTGCAGTGTTGCTGATCCACTTGTTCTGTACAAATTCAGACTGGTGAGGAACCTGATGTCTGTCTTGGTTTTATGTTTTATTATAGTACAAAAATGGATGACCCTAACAGCTAATTCTACCCGTGTGGCTGCCTTTCACTTTTGCATATATTACTATATGTCATAACTCACAAGAGCAACTTCACTGCTAAAAATAAGCTTCAGCAGTGCCGGGTGAGCAGCGAGAGATTTAAGCAACGTTCAGTTTTCCACCCTTTACCTTTTCAAATGTGTATATTTTCCAACTCCGTGGGAATCGTCGAAACATGTTAGCGTACCCTTTTTTTTTTTGGCTATATTTATCTGGTGCAGCAGAATGCATGTGAGAATACATACGATAACACACGGCAGGACTTGTCGGGCGCTAAGTGACAGTGGGATTATGGGAAGCGGTGCAGCAGCAATCTGTCTCCTCGCTAACAGAACTGGGTCTCACGGCACATCACGCCACGCGGGGAAAGTGTCAGGGAAGTGATCTCTTTTTAAGGATTTGCTGCTGTAATATTTAGGACACACACACGAGCCACGCATGGGCACGCGAGCGGCGACACACACATGCAGTGAGTGTGTAAAACGGCTTTATGTACATTATGCGCAGATGCTTTATGCACACACACACACACACACACACAAACAAACACTGCAAATTTGCTCCGGGCGGGCGTCCTGTGCACTCACAGGCGAACCGGAGGCAGCTCCTGTTTGCACGCCGACCGCAACATACTTGAATTGTGTGAACTCGAATCCACTCGGCTGATTTATGCAGGAAGCGTTCGAAACAGCGACCTGAGAGAGAGAGAGAGAGAGAGAGAGAGAGAGAGAGAGTGTGAAGGGATGCTGCCCCACTTGAAAACTGAATATTTATGACACCGTGACACAATGCACTCACACTAAGGCGTCCTCTCTCTCTCTCTCTCTCTCTCTCTCTCTCTCTCTCTCTCTCCTGTTTAAGTGATAAATCTCTTTTTTTTTCAAGGTTGTTATTACTTACCATTGTTTCATTTCTCACCCCCGTGTATCCCTGAGCAAAATATACTGAATGAAGCAAAAAAACTAAACTGAATTTAAATGAAGTCACAGTAAACTATAATACGAATATAAACACATCTTCCCTCTCGTGTGGACACAACAAACGTTCCAGGCTGTCCGGCTTTCTCACCTGTTGTACGTGTGGCTATTTCATCACTTCCTCCCGTACCAGGAGTGAGATACACAGACCGCACACATTGTATTAATATGTCAGCTAGAGAAGCCGATAGCGTAACCTAATACACTAATGCATAATGATATGTGGAACTATAAGAAGATTGGTTACGCTCCGGCGCACACGGTAATGCGTTCTAATACATATGTATACACGCACACATCACCATTCACCCTTATTCATAGCGGCGATCCTGCGCGCACGGTAATGACTTAGGCTGTGTACAAAGTGTGAATGCCATGAATTTTTAATATGACGCTTAAACCGTGATATTCTTGAAGAGTTGCACCTTAAAACCTGGTTGGTTCTCTTATTTCATCAATATTTCAATTTAAGTTTCACACATCTCTGGATCAGCCATTGTTATCAGCGTCCGACATGGGAAATCATCTCCATTCCACTCTTTGCACTGGTAATCAGTGCTTAGACAAGCTGTCAGATCCGTCAAATAGAACATATCTTATTCTCAGATGAAACTCTTGGCAGTAAAAAAAAAAAAAAAACCCTGTTTTTCTTCTGCCTGTCAGCGCTGACTGTCAATCGCATATGACACACGTCTGCTGGATCTAAAACTTAACACCTGAGACAACAGAAATTAAGTTCAGAGAACCGAGATAGTGAGTGTAAAGAGTGTGCTGTATGTGCGTGTGAGCGATGATTGAGATTTTCCGTGTCGGAGACAAAGCGCTGACAGAAGAGCTGTGAAAGTATAAAGGCACCGGCCGTGGTTTGTATTCAGCACAGTGGAGGTGCAGCTCCGAGAACGTCATGATTGATGTCGCTCCTGGACCATCGCTGCAACTGACTCCATCTGAATAATATCATAGCGTAAGCAACTCGTAGGTTAACGTTACGTAAGGTTCTATTTTAACCATCTTTTCCTAGACATAACTAAGTATTTTTGCTAACCGAAAGCTAACCAAACTGTGTCAGCAATATTACATTAAAAACTAACAAAACAAAACAGAAACAGAGGATGTAAGTTCATTTAGTGTAAAATAAATGGAAAGTACGCTGTTACGTTCCAAACAGGATACAAACCCCAGTCTCGTAGGCGAGCGTCATGTATTACTAACTGCTTTTTGGTCGGTAATGATGATCCTAAAGCAACATTAATTATGGCTAATAATGATATTATTACAGGAACAACACTAACATGGCCAACGGTTGTATGTACGCACACATTTTAGCCATAATTAAAACCGAAAAAAACAGAAAACTGGTGGTTTTAACCGTCTCCCAGCAGACGGTATAAATAAATCTAGCATGCACTGAACAACAAACACACACACACATATATATGCGCACACACAACAAGGCTCATCAGTATAAATCCAGCATAACTAATCACATTCAACAAAACATTGGACTCATTAGACGGCCGGCTCTCCCACGTGCAGGCTGAGGTGACAATCACCATCTGTATCCAAAGCCTTTTCATTGTGTTTGACAGTTGGAGCCAAAGGTCCCTTTACACTTTATGTGGAATATCTGATTTGATGCTGATTAAAATGTGTATAATGGAAATTTGCATATAGATATTGTAATGTGAAGAAACATGTAAATTATGCGTGTGTGTAAACGTTATACACTAATACGTTGTGATACATGTGCTATAGTGCACAATGCGCATTATTTCTCTGCAGTAAATGGACCAAGGACACAGACGGTCCCTGAGGGATACAATCCGTTGCCGTAAAACTCGCTAAAATTAACCGACCTTCAATAAACGCGTGAATGATAAGTGTTTGTTGGAACTGTTTAAGCAGGCCGGGTTGCTTCAATCTAACATTAAGACTTTAAAATGACACGCAGCACCAAATTTGTGTGCAGGTGATACATCTTTCATTTACGTTCTTTGGAAACAGATGCTTCCAAGTATCATGCATGAAAAATAACAGTATAAAGAGCAAGAAGGTCCAAATAGGAGGTTTAAGAATGAGTCAAACAAACATAGTGCTAGATCAGTTCATGACCCATGTGACACCAGAACTCAGCGTTGACCTTTTTGAACTTCTGTCAGCAAGTAAATGAACATACTGTACTTAACATAACCTTACCCCAATCCATGACCTTTTCCTGAACCTAACCGGCACGTTCTCACACCGAACTCATCAAATTCAGCCTTCGACCTTCAACTTATGATGCTCTTCCTACCCCTCTAGCGTCGGTTTTGCACATAAAGGGCTCTGCAGACAAGTTAGTAAGCATCATATCTAACTGGCTAATCACATATTTTGACTTCCGGACTTTAAAGTTGTTCAACGGTCAGGTTTTTGGTTAGGTGCAGGCACAAAATCTACTTGGTTAGGTTTAGGAAACAATCATACTTTGGGTTAAAACAACAGTGGTAGGTGATATAACTCATGTCACATAACTTAGGTGATGTAAATACATCACTCATGTTACGTAAGTTATGTAATGTATGTATCAAGCAAGTTACTTACGTAACATAACTTAGAAACAAATCACCCTTGACTCCGGGTCATTAACAGAACCCGAACTCCATTCTAATCTAATAATAAGTCCAGTGTGTGACTCATCCAGCCACCCTGACCGCTGCCAACTTGGACTTTTCTCACTGATTAAGTGAGTAGAGGGGAACCAGCAGCGTCAATGTGTCATTAAAGTAATTATTACTTGCAGCCTTAAGGCCGCTGTATAACTGCTCCTTATGCCTGAAACCACATGTAAAGGTTATTGTGACATTACAGATCTTTAGGATGTAAATTGTAGAGAACGCAGCTGTTGCATCATCAGCGAAGATACCTGATAATAACCTCACCGAAGAAGCCGAGCTCCCACAGCCACAGTTCACCTTGCTGTTCTCCGCAAAGATTATGATGAATGATGAATTCAGAGCAAATGGCTCCGTATGAAATTACTCCGTTGTAACTGCTCTCCAAAAGGCTTCTTCTTGTTGTTGTTGTTCTCTCTGCACCAGACTCAACCGCTCGTCTCGCAAACCTGCCAGAGTGAATGAAACAGACGTTTATTCCCTCAAATCATCGGCCTATTTTATTGGAAAACTTTTGAATTCAGCAGACCCTCGAAGCTTCAAAGCTGCACTTCGTAACACGAACGATGTTTTTCGGCATCGCTCCGTGTCAGATGAAAAAAAAAAACCTGGCCTCGCACTTTTTTTTAAAAGCAGCCAGATGAGATGGTAAATCTTTCACCGAGCGAACTGTAGACACTTGCCAGGCCCCTGTGTGTACTGATGTGTTTTTCAGGACGGCTAATTAAATACCTGTCTTATGACCTGTCCCCGATTATGATAATCGACTGCCAAGCAGGCAAGTCTCTGCAGATCAGACAGTGGATGTCCTTGTGATTAGAGGCGTAGCAGAGCAGGGGAGGACCAGGGAACAGATCATTAGTAGGTATAAATGTGGTAGCAGCACTCAGGGGGTCCTATGATCACTCCTGAGAGAGCGGGCGGCACAGAGAGAGGAGCAAGATTGAAGATTGTGTTTGTGTAAAGGCCTGTTTCCACTCAATTTTGTTCCACGGGGCCGAGGCGGGCGAGGGGAGATGGGCTTTGGGGTAGATTAAACATCAAGAAGATAAGAGATGATGGATATCTTTACTCGAGCACCTGAGTCTCACCTGATCCGATTCCAAACTGAGTTACTTTGATGTGGAGAGCCGTGGGAGCTCAGAGTGAGGCAATGAAAAGGCCGGGTTTTAACAGATATCCATTGTGTTTCTGAGACGATCACAAGCCGAACATGACAAACATACAAAACAATGGACATACTTACCAGAGTTCATTACAGCGGCTAGATTAACCTGGTCAGCTTTTTTTGTGGGTCTTGAATGGATTGTTCTTCAGTTGCCCCGTGCCAGGACTGATTTTAGTATCAGGGCAGCAGTCTCGTGGAATTTCATGCAAAGAGACTTGAACTGAAAACAGTTTGCTGATGTGGATATTTGAATTTTTCCACGTTGTAGTCACCTTTTTATTACATTGTTTATTGTTATACCGACCCGTCCTTTGGCTGCTGTGACGCACAAATTTCCCCGTTTGCAGGACTAATAAAGGAATTTCTTCTTCTTCTTCTTCTTCTTAAATTTGATGAAATGAAACATGATTCGGCAAGTCTGAAAACTTGATTTGATTATGAAGTTTTGAGACATTTCTTTGATGAAATTGCATTACATCAGTCTTGCTTTTAAATGTGTTTTTGTGCAAAACTTGTGTTGAAACTACAAAATATATATATATATATAAAATACGGAACCAGTATCCAAAAAATGCATATGAGCACATCCAGCTAGTGTGTCTCCTCTCATCATAAAAATGAAGAATTAAGTTGAAATAGTTTATGTTCATGTTAGTTTTGTCTAATAGTGTAATAGTTCAATGACATCTGGCTCCAAAACAGCACATATGGTGCTCGAATTAGGCCATAAAAGCAGTTGCATGGGAAGTCAGAAATACGTAAAGCTTAAAGCTGTTAGAAGAGAACATCTGTCATCACCGGATATTGTTTTGAATTCACATCTGGATCATGACCAGTTCACAAGTTTAACCCCAGTGTGAGTCAACAGTGACAACACTAACTAATCCTGCAGCTCTGGTCGGTGGGTTGGATGTGAAATAAGTCTTCAAAAGTGTTGAAACCTGCAGAAAACCTTCTGCTGAGGTTCCAACTAAACTATCCGCCGTCGCCTCCGTGTTTTCATACAGTGAAAAGTCAACAAGGCAGATTCATTACACACCCACGGACCAAAATATCAGGCATTACTCCCATGCTGGAATAATTAGTCCGTGGTATGATTTGATTTAACAACTTTAATTAAGAATATTAATCTTTAACCCGAAATGATGGAGGTTTTAACACTCGATTTTGACGCAGGGCTCCTTTACGTGAAATATCGGGTAATGATGTGTTGTTCTGTGTTTTGGTTTGTTTTACTTTGATTGTACAAATTCACTAACAAATGCACAATTAATCAAATTACACACTTGCCATTGGAGGTTTTTTCTAAAACCTGGGGAAGTGTTGTTTTTTATGTTTTGGATATTTGTGTGCACATCTGCATTTTAAATGGATATATCTTTGTCTGTTGACGTCGTGTATTGTGTTCATGGTCCTAACACTGCTTTCATGCTGCCTTCTCTCTTGAATGAGAGATGATAATGTTAATCAGATGAAACAGAGAGATAAAAAAGAACATGGTGGAACTGACAGAGGCAGTAAAACATGATGCAGTGAGGAACATGTTTACACCAAGACTGAAACAGAACAGCTTTCTGAACCTGGAGCCACAATAATAGACCTTCTACGGATCCAAATATCAAGTGTAAGAGTTCTTACATAATCAGTCTTTTTCAGATAAATAAAGGTAAAAAAAAAAAAAAATCAGAAACAAAAGCACTGACATGAATATGTGTGCATTTTAATTAAAGCCTATTTTAATGCTTCAAAATTGTGCATCTGCTTCCAGTGGATGAACAGTTTTAAGCTACAACTTTATTATTTTTTATTTTTAAATTGCCGTTCGAAAGGTATTTACGAGTGGAAGTCAAAATGGGATTCAAATTCCTAGAAAACTAACCGGCGTTGGCAACTGTTGACATGTTTACATCATGCAAAACATGCCAACACACAGGAATGCTGGGAACAGAGATTGCATGGTGGGTAAACGTGCGGCTGAAACTGCTCGGAGCGATGATTAGGCCTGAGCTCGGGGGTGTCGTGATGAGATTAGTTGCGCAGCCATGGCAACACTATCTGACCTTAATATGTATGGAATACATATATATATGGTCACAACTGTAATACCTAAACGCTGACATGTGTTTGCGTGTGTGTGTGTGTGTGTGCATCACGTTCACATCGCACAGCAACTGTCAGTTACCGACTTTGTCCCTCCCCATCTGTCACACACACACACACACACACACACACACACACACCCCGTACAGACCGACCCAGCGCCGCACAACAGAGCGCGTGCTTTGTGTGTGCTCGGAGCCCGCTGTGCTCTATTTGACATCATATTGAATTCGGTGGGCTGAAGACAGGGTGTTTGCTGAGCCTAATTTACCTGGGCGAGACCTCACAGAGGGCCTGGGAGGGGCTGATAATTAAAATGGCTTGCTGCTGCTGGGATGGAATATTCATGGGAGATTACTTCAACCCTCAAACATCCCCGCGCTTACAAAAGATGTGTGTGTGTGTGTGTGTGTGTGTGTGTCCTAGACATCTGTGTTTTGTGTGTGTGTGTGTTTTTATTAGTCGGCGTGCCCGCGTGTGTTTTTGCGCTCGTCTACACCCCTCGGTGACCTTTTCCCGTTCCCGGCAAAGTAAAGTCATCAACGCGCCGCGGAAGATATTCAGGTCAGTGTGGGACGCCGTCCGCGAGATGAGATGAAAGACAGGCAGAGTGAGAGACGGACAGAGAGGGAAATAATGAAATTGACGGGTCCCGCGAGGTGATGACAGCGGGCTGTCCTCGCGCGCTGATGGATGACAAATGCTCGGTGTCCGTGTCCGTCAGAGTCCCTGTCAACACGGCACGAGTTAAACAGAGAAATCTGTCCTTTTGGGCTTTAATTAACTTTGTCACTGACATTTTCTCCCACAGTTAATGTTTTCCTGACGTCTGAATCAGATATGATACATTAGAAAATACCCGACCCGATCGCCAGAGTAAATGGGAGCTCAGTGCAATTCTGCCAAACCACAGATTGAGTTAAAGCTTTACGTTTGTTCATGTTGCGACTTTACATCAATTTAGGTCCATTTTTTTTATGTCTCTCGTGCCACAATGCTGTGATCAGGCTCTGATTAGGTTTAGGCTCGGTTATAGTCAGGAAAATATCATGGTTTGACTTAAAATATTAGTTTTGTTCGCCACAAACACAGCTGGGAATGTCATGAGGTCGCCAAACAGCCGGAGAAGGTCCGATTTCCCATGAAAAATATCCATCATATGGTCTTCACAAACACGGTTGACGATGGACCTAGGTCTCCTTAAAAAGACCTGGTTCTGCCAACACATTCACGGCTGGAGATGGCCCGACTTCACATGTATAATATCCACTTTTTGTCTTCAAAAAACACAGCTTGAAATGTCCTGGGCTCTCCTTAAAAACACCCAGTTTGGTCTCAAAACAGCTGGAGATGGCCTGATTTCTCATGAAAAATATCCAGCATCTGGTCTTCACAAACACGGCTGTAAATGTTCCAAGTTCCCCTTAAAAATACCGGGTTTCGATCAAAACAAACACGGCTGGAGATGGACCATTTACAGATGTTGAGACGCCGTGGTCCCTCGACAACAATGCCCATTTCGTCGCCTGTAACTCCGGTAATAAACATGTAATGTGAACGTGATATGGCACATTTTGTACAAATATCAATATGGTATATAGCCTTTGACACACACACAAGTAAACTGGGCTTAAAATGCCTTAAAATCAACTTTGCTGGTGGAAAGAAAATACATAAATTTGCATTAATACACTGCTGATTCTTCCTCTCAACCTGGACACCAGAGGACACATTTTAAAAACACACTCCTTGACTGACTTTTTCACGTTTCCAAACTCAACCAAATGGCCCGTGATGGCTATTCTCTTTATGACGTGTCCTTATGTGCCTGTGAATGACTCAATGTGTCCTTTGTGAGCCGATACTCAGTCTGGAAAGTCTTGACCTTTTTATCCAAGTGGGCGAATGGACTCCGCACCTCGGCTCAGTCTCTCTCTCTCTCCCCCCCTCCTCTCCCGCTCTTCCTCGCCTCATTAGGGTGAATTTCAATCTGAGGCCATTAAGGAGCGCGAAGCGAGAGTCTGAAATGAGATGAAAACAGTAGGAAGGCAATAAAAAAGCCTTGTTAGAAGAATTTTATTACCGTTGACTCGGCTCATCGTCTGGAGAACAGCCTGCGTCACGCCAGGCGCCGGATCTATATCCGTCATAATGGAGCTGAAAAAAGACCTTTGCTTTCTTAAAAATCCTCTCATATTTAATGCAGACAATGTGAGAGGGGCGTTTCGCGGACACTTTCGCTTATTTGCAAAACCAACAGCGGTGAATCCCCCCCTCCCCGCTGACATCTAAAAATACACTCTCCCGTCTCATCTTTTGTTGTAGTTTCTTAGAAAATCGAGCAGCGCGACGTGACCTCCCTGGTGTTTGGTGTGAGGATCTGAACAGGAGCATCTTTCACATGATATACCTGAGCTCCGACCATTCATCATAATTCCGCGGCGTTGTGTGCGAGGGAGAGATAGAACGGCAGATGAAGACACGGAGCAGATTGAGCTATTTGTTATCACAGCTTATCCCAACGCCGGGATGCCCGCTATTATCCTGCCAACACTGGGAATGGCAGGTGGAAAATGGGATTCCTCCCTCTGTTCTGTTATTTTATTGGATTTCTCCCCCCTCCTCCTCCTCCTTTATTCTTACTACCTGCCTTCTTTTTTTTTTCTCCTGACTGATCGAGAATAATTTTCCCGCGTTGCATTCGTGGAGGTCACGGAGGCGAAAAAAAACTCAGAGGATGGCGGCCGAGGGCGAGCTGGGAGGGGAGGGGGGCGGCTGACATGCTGATAGCGAGAGATAAACATTTTTCTGCGGCTGTTATCCTAGGTGAGGCTACGACCTCTCTTGGCTTGTTGATTGTAATGTTTGGCCGAGGCGTTATCTCTCGACCGCAGAGAGCGGCGGATACTGCCTGGAATATTAGCCTCGCGTTCGCCCGGAGAAGACACTGGGACGCTGCGGCTTTGCTCTCCGTAGGAGTGCGTGCACGCGTGCGTATGTATTTCTCTAAGTACGTAGGTGAACAAACAGGTCGCGGGTACGGCCCTGCGTGTCACGCGGCTCGTTTCGGCTCTCGTTTCTGCGTGGGAGAGAGAGAAAACACGATGCTTCGGCGTGAACGAGCGAGATGAAGACATGAAGCGTATATTTAGCTCGGACCTGTGTGCGTGCCTTTACCTCCCGAGGTCAGCTCGCTGGGGGTTGGTTGAAGGGATTAAAGATAGCGTTCAAGCAGATTCATTATTTATTCATCCGCTTCCACCGACCGCCACCACCACCACCACGCCACTTACACGCCCGTGGGTGAGTGCAGCAGCAATTAGATCTCTGCAAATGAAGGAGTGCCTTATCTGGAAACCCAGGGAGGGATGGGTTACTTAGCACTTTATGATGAGACTTGTGTTCGGATCGGGCTGCAGCGTGATGCTGCGTGAAGTGAAAACGAATGGAGGATCAGGTGGCGGTGAAGCTGAGGAAGTGCGTGATGCAATGGCATGTGAGAGAAGCGGGGGAAAGAAGATGGCATGACTTCTTGCGGATTTGTGTCAGTGGGTGATTTTCATGTGCGAGTGGACCGTCGGCACGTTACGGCGGAAATGAGGCCATGTGTGCATTATGGCGTGCGACGGTGGCGTGAGCGCGTCTATATGCACGCGCGTGACCATCTCCATAGCCTCCGGTCAGGTTGTAGCACTTGAGATTGGGTCAACTTACCCCTGCTGAACAGATGGGGGTCAATTGGATGCACCCATGCAGAGCCGGCCTAACCTTGAACACTGGCACCGGGTGCAGGTTACCTTTCCAATTTACCCATGGCTCCCCCTGCCAAGTGGAAGCGCCATGCCAGCCGTAACCAGCTCCCTCCTCCTCCTCCTCCTCCTCCCACCCAATCCACCGCGCTCACCGCTGCCAACTACCCCCTAAGCTACCAGTCAGAAAGGAGAAAGAGAGAGATGAAGTGGGGGAGGGAGTGTTGAGCGTGTGACAGAGACAACGAAAAAAAAAAAAGGGGGGGGGATTGGCAATAATGAGGATTTACAGAGAAAATGAAAGGAGAAAAGAGAGATGATGGGAGGGCGTGGTGGAGGGGCGATTGAGACAAAACGAGAGGATTGACGGAGAGAATAGGTTAAATTGGGGAGGATGTGTTTTAGCGAGAGGGGCCGACGGGGGGAGGGAGGGGGAGAGCGTCGGCCCCGGTGGCTCTCTGGCGAGGACGCATGCGGGGCCTTCTGATTGTTGCATCTCATTGGCAGCCGTCGCAGGGCTCCCTTCATGTGTGCTAATTGTCCGCTGGAAAAAAAAGCAGACAATGGATTGTCTCAAATATGACACTGGTCACGATTTGCTGCAGGCGGAAAACAAAGGTGGGGGGAAAGACAAAGAAGCCAAATGCCACTTTTCTGCGAGGGGGCCAATTACAATAAGCCGAGAAGACGCTCTGTAGTGGCGAAAACGGAAAATGACTTCCACTGATGGTTTTCCTTTTTGTCGAAAATGTAATAATTACTACTTAATAATAGTTTTTTGGTATGCAAAACACTAAAAAGAGTGCATTTTGTTTGCAAAATTGATCCCATTTTCCATAGAAAACTGAAAATGGACTTTTGACAAATGCAGCTTTGCCCTCTCTGCTTCATCAGTAATTGGATGTGTGTGTGTGTTTAGCGCCAAAATACAACTTTTAATGGCTGTCCAAATAACCAATCCAAATAAAAATACGGAGGTTGCATAGATGTCGCCCCCGGGCGCTATGGTTTATAAGCACCGTGTTTGCCATCAGCTTTGTCCACGGGTCAAATGAAGTGGCATCGTATTTATGAGCTGGATGAGTTTGAGTTGAGCTGAATCCAAGTCAAATGCCAAATTCGGCCATTAACACATTTTGACAGTTTTCACTTGAGTTAACACTGTCGCCATTACAGCAAAAGTTTGTTTGGAACATGCTCGTCGCGAGCTTGGACAGGAAATCATGGCACATAAATACAAAAGACGAGCTAAAATAAAATAGTCCCCAAAGTTTACAATTTAAGAGTCAAACAGCAGAGGGTTCGGGTTAAAGTACCCAAATTAACAATTACATAAAGAACAAGTGCACTGAAGAGAAAAGGTACCTTAAACGTACCAACGATTTGTCTTTCAAGGTGTCTGATCAGCCTCAGGAAAGTGTTTCTGGAGCTGCCAGGTCTTTAAAAATGAGGCGTCTGCATTCCTTCCTTAACGAGGCAGGATGCCGGGTGATAATCACCTCTAACGATATTAAGAGCGTTTTGCTAATCCGTACAAACAAATGAGCAAATATCTGCATATGAATGCAGAATCTGTAGGCAAGGGACACAGTTTCCGTATTGGAAGCATTCTGGTTTCTGTTTGTCGGCCAAGTATTGACCAACCGTCCGTGCTGCGGAGCGAGGGAGGCAGAAAAGCATCGGCCAGAATGTAATTCTGGAACCCATCAGCTGTCGTCTGACGACTATTTATGCCTTATTTTAGCTCATTTTAAATTAATCTGCCTCCACACGCACATGTATGCTTGTATAAAATAGCCAAAATGTTGTCTTGTGTCCATCCAAACGATGACTGGTGCATGGAAGAGAGATCCTTGGACCAGATCTCAGTTACCTGGATACAACCTGGCTACACCGAAAGGCCTGAAACACTGGCCGTTGCCCTCAAAGGCTAAATTGTCAATTGACAGAGACTGGCATGTTGAAGGGAAAGATGGCAGGATGTTTGGTTTGGTCGTGTCAGTTTCATTTTATACATTACATTACATACATCCTTGTCTCATGTTTTACTTTCCACCTTCTGTCTCCGTCTGTTTTCCCACCTGCACTGGTTTTTTTGTTTTTGGTTTGTACTTGGTTTTGTTTCTGCTCTTGGATTAGTTCTGTTTGGTTGCTTGGATTTTGGACTCAGCTATCGTTAAAGCGCAATTTAATTTTTGAACCTGCCTGTTGTTCTGCATCTGGATCCTGTTTTGATAACCTTGACAGATGCAGTCTTAGCCATTTCCTCTAATTCATTTAATCATGAGTTTTGGCAGGAGTCAAGCCGCCACGATAAACCAGATTTACTGTTAAAAAAAAAAAAAGCTTGCCTCAAAAATCCCACATTTAAGGGGCACTTTGTTCTGGAGAAGGGATTCAAACTCAGAATTTTAATATTTACAATATTAATGAGGTGATAACACAAACTCAGAAATATTGATCTTTCCCATAACTGAACAAACAAGCTGTTCTCAGAGGAAAATAAGGTCCACAGAACACTGTTTGAAGCTAGAAAGGTGGCAGGGTCCGCCACATATAAACACAGTAAGCTGTCCTTTAAGATCAGTTTGTTTATTGAGTCATGAAAACAGATTTGTTCATGTAATTTGTTAAGGCATGACAAAATAAAAATAAAAAAGATCAGTCGATGAAGATCTTTCTCTTCTGTTTAAAATTACGTACTGCTCCTTTAAAGAATGGGAAGCAACACACACACAAAAAAAAGGCTTAGCAGGACAACTGTTAAATAGATACCCCCTCTCTCCTGGAGATACACACCACATGGAAACACACAAAGTGATAGATGTTCTGTGTGACGCTAAGATAATACATAGGGTATCTGATGCAGACAGATTTATGTGTGTGTGTGTGTGTAAGAGAGAGATGAGAGTATATATAGCAAATGCTGTCAAGTCCATTTAATTCATTCAGACACACACACACGCAGATAAACACACCTCCACAATCCCTCCAACATCTCCACACTCATCATGCTCCGAATCCGGTATCCCCGTGTCCGGCGTGACGGATCGCAGGCCGGGCCAAAGCGCTTCCTGGTTTCTGCTCTGCCTCTCCTATCAGAGGCCACCATCTCATCTGACACGGCCGGCCCGAAAGCCCGTCCCGTAATCGCATCAGAGGGAGAGCAGAGGGAGTGACAAATCACATTACAAGCACTGACTCACTGCAGTCATTGTGTAGCCTCGATCCCGTTCTCCGTCTTTGTCCGTATCTCCCTGAATGAAGATTCATGGTTTGGCCTGTGGGAGGAAGAGTAATGTGATAGAGAAGGCAGGCTTGTGAGTTAGACAGAATCAGTGTGTTTGTGTGTTTTGTAGGTGTGCGCAGTCTATAAAGCTGACAGTCGCCAGCCCACAGGCAGCCGGGATTGGGTTTGCTGGGCTGGTATTTCAGTCGGCCTGCGTTGGTTATGAGTCAGTTGACGTCATTTCTTTACATTCACCCAACTTTTTTTTTTTTTTATCCGCTCCTCACAGCCACAGAAGGCAGCATATGTGTTTGTGTTTGTGTGAAGGTGTGTGTCGATGCGAGGAAGCATCAAATCATATTCTTTTGATATTCATATATATATATATAGGCAGCGGTTGTGGGGGTTATAGTGAAAGAGTTCAATTGAAGATATGTTAATAAAATGCAGCAGATTCTTATTCATCTGGAGTTTCACTTGAGTATCACGGGATGTATGGGAGCACAGAAAATGTAATTGGTGATTTGTTATATAAAAAAAATACCATTGATTAATTGCTATAAGATATTAAGTCACTGTAGGTAAATATTTAGATCAGCTGGAATTGATGTCTTATGTCTGTGCCAACTTTGAGACAACTTTCTAATTGCTTTACGGCACTCAATCAAAGCTGCTCTAATCAATATCTTTATATTAAAGATAGTTTAAGTGACTACAGTGACAACCCCACAGAGAATAATTACCCAACTCTGCAGTTCACTTCAGCTCTTCAGAACATTTTAGCGTCTTTCAGTTTACTGTTTTGGCTTTTACTTCTTTTGCTCAGCCTAACTCTTATCAATAGCCTTGTTTCAAGCAAGTGTAAACCCACTGGATGGTTTGAGGACTGTCATTCTGAAGCCTTGAATTTGGTGTTATGGCTGCCACCATCTTGTTTTCTTGGAACAAGAAGTGACCGTATTTGGATGAAAGGCTCGAGCCTGGGAACACAATGTAGTAGCGACTTGTCAATCACAGGTTAGACGAACACTAAAGCTGTTTTATTGTCTGTACTCTAAATGGGACCATCTAACTCTAAAGCAAGAAATCTTTTCTGTCTGTTTGTTTGTTGTTCACATATCTTGAGAACCGTTCCTTCGATCTACTTCACACTTTGCAGGTTAGATGCTGAGCACCAATGGAAGTGCAGTGTCAAATTTGGCGCAATTTGGACAAGCATCATATCCAGTTAAAACACCGCTCTGAGCTGCAGCTGGGACGCTGCAACTTCATGGCTCTACAGACATGTGATCTCATGGGGAAGCAGACATAAACAAATTGGAGAAGACCATGGTGCAACAACTTGCTGTGGTAACGCGCTGCAGTGACAACAAAACAAAAAAAAAAACGAGTCTGGATGAGGCGGGAGCCCCTAGCTAACGCTAACCTCAAGGGCTAGAATGTTTACCGTTGCTTGGCAGCACCGTCAGTCATATCTGTAACATCCAGAGCATCTTGGGTCCCTAGAAAGCGCTGTATAATATCTATGTATTATTATTTAAAAAATGTTGAAGACGTGAAACTAGCAACCGAGACCGTAAACTCACGAGGAAACTCTCATTTTCTCATAAGCTTACATAAAATCAGACCTCTCTTTGAAACCAGTGGAGTCGCCCCCTGCTGGCTGTCAGGACATCACTACACATTACTATGAATGCATTTTAACTATGGATATGACATTTAATAACACTTATGGACCCTGGTTAAGAGGATGCCTGGTTGCCTCCTAATTTTGTGTTTCACACAGCTCAGCTTTAAAAAACTGAAGGACGTCGTTTTCTTCTGAGGAACACAATGCAGCAGTAATTTGAGTGGCACTGGCAACGCATCATGAATAAAGCAAATCATGTCCAAATCGCTTAGGTTACAGATAACCCTATTATGCCTTTGGAACGTAATTACAGCAATTTTTATGCTTATGAGGCCCAAAGTGAGGGATAGCAAATTTTGTGGAACAAACAGGGGAAAGAAAAAAAAAAGAGTTTTTTTCTGGGTCATTTACATAATGAGGATGTAGACCAGCGGTAGATAGCCAGGTAAGTGTGTTGGAGGGGGGGGACCATATGAAAATGACATTTCGAAAATGAGACAACTGTTTCTCTGTGCCGTGTTATTATGTCTGTATTCATGCTCCAACAGGCAAGGTTCTGCTGGTACTTAACTTTGATCAGACACACCGCTGGTGTAATATATTTTGGCTCATCCTGAAGAGGGCCTAAATTGCAGACTGCAGGGGATTTTCATCTGGGTGTAAGATGTTTTTTTTTTACCCCGGGAACTCTTCTCTTCTCTTCTCTTCTCTTCTCTTCTCTTCTCTTCTTCTTCTCTTCTCTTCTCTCTGCATATTGATCTGTCGGCAGCCGAGCAGTGGGACACGTATGTATTCCTGCCTCCCTCCTGCCTGGGAATCCAATACCAGAACACACACGAGCTGCGCCGCGGTGCTGTAATACAAAAGCGCCACACAACGACAAGCACCTGGTTAAATCAATGTGCACCAGGTACAAACACGAACAACACAAGGCAGACCCGAGGCTGCATGAAGAATGGGCTTCCTACAGGAGTCTGAGGGGGGGTTGTGAGATAGGAGTTCAAAGATATTTAGAAGCGAATGATTGAGAGATGGGGGTGGATGAACGGAGGAGAATCCGAGGTATTCGGGGCTTTAACAGCATCGCTCAAAATTGTTTCATTTCCTCTCGTTTCTTGACAGCGGCGGGGAGGGTTTACATGCTCGTGTTGTGTGTTGCCTCCGAGACGCTGTAGACGCCTGCCGTTAGAGTCGATGTCGCATTCAGGACTCCTGCAAGAAAATCTTCGCACGGAACGCCACTCAATGTCAGAATTCCTACTTGTGATCTAACGGACGTCGTGAGGAAGAGTTGTCTGACGTCACATTACAATGGCAGCACCCACGAGGACGGAGTAGGAAGCACAGTGTCTGTAGACTATTTGTACCAGGCTAGTAAACGGGATATTTAGATAAGTGCCATAAAATAAAAAGTATAATGGTGTCTTTTAGCTCATGTTGTTTTCCTTCATCGATTCCATTTATATATATAAGGGGGCTGAACTGCCAGGGGTTCACTCGTGTGCACACCTGCCAAAGAGGCATTGTTTTTGTTAAGGTCAGCCAAGTTTTTTATTAACTTTTTAGCTTCATGCAGCTGGAACGCTTTGAGGACGGAAATAGGAAATTCGATCTACAAAATTCCGACCTCCAACTCCGACTGAACTGCAGCAAAAAAGACGATCAAACACTCACAGCGGTTTGTATCCATGAGTTTTATGGTCCTCTTGTCTAAATGTGAACTTAAATACAGTAATATTTTCAAGGTTACATCCCGAGGATGAATTGAGGCGTCTCACAGCCTGGAGGTAGAAGCTGCTCTGTAGTCTGGTGGTACAACAGCAGATACGTCTGTATCTTTTGGCAACAAGGTGGAAAAAACTGTGGCTGTTGTTGACCGTAGCAATGATGCAGGAAATGTTTCTGTACACCACAGCGGTCAGACATGGAAAAACCTCCTCTTCCTGCTGTTGAGAAATTACTTTTATCTAATTTATTTCTCTCTTTTTTGCAGATTTCTTGTCAGTGGGTCAGTTTAGATTTAAAAAAGTGTTTTTTTTAACAACATATAGCATGTAAATGTATGGTTTCTTTTTTTAATGGGGAATTTTTGTTACCACCAATGTGTGTATTCCAGTATCTTTATGTGAGTAACCATGTAGACTGTATGTATAAACCCCACGTCTATGCACACGCGTGTTACTGTGTATATATTATGTGTGAATAATACAGCGTTTCCTGTCTGCTGGAAGGGATCATTAGAGAGACTGATGTACGCAAAGTGTCAACCGCGTGTCAGCCGATATTTCCATAAGCGTTTTCTCGATCTCGAGCTTCACTTGAGGAGTGTGATGTCTGCGCCGTCGAGTACAGCCGGAGAACAAAATGCCTTTTTAACTACAGCGAGCCTCGCAAAACCCGAGAGTTATGTGAAGACGACTGCTTTTCTAGCGCAAGTCCAGGAAACAACCCTCTACAGATGACATTCTTGGTTTAAACACAAAGTTTCCCTCTGCTCCAACTTGATGAAGTTTGCTGATCTTTTGGTCAAAGCAATAAGAGCATCAATTTCTGGGTCCAATTAATTTGCCGCCAAGCGTCTCCACAGTGCGCCGTAATCACCCGAAAGCCTCAGGTGCCCATATTTGGCCTTTCATCTCTTCATCTGGGGCCGAGAGGGAGAAAATCATTTACCTGATCTGCACACTAACTCCCCTCGTCACTCGCCTTTTTTTTTTTTCCCAATTTATGCATCTAGAGGTGACTTTTACACACTTCTAAAGAAACTGTTAAAAGTGTCATTGCATTTCCTCGCGAATGCAAATGGCACGCACAAAGCAATTTGAAGAACCAGATGTAATCTCAAAGCATACGCGCACACCGTATACGTACACGCAGTCACGCGCGCACGCAACGCGACAAAACAGGATCCTGGAACCGGATGAAAAAGAAAAGACTTGCCACACAAGCAAATATAAACAAAAAAACAACAATGTGCCAAAATATGCGGCAGCTCATAAAAACCTGCTTAAATAGAAAAACTGCTGATTTTTTTCCCTGTGTCTACACAACCCAAATTTAGCTGCATTCAACACAGTGGTACATATTTAATGCCAGTGGAGGGTAGAGAAAGTTCAGCCAAAGTTTGAGAAACAATTTTTCAGCCACACGCCTCCAGAAATCCCGGAGAGAGAGAGAGAGAGAGAGCCTGCAATCGGAAAGCATGAATATTCTGCTTTGAATTTGCATGTGCTTAGCTCCTCATCCTCTGGCCCACTTGTACCTTGCTCCGCAGACTGTAGGTATAATCAATTATGCAAATAGCGCTGTTGTCCCAGCAAAATTGAGCACCGTCAGCGCACTTCGGAGACGTCGGGGAGGGGAGGCGCAGGATGTTGACACACCTCCTTATCTTGTACTTGTAAATAAAGCAAAGCTTCGAGTGGCCGTGCGTGTTCGGGAGTCGTCGGGTAATGTCAACACGCCGACGCTGTGACTCGACGACTTCCTTTTAAAGGACTGACAGAACACGATTTCGAAAAAAAGTGGCAGTTCTGCTGAAGTGGCAGAGATGAAGTCCCGCGTCCGCTCTCTTACACAAGCAGTTTTTAAAGTTTGGTATGCTGAAGAAATGATAGCAGCTAGTAAGTCAATTTTTTCAGTTTTTAATTGACCATGTTGTTCGCAGAGACGCAACACGTTGGCTAGGTGTCGCCTGCATGTCTCTCTTTCCCCAGAAGCAATTTGAAAGGGAATTTTTAGATACTAATTGTGTTGGTATCTGGTCTCTGTTGGTAACCATGACTGCAAAGACATCATTTATATTGGAAAGGCCAATCAATGTTTCCCAGAGAGCCTGTCCCATAATGACTGCATGCACTGTGGGCGAAGCTTTTTTGGGGGGGATTTTTATTCAAAAGTTCAATTTCCTGTGTCTCTCCTTACTCCACAGATGTGCTACAAAATGTCACCAGACTTTTTTTTTTTTTCATCTGCCTACAAGATGCTTCAACAGGGGCGAATAATGTCTGTGAGGTTCCATGATATCCTCATCTCCTACCCTTGTCAGCGCAATGTAGCAAAAAGGACATGATTCCTCACTGGCTTTCCACGTCCCATTGAGATTCTCTGAATAATGCCATTTCTTCCCCCAGTGGATAATCACTTCAATCAAAAACCCCTTGAAGGTAGGCCTACATTGAAGTAGGCTCATCGGGAACAGCGAGCAGCATTCCAATGCACAGCAGCCAAGCAGATAGCACACGTGTGTGTTGCAAGCGTTGGCCCTAGAATAGAGGTTACATCTGACAGCGTTTGCTAATTGGGAAGACGGTGAAGCGTCAGCGTTTGGTCCACGGCTCACCAACGTCTTCCCAATTAGCAGACGCTCTCCGTACTATGTCTTTCCAACGTAACTTGTGCCAACAACTGCAAGATGTGTGTGTGCTACAAAAAATGGCAACTTTTCATGTATTCAGAAAAGGAAACAGGTAATATTCCCAAGCTACCTTTAAGACCTATACTGGTCATTTTCACACCAGTTATAACACAGCAAATACCATATTATGCTTGTGTGCTTATGTACTTCAGGTTCAGTTAGGTTAAGGCACAAAAAAGGGTTGTTGGTTAGGGTCGCAGGATGTTGACACACCTTCTTATCTTGTACTTGTAAATAAAGCAAAGCTTCAAGTGGCTGTGCGTGTTTGGAAGTTGTCTGGTAATGTCAACACGCCGACGTTGTGACTCGACACTTGTGTGCTGCTTGTGGTTCAGTTAGGTTAAGGCACAAAAAACACTTGGTTAGGGTTAGGAAAAGATCATGGTTTGGCTTAAAATACCTGTTTTGGGGTTAGGTTAGGGTTAGGGTTAGAAATGTGGCTAGAAATGTTAAGAGTTCCTATCAAAAATATCTGGTAGTTGTCACCATAAACACAGCTGGAAATCGTCCTAAGGTCTCCTTAAAAATAATCCTGTAGCGTCACGCTTGCAAATGTTGAAACACAGTCTCGAACTGTGGTCACTTGCCTCTAACTCTGGATTTGAAAGTCAGGTCATGTGACGTGAATGCGATCTGACACACTGTCAATAAGATGCGTACAAATGTGAACGTATCGGTGGTTTGCAGAAACGTTAACTATCAGCATTTTATCCTGCCGACTGGGCGGGCTGTAATACTGAGCGCTCAAAAGCCCTCTTTGTGTCTGACATCTTGTTCTAAAAACTTCCGTTTCCTTTAGAATTCCATCGCAATATAAACTGGGGCATCATTTCCAGCCAGACGAAAACTATCCAAACTCTCTCTTTTGTAATCATAAACAGCTCACACTGAGAGGCTTTTTTTTCCGCGCCGAGCTATCAGCTGTAATCTACCTCCAGTGATTCTTTTTCTGAGAGCGGCCGGAAAAAGAGAAAGAAAGAAGCTCTGCCATCTGTTAAGCCTCAAGATAACAGCGGCGAATGCCTCAGTTCTTTGCTGCAGTCCAATCTATGGCAGTGTATTGATACGAGATTGGCTTGTACTTTAAGTGGACCTCTTGGACCGGTGTTATTGTCAGCCTCCAACCATAATATTCATATTCATTTTTTTTTGTAAGATCCAATCTCGGTGCAATTTGAAGTCCCCATCATCCGGGCGCCGAGGAATAAACAGGGGTGATAAAAACAGTTTGACCCCGGTCATGGACCTCTATAATGCCTCACATCTCTGCAGGAGTCTGGCTGTGTGGCTGTCTCTTTCTCTTCTCCTGGCCATGCATATTTCGCTCTCTTTATTGCCCCCCTCAGTCGGCCCCACGGTAACCTAATGTCTGCCAACTATCCAGCCAATGCCGACCCCCTGAGCCGGACGGCTCGCCAATATGTGAATCTAGAATCTCTCTCCGCGGTGATTTTATGTACTTTCTCCTACAGTATGTACTTTTGATACTGTTTTAAACTTTTCAATTTGAGTCTTTTGTTCATTTTTGTTTCCCTAAAATTATCTCCTCATCCTTTCCCTCTGATATGCGAGCAGCTCCTCGCAGTGTGTGCGTCTCTGTGTGTGCATTATTTTCCACTGATGCTTCATAATGAGGAGCAGTAGGGGGGTGAAGAGTTGATTTCTCGCATGTTTCTATGACTACAGCGAGCTCAAAGTTTTATGTCTTAATTGCGGCGGGGAAGATTTTATTAAACCACCTTTGATTTTTTTCTGTCGCCGTAATCTAATTTATACACCCTGTGCACCCTGCATCAGGAAGCCGCTTAATTACACAGCACGCCACACGTGCCGGTACGCATTTTCTGTATTTGTGTGGCGAGGCTGAACCCCGCGTCTCACAGCGAGGACGAGCTGTCTCTGGCAAAGTAACTGTGACTTCACGATGACATGCCGTACGTCGAAAACATGTTCCGGTGGGCTGCATTCAGAGATTAAGAGCTCCTCGTTATTATAGCTCCTAAACAAGTATCTGCTACAGATGACGTAGTTTTTACGGGTATGAGTCCAACATACATTTGGCGACGCTTTTGTCCAAAGAGACTTACAGTAATTCATTCATACACTGATGGCGGTTCAACATGCAGACCAGGGGAATCGAACCAGCTACCTTCCGATAACATGTCAATATCTGTACGTGATAAAGGAAAGCCCTCATCGGGTGAAGCTTTTTCATTCCAGCTCACAAAAACTTCCTTCTTTTAAAAAAAGTTCTCTTACCCTTGTGATCAGAAGCATCGATCTGAAGCAAAGGCTGTTCTGTAAATAGTTTTCTGATAAATAATAAATACAGCAGCTTTCTGATCAACTCCGAGAAGTATTTCACCGCTGGAAAGATGGTCCGTGCATAAAACTGGGCTTTCTATGCAGTAGAAAGACACATATATATTTTTGGAATTGAAAAAACAACCAGAATGCAATGGTTGGACCCAATGGACCAATAGACACTCCCACAGATGGGTGACATACTGCGAGTTGGGCGACGTTCGGCTTTCGCTCATCATTCGTTTTAAAACAGAAAACACAATGGCGGCCTGCTGGTAACAGACTAGTGGTCATCACCTACTGCCAAGGTGCATGAAGAAGCGTAAAGGTCTAAAGAGGTTGTATAGAGTAAACCTTTATTATCAACTCCAGGCCTTTATTAGGATCAGCTGGTAACAAACAATATTGTATTACAGCTAAACATTATACACTAAAATATGCTCCGGCTGCAGCTCAGGAGGTAGAGCAGGTCGTCTAGGAATCGGAAGGTCGCTGATTCGAATCCCGGCTCCCCCCAGCTGCATGTCGAAGTGTCCTTGAGCAAGACACTGAACCCCAAATCCCCAAATCCCAGCTCCTGATGAGCTGTTGTCACCTTGCATGGCAGCCTCCGCCATCAGTGTGTGAATGGGTGAATCTGACAGGTGCTGTAAAGCGCTATAGAAATAGAAGTCCATTTACCATTTTGAAAACATGTTTAGATGGGAAATAAATATTTGATCAGCACTGCCTTGTTTTACAGTTCAACAGTTTCTTTTCACAATACAGGAACAGGATGGAGTCACTTCCAAACTTCGCAAACTTTCTCTTTTGCAGCTACACAGTGGGCTACGCTGAAATATATTTCCTCGAACAATTTGGGAAAGACATAGGCAGCGTAGTAACAGAGTCTCGGTTTATAGTTTCTCAGCACTGCCTAATTCAGACAGTTTGATGAGTTTGGTGAGACACCCCTCGCCCCGATCTGACTGCACTCTTTGCACCGTGTTAGTACAATCTGTGGTTGATACCACAGCCCTAAAATCTACCAGATGACGCTTTGTTGATACAGATACGGATCATTTATTTGGTTTAACTGATAAAGAGACAGATAATGGTGTACTCGCTCGTCCCTATATATATAAAAAAAAGACAATAACACTGTCACTTTGGCAGCACAGGCTCTGAGGTAGCCTCGCAAGAGTTTTCCAACAAGATATCGTGAAATTACCTCCACGGACACACTTACTGTGTGTGTGTGTGTGTGTGTAGGCGAAGAGGGATACCACTGCAATATAATCTGTCTCTCGTGATGTATTCCCGCCGGTGTCTCCCGAGACATCCAGCCCCTGCTGACAAACCAGCACATTTTTCACTCTCACTCGACTGCTTCCCTCTCTCTCCTCTCTCTCTCTCTCCATTTCCCCCTCATTCTCAAATCAATTGGGTTTTTCTTTTTAATGCCCTCCTCTCCCTCACCTTGTCTCCATGAGGGGATGAAAAATTTACATGACCCTAAAAGAAAAAAACTGCGGCTAACGGCTGCCGGGATCGCTCTGGTTTATTAAGAGCGCAGAGTTTCGCTCTCCCCTCTCAGCTGGAGCCGACACAGTCAGTTTTTTTGCTTGTTTCGCCGTGTTGACGGTTCAAACTCTCGGCACATTGCCCAACATGTCCTCCCCCTCCCGCTGTTTTGCAGCGAAGATGAAACGCGCTGCTGTATTTCCTCCTTTTCCCCCTCTTACATTTTTAATGGTGAACAATTTAATTCAAGTTTTTTAATTTTCTCAAACTGAGAAAAAAAAAAAGCTCAAATAGAGACATCACTTTGCGCCGCCGTCACTGCGGGAAGAAAAAAACGACAGCAGGCCGGTAGAAAAGGAGGAAAAGAAGTGAGAAGGGTACGCAGAGGGTGAAAAGGAGGAGCGGGAAGGGGAAAAAAAAAAAAAAAAAAAGGTGGTTATCGAAAAGGAAATGGAGGTGAGGAAGAAGCAAAAGAAGTCACAGTTGTTCCATTTTCCCGGCTGTCTGAACTCGGCTCTAAAAATTGGAAACAGTGGCGTTCCCTAATCTCCCATCACCTGCACAGAGTGTATTCAGCCGTCTGATAAACCGCCCCGCAACCCCCGAAAACTACCAAACGCACACACTCGCACACAGATTTAAATATAAAAGGATGATCCCTCTAAAGACGAACGCACACACACACACGCACACACACGGCTCCATACGAACTAAAGCCGCCTGTGTAAACTGTATAATTGAACTTTATCTAAAGTCACGATAGGTTTGTGCTATCTGTGTTGATATTTAAAAACGCCGGCGCCGGAGCAGTGGCGGCTGGAATAACAATCCTTTGGAGGGAGCGATATCGGATTCGGTTCCCGCCGAGTGAGTCGCCTCAGAACCGGCCTGCTGTGGTCGAGAAATGAGGCCGCCGGGCAGATGTCACATCCGGGGAACGTGTCGGCGAGCGGTAGATCACACTGTATATTCCTGATTACTTAGTCACGGGCCTTATCTGCAGACTGCCACATGGCTACTTGACAGTTGGCTTGGCCCCGCCATTACTGCGTCCTCCTTTTTCCGCCTCGACATCCCCCCTCATTCTCCTGCTCTTTTTAAGTCCTTTTTTTAAAGATTTACATTCAACTCCACACCTTTTCAGCTTCGGCGTCCATCTGCCGTCCTTTTTACTTCTGTTCCACTCTCTTCCCTTTTTTTCTTTCGCCCCTTCCGGCAAACGAAATTAAACGATGAGTTTCACGGGAGAAAAGATAAAAAGTTGGTCAGTAACAACAGAGCGGGATTTGTGTCTCGTGTTTATCTCTTTCGCCAAAAGCTATGTAATACTTTTCAGGATGGCTTAGCACTTATTATAATCTCCTTTTTCTCAAACGTTCCTGTCCTCTTAACTTCAGAAAATTGGAAGCGAAAATGGTGTAAGTGAGATCTTGTTTGTGACTAGCATTAAAAATCCGGACCCGCTGTGCCGCCTTGTTATTCCAATTGCCTAAGTGCTCAGGCAGAAATGTCAGGTCAGAAGTAAAGGGGGAAAAAAAGAGAAGCCTCCCCGTCTGGAAACAGTGCCACTTCAAAAGCAACATCACCTCAATTACATGAGATTCTTTATTTTTGGCCACAGCTTCCGCGAGTGGTGTTATCAAGCTAATTGAAGAGTCTAATTCCGGAGTGAGATACGTGGCGGCTGCTCCGAGAGAATTAATTTCCATCCAGCCATAACAACATCCAGAGGAAGAGGCGCGGCGAGCGAGCAATATAAGCTGCTTAATCATCAACCGCCGTTTGAAATGAATATTTAAGGTTGGTGGAATGCTAAAATGGATTCGGGGAGCATTTAAGATCGGAGCTTCTAAATGTCAAATGTGTTGTCGTTTATTTTTGGACTTGAGTACTTCGGACAACTTTTCAACTTTCCCTCCTCCCCCAGCGTGTTAGTGTGAGTGTTACACCGTTAGCAGCGTGGCTACCGCTAGCAGCTGTCCCGAAAAACAACAACCGTAACAATCTCAGTTGTATTTTGTTTTGTTTCTTACTGATCCGGTAAAAAGAATCCCAGTTGTGATAGGAAACACATATCAGCAAGGGAACAGACTTTGACACAACACCATCCAGTGTTTTACCTCGCTTTCTTTGCCTCCTCCATCAGCGGCGTTCTTTTTCCTTTTGCAGTGTAGAGCTTCCACAGTTATTCCAGTTGTTCCACCATCACCTGGAGATGGAGACCAGGTAGAACGACGACTCTTCCTGTTTTGGTTGCACGATGGCAGAAGCGCTTCGTTTCCGTCGTAATTTGACCTTCATTTCTTTTGGAAAGATTCCAGACCAATGACACACAGAATAGCACAGTGAAAGCGAGGTTTATCTTATTTATTTACTTATTTATTTATTTATCTGTAGGTGGATGGTATCATCAGTATTTAAGCAAAAACACCTTGTCATTAAAACCTTATTCGGCCCTCGTCCTGGTTCAAATGTACATGAAATGTCAGATGTTTCACCAGAGTATTTTTATCTGTTCACTGAAACAATTGGTCAAAGCCCAGAGAGGCAAACCTTTCCAACATAAATGATTCGATAAAATTTAGGAAAAATGTATGTTGCTGAACTTTTCTCTTCTTTTTCTGCTACATTAATCATCTCTCGACCCCTAAATTTTATCTTGTGACCTTTGGAGGAGGCCCAACCTTCAGGTTGTGAGCCATCAGACTAAACTAAATAACTTTAACTAAAGTAGATAAAGTACGCCTCAACAATCTAACAACAATAAACTGTTAATTGTGCATCGCTGCATCACTGTTAACACTCTGATCATGTCAGATATGAAAATATGGTTTGATGCAGATCAAGTATTTTTACCCTTGACACTCTATAAATAAATTTCCTGATAATACTTCTGTACTTTTACTCTGATTTTGAATCCAGGACTTGTAATGGAGTTATCTTTATATCATTGTGTTGCTACCTTTATCTGTTAAGTAAAGAATCTGAGCCCTTCTTCTACTGAGACCGCGTCCTGTCCTCATGCGACTCTTTCACTATGACCTTGCCGACACCATAAACTCCTGTACCCGGAACTAATTGCGACACCAGGACTCATTAGTGGACGGCGGTCGTCCTCCCGCGGGCTGCTTTACCCGCTTTTCCCAGGACGAGCCGCCGGGACGCCGGCGTGACCTGCTTCTCAAACCGGGCTGATGTAATGATAAAAAGTAACTCCACACCGTCCCGGCCAACTCTTAAAGTTATAGTTCAGGGCTTTTGATGTGGGGTTTTATGAGGTACTTAGGCCAAGTCAGTATATTACCTGCAGCGGATGACCGTCAGCTCTCCTCCCTGTGTGGAGAGGCGGCACGAAGCACCGGCAGGGAAGCGGAACATCATCCTGCGAAAACGAGACCGACCTAGAGAAGAGGTATTTTAGCCAACCTAAGGAAGGCACGCCTAGAAAAGACAGACAGCTGGGTAATGCAGTGCGGGATGGGCACAGCTGTGCTCGTGCGTAGGATGTGTGGTTGAGGGAACGTAGTCCCAAAGGAGAGGGCGATCTGACGGCAATGTAAAGCGCCCAAACTGTTCAAAATATAGCGTGCACTTCCTGCCGGTGCCGTTTAGCAGCACAGCGCTCCGCCTCCCCGTCATTCCGGTCTAACGAACTACGACCTCCCCTCCCTCTGGCCTCGCTCTGACACCGCACGTGACGTTCGCAGTCTTGATTTACAGTCGAAACCCCGCGCGCGTAAAGGTTATCATCTCGTTGGCATTAATAAAAGGAAAAGTATGATTGCAATAAATCCACTTAACAAATCACAAACAGCCTATTAGAGAAATACTAATGAAGGTAATAAAAACAATCTGTCCGGAGATATTGTCGGAGCGTATCGCTAATCTAATTTCATTATGAAACGTCGGTGTGATTAACGCCTGGCAGCTAATCGTCTCATAAAGGGAGCGGCGATTCCTCCGCACGCCCGTCTGAATGAAGGAAAGAGTGACGCCTGCTCCCCTCTGCCCGTTTAAAGCGCTCCATATCTGTTATTGTCACCACTGTGTGTGTGTGTGTGTGTGTGTGTGAGACATCCTCATCTGTGTGTAAGTGTACTACATGTGTGTAGGCGTACATCTCTCTCAAAGACACATTAACACCTTTTCACTTGGCAGCGTTTAGAGGGTCCCGTCTTGGGAATAACAGCTATGTTACAATACGTCTGGGACCGGTGGCCCACTGTTATCAAACAGCCCGCTCTCTCTCTCTCTCTCTCCATCGTCCCATTTACTCTCCTCTCCTCCCTCCTTCCCCATCCCTCCCTTTCTCCCTTCTCACCTCCCCGCCCCCCCCTTCACTCCTCCTACGCTTCTCTTAAATCCCAAAGGGTGTCAAAAAAAATGACTGTGACATTATGCAGCGGGAGGAGAAAGGGAAGGGGAAGGGGGCAGCGTGGGTGTCCGAGCTAGCACCGCGTCCACTCTGATACAGTACAGTGATACTGAGAGTCGGGTCGGATTACTTTGAAATTACACATCATTTTTTGTCATTATCTCCACCGCGGAGGTTATGTTTTCACCCGGGTCCGTTTGTTTGTTGCTTGGTTGGTTTGTCGGCAGATTTACACAGAAACTACTGCACGGATTTCAACATAACTTGGATGGAGGACGGGTCTCAGCCCAGAATAGACCACATTAGCTTTTCGGTGCGGATCCGGATAAAGGCGCAGATCCAGGGAGTTTTTTTCTCACTTTCTTTAACACCACAAAAACAGGGCGTTTGTCAATGTTTCGGTTAATTTCTCAGGGAATAATACATGGATCTTGATGAAAAATATGGCTGGTACCTATGAGACTGTAAAATTTGATGCGAGTCTCAGATATGGTGATGTTAATCTAGGCTGATTATAGCTACTTTTTGTAATTTGATTACATTATTCTGATTAAATGTAGTCCAAAACATATAAAACAGATCTACTCAACACAAACTGATGTGTTAGACCCGCTCATGTACAACAGCTGTCACTTTGGTCGTCACTGAGAGACTCCCGTCTGCAGAGTGGCTTCATACACTTATCTACGGTGGCCTTGAGAGTCCAATGCACTGCAACTCAAGAAAAAAACACACAAGCATATTAGGAAAACATTTTCACCAATTTAATTTAAGTACAGAAAAAAGAAGCTGCAAGTAATTGGTGAGATTGTGTTTTTAACTTGCCTCTGTTTTGGTCTATTTGCATTTGCTTTCTTTAGTTGCCTTGTGTTGAGCTCTCAGGGCCACCGTACTTCCCTAATGACTACACAACTAATATGTGTTTTCTGTTTTTAATTTACCGAAGGTTGGAAAACGAACATTTTGAGTAATAGGTCATCTCACGGTGAGAGAACAAACAAAGGAAACAACATCCCACATGTTATTGATTACACACACAATCATGCATTTTGAAACATTACTTGCTTGTACATTTAATTTAATTTGACCGTGCTTAAAGAGAAAGAAGAATATTTTGTGTCTGCATCCATGTTTTAGTATAAGGTGCAATATTTACAATGTATTGTTCTGAAGAAATTTTTTGAGCTCTCAGGGCCACCATACTTACTTGACAAACCAGAGAATAGCACCAAATTATAGCCAATAATCACTAAAGAAAAGGAAATATGGCAATTTTCAACCTGTGTTGTGTCGATGGTCAACATTGTTAAACACCCAGTACAGCTGTTCCATTTTATCTCTCTTAGTTTTGATTTTGTGAGATGACTTCACCGTCGTACTGAAACGCAGCATATAGCAGGTGATCACTGAGAAAAGGAGGCGATCGAGTGGAAGATGAAAAAGAAAAATACTTGGACATTCAGGAAATGTGGAGAGGAGGGGGAGAAGGGGGCTGACATGCGACAAAGATCCCCGGCTGGAATTACAGCCCGGAGGCCGTCGTGACTCTCCGGAGCAGAGGCCTTTACAAGAGCGACCTCAATTCCAGGTAGTTTTTGTAAACAGCGTGTACAGCTTCAGCCGGCTCACTGTGGATGTACGTATGTGTATATTCATGCGGGCTCGCTCACCTTCTATCCTATTATCTCTTTGTTCCTCCCTCGTTCTGCTCGGTTGATTACGGAAGCGGCCGGGGGAACGGAAAAGGTCAAGTGACTCTGCTCCCTCCTCTCCTCGCCTCTCCTCGCCTCCCGTCTCTCCAACATGTATGTGAGGAGGCGCAGGGAGGGCGGGGCGGCATGAAATTGTCGCATTATAACGAAGCCGCGAAACGGAGCTGCATTTACGTGCACGTGTGCTGGAATTGACATCTGTTTACCGCCCCCCTCCCTCCCCCTCTCTGTACGCTATCAGGTTGTGATTTACATCTTTTTCTATTTTCCCCAGCGATTGTGCTTCTGATCAATAATACAAAGACATGGCTGGTGGTGTGTGTGTGTGTGTGTGTGTGTGTGTGTGTTGGTAGGGGGGATGCAGATGATTCAGCCTGCTCGTGTTGGCATGTGTTGACAGAGGCCAAAAGGGGAAAAGTGATGTGTGTCTGCACAAAGCAATCATGGAAAAAGGAGCTGAAGGCTCAGTTTTTTTTATTATCGTCAACATTATCCTTAGAAAGACTGAATAGCTAGTAGCATGCTGTGTGTGTAGCTAAAGCTAATACAGCTTATTCCTCCAGGTCACAGAGCTCAACTGTCCAAACACTTGTAAAACGTTTAGGTCCTGATGACATGTGGGCATTGTAGTTCTTTCAACTGTCTTATACTCACTGCTGCAGAAAATACTCACTGATGAGTATTAATGCGTGTTGGAGAATGGTCCATGCTAAATGCACTGTTTAGTCCCATTTGAGTAATGTTTGTCTAACTGCACATTGTTATTTTTAAAAGCTGCCTTTACTTAAAAATAAGTGAGGAAGCCGATTACCTCAGAATCACCAAGTAAAGTAGATCCGTTAAATTCAAGTTGTACAAGCTAAAAAGTTTTAACAACTTCAAAATCATCAAACTACACTCCTTGGTAATCGATGTAGTCACTTTGTCAGATTTTACAGTGTAAGAACTCAAATGAAAATTTGCCAGGGGCGTAACCAAACCAACCAACCATAATCTAATTGGCCATCCCATAATAATCCTAAACTACGACGACCAATCAGAGGCCGGACTTTCGTATTATGTTCTTGTGTTTTATATTTGAATATGTGTCCAAACAAGCTGATTTATTTACATTTTGTTGTTATTTTATACATTTACTTTTTCTGAATTGTTTTCCTTCGTATGTGGTAACATCGTCTTTTTGTGGACTTGAACAATAAAGTACAGAAGCTTCATATTACATTTACGTTTGGTGCCAGCGACAGTCTGTTGTGTTGTGATTGGTGGGTCTATTGATCTTTCTCGACTATTATCTGTAGAGCTCCCTCTAGTGGTACAAGAAGGAACTAATGTATATTTATAATGTAAAAACTTACAAAGCTGCTGTAAGAGGTACATTTTTACTAGAATAAGAGAGAATTAAAAGTTCTCTAATCTAACAGCAATCACTGATAAAGAGTGTTTGGTCAGTTACCCTTGTCTCTCCTCTCCCTCCACATGCAGTGCAAGAGAAAATCGTGATTTCCATGATTAGCTACGAGCTGAACTCAAACTGCCACGTCAAGAAAGTAAAATGAAAGGTTCAAAGACGACACAAACGTGGCTGTAATCGGCCACCATCAGGACGAAGAAGTGCAGAGCAGGAGAGAAGTATTTCTGTCGAAACAGAAGTTGACGACTACTAGCGGATACTTTAGCATCCACAGCGTCTGCTAAACAGAGTAAACAGTGTTTTATAGTTTGTTATATTGGTGGCTCTGGAGACCAAAATGGTGGATTAATGCATATTTCAGGTTGCACCTGCATGAACCAGATTTGGGCCACCCACGTCAAAATTAAAGTCTGGACAGGCCACTTCAGTGAGCGCTTAGCATCGCGGTGGAAACACCCAAAATTGACACAATTTCCGCTGCAGATGTGGTCGCGGTGGTCGTGCGGCGTGAGAGCGAGAGGCACAAAGGAGAGTGTGTTGTGTGAACGCAGGTAAATGGACTGTGAGGGAGAGAGAGAGAGAGAGAGAGAGAGAGGCAGAGTGAGTGAGTGGGGCTGTTGGCCTCTGTCCTCGGTGAGTAATGACCACAGAGGAGGACAGATGATCATGTTCATCAGCTCCCAGAACTGAGGCGACCAGCCCCCCTGCTGGGGAGGATCAGTCAGCCTGATGGCCCATAATCTGTGTGTGAGTGTGTGTGTGTGTGTGTGTGTGTGTGTGTGAGCATGTGGTTGAGTGGAGAGAGCGGCGAGAGGGGGGCTGGGTGACAACGGGCGATAATGAGTCTTACCGTTGATTATGGAGCATATAGGAGGGAGTGTGGACTGTGTATGGGTATGTGTGTGTGTGTGTGTGTGTGTGTGTGCGGTATTAAAAGTACTTATTACATTTATTACGGGGCTGTTTTATGTCCGGCCGTTGCAGGGCTTGCTTAAGGGGAAAATTAGGTGTGCTGACTAGCCTTTTCATTAGCACGTCATTAAAGTTTGAAAAGTAGCTAAATAGCAGCGCCTGGCTGCACATACTGAGGAGCAGCCGAGTGGAGGCTGAATACCATTAAGGCCGGTTTATGTATTTTGAGGACGTTTCAGCGTCGGCCTTTGAACCTCGACTGTCTGATCGAGAGCCAAAAACATAAGATTGACCTAAACTCTGGTTTTTCATTCAGGAAGGTGCACATTTCACTGTTTGGTAAGTAAAAATAGAAGGACCGTGACAATAATTAAGCTGATGAATGGACAGAATTCCACATTATTAAGTAATTGTAATTTTGCAGAGCCACTTCAAGCAGAAAAGAATAAGAAGCCGCTTCGGCTGAATTCAATTACGGGAGCTGAATGTTCGCGATGATCCGTTTGAAGTTTTGAATGAACCATGTTGGAGAGAGCTGAAGCTGAGAAAAGGCAGAGTTGTGGTCACATCACCCGTTTTCTCGCTATCTTGCGTGTCAATCAGCGATAAACTGTATTGCTTTCCAAGCTAAACTGCGAGGGTGATCAATTCCTGTTGTGTGTGTGACTACGCCGATAAGAGACAGACCGGGGGACTGTTAAGTGGAGTCTATGTGTTGCAATGATGCAAACTCTTGAAACATCACCTCCGCGCTTCGATACGTCTCATACACACACACACACACCTGGAGAAAGCTCGATAACGTTTGCTCAGTGCAGAAAACTATGAACATGACTGCTCACTTTGAGGAGCATCAAATCAATAGTCTCCTGAGAAGGAGGTGATTTCCATTACAGAAATTATCTCAAGTCAATTTGTGGAGAGTGTGCGCAAAGAAAATGTTCAGCTATATCAATTATGCTGATTAAATTCTGCCGCGTTACTGTCGATGTTAAGAGTGAGTTTTTGAGGTGTTTTTCACATGCATTGGGGACGCTGACACATATTAAAAGGGTTTTTCCTTCATGGAATTATCAAAAACATAATAAACATGAACAAAGCAGTGTAAGGTCATCTTATGCGAAGGTGCAGTTTGTTACTGTGAGGTGAATTCTATGTAGTAGTTCAGTTAATTACTTCACTTTTCACCGTTAACCGAGCGTCGTACATCCTCTTAATATTATCATTACTAGTATTTACTGTTCATTTTTGGTTTTCTGGTCATTTTCATCACCTGAACGTCTTTAGCTAGTAAATCAGCAAAGCTAGCTATGGCTCTTATTTACGCTAAATCTGACTGACCTCAAAGTCCTTTTCGGCAAGTCTTGCCACTTGGGAGCCATCTTGGCAACACCTCTGGGCAGTTAGTTTTGGGCTAACAAGACCAGGCCTGTATCTAACTTCACTCTTAACGGTCCACCAGTCAAATCTGATTAAAAAAATATATAAACACTTAAAACATTTGGTGACTCTGCTCCAAATAAGATTTAAAACGTTTATTTACACCATAGGTGATCCTCGTGTTATGCACGTACACAGTATGTATTCCCCCCTGTGATTATCTTTTCTGACCTCATACAGTCTCCTCGTTACATCGCCTCAAACCACATACGTTGAAGGTTCTTTAAAATTGTCTTTTTTTCTTTTACTCTGAGCCCTTGTGTCCCCAGAACCTCGAAAAGCCCTTGAATTGTTTCATTGTAAGAGCACCAACCCGTCCATACATTAAAACCTAAACTCTGACATGTTCTTTTTACCTGCTGCAGGTTGTCAGTGACATTATCTTCTTTATCCACTTCTCAACACAAAGTGACGTCCTTCCTTGTGAGTGTTTTCCTGTTGAGTTTTGTGCAATAGTATGAAGCACCTGAACAACACTGAGCATCGCAAACAGCAGCTTCTGCTACATCTGCCTGATGTTGGTCCATGATACAGTCTATGTGTTCCTTTAGATATGACCATAAAAGAAAAAGATCCCTGAGGGGTCTGCTACTGTTTCTGGTTGATATTAAAAGTTAAAAATGTTGTAATTCCAAAGTCTGATTTTTGTCCATATACATATGCTTTTACTATTAAAGGAGCATTATGTAGTTTTTGAGGAAGACATTTTTAATCAGAAGAGAAAGATCTTGACTGACTGATTTTTTTTTAATGCCTAAATAAACAAACTGACTTTAAAGGACAACACAATTTCATACTGTTTCACTGTGCTTATATGTGGCGGACCCTGCCACCTTGTTTACTCAGTTATGGGGGGAAAAAATGAATATTTCTGAGCTTGTATCATTACCTCATTAACACTGTAAATATTAAAATTCTGACTTTGAATTTCTTCTCTGAAACTACATACTGCCCCTTTAAATGTTCACATCTAACTGACAAAGTCTGTCAACAGTGTTCACAATGGAAGTCATGATTGAGAAGTGTGTTCCACTGATTTCCACTAAGATGCTCTTCCTCTCCGGCTCTCGTTGAGCTTGTTTGTGTTAATTGAAATCATAAAACCCAACCGAATCTCCACAACCGAGACAGTGAGCTCATTAAACAAGTGCGGAGAAATGTATAATCCTCCCTAAAACTCTCCAACACAGCCAACTAAATCCACACAAGGTCCCTCACTCACCGACACCCCTCTCTGTTGGTGTAGTGTGTAGAGAAAGGCAGCACTGCGCGGCTGGGCTCTGTTGACTGTGGTGGGAACACCTGGCGCGGACGCCTCAGGTCGCTGCTCCCTGATAGGACGACCCTCCCGTACCCTCGTCCGCGCGCCCGTCTCCATTGCGCTCGCTCGGTGTCAATCTCGCCCGCTGAACCCTCCCCCGAGATATGAAATAGGCCGTGCGGCGCCGCGGCTCCCGCACTATTTGCCCAGACGGCTCCCGCTCCGCTCGGAAACACTGAGCGCGTCTCTGCTGCGGTGCGTTGCGCGCAGGCTGGAGAGAGATGACAAGAGCCCCGCGGAACTGGCCAGACAAACATGGATCTCCGTAAAACGCTGATTTCGGTGCTTTGGATATTATTGGTGAACCTGGAGGAAGACTGTCACGCCGAAGAAGGTATGTGGGGACGTGTGTGTGTATGTGTGTGTGTGTGTATGTGTGGGCTTTTCTTTTTTCTTCTTCTTCTTTTTTTTTTCTTTTTGGCTCGGTTGTGTCCAAACTGCTCTCCGCAGCGGGCAGCGTTGATCCACAGACAGATGTCCGCGGCGGAGAGAGTTTGGCGTTCGCGCTCGTCCTGTGAGGAGACGCAGGTGTATTGTTTCCATTGATGAGCATGGAGATAAACAGTATTTAAAGTCTTTTTCCCCCCCCTTTTTAAAACCCCTTTCTTCCTGATCATCGAGACGAGACGCGTATCAGAAAGCTGACAGATTTACGCATCTGAGCTCAGTGAACTCGCAGCGTTTCACCCCGAAAATGCGCACAAAAATCAGATTTCCAGCTTCTTCGACACTAAACTGCCACTAAATCAAAATTAAATGAACATGACACTTCGCTGAGGTAGCCTGTCAAAGAAAGCCGTGCCAGTTTTTTATTTCCAGCGTCCCCGTCCGTCTTCGCAGAGACAGGGGGGACCGCGGTGCCCTGACGCGGACAAGTTGTTCTCAGGATTCGCGTCCTCAACACAAACTGAGGGCGCGATTACATTTCTGTTGAGCCACTGTCCGCTTCACCGTGCCCCGCTCGTGATTTATTCTGAAAGGAAAAGTCAGTTCCGTTCAGGAGAGCGTTCTCGCCGCGAGAGAGAAATCCCCGGTGTGTTGTCACAAAGATTTGGATCTCGGTGCTGGGCTGTTTTTTTTTTCGTCACGGCATCTCTGTGCAACTGGTTTTCTTTGTCCTGTTTTTTTTCATACTCTGCCGAAGCCGTGGCGCGGACGACAGGACGCGTTAGGGCTGATGCCTTATTGCTTATCCCTCCTCTCCTCTTTTTTTTTCCTTCCCTCTCCAACAAGTCAGTCGCAAACAGCTGGGCGCTTGTTTTTTCTCAGACACTTCCCTCTGTCTTTGGACAATCGCACAGCCTCCGCTGAGTGCTTTATCAAGATTTAATGCCGATGTGGGGATGGGGATTCGGGATTGTGGGCTTGTTTAATTGCCCCCTGTGCAATCTGCGCTGAAGTGTGTCAGAGAGTCAGGGAGCTGCCGAGGTCCGACAATTTACCGGCGAGCCTGATGGCCGGCTGCCACAGACGCGCACTTCTCTGCACGCACAAGTTGAACCTGCCGCAACTTATATATCAGCTCAAACTCCCACACAGAGCTGCTCCTGTGTGTGTGTGCGCGTGTGTGTGTGTGTTCAGGTAGGTGATCCTATCATCAGTTCCAAGATTGTGAAGTGGAAACCAACATAATGGCTTCAGAACCCCCGCGGGCTCTTTCTTTAAAAAAAAAAAAAAAAAGGTGGGGGGTTTTATTGGCCAGGTACTGCTGAGTGGATTTTGGATACACACTCATGCACGTGCCAAACACACACACACACACAGAGATATACAGTAACCTACTTCTGCTCTGTAGATACGCTCTATAAGTACATTTGGCGAGCTCACACACTTCACGGCCATACATCATTGACACGCGCATAATGCACTCCCCGGCCGACACACACACACACGCATGTCTGGATCAATGCACAGGCTGCACTTGACACGTACATGTTGGGCTCGCGTGCAAGCTTTCTTTCTCACGAAACACACACACACACGCACGTGGTGCGACATTTTCTGGTACCGCGAGGGCCCCCGTTTATACGAACGCTCGCTCGCTCGCGCGCGCACGCTCTTTGGATTCGTCTCACGAGGACCCGCTGCCAGATTGATTGGGTTCCCTGGAATGCTGGCTAGCCAGGATTTGGATGCTAGCTTTTGTTTAATTGATGTTGTGACAGCGATTAATTGCTGCGAAAGCAATGTGCTCCTGAAGGCTGGCGTTGGCAGCCGCTCCTCCCCGCTGTTCGGAAGGATTCGGGGAGATAGTGGGGGAGAAAACCGCTCGGGAGAGTTTTCCTCCTCCTTCAAAAAAATTTCTCTGCCACCGCGTCCATGCTAATTGAGGCAATTTAGCTACCTGTCGACTCGTATCCGGTTCGAGTGCCAAACTGCCATGGGAGAGGGTTTGAACAAAGGAGGAGCGCGCATAAGTCTTGAATTTTGGAGAGTTTTGTTAAAACCTTCAGGGTTTATGTGACTCTTTGATCGCTATTCATAAAATTCCTCTTTTACAGACGACCCATGTGCCCTTTTTTAATGCCTAAGTAGCTTCTATCTACAGTTTCACGTTCAACTTGTTTAATTTCTCGCCGTGCGCCGAGACTACCTCGTGCTGAGCGTCTTCCTCCTCGCTCCACTCTTCTTTCTTCCCTCCCCTGTATTCCTGTTTTCCTTTGTTCGTCTTCCCGCTCTCCTCTCATATGTCATCCTCCTCTTCCTCCCCTCCTCTCCTCCTCCTCCTCCTCCTCCTCCCCTGTACACGCTCCCTGCATCCCGAGCTGACTTAGCAAACACTAATACGGCCGGGTGTCCACCACCTCGCACCGGCACCTCGCACACAGTCAATCCAGCCACCTCCTCCCTCCCTCCCTCCCTTCAGGCCGCTTTTCTCATTCCCCGCGCCTCACAGCTAACACACCTTGGCATCTCATCGGGATCTCATTTACTTCCCCCTCTCCTCCTCTCCTCCCTCCCTCCCTCTTCCTCCGCATCCATCCATTCTGCAGCAAGCTGAGAACACGCTCAGGTACAGAACAATAGAAGCAGAGTGATGGAGAGGAGCTGGAGTGATGGAGAGCGCCGGCGTAACCTGTGGGATCGTCCTGTTCGCGCGGGCCGGAGCTTTTGTTTGACGCCCTGTCGTGTCAGAGCGGCCGGTCAGAACCGACTGCGCTACGTTCTTGGCAGGCTTTCAGCCCATTGTTTACCCGCCGCCTTATTACGTCCCGGCGTGGGGCGCACCGGGACGCGATTTCAAATTTACAGCTGACATTTTCCGCCCATGATTCTCCGCGATGCCGGGGTAGTTTTGGGATGAAGTCCCAGTTTCCGTGCTATTAAACCTGACAGAAGCACACAGCGGTTTATAAGGGAAGAGTATCCGCCCACTGCTGAAAACTCAACTTAGAATGTGACAGGTCCTTGGGTTTTCGAGTCGGCTTTAAAAGGTTGAAAGTGCCGTAAAATGACTCATAAAGCCTCGGCGGAAGTGAGTCTGCGAAGGCCCCTTTATAAGTGAAATTCTGCTTCCAATGCTCAGTGTCAGCGCAGGAAGCCTTTTCAGTAGCAAAGCCAAAAGTAAAAGTTGGTGGTAAAGTGGTAGTTAGGTGATGCAAAGTGCTTGAGTTCTGCCTCAACGTACCCGTCGACCCCGTCCGTCCATCCGTCCGTCCGTCCGTCCGTGTGTTTGTGTGACAGCTCGGCATAACGACTCATCTTCCCAAACTTACCGGGAACTCGTGATTCATTTGTTTGTCTTCGGTTTTTCTCTCCTCTCTCGTCTCTGTTGTGGAGTCATAAAGGTCTCGGCATAAGCGCGATTCTGTTTTTTTTCCTGTTCAAGCTGAAATCTTTTCAACCCCGCTCGGTCAGATCTTCACCTCAATTTGCACTCTCCAGGAGGATCTTGGCTTCCGCTTGCATCTTTTCAGCGAGTTCATGTGCAAGCTCTCACCTCTGAAGTCTGCGCTGCGTTCGGTCTGACCCTTTCGGAGCGTCAGTAAATGTTGGCTTCTTTCCCTTGACCACGACCTTTCCTTAGTAGGTTATCTAGTCATATATGAGTCACATTTACACTTTTTTGACATGACAGTCTTCCCATAAGTAGTTTTCGTCAAGCTCACCGCCAGCGCAGGAAGCCTTTTAAGTAGCGAGGCGAAAACTAAAAGTTTTAGAGTCGTAGGTTGGCGAGAAGGGGTGAAAAGTGTCCAACCCTCTACGCGGAGACTGCTGCCTGAACCCATTTGCGGTTTCTCTACTTTCGTCTCTGTAGAAGAGTCACAAAGTCTTTGTAATAAGAGCAATCTTTCTCCGTTCAAGCTGAAACATTTTCTGAAACATTTTTAACCCACTTGGTCAAATCTTCACCTCAGTTTTCACTCCCCAGGGGGGATATTGGCTTCCACTTGCGTCTTTTCATCGAGTTCACAAGCAAGTTTTCACCTTTTAAAAAACCTGCGTTGTGTTTGGTCCAACACTTTTTTTGCCCTTGACCACAAACCTTTTGGTTGTCTCACCTCGCCTCGACCGCAGATACACTTTTGGAAATCGAAACCTTTCCGTAAGTAGTCCTAGTCAAGACACCAAAGTCGGACTGAAAACATCCCCCGCTGATATACCGTGTTCAAGAAAGCCGAGGTTTCGCAGAGTCATCCATTATCGATGTTCTGTCTGGCGAGGGTGTTGCTGCATTTTGAAAAAAAAAAACCCCTTCCTTTCCTCGTTTGTAGGTGAAGGCAGCCTGCGAATAAATCTCTAACTTATCAGGTCTCGAATTACGTCACTTACATTGTTATCCGGTACCTTCGGCGATTCATCATTGAGCTGTACTGAGATGCAGAAGCGTTGGTATTTCTGCTTACTGCTGACTTTAACGCAACGTAATCAAAATATCTATTCATTACTAAACTCCTCTCGTACGTCATGTGATTACTGAATCGTATAATTAGTACTTAGAAGCTATCTGATTGACTAATATTGGGTTTACCAGCAATTGCCAGGCTGGCAGTGGAGGAGCACTCCACCCTCCCAGGCACCAATTGCGACTAATTGTCTGTGATTGATGCGGGCTTATTTCTGCTCTGCCGCCGCCGCCGCCGCCGGGCCCGATGCGCCGGTCCATCTTTGGCTGGCAAGGACAGCCGTGGACCTGCGCTCCGTCGGATCAGACGACCGCGACCTCTGCGAGCACGAAAGGTCAGAGTGATTTGTGAAGATGGCAGGCGACATTCTCTCACCGAGGCCTCGGGGACGCCGTCATTTTCTGGCGAGACGAGAGGAGGGGCGAAGACGGCGAGGGGAAGGTAGAGGTGCCGTGAAATGAGAGGAAAGGGAAGGGGGAGGTAGAGAGAGGAGTCTCATCCCAAAAAATTTGATGCATTACAAGCAGAGGTGCGTCGGGGTCGAGGGGGTGACGAATACGGGAGGCCGGGTCGGAGCGGAAAGCGAGGAACAGCAGATGAGGGAGTGACAGGAAGAAAATTGGAGGCGAGCGGAGGCGAGTGGGAGGGGGAGCAGGCGAGGAGGGAATTGTAAGCTGCCACCGCCGCTTTGTTCCGCCGCGCTCGCATGTTACATGTAATCAAACAGACCGCGGGTTCCTATAACGAGTCAATGCGGCGGCTCCTTATTTACCTCCCGCTCTGCCGGAACGCGCCGACCGAGGCCGATGGGTGAACCGTGTGTGTGTAACAGAGAGTGTGTGCGTGACAATCGGACGCCAATAGGTTCACCTGATTTCTTTTGTTCGGGGTGAGGACGCTACAGCAACAGCATCGGGGAGATTCTGCTGGGTCGGCAAGAATCAGGAAGTGTGTGTGTGTGTGTGTGTGTGTGTGCACATGTGGGAGGAAAGATGGGGATTTAGCAGGTGTTTCAGCCATATTGGACAGTGAGGAAGGGGCCGTGTGCAGCTGCTTGATAGATGAAGGAACCGCGGACGGGCTGCGCATCATTTTATTGATGAATCCACGCCGAAGCATCGTCCTCAGCTGCTGTCCGTGTGTGTGTGTGTGTGTTCGAATGCGACAGCCCCTCGTGCACATCTCCTCGCATCTTTGTTCCCGGCGAGCACCTTTTCCCCTCCCCCTTCTGTTTTGTAATCCTTCAGCCGATGTCTTCCTCGCGACGTGCAGCGCAAACAAACCGCTCTTTGTTTCGGGGCGGCGATTTAAATACATCTTAGCCGACTTGTTAATTATACCGGAATGTAATGATATGTCATTAATTTGTGCGGGTGATAATTAAATCGTCGCATCAGCAAGAGTAATATCGCGTTGAAAAGGGGGAGGCTGAGGAGGCCGGCGGTGGCGCGGGGAGAGCAGGAAATTAAAACACCATTTAAAAAAGTCCAATGATCATCAGTTAGTTGATTAATTGACGCCGAATTTCTGTTAGGGATCCGATATCATGTCATTTATACATTAGAAATGGGATTCTGCAGCGTTTTCCCACGTTTAATGAATCAATCTGGAGCAAAATAAAAGGGTGATATTACAAAAGGATGGCATAAATAAGATATGGTGGAAGAGTGTGCCGCTGTAGGTGTGTTTATCCCCGAAACAGAGGGTGAAAGTGATCGCCTGACGCCGCGGACCACATGTGAGGAGAAGAAGAAGAAGAAGAAAGAAGCCTTTGAGCCGAGCTGCTTTAGCAAAATGCGCGCCGGCTTTTTCGTGAGCCTTATGCAAACATCTCAAGGGCCTGTTCTCTAAAGGTTCTTCAAAGGTTATATGCAGAAAAGTCTCGGAAAAATATGAAGTTAAAAAAGAAAAAAAGTCCTCAACCACCCACACCGTCAGCATCCTGCCGCCGCTAAGACATATTTCCGCCTGATTTTTTCGATAGATGCCTCAAACTCATTATTCATCTCCGCTGCCTTTGTTGGGATACTAATGGATTAGAGGAGTTTTTTGTTGGCAGGCTTTTCCGTCCTGAGGTGTCTAAAGTTGATAAATGTCACTGGTGTGTGTGTGTGTGTGTGTGTGTGTGTGAGCAGGAGCCGCGCTCTTGGCAGAAATCTCAGCTCGGGGTGTTTTGCATGGAGAGTAAACACGCAGCCGCATTAATGCGAGGCCTGATGTGGGTGGGCACGTTGGGAATTGGACTGACAACTCGGCGGAGCTCGGTCGGTCTCCCGCCCTCACACACTCCCCGGCTTTTTTTCATTTTGATTTCCTTGTTTTCTTGATGGCGAAAAAAACATCATCAGCCGGTTTCATGAGGATGGAGTTATCGAGGCGAGCAGGACGAACAAGCTTTGTTCTCTCCGTCTGTGATCGGGATGAACAGGAGCTGCTGGTGAGACACACCTGAAGACTCCTGTACCTTCACTTCTCTGTTAGAAAATGTCTCTTATTATTTTTTTTTTGTCATTGTAAATTTGGCCCTACGTGACTCCAAAGTGAGCTCAAATGTAGTCGGCGTCCTGCTGTTATGAGCATGTACGGTCTGACGCATCGATTCCTTTTGAATCAAGAACCGGCTTTTGTGAGGAAAATCCAGAGAAAGGAATTATAACCCCTATATATATATGTGTGTGTGTGTGTGTGTGTGTGTGTGTGTGGAGGCGGTATTCCTCCAGAGGTTAAATGCGTTGCCCTCCACTTTCAGATGTTGGCTCAGAGACCATCAGCCTCAATTGAGCCCGGTTTAGGCGGCCCCATCACACTGTCACCGAGGTGACGGAGGTCACGGATCGCGCACCGAGACAAACACACAGTTTGTACGCAGACGGTTAGCCGACGCTTCTCCGTGGATCCACACGTCGTCTTTTGGCAAAATGCAGTCATCACCTGAACCTTTGTGGAAATTCGGACATTTTTTTTAACTTAAATTTAGCCGAGTAAATCTTAAAAACAACAATAGAGTTAATAAAGCTTTTCAAAGGTGAAAACTTGGAGGTTTTGCAAGTTTACAAACATTTATCTATGTTGCTTGTTGTATTTTTTCACCTCAGCACTTGTTTTTGACCATTTTATATTCACAAAGTTAATATAAAAAACGGAAAAAATTCTCAAATATGTGTTTATGCTTCTGTTAATCTCAAACACGGGTATTTTGCGGTCACAAAATGCCCTTTTTCCTTAAAAAAAACTTTTAAAAAGTATAAATTTTGTCTGATATTGGTATCAAATTTGAACTCACACTAGGTGAGGCCAAATGGTATCATCCTATTGTGTTTTCCAGCTCATAGGCCTAATTATAGGTCATCTGCAGGCTTAGTTTTGCATAAGATCAATAGAAAAACCTCTTTATCTCTCTGTGTTGAAATTTCTATGACACAATGCCTGTAGCACCTCCAGTGATTCAGAGTATTGGGGAATAAACCTCAGTGTCAACATTTTCAAAAATGACCCAAAACCAGGCCTTTAATCCAAATGGTTCAAGAACAGCCCTCAATTTATGTTTACGTAACTTCTTGATTGTATTCCCACATTTGAATGTGTTTACGTGTCTTGTAGAAATGCTGTTTTTGTCCCAAAACATGCTGTTGAACCGTTTGGATTGGCTGCAGCTGAGGCCGTGTTGTCCAGCATGTCCATACCCCGGTTATGTAACCGTCACGTGAGCAGAAACAAGAGCGGGTTCCCATCTTGTTAAAACATGAGGCGCGGCCCGTTTCATGTTGTACCAAACCGGGGCTGCACATGTTTCACAGCGGCACGAGAAACCGCATCCACTCGCGCTCAAAGTTTCATGCTCCCAGCTGTCTTGCCCTCTTTCTGGCGAACACACACACTCAAACACACACACGCGTACACGTGGCAGACCCTGCACACCTCGGCGGCTGAACTCTGCCATTAGCCTCCGCTCTTTTATTTTTGCTCCGCCGTGTCAGTGTCCGCGTCGCTGGCTCTGGCTGAGGCCGGCTGGCCCCCAGAGCGAACGCTGCCTCCTAATGTTCTTTTCATGTCCACCGGCTCTCCTCTGACATGTTTGACCTGAGGAGAGGCGCCGGGAGAACTCACTTTTGAGCGTGTGTGTGTCGGCGAGGAGGAGAGAAGACTGCACCTTACATTAAACATGTTTATATATGCACATCTGCTATTCCCTTATATCAAGTGCTTCATCATGCGTGCAGCCACTCTCAGATTTCAGGTCTTCTGTGATAGCTAACGCCTTTTTCAGAGCTGTGTTACGTAACATTTGCACATGAATGGCCCGATCGCATGTGCTCGCCACTATGCAGAAACACTGCAGCCACAATGACACTTAGTCCTTCTCTTATATCAACTGTGTGACGACTTTGGCAACTAACTTATCAGGGATCCTGACTAATTTCTTACACTGTTACACTAGTGTTCCTAACTTTTTTCATTCAGGTGCACCCAATAACACATTTTGATTTGAATTTTTAACACCTATAAATGATTGTAAACAGGAATAAAGGTGCAAATCTTGTTTTTCTTCATTTGAATCTCATGCAATAATCTCAATTGTTTTAAAAAAAAAAACAGACTGCTAATTCGTAGGGGCACTGGGGCGACCGATGGAAGCGCTCGCTCGCACTTGACAGATTTTTGGGCGCCTGTGCGACCAAAATAGTCTGCACCCTGGAGCCGTGCCTGTATCGCTGAGCCGAATCGAGCTGCGGTACAAAACCCACTCAGACACAGAGAGAGACGGAACACAGGCTGCTCTATTTGTGCGCGGTGCGTTCAGGGGCTGGCTCGAAACCTGTGGACATCTGAAAGACGACTGTTGGCTGCGCAACAGCATCGCACTGTCGGAGTACTACACCGGTTTGGCATAGCGCTCAACTGTCGGAGAGATGTTGTTTTTTTTCTTTTTTATTCCATGCAGTCTTCTCCCCTCACCAAACTTGCTGCCTTCATTACCCACAATGCAACTCTAACTTCCAACATTTTGGATGGAAATTCAGGTGTTTTTATGCAAGAAGCAGCTAATGTAGCCTTGAGTTGCAAGCAGAAACGAGCAGCGGGCTTCAGGAACTGGTTTTGGGGATTACTGTGCCAATTGGGCGAGTTCCTCTTGAATGATGATTCACGTTGAGGATAAGATATCGCAAACCTGTTCGCCGTCCAAATGCCTGCTGCTACTCAGCTGACTGTCAGGTCTTGCCATTTTGAAACTCACAGTACCTGAAAGGACCACGAGACAAGGCGCGTCCGCCATGCACAGAGCAGCCTGCGGCCGACTTTTCAAACCAAATCAGATTAAACTTCTCTTGGTCACAGCAAGGAGGAATGGCCTCACACTGACCAGAGCTACATGCCATTTTTTTTTTTTTTACCTCTGGTTATATTTATTCTTACAACAAATTGTTTTCCTGTCTAGGTTGCATAATGACAGTAAAACCAGAAGATTTGTGCTCGTCGAAAAAAAGACTGTTGATGCTAAAATTCTATTTAGAGCCATAATCTGCCAACTGCAATCAATACAAGACATGAAATATTCAGTGGAGTCTGTTGGAGTTGTGTGCACATAATCACGCACATGCACCAGAATGACTCACACATGTACATCAGCCGGACAGACGCACGCTGTCCTCTAACCCGCTGCCAGCTGCCCGGCCGATTTGTGTCGTCCTTGTTTTTTCCGCTCGCGATCCCTCCTTCCTTCCCGTCTCTGCTCTGAGGTGGTAATGACCGTCGTGTTGGAAATGTGTCCGGCTGGGCCCTCGTAAACCATTACCCCCGCGCCTAGGAAACCCCATTAATCTTTCTGAGAGGCGTTTGACCTTTCAAACTCATTAACCACAGCCGGTGTGCAGACAGACGCGAACGCATACACAAACCCGCCGAAGCGCTCCCGCTTTTTTTTTCTTCTCCCGGACAAACAAACAGCATGCGCACACACAAAATAAAAAAGAGGAGCACGCTAAGGCAAATTTGGCTTATACACATAAGCGCACAGGTGAGGTTTTGAGCGCACCGATGTGTGTCCACCTGCCAATATCGCCTTCGCCAGCTTGCCACGCTCGCTCTCTCTCTCTCTCTTTCTCTTGTCTCTCGCCCTGTCCTCTTCATCCTCTCGCTTCCTCACCGTGTGGGGCTTGGGCAGTGACCTGGAAAATTGCCCGACCTTTTAATACGCAGCTTCCTCGGTGATGAATAAATACATAAATCGCGCGGCTCCGGCTCAGTCACTTTTATGATACCCCTCCCTGCCCCCCCCAAGTCTTACCTCCCACACACCTCATTGCACCCCGTCATCTGCACCCTCTCCACACCGACACGGAAGAGGGAAGCGGGGTGTCTTTGAAGTGATAGCCCCCCGCGGAGAAGACTATCCATAATGAAAGGGTGTTAGTGACTGGGCTGAGGGCGAGAGCGTGCGAGTGTGAGCGCGGCGTAGATGGCAAAGGATGTAATGGGGGCTGAGTGGGCGAGGCAGGTTAACATGCCAGCATGGGACCTGCTCTTCTCAGTTTATCAGACGGCGAGGGCGGGAGCGAGAGAGAGAGAGCTTTGTAGGTGCCAGAGGATATAATGTGGCGAGTGGCGAGGAAGGTTAACATAGCAGCGTGGGACCTGATCTGCTCAGTTTATCAAAAAACGCGCAATAGGGAGAGCGGAGCGGGCTGTGAAGGGCTAAGTGGTGAGGTGGGAATGGATGGAACTTATACTGCGCTCGGTTTACTGTAGGTCCAAACGAGGATGGGAGGGGGAGAGGAAATGAAGCGTAGAGTGAGAATATGGGAGGCAGCTGAGAAGCAAAAAGGACACAAAAAAATGTGTTGGAGTGAGCAGAAGTGCCGAGGAGTCGGCCGATAGCACAAAACATATATTTTATTGGTCAGGACATAGAGTGTGTTCGATCCTAAATGGGAAAACTGATTGAAAGAGCTTTTAATTTCGATCAGCGACCCTGTGTGACGACTTTTGCGCGGCCAAAGAAAGGAAAAAAACAAGGAACGCATCGGAAAAATGCTTCCAGACACTTAACCTGTGTGGACAAAGACTGTCAACTGGTGGTAAAGGTAACTCTGACAGTCTCGGAGGTGTTTCAAAGATCCTTTCTTGATTTCTTTGAGAAGAGGGTTTACTCGTGGGTGCGGGGGATAAACCAAGAAACTGAACCGAGCCGATAGCATTGCCAGAGATCCTTTATTGATTTGCCTTGAAAGATGGTTCACTCTGGACATGTCGGAGAAACCGAATCTTTGTAACAAATGGAATTTCAGTCTTTTGTTGTTTATCGTCGAATCCCCCGAAGGATGGTATCTTTTGTTGAACTCTGGAAACTTTATTTTCGGTGAATCTTATTTAAACTTGCCTAACTCCAATCTGTAAAAAAAGCGCCCGGGATCAAGTCAAACTGTTGTTGAAAAATACTTCTACTACTACATCTTTTTTTATAAGAATTTGAAAATGTAAATGACAGTTTTAAGGGCATAACACCAATGATCTGTTGATCTTTACAAACACAGATGCGATAGTCTGACGATAGCGTAGCCCTCAGTGCTTGAATCATGGATTTCGTGGATAAAGGTCAACGAAAGGGGACCTTGCCAACTGCCACGTCGTCACCCTGTTATTTCAAGCTGCATTTAACAGTCTACAAAACAGACTCAAATCAGCGAGCCCAAGTAAAAGAAACACATTAGCATACTTTTACACTCTCTTCATCAGTGACCTCTTCATTTTGGCTCTTTAATGATAATATTGGATATTTAAAACGGGTGCTACTTGTTTTTGTCCTTGCATATATGTGCCTGATGAATACGCCGTTCCTGGCGGCTTTATGTGTTCGCACTCTTGGCTACTTGCTATGCATGTTGTTATACAGACCATAAGTACATGCGTGAAGGTGTATGTGTTTATGTTTGTGTGTGTTCCTTTGTGCGCCTGGTCGTGATTGCAATCAGAGTGTCATCAGCGCAGGATGGGTGGGTGGAGTGTGCTCCCGTTGTTTGCCGGCTCCCTGTCAGCTATAAATGTAAATGAAAAAGTCAATTAGTCTGTAAGCCAATCAGTGCGCCAGCCAGTCAATCAGATAGTCAGTTAACCAGCTGGCTAGATAAAACTAGTCATTTAGTCAGGTAACCTGGCAACCAAGAAAGACATTTAGTCAGACAGCCAGCAGTCAATCAGAAAGTTGTTCAGCCGATAAGTCAGCCAGATGCCCGTTGCCACTTTGTCTTCTGGTCTGTCAGCCAGCGTGCCAATCAAAGAGCACGGCTTTTGATTAATCATTCATTTCGGAGAGCAGCTAGTGATTGTCTGTCAACAAAACAGCGAGAGCACCAAAGGCATTTGTTCCTGTACCGTGTCTACAGAAGTTTAGCGCAGTGAGATCTCACTGAACTCGAGTCTTGTCACTCTGAACCTACACGAGGCATAATCACGCAGAAAAGCATCAGTCACTCTTCGCTGGCGTGTCAAAGCAGGAAAACATTGCTCCTCAAGCAACATACAGACTCAGCGAAGCAAGTGAATCTGGCTTGTTTTTTACACCACAGGTGCCAGGACCGGGAGTACAAGTAAGACTGCAGAGGCTTTATTTGCTAAGAAAATATGCAAATGGAGCTGTAGCATCGACAGCCATCAAAATAGCACTGCAGAAGCAAAACAAAAAATTTAAAGCAAAAAAAAAATCGTCACCAACTGTTGCAAGTACAAATTGTGTGCCTCAGCTGGAAGTCTAATCCACATTCTGGCTTCCAGCACCCTAAAGCACCCTTCTGTGATCTGATTTAGGATTCTTTGATGGAAAACTCTCTCATCTGACTAACTGGTCGTGATGTCCGTGTCTTACAGAAAACAATGCCGCCTCTCTGGAAAATAGACTAAACAAATTAGACCATGCAAGATACCCTCCCTAAATCATTTATCACAGCGAGAAAATCCCCCTGCGGCCCCCAAAAAGCATCTCCCTGTTTGACGCGACACCTTGAACCGCAAAACAAGGTCAACGTAACTCTTTCTATTTTTTGGATTTTTCATCTATGGAGGTTTTTATATATTTCTAAAACTTTCCTCGAGGCAAGAAAAGCGATTTAAAAAATCTGTCACATCATCACAATGTTGAGTCGAGGGGCAGAGCGAGAGGAACATCGCTGCACACATTCAGCGGGGCGCATAATCAGGAAGTAAACTGAGAAGATGGAAAACTTTTTGGGTGTGTATGCACGACCACCATCTTTGCTTTCGCTCATCTAGTTCTATATAAATCTACATCATCAAATTAGAAGCTTGTGATGGCTAACAAATACCTCCTTGAACACCCAGCAGGCATGGAGCAATGCTATCATCCCATTGAAGGTGTATTTTGGCTAACTTTAGCGATTACTGATTCGTCTGTTTAGTGTTTATCAGCTCCTGGGGAAAAGATCAGGGTCTTTAGCTAGCTATGCCAACATGTTAGCTCCTATTTGTCGCTTGGTCAGTTCAACTTTCTATGTGTTGGCCGTTTGAGCTTGTTTAATGGAAACCCTTGCCTACAGTTTTTTATATGGTGGTTGATTTTAGCCACGAGATTCAAGTACAGTGTATCTGCTTGCAGGAGAACAGAAACGGTTAGCAGAAAAAGGCTAAAAGCTGTGTAGCGCTGCCTGGTTGGATGTTGATTCTCGGCAGCAGGTACACTTCACACTAGGAGACTGAAAGAGTAATTTAATTCATCGTTGATTTCAAACTGATCTCTTAATGCAGGTTTTCAATTCATTACAGCTCGGCTCACTCGCTCGCTCTTTTCCCTTTCTGTCTATTTTCCGACTAGACGGTGAGGCGTTCACATTAATGTAATTTGAAAGTCAATAACGTGACACCGAATTGCCTTTTCTTTCCTCCCCGTCTCACCTGTAATCCATGCGTGCAGGCTCACATGTTGTGCCGCACCTCATGAGTATGCACACGTCTCACACATTAACGCCGTGAGCACACACTCGATTTCCGGCTTGTAGCGCAAATATGACACGCAATAATAAGAGAAATGAATGTTTGATATGAAATATTGAAAAGCTTTTCTTTTCCTCTGCAGTTTAAGCTCTGAAATTATTACACGCTTTTTTCCAGTTTCCCCCCCTTGGTCCAGCCTGTAGCTAAAGGCTAGCCATGGTTATTACAGCTCTGCTGAGGAGGACTGAGTGTATCGTGGCGTGTGTGTATGTGTGTGTGTGTATCTGTTTTAGCAAGAATTGTTTTTTCACATTCTGTAATTGGTTTGCCCTCGCATTCGGTACATTTGCCGTGTGCGGTTGTTGTGTCTTGTTTGTGTTTTTGGTGCGAGTGTGTGCGTTGTGGGCCCACCTGCCATGGATGAATTGATTTTAATGGGGTTTACCGAGGGTTATTATGAGGGCGATAGTGATGTAGGTTGTTGTGTGGTTGCGTGGTGTTCTTGTTTGTGTTCTTGTCGCCTGAAGCGTCCAGCTCCTCGCGCTCGAATTTAGCGTGCGAGCGCATCACAACACACGAGCATTTTGTGTTGTTTGCTCTGTGAAGTTATTTACTGTACTTCTGTGCGTGGCTTTCCTTTTTCAGAGGGGATTATGTGTGCGTTAATTACTCTCTGTGCAAAGAGAGTCGTCTCTCTGCACATACAGTGAATCTCCGTGGCGATGCATGCTGGAGTGGTCAGATGGTCCGGCTGGTACGGAGCTGAGGTGACTGGGAGACTCTCCTCCTGGGCAGATGGGGAGGGATGCATTTTGCACAGGAAGTGGCAGAATAAAGTGCCTTCCTGCCTCTCTCGTCCTTTTTCTCGCTCCCTCCGTCACTCTCTCTCAATTGCTCTTTCCATCTGTCTCTCCCTCCCTCTTTCTCTTTCGCATTCTTCGTCTAACTCGACGCACAATTGAACTTGGCAGTGTTTCAGGGATTGAGTGGCTCGAGTTAATAGCGAATTACCTGCCTCTCTGAAGTCTTGAGTGTGTGTGTGTGTGTGTGTGTGTGTGTGTTTGGAGGGGGGGCTAAAGTAATGGACTTGGCAGGAAGGTCATTTGAAGGAGCCTGCCATTAAATCACTAAATGCCACTAAAGCATTCGGTGAAGTCTATTCATTGGCCAGGATTGCGCGGATTTACATGTGAATGCAAATTGGTTACCAGTTTGTGGAGAGTAATTGTCTCCCAGCACACACAGGCCGTAACACCGGCGCTGTGCTTTCCAACAACAACCGCCGACCTACCATACATTCTGTTGCCGTTGAGGTGGGTGCGCTCCAGTTGACTCGTGTCCTTGTGGGATCATGGGGGATGTTGATAATGACGCAGAGTGGCAGCACCACTCAGACGTCTGACTCAGATCATAACACACATGGCTTGAGTCAATTAACAAACTAACCGCCGTTTATCGAGCCAAGATGACTAAGAGCACTCTCCTTCCAGTCTTGGCTGTAGTTGCAGAGAGATAAAAAGGTTTCTTTAAGATGCAAATCGGAGTCCAGCACCAATTAAAGGCAGAAGCTGGCCATTAGTGTTTTCACCTTAGACTCTGGTGTGATCTTGAGTCAAACCAACTCAGACATGCGTTTGTGAAATACCGTTTCGAAGCCTCGATTTCTGCCTCACGCCCCACACCATCTTGTTTGGAACCGTACAGTGACCTTCATGTATTTGGCGGTGCAGGGGAGGATCTGACAGAGAACTTGAGAACGCATCAAATTAGTGACTTAGCGACTTAGCGATGTCCAAGTGTAACAAGTTGTGTTGTTTTTTTACTTTTATTGGGAAAATCATTTACAAAATTAACATAAATCTTTATTAAACAAAACTTTAAACTGGTTTAAACTCATTTTCTATTGAATGTTTCCTGTTTAGATTTCAAATCTTAACCCCACACATTTCCAGGATCGCACCTATCTCGAGTTTTCTCCTTTTTTGTCGTTACTGTTTTCCTTCACTTTGCTCTGTCATTCTCTTCGCGTCTCGCCGAGCCTGCTCTGGGACTGAATAGTAGCCAAGAGCTCCGAAAAATGCCCGACAGCAGAGAGTCAATGTTAATATTGAATACATTACCATGTCCTTGTAAACCAAGTGACACAAGTCCCCTGTTTCTTCCTCCCTCTCCCCATATTCAGAAAATCAGCCAAGATGTATGTGAGGATGAGAAAAGTTTCCTCATTTACCCGAACACATGCGACGTGCCTACAGATGCACACTCCCAGCCTTTTTCTTTTCCCCACTCTCCCTACATACGAGCACACATACGCAGCATGAAGGCGCAGGGAGCGCTTGCTTTTAGCCGGCCACCCCAGGAGAGCGGAGGCTGATGAAAAATTCAGCGCAGTTAGTCAAAGAGCGGCTTAAAGGAGAGGCTGTTTGGTTAAGTTGGTCTCATTCCTTCTTCCCTTGTCATTTTTTTGCATTCCCCCTGCTCTCATTTCATTTTATTTGAAGTATTTCCACTCTTATTTTGCTCATGTCCATCCCATCCTCTCCTTCACACTTCCCTGTATCTGTGTCGTAAATGGAAATGGGCTCGTGAGTCTGCCATGACTCAAACAGGGTAACCATTGGTCACTGGGCAGCACTTTTGTGGTCAACATTTGCCCGTCGCTTGGCTTGAACTCCGAACCTTCTGCTCGCTGAGACCACGTGACCACAGCGGTTGAATGTGCCTCTGACCCGTGACTTGGAAGGGATTGAATTCATATGGTGAAGTGGCTGCTTTGTAGCAATTAACCAGAATCTTTCAACAGGAAAAAACACTGTGTTCTCTTTAAAAGCTGTTTTATGGCGGTTTGTAAAAAAAGGTAAAGTGGCTCATAATGCCTCTGAATTTCCACTTTGTGATCGCTTTTTGATGCAGAAATGAAGTTAAACCTTTGACTCTTGTGGGTGGACTTTTCGGTCACAGATGGTAGAATAAAAAAAAACATAATCAGTTTTATGCTTTCAATTGTGTTTTTATATAATATCCTGTTCTGGTATTCTTTCGTGATGTTCGTCAGGTCGACGCCTGTTGAAAGTCTGTCGAAATCGCTGGCGGACAAGGGCGGAGAGACGGGGCGGCGAGGATGACGATTGAAATGCAGCCCGGGAGAGGACAATACCGAATCTAATCTGTTTATACAACCTCACCTCCAGTCTCCCTCCTGTCGCCTCTCATTTCAAACTTGACAAACAAACAAACATACACACTTGTGCACAAACACACGCGCGCCCGTGCACGCCGCCGCCTCCACTTTATGAAAGAAACAGAGGTCCCTCGCTTATCTCGCAGGTGAAATCTAGAAAAATGGAAGTGTTGCATTTGCATTTTAATTTGCCCTCAATCAGGCATTGTGTTTGGTGTTGCGGCGAAATTGCCTGGTGTTTGCTCCTCGTCCCTATTTATAGGGGCTCCATGAGAGACGGGCCCTAAATTCAAATCTGCCTGCTATCACAGCGTATGGAGATGAGGCTTCCTCTCTCTCTCTCTCTCTTCCTCTGTCACTCATTCTCCGCATGTCTGTCCTTCTCCACCTTTTCTTCATTTTTCATCACTCTCCCCTCCGTCTTAAATTATTTCTCCCTGCGTCTTCCCTCCCTTTTTTCCCCTCTCTCCCCTCGACCGGCCCCGCCCGTCTCCCATTGCTCGGAGAGCGAATGCGCAGATTTCATTAGCGATGCCGTGTGCCGCGCTGCTTCGGCTCTGAAGGGCTCCGGCAGTCGTGGAATCGCGACCCTGCCCTGCCCTCATCATCTGTCATCCCATCCCTCTTTCCACCTCACCGACGGCTCTGTCCCACCCTTTGATATTTCCCGCACTCCCACCATCCGTTCTTTCCGCTCTGGTCGTCTATAATATGGCCATAAGCTGTCCATGGCAGATGAAGGACCTCTTTCACACAGCTAACTGCTCCCTGGAGTCCGGAGTGGAGGAGGTTTAACCCAATAGTGACTGTAAACTCTGATACCGTCGTGCAGTTAGTGGACTGGTGTTTCTAGAGGTTAGTGTGCAGCAATTCGACGGCAAAGACAATGAACAAGAACATATATTGTCCAACAGTTTGTTCGCGAAAGAGCTCCAACCTCGCGGCATTCTCTTCATCCGTTTCTCTTTAAAATCTCATACATGCGCATCAGACAGCGCCTGAGGTTTCATCCCTTGATGAATCTGCCATCTGTGTGCGATGCTAAAAGCACCTCATGATCAAAACCCCCAAATCAATCCATCATCCATGATTTGCACACGAGGGTACAAAAAACGGCTGCAGGCTGTCTGCTTGTAAAATGAGGTGTGCATACATTTAATCAAATCCCCCGACAAGCCACTCCAGGTGCTCTGATTGGTTCCCGTACCTCTCGGTCGTTTCGGCGCGACCTCTCGCTCGATAGGCCGAGGCCACCGGGGGACGTGACCTTTGAGCCCTGCGCTGGGCGGTGTGATTGTTTGGTACAAGGTGTCAGGGAGGACTTCAGAGGTCAGAACACATGACCTTTCCCTTTTAACCTTCAGGGATCAGGGAGTCAACAGCAAGGGCTTAAAGCTATCGGTATGGAAGTGCTGCGTTTGTGGGTGTGGAGCATAATTTATAGCAGCATAGGAAAAGTGTGTGTGTTTAAAATGAAGTGGGGCGGAAAGGACCAAATGTACCAGAAGCTTTATCAAGCAGGTTGTAGGGCTGTTTAAACATCTCATGGTGTAAGGGATTAATTTTTACTAAAGATCTCAAAATAAAACCACAAAATACCCAAATGAAAGGAGTTTTTGGCACAAAATGACGTGGGTAGGTTCAGGGAAAGATCATGGTCTGGAATCAAATGGCTACTTCATAATGAGCTGATAAAACGTCGGGAACAAAACAGTCGACAGAATTCAAGGGGAAAAGCCAACCGTGCTCTCTTTTTCCACTTAGAACAGCTTGTGTCAAACATCTCTGGCCTATTAGTCAGTGCTAATTATGAAAATGCTGTTTTTCAGGCAATATTGTAAGCTCGTGTGTATTAATGGCATGATTAGCGAGAGCTGAGTCGTCACGTTGATGAACTATAATTACCTAAGGCCCCATCTGCAGATTTTTATCACTCGACATGCTGCTTCTCTTGCTCACTACATGTCTGTCTTGAGGATATGGCGTTGGCGCCATTCCCACACGCATCCACGGATTTGTAAACGAAACACACGATGCACCGTGAGAAAGACGCGCAGCTGTCCTTCGGGAGTTACGCAAGCGTGTGAGCGCGTCACAGGTTTCCGCTCTGACTCGTTGGAAGTGGATGCGAACGGTGAGGACCGAGAAAAGATGTCATGAGAAAACGTGAGTCTCTGTCTGAGCAGACTGGTGTGTTTATAGTAAAGACATATTGGATTTGCATAAGTAATCAAGTGGGTGTTTGCATGGGTTACGTAAAATTCTATCAAATTTAAAAGGAGCGGCACCGATCATCTTCACCACGATGTGCTTTACTCTCCAACAGTTTTTGGCAATCCAGCCTTCATCAGTGGAGTATGCGTGGTAGTGTGTGGTGTCTTTATACAGAGAGCTAAACGACTGAATAAGTTGGTAACCAGTGACGCGAAAAACAACAGCAACAGGTGTACTGCTCCTTTACTCTACGGTCGTTATTTGGTTAGGTTTAGGCAAGGACAGAAGTTGGTTAGGTTTAGGCAAGGACAGAAGTTGGTTAGGTTTAGGCAAGGACAGAAGTTGGTTAGGTTTAGGCAAGGACAAAAGTTGGTTAGGTTTAGGCAAGGACAAAAGTTGGTAAGGTTTAGGCAAGGACAGAAGTTGGTTAGGTTTTGGAAAACATCTTAGTTTGGGTTAAAAATAACAACAATAAGTTCACCACATTCTTTTGGGTTCACGCTGGAGACAGACAGCAGCCTCCTGGACAAAAGTCCTGTGCTTGATTATCCCAACTGTCTCCCTGACGTCCTCCCTCGGCAGACAGACTTCTTTCCTCTATATACTACTTCAACTGACTTCCTCCTGTTCTGCTGTAATAATTACTGTGGCCACTAGAGGTCGGCAGCTATCAGCGAACGTAAAACGGGTCCTAATTAGCCGCTTTCACAGTCGACTTATATGGTAGTCTTCCTGATGAAGCCAGGCTGCATCGATGGGTCTTTCTTTCTTTCTTTCTTTCTTTCTTTCTTTCTTTCTTTCTTTCTTTCTTTCTTTCTTTCTTTCTTTCTTTCTTTCTTCAAAGTCTGGTCATGTCATGTGAATCCTTTTAAAGTTCTGCGCCTTTCAGTTAAAGGCCAGTTCCCACTACCAAACCCCCTTTTCGCCACTTGGCTCACGACCAACCTATCCGTAAAATTTGTGCTATCGAGAGAGAGGGATCCTGCACACTGTTGTGTCGCAGCCACACACAAACGACTACCTGCTCTCACAGCGGCGTCACAAACCCCCCACTCTGACAGACAACAAACTGATAATTTAAGATGGCAAGCTGAGAAAAGACATCTTGTTTCCCGCTGAGCTCTCCCACCACCCGCTCCTTCCCTTGGAACCAGCGGCCGCCTCAGGCATTAGCACCCAGGGAAGTGTAGTAGCGGCGGCAGTGGCGGCCCCGTGGTTAACTGTTAGAGGAAAACAAGTAATTAGCCCCGCTAATTAAATCCTCCAGTCAGCCAGCGAGCCCCGCGCTGTAGAACGAAGTCCTGCTTCTCTGTCCATTTACATAAACAGTAGAACTGGTCCGTTCAAAAAATGAGGAATTAGCAGATTAATTCTGTTCTATTATCTGCCTGGCGATAAGCAAATAAACAATTGGCTGTGGAGAAATGAAATGGGATAATGACTTGTGGGAGGAGGAGGAGGCGGCGGGTGGGGAAGACGGGCTCGTGGCGCTCACCAGCCGCTGGTACAAATGAGGAGCGAGAGCCGACTCTGCCCTCTCACAGGAGTGGGGAGATTTTGTTAATCTGTGTCGGTGACTAAACTGTTTTTGCCCCTGCACGTTTCGAAGTGTTACCGCTAACGAGGTGCGTTTGCTCGCCTGCGCTCGTAAACATACTCAAAAGCAAACCGTCCTGCGTGTCGTCGCCTCGGTTTCTGCGCTCTCTCCCACCGGGCTCCTGTTCAGCCGAGAGGGGAGTCATAAGGAAGGGAAGTGCTCTTTGTCCCTCATTAGAGCAGCGCTTTGATTTCATTAATTACTGACCTACTGCTGCTGCGGCTGTGGTTTGGCACAATCTGGCGTTCTAACCGCTCACAGTGTACCGCCGCTGCTCCACTCCGCATTATTTATTTATCGCCTTGGCTTGATAATTAATAATCATGATTTCCCGTAGAGTGTTCCTCGGTGTGAGTGTGCATTTGTGTGCCCGTCAACAACGGATCGCTCGCTGTGGAGGGTTCACTGTTTCTGCGCATTCCGGTATTTCCTTTTCAGCTCTGTTTAGGTCCGCAGATTTTTTTTGTGTGTGTGTCTTTCTTTCTGAGGTCTCTCATGGAGCAGCCGCCTCGATTTTTCTGATGAGCTCCCATCTGATATGAATCTAATATCGCCAGCTGCACAAGCGGATCGTTGAGAGGTTGTCTGAAACGATGGACAGAAACTTTTGAAAGGATAAAAAGCTAATACTGTGTCTCAGAAGTCTCCTCACATACACTCTTTGAAAGGTGAACTCAACCCGTGACTCACTTTTCCTGGCGTTTCTGGTCTTGGTATCTCAAATCCTTGCGATTCTTCTGTTGTCACGTACAGAAGTCAGGATCGCCATCTGGACAGCGGCACGATGCAGGAGAGGATTTCTCGTTTCCGTGGTGCCTTCGAAAAGGAATGAACTGCGAGACACCCAAATGAAACAAATAAATAGTTTTGTGACAACACACACCGTAAAGTTTGATCCAATCTGAGGCCCCACATCGGGAGGATGCATCCAGTCATTGCCTTCTAAAACTGGTTTTACTGACTCTGCTGTCGTCAAGCTTTGACTAGGTTTTTGTGCGATTGTGATCTCGGTTACAATAAACCCTATTTGACTGCTTGTAAGAAACTGGGAGCATAATGGTCTCCCATATCAAACAAAGTTGTCACAATAACAGAATTGGTAACTTTGATAGAGTTCTAGTCGACAGAAATGAAACTCAATACCTCTCTCTGTACCATGGCAAAGAGAAGAAAGGTCTGAGACACATAATAGCATAAATCTTTTCTCTTTTTGAAAATAACTACCTGCGCACAGTGCTGATGCAGATAAGGTCACTGAATACAAACCAACGCATTTGTAATAATGTTAATATCCGTGCAGCCTTGGACTGAAAATCTGATTGTTGATGTGTTACTTTAGAATATTTCAGTCCTATCAAATCGTAGGTCAGGTCCTGTTGGTCTTTGTTTCCTTTGCACTTTTTTGCAATCTAGATTATAATGTTCGGCTTCCCGCTGTGGTGGTACTGTTCTTACTGAGGTGGTCCACCACTCCCGAATGAATACAGATGGATTTCTGTCAAAGTGTAGATACTTTTGACAATCGCAATTCAGTCTGAAGTCTTCGATTTTGGTTACCCAGCTATCCTATTCCACAAACTTTGTAGCTCTGTAACAACGTCACACAATAGGGCTCTGTCTCCTTTAATGCAGAGATACAAATCTTTTGAGGCATTGCTGAAAAGACCGACGCCGTCCTTGTTCCTTGTGGGATTTTCTTCAAATAAATGTGCGCGAACATGGCATTCAATCTCATCTTTTCTTCTATTCATTCTCCGTTATCTCATCCCTCACCCGCCCGATTGATCCGATGCATGTTCTCTCTCTGAGCCCATTACTCGTCACCGCTCTCTCATTGTTTTCGACGCCATTTATACTGGACTTGTGTCTGAACGGACAGGCGGTCTGTTTTTCTGCCCTATTGACTGCCATGACCAGGCCGTCTTCTCTCCTCCCTCTCTCCCTCCCGTCCCTGCCTAGCAGAGCTAGTTATGGAGCCTATTGAGTGATTGGCTGTCGGCCCCATCGATCCCCAAGGTCGCACCGCTGGCTATTGACGAATGGTCGCGCAGTGCCGGCCCTCCCTCCTTCCATCATCTCCCCCCTCTGCTCTTAACGTCTCCTGTATTTTCTCTCCTCTCTATCCGCCTTTGCTTAATTTGTCACTCACCTCATTTCATCTCCCGCCACCCTCCTCTCCCTCCACTCCCCCCCACCTTCATCCGCCTGCGAGTCCGTCCATTCTTCTTTCCCTCTATCTCTCCCGCGTCCTCCCTTTGCCGCTATCGTTCATCGATGCAGCAGAGATCGATGCGGAGGATAATGGCCGCCGGGCCCGCGGGGAGCCGGGAAAAGGTTGTATGGGTCCCGAAACGCAGGTGCCGACATGACTCGGATGATAAGAAGAAGGGAGTAAAGATGAATTGATGGCAGGCGAAGTGAGGTGGGGATGTCGCTCAAGGTAAAAAAGAAAAAAGAAGAGGAAGCGAGGGGAGCAGGACAAGGAGAGAATCAAAGAGGAGAGTTGGGGTGAGGAGTGTAAGCCTGAGGGCAGCCATGAGACACACGGGGCGGGAGGAGACGAGAGGGAAAGCGACGAGAAAGGAGAGAGCCGGAGGAACCTTGAAGCTGGCGGAGGGCTGACAGTGAAGTGGCTCATATACCTCGGGTCCAGCGCTAGAATATATCACAGATATTAGAATATATAGAGGATTTATTAAGGATCATTTCACACTGTTATGAAGCTTAAAGGATTAGTTTAACCAAATCACAGAAATCCATTCTTCTCCCTTATCCATGGGAGAATTCAGATAGTTTTGATTTGAACTGACGAGATTCTGACATTATGTGTTGCTCTGAGATGTTATGATGCCAACCGGATACAAAATTGTATTTATGGTGCTGAAAAGATCCAAAAAATGACTTGATGAAAACGTGAAAAGACAGTGGGATCATACGGAGCTTACAAAGTAGACAGTTGAAATGGCCTTAGTGATGAAATTATGTGAACTGAACCTTTACATTTGTGCTGGGCGATCATGATAACAGACCACTTATATTGTCTTTAGATGGCGTCATATCTACACATCCTCATACCAAAACGACTTAATAGATCGATTGTGATGACGTGTGCAACTTTATACTTCCACTCTTTTACCGCTTGGTTTGCAGATTCAGCTTATTCGGCATTGACAGAGAAAGGTTGCTGTAGTATAGTATTTTAAAATTAATGTATTTAAAAGGCAATCGGACACAAAAAAACACTGAGACAGATGATCGCAAAAATGCTGTAAATCGGCTAATAATCGGCTAGGACGAAAATCGGTCCATCCCAACAAGAAAAGGTAGCTTGGTTCGTAATGAGCCGCTTTCAAAGTCCACCTTTATGATCATTTTTCTGATGAGGACGGCCCCCGTCATGTTGTGATGTTGCATTATCCCTACAATACTGTCGATAGAGCATAAAACATAGCAATTTTAAGGCGATATCCCCCAGTCCGTGCTGTTAATTAAGACTCAGTTAGATTTGAGTAACATAATTGTTATTCTCAGATGTATCATCACAGAATTTGGACACTTCCATTCTTCCTGTTTTCCACGTATTCAGAAGTACGGCATCAGTGGAGCGCACGTCCCTAAAAACAGGCTTAAGTTCGGCGGGCTTAAAGACGAGGCTATCGTGTCGTTCTTGAGTGTGAAATAATCTACTCTCGCTGGCATGCCCACCAGATGGCTAATGCATATGTATTAACCCAGTTTAACTGCTGCTTTTTTCAAAAAAACATTACGCCACGGCCGAAAGATGGAGGTTATTTGAGATGAGCCGATGTGAGACCATTAGCGGGTGGAAGGCAGCCCGGCCGCCTGCCCGTGTACTGTAGCAGCGAACGTCTTTTACATTATTTCCCACGGAGAAAGAGGAGAGCAAGTGAGACAGTTAGAGAGCGAGGTAATGATGCACAGTGGGTGCGTATAGATGTGTGTGTGTGCTGTCTATATGCATGCAAATATTTACCTATGGCTTTGCCCCCAGGGAAACTGTCAGTCACTGTGCTGAGTGCCTCAGATTGAGGCGGGTGAGTCGAGGCGATAATAAGAACCACGCCGAAGGAGGTTTTTTCTGAAGCGCGGCTGGTTGATGGGTGTGATTTCACACGGGGTCACCCAGTAAACATGACCAAGCGTCTTATGCTGGTCACATGAGGAGGCTTGACGGACGTGTGTCAGATATCGAACACGTTTGGATGCGATAAAGATAAATATCTTGAGCATGAAAACATCTAGTGTTGATATGAAATAGACAAGCAAACACAACCGCCTCTCCTCCTCTGGCAGTGGATGTTCTCTGCCTATATTTAGTAAAGGCCACGTCTGCGGAGGTTGTGTAAGACGAGACGAGCGTTACTACCTGCCTGTGTGTCATCTGCTAACCGTTTCCCTTATAAACCACGTATTATATTTTCCCGCAGCGTTTCCTGAAATAAAGAGCACCGCTGCTCGAGAGAAGAAATCATTACATTTATATAAAATTCGATATTAGGCTTTTTGAGCTCGAGGGGAATCCAACAGCGACGGTGCATCACTTATTTACGGGCCTTTTATTTAATGAGCGGGGTAATTGTTTCAACCGTCATCTGGTGGAGACGCTTCAGGTTCCGTCTGAATCAGCGCAGCAGGTGATTGATCACATACGTTCAGTTTTTGCAGAGATTAATCCGAGCAGCACGTCATCATGTAAGAGATATAAAATGTGGGTAAAATCAGGTGCTGATGTGTGAGGGAGGACAAAGTACAGTAGGTAGGGCTGAGCAGTATTCAGAGATTGTATTGTATTGTATACACATCCATCACTGGGACAAACGGACATGTTTTTCACACAAAGAAATATCTTCATGTGTAACATTTGCCGAATTAACGAGAAGCTCCAAATAGTCAAGAATTTGTCATAGGCAGCGTTTCATAAAGTTAATAAAGTTTCTCTTAACTCAGCAACTCACTAAATTAAGTGATTTTTAAATGGAGTCTGGGGTCTTTCTCCACAGGCGACAATGAGTTGCCTTTATTGTTCACTGCGTACTGTAATAAATCTGACACGTTTACCGTCAATAACATGTTGTCTTCTTTCATTCATTTAGTGTAAATGGCAAAATCAGTGGAAACAGTTTGTTCGAACAGCTGCTAAATGTTGGCAGTGAAGACGCACTTTAGACACAGAAGCAGGCAAACTGACACTTTATACAAGGAAAGAAAAGACTTAATGTATTGCATTTAATGCCGAATTTCCAAAAAGTCATGAGTTATTGAGAATTTGTCATTGAATGTGTGTTACAGTGTTTATAAAGTGTCTTCTAACTCAACAAATAACAAAATTAGGTCATTTCTTAAGGGAGTCTGGGGACTTTCTCCACAGCTGACAGATTTGATTCTTTTGTCGTTCACTGCTTATTGTATTTGTAGACACCTGATGTCAATATGGACAGTAAAACGTTGTCTTCTTTCATAAACGCAGTGTAAATGTGAAATACGTTGAAACTGTTTGTTCAAACAGCTGCCAGATGCTGGGAGGTAAAACACAGACGTGCTCGCTTTAGTCGCATCCAGCTTTTCCAGAGCGGAGGAAAACAAGTCGTCATCAGTGAAAGCAGTATTTCTGTATTGTTTTCGGTTGGTGTCTGCTGTCGTTTATTTCTTTATCAAACATAATGACTGTATTATTCTCCCTGAAAACAGGCTTCTGTCTGAGACCTGTTGATGTTTTTTTCTGCTCTTTGTTTGATTTTGTAAAAGTCCTTCGCTTCAGTCTCGATTCGAGTCTGACAGATCTGACACGTCGCCTCTTCTCGCCACTGCGGCATCCATTCACGCATCCTGAAATTCAGCATTTTTTGAAAGGAATCAAATTGCTTCGCAGACGGCGGGGGGTGCTGAAATTCTTTTTTTTTGTGTTGTTGCTGTTGCTGGTTCACCCTTGTTTACATCCCGAGGTCTTTATGCGACGCATTCATCTCTCTCCGAGTCTATTCTGGAAGCCTAATTTTCTGTGAAACAACGTTGTCGGTGTGTCTGCTTTTCAGTGACTGGATGCCGTGTTTTGTTTACCTCTGCACAGCGGGGTGTTTGCTTTGCGGTGCACCATGGGAAGGCAGGACGGGGGGAAAAAAAAAAAGAATACCGCTATGTGTGTGTGTGTAAGCGTCAGCGTGTTCATTTATTTAGTTAGTTTTGTGGACTTTCCTGAACCCAGGGGGGCGAGCGCGGTACGTATGCGAGAGGCGGAACAACCCGGGAGGAAAAACGATAAAAATAAAAGATAGGTTTGAGATTGTGCTGCATGTGCACTGAGTGATTTAGGGTCCCGGTCAGACCTGTATACATCAGCGCTGGCGCAGGTACTTCTCGTTCATTCAGTTGTCAGTGAATAAAAGGAAGACGGGATGGGGGAGAGAAAGAGACGGCGCTGGGAGGGGGAGAGTGAAAGGGACGAGGAGAGGTGAATGTAGGAGAAGACGACCTAATTTAATCCAAAGTGGTTCTCAAATTGAACCAGAGGGAAAACAAAGTCAGCACAAAAAAACCTCGGAGCTCCTCTGCACTTACGTAACGCCGCTGCCCTCCCTTCTTTTTCCTCCCCCCCGCTTATGAATAAGAGAGAAGCAGGAATGGAGGGAGCGAGGGAGGGTAAGTGGGGGAAAAGACGAGGGCAGGAGGAAAGAGAGGAGGTGTCGGAGAGCAGGGGGAGGGCGAGACCGACGAGAGGGGATGAACATGTCGAGAGAGGTTGACAAACAAAAACTTTTTACTTCCCTTTGTCATGCACACTCCCCGTCCCCTCCCGTCGTCTCGCCGTGTCTCGCCGTGTTTCCTTTGGCTCTCCGTTGCGCTGACATCAAACTGTAAGGCCCCGGCAGGCTCTATTCAAGACCGTGGCCTGAATGAGTGTCGAGTTAAATAATGCAGTCTGCTGGCTGCCTGGCTGGCTGGACGGAGGAGAGACTAAGGGAGAAGATGAGGAGGGAGGGGAGTCGTGGCACAGTGCAAAGATACACACTTGTATTATTTAACAGCTCTCTGAAAGGCTTGCAAGTTAGGCATTCCCAGAATTAAAACCAGAGGCCCGCGTGTACGTGGGAATTTAAACACACAGGCGTTCACACGCACACTGTATATATACCCAGGTGAGGTTTACCAATCATGCATGACATATGCTGATGCAGGTGCACTTGTATTACGGATGCACAAATTCCAAAGAGCATACACAACATGAATAGACTGTGTGTGTGTGTGTGTGTGTGTGTGTGTGTGTGTGTTTGTGGGAGCAGACGGGAATGCCACGCATGCCACTTTAGCGTCACGCTCTGTGTTTCGATGACATTTGAAACAGTCCTCTGCACTCAAAAAGGTTAACGCCGGAGCTCGTCGCCGCAACAAGGGAGCATAATCATGTGTTTGTGAGCGCGAGCGTGTCACCGCGGGAGAAACTGCGGAGGGAGAGGTTTGGTTCTGCCCTCGGTGACTTTTTCAGTGTGTTCTTTTCTTTCAGAACCGTTTGAGATTTGCTTGCTGATATGTTTACATCTCTATGAACAGATATCTGGGTATGAAAGCAAAGTGTGAAGGGGCTGAACAAGATTTCGGTGTTCTGGTCTCTATTTTTTTCGTCCGCTCGTAGTCCAAATAGATGTTGAGCAATCATGTTTGAGCAGACTTTGGTTGTATGAAGGGAATATAGTCAGTATGGCGAGCGAAAGAGGCCAGAAGTGTTGGCCAAAATACAATTTTTGGAACCAATTAACGACAGGTTAGCTTTTTATTAGCTTATCTAAAAACGTATCTGCATTCAGTCACCTTTTCTGCACGCCACTTACTCATTCAATACGTACATGTTCAATACTGTGTCATATCACGTTGACATTACATGTTTGAGACCTGACTTTAATATTAGGAGACGGAGGGGATGGTGGCAGAGTTAAGCGACAAGGCTGCCAAGCCAGTGACCACAGTTCGAGACTGCGTTTCAACATTTGTAAGTGGGAAACCACCGGATATTTCCAGCGACGTTCGTGGCGAAAAAACAAGTTTTCCGGTTTTAAAGGAGACCTCGTGATTTCACATATTTTAAGCTACATTACATTTTTTCCCCTTAGCCTAACCAAATGCTTTCTGTGCCTAAACCTAACCAGAACATAAGCACAACGTTGTCACAACATAAAATTGAAAATTGAGTTTAAAGAAACATGAAGTTGCAACATAAAAAAATAAAATGAAGTTCAAACATGTCTGTGGTTTGCAGAAAAGTGCATTGCCGACATGTATTCTGGCGACGGGGTTGCTTTTGCATTACTCTTGATACTGTACAAATCCAGCCATGCATGTGTTTCCTTCTGTATGAATAACCACAAATCTAACTTGTTCCCATCTTCAGACATGAAGTAACGTGCAGTCAGCGTGCTCTCTCCCTTTATCATGTGCGGCCGTGAACTCTGCGAGCCCTTCTGTTACGCAAGCACGTTTAAAGTTGGCTCACTGAGCACCAAACATATGTAACGCCGACTGTTCATTACCTTAACATTGCAGAGATGCATATGCTGTAGTTCCATTAATAACATAACATATGGAAATGTGGTTGCGTAAGGAGCCGGAGAAAATCAGCGTCACGCTTGTTTTTATTTGATGAGAAATCCGCTTAGAATTATTTTAAAAGCGTTAAAAGGAAGTTAATTTGGAACAAAACATAAGTAGCGAAGCATCTTGTGTTTTATTTACTAAGTTTAGTTCAAGGCTTATTATCTTTCCAAAAGCCTCTTTTTATTGGCCTTGTCACACAGTGGAATGGAAACATTTGTTTTTTTTTTTATCACTAATAGGCTTTTGATTTGAAAGATGGAGGATTTAGAATTGTTTTCTCTGAGGTAGCGAAGTTGCAACTTTTGCGATAGAAGGTTAAAAGGGCGGCGATAACAGATGTATTAACTGCATTCTGGTGCGTGAGCAGTACACTTTCTGGACATAATGCCTCTTAAATCTTTAATTTGAGCTCTGCAGATGAGTCGTTTTGTGCTGTGTAGGGTATCGTACGAGAGCGGGCTCTGTGTGGGTGAAGCCCCACTGGAGCTCCGTGTTGCCGTGGTTCCATTACGACTACTGATGCTGCACAAATTGTTCCTTCAGAAGTTAATTATTTGTGTCAAGTTTAATTCCTTAAACGCTAAAGAGGCCAAGAAATGAACATCATCTTGGTTATGTAAATCGAGCCCAAAAAAAGTTTGGCGTGGATTCAATCCTATTTCTGTAGCCGATGTAGTCATTGTTTCGCTCTATTGGCAGCCGAGCTGAGTCATTCCAGCGTCACCGTCTTTGTCTATATTTGACTGACATATCTCTTTCCTCATCTCGCATCCTCTCGCTCTCTCCCAGCCCTTCTCTCTTTATTTTTACATCTGCGAGAGTCTCTTTCACCGACATGTCTGCCTGCTCGATTTCTGCCACGGACCATTCCGGAGTTTTTTTTTTTCTATTTTCCAGCACTTTGCTTTTAGTGCCGTGACCGTTCCCGAAGTGGTTTCTTACATTTGTCCCTTTCGCTTACCACTCTGTCCGTCCTTTAAATAGTTCTGCTTGCACAGTCCGCTAGTTCCTTTAAAAAAAACGCACGTCCCTCTGCTAAAAACCCAGGCAGGGTTAAAGTGGATCGTCTCAACTTGAGCCAACATGTCACGGAAGAGAAGGAGGTATTTTGGATTTCTGTGTCCTCGGTGTAACCTGATATATTCTCTGATAAGTGCCGCTACTTTAAAGATAAGTCTGACGTTAAAGGTCACACCCCTCTTTTTTTTTTTCTAAGTTTGCTGTGTAAGTTGCCTTTGCAGAAGACTTTTCGCCGAGTTGCCAGCAAAGCGTGTTCTCAGCGCTGTACCTCGGAGCCACTCTGTCGTAACAACAAGACCTGACAGCGCTCTAAGCGCTCTCACTATATCAATCCAGACAACCAATTACAACCTTTTACAAGACCCAACAAATGAAAATAAGTTCCTCTGGCCTCTGGTCTTCTCTGCTCCTCTGTCTTTTTGCTCTCGTCTCTCGCTCTCGTCCTCCTGGCTCGCTCCTTCCTTCAGCTCCTGATCTTTCGGTTATACTTTCTACAAAGGTCACGTCTATAACAAGCAGTGTCTGTTTTAATTAAAATGTGAAGCTCGGGAACATAAAGACTTGACATGGCTTTGATAGTACAGTGAATTTCAGTACTCTCATTTCACTCAAAGCTCTCAGTCATGCTGTAGTATATTGTTGTATATATTGCTATATGTCTATAACTGGCTAAAGTTATGGTATTTACAATGTGCTGCTTCTTTCTTACCTTTCTTTTCTTACTCTATAATGCATTATAACAACATACTAATAATGCAGATCTGTAGCGCTGTTCAATCGTAGTTACAAGCACTCATTAATGTTTCCAACACTTTATAACAACAATAACCATAACTTATTATTATACAGATATCTATAATGCATGATATCAATATCAAAAATTACTCAAATTTTCAGGGTAATCTTTTAGTTGCACGTTGGTACCTGTTAGAAAATATACATTTTAAAGTATTTTGTGTCCTGTTTTTGCATTGACTTAAACTGATTTTTTTCACTTTACTTCAAGCAAACACTGACCACTTACGGCTAGACTCCGCCAGATACGCGTCCGGTCCGGCTCGCGCGTGATTATGTCATTATCACGGGAACTCCTCAGTCACGCAACTCCAGCTGTCCAGCAGTGCTGGCCGGACGACGGAGCACGAAGTGAAACCGTACCGGAGCCGGAACCCAATGGACAAGCATCCAGTGGAATCTTAGAGTTATAGCGACTTATTGACACATGTGTTTAATTAGTCTACCTAAGCCCCAAATGTAATGTATTACAGCTAATAGTGAAAATAATAGTGAGTGACGAGCGTTTATGACCTAATATACTTGAAAAAAATAAAAAATATGCTCTCATCAAAGCATTTTTATAATTATAGGCCTTCTGTAACGCATTAAAAGATTGTCGTTAAGTTATAGTTATTGTTATAAAGCGTTATGAGTATACATGAGTGCTTATAACTGTACTTACACAGCGCTATAGTCACTTACGCCTGCAGCTATGAATGCTCAACTTCTACATTACGTCCAACACTGATACTATTTTATAAACCTTGTTATAAGTTGTCGTGCGTGATTATTACAATTCTAAAGAGTTTTATTGAGCCAAATACGTTCTGATGTCTGATGAATGTGCTGATAATGCACTGGGGACACAAATCTTTCCATCATTCTCATTCCTGTTCCTCCGTGGGAAATGAAAAAGAGAAGGAATATCTCCGCCTCGGAGCTTTGGAACATATTGTAATCAAAGCCTCGCAGGTGTGTGTTTATTCACTCGCAGCAGGCGTTAACTTTAATAGGATCCCTCTTTCCTCCTCAGGTGACTCAACCTGTCGCTCTCTTCTCTCTTTTTTTTGTTGTTTTTTATTCTCGTCTCAGTCAGCCCCTCCGTTTCTGCCTGAACACACTTCTCTTTGCCCTCGCTGCCTCTCTGGCTCACTCAATGACTCTTTTCTTTTCACGCCCGCAAGCACACACAAACATGCTTACACACACACACACACACACACACACACTGGCTTTATTCCCCCTGGAGGCGATTTGTCTTAACAGGTGGTCATTCAGATTCAAGACTGGCACTGCGGGAGAGGTAGAGAGAAGGAGGGAAAAAACTGACAATTACGGGCGGGAGGAGATGAGGAAGACGAGGAGACATTATCCACCGGGGACATAACGTACCGTGTGATGTCACAGCCGCTGTAATCGAAGTCGTAATGGCAACAGTGATTACTGCACAGAACATGTCGTGTCTGCTTCCATGCAGATTTAACCTTCACGTCCTTAATCGCTTTTCAATCGTTGCAGACATCCGTTTCTCGGGTCTGCCCATATTGGCCACAGAAAATCTTCATTTCAAAACTAAGAATGAGGAGTAATGACCATGAAACACCTGTGTTTGGGGGAGGATTAGCACCTTGAGGTTGTTTATCAGCCCCTAAGATGTCATCACACCACTTTACTAACTTTGTTACTGCACTGGCTGGCTCACCAAGAGTTTACATGCACTTATTTCGACATATTTCATCAATTTCTTTTAAATTGGATTCTTAGTAAGCATAGGAAATCCTACATTCATTTGTCTCTCTCTCTCCCTTTTTTCACCTCATTCCCATCCATACGGGACCTTTAATCAATTAGTTGATTGACACAAAATTAACCGCCAGCAACTTCATCATCAACAGAAAAAAAAGGGGGAGAAAAAAATCACTAATTATTGGCCCTTTGACTTAAAGTGGTTGTCAAGTGTTGAAATTGTAATTTTCATGGATAACCAAGCGACGGGGTGATTAAGCATTCTGGCGTGATTGCATTGTACTTCAGCCAAATGTGTAGAGTAGCTGCTAAACAGGGGCAAAAATGAGAATGTGTTGATGAAGGTTCTCGGTCACGGTAATGCCAAGTGCTATACCGCAGGCAACTGGTATAGCACTGAGAGAAAAACAAAGGAGTAGCACTTGAAATAGTGTAAAAGAACCAAAATAATGAGGATGGACACTGTTGCATGCATGCATGTACAATGACACATTATTTTAGAAGTATTAATGCACACACGGATCCAGTTACTCAAATGAGAAGATATTGCTTTTGGATGTTTTAGTGACTTAAATGTATTTGGTTTTTTTTGGTTATATTTCATCCCTTTTGTCCCTTAGAACTTGTTTTGGGCATTTTTTTTACTACTTTTTCATACAGACCAACTCTATTAAAGTGGAGACAGACAACCCTCCTGGCGGTTCTCTGTCATACCACCGTTGGTGCCGTTGTTGCAAAGACATTAGCATCAAGGCTACAGCTAACTTCCTGGCCACTGCCCAAAGCAAAAAAAACTACCATAAGACATCTCAGTGCTATGAAAAGGCAGAGTAAGATACCCGGTTGTATTGATCTTATGTCGGTGTTGAACTATCTGAAGGCGAAACACATGTCAAAGACTCTAACACAGCACCGGAGCACACTCCATCCAGTTAATGTCCGTCCATTCGCTCTTATTTTTCCTCGGTTTTCCTTTTCCTTCTTTGCCTCAATCATCAGCGAAGTTCTTTTTTTAGAGTTTCCACAGTTATCCCGGTTGTTCCACCGTTACCTGGAGGTAGCGACCGGGCAAATTGATGCCTCTTCCTGTGTTGGTAGCGCTCCCTTTGTGCCAATCTATACGTGAATGGTGTCATTTTTCTGCAGCCGTCATACGGTGCAATCAGTATTTAGTTCAGAAGTTACAGCAAAAAAAAAAGTTGTTTGAAGTTTATACTGCTCGACAGCACATAGTACACATAAAAGAGACATGCAGTACACCGTGATAGCATTTAACCGCCCACCCCATTGTCATGTATCATGTAGGTAATTGCATGGTGGGCTTTAGAAAGCAGACAGCCGAGTCTCTTTACAGTATGTCACGTTACGAGTTGAAAGTTTAATGACTCTGTTGAAAGCAGAGCCCTGTTTGAAGTTAATGCACTCTGCTGTTAGGACGGCTATTATAGCACCGCTGGCTGGCTGGCTATCTGCAAGTGTGTGTGTGTTTCGGCAGCAAAGTGAGTTCGCTGACACCATTTGTCTCTGAAGGTGGTTTATGCGTGTGTGTGTGTATTGGTTCCTGATTTGTGTGTGTGTCAGTTTATACACAGCATTTATCTTTTATGTGCCTGTTTGTGTTTTTATGTGACACTTCATATCCCCACCCATTTATCCTTTTTTATCTGTTCTACAGCAGTATTACTGTATTGCTGCTGTCAAACTATATATTATCTTCCCCCCACGTCTCGGAGCGGCGGGGTGGTGTAGCAAACAGGAGGACCATTCTTCATATGAAGTGCTGCGAATGCGATTCGGGGCCCCTCCAAGTCCCGTGTTGCCGCCCGGCTCTAGAGTCCTCGAGCAAGACTGTAAATCCCAACCAGCCTCGAGGGTGCTTCTGCTCTAGTCGTTCTGTTTAGGGGGGAGTGGAGAACCAGTCTGCCTCCTGAGGGATCAACAAACTGCACTCTGCAGTACAGCTTGTACATATATGTGTGTTTTTCATTTTAGCTTTAGCTTTATCTGTGTCCAAGTCCGAGTCTGTCAAGTCTCAAGCCCTTGAGACAAGTCAAGTCTCTAGTCTCTCAAAACAAGTTTGAAACCAGGTCTGAAGTTATTCAGACAAGTCCAAGTCCAGACTTCATTCATTCAAGACAAGCCTAGAGTTATGAAGCAGGTCCTTTTCGGGGACCCAAGACACATAGACGTGTCCCAGCTCGGTCCCAAACCAGTCAAATCTCAAGTTATTGACACAGGTCTGAGCAAGTCTCCACCCAGGTCTCAAGTTATTCTTTCCAAAACAAGACATGAAGACAAATCAGAGAAAAGTCTCAGGTTATTAAGAGGAGTTGTAATCAGGACTTAAGTCACATAGACAAGTCCAAGTCTGTCAAGTCTCAAGTGAGATAAGTGTAAGTCAAGTCTTAAGTCATTTAGATAAGTCCGTGTTCAGTCATGAATAATACAGACTTATACAAGTGAAGTCTCAAGTCTGCCAAGGCAAGTCACTCAGACTAAAACAAGTCCTTGTCAAGTGTAAAGTCTGAAGTCAATGACACAACTATTGTCTCAATGACTTGAGACTTGCTTTGACAGATTTGAGAGGTTACTTGGACTAGTCTATGTGACTTGATTCCTGACTAGGACTTGTCTCAATCAGGCTTAATTTAGATCCACCTCAATGACTTGACACTTCCATAACTAACTCAACACTTGAGATAGACTTGATTTAAGTTCTTCACTGTCATAAAGACTCATGTCAAGGCTCGGGTCCAACTCCAAGCTAAGTCTGAAGTCTTTGTGACAAGTCCTTGAGTCAAGTTCAGCTCAAGTCTCAACCCTTTTGAGGGCAAAGTCATAATGTCTTTATTAGCAAACTACAAGTCAAGATGCAAGTCCTTCAGGTCTTTATTAAACATTTTCTTATCACAGTTGTAAAGATATGTGAGATCAAGTTCCTTTAATGCACCTGATATTCTAGACTTAATGCACATACGTGCCAGTTATCTGAGATTTAAATGTTTCTGCTTTCAAGTCTTAAGTCAGTTTAAGTCTTAAGGGAGTCAAGCTCATAAAACTCAAGTCTCGCAACAGTCAAGTCCAAGTCAAGTCTCTATTTTTGTCCAAATCTCATGACTACAGCTCCTCTATGTCTTATTCTTTCCTTTCTCACGCTTTTGATCTTGGCTTCAGCCTGTTTAAAGTCTCAGTTTCCCCTCCACTCTTCTTTTGCTTAAGAAGGATAATGACAGGACAATAGTCGTCCCAGTGGTGCCTGTACTTATCCCGATCTCTGCGCTCCCTCTTTGGGCAGGTTGAGCTTCCTGAGCCCCGTGGTCGGCCTCGGGGTCGGCCTGGCTGATAAGTAGCCAGCAGGTCGTGGTGAGGACAGCCAATGTAAGAGCTAATCCTTCCACGAAACAATAGAACATTACAGAGGCGAGGCGTTATGAAACAATCCTCTTTCACTGGGAGGGATTTAAAGGGTCTTTGTTTGTTAGAATATACGGCGTTGTGTGTTTGTGAGTTTCTACGGAGACTGCCATCTCTGTCTGTGAGAGAACGTTCCCTGTTTATACCTTTGTTCGTCAGGTATGTATTCCATTGGATTCCATTTCTTTTTGTTCTCTCTGCTCTTTTTTTCCCTCTCCTGTCATCTCACCTTCTTAGCTTTGAAAGTCTTCCTTGACTCTCAGTTCAAAAGTCGAACACACACACACACACTTAGTTCTAGGAGAAAGAACGAGAACCCTTTGGAGGTCCTTGAAATTGACCTCTGATACAGAGCTGTCCTCGTCTTACCGTCCACCACTTGGAAGGAAAAAATAGCCATGTAAGAATTGGCTAGACGCTCGACAAAGGCCAGACTTTAGCCTCTTCATGAGTGCTTCTGGTACACCCTCACATGCTTTAGAATATTTGACCTCAGCGCTGTGGTGAACATTTCTCTTACAGCTGTCTCGTCCCTCGGAGCTGGCTTTTGTTTCCGTCAGAGTATCTCATCCTTGTGTGTCTGCAAGGCTGAACAACTCAATTAGAAAACCAGAGAAAGATGAAAGAGGTGGGTGAGGTGAAGGAGGGAGGTAGAAATGGAGGGCTCACACTCGAGATACACTTACCTCTCATTGCAAAACAAAGACGAAAGCAACAAAAAAAAAATACCCTTAATCACACACATGAAGGCAGTCGGAGGCACGCGGCAAAACAATATTAAAATGTGCGATTTCAGGTGGAGACTCCACTCTTTCTGTGTTGCATTGAAAACCTTCACAAAGGTCTTCTTTTAAGAGAAAAACACAGATGTTTTCCACTCTGAAGTGCACAAAACGTTCCTTTCACGTTGCGATTGTATGTCAGCTTTTGCATGCCTCTCATCCCAAAGAGTCGTGCTTAGAGCTTGCTGAAGTAAAAGGCCTCGTGACAGCCTTCACCCCATTAGCGGGGCAGCTTCTGTGCCTCCTTGTGGTTATTGATCAATCTTTTTTAATTTTGGGAAAAAACTTTTTCAAAAGGTTTCTAGAGACGGTTCTTTCAGACTCTCTGAGAAAAAGCTCTTTGATGCACTCTTCACATTTTTTATTAAAATTCACATCCAAGCGTGACCGAAGATAAACCACATCGTCAAGTCTTCTTCTTACTCAGCACAAACCATGCTTTCTTTGGTTAGAGGTCCAATGTATAAGAAAATTGATTGTTGAGGCTCTCTCCGAACTCGTCAAATACTGACGCTACCGACCCGAATCATCAGGATTTGATGAGTTGGGAATGAGACACAACAATCAAACTTTCTTACAAATGGGACCTTTCAACTCTCCATGTAATCTAGCTAAGATGACTCTTCTGTTGGCTGTGACTGTGCTTTCTCCATCAGTAATGAAAGTCAGCCTCGTCTTTTCCGTCCTAAATCGCTCTGAAACCCAAATGGAACGACAAACAAAAAGCAAAATTGGCTAACAGTTCCAAATTGTCCCTGTAATGACGGGCAATTACTTATGAAACAACCATTAAAATTGGTGGTTAGAAGCTAATGTGTCACACCTATCAGCGAGAGCTGTGCGTAACAGACAGAGAGAGGCTTTTGTTTCTTTGTCACATGGACTTTCTCTAACTTCAGTGACCCATCCGTCCCCTGCTTTGGCTTTCTTTGCTAAACTTTTCTCCGTCTCTCTCACTCTTATCGGTCTCTCTGTGTTTCTGTCTCGCCCTCCTGCCCCTAAAGGCCCATTAGTCTGTCTAACTAGGCTGTGATTACAGGACTTATGTATTCAGCGTGTGATCATAGTGCCAACTTTGTCCTCCGAGTCCCTCTCTGACTGACTGACTGACTGACTGACTGCTCACTAAGGCACACTGATCCCTCTGTGCATTACCCGCAGTATTCATTTATTTGCACTTCATGTGCTCCTTTCCTCTTCCTTTTCCTTCCCGACTTTTTTTTGTGTGTCTTTTTCATTTTCCTCTTTCATGTTGGCTCGTCTCATCACCCTCCTCCGCTGATTATTTTCCTCTCCCCGTCCCTCCTCGCCTCAGCCTTCCTCTGTGTCTCTCTCCGCCACCCTTGGCCCTCTCCCGCTCTAATCTCCTCCAAACGCCTCTATGTTATCAGCTAAGCGCAGAGCCGTGCTTTGGGCACCCGGCAGTGTTAACCCAAAAACAATAAAGTTAAGTGTTTAGTAAAGGATCTCTCGCGGTCCAGCAAGGCTCCCCTGCACTCGAGCCAAGGCGCCGGCGTCTCCTTTTCAAGCTAGAAAAGACGAAAGTATTCACTCGCATTGGCCTCTCTGAGGAATTTGGCTCCCCGACTGTGGTGACACTTATGAGCATGCCATTTTTTTTTAATGACTCTCAACTGGCATTGACTTCACCTCTTGTTGATATTCTCCTCCTGAGCAGATGGAGTCATGGCCTCCAAATTAAAAAAATAAACACCTCTCGCAAAACGGTTTTCTCAGTTATTTTCTGCAGCATATTTATTCGAAAAAGTTCGGCCTCTGTATTTAGAGTTGCGTTTTGACCGCTCTGTGCAAGTGTAAAACATTCATAATCCCCCCCCCAACCTTTCAGCAGGTCTTTGTGTCAGAGTCCACGGAGCATGAGTCAGGAAGATTAAAGGTCTTGAGTCGCCACAACTTGAGTCACACTGCGTAGGTTTTTCGACTCCCCGCTCAGAAGGACGTCCGTGCGCCCGGGTTGTTAATGTCGATACGGCCAGATATTTGTCATGTGGCGGCGGCCGCGATGCTAAAGTCATTTCAAGAACTCCAGAAATTGCTCGGGATGAGGAGAAATGGTTACTTGTCAAGGAGCTAACCGCCTGCCTCCCCGACCGCACCGCGCGGGTTGTTTCTGAGAGCCCTTACAAGGCTCCGGCGGCGGCTGAAAGTCGAAAGCAGAAAAACAAAAGTCAAAGCCGAGCGACCCGCTGAAGTACGAGAGCGAAAGCAGCACTTCTCAAGGATGAAAAATAGCCGTCTGTGCGCAGGGTCGGCTTTGTCTGGTTGTCAGATCTCATATTGCCTCAAGGCTGTAGGTGTTGGGAACGCTGCGAGAGAGCATGAAACAGCGTGTGGTGGTGTGTGTCGTGTGTGTGTGTGTCAGGGGGGTCTTTTTAAGCAGACAAGCTTAAAGCACGGGTAACTTTAACATCAGCAAAATCCCTTTAAAAATGAGGCGATAATGCAGCTCACCATATGCCACTGCAGATGTTGATATTACATTACAGATTAAGATAAATGTGCTGATGATGGCTCGCGTACGCCTGCCGCATGCTACTGAGCACGGAACAAGGGCACCTGTCGGTCTGACGGCTCGAAGACATCATGACAAGTGAACTGTAGCGTCTTTACCGACTAGATTTATGGTTTTCTATTATTGATTAATCTGATGGATATTTCCTCGTTACCACTTTATCTTCGTGTCTGTAAAATGTGAGGAAAAAATGTGAAATTCGTGCTGCAGCTAAGGAATTTTTTTCACTGTGGATTAATCACTCGATTTTGTTGATTAGTGGGTTAGTTGTGTGGTTCATAAAATGTCAGAAAATGGGGACAAATGGCGATCGGTGTTTCCCAAAGGCCAGGATGACGTCCTTTAATCCTTTGTTTTGTCCACAATCCAAAGATATTCCGTTTACTGACATAGAGGAGGAAAGAAACCAAAAAAATATTCACCTTGAAGAAGTTGGATTTAGAAAATTCCAATTGAGAATCTTTCCTCTAAAACTGATAAGTCAGTGTAACTTTTTGAAAGTCTTATTTAACTGTGTTTGACTGAATAATGATTTTCCGTCTACAGTTTTTAAAGACAAGACGAAGAATCAAACTTTCACATTTACTTTCCTGGGACAAGAGAATATTTGGTGTCCTTGCTTAAGACCTGACTGACGTGATTAATCAATTGTCAGATTAGATGTTGATCATTTAATTTGATTCTATTCAATTAGTTTTTTAAGCTTTGGTTCTACTACAAGTTTAAAGTAAAAGTGTAGATTTCTTAACAACAACATGTACTTAAAGTATCCAGTTTTCTAAGTTTTTATATCATTGTATATTGTATATCTTTAGGCTTTGACTGTGGAGACTAAACTACTCAACGATTAATCAAAAAACAAATATTTTAAGGTTGTTTTTAATCTTAAAATAACATCAGTCACAGCCTTTGTTAACACTTTCTACACCCCAGCTGAAAGTAAAGATGGTTAAGCAACAGAATGAACGTAAAGTGTCTAAAGAGAAGATAGTCATAATGTTTTTTTGTTGGTTTTTTGTCTAGGTAGATAATGTTAATCAGTAAAGTAAGTTTTAATTATGACTGTCAGATAAATGCATTACTATATCTTCCCCTAAACACTAAAGTACAAGTATAAAAATGGGAAAGTGGCTTTAAATTTCACTACAAGGCCGTTAAATTGTAAATGTATTTTGGTAATAACACTAAAATAAACAAGAAGTGCTTGAACGAGTAAATAAAAAATGTTAAGCTGAACTCTTAGCTGTTCCTTTCTCACCTTGCTGTGTGTCTTCTTTCTGAGCAGCTCATGCTAAACATCCCTCTGAGCTCTCTCTCTTGTGTGGAGCTGTCCGTGGTCCTGAAAGCAGACGCACGGCTCGGCCCTGCTCTCTGTCCGTGGTGCTGAGAGGAAAACACACAGAGCGCGGACTTTTTAAGTACAGTGTTTCCTCTGCTGAGGGTTGCTCTTTGTGTCGCGGCTTGTTTTGAAAGCTCCGGCTTAAGTCCTCAGATGGTATTAGTGCACTTATCAAAGGATACGCGCAACAACAACAGACTCTGACAAGCCTGCCTCGCCGTTAATGGCTGAGTTACATCGTGCCAAATGTAACGTGTCATGCTGCACTTACACTGTCAGACGTGAATTTAAGGCGACTCTTTCGCACACTTTTGACAAACTTGTTTACACTGACAAGATAAAGTAAATGGCTCTGTGAACCCCCCCATCCTGAATTGACTCCTCACCTCTGTCTGTTTTTTATTTCCTGCAGTGGTGCTGCTGAATTCTAAAGAGACTCAGGCAGAGCTGGGCTGGACGTCGTATCCCCCCAACGGAGTAAGTGTGCTTACCTGCATTTTTCATTGTCCGTCTGTTTGTTTATTTTGCTCGCCAGGCGCCGCGACTGCAGCTGCTCGCTTTACATCTGCCGCACACCACCACGTTCCACCCTTCCCTCCCTCCATCCCCCTCTCTCTCTCTATGTTATTACTATCTACTTATCATTCCCTCTCTTTCTCGCACCTCGCGTCCGCTTCTCCTTCCAGTCCGGAGCTCATCATTATCATTAATCGATGGTGGTAATCCAGGCTAGGATACTGCAGTGTCCAAAACCCGCCACTCAGATATGCTGCCACAGATAAATGGTCCCCCCCCCTCCTTCCGAAAACGATCGATTCAGCTTATAAGAAAGTGCAACGTTATGACTGCAAGACAAATGCGGGAGCCCTTTTTCTAGAGGAGCAGTTTGTCACCCGCTTCCCACCTGGAGGTCTGTCTCCCCATGCGCAAGACGTCTATTATATGAACCGCACGGCGCACACGTACAATATGTACGGTCCGGCGTAGAATGTTTTGAATCATGGTCACCTTGAGGTGGCCGCTGGACCACGTGCAAAGCTAAATCTAAGATTAATGGAGTTGTGCGACTCACCTAGCAAGCCCCCCGATAGAACCGAGGGAGAACACACTGCAGCCACTCTGATTTAGTCACCTTGACAGTAGTGCAGTATATTACATTACCGCCGCGGATAATCTGCTTTCACTGTCTGGTTCGCTGTGTGTGTGTGTGTGTGAGAGAGGGAGATGGAGTGATGGCTCTCGGTGCTTAGTTTACCTTCAGTTCTGTCTAGTCAGAGTCTCTGTAAGTCAGATAGTGACAGGGACTTCTTATCATTCAGCCACTGGATGCATAATTCAGGCTACTGGGTGAAAAGTTTTTCCTCACATTTATGTAACACTGCAGTTTTCTTTCAACTCTGCTACTTTTGGACAAATTTAGGGACTGTACTGTAATTACTGCATTGGTGAGGGATGGTGGCAAGGCCCTCTCCATTATTAATACTTTTTCTTTCTGTCCCTACCCTTGGCTAAGAGAAAAACTGCAACATCCTCCCCCCAATAATTCAAAAATGCTTTTAACAATTGGGAAACTGTTGTTAATGGATCAGTCTTTTTCATACAAACAGATTGTTGTCATCTGCATATGGCCGAACACACGGAACATGTTTAAGATGTAAATTTTGAAAAACAAAACAAAAAAAAACAACAAAACAACAAGAATGACACTCAGTAGAGTGTATACCTCCACCAAGGCCCAACAGTCCCCCTGAAATTCAATCAAGGCTAACTCAATATCCTCTTTGTTACCATAACACGGCTGGAAAAAATCTACTCCTATGAAAACTTAATTAAATGTGCTAGATCTGGACTTTTATCAGGGTCTGTATCTTATTTTTTTTTCATCAAGATCAATGCATTATTCCCTTAGAAATAACTAAATATGTAGAAAAATGTCAACAAAACTGTGAAAGAAGTTCCTGGATTTATTCCTTTTTTACCAGATTGGCACCAAAAGTTAATCGGGTCTATTCTGGGCCGAGACCCGTCCTCTATCTCAAGTTTTGTGGCCATTCGTATAGTAGTTTTTGTGTAATCCTGCTCACAAACCAACCAACAAACAGACAAACATAACATCCTTGGCATGAACGAATAAATAAAACATAAATCTGTGATGGAGTCATTAGAAGACCCTCCTCTGCTCGCCCCCCCAAAAAATCCAGGCAACCCTGCATTCAGCAAAAAGGTCAAAATACAAAACCCTCCTTTCAGAACCGCGGCCTCCTGATAATTTTATTACAGTCCCTCAACCACTTGCTTTGAATTATACATTAGCTGTTTCACTTTCAGCAAATTTTTTGTCAGCAAATCGACCAACAACCATCAATTATTCAGATAAATAAAAGACAGAACCCCTTTATTACATCATACATACATATATTTAAAAAGAGAGAGCTGGAGAATCAATCATTTCCAACACAGAACGATCAGTGGTTCAACATTTCAAGGCCAGGCTGAGACTAAACGTGAACAAAAGAAGCCGTGTCTCACTGCAGCTTCTGTCTTGGGCGTTTTCTTGGGAGTGACTCAGCGGAGCGTGGGCAGAAATATTTAACAAACACTCCTCTCAGATGCCATTTACTTTTAATACCGAAGGCGCGACGGGGGGATCAAAAGAAGAAGCGGCTGAGAAAGCGGCGGAGGTGCGACCCGTAGCTTCACGAACACCACTCAAGGCTGATGTAACGACCGCGAGTGTGCAGTTTGTCATTTTCTCCGTGACGTTATTGAAGAATATAAGTGCAGGCGCTTTTCTCAGACACCCACTCATCAGATTAAGTCATTAGACCTGATCTGACTGTGTTTCTTCTCAGCCTGTCCTTTGGCTTTTCATCATCTCCGTCGCCTCCCGCCCACCTCACTTCACTTTGTTTTCTTGCTTCTCACTCCCTCGTGTTGTCACATCGCTCGTCATTGTTTTCTCTTTGTGTTGTTTTAACTATATCGTGGTTCGTTTTCTTGTCTTCCCCCCCCTTTCCCGCCTGTCTCCGTCTCTGCAGTGGGAGGAGATCAGCGGTGTAGATGAGAAGTACAAGCCAATCCGCACGTACCAGGTGTGCAACGTGATGGAGCCGCTGCAGCAGAACAACTGGCTGCAGACGGGCTGGGTGGCGCGCCGGGGCGGCCAGCGCATCTTCGTGGAGCTCCAGTTCACGCTGCGCGACTGCAACAGCATCCCCGGCGTGGCGGGCACCTGCAAGGAGACCTTCAACCTCCTCTACGTGGAGACGGACCGGGACCTCGGGGGCGTGACCCGCGAGGACCGCTACACCAAGATCGACACCATCGCCGCCGACGAGAGCTTCACGCAGGGCGACCTGGGCGAGCGGAAGATGAAGCTGAACACGGAGGTGCGCGAGATCGGCCACCTCAACCGCAAGGGCTTCCACCTGGCGTTCCAGGACGTGGGCGCCTGCGTGGCCCTCGTGGCCGTGCGGGTGTACTACAAGCGCTGCCTGGCGACCGTCCAGAACTTGGCCGTGTTCCCCGACACGGTGGCCGAGGCGGCCTTCGCCACGCTGGTGGAGGTGCGCGGCGCCTGCGTCAACAACTCCGAGGTGGACATGGACAGCCCTCCCAGGATGCATTGCAGCGCGGAGGGGGAATGGCTGGTGCCCATTGGGAAGTGCAGCTGCAGCGCCGGCTACGAGGAGGGACACAGCAGCTGTGAAGGTAGGGAAGGGATGAAACAGACGGTGGGATGGATGGAAGGATGAAGGAGGAGAGAGAACAAAGAGGGAGGAAACGTGAGGGAAGGAAATAAAGAACGATGCATAGAAAGCAGATGTGAAGGTGGGAGAAGGGAGGGAAGGTATTTAGACTCTGTTGATATCTTTCAGCTCTTTGACAGAATAATATGAACCTGTGAACAGTTTCTCCGGTGTGAGAGAGCAACAGAAACAACAAATCCAGCTCTCACATGAACTTATGTGTTATTTTTTAGCCGTTGAACTTGCAGTACTACATTTATTCTCAATGTTGCCCGACATATTGCCGAAACGTCGCAATTAATATAGTATTGTGAGTTACTACGACTACCACAGACAGTGTGCAGCAGTTTACTTGACACTTTTGGTCTACTTGTCCTTCTCCTATGCACCTGGCTCGTGAAAGGGATGTGCCGAGCAGGAGCAGACACAGGAAGAGATCATATTTTATCCATCATAGGGGCATCCAAGTGGGCACTTTCGCTGCGTTTTCTTCGAACATGTGGGTGGCGACTGCACCTCCTGCGGGTGCAGGAGTCCTGAGTCTGCCAGTGGTGCCAAGTACTTTTTATTTTTGATTTTTGAGCCTTAAAAGTTCAATTTTCTTGAAACATTTACAAAAAATCTGCCAGCAAAGTTTATTTGTTCCTGCTCGTTGTTAGTTCAGTCAAGCTTTGTTCAGGAAATTTTGTAGAAATGATGAAAGAGGAAAAAATAAGACAAAAAAAAGTTGGTGGCTGACAATTGAAATTATGTCTTGACACTAAGTCCTGTTAGCAGTTAGCACCATTGTTTGATTCAGGATGGACAGTTTTGATTAAAAAAAAAGGACCAAAGTTAAAGCAGCAGAACCAAAGATACTGTCTTTTTTTATTCAATTATCCACAGTGCAACTCAGTTCCAGGTGTGATGTGCTAATAGCGGCTAATATAGCCTCAAGCTGCTTATCTCAAGCGGAGATGAGAGGCGGCGCTACAAAGGGCCGCTTAACTCGCTCCTTTCTTTCCTCCACACCTCCTGAATTTCAGATATTTTCTCCCCGAAGCTGTAAACATGCTTTAATGTGTAAAATTGACGGCGCTCCCCCTTGAAGGAAATAATAAATTTGAGACTCAATTATAGACCAAAAAAAAAGACTTTTAAAAAGATGAAGATTTCTTTAGTGAGACAGAAGAGAGGAAGACACGCGAGGAGAGAACGGAAAGCAGAAGACTAAGCGATTAAAAGAACAGAGGGAGGATGAGAGAGCGGCGAGGGTTGATCCGTATGAAAAGAGACGCGGGAGCGGCGGAGACACTGTAAGAGTGATGAAGGATAGTCGAAAGGATTGCACGTGAGCAGGGAGAAATCAAAACGACAGCGCTGTTAACAAGCGCTGAGACAAAGAGGAGGCCGCAGAGTGAACATCGCTCTTAGAGGACGGACAATAGAGGCGCGGGGAGGCCTTTTCTCACTCGATTTCGATTGGCGCCTGCTTTTGTTCGCCACCGACGCTCGCGTCGATGCTGAGGGCCTCGGCGTCGCCTCGTTTCACGCGCACGCTCGAAGGATGCTGTCACACATATCGACATGTGAGGCGCGGCGTGTGAACCGTAAGGCTGAACAGTCCGAACGTGTGACCCGGTGACTAATGTACTCTTTCCTCGCCGAGTTTAACACCACAGCCTCTCCTCTAACATTTCCTTGTAGCCTGAATGGCCTCCGCACACACACACACACACACACACACACACACACACGGAGCGCTGTCGGTGTAAGGCCGGTGGGCGGCGTGGGGTGCAGCGCTCTGACGTAAACACAGAGGGACAGTATCGGTATCCTTTGTCACAGCCCATTGCTCATACAGCAGCAGCAGTTCGGTCGGCTGACTGTCGCTGTCAGCTTTCACACCCCATCTTGCATTGTTGTGCAATGCGACGTGGGTGTTGTAGTCACCGGACAACAGACTGCCTGCATTTTAACGGAGGGCGAACTGTTCTGATGTTGTTCTGGTTGATGTTTGTTCTCCTTCCAGTGGTGTGTTTTCATTGGTCAGATCTACGGCACCGACTTCCAGCTTACCCCTGATAATGTTCTTCACCTTGAGCTTATTGTGTTACTAAATCTTAAGATGGTTAAACTACATAAAGACGGACAGAAAGATTTGAGCTACTGCTTCTGTTGACTTGAAAATGCAAGGTAACAGGTGTGATAATGGGATGAAGAGCTTTGGTAGAAGGTTAATGGCAGATGTGGAGCAGTAAAGATTAGGGGCCAGATGTTTATAAGTGACATTAAACACATACATTATACATTACCGACACATAAGTATCATTATAATATACCCAGTGAGCACCAGTGTTGAAACCTGGAGGATATCTATTCTCTTTTCAGCTGTCTAAAATGCGCTTACATTGTTTCCCACGCGTGTGTTTTACGTGGGTAGGCAGCCCAGGTATATTTGGCGACCCATCTTAACTTTTTAAAGGCAACCTTTACTTTTTTCATCCGAGAGAACGGCGCCATCCGTGAGCGATCAGCTAGCTGACGATCTGCCCTCGCTCTTCCCCCACATGTCTGTCAGTCAGAGAGACGCTCTCCGGTGTAACATCGCTCCTGTAAACACACCGATTGTGATGCGACCTTTCCTATTTTACGTTGTTTTGTGCTACTTGTAAGTGAAGCTGGGTGTCTTTCTCGCACGCTGGTTTTGATCTGCTGCATAATTAAAAAACTTGCTTCCCCCAGACGCGGCACACCAGCTGCCATGAAAACAAAATGGTAAAAACTCTAAAACACTAGGTGTGTTTTTTGGGCGACTTTCGATCCCTGACTCTGCTTTGAAACACCTTTTCTATCACCTATTATGTGCACATGAGAGCATATTTTTATGTCGGAGCCCGACTAAGAAACCACATCCAAATTTGAAAGTTGAAAGCCAGAACTGCAAATCCCAGTGAAATATGGTCTGAATGTGAATATTTAATTAAATTCTTTCAGGCAGCCGGTGAGGAAACTCTCACTTTCTGGTCTTTTCAGTGGAAAAATGCTCACCGGGTATCATCTTATTATCTTTACAAGAAGAATCTGCAATGAGAATGTGCACGCTGCATGGAACTGTAAAACTGAGCACACTAATTAACTTCATAAAAAATAAAACCCGTGTGTTCATAGCATATGTGAACATAAAAGCCATTTGTGGTCGCACTCAGTGGCCAAGTTGCATTGTGGGTAATATAAGTGCCAGGTTTTTTGAAAGGCAGTCCACTGAGCTAGCTTTGCACTTTCATAGCTGTTTAAAAACTAATGTCAAAATCAATATAGCGCCTTTTTTATTCCACTCATTCTTCGTCCTGGTGCCTACATTACCCACAATGCAACTTAGCAACTGAGTGACATCACTGGAGGCAGTTTGTCAGAGTAGATGCAGCTTCCTCTGGAGCCACAAAACACACTTTAACGTGTAAAACTGGTGGAGTTGCCCTTTAATTTATCAGAGGCATCATTTTATTATCTATGTGCTCGTATTTTATTCCATTTCTTTTCATTTTGGCCTTTTCATTGTAAAGCTCTTTCGATAATGATACCGTGAACATAACCCGTGATCACCTTTCTAACACTAATTGACAATGATTGAAACGGCGATGAGATAATGACACGGGCGGCGTTCAGGGCCAGCCGCTCCGGCTTTGTTAGGGATCATCGAACGATGTGGCACAATTCGTACAATCGCACCTCCTCTTTGCGGTTCTTTCCATCGACAGGTCTCAAACAGGCGGCGGAGCAGACAGAAGTATTGACGGGGAAAATGTGTCCGTATCCGTTTGTGGCTGCTGTGCGAGTGGAAGCCGAGGCTCGTCCCAGAAACATTCATCTAACAGCAGCCCGCGCACACGCAACGTAAAATCTGATGAAAAGAGTCAGTCATACGCAAAGTTTTGAGGCATATGGTCCAAGAAGTTTGGGTAGAGTAAGTGGGTAAGTAAGTGTGTATCTTTTTGTTGTGTTTTTGGACGTACAACAAAGGTAAAAAAAAAGAAGAAAACAGGTGGGTAAGGGAAAGTGAGAGACACCTGGAAAGAAGACAGACAGAGGCAGACTTGCAAAGAAAAACACTTTATAACCGCCTGTGTCCTTTTAACATTGGGCAAAGTTAACGAGGAGCTGTTACAGTAATCAGGCGTCTCCCAACACGCCGCGCCGCTCGTCGTTTTGCATATTTTTCGCTTGTCTTTTTGGAGCGACCAAAATGAAAGTCAGAAAGATTTTCTTGCTTGACCTGTTTTTCGTGATTACCAACGATGCTTTTTCGACAATAAAAGTAGAGCCGAGAACGATGAAATCAGACAAAACGAGAGTAGTGATGAGCAAAGTCAGGGGAGAGCCAGGCGGACGAGGACGGTGAAGACCGGTGACAGCACCGATGGAGACGGGAGAAACCGAATCTTAAGTTCTTGACCGTCCCCTGGCGACGGTTAAGCGAGCAGCGGTGTGGTCTACCAGGTGACAGGGCCTGCCATTTTCTTTTAAGACTGATCTACGCATACACACATATCAACACACACACACACACACACACACTTCCCCCGTAGTGCCTAATTTCTCAGTTCAGCTGTAATGGTATGAATATGCAGCCCCTGCCCCGACATCTCCCACTGCACCAGAGCTATTGATCAGCCGTAATGCTCCACTAAACTGAGGAATTGCGCTGGGACTGCTCATACACACATATAATAAGGACACACACACACACATCCAGCAGCACAGTATGTGTGTGTGTGCAGCCACACAGCACACACACACTAACATTTTGGTTGATGTCACTCTGTGTGTGAGAGACACACTGAGGCTGCGCGCGCCTGATAGAAACAGGATCGCGCCGCCACAGCGCGAGTGTGTCGCCCTCACCCTCACGTACGCGTTCACATAAACATAATGTGCCACCAGTTTCTCCGTGTGTTTGCACACGGTTAGCGCGGCTCGTGGAACTACGTCTTATTTACTCCCGGGTCTGTTTCCGCGACGGAGTGAGTGCACATGCATTAAGTGTCTCGCTGCGGGTCAATAGTATCGAATAGCCAGTGAGCAGCTACTGATAATGCTGTGAGGAGATAGTGTTGTGCAGCCGGGACGAGGATTATTACCACACACACTGATACAGTCCCAACAGAGCCAGACAGCACTGGATTAATTTAGATTAAAATATCTGCTGTCATGATGTTCCTCCTCTAAAGGAATGGTAACACTAATAATCATCATTAATAATAGATACATATATAGTGAATTAAACCTTAGTTAATAGGATTGTCACCAGTAACAAACATTGAAACCATTCATCAAACAATACTTTGTAAATGGTTCATAGATTCTGCGTTATTCATCTATAAACATTATTTTAATGGCCACTGATTGATTTTTAACTGTAAAATAGATATTAAACAAAGTTTAAATAACTGTAAATGCACCATTTATTGATGATGGTCATTATAAAGTGTTACCATATTACATAAACTCCCAACATGTAAAACTGAGATGGTGGTTCTCTGTTATTTTGCTTCATTATGTAGTTTGGTTATAAAAATTGACTGTGTTTTTTCCCAGGTACCACTTGCAGAGAGCGTTTTGGAGCCAGTGAGGGTTTAGAATAAATAATAATATGGCAATATGTTGAGAAAAGACTCGGAAATTTCCCAAATCAAAGTCGTAAATTAACAAGGAAGAATTGGGACATCCTCTGAGATGAAAGTAGAAAATGTAAAAAGAATAAAATTTGAAGTTATAAAGAAAGAAAGCTTGAATATTCTCTGAGATTATATGGTCATACTTTTTGGAAAGATAGATAAACGTCACAATTTAGAAGTAAAAGTAAAGTAAAACCAGTGTTTTTGCCGATCATAAACCTTTGACCTTTGAAGAAACTGGTCATATCCAGCGATTTCATTGCATCGAAGCTCCTGGTGCACAAAAGTCAACACATCATCCAAATCAGTATGTTGTTTACTACTGAAACATGGCGACGTCTCAGGCAAAGGAAACTGGATTAAAAGTCGACACGGATCAACGGTCACTCAGAGACTATTAATAATCAACAATCTGCTGTAAATTACTCACAAGAAGGAATTAAGTGAAACGCAGACGAACCTGCCAGCGAGGCTTTTTTCGATGAGTAAAACACTCAAATCCACTAAAATAAGAAACTCTCCTGCTTGTGATTAATACCCACTTGTAGTAAAAGCCAAAACAAAACAAAAGAGCTTACGTTGGTTAAAATTCTATTATTCTCAGTCTCCTCGCTTTGTCTCTTAAAATCGAGTTACCACAAATGAACTATAGAGAGAGAGAGAGAACGGACGGAGAGAATCCTGGCGTCTTAACACAACGAGAAAAAAACACTTAATCCCTCGTCGCGGAGAGGACTGGAACGCTGCGGCGGCACTTGACCAGCTGCGAGTTGCGAACGTGAAGAGGAGTGTAAATGTGAACGAGGGCCTTATTGTAAATTACCATATGTGCCCGGTCAGCTATCCTCCTGTGTAACAAAGCGCTCAGAGGAAGGAAGATGGAATTAACAAACAGAGCGGTTAGGAGTGATACACTGTGGTGGAGAAGCGTCCGCACACAGCCGCCGTCGCTACATCTTGACCCCGCGTGCTCTCGTGGATTTGCACTACAGCGTCTCTCGTCTCGTAATGAAGTGCCACCAGCGGGAACAGGCCGAGGGGAGAGATGAATTATGTAATGCTTTTTACCTTGCCAGTGCTGCATTTCCATGCGTGTTTGTGTCGCGCTCATGAGCTCCATCCTGTTCTAATTAAGGCGGCCCGGCTCCTTTTTTCTATATAATTACTGAGTGTGGCGCGCGCCTTCAGCGCATTCTCTTATTATCTCCGTTGTTTGCTGCTCCACAAATCGGCTCCAGGCGCATTCGCCGCCCCGCTATTCCTTCCCTTCCCTCTATAATTTACTGCACGCCTTCCTCCTCCTCCTCCCACCTTCTCTCCCTCCCGTTTCACGTCTTGACTTCCCTCCATTTACCCCCCCCGTGCGCTCCCCTAAGAAGTGTGCACTTAATTTCTATCCCACTGATCTGCGCCGGTGCGACGTGGCTTCCGTCTAAAAAGCGTCTGTTAGGTCGCTTTCATTCTCCCCCCGACCTTCTCATTTTCTCCCTCTCCCCCCTGCTTTTTCTTTTCAATATTCCCTCTGACATGCTGCTTTTTTGTCTCTCCCAAAAACCTCTCCCCCCGCCACCCCCGTGAGGACCATGTGGCAGGGGTGAGGTGGGGTGAGTCAGGTTAACGGGCTGGGAGAAGCTCATGTGATGTATCTGATGTGTGTGTGCAGCAGAGAGAGTGTGTGTGTGTGTGTGTGTGTGTGTGTGCTCACATTCTGGCACCAGTGGCCAATCATATGTTTCCCAAGTCGCTCCCTCTGCTACACTCATCCTCCCCTCTGTCTATTGTCACTTCCTGTCATGTCCTCCCTGACTCTTTTGTCTCAGACAGGGGTCGCTTCCTATTTTCGTTCTTGACTTTTGTTTTCCCCCTTCCCTCCCTCCCTCGCTTCCCTCCGATTGATTTGTGCCACCACACAAAAGCCTCCCCCTCAAAACCGCCGTCGCCTACCAATCCCCGCGTTCCCTCCTCGAGCTCCATCCATTCCCATTCCTCTCTTTTAAACACACTCTTTTACCCCTCTTCTTCATACCGGCTCCCTCTGGCTCGGTGCCAGCGCTGCCCATCTGGTCCTACCCCCCCACCTTCCCTCCATCCTCCATCCTCCATCCTTCTCCATCTTTCTCCTCTCCAGCCACGTCACCCGCTCCTGTTAGTCATCTCTCCCTCCCCGGCTTTCATGTTAAATAATTCACATTCACCAGGGGGAGACGGACAAATGTGTTCTTTTTGGGCCTGATGTATTTATTTAGTCAGCTGGCCATACAACAAGTGGGCGGGCGGCGTAAATACACACTCGGACCGACAGACGTTTGCCCGCACTGATGTAAGCGCGGAGACATTCCCGTGTAGGCACACATGCACCTACGTGCTCGCTCGCAGGACGGACCATTAAAAATGTCTCTCGGTTATTGAAAATGCGAGCTGGAGGGAGGCCAAGCGTTCACTATTCATCCTTCCTTCCCCTGCCTTTCATTCACCTAGGGAGAATGATGCAAGGGAATAAGCGAGGGATGCAAAGGAAAAGAGTAAAGCGGATGACATCATGGGTTTGGGCGTAAATGAAAGGTTGGCGGGGGAGAAACAAATATAGTAGGGAACGCACGGAGCTGTTAGCCGCGCCGCATACGAAACGGTTGCATAAAATATGAGTTGTAAAAGCTGAGGGTGAGTTCAAAGGTGCACGATGGCGGCGTGGAGAGATTCCTGAGAGGGATGGGAATGAGGGGAAGGAAAGAGGGAAGGACGCTGGGGAAAACGTGGGAAGAGATGCATGTTGGATGAGAGTAAAGATGAGAGGTTGGAAGTGTAAAACAGAGAGAGTTAAAGGAGACATTATGTTTTAACGCCTGTCTCTTTAAGCCTCCCCCAACTCCAGTATATTGAGTATACGGTCCACTCTGATTGGTCAGCTCACACATGCCTGACCCAGCTCTGCTAACAGCAACAGAGCAGCTTTGCTATTTAAATTCTCGGTATAAATTATGCAAACATGTGACGTTGCGATGTCACAAAGTCACAATAATAAAGGCGGGGCTACTGACGAGGCGTTTTAGGAGCAGTGTTTTCTGTGGGAAAGGGGAGCTTCTGTTGGACTTTGACCTTTTCACCTTTCAAGATCTTTTACATGCACAGGAACAGATATAAAACACAGAAGGAAAGGGAAAAAAAGAAAAGAAAAAGCATAATCGGTCTTCTTTGAAAGATTAATGTTGATGCGGGGGAGAGAGAAAGTTCAGGTCAGCGGGGTTACTGATAAATAAAAGAGGCCAGAGATAAAGGATGTAAAGCAGGATGAGAAGAAGACAACTTTGGCCACGGGCAGAATCAAACGAGCAAATTACAACATCCCCTCTCCTCCTCTCCTCCTCTTCTCCTCTTACCACTTTTCAATCCTTCCACATCGGACTCATGAATTAAACACAGCCGACATGAATGCATCAAAGTTAGAAAAGGTTGGCATCCAGCTTAATCATGTTGCTAACTCAACCGACATGACAGCCTCATTTCTCCTCCGCCTCGCTCATGACCACTGAGCTGAATCGTACATCCAGTTAAGGATCCTGCGAGAGAAACCGTTGGATGGAAAGTAAATGACGGGTATGATGTCAGCAAGGCATAAAACAAGATTATTAAGACAAACAAGACAGCTCCCTTGTGGTTGCATCCGTTCGTTTTCTCTCGTCTCCTTTGTTTTCTGTATTTTTCAGGGATTCAAGGAACAATTCAAGGAACATACCAAACCAGCCGATACCATACATGTGGTTATTACTCACGTCACGATTCATTATTTTAAATCATAGGGGTTAAAACACAATATGTAAAACCTAGCATAGGTGATGATGAGAAATATAATACACCCCTTTGTCAGCAGCAAATAGAAATTAACTACAGGAGGCACAATAGAATATAAATCAAAATAGGACAATGGGGGGTGATTAACAGCGCCGCCGAGAACAGCAGCACTATTTTTTTTCTCCTCCGAGGAGACACATTTGGCTGTAAGAAGCATGTTATTTTCACCCAACGACATTGTGCATATTTTCACAAATCATTGTTATTCAGTGAGAAACCATCCATCTCCATTTTTGGTGATTTTGAATTTACACCGGAGAAATAATCCTTCATGGGTTGAGAGAATTCTCCTTTCCGCTTCAGCTAAAACAAACAATTTAAAAAAAACCTGTTGGATTATCTGAAAAATGCATCACCATAAAACTGCAAACAGAGCTTTTCTTCTTACAACATAAAAAGTTGAGTTGTTTTTTATAGAAGCCCTCTATTTAATCAGGCAAGTGCCAAACGATTTACAACAATTTAAAATGTAGAATATAAATTGTTGTAACTAAAATACTATCACGATAAGAATTTAAAATTATAATACATAAAATGGCACTGAGCCAAGGCCAATGTCAAACTTAATAGCCCTGTATCACTCTGGATATTAAACCACCCAAGGAAGAAAATGTAGAAAAAGGCTAATCTCGTGATGTTAAAGTAAGTGAAAAAAATAATCTGGGGTCTGTGCCTTTATCCGGATTCACACCACAAGTTATTGGGGTCTAGTCTGGGCTGAGACCCATCCTCCGTCCAACACTCATGAGAATCTGTTGAGCAGTTTTTGTGTGATCATGCTGACAAACCTACCAACCAAAACAAACAACTAACCCAACCAAGCAACCAAACAACCAACCAACCAACCAACCAAGCAACCAAACAACTAACCACAACCAACCAACCAAGCAACCAAACAAACAACCAACCAAAACCAAACAAACAACCAACCAACCAAACAACCAACCAACAAACCAAGCAACCAACCAACCAACCAACCAAACCACCCACCAACCTACTCCTCAACCAACCCTCCCAACGAGCCAACCAAACCAACCAAACAACTAACCCACCAACCAAACAAACAAACAACCAAACAACCAACCAAACAAACAACCAAGCAACCAATCAGATGATGAGATGTGTGTTTTTTACAGTCATGAATATCTTCAGAGACAGAATCACTATCTCTCTTAATATTAAAAAAACATTATGATAAAGAAGTTGATAGTTTGATGGTTGAAGGCTGTGTGTACTGGTTGCATAAGAATGTCTTGCTGCTGTTTCTTTGTCTACACATGATCACGTGATCATTTCTTTTTTTTACCCCGACAAGAAATAATGACCCGAAAGAGACCTTTCTGTGATTTTAACCTGCTGTGTCAAGTCACGTGCATCCTCAGACAGCTGCCCCCGTGGTTCGTTCAAAGATGTGACTTTGGGCCGCATTTGCTGACGGGGCTCATATTTTTGTAAATCCTGGGTGAAAGTCTGACAAGTTGAAGGTTTGCTTGAGGACGGGCTGCCTCAAGCCCGGAGATAAGTCTGATGATGTCAGATTATGTAATTCTTGATGTTCTGAAGTGACGCGACAGGGGGACGCTGGTGCCCGAGACAGCTTGCAAGTACAGGCAAGCGTGTCATGTCGGGACATTCTTTGGAAGTAGTCGAGCAGCTCCTTCTCTCTGCGCACTGAGAATTGTACACAGGAAAAACCCATGCACCGATGCGTTCAAGCAACATGGCTGCCATTCATGTGAATCCCTCCTCCTCCTTTTAAAAATGATATATTGCAGGTGAGGAGGCAACGTCGAGCAATTGCCCCGCTGTCCAACAATCACCTCTTTCCATCCCCATTCAACCTCCACTAATAACTTTCCATCTGTTCAAAATTGATGTGGGATCACTCTATATATCTGTCTGACCCCATTTAACCTCCGCGAAACCTACTTATTCTGTGGAAATGCTCAAAAGATGACGAGGCGCAGCGGCGCACGCAATTATTCTCAAGTAAGACTTAACAGGAGTGGCATTAAAGCCATAATTAAATGTAGCATGCAGGTCTCGGTGTGGTCACAGGAGCGAAATGAAAAGAATTATCTTTAATGTATCTAAGAGTGCCAAGTCAAAGGTAACTGGATTCGCAGAATTAGTCTGGAGGATGCTTGTCACTCATTCGCACCGCTCCATCAGTCATATTGATTAATGAGGATTATTGAGATTGTCTTGTTGGAGTCACATGAGTCACATGGTGACATCTGAGATGTCTGAGTTAAATTAATCCAAACACGATGGGGAAAAGTGTCGTGGAAGCGATAACAAAATGAACCTGCAGTCCGCCATGAGATCCTGACATCCCAACATCCCATCAGTGATGCTGGAAGTCGGTCACAGCTGGGGGTGCTGCGAGGTCAGTCTATCTAATGATGTCATAGTATATGGTGTCTTTTTTGTATTAATTTGAATGGCCAGTGGAAGATGTATCTGATAGTTGTGAACAAAAATGAAAATACAGCAGACACCAACTGCAGTTGACAAAAGCAAGGAGATTAAGAGGGAGTGAAATTCCCCAGACTCCTTTATAAAATCTCTAAACTTGTGTGAGTTGTTGAGTTTGGAGAAACGTTATCACATTCGTGTAACGCTTTCTATGACAAATTCTTCATTATTTTGCGTCTTCTTGTAAATTCAGCAAATGTCATATATGAAGTTATTTCTCTCCTTGTGTCAAAAAGACATTGAGTCTGATACAGATGTTTCTCAGAGGAGAGAACTGTTAACCAAGTAACATTGGGCTTCATGACCGAAGATGACCGTTTTTATATCGTGTAGACAATCGATTGACTGTTTTAATAATGCCTTTTTGGGAGCACCCCTGCTTCCTGCGTCCACGCATCCAACCATGGATGTATTAAGAAGCCTGGACCCAGTGTTCCAAGATTGGGGTCCATCCGTGTCAGTGTTAATATCTTAGGTGCATACCATGAAATAGTTTCATGTTTTTAGGCCATGGAGCATGTGCATGAGCCGTGTGATGGCTGATTATCCAATACTAAATGTGACGTCGTCATTTATTAGAAATAAACCTCAAATGACACAAACTCACATTGTGCATTTGTTCATGTGTGCTCGCATGTGACAGACTGCGATGCCATCGCTGTTTGTAGCTACTCTATCATATGGGACTGTGTGTGTGTGTGTGTGTGTGTGCGTGCGCCGGCTGTTGTCTCTGTATTCACAGCTCTGCAGAGGGGCCTGCCGTGAGGACAGAGTGCCCTCCCCCCTGGCTGCACAGGGAGTCTGGCCTGCCAGCCTGTGCCAGCTTGGCTCTCCATCCCCCCGCCCTCCTCGCTTTTGTTGTTGTCCGCCGTCACCTGACCCTATCGCGCGTCCTCCGTCGCGCTCGCCGATACACGCCAGAGCCTAATAAAAATGGCATTTCCAGTCCACCTGCGCCTCGGTTGCACCGAATCCTCCTCCCCTTACATGCATGAACGTAATCGCGCACGCCCACACATATGCACGTAAACCAGAATCTTTTTTGACACGTGCATTTGCATATCCACACACTCACACGTGTGCCCAAAATGCGTGCGCGGAAGCAAACAACACCACATATGCGCGCTCAGACATGGGCTTACTCCCACTCTATCGCAGGCTCATGTGCGTTATTTGTCCATAACCCACTCCATCTGTTTGTGTCTTCACGCCTTACCAAAGGCTGCTTACCACTCAGCAGACACACTCACACACACACACACTCAGACTCATTGTTTTGATGTATAATCATGCACAGTTCCACAAACACCTGGAGTCCTCTTATTGACCAGACAACCCATAATCCCCTCGGATGGACGGGCTCATTAGCGCCCGGAGGCTCACGCACCACCGAGCGGAAACATGAAAAAACATACATCTAGACTTTCACTTTTTGGCTGAATCCTGTTTTATATTCTGGCGGAGACGTAGGGGGGATTTGGTGTACACACACTATATCAATTATTGTTACATGCTCTCTTCACACACATCGACTCGTTCATTGGTCTCTCTCTCTCTCCCTCACACACACACACCCTCGCGGTGGGGAGCGGCGTGAAGTGATTGGCGTCCTGAGGCGAGTGTTATGGGTGACATTTCCACTGTGCCGTGGTATAGAGGTCTCCTGCCGAGCCTGTGGTCCACCGGCGCGCCGTGAGATTGGGGGTGGGCGTGAGGTGGGTGGAGACAGAGACATGGGTGATCCTGTATACATGCACGTGGACAGAAAAAAAAAATCAAAAAGAGTCAAAAAGGTTGGTAGACTAAATACCCTTTAGCCCACCGTAAGCAACCTAAACACAATTACTGCGATCAGGCTTCCTTAATTGCCGTAAAAGTGTCGGGTTCTCTCAAGAGTGGGAAAACACAACTGCCCACACAAAACACAGACAGAAAATTGAGAGGGATGACAGCTCGAACGTCTCAGAGCTTTCGTGTTTTGGCTTGACAAGGTTTAATTTTCCTGTGATGTCCAAACACCACTGTGCAACAAAGAGGAAAAACTGGCCACCATCAAGTATCTCTAAAGGATAAAAAATTAAATCTTCCTGGCGCCTGAATCCCTCTCAGGTTGCTTCTCATACTCTGTATCCTATCGTAAGCGTAGTATTGTCTTTTTCAGGTTCATAATTTTATTTCGGGTTGCTACTAGAATAGGTTTACATGCTTCAATGCTCAAAAAACACGCAAGTCTTTGCTGTGCATTGTCCATGGCTCTGATTGGTCAGCTCACGCATGCCTGAGCCAGCACTGCCAACAACAACAGAGCAGCTGTGCTAAATTAATTCCTGCGTGCCAAACTAGCTTCCAGGCATAAAAGTGCAAATGTTTGACCTGCAGTCGTAGTGTGATGTCACAAAGTCAGGGAATTAATGGCGGGTATACTGACGAGGCGTTTCAGGAGCGGTGTTTTCTGTGGGAGAAAGGAGCTTCTTTCGGTGTGGGCTTGGGGCTTTTACCTGGACAAGAACTTATGTACAACACTGAAGGAAAAGAAGAAAGAAGTATAATATGTCTCCTTTAAGATCTTATTAAAACACTTGCTCATACACACATTACAAACCATCTTTGGTGGCGGTACATTTTTCTTTAGCGCTGAAGAATAGCCACTATATGGTGGATCCCATTGGCGCACTGTATATAAAGATATGTCTCCACTTCCTGTCACTGTACAAAAATGGAGACAAAAATATCCAGACACGAGTGCTGCCATCTTGTGTCGGTGACATCAATCTAGACCCAAAGTCTGTGATCGGGGTTTTGGAGTTCCCCGCCCATACACCCACCTGACTCACTGTGAGCCAGGGCTCAGCTGTCAATCACGATGCAAACCCTCTTTTTATAGCATCAAGTAACTCATTAGACGGTGGATCCACCCAAAAAAAAACTTGGACTGTAGTAAAGTCAGAGGGAAAGTGATTTAACATCTCCTTTGTGGCGGTTATTAAGGTAATAAAGTTTGTAACTCTGAGTGAACGGTGGCAGAAAAGTGACAAGATTGGCAGTTTCTTCTCACCGCTACCGCCGAGTGCCAGCTCATCGGGGAATGTTGCTCTGTAAATTAAAGAGTGTGGTCCAGACTGAAAACTGTCACGTGATAGCTTTTGTTGTGAATGGGTGCCATATTGATAAAAATTTGACTCGACTGGGCCATAAAGCGCTCAAAACGTCACTGTCACGATTTCACAGCGGGACCCTGGCAGTCTACCTGGGAACGCGACTCTTAGTCTGCGAGCGTGGACGTTAAGATCGGGCCGTTAAGTCAGTGAACTGATTCACCGCTGTTCATTATACAGTACAGTATCTCAGGTTTTCTTGAACATTAGCCAAATGAAGCTACTGGTCATACCAAACCTTAGAGTTAGACTATAACTTTAAAACCCCTGGGTGTGCTGAATTTAAGAAAGAGCCGTTTTTATTGCTTGTGAATTAAACTTTTGATTTGTTGGAGTAATATTGTGTAAGTATTTTCTTTTTTTCTGAAGTTAGTCTCACTTTAAAGTTGGAAGAGAAGTAGTTCTGGTTGTGTTTCCTTAACCCACGACGGTTCCTCTTCGCTTGTAACGGCTCAGCTCCACATTGGTTCCCTGTTTAGATCTTCTGCATCCAACTCAAAGCTTCAAAACATCCAATCAGACGTCTAAAGATGATCTGAAAGTCCATCATTTTCACCTCTGTTAATTCAGTAGCAATCAAGTGACGCATACGCAACAGTAAACATCAACACGTAGGCCGACCACCGGCCTTTGTCGTGTACGCGATTGTAGGTACATAGAGCTGGACTTTCCCCGCTTTCCCCTCCGTTCCCTTTCTCACTCCGGGTCCCTCTGCGCGTTGCGCCGCTCGCCATCCAGAACAATGTAAATCTACTGTTGAATTAGTTATTTTCCCGCCCTATCATCCATCACACAGGACACACTGAGAGGGCGGCGTGCGGAACAGAGAGAGTCTGTGCTGCGCGGCGAACCGTCGCCGTGTTTGCACAGATTGAAAAAGCCAGACACGGGGAAGTACGAGTTCACACATGCTCACCCGTGCACTTTTAGTTAAGCCCGGTTCACACACACACACACACACACTGTTGCACGAGGAGTTATTGGTCGACCTGCTCATGCGCGACATACATGTGTACGCACAAGCTGTACGTCTCAGTTCAGGTACCGGCCGCTGTCGCCTTCCTTCAGCGTGCGAGCTCATGATGCATATATAATGTCCGGGTGGAAACACACAAACACACACTTGTCAACACAGACGCTCAGTGTTCCTTCTCATTACACACGGAAACTCATTCAAGTGGCGTGTGTGTTTAAGCACGGTCGGACGCTCGTGTCGTACCTTTTGTTTGGCCGCACTGTCTGTTCTGCGTGTTTGTGTTGACATGGCATTGAGAAGACAAACACAAACACACACACACACACACACACACCAAATCAATGCAGTGCGTGTCATGCGGTTTTAACTGGCCCGGCCAGCGGTGATGGATGGTGTATTTATGGAGCCCCCCGTTCCGAGCTCTGGATCAAGGGGCTGCGAGCGTCATCCAGTGAGACCGAGAGAGAGAGGGACGGGTGGATCAAGGGATGACGGGAGGCAAGGGTGGAGGGAAGGAGGAGACGGCGGAACGGAGGGATTTAGGGATGGGAAGGGAGAGTCGGAGGGTGCGGGGGAATGAGAGAAACAGGGCCGCCCGCTTGGAGGGAAGGTCACAGTCAGCAGGGGGGGGTGGAGTCCTGCTGAGCCAGGGACATGTAGCAGACACACACACACACACACACTGGAGGGGCCATTTTTTAAATCCCCAAATAGTCCCACATCTCGTGTTCGCACGCCGAAAAGCATTACTTACCTTTTCAGCATTTTTTTTTTTTCAAATCTGAGAACACGGAGAGGACGCGAGGCGTCGGCTCGTTACGGAGGCTGTGATGGATGTTTATTATCACACCAATTAAGTCGACGGCTCATAACTTCCCCGAGTGCATGCACATGCCTGCAGACACACACACATGCGAGCCGCCTCGCCCCCCTCTCTGTTTTTTATTTGCCCTTCCCCCGTGTTATCTCATCTCGCCAGCCTCATCTGTACCGCGTCGTTATTCTCATTTGGCACGAGGATAAATCTCATCCCGGTTTATGAGGCGGCAATTGTAAGTCAGATAGACGCAGATAGAGCGGCCGGCGGACTATTAGACGGAAAGACAGATGGGAAGAGGAGGGATAGACGGCGAGGAAACGAGCAGACTCGCTGCTAAACAGCGAGATGAATAAGCAGGTGGGCCGACCGCGAGACAGACAGACGCGCGTTCGCTCGCCGTTAGGCGGGAAGACAAACATTTTGCACGACAGGTTGGCAAGTTTCAGACAGCACGGAAGCAGATCGGAGTTTTGGTTACACAACCGTTTCCCCAAAGTGGAGTTTCTCTCGAGGCTCGAATAATCTCATTAGTTGAGTCGAAGCCCAGGAAGTAGAGCCAGAGAGATGGTTCTGAAGTATTTCGGCTTTTACTGAATAATAGTCAAGATTTGAGAAGAAACGAGGAGGGAAAGGGTGGACTCGGACTTGGCGCGTTGCAGTGTCAGCATTTTAAACCCCTTGAACATCAGGATGCCTCAGAACTGTTTCTTTCATAATTTAAGAAAATCAAATTCCTGTGAAAAATACATTCCTGCACCTCTACATTGTTGTTGCTTTCACCTTTCGCCTTTCTCTCCGAGCTTCATGGGAAAAACGGTAAAATCAAGCCCAGGTTTTTACTCCAAATTCATTTACAACATTAATTCTCCAAATGTTTGCGAACCAGAGCTCCAATTTCCAGCTCGGAAGGCCATGACTGCAAACCTGCACATCGCAGTAGTATCAAGTCCTCGGCCCGTCACTTACAGTGTTTAAGAGCCGTGTGTGTCAGAGTCCAGCTCAAATCCCCGCTCTGACAAAAGCCAGAGCTTCCTCTCGGTTTTCCCGGAACAGCCTACCTGCCAGCTTTAGAATGACAGTTTCTTTCACCTTTAAAGGCGGCGGCTCTGTATGTGGTGTCTGTGTGAGTCCGCCGGTCAGAGAGGCCGACTGTCAGAGCTGTAAGTGGCAGTAAATGAACTGAAGGCTCCCACTTTCTCCTCTCCATCCTCAAAGCGCCTCATCTCCTCTGGGATGAAATTGACACGGGAGTAGTTACCCAGTGGAATCAGCTGCACTACAGCCATAAATGAAGGGAGGGGCGTCGTCAATTGTTACGATTCACTTCGAAATAGACTATTTTCCGGTGTTGGAGGAAGCTCTCAAATCTTTTGCTCGGGCTCCGTACACCATACGTATGCGCGAACGCAAACACAACACAGACGCTTCAAGCTGCGCCGGACCGATGTCCAGCGCGCTCTGCAATGTGTCGCCCGGAAAATCTGAATGCGACCCCGAGCGCCACGGCCCGACACGACAACAGAAGCTGACCCCTTCTGTTCGGGTTCACTTCCGACCCGAGTCGATCACGGCACGCCAGTCCGACGGAGCTCTAGCTGAGCACGTCCATATGGATCGGCATATTTATGACTCCGTCGCCTCTTTCTCTTCTCTTCTCTTCCTCTCTACTTTCCCTTTTCTCTTCCACGACGCATTCCTCCAAAGACACAATGCTTGTTTACCAATGCGGCCATGGAAATGCTCGCATCATCTCCGTGTCCCCCTTTGAGGCCTGACATTTGCCGGCTCCACCTGTGCGTAAGAGCACATGTCGACCGCGCTCGCTGGGGACTCGTTGCGTTGGTGCCGGCGGGGCCGAGCGCTGTCACTTGCCTTTTCCTACTTGCATTGACCGTGATCTCTGGCCTTAAGTAAAAGTAGAGGAGTGTACGTCGTTACTTTACAGCACTGCTGCTGCTTTCTTGCAGACTCACGCCGTCTGTTGTCAGTTCTCACAGCACGGCGAACTAATTGTGCCTTTTAAAGCGTTCACATTTCTTGTATCTTAAGCGATTATCCTGTACACCCTCAGGGACGGGTAATTCTGCGAATTAAAGAAACTAGATTCCAGCGGAATTAAAGTCGTACACCCCTCAGTAAAATCAAGCATGCCTCATATTTACTCAACATATGGCGCTGCTGACAAAAGAAACGTGCTTTCAGTCCCCCTCGATACCGTTTTGTTAATTTTAAAAGAAACTGACCGTTGCTGCAGGAGTGAGTCTGCGCCGGTGCAGCAGCTGCCTCGCTGTCTGCCAACCTGCCCTGCTGTCACCGAGGTGATGTCCTCTATCAGGACGGGACAAATTGACCTGGCCCCGGGGCCGCCCGAGGGGACACTGCTGACTGTTCCTATAGCGTCTTCATGAGCTGTCATCCGCGGAGAAAGCTCTCGCCAGCACAGCTTACTTAACCAACAAGGGAGTGCGAAATGTCAGCGAAGAGTTCTCAGCATGTGTGGTGCATTTGCATAGAAGTGATGAAGTAGGGAACTTATTTATGGGTCTAGCAATTTTGTAATAATTCCATTTCCTGGAAAGAACTGTATTTTTAAAAATAGGGAAAATAGAAAGAATGCACATAGTAAGTTACAACAGGATACGTTCACCTAAAAATGAAATGTCAGGTGAGGTTTCGTAGTCCACAAAACATTTCAGCATTCTGCTAAACAACTGAAGTAGATGGGGACTTGCAAAAAAATGCAAAAAAACAATCTAAAAAAAATGTCTCCATACTCCAAGTCCGGCATATGTCGAGTCTCCAGAAGCCCCGAGAGCCCAATTGACTTGAACAGACGTTATTTCCTTTTTAAAGTCGAAAATCTTGCAAATCTGTAGCTGATAAGCTAAAAGCGTTAGCTGGCAGCCCGTCCAGAGCAGCTGCACGGACGTCAAGGGTGCAAAATAAAGTCTTTTCAAATCAATTTTGGGATCTTGGGGCTTCCAGAAACTTGGATTATGCCAGATGAGTTGGGTTTTTATTACGATTTAAAACAAGTCCCCAGCGACTTCAGTTGTGTGGGAGAATACTGCAATGCTGTTTTGCTGTAAAAGCTCCGGAAATGTTTTGTGGACTGAGAAACACCCGACTTTTCATCAGCATGAGGACTGAATTTTCATTTTTGGCTGAACTTCCCCTTTAAGGGACGACCAGGATGTATGCAGTTACATTCAGTTTATAGTTCAGTAGTTGCTGACGAACAGTTGAGTCGCACTGACAGGGAACAGAGACCTCGGTCCATTTCACCTAAAGTAAAGACAAACTTTTTGCTGAAAAAACTTCAGTCACCATTTCTGTCGAGCTGCACGCCTGATTGCCGTAATGCTTAAACACGCGTGCTTAGCCGCTTTGTTCTGAGCAGTTGACTCCGGCGGTGTAATTAGCACCAAATTGCCCGGTCCTTTCCAGGAACCTTCCCTAAAAACAATCACGCAATCTGCCGGGGAGCGCGTCGAAATACGCTCCGAGTCATTTTGCATCCTTGGGCTTCGTCGTTGAACTTTGACCGGCAGCTCCGGGTAATTCCGGTGAAAGCGCGCGGCGGCGTTTAGCGAATATGTGTCTCGGAGCGCGGACAGTTTTAGTGTCGCGGGTTATGTGTGTGTGTTTGAGCGCGTGTCTTGGGGGAGTCGTGCCGGTGGCGGTCCTGCTTTAGCGTCCCCCCTCCATCTGTACGCTTTGTGCTATGGGCCCCCAGAGGCCCTTACGTACTCTCTGATGGAGCATCAGAAGCCTCCACCTGTAAACACCAGCATCAATAATCTCTCTCTCTCCCTCGCTCTCTCGCTCGCTCTCTTCGCCGGGGCCCGACCGTTGTTTATGTGCCTGTAAAATTCAATTAGGCTGCAGGGGAGCGGGCCGGCCTGCATTACTGCCTGCCAGGGTGACATTTCATTTGCAATGAATCATGGGCCGGAGGAGGAGCGGGCCGGCGAGCGAAACAACACTTCTCCTCCTATCTGTCCCCTTCCCCTCCACTCATGTGCTCCTTAACTTACTTTACACCCTCTCCCCGTACTCTCTGCTGCATAAAACCTCCGCCGCCTTATTTCCTCGTCCAGGGTGCCAGCGCCGAGAAAACCTCCGGGGCTCAGTCTTGTTTACCGTCTGCCGGGATGTAGTCGCGCGTTCGCCTGCTGCTTTTATTTCCTCGATCTCTGTTTGTCTGCCGCCGCCGTTTATCACGATGCTTCTTGCTGCCTCATGAGACTGTTTTCGCTTTCCCTCGAGAAAAAAATGTGGTACAACCTTCCTCCTTTTGCCTCGTTCCGATCGAGGCCGGGACCTCGACGTCCCAGGCCGGCTTTATCTCCAGCCAGAACCCAAACCCAAAATCTCTCATCAGATTTTAAAATGTCTCGCTTTGCCCAGCAAAAACAGCGGAAGGCACCGCCACCCTCGGAAAGGGCTTCGACAAGTTTGCACGGGGACATTAAAAAGAATTACATCAAAGACTTTCTCAGAGTAGGAGCTTGTGAGTCAGAGAAAAAAACGCTGGATTTAAGGAGCGTGCTGACTGCGTTATTTTAGAATAGGTAAAAAAAAGAATCAGCTTAAGACAACAGAGAGGACTGTAAGATGAGAAATGTGCTCTTGTGCTCATTAAGGCGATGTAAACAGAGGAGGATGGCTTTACGAAAGGGAACGTAATAATGCTCCAAACGAATGCATAAAGCGCCCGACTGATTACACAGCGAAGGGATTCTACATAAATCAAGGATAAACTGCGAATAATCTTACGCGACGCCGTCCGCGCTGAGGAGGTATTAGTGTCGCCCCTGGAAAAAAAAAACACACACTTGTAGTTTTGAATCCGATCCGCCAGAAACGGGCCCCGCGACTCGTTCTTTGGGTACCGGCCCGTAATTTAAAGGGAAAAAACCCAATGTACACTATTAATAATGCATGATAAGTGCTCTGATTTTAGCTCCGCTTTCTTCTTTTGTTCTTCGCCTGAGAGCAAAGTTTGGGTGTTTCTTCAGTTGTGTTTGTTTGCGTGAGTCAGGATCGGAGTGTTTTGGGCGTTTGAGGTCTGAGGTTTGCGTTTCGTAGCGTTTTTGTACTGGTGTGTCCCCGTGTGTTTTTAGTGCACCACTGGGATTTTTCAGCTTCAATGTGCAGAATGATTTTTATAGATTCAGATTTTTATTTTTTTTTATATTTTTCCATTGTGGGAGCAGGTGGAAGATTTATTTTCCAGGATGAAAACAAACAAGTCGTTTGAACTTTCTTGTGAAAAGGAAAAAAAAATCCAGAACAAACTGGTATTCAAAGCTGAATATTTTAATTTGTCTTAAAATGTGTCTTCTTTAGCTTGTTGATAAGCTGCTCTTTGCTGTGCTCAAGGCTGATTTTAGACGCACACACACACACACACACACACACACACACACACACACACACACTTTTTCTGAATTATCTGTCAGCTTTTATTCCAATGAAGAAAACACTGAAAAATGCCAATCACCTTGACTTTTTACTTACTTACTACTGTCAACTTTTTGTTTTGTCTAAAAAAAAGTACAAAAAATATAAAACTTAATATATAGAACAGAAAAATCAGCACATTCTCACAGTTGGGAATCTGAAATAAAGATACTTCACATTTTTGCTTGATTAATGGCAATTAAATGATTAATCCATTGACAATCAAGTAATTGACAGGGTTCCCTTTGGCTCTTAAAGACACTTTAATGTTGGTTAAGAATGAACCAAATTAAGCCGATATTTTGTCTTTAATTATACTTTTAACGCCTGCATTGTTTGAATGTACTGAAGCAAAGCTGACGTGCTGTTGGTTTCTTTTTACATCTGAAAATCTCAACACCGTTCGCCGGATTAACGACGGGCCCGCTGAGATAACACGTCCCTTCAATCATCTCGCACTTTACAGCGGAAAGCGATCGCCGTGAGTGTTTGCATGCGAACGGATCGATCGCAATATGGAGGAATCACGGGCCGATGTGTTATCTGCTCCGCGATGGTCCCTCCTGAACACTTTACGCTCCCATAAAACTGTCCGGTCTTCACGTGGCAGTCATGTGACGCCTGTGATCAGGTTGGATGGAGGTGGACGGAGGGGAGTGGAGGGGTGTCCCTCCATGTGATGCTCCCGATAAGGCAGGTTCGCCGAACAAACTGTAAATTTTCCACCTTCTCCCAGAATGCATTACAGTCCCGCAGGAGCGCGCCGCCGCTGACCTTCAGGTGTCAGTATTTACATGTTATCAGGCGTTGTGTGTGCTGTCGCGTTGGTCGCGCGTATGATTGTTCTCTGAACTCGGTCGGCTTAAAAAACAAATCTCATTTCGTATTCGGGGTGAGATGTTCCATGCAGATTGCTTTTATAATGCAGTTATCACCGTGACACACACAGACGCACGTGTACAGAGGAACACACACTCGTAGACGTGCGGGCGATTCTCTCGTCACCTCACACACTCACTAACACACACACACACACAGACGCTTGATGTCCACGGTGAGTCCGCTCCCAGTTTAGGGATGAGCCCTGCAGGGGAGGTGATCTTTGTTTAAATCCAGTTGTCTGTGCTCTCTCCTAATCTCCTCCCTCAGAAAGAAGGGATTTCTCCGCTCTGCGCCGCTCGCTGATGTGATTTACACCAGGAGCAGCGGGGAGGGATGGAGGGATGGAGGGATGAAGGGGGCGGTGGTAAAAGTGAATGATGGGAGATGGATGGGATGCGGGGAAATGTTATTTGTCTTTAAAAAGGCTGTGAAACATAAAGGGAAAGGATGGCGAATGAAAGAGCAGGGGGGAGGCTGCGTGAGTCCGCTGGGAGAGAACGCCGCGTACCGTAGTCGTCTTATTTGTGATCCTGTTTAACTTCCACGAGTGTGTGTGTTGCGAGGATCTTGATGAATCTATAGCATCCCGTTGACGCACTGCGCATTCAAATTGACAAGCACACGAATGCAACTAACTCTCAGATGTTCATTGAGAAAAATACAACAAACCTGTTTCAAAATCACATAAAAAGACTCTCCCAGGACATTCTGTCTTCGTACGATAGGACGTCATACGTACCCTGTGCAAACGTTAAGGTCTGCTCTATGAGTTTATATCTCACGGTCTCTGCAACCTAGCGATTGGAAGCCACCGTAGACGTGTCTACAGAACAGATTCCCCGTCAAACCAAGACCAAAGCAAAGCCGATTGTTTGTGTAAAACTCGTAAGTCGGCCTCCGATCTATCTATGGTAGCAGACTTACTGTCTGTAAGAAGTCTGATGCTTCCTGAGCTGTAGATATAACCTGAACATTTGGGATCTGAACATCGTGGCATCACTCTGTGCAGACAGTTTGTATAAACTACTTTAACCTAAGTCATCGGCGTCTCTTGAGTCTTCTTCATCTCTCCTGAATGGTCAAGCGAGCCGAAATTCCACAACATTGACGACTACAGATCTGTCTCCATGAACATCCAATTTAGACATTTCCTTTGTAAGTGATCCTGTTGATTTTTGTCCGAAAATATTGTCAATAATTGATGCTAAACTGACCAACATATAAGCAAATATACTGCGGGCAAGCTTTTCCTGGCTTAACTTGCTCAAAATAACACATCTGCAGCCTGTAATAAAGACAGTTTGCATATGTGCATTTGTGATTGGAAGCAAATTGGGAGGCTTTGTGTTTACTTAGTTGGTATATTCGGTGTAGAATGTGTCGGATCGGTCGGTTATTTCCACCCAGAAGGTTGCACGTACTCTGCACCTCTAATTAGAGTCTGACTGGCACTCCGGGTGACACGCTCAGCGTGTTCTGTGCTCTGCATCGCCCAGGCATTCTGCATGGTCAAACAGCATTACACAGATAATTCCTATTACCCCTACACCTAACTGTTCTTCCCCTTGAGTCTCCTCTCAACAGTTTTTCCTCTCTCTTAACTTTTCTCCCGTTCGCCCGCTCTCCCGCCCAACCCCTCGCCCCGACTTTCTCTCCGTCTCTGCCACACTCGTCTTCACCCTTCAGCCGTTCTTTCTCAAAGACAAAAAGTTCCTCCACCCCTGTCTGAGGGATTGGATCGATCCATCCTCAGACCTCCCGCCAGTGTCCTCGACCGCTGGGCCAAACCATTAAACTCGGCATGGGGGGATTACGCCTCGTTCCTCTCTGTCTTCCCCTTGACTTGTCCTCCTCTGCTTCCCCATCGCTCCCCCATCCCTCTTAACCGACGCTCTGATTCTCTCTCTCTCTCTCTCTCTCTCTCTCTCCTTTCTCGCTTTGATCGATACCTTTGCTTCCTCTCCACTTTTCTCCCCGCTTGTCTGCTCTTTCCGTGCCCCCGCGTCCTTCAGCCGCGGTTGTGTGTTGTGTCGGCCGTGTTTTGTCCGAGGGCCCCTCCCCTGCAACTCGCAGGAGGAAGATGCCAATTAGCGCGAGGCCACGGGACGCCTCTGCTGCCCCGGCCGCTGCGTCCGCGTGCTCCGTATGACTTTGTTTCTGTTTGGCCAGCTCCGCAACAAACATGCAAGCACAAAAAAAAGTTAGGAAAGATCAGTGTGTGTGTGTGTGTGTGTGTGTGTGTGTGTGTGTGTGTGGGTGTGCCTGTTCGACACTGTGACCCAGAAAAAGCCGCCCCCCTGACAGGGTGAGTCAATACACAGTGTGAAAAAGGCAATAACCCCCGGTGGCAAACCTCTTATCTCTTATCTCGTCCTCCCCTCTTTATCCCTCACTTTTTCCGTCTCTCCATCCCTCTGTCGCACCGCATCCGTTCTACTCTCTCTCTCTCTCTCTCTCTCTCTCTCTCTCTCTCTCTCTCTCTCTCTCCACCTCCACTCGTGTGTGTCTTTGACCCCGGAGGTTGCCTTGTAAACACCCCCGGTAAGAAACAAAGCAAATAAAGTGAGAAAAAAAAAAAAAAAACACCAAATCAATAAAGGAGAGAACACAGTCGGTTGACATGGTCGAGCTCTCATGAGAGTTTGTCTGTGTGTGTGTGTGTGTGTGAGAGAGAGATTGAGAGCGGCTTGTCAGATGTCGTTTGAGTCTGGAGCGACGCGCGCTGTCACCTCTCGATCGCACGTCAACACGTCTGACACGTGACGACGGCGACGCAGATCGGACCACGCGTGTGCGTTCAGATAGCGATAGGACCCTGGCGCTGTATGCACGACCAGTCGCTCGGCCCTCACATCGCTCCCTCTGTGTCTTTACACACTCCGTCGACTCTCCTCGGCGTGGTGTTGTGGGATTTGTGTTTTCCTCTAACCCTGCAGAACTCTCAATTCCTGCCGCCCTGCTCCCTAAAGACACATTTGTCACTTTGTCATTTGTCATTCTGGAGTCCCCACGGCTGGCTGGCTTCGGCGTGTGTGTGTGTGTGTGGTGTGTGTGTGTGTGTGTGCGCTTGTGTGTGATCTGCTGGACACGGCACAGCTGCAGCCCTCATTCTGGCCTCATTACTTCACACTTCACCCCTCTCTTCTCCTCCCAGCTCCCACATAATCTCTGTCTCCTCCGCTTCCCCGCCTCACTCTTCACTCGGCCTCCCCGGACCGCTGTCCTCCTCTCCATCCGTACCGTATCTCGCCTCCCGAGATGTTCCCTTCACCGCGGCACGTATGGTTCTCTTCTCAAGCGCTTGTCGCGCTCACAATGACTCCTAAAGACACCCGTGGGTCTTGAGCACAGAGTGAAATACGAAGACGACACAAGGGGAGGAGGGAGTTAAGGAAAGACTGCACAGCGTAATGTGAAACATGGTGAAACAGGCCTGTAATTGTGTCAGCTCGGTGGCTCCAGTTCACCCAGATAAAAGCAAAATGTATCTTTAAGTTGATTTTCTCACTTGTTTTGTGTTATCTAGCCAAAGATTGTTTGTCAGAAACAGTGTCACTGTTTCCTCTGGATGATCCACAGGCTTGAGCTTTCCCGAAAGTGCTGTGAAAATGAAGTTCCACTCGCCTCCATTAAACATGGTCAGATATAATCATGATTATAAGTGACAAAAAAAAAGATAAGGTACCGTAAACAAGAGCTAGAGCAAAGGTGTCGTAAAATTGAACTTGCACGTAAACAAAGAAACTGGATTCCCATTAATTTAGACCAGCTGTCAAATCAAACTGAATTAATTTGTGCCTCAAGTTGCGCCCAAAAATAAGTCCCTATTGGAAATACAAAGCAGTCATTAATCTAGTGAACACACACACACACTCTCACACACACAAAGTCCACTAGAGTAAATGCAAAAAGAGTGAAATACTTGTGGGATGTTGGTTTAGCAGCACAGTAGCTTCAGACACATAGAGGTCTACAAGTGCTTGTTCGTATATCAATAAGCTTTTTACTAAATTCTACTGAATCACAATTCAACAACCACAAAACAGCTACAATAAAGAGTTCCTACTGATAATGCCACAACATTTGGCAAGTATTTTACTCTCACTGGTTTTCTTGCAAGACCCGTCCTTCGCCTCTGATTTACAGCTTTGTGGTCCTGGTACTCCGTGTTCAGTACATCTAACAAGTTTTTTAATGGGATAAGGCGATAAAAGCATTGGAGTTCAACTGATAGTCGCCTTCTTCCAGTCAAAAAAATTTAATAAATCTGACAGAGAGTTCCGTGAGCCTGGTAATGGGTTGTGTCTGCCAGTGGCAGAGCTGATACAGCGGTTTGTAAGATGTAGTTTCCCCAGTAAACACACCAACCTATTAGGCTGTCACAGCTGCACTGTCGCTTGGCTAGTTAATAGACCGGTGGCAGGTCAGCCCTGCTCTCTGTCCAGCCAAGGGACACTCTGCGTCATAGGATGAGTCAGCCTGAGATGAGCAGCAGAAGACTGGGAAGGAGGCCGAAGAGGTTGGTGTGTTTACCAGGGAAAACCAGAGCTACATGACTCAACAGTTAGAACCAAGGATACAGAACGCAACAAATACAAGGCGGCCAATCAGAGGCGGAGCAGGGCGGGTCTGGCAATAAATGCAGTACAGTTGAAAATGAAAACAGAAATAAACAAGTTTTCCATGTTCACGTATCCAGGCAATGCAAATCAACCAGCAGCTGTCTACCCCGAGGCGACTGTTGTTGTCAGCGTGACATTACGGGGATTCAGTCTATAGAACGGTGCTGCCAGGGGTTGCTCCTGGCAAACAATGTTTGTCAGAAACCAACAATCTTTTTTGTGATCTGCGTAAACGAACCCACTCATACACCTCCTCTTCTTTTTTATTTATTTATCTCTCTATCTTTCACTGTCTTCGGTCATCACTAATTCATTACCCCCCTTACCCTTTTGCCCCCACCAGGGTAGATGGTATATTTAATTCATCACCGAGTGTTTGTGTGTATGTGAGCTTATGTAGCGGTTATTGCATTGGCATTATGATGAGATAGACGTGTGTGTGTGTATATACGTGTGTGTGTGTGTGTTGCTTCAGGCTACCAGGAGTGGGGGAGGCCATTGGGGGAATTGTAATAGAAGAAGAAAGGGATGAGGCCGTGGCTACCCTAAAGAACAGAGTCCCTGGTGGACACGCAAACATACGCAACACACACACACACACACGCAACCATCTAATGTCTTCCCAGATCTCCTCCTATAGCATGAAACTTCCCCGAGGCGCAAAAATCAAGGCAAAATTGCACATCCGCACAACATACATGTCCCGCACGCTACATGTAAAAGCAGAGCCCCTTGCTGGCACGCACACACCACATCTCATGCGGCCTATATGCTTCACACACACTACAGATTAGCATTCACGCATGCACAGGGAATCACCCCACCTCCACACACACACACGCTCATCCATACTTTAAATACGAGGCTCAGTTTTACGCATGTTGTCCCAAGCCAATCGTTGTGTATTCTCAGCGAAGTCATGCTGTCTTTATCTCAGCCGAAGCCTCTTCAGAGCCGTGCGTGGTGCCTGTCAAAATCCCTTCACCTCAGCGTCGGTGAAATCCTCCCAGGAAAAACACCATCATTAGCCCCTTTCTTAAGGGAGCTCTCTGCGGGGGGAAATAAGCAGGTCTTTTACATTTGTTGGAAAGTGCGCGAGCTGGAATCCCTATTCCAGTCAATTTGAGAAATGAAAACACCCATCGAGGCTTATCGCTGGGGTTCAAGTCGTGGCTGGAGGGCTCCATTCTGTGCCTGCGACTCTCGCTGGTCTCCTCTCAGTTGATTAAAGAAGTGGCACTATCATGGTTTCCCCCCCCCATTCTCAAATATGAGGCAACAAAAGAAATGCCATCTTCTTTGTGATTTATTTCACACCCGTGACTGGCCGTGCATTTTTATCAGTAACCGAGGAACGGCGAGGCGATTGCATCGAGCTGTCATAATGACAGCGGTGCCATTAGCGCTGGCTCTGTACATGAATGAGCTTGGCTGTGTGTATGTGTGAGTGTGAGCGCAAGGTTTATAGACCATGCTAAATGTCCCTGGGATGTGAGCCATGTCGTATGGCCGCTGTCTGTCTGTCTGTCTGCTCTCTGCAGCACAGCGCTGATAAGGCATGAAGATAACAGAGGCACCAGTCAAGGACACACTCGTCTCTCTCCCCGTCTTCCTCCTGCTGTATGGATTTCTCCGTCTTCCTCTCTTGTGCTCGCTTCATCTCTCATCTTTGTCTCTCTCCGCACCCATCTGTCATCTTTTGATCCCTCTCTCTCTGTTTTTATTGGGTCTGTCTGCCTCATTTTAGCCATAATCTTTCGTCTGGTTTCCCAGTGCTCTGTCTGTTCTACTTGGCTTATTCACGGCCCTTTCTCTCAATATCTATCTATCTAACTTTTTTTCTCCTATTCTGACTGTCAAAGACACCACTGTCCTCATAACTGTGTGTACCTTTCTTCTTGGGCAGCTCATTATTGTCTGGGCTGTAGCCATTACTTCCAATTAAGGAAAGATTATATTACTTTTAAAGAAGAAATTAACCAATTTTATGATTACAAATGAAAAGTTGAATTCATAAGATACAAAATGTACCCTTATGCAATTCATCACATTCAGTGATTTTCCTTTTATAACGTTACTTGGCCTGGAATGACCAGTAGCATATGGTGGCTAAAATTAGCTTGTGTTAGTTGACACTCCAATTGGTAATACTTTGTAGCATGTCACAGATAATCATTTACATAACTGAAAAAGACCTAAACGCATGTTACCTCAATATGAACGGAAATGTACTGTTACTATAATGGCAGCTTGTGGCCACAGTTGCTTCTGTTTAGCAGAGTCAGAGTCTGGCTTCAAGGGAAATCCTAATGCTGTCGACAATGTGCATCCAACTTTTTGGCCACAGTTTGTGCAAAGCCCTGATCTCATGCAACACCTTCGGGATGAGTTGATACACCGAAGTGCGATCCAGACTTTAAAGAAGGAATTTGTAAGATACGGACAGAATTTTAGTTTAAAACATCTAAAATCTGAGAGTGAAGAAACAATAATGTTGATGTTATGTCAAAAATGTCTATGTATCTGCCATGTTTTCTCGTCCTAATGTCATAGTCCTGGTCAGACCGCTGTAAATCGCCTCCATACTGTATCCTCTGTTGTCAAACTCACATCTGTTTGTCTCAGAGGCTGTGTTCAGTCTCTGCCTGGTGTCCAGCCGTGTTCACTGGGAGGCCGGTAGACTGAGCCCCGCTGCCCACGGTGACCCCCCACTTGTCATCCGAGGCTGCTGAACGAGCAGACTCCCTCAGCTAATAGAGCCACTTACTGTAGCTCCATGACTACCTGAGGTCCGTGTTAACAGCAGGTAGTCGCTACAGGAAAGAGTAGCAAGTCCAGTATAGTGACCAGTTTTTCTGTCCCCTGCAGTTTTGGAGCTACCTTTTCATTTCTGGCCATTTCCTACAAATTACATCTTTAAAACACCCAGTGTCAGTGGCCGACCTTACTGTGCTGTTGTGGCTGAATGGAAACAAAGCCCCGCAACAAGGTTTAAAAAGATCTCGCTGAGAGACTGTTTGAATGTCCCCATTTTGACCATGAAATGTTAATAAATGCATAAATCTGGTAGCTGTGTGCACATTTTTACTTTAGGTCACCTCAAATAAGCAGTTATGGATTATGTGGCGTTGGTAGTTAAGCATGGGCTGTCAGAAATAATCATGATGTGATACTTTATTGATCCCTTAAGGGGAAATGTATTTTTCTGTTTACAAAGGTCAAAGGTCAGGGACAGCCACACACCGACATTTTGTGTCAGAGGCGCAGTCCACTTCCACCTGCTTCGGTGCTCGGAGGAGTATCGACAGATCGATTCGTGCGTGTACGTGTTTTAATGCTGAAGCCTTTCTGAGCGCTGCACGGCTAGATTGAAGTGTATTTTCTCCCACAGAGCAAAACAAGTTCCCCGCTGCTCCCGACTAAAACAGCCTCTCTAATTGTGTGCTATTCCTCCCTCTTTCTTCATCAGACGTATATACACCTGTTTGTGCGCAGGCTGCACTTGAAGTGAACCCCTTTCATTGTGCGTTTGTTAGGAGGAAAAAAAACTGTGTTGGACAGATGAAAGCGAGGAACACGAGCGCCCGTGTAACACTGGGAGATGAAGGGCATGGAGAAGGAGAACGGGGTAGAAGTGTTGCTTTGGGAGTGTCATCTGACTTTTAAGTAGCTGTCAGACTGTGAAATATCTGTCTAAGCAGATCTGAGAGCATGTGACCGAGCCAGGGTCGCTCGCTGTCTTGTGGACGGCGAGAAGATGAAAGATCCCCTTTTGCATTTCAGCCCCTCCGTATTACCATAATACCAAATTTACTGGCGGTTAGCGATGGACAACAAAACTTCTGTGAGGCGCTCACATCCTCGGCGACTGATGTCGCGCGCCTTACAAGTGCTGCTCTTAAGTTCAGACAAAGGCCTGTTGCGCGCCATCAAAACGATCGCGCGCGCTCCGTCTCTACCTCCTCATCTCTCTTTTTAATGTTGAAAAGAGAACCACTCCACATCAGAGAGCGATTTAGAGGGCAGGCAGGCTGCAAATCAACACCCTCGGAATGAGAAAAGAGGGGGAAGAAAGCAAACGACGGATGGAGATGATGATGGCCGATGTGTTAACGCCCACCGCTGCCAAACCGCTTGAACTCCTAACAGGGTTTTCCTCCCTTCCTTTCTTCCCTCCCGTCCCTTCACTCCCTTTTACCTCCTTTCCCTTCGTTCTGCCTCTTCTGCTCCGCCTGAGGCGCTTCCTCTGGATCAGATCTGACTTGTCACGAGAGCACAGTAATCCCTCCCTTACAAGTGACCTGCCCGGAGAGTGTGTGTTGTTGTGCGTGTGTGTGCCTGTGTGTGTTAAAGTCAATGTCTCCAGGGCTATGGCCCCCGATTGAATTATTCATGAAGCATGTTTATTCCCTCTCCTTTACTCTCGTTCTCTCTCATTTGCCACTCTCCATCCCTGCGCCACCCTTCCATTCCCATGTGTTCAGCCCCTCTCTCTCTCTCTCTCCTTGTCTGACCCTGCTGCTGGGCGCTAACCGACAATCAGCCTCACGCCATGTCAGCATGTTTAATGCACACCATATAGTATATATGTGTGTGTGTGGGGCATGTGGTGGTGGTGGTGGGAGAGGTTGAGGACGCAAATCTTTATCTCTCGCTCTCAGTGTGTGGGTGAGTCCAACAGACAGGTGTGTCGGCGGGGTGGCTCGCTAACTACAACTCGGCCTACACTCACGGGATGGCATCGTTCTGTGTGTACAGAACACACACGGAGAGAAACGGAAAGTCAGGGGTGAACTTACGTGACCCATTGAAGTTACAGTCATTTACCATCTTGGTACCTTTAAGGCTAGTTGTATGTTATTGATTTAAATGCCATTTCAATTGATATTGAATTGTGGTTTAGATCTCTCTCAGGTGGGCAGTGGAAGCTCTTTCACTGTTCGATATCATTGTATGGGGGGCGGCTGTGGCTCAGGGGAGAGCAAGCGTCTTGTTATCGGAAGGTCACTGGCTCAATTCCCCTGGTCTGCATGTCGACGTGACCTTGGGCAAGATACTGAACCCCGAACTGCTCCTGCCGTGCTGGTCGGCACCTTGCATGGCAGCCACCGCCATCGGTGTATGAATGTATGTATGATATACATTACTGTAAGTCGCTTTGGACAAAAGCATCTGATAAATACCCTAAAATGTAAATGTTGTAAACTACAATTGCTCTCAGTAGAGCGCATACCTCTGCCTTCAATTCAATCAAGCCAAATCCAGTGTGAAAAATGAAACGTATCAAAATCTGCTAGAAATTCTGAATCAGATCCGCAACAAGTCATTTGTAGATACCAGCCACCTATTGGGACTAGAAGAAGCTAAAGAAGAAGAAATGACGATAATAATAACACAGATAAGTCATGTTTTGATTAAAACAGTGTGCTCTTTTTAACAAAAAGTGTTACAAGATACGCTCCGACCGACGCCTCACATCTTCAGACAGGGAGTTCCAGAGCTGAAAAGCCCGCTCCCTTTAAATCTTGAGCCCGGACTTGTGATCAGCCAGCAGAGCCGTGCCTGAGGATCTGAAAGGCTGTGCTCCGGCTCATCGGGGGAGCAACAATTCAGCTACGTAGCTGAGAGCTAAACCGCGCGAGAGCTTTGAAGGTGATCAGTGAAATCTTTCCGGTTCTCTAAAATAAGTTCTAAAACTCGCCGCTAACCAGTGAAGATCTGATCTTGACTTGTAGTATTTGTTAAAAGCCCAGGAGCTGAAGGCATGAGAGAGTGTTTTGTCCAAACCCTGCATCGAACGAGTTACAACAACCTGACCTGAGGTGACACTGTATCGATAATTCGGCTAATTGATTATTGAAAAGGAATCTCTAATCCCATCTCAATTATAGATGTCATCTAAGTAGAAGCAGTGTGTGTTTGTGTGTGTTTGTGCGCACGCCTGCCTGCTTGCATGTGTGTATAAACACATGTGGCTGGCGTCTGCTGTCATCGATCTGCAGCGGCCTGCGATCAAACACAATTAGGTGTGAATTCTCCAGATTGTATATCGACATGTCCCCTTCTGCCGCCGCCGCCGCCGCTGCTCCATGTTTGTGTGTTCATACTGAATCAATAGGTACGGAGACACTTCACACACACTTTGGAAGCGTTATCGCGACAAGCCGAAGCTCTGTCCGGTCGTGAGAGCTTACAAATTAAATGCAGTAAATTAGGTGCTCGCTATTGTAATGGCCCGGTTGTAACAGAGAGTGTGTGTGTGTGTGTGTGTGTGTCTCATGCAGACGTACACATGTACTCACACACTCTGTTCTGTCTCCTTGTACCATTTTGTATCTACTGACCTCTTTACATTGTGTGGGGTTGCACTTGTCTCAGCATTGATCAGAAATAGTCCGCATCTCAATCCGGTATCGATTCAACATGGCGCTGTGTCAAAACCACAGAATAGATTCATTAGTGCCCCCCCCCCCTTCCCGGCATCCCCTGCCAACTGTTGTCTTGGCAACCTTTGTTTACCCCGTCATTCCGAGATCAATCTAATTGGCGAGCTCTGTCTGGCTCAGAAGCCCCCCCACCACCACCACCCACTTCTCCGCTCTCTCTCCCACCACCCACCACCAGCAGCCAATCACATTCACTCAATGAGGGACAGGTATAAATAAAAGGGAAAGGATGGATGTGGGATTGAATGGCTTTTGTCATTTATTGACCACTGTGTTGTCTCCCGGCATGTTTTCGGTCTTTTGTCTTGCTGCATTCGTGTAGATGTGTGCTTTGTAAGTGTGTGTGTGTGTGTGTGTGTGTGTGTGTGACGTACGAAGTGTGGTTTTGCAGGCCAGCAAAGGTCATGCATTATTTGGCTTTGCCGGTGAGTGAATACAATATAATGTATTTCCTATTATTCCATTGTCTCCGTGTTTGGCGCTCATTGTTTTATGTGTGGATTCTAATTCAAATTTTGAAAGGGCTTTATTGACATAGAAAACAAATGTTTACATTGCCAAAGCAAACAACACAAAACAAAACAACAAATAAAGAATGGAAAAGTATATACACACAATATAATACTTTATACTTATAAAATGGCCCTGAGGGTCAAAACATTTCAGAAAACACAACATTTATAAAAACACAACCTTACACAAAACACATTGCACAAAACACACAATATTTCAAAACGCACAATATTTTACAAAACACAACACACAACATTTTACAAAACACTTCACAAAACACAACATTTCACAAAACACAACATTTCACAAAACACAACATTTCACAAAACACAACATTTCACAAAAACACAACATTTCACAAAAACAACATTTCACAAAACACAACATTTCACAAAACACAACATTTCACAAAACACAACATTTCACAAAACACAACATTTCACAAAAACACAACATTTCACAAAACACAACATTTCACAAAACACAACATTTCACAAAACACAACATTTCACAAAACACAACATTTCACAAAACACAACATTTCACAAAAACACAACATTTCACAAAACACAACATTTCACAAAACACAACATTTCACAAAACACAACATTTTACAAAACACAACATTTCACAACCCATTTCACAAAACACAACCTTACACAAAACACAACATTTCACAAAACACAACATTTCACAAAAACACAATATTTCACAAAACACAACATTTCACAAAACACAACCTTTCACAACACACAATATTTCACAACACACATTATTTCAGGAACCACAACATGTTTTCTGAAATGTTGTGTTGTATGATGTATTTCCTTTAATTCCACTACAGACTGTTTTGAGTGTGTTTGTGTAGACGAGCAGTTTCGTGTATGTTTATGTGTCTTTATGAGTGAGCGAGGAGCAAAAACAAGCAGACTAATTCAAACAAAGACACTCCGCTCGTATCCAATCACAGAGAGGCATGCCTCCCCCTTTGTCTGAGTGCTACCCGGCAGGCTTCGTGGCCATTTAGCTCGGTAAGTACGAGTGCGGGGCCCATTTAGAGTCATCAGTTCCCATTCTAGTCCAATTAGACCGGCTCTCAGTGGTAGGTATCATAGTAACACAAGTGTCTTGAGGAAATAATGAGGACTCTTCATAGACACAGTGGGGCGCACACACACACACACACACACACGCTGAAACACACGCCCAAATACAAACCAACCGGGCTTAAACCAATATTTTGGTACACAGAGTGGCGTAGCTGGGCGAGCCTGGCAAAGCTAATGCATCAGATTGAATTAGCGACTCTGGTTAACAACTCATTACGTAACAGCAGCAGTTACGGAAGTTATTCATCCAATAAAAGAACAATGAAAACCTCGGCAAACAATATTAACTGTTAAAAGCTGTTTAATCACGTCAAACGGAAGCCTGTGTGCGTGGTGATGGTTTGCGGCTCCCCTCTGTGGGTGTTTTTTTGAGGAGTTGGACTATAATCAGAACGCGGCGCCTGTAATCAGCCCACATCATTTGCGTTGTCTAAAGTAATTTGCCGCAACATGTTCTGCTAGCAACACTGCTCATGCTAATTGTTTGTGTTTGTTGCCAGTTCCCATTTACAGCAACGACTGTGATTTAATACGCCGGAGCTGGAGGGGGAAAGAATTTCTCCCTCGTGTCGCTCACTTTCTCTTAGTTCCCTCAACTTTGGCTGCCTGTCGTCGTATCGAATTCAAAACCCCGCTGCTGGTGTACAAGGCTCCGGCTCCAGGCCTGTGGCCCGGACCGGCCTCTGCTCTCTGCTCTGCCCCCTACAAGCTGCTTGGCTGCCCCTGCTCCTTCCCATCCCACACTGACTCCCAGCCCTGATCCCAACGCTGTCCAGTAATAGAATGACCCTCCCCTCGCCCCAGAAATCAACCCCGCGTCCCATCATCGGTTGGAAACCAACCCTCTTGTTCTGCTCTGTGATATTTCTGGTGCTTATTGGCAATTTCTGATGCCATGTCATGCTTCTGCCCCGCACTTAAACACCTTTATTCCGCTGTCCAGCATACAGCAAATGATATGACTGTTAGCTGGAAGCGACAAAATTAGCTTTGCTGGTGTCACTGACAAAGATTAATTTTTATTAAACCTGCGATTAATGATTTTTCTTTAATTAGATTTAATTAGATGGGCTTTATTTATCCCACAACGGGGAAATTCACTTGTTACAACGGAACAGGAAAAAAGCTGTAAACACAAGGCTGACATATCATCATCTCATAACGCTGTTACTGAAGCTGAACAGTCTATTTCTCTACAATATTCACTCTCATTCTAGCTCTGGTTTCGGTTTGCTTGATGCTCCATTGCGTTCTCAAGAAAGATTTTAACTTTGTCTCTCCTTTAACTCTGTCGACTTCAAGAGGGTTTGGGCTAAGATAAAAAAAAAAAAAAAAACTGTGATTTTGCGGGCCGTAGAGCCAAAGAAAGAATCGATTACTGCAGTATCGCACAAAAACACATGAATCAGTCACTAATTAATGCTTTGAGATGAGATGAGGAGACAGTTTGAATGACTTGTGGAAAAGTTGAGGTGGCAAGACAGGTTTCAAATCCTTTCAGAAGTCTGACTGTTTGATAAACTGGGAAATAGCCATATGGACACATTCTGCATCTGTGTGAAGACGTGAATGCAAAGATTGGAGGAATCTCTGAAGTCCAACTCTGAGTGTATCTGTGCGTTAGCGGTGCGACAGCGCTGACATCTGCATCTCTTGACGAGCTCTGTTCGTGTGTGTGTTTGCGTGTGTGTGTGTGTTCCGCGTCGAGCAGAAAGTGGACTTGGCTGTGTACGGCGACGTCGGCGTTGTTTCCTGTCTTGCTCGTGTCACTTCCTCTCTAATAAACTGTCACAGCGTCTAATCTGCCCAGCTGGCACTGTCAGAACATGTGTCTGGGTGAGTAGGACGGAGCTGGATCGTGTGCATGTGTGGGCTATTTTTTTGGAGGAGGATGGATAAGAATGATATTCAAAACCGTGAACTGAAAATAATTTTAGGGTTTTAAATGTTAGAATTATGCCTACGTTAGTGTCTAGTTCAATTTTTTTCAACATTTCAGGAAACACAACAACATTTTGGAAAAAAAACAACATTTCAGACACCACATTTCAGAAAATGCATAATTTCGAAAACACAACGACATTTTAAAAAAACACAACATGTCAGAGCTCAGGAGGCAGCTGTGGCTCAGCAAGTAGAGCGGCTCCTCAAGGTCGCTGGTTCTATTCCCCGGATCCTTCGTCTACACGTCGAAGTATCTTTGCCCTCTGTCACCAGTGTCTGAATGTGAGTGTTGTAAAGCGCTTTGAGCGTTCAATCAGACTGGAAAAAAGTGCTATAGAAATGCGAGTCCCTTTACAACGACTCAGAAAAATAGAACGTTTCAGAAAACGCAACAACATTGTTGTGTTTTGACCCTCAGGGCCTCCGTACATTCGTTCAGATCTCACTGTACGTAAGGCAGACGGGGTCCTGTGCAGGCTCCAGGTCAGCGGTAAATGTACTCTACCTTGCAATTTTTTATTACCTATTGATTTTTTTAAAAGCAGCGCTAACAGAAATAGTGAATGCTAATGAGCTCCTCTGTCAGAGCCCGTGCGGTCGCTGATACTGAACCACGCGGCGCCCGTCTGTTATCGAGAGCTCGAGCTTTCCAGTCCAATATTTTGCTGGCAACTTTGTTCGTTCGCTCACCGAAGCCAGCGCCCCGGCCATTTGTCTCAATCAGAGTCTGTCTTTGTGGATACTTTGTCATTCATCATCTGAGGCCTGTTCCGAGGTTTAAAACAAGAAACAAACTCCACGAACTGATTTCTCAATTTTCCAATCGATACTTGGGACCGCTTTCTTTGTTCGGTTATAAATACGGGTTCATTCACTCAACATCTGGCGGCTGACTGCGACCGATCGCCAGCCTCCGCTCCCTTTTTCGTAACCTGTCTTTTATCTGACGGTGGACGGGTTTATTAGTAAGTGACACCGAACAAAATACTGCTTTTTCAGCTCAATAGAAAAAAACATATGCGACTTGCCTGGCGATGTAATTAGCAGATTATGGTTCACAGTATTAATTGGTGTGCATGAAAACAGCCAGAATTAAACGGAATAGCGAGTTGATGGACGTACGTGTGGGCGGGTGCGTGTTATGAACAGTAAGTGCTGACAGCTGAGGTCTAAAAAGTCAGATTTTCATTGGCTTAATGCTAAAATAAACTCAAATGCGATATTATTTTTTATTTAACATGTTCCTGTTCCGGAGTTTTACAAGTGTTTTTCTTTTTTTAGAAGATTATTACTTTGCTTAATGTGTTCTTATCACAGCTTGAGTTGTTCCAATTCTTTGTGATTGTGATTGTAATTATCGGTGCGTCTGAATGAAACATTCATAATCATTTTTGCTGCTATTTTAGCTCCGGGACACATTCAGCTAAATCAAAAAATGCACCCTTAAAGAGGAAGAGGAGAACGCTCGGAGTATGAAGAAAAAGCAAACAGGGGAAGCTGAGTTTGTGTACATGTCAGTCCTGAGCGTCTACTCAGCCTCCCCGCAGGCTGCCGTACGTTTCTTTCCCTTCAATCTCACGTAAACGTTGCGGATTCCCTTTTGTCCCGTGACACCCAGCAGGATGTCTGCAACCAATCCTGTCGTGAGTGCTGCATCGAGCGCCGTGTGGTTCTTTGTGTGCCTGGAAAACACACACAGAACGCTCGACGACAAACACATCTATCTCACACAAAAAAAAAAAAAACAGACCTTCGTATGAAAGTCAGCATCGTCCTTGTAGGAGGTAAACTCGCCTCGTCGTCTCTACTTCCACTCCTCTGCGTGACTTGGAGGAACAATTGAAAGGGGGGCGAGACTGACAGAGAGGGAGAGGGAACATTAAATGCCATAAACCCCGCGAGCTAAACAATAAAAATGTCCAGAGGGACTCATATTGTGTACCCTTCCATCGCCTCCCTCAGCCAGCCTCCTCCTCCTGCTCGGTATTCCTCTCCAGCCTTCGTCCCTTCCTGTCCCGCGCCGCCTCGTCTCTGCGAGCGAGCTGAACTTGCTGGAAGATTTGGGCCTGATTCCCTTCGGCCGTGTCGCGGTCGTGTCGCATCAGGCTCCAAAAAACGTCTTGTATCCGCCTCCCTCAGCGTCCCTTGCAGAGTTTGTCTTCTGCACACAACCCGCCGCTGTCACGACTGCGTATGGCGCTGCTGCTGCTGCTGCGCTGGATCTTGTATATTTTCTACACAACGGCACGTCCTTCAGGCTCCAGATGGTGCGTCCCTCGTACACTTTGTTCGAACACAAAGTCGGCAACTTAAAAAACTCGTTTTGTTCCCTGACACTGAGGCAGCAGACTCGCTGTTGAGGTTTATATCAGGAGTGGTGGAGGTCATCTGTGACTCAACCGCGTCTGGTTTCGTCTGAATTCTTTACGACTTCTGCCAGAGTCAAAAAATCGACTGTGTCAGAAGAAAGGAAGGCGCCAAAGAAAGAGACCAGACGTGTTTCATTTTCAGATCTATCTGGTGTTTTTTTCTCGCCGGATAGAATTATTGTTGAGTATAAAAAGTAAACCAGGTGATTGTTGTCTACACATCCAGGGTTACAGTGCAGACAGGAAGTGCCTAGTGGCCGGTGCAGCGTCTCCGCGGTGCAGATGGTACTCAAAGCTCTCGTATATGGAAGACTATTTACTGAGCCATTCATTCTTCATACATAATTCTTTATCTTTTTCTTATTTTGGCAGTTTTAGTCCGTCATATTTGAACCCCGGTAAGTGAAAAAGAGAGTCGGACCAAGGAGATGAGGACAAAAACATTGTTATACATATATTTGGCCTTTTTATGGCTTTATTTTGATAGGACAGGGTTATAGAGATGACAGGAAATGGGATTACAAGGGACGTACACTCTACCAACTGAGCTACTGGGGAGCAAACATTGGTTTTGAACTAGATTAAAAGTCTGTCTGTTTGTTTTAAATGTTCATGGTGCAGATTTCTAATAAATATTAGGTGAAAAAGTTGAGAAGAAGGTGATCCGTCTGAAACGTGTTCATCCAAAACAAAGACGAGAAAAGGAAAACGGTAAAAAAGAATCCATAGAAACTGCCTCGCTGACTCACAGCTACACTATCGGTACATTTCAAGACTTAATTAAAACAGGTTTAGTTGTGTCAACACTGTTTCCATATAAATCCTGCTGCGGTCTTTTGTATGTATATAAGTATTTACTGTGCTTGACAACTTCCAGACTTTGAATCCAAACACATTTCCATTTCCATTTTATTCTTATTCTCATAACCTGCCCCAGAAAAATGTTTTGTGCCATCGCCACGGCGGTCTTACGTATTTCTGAGCACTTATTTCTGGGAACTTATCCTGGAAACAACAATCTGATACCTGCAGCGATTATGCCGCGGGAACACATAATAAAAACCAAAGTGAAACAGCCCGTCGTTCAAAGTATTCAGGTGATTTTCCTCGCTGATAGTTCGGGCAGATAATTCCGTATTCTTTAGGCCCTGAAACTGATCCGGGCTCAGGGCCTGTAATCACAATTTTATTGCAGTTTTAGCCGTAACCCCCCGCTGCTGATTCCCCTCACCGTTACGTCTGCGGCTCACCGCTCTTTGTGTACAATCTCCAAAGGTGCAAAAACTCACACGCCTCCCCTCCTCTTTGCAACTTCCTCAAAGAATATATATTTGCGGCGACACCAAAACCAACGGCGCGCATATGCTCATTTCATCTAAACTCTAGACAGACTGCGAGTTAGCGGACGGGAAGTAACATGAAGCAAACTGCCAGCTCGGTGACTTTTCTCTCAGAGTTGCCAACGAGAAAAAAGGCTGGAAGCACATTCGGAGGGAGCCTGCAAGATTATTAAGCATTCGGAGGGAACGGTGGTGGGTGTTTCTGCTGCTGGCTTTTTCACTGGATGATTGCGTGTGTGTGTGTGTGTGTGTGTGTGTGTGCACGCTGGATGTTTTCATTTTTTTCCGACTTGGATCGCGCCCCGCTTCCTCGCAGAGTCGAGTGAGCGATCCCACTCACTCCCTTGCTCTTTCCTCGGGGCGCGTAGATAGCGAGAGGTATTAATGGAGAGAGTGGTGGGAGGAGAGCGAGCGAGATGGAGAGAGCATGTTAGGATTGAGGAGGGGGAGGTGGGACGGTGGATGGACAGAGGTGATGGAGGGTGAAAGAGCTGGATGGACGACGGAGGGGAGAGTGGGCGGGCGAGGTCAGCGGCGGGAGCAACGCGGATCAACAGCGGGCAAGAGGAGGTGGACGGGAGGAGAAGGCTCGCATCCAGATGGGAAGGCATTTTGGCGAGCGGCCTCCCCCCCCTCCCTGATTGGCCCGCAACAGAAACTGCCAGCCGTGACCCACGCAGCCCTGCCAGGGAGAGATGCTAGTTTCATCTCTTCCAATAAAATCTCTCTCACTCTCACGGCGTTTCTTTCTCCAAACTTTCTTACGCTGTTTCGGATAATTCACCCTCTGATGTGCTTTGCTTTTAATCAGCACGACTGGACCAACTGCTCAGGCCGCACACGACCCCTGAGAGGAAAAACAAACGGGAACGTTCACACCCTCTCCTGTCCCAGTCGTTTTGAGTACGTGTCGCCTCGGCGTACGCCAGACGTGTCGTGTACCCGAGTCGACCCTGCGCGCGAGGACGACCGGCTGATGTGCCAAAGGCGGGAATGTAACAAGGACACGGCGCAGCGGAGGGCGGAGGGGTGGTGGGGTGGTGGGGGCAGCGCTCGCCGTGTGTGAAGCGAGGGAGAGGGAAAGAAGAGACGGAATAAGTATGTGTTAGTGGCAGAGGTCGAGAAGGGATGTGTGCTTTGTGTGTGTGTGTGTGTGTGTGTGTCCGGGAATGGAGGGAAGCCAAAACAGTGAAGTTACAGGATTTCTTAATAAGCTCGGTCGAGCACGCAGAGGCCTCCGCGACGCTGAGCCAGGACGCCAGGAGCCTTTTTTTCTTTCCTAGACATTTGTTCCGGGAAAGAGTCTGACAGCACTTGATGACCTGAGTGCATAATTCTTGGGTGAGAGGTGTGTGTGCTGGGGACAGACGCCAAGTGAAGGGCTGAAGAAAAGCATCGTGATGGAAGCTTTGTGAGCCGGAGCTCTGCCGCGTATCTTGTGTTGTATTGTTGTCGGCTAATTAACTACAAGCTTATCCCATATACATGCTTGTGTATTCATCCGCGGGTGAAAATAGTCCTCAACAAAAACACAGTTTTCTTCAGTTTGATTGACATTTAAAAGAAACTACAGTGCCCAATCCACAGAACACCCCTCGCTCCTGACACTGAGGTTCGGGGTAGGGTGTCCTGATTCTTGTTAGGATACAGAGTTTGGGCTACTTGGCACTCCAAACGGACGTTCCTGTCATTTCAGTGTATTATGGTCCCTTTCTTTATTAACATCAGCTGGCTAAAGTGGTATTTTTTTGGATGATTTTGACATTTTTCAATGTTGCATTTCTCTGCCTCGGATAGCATGTGATGTCTGGAATCTAACGGAAGTCCTTGGTAGCACTCACAGAAGCACGGGTTGCTAATGTTAGCCTGCGTTAGCCTTTAGCTCGCTAGTGGCCAGGTAGTGAAGCAAGTGTTCCTTTTTATGTGATGACTTGATTGATCGACGACGCATCACGAGGGCTATTCTTTTCCACCTTTTTCAGGTAAATGGTAACTGGCCTTATGATAATACCAGGATTGCCGCAGTAAAGCACGAGAAATCACCACAGTTGGAGACGGCACATGGAAATGCTTCCGTTTACGTAAACGCCAACGACTACTCCTAATGCCACGTGAGGGTCTCGAAGGGTTGTCCAGTCCATAGGTAGAGATTTCAACCACTACCCCTTGTAACTCGGTTCTGAGAGGCACGTGAGCCTTCCAAATAGGGGTCGGGGTAAAAAGTTGAAATGGAATTGCCAGGAAACAATTTGAAGAATTATTAAAAGGCGTATTTTTCCCCTGCCTTGAATCATCGAACAGCCTTTTTTCCATTTGATCTCAACAATATAGAAAAACTCAATAATGAGCCGCTGCACTGTTTACGATCCGGCTCTTTGTACAGAAGCGCAGAAATATCCCGGAGTAAATCACGGGGAAGCACGGCGCCCCGATCGATGCCGCATACAGTTTTTTGGTTGTATGGAGAACAAGGACTGGAGCCGTATAGTAATCACCGCAGCCTCGTTCCTACAGCGGCGCTCCCACGGCGACGGCTAAGTTATAAATACAGAGAGACGGGGTTATATTGAACCTCTCTGCTCACACACACACGGAGACACACCTACACTCACAGTCCACTTCGCCTCGCCTCCCAGCGATGGAGGAGAGCGCCGAGTTAGGAGGATGTCAGCCAACAGGAAAAGCAGGGATTGAGTGGGAAAAAAAAAATGCAAAGGGAGGGATGGTGCTCCAGCGCTTCAGGGGAAGGACAAATCGATACGCTCGCACACACAACACTCCCACGCACCGGCTAAATAATGCTGCTAGTTTGTCTCTCCCTCTCCCTCGGTGACCTCGGTCATCCTCGCATGCTGGGTGGAAGAGTTTATTCTTGTTTTTGCAAAATTACAGATTTTTTTTTCAAACAAAAGTTTCTGTAAATTGCGTTTGCGAGCCCGCTCCTGCCCCGCTTTCTCGCTATTAAAAAGCTTTTTTATTAGCTCGCCGGGCCCTCTTGAAGGACTCATTTTCTTTTGGCTCCGAAGCCCCCGTCGTCCCAAATTGGCACTTTCAATACGTTTCCGTGCGCGCATGCTTTGCTCTGAGAAACGGATCTCGGGTTACGACGTGACCGGGACATTTTTGATCTCCGGCGTGTCAAGGTCAGGAGCGTGGGCAGCGAGTCGGACTACATTACAGCATCGATTACATCCCACCGTCAGCGCACGCTGCTGCGAGTGTGAAAAAGGCTGGATGCATATGTTTAAGTGTTGCACAGTTTTAGCTCTGGCCGTGGCCGATGGCTTGTTGCTAAGTTACTTGACTCCGTGCCAGGGTTTATTTTGATAATTGGCCTTTTCCCTCGCAGCGCCGGTAGCGAGGCAGCGAGAGTGGAACTTTGATTCTCTCAGCAGCTGCATCTGAATTTTTTTTCCGAGACCGAGGCAGAGCTGTTTACAACGCTGCCCCGTTCCAAAGAACCTCTCCGACTGTGGCCCAACATGGAGCCCACATTTGGACGACACAGCCGAGCCCCTCATTATCCCGCTGACGAGCGCTCCGAACGATGCATCCAGTCGGTCCCTCATCAGTCGCTGGAGGTGAATGTGCTTAATTTTCCAGCTAAATGCTTCATGAATGAATACCACACGAGCTGATACCAATGATTATTTACCTCACTGCAGGCCGTCAGCAAACCTGGCATAAACTCTGCTCTCGTTAGCGGGCTCGACGCGGCGATCATGCGGTTTTAGAGCGGCGAAAGTTAAATGGAAAAACAAAAGTATCTGGCGTAATCGACTGGTAGAAAATCCGGCTCTTGTTAAAAGTCCCCTGATCCTGATATGTCGTTTATTCTGCCTGTTGTATTTTCCAGTTTAAGTTGTGGTTTCCGGCGTTGCGAGTCCTTCCTCTGCTCCCAGCGGGGGTAAATTATCTTAATCAGCACAAAGACAAAATCTCTCCGGCGGCGGTGGAGAAACACTCGTCGAGCGGAGCGGCAGCAGCAGGGAGGTGGATGTGCAGCCGGAGCGAGCGGGGAAACAGGCCGCTTCAGCCGGACCGCCCGGCGTCAGCGTTTGATTGTAACTGCCGCCGACGGGCGCTGCGTTGCGAGCGTCGGCCCACTTTTGCCCGAGTTATGGCGAGCGCCGTGGGCTGTCCGCGCAGTGAATCCTCACATCAGCCCGCTGCCATTACTGCCTCCGGTTTCGTCCGGCGAGTCCTTCTCAGCAGTAATTTATGTTCCGCTCATGTTTAATGCAGCGGGATGACAGTGTGTCCTCCATCACGCCTTAAGTGCATAACTCTGTGCTTATTGGCTGCGTGTCAAAACCCACAATTCTTTTAGCCGAACACCACTGGATTCTAGTTTTAACCCTCAGGAGTCCAGGGTATAAATGGCCGTTTTTGACTACTTTTGATTTAACCTTTATATTTCACCTTAAAAACTGTTTACCTTGCCTTGTTTGGTGTCATTTTTCTCAGTTATTTTTTAATTTTGACATACTGTATTAACACAGTGGACCTAAAATCACACAAAAATCATAAAATCCGAGTAGGAAAAAGTTAGATTTTTTACTGTGAAAACCACAAATATGTTTAACGAACCATTTTTATTACTTAGAATGCAAATTCAATTTGTTGTTTGCTAATTTTGTACGTAAGTTTTTGAAATTTACAAGGTTATATGTAACTATTTACATTTTAATGCAGGCAATGCCTCAGGGTCAGGCCTCCCTCAGGTCCTCACAGCTCAATGAGGAGCTGCACTGCCTGCTCCACGTTCAACGGTTTTGACACACAAAACAAAAAAAAACACTACACTACACACTATCTATACACTCCAAACAAGCCAAATGTCACAAATCTCTCAACTCTCAAAACTCGCTGTCACTAACGCTGTCTCTGTCGCTGTCTCTGTCGCTGTCAGTATTGCTGTCGCTCTTCGCCGCCGTCCGAGGGTTAAGGGAGACTTTGGGGCGATTTCTAGCTGTGAAGTAAGTCGAGCCGTCTCCAGACCAATGTCTGGTGACCGAAACGGGTGTTTTAAGCCAAAATGTGTTGTTTTCCTAACCCTAACCAAGAGTTTGTTGTGCCTTAACATCACCAGAGCACAAGAACAGCACTGAGATTGAACTTAAAGAAATGTAAAGTTGCAACATCCAGGGAACGTAGTTGTAACTCATCTGTAGTTCTGCAGGAGCGCACTTCACCAACATTTACTGGGGAACATTTACTGCCGACTGAGTTAACCCTCGTAGGCTTGACGTGATGACAGTGAACGCGTCACAGTCCAGAGGGATGACATTTGGATTCGTGAGCCGTCGTGTCAGTCAATAACTGCAGTTTCCTTGTGCCTCGACGGCCTGTGAGACTTAACTTTAAAAGTAATGAGTCACGCAGTTCATAATGACTCTTTTTATGGCTCACCCTTCGGTTTCCACTCTGGCACGACGACAGAAAATGAAATACAAAAGCTAAATTTAGGGGATTTGGCTTAAAACACGATTTTTTTGGGAGCAAATAAACGAGGGGAAACCTGCGTCGCACAACGTGTTCTGACTGCACCGACAGCTGCTCTATCCAAACAACGTGCGCCTCCTTCGGAACGCTCACCCGCCATCTTTAAGTACAACCCAACTGCTCGGCGTCTCTCCCGCCACCTGTTCGTCCGCCTTCTCCTACCTGCCTCACGCTGAACCTCTCCGCCTGCATCAGGCGACGGATGTCGACGACACCGAGCGAGGCGGCGAACGACACGGCAAAGCGGGTCTCGGAGCGTCTGTCGCGTCTGCTCGTGCAGCATGACTCTTTTTGTTTCGGGCGGTCGGGCCTCCGTTAGGCGCAGGTGATCGGCTCCTCTCCGCCCGGCGAATAGGCCGCCGCGTCAGATGCGCTCGGCGAGGACACACACACACACACATGTAATGCTTTCTGAGTCACTTTACTCGATGACTCACCGTCTGGTTCGGTCCGTCTCCACATGCTACAGCGTCTGGACCATAATTCCCAGGGCCAAGGCCTCGGCGGAGTTTTCAGAAAGTTGTGTGTTGTGTGTTGTGCACTCGCCAGGATAAAGATTGCGCTCGGAGCAAAGTCTTTTCAAGCAGCCATTCGTAAAAGACATGACGACTGGGTCCGTAAACCTTTCAGGAGACGGTCGGACGGCTCAGATCGGAGTGTGTGTCGACGCTGTTTTCCAGAAAACAGGAACAAAAGTGGTAGCAGACCAAGAACATTTCACTTCCTGTACATCTCTCGTCTCGCCCCCCCCCTTCCTTCATCTCTTCCTTTCACCGTCCCTTAATTGCTTGACTTCTATCCCCCCGACTCGACTCCTCATGACGCCATCTTGCATGTCTTAATTAAACGGCTGCTTAGAAAGAGGAAGGCGCTGAGTGAACGAGGGGATGTGTGTGCGTGGGTGTGTGTGTGTGTGACGGCGGCGGTGGGGATTAATGAAAGAAGAGTCCGTTAATTACACAACAAGGTCAAGGCCGCTTTACCTTCACAGCTTAATTGCGGCCCCTGATTGTGTTGCGAGGCCTCATTTTTAATTCAAGCAGCGGGCGGACTAAACTCCGTTAATTGTCTGTAAAGTGTGTGTGCACGCGCGTGTATGTCGGGAGTGTGTGTTTAGGTAACAAGTGTGTGTTTTATTGGGCGATCCGTCAGCTCATCCTTGACAGTGAAATATCAGGGCAGGGTTACGGCGTTTCCAGGAACCCGTTTGAGGAAAGCGAAGGTGCCGCGCGTGTTTATTACGCTCGTGTTTATGTTTGTTTACGGACGAGCGCCGTTACTCAAACGGCAATTATGAAGAAATTCGGGTGAAAATTAAATTTCTGCAGCGCGAACGCTTTTTTTTTTCTTTTCAAACTTTTTTCAAAGAGCTTCTGGTGCATAATCAGCAGCTCATTTTCATTCCCCTCGCCGCATTTTTTCTTTCCTCTTTATATTACGGGAAGCAATTTCGGAGCCGTGATCGTCGAGGGGAAGACCTTGTTGACTGTAAAACTTAGCAGGAGCAGAAGCGGTAAATTTTTGAGATGCCGGGAGACGTGAAAATCTCGGTGAAGGTGAGGTTAAATCATCTTCCTTTTTCTTTGAAAGTTGTGGTGTTTTTCGTGACAAGGACGACGAGCCTCGCACATTCTTTGACGGCGGTTGTCCGTGTTCATGAACCAGTGTTTTGATCCCTGACACAGAGCTCGGCCGTTAAACCCAGTGGCGGGGGGTTGGAGGATCGGCCCACCTCATCCATCTCCTTGATAGACCAACTGTTCCTCATCACATGGGGTCTCGTGCACACACACACACACACACACACTCTTTTTACACATGCACACACCCTCTAAAAATATTTTAACTGTCGTATGCTGTGACCGTGAACACCCCCCCTCCTCCCCGCCAGTGAAAACACTTAATCAGCCTTATGGTCCAAGTTGACCCCCTGCCGCCGTCTCCATCCATCTCTTCACCCGCTCAGCTTTTTAATAACTTTGGATCGGGGTGATGAAGAGGGATTAGATTTGCCTTTGATGGTCAGCTGAACACGGGACCGCGCAGCGTAGAAAACACGCAAACTCGTGTCGGATGTTACACGTGCTTGGAACGTCGAACGGGTGGTAGCATGTATTTAGCTCTGCCTTTATGTCTATTTTCAGACAGGTTGGGGAAAAGCTGGATTCCTCTTGCTGTTGGAACCGCTTTACTCTATAGAGCCAGATAAAATGACTGGCACTCTTTCATACTGGCAGATTATACTGAATGAGAAGCATCGAGAAAGACGAGTCTTAACATTATCTACTGCTTCAGAATCACATAGACCGATGTTTTGGGACGCCGAGCGCAGCACCTCCTGAAATCACTTGTTTGTGTATGCATGAAAAGGAAAAATTGATTTCCCATTCTCCTCGGAGGATGATCGCTGAGATCTGACCCCGTGGCCTCGGCTCATACGCACAGGTTAGATGTCAAACGCGGGGTCGGGCTGGTGAATCCGCGAGGCTTTCATTGTGTATGCCGGTGTGTGTGTGTGTGTGTGCGTGCTAAAAAGAAAAATATGCAGGGCAAAAAAAAAAATGACTGAAGAAGTGTTGTCAAGAAAAACATAAAGCCGTGAAATAATAAGCACCTGTATGATGTAACACAATGGCAATGCGATACCTCTGCATTAAGAAGCGCCAGAAACGTTCAGATTCAGTCGTCTCAGGTCGTTTGTCTCGACTGGTTGCGTTTTGAGTCTGCACCCTGTGGTTGCGATCTGTTGGATGGCACATTTTGTTTTTCTTCATTCACATATTTGGAAGAGCGACAAAAATGTAGGAAACACCTCACAAAATAATGCAAACCAGCTCATTAAGTCCTCCAGTGTTTCCCACACGTAGACTTCACTTGGGCCGGCTGCCCTGGTATCTTAACGGGCGTCCAATCACATGTTTTTTGACCAATTTTAGCATTTTGTGGTAGCATTTTTTGTATCCATCAGAGAGAAAGACGCCATCAGAGATCGATTAACTAGTGGACAATTTGGCTTTCCCCTCCTTTCTGCTGTCAATCACACACAGAGAGAGATAATCTCTGGTATCACATCCCCCATGTAAACACACTGATTGCCACCTCTGACATTTAATGAAGGCGTACTTCTGCTGCCGTCGCTTTGCACAAACTTGTAAGTGCACCTGGTCGTTCTTATGTCGTTTTGGGCGCCTTTATAAAAGATGCCGCTGATGGGAGAGAGAAAACAGAAAGGAGAGGTGATTTAGAGTCTCATTCTAGGTCGTCAGACACCACTACACCACCTCAAAATAATCAATTTGTTGTATTTCATTCAGACGTGTACAGCAATTTAGATGGTTTCTATCATAAGCGGATGGTTTTATCCGCTCTCGGTAGAATCTGTCAGGAAAAAAACTCTAGAATACGCACCTCTAATCTGTCGTCTGCGGCGGACGCTCAAACACACACATTAGGCGCTAATACGTAGTAAAAGATGCACACCGCCCCCGTAAAGCCACTCGTATGCATAATGACGCTGAGATGTGCACCCTCTCCATCCTGCTCCCCCTCTAAGTGACTCTAATAGGTGTGTCTTCCCGGGTTGGAGAGCTATCTGATTACCCTTGACCTCCTCCCGCTCGTTTAACAATAGGACAAGATACGACACTGAATGAAGCGCTCCCCCCCTCCGCTCTCCTCCTCTCAGCTGTACTTAAAGATACGCAGCAGCAGCAGCAGCTCATCCGTCTGAACTCTCGGGGTGTCAAATTTATCAGGCCGATTTGTCCATATCTGGGTCACAGTCTTTATGAAAAAAAGGGCTGATTCGGATGAGGCGGAATGAAAACGGAGCGTCATTAGCAGGGGCTGAGGCTCGTTCGAGTTCGCAGCCCCCCAGATTTGAATAGCTGATTTCGAAAAAAAAAAAGAAACCAAATGAAACCGGCGTGTCGCAGCAGAACTCCGGGCTGGAGATTATGCCTGTTAATTTCCATAACGCGCGCTCAAATGAGGGGGTCCGTAAGCAAACAAACTCCCGTCTGCTCCCCTAATGCTTCCACCGGCGAATGTGATTAGCCTCTCCGTTTGCATGTATTATTCAATTTTTTAGGAAATGTAAAATCATGTCGGAGTGAATCACGATCTGAGTCGACTGTAGCAAACAATATTTTCAGGATTACTCGCTGTTTTCTTTGTCTGACAGCTCTAATTTTGTGTCAGCACGCAAATATTGGCAGCGTTTTCCCCTCAGTACTCGGCGGTTGTCACATAGGGAACTCTCGCGGCGGAGACGCGCCGTGGACGCGCGCTCGACTGTGTTTTCACACGCGAGAAATTGGAAGCAGTGAAGGAATTGCATTACACATTGCCGTCGCAAATGGGGGGAGAGATGTAAGTGTCTAAAACGCCGCTGTGTGTATAACCTTCGGCAGCATCGCCAATCAATATTGCTTCTCTCACCTAAGCTTATCTTCGCTCTCTCGGTTTGAAGGTGGAATTGTGTTTTAGTGAAGTATGACAGGCGGGAGGGAGAGGCGGCGCACGCACACACAAACGCGTGCGCGGCGGCGGCGTGACTGTTGAGAAAGAGCGGAACATTGAATCTCATTTCGCGAGCGCTCGACCTGAAATTGCCTGACATTCTCATGCAAACACGTCTGCTGACTCGCGGCTGATACGGTTATGATGTAAATGACGGGGAACGCGCGCACGCCCAAACACGCGGTCCATCACCCGAACGTTAACCGAACTGGTATCTGTCTTCAAGCTGTTTCCCCGTGCAGGCTGGGCGTGTGCGGCGAGGAGTAAAAGGACCGTCCATCTGGACGTGATGGCGATGGCGATGATAGCGGGTATCAGCGGGACGTGAAGGCTGAGAGCCTGCCAATCAGTGTCATCTCGCCCCCAAATATCGCTCCTTTGTGTCCGTCAGAGGAGCCATTTCTTTGCGGCGTCGGGGCCTGCGTAGGCGCATAAGCATCTTGAGATGTGTGTGTGTGTGCCACCTGCACACACACACACACACAGCTGCATGCAGGTTGCCGCGTTACTTTGATAGGCACGGACAAAGATAAAATGCCCGTGTGGGCGAGCTAAATAGAAGCCATCCATCACACACACTTGGCGAAAACCAAAAGAAAAAACCACTTCCATCGCGGTGACCGCTGGGCAAGGTTGCAGGTCCCGCGAGTCGGGGTCTGGTGATTGAGCAGAGGTTTGATGAGGTCCAAAGTTAGGCTCGGGGAGGAGGAGGTCAGAGTCTGATGATGTGGCGATAAGACTGTGTGTTTTGTGTCTTTTATTTATTTAGCTGGTTAATGGTTAACAGTGGACACCATAGATTGAATTTAAAGATAGATGACATCGTCCCGCCTTCTACAGAAATAAAGCTACGGGCGCTACAGTCTTGTGCCGGTCAAGATATGTAGAGGCAGTAGTGATTGGGTGTTGGAACGATTGGTAGCGAGGTCTTACCCATACACAATAATTAATTATTAATATTCCAAAATTGTTGCGCTATAATTTGTTCGTGGAGACGTTTTCCTTGTTTTTCTTGTGGAGCAAGAGGTTACAAGTGCGAACAGCCACAGTTTAGAAACGCTGTGCTTGTTAGATCGAAGCAATTTGTCTTGAGACGATGTTCCTGGGCTGATCGGTCTGATATATATTGTGCATCCCTACTCTTATGAAATCAAAAAGATATTTCAAAGCAAACTTGACAGAAATTTGAACACAAGGGTGATGAGAGCCATTTTTATATCTCGTGAAGGGGGCGGGGTTAATGACCTGTACTGCAGTCGGCCACCAGGGGGCGATTGCGGTGTTTTGGCTTCAGTTATCTTAGTGTCCATCCATATACAATCAATGTGAGAGACAGAATCCGTGTCCAAAATCACTAACTACCGTGGACTATAAAGTGATTTTGCCATTTTGTAGTGCTGTCCGAATGTACGCTGAGATGTATTATCCCCTATAGTTGGCTTACAGTATCCCACAATGCATCGTGAAAAGTAGTGAGCAACTGATGGTCACTAACCAAGCATTATATATCATCATGGAGGAGTAAAAATGACCCCAGCGGTGTCCAAAATTGAATTTCCATTTCAACAATGAGCTCAGCATATAGTCTGCTATATGGAACTCCCTATAGTTAGTAGGGGGCAGTGAAAGGGTGGGTGATATTGGACAAAGTAAGCCTCCTAGACCACAAGGTCTTGGGGATATCCAAGGCAATGACTGCCTCTAGTCAGGGTCAATAGTCATATTAACTTTTTATTAAAATTCCAAGATGGGAACCAGTAAAGTATTCAGCCGACGCTAATGTCCTAATGAGGCTGAGAGGCTTCATGCCAGAGTTGCTGATGTGCCAATCAGGGCGAAGAACTTGAGGCCTCGCCTGCGACGGCGATGCATGTGACTGAGCTGATGATGACACTGAACGCTGGCCGTATCTTTACACATGCAGCCGCCCGCAACCGCAAGCTGCATTCGTAATGCTCAAAGCCGCCAAGATCACATTTGTGCGGGATTATCTGAATGTAAAGGTTCTTCCAAAGCGTCTTCCGTGCATATGATGAATAAAGAGAGCTCGCAATGAAAGCACAAAATGCAGGTTAGTCATGAATTCAATCCCGGAGACAATGTGTCTCCCTGTTCGGGCCCACTCCAGGATAAGAACAACAGCTTAATACCTGAAATGTAAATGAACAAGCGCATTCGTGTGTCTGCGAGATGGGCAGGAGAGAGAAACGGGGAGGCGATAATATCCTGAAATTGTTCCCCTCGCAGTCTTTTGTTCCGCCGCCTCTGATAAATCCTGTGAAAATGATAGCTGGAGCAAAAAAGTAGGGGATGGCGAACAATAGAGGAGAAAAAAAGGAGAGGGAGGGTGAGAGCAAACATTACAGAGGGAGGGCAGGAGGGGGGGAGAGCGAGCAGGGAGGGGCGGCTGGGCGGCGTTTGGCAGGGAGCAGAGCCGATAGCAGTCGAGAGCTATTTGAGAAGATGAGATGGGAGAAAAGGTAAACGTCAGAGCGACACGGGGATTAGAGGAAACATCGGGAGAGAAGAAGAGGGAGGCTCTGTCAACAGGCCGTGATTGACGCCTGCGTGTGTGTGTACGCCGCGTTTTGTGTGTCAGATCCTTCAGCCCGGTGACTCATTGTGTTTTCACAAAATACAGATATGCATCCTCCGTCCATCTGTCTGCTCTAATCATGTGTAGACGTATACGGGAAAATACATCCGGTTATTTATAGAGTCATGTAAAACACGCTGGGATTACACTACACACCATCGTACCAGCTATGAAATTGGCAGTTGATGTTCACACTCAAGAGAAAGACAAATTGTTTGATACCACATACGTATTTTTACATATTTCTTAAAGGGACAGTTCACCAAATATTCTCTTACATGTAGTTCAATGTATCCATCCTGATCTTTTTGGTGTGGGTTGCCAAGTTTTAAAGATAACTACATGGCTGTCCGCCAAATACGAAACCAAAAAACTAACCTTAAAAACTCAACAGCAATGTCTCTTTCCAGAACTCATGGCCCGGTAACTCAAGATAACCCTTGGGCCTTGGTGTGAGCGGTTTCATGTCGGAACTATTTCATTCCTACCGAACTAAACCACATCTGCTGGATGGATTGGCACGGAACAATAATGACTTTTCCTCTAGCGCCACCGTCAGGTCAAACTTCAACTTTTTAGTCAACAGCAAAGTGAGTAAAATCGCAGGCTTTGCTATATTACAATGGCGAACCTGTATAATGGCTCAACCATTCGCACATCCGCTCTCTCCCTGATGGAGCAGCCATGGGAGCATTATTATTATTTATTTTTCCTTGCCCAAAGACACTCTGACATGCAGCCAGAGCCAGCAATCGAACCACTCAACCCTCCTGTTAGAGGACGACCCGCTCTTCCTCCTTAGCATTTAGCTCAAAGCAAACCTGCTGCGCCTGAGTGTAGCCTCTCGCAAACTCCCTGTCCTGTTTGTGAGTTGTCCGGATAATTCGGCTGTAATATGTGTCATCATTTCATAGTTTTCCAACAAAAAGCTGTTTACGTAATGGATGTAAACGCCCGATCTGAGTCGGGTTTATTCCTGTTCTGTGGTCCGGGTGTGTTTGACTGAGAGTCGAGTACATTCGTGTTTGATCCTCTCCCGGTTCAGGTGTGTGTTGGCGTGTGTTGGTGTGTGTGTGTCTGTCTGGATGGGTTGCCTGTCTGCTCCTCCCTGCCCCTTCTGTCTCGTACACGCGGCGCAGACCTGGCACTTCTTGCGCTGTGATGTAACACAACAACAGCTCTTTGTTGTGTCCGTTTTTTTGTTTTTTTTTTCTCGTGATGTAACCGCTCCGCTCACTGTTAAATGTCCTGTGTCTAAGCGTACGCCAGTGAATAAATCTGTGGGTGTTTACGTTCAGACGAGTGTGTGAAATTGTGTGTTTTCTGTGTGTGTGTGTGAGCACCCGGCGTGTCGGCAGAATTAGACATGTCTCCGGCGTTAAGCTCGTACGCGGCGCCGCTGACATTAATACCCCTGGCGGCACTGTTCGCTAGTTATCCTCCTGTGTCTTCCGTGTGATGTCAGTCCGCGGCAACCAGGGCAGAACGGAGAATAAAAAATGATAAAGCAAAGCGTTGACCTGAATGGCACGGCTCAGAGCCTTCTCCCCCCGATTACACTGCGAGGCAGCAGCCAGTCGGCGGGTAGACCTGAATGAGGTCTTTACTCTGAGCTGATAGCGGGGATTTACGCTGTAATTCGGGGGGCTTGGTCGTATCTTCAAAAGCAGCTAGACGCGCCGACGGGTTGTGACACTGGAAATTGTTGTCTCGAGAAAAAGCGGAATCGCGGAAAGTGTCAAGAAATCACTTTTTCCATCAGTCGGGCCCGCGACGGCAGAAAAACCTGAGCCTGATTACCGACGATTTCATTCTCAGCCACGGGTAAACGATACGGACCCGAGCGAAGATGCAGTGCGCGCCGCTTTGCATGCTCCTCGGGAGGCGTCGCGGAGAGAAAAATAAACGTTTTGGCGCTCTCGGTTTAATAATTTGTGCTCCTGAATTAGTAATTCCTGCTCCAGATTGCATCATTTGCGCTCTCAAATCGGGCGAGTCGCTTGTGTTTTCTGTTTAATAATTTGTGCATGAGGATTAATTAATTCCTGCTTTCGATTTGGTGTCACTTTTTGGCGTGAGACAGCTGCCTCCTCCCTCTCGCTCGCTTCCCAAATAAGCCACTCCTTGATGAAACATACACAGGGGCTGTGAATCCATAAATATCACAGATACAGTACAGCACATTACTGTGTAAAAAATATTTGGAGACAGTTCCAAAACCACAATAAAACCTTCATGTAACCGTTCGCACTTTGCTGAGTCTTGCGTTCACGTTTCACCGAGTAATCTCTCCTCTTATGAAGCTTTAAATAGCCATTAGCCGTCGCACCGCAGCGGGGAATAAAAAAAACACGTGCCTCTCCGATTTAAGAATGGATGTTTTCACGCACGTGGCGCAGCGGCGGTGACTCTATCAATCATTGATAGGCGACAGAGCAAATCCCTCGCAAGGCTCGTTAATAATTCAGACGCTCACCTATGAAGATACTGTATGTTTTCAGTGTTTCATTTCAGAGGCTCCCCCTCGATTGAGCGCGTTGAATGATTCATTTTGCGCTTCCACAGAAAATAGGCCCCCCGTGAAAGAGCAATGACGACAGAAACTCCAAAATTTCGATAGCTCTGTCCACTGAAGAGGAAGAGTTAGAGATGGCGTAATTGACTCTGAGGCCAGAATCGTAGGTTCAAAATGATGAACACAAAATATGTCAAAGACACAAGTAGGGATGTTTTGATGGCGGTGGGGTTCCACAATGAAACACTTCAGTCTCTGAATGATAGTTTTGTCGTGACATTCGTGGACCCAAGTAGATGAAACATAACCTGACTCTCGTCCAGATGAATTTCGTTCCGCCGAGCTCCACTCATCCATCTGGGATCGCTCCATTGGAGATGTGTTTCAGAAGGCTGGGCCATATCAAATAATCCTTGCATATGATTGGATAAACCACTTGTCTGTCATCTTTATTGACGTGCTACTTCAACCACTCAGAGCGAAACCAACCTGTGACGTTGATGAGAGCGACGTTCTTTTAACGAAAAAATATTGGGTAGATTGGACAACACGGATGAAATAGCAGCATCGATGTTGACGCTTGCTTCCTCGATGCGAGCCGCCATTGTTGTCTGAATCAAAACAGTCGCTTCTCCGCTACGTCACATCTACGAAACTCCCGCCCGGCGGTCCTGATTGGCTCTACCATGAAATCTGGTGCCGAAATCCTCCCAACGGAGGATCCAGATGTATGTGAGTGGAGCTCGGCGGAACGAAATGCATCTGGCGAGAGTCAGGTTAGATGAAACAAGCAGATTTTCATTAACCTCTGTCTTTTCATCGAGTGCCAACCGTGACGCTTCACACTTCTGTTTTAGGCGAACAATTATTTCGACAATTATTGAAAAGACTGCAGTGAATTTTGTCAACAGGCAGGCGTTCATGTTTCCCATCAGGAAGGCCAAAACTGTAACTTGTTCAGCACTTCCATAAAATCTAATTTGTCCTTAACGAGAATAACATTCCCGTCAGCCTCAACCCGTACTTTGTGAATCACAAACACTGTGACGATGGTAAACACCGGCGTGTCGGCATTGTATCTGTTGGCATGTTAAAACGCTCCTTTGTGCCCAAGCCTGGCAGATTCTCACCACTGATGTTCGCTTCATCGACGGAGGGAAAAGGTGTCTTGGCCGGGCTGCTTTTTACGAGCTGTCAGAGAGAGCGCTTTCCATTCATTGTTTGACTTCTACTCAAGTCTGGGGATTCACACTGGCAACCCTTCAAGCCCCCGTCTCCCCCTAAGCTCCAGGATATTTTCTAAATCTACTCTACATTTGGCCCCGGAGTTAATATCTTTAAACATTTTAGTTCTGGGCTAGAGTGGTCCAAATCCAATTCTCCGCAGCCTGAGAGTCCCATTATTTAGCTAATGCTCCCATTTTTTGGGGAGGGAGTCTGGTTCCATCCCGTTGAGTCCAATTTCGACCGGTCCTCTCCAGCAAGACTCATCTGGGCGCCATTACATCATCATTTCACCATTTTTTTTAATTTGATCCAACCTGAAACACTTAAACACACCAATCAGTCATTTCGCTGACACACGCCTCCCCGTCTGACCCGGAGGTTCGTCTGCGTGTGTGTGTGTGTGTGTGTGTGTGTGTGGAGGAGACCTTGAACACCGTTTGATGGTAATGAGAGTTCATTTTGTGGGTGTTAAAGCTGCCAACCAGCCGAAAGAATTAGCATCAGAATCAGCGTCAGCTGCACAGAGGACACTGATCTGAGTTAAGGCTCTCTGAATTATTGATTTCCACCTGCTGGAATCACTTCCTGTCTCCCTCGTCTCTCTCTTTCACGCCATCCGCATCGTTTTTCAATTTTTTTTTTTCGGTTTCGTGTCTTGTTTAATTGCCGTTTGTCGTCTGTAGGCTTTTGTATTTGTACAAAAGTTTTTTTTTTTGTTTTGCGTGCGTATTTGCGTTGATCCCCCAGCGGATGTGTCAACATAACAGCAGGGGCTAAGCTGTGTGTGTGTGTGTGTGTGTGTGTGTGTGCGCCAACCCCCCCTTCAGTGATATTAATATTAATTAATGTGCGCTGTCAAGGAGGCAGAGAAACAATTCATTGCTCACATTTATTGTATTAAGTGCCTCATGATTTATTAATGGGCATGTTTAAGGTTAGAGAAAAAAGAAAGGAACGGGGAAATTAGAGAAGAAGGGCAAACTATAAATTGATTCCTCCCACAAAGACAAAAGTCTATTAAAGTCATTTGTGAGCTCATTGAAATGTGGATTCTTTGGCCTTTTTAGTTTTTTATTCATCAGCTGGTGAAACTGTCGGCGTATCTCAATAGCGTCATTTTGATCGTGAATATCTGACTTTCATTTATCTGATTAGATGGATATCAGGTTTTCTCCCGGCACCCACGGGCTCTCGCCGAACGTCGACGCTGCTGTAGCATCGTTTAATGCCGTCAACATTAAGCGTCTCAGGTGACGTAGTGTAAAGAGCGAGAAAGTCTGCATACGGAGGAGGTTGGGGGTTGATGGATGAGTCAAACTCATCAAAATCAATCACTTCCTGTTTGTATTGTGGTTCAACAAGGACGACACGGTGACAAATACTCAACAGCTTGTGTGTTTTTATTCTGATAGAATCTTTAAGCTATTATTGCGGCGGCTTTATACAAAAAGATGCACGATAGCACTGGATTCAGAGGGAGAAACGGCGTCTGCTCTCTTTGGCTTGTAGCTTGTTCCCGGCTCCCGACCTGTTGGCGACTCAGCCGGACGTTAAGCTGACTATACTCAGCAGATGTCGGCGCCGGATTGTCGGGCTTTCAACAAGCTTGATTAGCGTCTTCGAACGGTTCACACGTGGCGATTTTGGGGGTCACGGGAGGAAGCGCTGATTTGCCTCTGATCTGGGGCTTTGTGTTGGCGATCTCCAGAAACCATCTCGTCTGGAGCCAAACCACCATCTTTTCCTAAACCTAACCGAGTAATTCTTGTGTCTAGATGTAGTAAAATAACATCACAATGCTGACCACTTGTTTAATAGTGTTTCCATGACGATAAAGGTCACCTGACTTGATCTATTCCTGCACATCCAAAACTCATAAAATACACTTTAAATGACACGTGAAGAGTTTAAAACACGTGGCACGAGATCCAAAATCTTCCTAAAAGTGACAAACTACGTATACGGCATTGGACGATACGGAGGCTCCCACTATAGATGACCTCAGTCTCTGCTTCCTCCAGTGCTTCTCATCTGTATGTGACACACGTCTGTGTTTATCTGTCGGGCTGAACGAGTCCACTCTCCCTGTTCAGCGTCCGTTCTTCGTACATTGCGGCGTCTTTCTGTCTCTCACACGCCATCTGTCCGTCCGTCGCCGTCTCTCTTAACAATCTCTCGCAGCAGTTGGTCTCCCGCCTCATCCCCCCACCACGTGTTATATGGGCTTGGCATGTCGCCGCATATCTATATTATTACACCTTGAAGAAATATGTCTCTATATGTGTGTGTGCGTGCGCGTGTGTGTGCGTACATGTTCCGTTTAATCGAGGCTCCCTGTTGGCACGCGGGACAAATTGATCAGTTGGTTTGCCAGCTGTCCTGGCAGATCTCTCCTTCTGTCTCTCTATTTCTCTAACCACAACCCCCCTCCTCCTTTTTTTTCCCCGACGCCCTCGTTTCCAGTTTAACTTGTATACCTTGGCAATGAAAAGGCGAAGGGATGAAGAAGAAAAAAACACGTCTTCTAATGACTGGAGTGGTCTTCCTTACGAGCATCTTCTTTTCTCCCCCTCGCCGTTGGACGCATCTGAGAGACTCCACATTCTCCCGTTGGCAGATGGCCGCCGGCCCATTTTGACTGATGTGACCTTTGCTGGCACCGGCTGCTGGCGGCGGCCGTCGGATGATGCCTCGCCGCGGAGAATGGCGGGCAGCGGGCGACGCCAGCTTCTTTTGTTATCTGAGCTGCACATATTGTCTTGATACACCCCTATCATTAGACACACATTTCCAAGGTGGGCCGGCGAAATGTGCATCCACGCTGAATCGAGGAGATAAGTCAGAGAGAAAAAAAAACACGCGGCCAGACACGAACACGGCTAGCCCCGCTTTTAAGCGTGATAGGTAGAAAATGCGAAACCCATTTCTGTTCTCACAGATCTATGCATAATTCCGCCTTGATTCGGGCGCTATTCACGCTTGATGTCCTTGGCGTGGCGAGGGAGGGATAGTGGCGGCGCGGTCAGGAACAAAGAGAGTCTACTCCAGAGCCGCTCGACAGTGTGTGTGTGTGTGTGTGTGTGTGAGTGTGTGTGCGCGTTTCTGTTATGTCCCCGTGCTTGGCTGTGCTGTGAGCTGAAAGCGAGAGGCTTTTCTCTGTGTAATGACAGATATTAGAAAGTCGATTACAAGGTTCTTACAGCCTCGGATACGCAACTCGCAGGCGCGCACACACACACGTGTACACAGGCGCCGAACACACTCGCTCGCTGCAGTCGGAGCCAGGAGAGGCTGACGAGGCCCGCTAATCGATGTGTGATGGCAGGCCTTTTGTGCGCCGCGCGTGTGTTTTGTTAGACCGGCTGAGTAAAAAGAGGTGGGATAACAGAGGCGCCCTTCGTTATTACGCCCGCGTCTTGATGAGCGTCCGTAAGCCCGAAGCATTTCGGGACAGCCGCCTTTGTGAAGTGCGTCTGTGTGCGCCTGGAATTGCCTCGTCTCAAACACAGACCTGTCCCCTCCTCTCCGCCGAATTCACTTTATTCCAGTGTGACACAGTGCCAGAGTGTATGAGACGTATTTCAGCATCTTTCTCCATAAAAAAATCTGGATTCAGTCCCTCGAAATCTCCGGCCATCCCTTCACATTTTGTTCACCGCTTGGTGAAACAAAATCAACTCACAAGATGAAATATTTCACAACTAATACAACCATACACCGTCTAAATTACATTTTCTCTCTTTTAGCCGACGCAGACTTTGGCTTAATCGCCTCGTTAAGTCGTCTCAAAACACATAAACCAGATTAAACTCACCAAAACAGCCTTGATTTGTCTTTCCACAAACAAATACGGGCGGTTGAAAAGGAATCCTTTTTCATCAATGCAACCTTCTGTTCCAGAAAGAAATATAACATGGGCCGTTTGGCTGCACGGCTAACTGAGCTAACGTGCTATCAGCAGCTAGTTGCTACAGCCAGTCAAAGCAAAGAGTGAGCAGCAGTTAGCGGGTAGTGGTTAGGATTATGGATCTTACCTGTTCCACCTTGAGCATGTTTGTGGTGTAACTGCTAACGTCGCTAACATTGGCTAACAATGTATTCAGCTTAGTTGGCTAGCTGGCTAATTGTAGCCACTCAGTAGGCACAACTTTGAATAAATCTTGATTTTTTTAAATGTTATTTATTGTCTTGACTGCACCAAAGTCTTGTCTTGTGGTTTTTGTTCTCTTCTCTTGAAGTTTCGTCGAACAGGAAATTGTTTGGGTTTTTTTTTTAGCATCATTTTGATATATCGGGAAGCTTTTTTAACAATGAACCTGGGTTGTCTGTCTGTCTAACCACCTGTCGGCGGATGCATCTATCCTTCGAGCCACTTCCCAAACGTGGGAAATTCTCTCCTGGAGAAAGGAAAAGCCTGCTGGAGGTTGCGTGCTCCTAATTGGAGGAGAGAGAGTTAAATCACGGGAATAAGACGAGAGGGGAGGATAAAGAGACGGGGGCGAAAGGCGAGGCTAAGAAAAAGAAAAGCCACGGAGAGTGTTGGAGGGATGAGAAAGACAGATGTATTAGGAGCGCTGGAAGAGAGCGGAGGAGAGAGAGAGAGAGAGCATGTTAGAGCCGAGTAGAGCGGTACAGTCTCAGAAGAGGGGAGAGCGGAGCGTCGAGCGCGAGCCGGCTCCCTGATTTCACACCCATTATCACCTGCTACAAAGGCACGGCGAGTGGAAAATGAAGGCGCATACAGGGAGAGTGTAAAATAACCTGTTTTATTCCGTGTGTTTACGCGCCGCCCCGTTGTCACACACACACACACACACACACACGCCGCATTGATAAGCTTCTGTTACACGGTTTTGTATTCTCGCGAGCCGCGCGATGTAAGGTCATGGGTGCTTATCACCCTCGCCCACATTCTCACCTTTCTCGCTCTCTCTCTCGTGTGTGTGTGAGTAGTAGTTGAGTGTCGCTGACTGTAGAGGGAGATGTTGGGAGGAGGGGGGGAGAAAAAAAAGCAATCAAATAAAGTGGGGAGATGTGGAGAACAATATTAAGTTTTGGGTTTGCAGTCGTATTCCTGCACACACACACCGCCTCGGCTTGTTTTCCTGCGCCGAGCTGGTTCAAATCCAGCAGCAGCCTTTGATGCCGTTCGCCAAGGCCACTGATCACGCCGTAATGCCAGAATTGTGTTTGTCAGATGGATTAAGCCGAAGTCTCCTCCGCTCTCCCCCCCCTTAATCATATCTTTTATCTCGTCTGCACCTCCCTGTGGATTCACTCGCTTTTCTGTTTTTCCCCTCCGTTCATTCTTAATTTTCTCTCTTGTGAATTATAAGGGAGATTATGGAGCTTTTTTTTTCTTCTTCTCTGGGTTTAACTCTGAGTTTCCGTGCAAAAGGGGAATGAATGGCTTTAAATTATTATAAGAGCTGAGGAATATCTTCCTTCTGTAGGATGAACTTGAGGGTTTGGGATTTCTCTCGCGTGTGATTCATGTGTTCATCCCCTCTGGAAGTATTCGCCTTCAAAAGTGGCGTTCCCCGTGTTAACGGAACGGAAAGAAAGAATTATGAGATCAAATTTCTCTTACACGTCCTAATGTCTGTGTGATCTTTCTTTTTTTTTCCCAGCATGCCCCCCTGGCTCCTACAAGATGTCCTCCAGGCAGCAGGAGTGTTTTCCCTGCCCGGCCAACAGCGTCGCGGAGGACGAGGGATCCGTGGTGTGCGTGTGCGAGGAGGACCACTTCAGAACGCCGCTGGACACGCCCTCGGCGCCGTGCACAAGTAATAAGATCACATGTTTATATTCCCGTGTGTGTGGCTGTTTTTCCCCGCATCATTTCATCTCGGCATCTCTTGAATAATTTCCCGTCTGTGAGCCAATCATTATCACGCCCACCCGCCCGAGCCTTTCGTATCCCCGCTCTTGCCGTCGGCCTCTTTATCCTTAAAGACCGCCTTGCCCCCGCGGTTTAACCCGTCCTTCACCCTGCATCCTTTCATCCCCCCACCCTTCTCATCTCATCACCTCTCCGCCTGACCCACGCCCACCTCGGCCCGGCTTCTGTCCCATCATCCATCCTCACTCTCCCGTCTCCAGCTCCTCCTCATCACCCCATTTCCATGTCTCATCTCCCCCCAACCTTCACCTCTCCTTCACGTATTGTATTCCTGTCATGCAGAGAAAAAAAACACCTAAAGACAGTTTTTGTGTTTATTTTAATCATCCCAGATTGTCAACCAGGATCAAGGGATTTATTTTGACGGTTTTAGCAGCGGTGCTTTTCTAAAGAAACTGTTTTTTCTTTTTAGATTTCTTTCCAAATCCGAGTAAATTGTCGCCAACAAAAACCCCGTCTCTCACCTCTTCGCTCTGCCCACGTACAGCTCACAAAACCAGCAAACCTGCAAACAGGAGGACTGCATTTTAAAACTAAAAAGATTAAATCTGCACCACACTTTCAAACTAGTTTAACGTTAACCTTTCTTTAAACCTCAGCGTAGTTTGTTGTCTAAACTAAGATTAAATTGAATCATGTTGCACCAAAACTTTAACCTCCAGTGATCCAGTTTTACTTTAAACTTACACTTGAGGAGGTTTACCTTTTAAAGGAGACACATTATGCTCATTTTCAGGTTCAGAATAGGTTTACATGCTTTAATGCTCAAAAGATTCATCCGTTATCTCACACTGTTTTAGCTCCTGTCCCTTTAAGGCCCTCCTCCTGAATACCCAGTCCGATCTGATTGGTCAGCTCACACACGCCTGAGCCAGCACCACCTACTGTGTCTCAGGTCAACTCTGTCGTCTTCTCAGCTTCCAGTTAGCTTTATATGCCCGTCTAACGTGAAGATGGGCATAAATTATGCAAATGTGCGACATGGTGATGTCAAGAAGTCACAAATTAAAGGGCGGGACTACTGACGAGACGTTTCAGACACTTCAGGAGCAGTGTTTTCTGCTGGAGAGAGGAGCTCCCGTCGGTGCAGACTTACCTACATATATAACACGCTGATGGAAAGGAAGACAACGAAAAAACATAATAGGTCTCCTTGAAACCTACACTTGAGGAGGCTGAACTTTAAAAACGGCTGCCTTTTTTTAAACAGATTGAGCAAAGAAACGATGAAATGCTTCAGAGAAAGTTAAGGGACGGACTCAACTCAGATGGGTTTTATAACGCTGCTGAATTTCTATCTGCGCTACACGTTCACCAAGGACACAAAGATCTGACTAACTGTCAGACATGGCAGGGAAAGAAACGCAGCTGTACCACCAGCGCTCCTGCTCCAGGTGGCTTTGAGAGCCACCGGATGATTCCAGACGGTGGATGGGAACCTGTTTGGCCTTCGCAACTTCGCTGCCTGCCAAAATGTCCGCGGAGTGAGAAATTGGATTCTCTATAGTGCACGTTCCGAAGTTTTTTCGCAACCAGATTGCACGGGTAGGGCCTGACCGCTGAATAGAAACACACTTGATAGCTGCAAAAAACAGACTTTTTAAGTGTGTGCCAATCCAAAGTGCTGCTACCTACGGGGTCCCTGTGCAGGTCAATGTGACATGTTCGTCATCCCGATGGGTCTTAAAGGGGCACTATGTCGTTTCGGAGAACAAATTCAAACACAGAATTTAACTGTTGCAATATCAATAATACAAAATCAGAAGTTGTTTTTTTTCATACCGAATAAACAAGCTGTTCTCAAAGGAATAAGTGTTTGGAGCTAGAAAGGTGGCAGGGTCCGCCACATATAAACAAAGTAAACAGTATTAAATTGTGTTGTCGTTTAAGGGAAGTTTGTTTATTCAGTTTATTCAGTCACAAAAACATTGAGAGTTTGTTTATTTAAGAATTAAAAATCAGTCAACAAAGATTTTTCTCTTCAAATTCAAATTTCTTTCCCCAAAACTACGTACTGCACCTTTAAGCTCTGGGCACGTCCATGACTGTATGTTAGCCGACACCAGATGCAGCCATCCGATAAATCCAGTCCTCGTCGGATCAAAAACTGCAGAGTCGCTCTTCCGCGGCGCGAGCGTCCTCGTGACCTTGCCCATTATTTTATATTTTTAAAGTGTGTGTTCCCCCTCTGCACCTGCGCGTACACTCTTTCTATCTCATCTAATGGTATACACACATTAAGGGTCCGTCGTTTTCTCCGCCTTTTTAACCTCCATCCCTTTTATCCCCCGTCAATCCTTCATCCCTCCTCCTCGCATCAGGTCAAAAATTATTCAGTACGTTCGTCCAAAAAGCCCATCGCCCCATTCTCTCCCATCTTTCTGCTTAACCTTGTGCATTCTCTCCATATTCCTCCACCTTTTTTTTTTTTTGCCTGACATTACAGATCCATTTTCTGCTGTACATCCATTATCCCCCCTCATTCACCGGACCACCCTACCCCACCCCCCCTTTTTCCTCTTGACCCCCTGAACGCACATCTCCCCTCCGTCCGTCTCCTCGGCTCAGGCGCTCATCGCTCTTCCTCCTGCCGATTGCCTCCTCGCATTTGCCTTCCCCTTCATCCTTTCATGCGTGTTATCACCCCATCCCTCTTTCCTCTGTCAGACCGAAATCTCATCCCTCTGTCCTCGAGCGACAAAGTCCATAATCTCATCCCCACTGTCCGCGCATTATCCGTTCATCCCTCACCTCTTAGCTTTTACCTCACCCCGTCTCTCGCGCGCGCCCCGATGCCTTTCCCCTCTCCAATAAAGATGCACTACAAGGCCAGTAAGACAAAGACCATACAGAGGAGGCCTATTGATTCCTGCACGGAGACCAGCTTATTGATATAGCTTAGTAATTAGATGGAGGAATAATGGGCTCTATATCCTGGTAGTACTCAGGGCAGTAAAACCTTCGGGTCACTCGGTCGGTGCGTGCGTATGTGTGTTCGTACACGCGCACATTCACTCGCGTGCGCATAAGCGTGCGGTCATACTAGCTTTCTACGCTAACTGCGACGGAGGGGTGTAATTACAGTATTGATCGCTGAGCTCTCTGATCCCTGTGTGATAACATTTATAGGAGCCTAATGACCACATTAATTATACTATTGATTCGGTAATTATGATCACCCCCAGATTCGGCTAATCCGCCGCATGGTGCGGATGGAGAAAGAGAGAGAGAGATAGGAAAAAGCTGATGAATCAAGAATCGGATATAAAGAAAAACGGGTGTGATGTGTGCGCCTTATTATCCCAACAATTAAAGCATAATACCAGTGTGATTTTATTATTTCCCTTCGCCATTAATGCCTCTGAAACATCTAAACTCGGATGCGTTTGCCACACTTTGACGGCTGTCCCTTTGTAATAACAGACTCTTGACTCTCACCTCATTCAGCTACATTATTTCAAATGAGAGTCGTGATGTTATACTTCCCTGACACGTTTAATTACCATTAAAAACGATGAATATTTACAAGACTCCCATTATAGCACACTGTTAAATATTTCCTGTTGGCAGCGAGGAGCCAATGGAAATGTGTTTTTTTTTTTATTATTCAGGTTCGGCAGAGTGGAAGTACTGCTGACAGGGCTGCATTGGCCCGCGATTGTAGCATAATAACTATAACGAAAATATATCTTAAAGTAATGCATAATGTTTGTCAATGTGTGTCCCCGTAAATGGGTTTTTGAAAACAGTGGGAGCTCCCCAGTGGGAGGATGAAGTTGCAGCGTAACGATTTTTAACTCCTGGCAGAGGAAGTAAATGCACAAAAGCAGACTTTTCATGGACCTTAATGGCAATAGTGTAAAAGAAAATTCAAAGAGCAGGTTTGGATTTGCCTCAGAAAATCTTTAACTTGGTTAAAATCAATGACTTATTCACTGGGAATATAAATCTCTTCTAATGATACCACACATTTGAATTAAAAATGCAATATGTAAAAAATTGGCTACCTGTCAAATTCAAACAGGGGCAGCATATCACCAGAGTGACTGCTAACTGCTGCTTATTGTGGCTGCCAATCGCTAGTTAGCTCTGTTAGCCTCACAGCTAGATGTCCGGACTGGGAGCCTGGAGTAGCAGTGACGTTTCGGGTGTTCACACTGCTGGCACAGGAGCTTTGGACCAGAACAAGCTGGGGTTAGCTGGTTAGCATGCTAACCTCAGTGGACGTCTCTACAACGCAACGTATCGATGTCATATAGTTGGAAACAGTTATATCTTCACGTTCTGTTGATCATTTTAGGTCATTTTGAATGTTTTCCACTAGAATCTTACACATTGCACCTTTAACATGTCGGTGATCTAACTATCTTCTAAGAGGGGGGAGTGTATCGTAGATATTGAGCTAGCAGCTACAGGCTAGTTGAGACAACATGGCTAGCATGGACCTTTAATGAGAACTAGATATAGCGTCGGAGGCTGAGCACAGTCCCTTCCTAAAAAAGGTGCTCTGTGGCACATAAAGTCAAAAAGCTTGACTTCCTGGGTATAAAATGACCTGAATCCTCTGCATCGTTGGACCCAACGGGTTGATTGCTTCAAAGCCTGGCGCTCTTTCTTGGGGTCTAGGATATCGCCGCTGGCTAAAATCTGCGAGCCAACATATTACCTACAATTACATTCCTGCGTTTGTCCCAGCCAGCATATTTTTTAGGCTTTATTGGCAATATTGTAAAAAACAACATCAAGAACATGTTTGATTTTCTGTGGAGCCAGAGAGTCACCTGGATGGAGGGGGCGGGAAAAGGAGACGGAAGACGGCAACAGAAGGGGAATGAAGGAGGGCAAAAGACGGGAAAGAGTTGTGGAGGTCAAGTTTTAATACACAAAGAAGAGAAACTCGAAGAGAAAGCAAGGCATAGGATGCACCAAAGCAGGGAGGGATGTCCAGAAAAAGAGGCCCAGCTGCGTCTGCATCAGATGTGTGTGTTTGTGTGTGTTCACACTCCGAATGCTCCCCGGGCTTACGTAACGCCGCGGCCCCACGTGTGTCCGGGAGCGGGACGCAGCTGCGCGTTTGACGACACGCACAGAGCAGCACACCTTCACTTATTCATCTCACAGCACATGCACACACATACAGGGACGCATATAAAATTCATGACCTTTAATGGACCGCAGCTCCCTTCAGCCTCGGTGCGCATTGGACCTGCAGGAAAAAAAGGCACAGGTCAGCCAGGACACTGACTCGGTAATGGGATACAGTCCTCCGGCCTGACATTTCGCAGCGATTTAAATACTGTATACTTTTTATGCGGCTCTTTTGTCACATATGGTGGTTCAAACGCTTGAGGTTTTTCAAACTGCATCCAAAGCCCTGCGCACCGGGCGGTGAGTGATGTAACTTTCCCGCCGATTTCATTGGCTTTGACAATTCGAGCGTAATGCAGACGTACATTATAATTATCTCACCGCAACGTTTGACACGCGCAGCTCTGTCACGGGCGGCTCAGACTGTTGTCCCTCGTTTTATAAATCAGATTCACGTTCCAGGAGAGTTAAAAGCCTTCTCCGTGACAGCTCACCTTTATTTACTGATGGCAAGTGGAGGATTTGTTCTGCGCGGCGCTGTTGACATAAGTGCATAATGGACAAACGTATCATCCCCGCTCGTGCACGCGCACACTCACAGATAAAACACAGATAAAAAGGCAATGTCGATCGCCTTATTGATAATCCCGCGGGTTGGAAAGAGTTTTTTTGCTCTGTTTTCAGCGAAATTGACTGCCGCCGGTCTGACAACAACGTGCTCTCCTCTCCGTCTGCATTATCAATAATCCCTCCTTCACGATAATGCCGCATAGACTCCACGATTTCAATTGCCTATTCCCATTAGAGTCCAATGGTTGCCACCGAACCAATTTCGTAACGCCAAATCCTGGATCAACCAGGATTATCATACATGATGTGCGAACCGAGGGCCCTGCGGTCGCACCACGGCAACCAGCTGCACTCGGACCATCAGTCATGTGAAAAAACGGCGAGCTTTAACAACGCGGCGTTAGAGCTGTCTCTTTAAGCCGCGCAGGTAATGTGTTACGGGCAAACGTGTTATTGCTTTTATTGATCCGGGGAGGTTTTACACAAACCGTTTTTTCCAGGAAATGCCTCGCTTCATATTTACAGTCACAGATTACAACAAGTGGACACCAGGAGGTCGTCTTTTAGGGTGAATGATGCTGCTGCTGTGTTTGAAAAAGTATTGGTGTTCAGGCCTACAAAAGGTCCAGTCCTCTCTATTTCTGCTGGATTAATACATTCTTTAAAGGTGCTATATGTAAGAATTGACCACTTGTTGAATTCCTTCTCCAAGCTCATAGGGGGCAGCGTATAACAAACTGCTAAGCGCTGCCGTTAGCTAGTGAGCTCATGTAACCATTGAGCTAGCAGTCGTATTAGCGACGGATGGGGAGCTCGAAGCACCAGGGGGATTGTTGGTGGTGTTTAATATCGGACTACCACCTGTTGGGGTAAAATCTGGCTAGGGGCTAGCTGGTTAGGATGCTAACTTCAACAAATATCCCTGAAACACAATTCATAGACAATAAAACTGTGATTTCTTCACATTCTTTAGTTGTCGTAAACCAAAATTCTTCCATACGGCACCTTTAAAGGTGTAACAATGAATGAAAATGTCAATTTTCTTACTCTTGTCTCTCCAGGGCCACCGTCCCCGCCTCGAGACCTGGTCTACACCCTGAAGCAGTCCACGCTGATCTTGGAGTGGGACGCGCCGTCCGACACCGGAGGCCGGGCCGATCTGACCTACAGCGTGGGCTGCAGGAGGTGCGTCGGCAGGCAGTGCGAGCCGTGCGGCGCGAGCGTCGGCTTCGTGCCCCAGCAGGTGGGCCTGACGGAAAGGACGGTGACCGTGGTCAACCTTCTCCCCAACACCAACTACACGTTCACCGTGGAGGCCTTGAACGGGGTGTCGGAGCTGCTGCCGAACAAGAGGTTCTACACGCAGGTCAACGTGTCGACGAGCCTGCCTGGTGAGTCCCAGTTCGGAATGTGCAGTGTGTGTGTGTGTGTGTGTGGTTATACACATGAAGGAGTTTTTTATATTTTAAAACAAAGTAGTCTGAAGGTAACAGACAACAGTCGAGCGAGAATGAGGTCACAGCGCATTTCCCAATAAAAGAAGAAGTAGCTCAAGTGAAACAAACCGGCACACTTCAGAGTCTCCGAGACTCTTTTTGCATTAGACTACATTACGTGTCAGCCGAGAATGAATTTTTAATCGGCCTGCGCTGCATGTGCTCCTCAATTTGCATATCTTACAGTAGGCTACATTCAAGGGAACTCTCTTTTGCTAATTCGAGTTAATTTGCAAGGAAAAATTAATATTTGCGCTTTATTTCGCTATAGATTGTGCTAATGTTAATGTTTAAATCCCGGCTGTGAGGGAAAAAAGATTATCTTCACGGCTACAGGATGTAATCTTTTGTAATGAGTTTTGCCGAGGAAACTTAGAACACAGCCTCGCACAATCTGCGGCCTTCGCTGACTTCTGAAGTTCTGTTTCATGAACTCATTAATTTCTCATAACATCAGCGGGGAGAATTGTCAATTCAGCAAGGTGTTCCTACACACACACACGGAGAGTGTATGCATATTCGTACTTTTAGATAAAAGTGCACACTATGGCTCTGTTCATAAATAGATTCATGCCTCGGACACGCGGTGACCGTCGAACTCGCTCGTGGTTTATGTCGATTCTCAACATGCAGCGACATACAGCTCTGAGCACACGTACACAACCGAATGTGCATCCTGCAGTGACTTTCATTCGTGTGCTACGCTCACGGTGCGCCTGTCGCTGCAGACGGAGCAAGAAAAGTCTCGCCGGTGGAGGTGATCTCATTTTCATCAGCACAAGTCTTCAGCAGGCCATTAGCCAGGGGCTTGAAAAAAGCACTTTGCCAAGTAGCCCTGTCAAGCAGCTCCGCGACGGCACTATTTGGAGGAGCTCAAGTGTGAAAAGACCAGACACACACACACAGACAGACTGAAGGAAAAAACCCGCAGGTACACACTCCGGCTCGTACGCCGACAAACAAAAACCCGCACATCCATTTACGCGTCGAACCCACTGTGCATATTTTCTTTTTTTTCGGAAAATCTTTGTTTACCCTGTTTGTTTGATTATCCTTTATTTGGAAAACGCTGAAAGAAATATTATCATGAATCATCGTGAAGCAAATGTGGTGTGAAGGCGGAGAGAGACTGACAGGTGCTGCACACGGAGGCAGGTGATGGAGAAACAATGAGCAAGTGAGAAAGTGTGTTTTTCTGCCACTAATTGGAAATTAGCTTAGAGGAATGTGCTGCATAATGAACGGAGGACTGTTAGTCATATGTGGGTGCTCGGATGGCAGCTTGCGCTCCGTGTGGGTCTGTGGTTGGTGTCGGGTGAGCTCTAATAGTTTGCTTTCTATAGAAGAAGAACCTGAAGGAAACATGCGTGTTGTACTTCGTGTGTTCAGAGCGGAGGATCATGACTGTGCGTACACAGACGGGTTAAGAAGATTGCTGAAGGGTTTTTTTTAATGAGTGTGTGTGCTTCTCAGTGGCCCAGATTATCTTGTTGACCAACTGTAAACGTTACGTAAGCGTAACATCTGGTCGTGTGGACCACATAGGGTGAGTGTGAGGCTAAAGGCCACAGCTTTACGTGTACCGTATGCGCCGCTTCATCTCACTGTGAGTTCAGTGAGTTAAAACTGCAGCGTTTTCCTAGAAAAGCAATCTTGTTTTTGCAAAGACATTAGGTCAGCGTGTTTGACTTCCCGCTAATGACATTTTCTATCTTAAAGCCGCAGTATGTAGGAACTTGCATCTTGCATCGTCACGGCTAACCGCTGCTTACTGTAGCCACAATTAGCTAGTTAGCTGTGCAGCTAGCAGCCCCGACTCCAAGCTGGAAGCACCAGGAAATTGTTGGTGTTTACATCTCTACAACAGGAGATGGACCAGGGCTAGCTGGTTAGCATGCTAACTCTGCAACACGACATTTTTCGATGCTTTCAACTAAAATTCTTGTTGTACATGTTGCACCTTTACACAATATTTGACCATTAGGGGGAAGAAAAGACAAAAATAAAAGCTAAAAAACACAGGCTGCCAATGCTAGGAGTTGCTTTGGCTAACTTTTCGGCTAATATTTTCCTTCCGACGCGTCCAGCAGATACAAAACTAGCCACAAATCTTAGTTTGCTAAATTCTCACCCTTCTTCACGAGTCACTGGTGTATAAATACAAGTCCATTTACTGGTCTCCTTCGAATCCGTGCTTTAATCATGTCTCCATCTTGGATCTTTGAATGCTTTCTCATGCTGGGTAGATTGTGTTCCGTCTGCTTCTTTATTGGAGCGCTAGTAAGAGCCGCTAGCCAGTAATCCCTGAGCTACAAGGTAAGGGACACTGCATCAGAAAAAGGACAAACCTGAGGTGATTATTTTCCCCGTGCCCACGGTTCTTTCAACCTTTCTCCCTTTTATCTCCTCGTCCCCGTCCGTCTGTCTTGTCAGCAGTTGCCATGGCGTTGATTCGTGGTTATTATGGGGTATTAGGGTGTGAGTTGTCCCGCTAACCGTGTCATCCAGAGGGATTGGACAAGGGGTTAGGAGAGTGTGTTTGCAAGGGGGTTTCAGAAGACTTTGTGTGTCAGGGAGGATTTAGACTGACATTTGGTGTGTGGTGGTTAATGCCGCCTGACTGTGTGTGTGTGTGTGTGTGACAGAGAGAGAGAGCTTTTGAAAAAATGGTATTTGATTTTGAAATGTGCTTTAGAATTACGTCCCGTGCGTCTCGTCTTACCTCTCCTGACACGTCAGGCTTCTGACCAGACCTCTGGTTCACACACACGACCAGCAGAGCGTGGTCCAGATCAGCGGCTAACCAACTGAAGATCCCCCTAAACCCCCATCGTGCCAGCTCTCCTCGATGTATGGCCGTCCCCCAGGGGCCAAGTGGTTTAGGGTTTGGTGAATGTCAGCAGCGGCACGAGAAATTAGATTAGATGGACTTTACTGAGACCACAATGGGGAAATTCACTTGTGACAACAGCTCACGATGCAAAAGGAAGAGTCGGACAATCTGCTCAGTTGTATCAGGCGTGGGATGTGTTTTATAGATGGTGGAAACAGTCAACATCAAGTAAAACTGAAGACGGATTCAAGACATCATATGTAACATTTCTGCATTCAAATTAAAGTTTTATGTTGGTTGTTGCTACGACTTCCAAAGGAAACGTCAGATGATACGTGAGGAGGGAAGTAGGCTAACCTGAATTAACAAAACATGAGTAAAACTTTTTTACATTGTCTGTGAACATTTCTGCCCGAGTCACATCTGATAGATTTTCATCAGCACCGACGGCTGTTTAACAAGGAAGACGACAGTCCCATGATCCCACGCTGACGTCATCAATCAGAAATGACATTACATTTAAAGGGCAACTGGCCCGATTTTACTTGAATGTGTGTTTACAGGTCTTGTGGAGTCCTACTGCTCATGTGGAAAAGAAAAGTAGTGCAGAGCCTTGTGGCCTCGGAGGAAAGCTGCATGTAATCGGACACGTTGCCTCCGGCGATGTCTCTTAACAGCGTGTTGTTGCTGCATGTTTTATGCCGGACCAGTGGACTGCTCCTCAAAAACCTGGTGCCTACATTACCCACAGTGCAACTTCGATTACAAGCAGCTTCCTCTGGAGCCACTAAACCTTTACACTGCTTTTTTTTGTACATGTGCAGTCCTGTAAACACACTTCAATGTCTAAAGATTGGCGGAGTTACCCTTTAAATTTCACTGTAGTTAATCTCACCCTCCTTCATGTGCAGCCTCTTCATCCCTCTGTTTCTTGCTTGTGTTTTCGACTAGAAATGCAGTCTGTAGGATGGTAATTTTTTTTGAAAAGTAAGTAAATAAGACGCCACCCTCGCTCAGTATCCGGCCCGTTTATATCATATCAGACGGCGCAAACTATCAGAGAGGAGAACATAATGTTTCCATCCGCTTTTAGCATCACTGCCTCAAGCTAAACCCCATAAGGACGCCGCGTGCCTCGTGTTCGCTACAGGATACGTTTCATTTGAAAACATCGTTGGGGAGGGGGGTCGATCGGGGTCTCCGTGCACGGCGAGGCGAGGCAGCTCATCTGAAGGAGCATGCGGTGTAATTGTCAGCAAAAAAATCCCCCGTGCAGCCGGGTCAGGTAACGGAATCGGAAACTTTTTTTTTTTTTTTCTCAACCTCGTGTCCGTACAGTCGCGTGTGCACCCCCACACCGAGACTTTACACCATCAAAACTCACTGACCTTTATGAATACTGCAGCGGGGATTTGGAGCAAAGCTAACACAGCAGCACACACACACACACACACACACACTGGCTTTCTCTCTCGCCACCTCATCATCTCTTTATTACTTTTCGCCTTTTTTTCCCTCCCTCCTCCTCCCCTCCTGTCTCCTATCCCGATCTCTTCTTCTTTTTTTACCCTCTATTTCCTCCCTCATTTCCCCGCCACCTTTATCCTTTCCTGCTCTCCCCATAAACTCACTATTCTTAGATGGTAATTTCTCCCCTTCCTCCTTCCTCCTCCTCCTCCTCCTCCTGCCTCTCCATCCCCCGAACCACTCTCCCCTGCTATCGTCGCCTCGCCTCGACATAATCTCCGCTGCCCTCTTCCTCCTCACCTCTCCCGCTTCACTCTCTATCCTCTCCGCCGCAACTCTTTCCCCTCCCCACCTTCTCCGACTGTACCATATTTGTTTTTTTCTGGGCACGGTAAGCTTGTTAGCGGCGGGCGGGGGGTATGGCTTAGCTGGCAAGCTGAGGGGCCGAGAAAAGCCCGAGGATTTAAGGGCATGGTCTGAGATTGGCGTGGAAAAAAAAAAAGGGTGCTAAGGGATGTTTTATTACGGCCAAAAAGCCCAAACCACACACACAGATCACAGAGGGGGGTCCGATTTAGATTTATGCATAGACTGAGATTGTATTTTCTTAGCGGATGAAAAAACTGAATTTTTCAATCTAGCGACATTAAAATCCCCCCACCGCAAATGAATTTCTTTAAAAGCGTCTCCTCGAGCTGGATTCTTGCACATGCACCGTGGAAAGAGAAGTGGATTTTTTTCTCCCAGACGGACGGGTTTTTTATTTTTTTATTTTTTTTATCAGAACTCTCCAGGCCACCGAGGGGAAAAAGGGGGGAGTTTTGCACGGTGTGTCATGGATGGGTGGATGGATAAAAGGAAAGAGAGAGAGAGAGAGCGAGAGAGGGTGGGAGGGATAGAAACAGGCCTGGGGTTTGCGTGAGGAGATGGGGCATGGGCGCTGGGTAAATGGGGGGATCATTTTTGCCCTGGGCTCATGGGGCCCCTTATCCAGCTGTGGATTAGACATGCATATGTGTGTGTGTGTGTGTGTGTGTGTGTGTGAACCAGGCCGTACACGCACTTACACGTGTCCGCTTCGTGCTCGCGTGCCACACTGCTTCATGCTTGATTTGTGTATGTACAAGAAAAAAGATGCGATAATGACGTCTTGCCTCAGAATTGTTCACTGTTTGTGGGTTTTGTGTGTGCGTGTGTGTGATCAAAACACACTTGGGTTGAATGTCTCGGCCCCCGGTGGTACATCCAAAGCGCTTTAGCTGAGGCAGGGGGAAGAAGAGAGGGAGGCGAGAGGGAGGTGGGAGGCTGCGGAGACGGGGGGGCGGAGGTGCGGGTCAGGGAGGAGGACGGATTGGCATTTCAATATCCTGAGAGGATTACGGGCCGGGCTTTAGATGGCTGGTCCCCGCGGAGTTACATGCGCCTGAGAGATGGACGCATAAAAGGGAGGAGAGGAGAGAGGGATGAATGTAGAGCGGGAGGGGATGGGGAGAGGTGAGCGGCGCAGCATTGTGAGCAGGACGCCTCGCGGGTGCAGAGGAGGAGGCGTGGGGCGAGGATGCACACACATGGCTTCAAAATGGCGCGCACGCAGGAGAAACTTTTTTTGTTGTTGTTGTCGTCGTGTGAAGCGCGCGGAGCTATCTGGCGGCTCGGGAAAAAAACAACGCACAGGGAACGGGTGTACGAGTTTCTTGTGCATGGAGATGAGAGGAGGGCAGGAAGGTCTCGAGATGAGAAGGGAGAAACATGAAGAGGCGAAGACGGCGAAGCGCAAGCGAGGAAAAGTGAGATGAGCGACGCGGCGTACATAGTTTAACACACTTGAGTTTAAGGAACTCGGAGGGAATGTGGTAGAATTCAGGTTCAACTGGTGGAAGAAGCTCGCAGATCATTTACTCGAGTAAAAGTGTGGAAAGCACAGCGAGAAATTTCTCCGCTACTTCAGTCTGGTTAAGGTCCCAGTACAGTCTGATAAATGTACTCAAATATTACTAAAGTACTGATTCTATTATTATATAATCATATTCATGGATTTGAAAAGAAGAAAAAAGTTTTGCGGCAAAAATATATATTTATTTTGGGGGAAAATTTTGTTTTGTTGTGAAATATCGCTGAGGTTTAACGCTTCGGGCCTCAAGCAGTTACTTAAAGAAAATCGTCTGAGAACGTTAAAAGGGGAATCTCTCTGTTGTGGGAATTTGTGACCAGCTCACAGGCATCTCAAACGATGACAACAAGCCTAAAAAAAAGGTTTGGATCCACTGCTAGGATCTTGAACAACGCCTTACGTATTTCGTTAGCTTATTAAATGTAGCTTTTGGCGGCAACCAGGCCACGTTTGATGGTCACGTTTTTGGCCCATGAGGCTAAAAATTTGAGTGTGTGTGTGTCACTTTGGGGGACACACACCAGACTCAAGTAAAAGTTTTGTAAAACGGAGATTTATGGGTCAGTGGTAAAGGTTCAAGAAATCAAAGATGACCTCAAAATTACTAAATAGACTAATAGTTTTAAGTTGTTCAAACTTTTTAGTTCACAGAAATTAAATGTAATCGTCTGCATAGAGTTTGACTTGATAATTCTGAGGTCATCTGTTCCTGACTTTAAAAGTTTACTGTGTAGGGTTTGGGCCTGGCCAGGGTTCGAATTTGGATTAGACACGCAGAGTTAGGGGTCAGGAAATAAATTTAAGTCCATATAAAGTCCCCAAAAGTGACAAAAAAGCATGCCAGTGAGTGCGAAGGTGTGCGTTTGCGTGCCAATTGGCCAAAAAGGGGCGTGGCTCTAGAAGGAACCTATAACAAAAAGGCGCTTCACTTCCAAACACATTAACGTAACGTGACCAAACTTATATAACTGGCTGGTGTATCATTTCATGTAATGTCAGTGTTTGAATAATGAAAACAAAGGAGCGTAAATGGAGCGACAAAGTTGATGTAGCACCTCTCGCGATTTCCTCTCTGGCTCCCTCCGTCCACGTTCCGCTTTAACCGGTTGAATATTCATAAGTCTGAATTAACTCGGGATCACGCCGCCTCTCGATCATCCCCGTCAGGTAATGTTTGTTTCGTTCTCTCCCTCCGCTGATTGAGCGCTCGTCTGCTTCTCTGTCGTTTAGCTTCCAGCAGCCCTTTTTTTTCTTTTCCCCTCCACTTTCACACCTCTCCGCCGTCTCTCCCCTCTCATCCCCGCCTCCAGCCCCCTTCGCGTGGAGGCGTTTGGATCCTTTTTTTGCCTCCTTAATTAGAAGTGATGGGGAAGGTGAGGCTTCAGCGGGCACCAAATGAATAGAGTCATCAAGCTACTTTTCAGGACTATAGCCCAGCCACTTAAGACGCTTTTTCACCCTGTGATGGGAATTTTAATTGCCTGCCTCTTGGCTTATAATTGGAGTCTATGAAGAGGCGCTCTCAGGGTCTTTAGTATGTGTGCTCTGCGTGTGGATTTTACAGGCTGTTTCTTGTTGTTCGGGGAATTGTAGTGGAACAGAAACAAAGCTCGCAGGTAGTTGATGACACGCTCGCGATGTTATCCCTCGCAATCAGAGTTGTACGCGAGGCTCGAGGGCTGTCTTTGATGCACGTCTCTGCCAAAACCCCCTCTCGGGGAGGAGGGGGAGAGGAAAACGGGTGAGAACACAAACTCAAAAACGTCGCGAAGGAAAAGTTCAAACTTCAAAATCGCTATCTCATTTCCTCCGTCTAATGCCTTGTGAGGTCTCGTTCGTGCCTCCGTCGAGCGAAGCCGGGCTGTTGTTTGCGTGTGCGTGCCATCTTTTTCTTTTTTTTTTTGCTGGAGGCGAGGGGAGGTTGGCGGCGTCCTGCTGTGCCGGAGAGAGAGAGAGGAGATGCAGCTGTCTGTCTGAATGACAGCGGGCTCTGATACAGCAGTAGGTGGGAGACAGACAGTTCAGCTCATCAGACCGGCGATGCACACGAACACACACACACACACACACACACACACAGATACATCTCTTCCCTCCATGTCAAGCTATTTTGTCTCCTCCTTAGAATAGATGTTTGAATTACCTGATGAAAATGTCGTCAGTAACCCAATGCAAGTATCACAATAATGAAGGAATGTAACCTGATTACTTTCCATTACTTTTGGATTAAAACAAAACCAAACACATGCAAATGAGGACTTCAGAAGAGAAATATCAATACTTTCTGTCAGAATACACACTTGATTTGCTAAATTCATCTGTAATCTGATTACATCTCTTTTTCTAAACAGAATACAGTTAAATCTTTTATGGTATCCCAATTATGTAATCCTGTTACATGTATTCCATTACTCCCAAAGCCAGTGTTGTAGGACTCACTCGACCATTTGACAGCTTTATTAACTACGTTTACAAATTTAGATTTGACATATAAAATGTATGTTCAGCTCAAAAAATATGATTGTTTTTAATAGATTAAACTACTTAACAGTAAATAAAATAGACCAACTAAAAGTCTATATAATATACTAATTTACATTTACTTAAAGTATAGTTTATTCACAAAGTAACAATTTAACTTGTAAAGGAATATTTTTATGTTGCAGTATTGTTGTTTTATCAATTAAAGGAACAGTTCACCCGTAAATGAAGAATTCTGTCATTATGTACTCAACCGTAGCGATCGAAAAGTCAGGTGAAGTTTGTTGTCGTCCGCCACAAATTTCTGTTGTTTTAAAATGTTAAGGAAACGATGGAATGGAGCATAAAGTGGCACGTAGAGCTCGTCCAGTAAAATCAAAGTCTCAGGGAAGCTTTAGGATCTCGAATTGATTTTAAAAGACCCACCTTTTATAGCAGCTACAGTGAAGATTTCTGCTTTAAAAGTCGTAAATAATGTCTTTTTAAAGTCAGTTTGGCATCTCTGGGCTGTTTAGACTTGGATCAGGCCGGACGAGCTGTACGGAGGGATGTTTTGTGGACTGCCAAACTTCTTTCCCCTTTTCCTTCGGCATCAAGGGGAGCAGATCGTGACTGAATCCTCCTTCTTTGGGTGAACTTATCCTTAAAGTAAAACATCTAAACGCTCCCTCCAGCGCTTTATTCTCCAAACCCAAAATACACTTTATGAGATCACCCCCCTCTTCTCCACATGTTTGGCTCGCACTTGCCTCGAATTTGCACTCGCACCGTTGTCAGTAGAACCTGAAAGAGGATGCGGAGATGTGAGCGTACATCGTGTGCACGCATTTTGCTCTCCTTGCAAGTCTGCCGGGGCAGATAGAGTGTTTTTCCTCACCTTCTTAGCCAAACCCCTGCAGCAGGATCGGGTCAGCCGCTGTGTGTGTGCGTGCGTTCCTGTGAATGTGCGTGCGTGTGTGTGTGTGTGTGTGGCTGTTGTGTTTTTATTTGTTCGAGGCTTCGGGCTGAGGCTGTCTGGCTTGACGGACATGTCGTGATCAGACCAATGCCTCTGCCTTAAGGCGAAAGCACACTGGGCCTGGAGAGTGTTCTGAGTCAGTCAGTGTGCAACTGTCAAGAGCAGTTTAAGCAAGTAGGGCCAAGTCGTTCTCCCCTGATGGGGTTGTGGGATGCCAGATTTGACAGATTTCCCGGCCGAGCCAACAGGTTAAAGGTGGTTTTTCAGCATTCAGCGGGTCCGTTGTCTTAAAATCATCCTCTAATCCGACCCGACAAAGATCCCTTACGCCATCTTATTATCATCTTCAATTGCATGCATGTGCAGGAATGTTTTGCATCTTTATTGTTAGCTCATATTCAGGTGTTTTTTTTTTGCACAGCTGGATTATGTTGATCGGGCCCTTTTGAATGCATCGTACAGACGGAGACTCTTTGTCCCGCTTGCTCGCTCGCTCGCTGTTCTGCGCTTTCTCTCGCACGCCCACCTGCTGACTGACACATTTAATCATTCCATCACTGAGGCGCTCCTCTCTCTCTCTCTCTCTCACACACACACACACACTCTCAGACACGCACACACAGCGCGGCGGATCAGTCCCTGCAACATATAATCTTGTAGTTTAGATGGAAATGTGTCCTATCGAGGTGTCTTCCCCGCACCATTCCCCCCTCTAACAGACAAAAACATCCACATTTGTCTTTGTGTTACACTCAGACAAGACTCCAAACACCTCACCTCCCATTTTCTTGCTTTACTGACATGAATGGTAGCAGCTCCAGATAGTGCCAGTCTCTGACAGCATCTGGTCACCCCGCCTCTGAAGCAGGATCCCGAATAATATCATTTTCCCCGTTGCTCTTTCTTACAGTATGTTCCTACTTTGGTTATTTGCCGCGGAGCAGAATAATTGTGCGTACGGGTGTGTGTTTGGGACGAGGCGTCCAGGTGGCTGGATGCTGATAGGGCAGATAAGACTGAGTGTTGAGCGGGGACGGGTTGCCAGATAGCGCCCCGCTGCTGAGGCGGGCTGATAGCCGCAGATTAAAACAGCAAGACTCGCTGCGAGATAGTGAGACCTGGGTGGGGGTAGCTGCTCTTCTGTACAACATCATTAGATTAGGATGCAATCACATGCATGCACATATAGCCACCCGTTGAAGGGCGGAATAAAGATGTGGAACATTTGAACGGAATAGTTTTGGATTGACAAAAGTGTAAACCTACTTCACTCACTGGTTTGAGGACTACTGTAGCCTCGAGTTTGGCGTTACGGCTGTCGCCATCTTGGGTTTTTTGGAGCCAGAAGTGACCATATTTGGACAAGAGGGGAGGATATCCTGATTGGGTCTGATGGAGAGCCCGAGAAAATGCTGTGGTAGCAGCTTGTCAATCACAAGGTAGCCACGCCCTAAAGCACACCCTGTTTATTGTCTAGTTTACTCTAAATCGGACCAGAATTTGAAACAAGACTTCGGACAACACTTGAGACCATAAACTCCTCAGGAAACCGTTTAGTGGGGTAATAATTCAAGTTTGAAGTGGGGCCATTTTCTCATAAGCTTACATACTATCAGAACCTTCTTTTTTAAACCAACCAGAGTCGCCCCCTAATGGCCATTAGAAAGAATGCAGGTTTAAGGCCCTTCTGCATTGGCATTGGTTTTCTCTGTCCTTCCATTTGTTTGTCAGTTTGTCAGCAGGATTACACAGAAACATCTGGATTTCCACCAAACTTGGATGCACTTGAAAAGACTTCCATCAACTTGGAAGCTAGTAGCTCCAAAAATATAGGGGGCAGCACATCACCTGGTTAACTGACAACTGCTGCTCTTTGCTAGCTATCCTTGGCTGTAGCTAGCTACTGTTAGCTAATTAGCTCATGGCTCTCTTCGCCGTTTAGCCAGTGGCCCTGGAGTTCACCAAGGGCAGAGGTCCTCAGCTCAACCCAGTTTAGCAGCCTGAGAGCGAACACGACCAGACCTCCAAGACTGACGGAGGTCCGTTTGACGGCAGGTGATAAAGAAGGAGGTGATTTACAGCAGCTCCGAGCAGGACAAAAGACATAACCTTACCTAATGAACTGAGGCTTTATTATGAACCAGAATGATTGTGGAAAGACAAACCAAGACTGTTTTGGTGAGTTTTATTTAGTTTAAGTCCAGTTTGAATTAAATGTGTTTTACGATGAGATAAGTAGGCAATTTCTTGACATTTTGGGAGTTTATATAGCTCAATTATGAGTCTAAAACCTCTCTTTTAAGGCACTTCTGCATTGGATTCACTTTTCCGACCCGGGGGCTACATCTATAATTTGTCAGTTCGCTATCTCTTTATTAATTCAATCCAAGTAGTGAATAATGAATTTAAAATGTTTAAAGATGTTTATGCGCGTCGGCTTACTTTAGTCAGCCGCGTTAGAACTTATTTAGATCTCACGGCGATACGATTCACTTATGTTGTGTCATTCTTTCAAATTGAGATCAGGGATTTACGCGAGATTTCTTTTCATTCTCAGTGATCTCATTGCGACGGCTCGATGTAACCCTTCAATATCCCACCCTTTTCATTTCTTGCATCAAAGAGCTGCAGAAAATCGCTTCCACTTCTGTGCTCTTAGTTATGTCGGTACGAGGAACGCTTTAAATGGACCCTCTGAGAAGATGCTACAGGATTCCTCCACACAGACGATGAACGTGTGCATCAGTGGATTCTGGCCTCAGATAGTCAAACGTCTGTCAGCGGGATATTTCAATCGGTTCCATTTACTGCTTTTTGCATTGATGAAAAGTTTAGTTTGTGGCCTCGCGTCATTGTAAAAGTTAAAGACAGCGAAAGCGCACGAGAAACCCACACAACTCCTCGGCCGTTTCAAACTTTGATGACTTTATTAAAGTGGCGCTTGTGCAAATGCACGCTCCGCTGGGATTTTGGATACCGCTGAGAGAAACGCTCGTGGCGGTAGGTGTATAAAAAGCCCCAGGGACAGCCAAACCAAAAGAAAAACGTAATGTTCCCGCTCGTCTGCTGTCAGTCACATAAATCGATGCACTTCACTTTCAGTTTAACCCCGGGGTAGAAGCCCGTGGTGCTGAGCCCAGAGGGAACGACGCTCTGGCTTCCCATTAACCCTTTGAATACGAACGGGCCTGACAGATACGTTTCTCTCAATCACTCCGTCCCACGACTTAACAGCTAACACACTCTGTCTCGTCTCTTCGTTTCCTAACACCCGTGCAGTCGCTCACTCTTTAATATGCGTGGGCACACAGGAGCGCGTAATAAGTTCCACGCGTGGCGGAGACGGCGAGAACGAGTAGAACAACGAAACCCCCTCCTGACAAGATGGATGTCATCTCGGCAGAGGCACAAACAGGCCTGCGGGGAACAGCAGATTCCCCTGAGAGCGGGGATGGAGACGGAGCCGGGCCGGGGAAGGGAAGGGAGGGCGAGATAAGGAGATCGAGAGACACTGAGAGGGAGAAGGAGAGAGAGAGAGAGTTTCCAGAGAAAGAGGAGGAAAGTAAGAACGACTGCGAGATGTTCAGCCCGTCGGCCCTGGGGAGAGCAGCTCCTCTGCCTGTCTCCTTTGATAACGGCACACAGATGCCAGTTGCACCTGAGCTGCCTCTGTGCACACGGAGCCTACAGCTGCCATTTTGTGCCAGAGCCTATTCATAGATCTACCTGCCACAGAGACCAGAGCGCGGAGGCTGCCACATAACCTCCAGTGTGTGTGTCTGCAGGACTGGGCCTGAACAGTCATAGATGATGTATGAGCGATCGTCAATCATCAAATCATCAAAACAACACAAAAGTGAGACGGTTATAAAACATTAAAATTACCAGCGGCGTCATGAAAAATCAAATTTGTATCTCATATTTTTCTTTTAACCAAAGTTACTGGTTATGCCAGTTTAAAAAATGATTAAAGGTTTGTTTGGTTTTTTTTCCTTTTAACGTCTTTACTTATTCAAATAACATGAAAAGCGGCAGAACTTTCACTTTGTTGTCTGGAGCGCTATGAAACGTACCCACAGTCTCAACAAAATCACAATCTATAAAACCTCCGTGTGCGCCTCCTGTTTGCCTTCCATTGCACTTCCTCAAAGCTCAGTGTTTTCGCTCTCATCGCGGCGGCCCTTTGAAGTGCACAGACCATTATCCGTATCGGTGATTGGTATGTGTACGGCGAAGCTTTCATGCTGGATCATATCAGCGGCCGTATATCTCGGTGACGAGTGCCTATCAGCGTGTCTGCCGTGTGATTTCGGCTTTATGATGAGGCTTTGAAATCGTCTGCCGTGTACTTCCGCGGCGGAGCCAGAGAGGCCATCACCTCTTCTATATTACTTGTGAAAATCACTGTGCAATTGTGTGTGTTTCTTTGCGCGCCCGTGTGTGTGTGTGTGTGTGTGTGTGTGTGTGTGTGTGTGTGTACAGTCCATTTCAGACGGCACTCGGCATCGATTTCTTCCTCTCAAATGCAGCACCAAAACCAACACTGCCAACCGGTTGTTGCCTTGTATACTCTGGTGCGTTAGTGTGCCTGTCTACTGAAGTGGTGGCTGTGCAGTATATGTACTTATGTTTGTATAAGCAGAGAAAGAGGGAATGTAAAAACATGAACAGAAGTGTCTACAGGATATCAAATCTTTCTCAGATCATGAATCCTGAAGTTTCTGTCCAATTCTGTGGTCTATTAATCGAGTGTCTGCAGACTGGAGCCTCTGTTAACAGTGACACACAAGCAGATCCTCATAATATACACTCTTCTGCTCTAGGAAACATCTGTATCCTCACTGCGCTCGGTTGTTATAAACTGTGACACTGTCTCATCCCTGGAATTAACATGTGGGATCCTTGTCCACTGGAAGGCTCGACGGGTCAAACCTGGCACTTGTGGTCGCATCCGACTTCGGACGCATGTTTTTTGCACAAAGAAAGAAAGAACTTAATGTGTGACATATGCCGAATTTACAAGAAGGCCCAAGTAATTAAGGATTTGTCGCAGACAGTGCTTCGCAAAGTTTTTAAAGTTTCTCCGAACTCAGCTGCTCGCAAAATTGAGCGATTTTGTAAGGGAGTCTGGCGAAGTTCTCTCCCTCGTCATCTCCTCGCTCTCGTTGACTGTGGTTGCTGCTTTGCTGGGGCTGTGCTGCGAAACATTCTCACATTAATTGATAACAATTAAATATATGTTATCCTGGCCATTCAAATTAATACAAAAAACATGGATGTCATGCACGATGTCGTCATTACATAGACCGATCCCTCACCTCCAACTGTGGCTGACTTCCCGCATCCCTGGCTCGTCTGCCACATAAAGTCCCGGCCCACTTCTTTTCATCTGCGCAGGTGGAATCACCACCTTAACCGCTGTATCACTTTTATATTTGAGCCTTCAGGTGATTGTGTGTGTGTGTCTGTTGATAGAGAGCTCGTGCACACCTGTTTTTCTTATGTGTCAGATTGAGCTGTGTGATCTGGGGTTTGGAGGCAGGCGCCGGTCCCATGCATAATTCAGCGCACGAGGAAGGAAAGAATAGCAAACAATAGCCTGCGGTTGTAGGTGGGGAGAGCAGGTTGACACTGAAGTTTCTCTCGCTGCGTTTCGCTTTCAGAGACTTGGGTGGAGGAGAGAGGAGAGTGTCTGTAGGCGCTTCCTTTGACTCTCAACTAGCATCAGACTGCCCGGCTCTGTTTTCTCTCTTCATGTTCTCGGTTTCTTTAATGTTCGTCCTTTTACCACCTGCAGACTCATCTGTGCACTTTCATATCTTACTCTTTTTTTTATTCACCCTGCTTTACATCTACCGTGAGAGCCTATTTTCTCCACTCTATATGATAAAGTCCTGCGGAGATGAAGTCATTTCTCTCCGAGTGTTTATTTACAGTCCCGTAAACTCTTAATTAGCGTTTTTTTCCTTCTCCTTTAGTGCCTTTCTCCCCTCCGCTGTGCCGCGCACTGTTTATGTCTTAAGTTGCATTTAGATATTCCCCTCCAATGACTTGATGCCTCAAAGCCAACTGTGCATACTTTTAAAAATGCCACTAATTGGCCTGATTAAAAGTTTTCTGAACGCTTTGAATGTTTTTCATAGTTGAGTGTTGGGTGTGTCTTATACATGGACTCCTTTAGGGGGACGAATTCCAAACCTGTTATTTGGGGACCGCTTGGGACAAAAACTGCGTCACAAAAGCCGATTTGTGCGTCAGTGGTTAAGATAAGGGTTAGAAAAAAGTTTTTTGGGGGGGTTTAGTTGAGCAGACACACACGAGTCAACATGGGTGTTGGGTTTAATTGATTACTGCATGTGTTTTAATGCCCCCCCATGCATGTGGTGCCCTTTTTATTTTTGTCGCCCCCGACCCTCAAACATCCTGGGTACGCCACTGCTCAGTGTTATTTTATTTTTTTGACAAAAATGTAATGTTAAATTGAGAACTTGCTCACTAGATTTCCCTTTATAGATCGGAAGTAGCATTTTTAAACTTTTTTTTAAAAGAAAAATCTGAATAATGAATTTTCTTTTTTAATGAAAAGCAGAGCCACCTCCATGCTTCATCCACTCAGCTTGGTTTTGGCAGTCATACAATGCAATGATGGGTTTTGGTGCTCCTTGGTGGACACATGCACACACACACACACACACACACAGATACAAATCCGCCTCTATGATACAAAAATTCACACAAGGAGTCGCCATGAATAATGGATAAATACCTGTGTTTTCATAGACATCAAAAGACAGACAGATGGAGGTGGACAGTGAGAGAGGGAGATACAAACACACAAACACACACACACACACACACACACACACACACACACACAGACACAAATCGAATGTGTCTTTGATCCGCTGCCTAAAAATGACTGTAATATCCTGCTGTTTGAGAGCAGCACTGAAGGAGCTGCACGGATGTGTGTCTGTGGAGCGTTTTGTGTGTTTTTCTTTTTTTTCTCTCGTGTGTGTGAGTGACAGGCAGAACGTATTCATTAGTGTGGTCGTTTTTTTCCGCGGAGGAATGCGATGAATTGATGGTTAGAGGGTCGGGGGGAGGAAGAGAGGAACAGGAAGTGCGTAGAGCGAGAGAAAGGGGAGCGGTTCAGCTGATGGGGGGAAGGTTGAGAAGGGATGGGATCAACACGGAGGAGAAACTGCAAGAACAGGACTCGTCTGCCTGAGGATCGGGTCTTTTTCGAATGGAAGCTGGTAGCGAAAGGCGTTTCGATAAGCGAAAACAGCAATAATTATCATCCAGTACATGTACAAGATGACAGAAAACACCCTCCAGCTCCCGTACCAAACCTAACCCCGATGGCCTCGATGACTCAGCTCCTCCCAAGCATAAAGGCCCTTTGACTAAACTGACTGCACCCCTTTTATTTCTTTTAGTAGTTTTGAGTGACAACCCACTTTGCTACTTCATTATACAAGGCCTAATTAGCACTTAAGCAAGAGTGGGTGGTGCTCGCTGATTATCATACTATGTGCCGCCTGTCATATGTTGACAGAGAAACAAAAGAACCGGTCTTTCCTCGGTAATGAAATTGTTTTGCCTGGCGAGCCATCGCGCGCCGCAATCTAAATGGGGGAAACGCCTTTTTTCGTCCAGATAATTCATCTGCTCTCCGCGGTGATCAATACGTGATGAAATATGTGTCGGGATCGTTTTTCGCCGCGGCTCCCTAAGATTGAGTCAGAAAGACGATCTGAGGTCCGTTTAATTGAGAGACTCGGAGAGGAGGAGGGGGGGAGCTCAGATTAAGAGCGTCTCCATCCGTTAGTCCCGTGTCGATACGGACTTGTCAGTCAATCCATATCTGTATTGATCTATTGTCGGTCCCCAGTGTACAGGCCCAGACACTCGCTCAACGCCACACACACATTCAGACAGAGGAACGTACGCAGTGTTCGTCCATTCATTGAGTGCGATGAAGTTGTCTGTCTTTGTCCGAAAACTGGAGATGCAGGAGAGTACAGACACTTCTGAAGTCCTTGAGGAAAACTCCTCAGGCGACTGTGTTTCTATTGAATGAGACTGGAGACCCCAAACACTCATCCCCGTCTTCCTCTCCCTTCCATTCCTCCCCTTTTTCTCCCTGTTTGTAGCGCCGTCGCTGATCAGTGCGCTGCGAGCAGAGAAGATCGAGCAGAAGAGCATAACCCTGGTGTGGAGGGAGCCCTCGTACCCGAACAGCAGCCGCACCGAGTATGAAGTCAAATACTATGAGAAGGTAAGACCCACTGTTACATCACAACCCGTCCACATCTGTGTTTTACACTTCTGTATGTGTCCGTTATCTTTATCGTGGATCAAGACCTACAGGAAAGTCTCACCCAGGGAATAGGACCCCAAGTTCCCTTAACTGTCTGACTTCTGCCCTCCATGCTCAGATTATGAATAATGATTAATAACTAGGGATCGTACATATTGAAACAGCATTTTCTTACCCAATAACAAACCTTATTTGCCCACAGGCCTCACTTTGGACAGCCCATTTTTCTCTACTTACTGTTCACCGTAACTAATAAACATGTAGTAAACTGTAATTCCTTATATTTGTTGTTGTCTAAATAGTCTTAAGAATTCAGCAAATCAGTGGATGAAAGCCATTAAGGAATATAAAAGTTAAAGAAGTATTCTAATTCCATTTTTTTGATATTGTCTAATTGTATTAGAGCCCAAATGATACGGGGCACTGATCATTTAAAACACAGTGTCACTGTTAGATAGTTTCGTCCACCAGATAGTTTTAGGTTTGTTTACCAGCTAGCTGTAACTTAGCTAGGCTGCGTGGATTTAGCATTAGCTGCCTCATAGCGTTAGCTGATAAAGTAATTTGTAAATGGGTACAATAGAGTCTGGGTTAATTAGCTGACGCTACCCACTCGAGACAATATGGCCGATTTTGCTGCATTAGCAAGCAAGCTAACGTTACTTAAACATTAGCTAGCCTAAACCACACTATCATAATAGATTTCACACGTTATTTTAGCTTTGACCTTAGACTTTGTTTGACTCTACTGTATGTTAACGCTTGTTGACATTAGCCGATTCAATTTGTAAGCTAACATTAGCTTGTGCTGCACACTTTTGACATTGTATGGGAGCTGAAGAGAGGCACGGCACTCGGATGTCCTGGAAAAACTGTTGTCTGGAACTGCTAACTATTAGCCTAACATACCATTCAAAAAGTCATTTAGTGCATTTTTTAAGGGTCAATCATGTTGAACCCTGAGTCCATATTGGCCACATCTTCTTGATGCTTTTATGGTTATGGTTATCCTTCTATAACCACTGTAATTTTATCTGCACTATCCCGCCCATTTAACATAACACCTCGTCAGATTGCGGCCGCCCCGTCAACACTCATAGTCTTCGCAGTAAATCTGTCATGCGTTTAAACCACAGCTGTCACGCTTACGCCTCCCCGTCTTCATACGCTACATTTTCTGGCAAGGCCGGGTCTTTGTATTTTGGCTGTGTCACACTCTCACCCATTTTCACACCTCCTCCTCATCTCTATGCTTCACCATATTTAATAAAGCCCTCGCTCCTCGACTCCTGAACATCTTTTTGGAAAAAAAGAGGGGAAGATTTAGAGCGGTGATGGGCGAGGAAAGAATTGGGGCGGTATTTACGATACAGCGTCTTATTTTGAAAGAATAAGATGCCTGCGCGATAACCGAGGGGAAAGAAAAAGGTTACCGAGTGTATTACGGACAGACGAGGGGAAAATGACTCGGCGGATAGATGCTCGTAAGAGTACAGTAATAGAAAAAAACTGAACGTAGGTGCTTTGTGAGAAGAGCACGGGGAGGCGGATGAATGGAGAATAACTGAGATTGAGACAGGGAGATTGTTGACAGGCCATGAAATGAAAGACCGACTACACTGCAGCAAAGAGCCTATTAAAGCATAAAATACGGCTCTGTCAGGGAAAAGGACTATTTCCGCCATCTTATTTTTTTATTATCAACATGCAGCTTTACAGTATTGGCCCACACTGTGCTTACGGTATTTATAAAAACCACTTAATTATCCTTCGATAACACCGTAATGTATGAGGTATTAATTTAATATGGATCATAACAAGCATTGTTGACGACAATAATGGCTCCCACTGGCGATGACTAACAATGAAAAATCGCTGTTTATTCATAAAGTGAAATTACAAAGTGCCATCTCTGACTCTCTTGTTATTTTTTTTTTTCTCCCACTCATCTTCTCGGAGAACTTCTCCTCCCCGTCCTCCTCTGTTCTCCTCACCCTGTCACATACTATATTAGCTCACTCCACAGGAGTCACTCATTATACAGTCGCTGCCGTTCTCGGTTAATCTCTTTGTTTCACTCTGCCTGTGTCCCCTTCCTCCGACTCTCCGCTTCCTTTTATTCCCCTTACCGAACGACGCTCTTCTTGGACGTACATTAAAAAGCAATAACGATCACGCGTCCCGAATCCTCATTACGCTCACGTCTTCCTGCTCGGCCTCATTTTTACCCCTCGCCACGTAGATCAGATTGATCACCGTAGCTCTCTAACACATCGCCCCCACTCGGAGTAATCTTATTGACGTGCAGAGGCGTGACGTGCAAAAAGACACAATGAGGACCGCTAGCTGAAGCGAGGCGGAGATGGGGCGCGGATTGCGCCGAAAAAACGGGCCGAAAAACAAACTTATCAGACGACGAGCGGAGCGAATCGTGTTGATGCGCGTCGCCGACTCGCTGCCCTCATTGTGCCCACTTTTGCGAGGTGTGAGTCATTTTCACGGCGAGGAAACAAACGAGCAACCATCTTCTGTTTGTGTTGTAAAGACCCTCTTTAATGAACAGAGTCGCTCTTCTGTAGCTGTCTGGATTTCTTATCAGTCGTACGTAAGGCTTGGTTTGCTTCCTTCTATGGGTTGACGCGGTTGGTGGGTGTAGTTTGGTCGAGAGAAAGTAGTTCCTCTGTGGAACTGCTCACAACGCGGTCTACGGATGATCTTTGGTAACCAGATCGTGAGTTTTTTAAATGTCTTTGAGTACCACAAGTTGGGCGCCATGTAGCTCTATCATATCGTCGAGAAGGCAGACTAAAACAATCCAGATGGATGAACAGCGCTCCACTTGAGAGGGGTTCTTCGGGGTGAATGTTCCCTTTAAAGGAGACCGAACTTCGCAAACTTTTTTTGAAACTTTTTTTTGCCCGACTTTTTCCGGAACGCTGTGCCACTCTCTGTCGATAAATGAAACATTACCAAAGACCTTGACTCGGTTACAAAATTGTCTCGCGCGTCCCCCCGGTGTTACAAACTGTGCCTTGGAAATGAACAAGGCGCCTCGCACTCTCTCGCAAAAAAAAAAAGAAGAAAAAAATGCATTCCACCTACTCGTCTCACTCTTTCCTCCCTTTGCCCTCCTGCCTCTCCGTCTTTTGTTTCCTCCGTCTCTCACTTTTTTCTCCCGCTCTCTGTCTCCGCAGGAACAAAAGGATCAGAGTTATTCTACTGTGAAGACCGCCGCCACACGGATCAGTGTCAACAACCTCAAACCTGGCACCACATACGTCTTCCTCATCCGCCCGTTCTCCACGCCGGCCCCCTCCTCGCCCCTGTCCTCCTCCCCTCTCTCGTCCTCCTCCGCCTCCTCCTCCTCCTCCTCGTCCTCCTCTACCTCTTCCTCATCGTCTTCCTCTTCCTCCTCCCCGCCGCCCATCGACTACGGAGCGTACAGCACTCCCCTGGAGCTGCAGACACTTGGCGAGTGTGAGTACCCGTTTTTTTTTTTACGCCTCCTCCCCTCTTTTTCCTCACTTTCTCTTCGCTCCCTCCTCTCGGCGCCGGCGGGGCAGATTGGGATGGGGGGGGTTGGGTTTGCGTAGGCACCTGGCCAGCCCACACAATGAGGCGTGCTGCGAGAGCGAGAGACGGGGAAGGGGATGTGACTGTGTCTGAGATTATGTGTGAAGATTTGAGATTTTACCAGTAAGCTGTGAAATGGTTCCTCTTTGTGAGAGCTGATACCGGCGTCCCTCGTGCCACCTCAGGGTCTGGTCGGGACCGTGTACGTTTCGTGCCTCGTACTCCTCACAAACTCTCAGTTTTGAACCTTTTCCTTACTCTTCCAGGACGGGGATTTGTTGCGCTTTCGTAGTCTTGCAACATCACCAGCAGTTGAACTCACCTGAGAGCTGCCCCGCAACAACCACCAGCTTCCACAGTTTGGCACGAGACCAGTTTCACCAACAGATTATTTATTTGTTAACCAAAGCGGATGGGGCTGCGCGCTTCTTTGTTTCTCGCTTTTAGGGTTAGAGGTCTTACAGTAGTTGCACAAACTTTTTTTGGGACGATGCATATTCAGTTTGCCTCGGGCAGTTTGAGTGTCAAACGATGACCCGAGTTCTCGCAAGGCCGCAGCGCAGCGGCCTCTCGCAGCCATGTGCCAACCACAGACATGCAAAAATATTTTAAACAGCAGCAGCGATACATTATCATCAAGATTATGGCGTTTATCTGTCAAGTGAATAATGCATTAGGGAAGCGGAACTGGTTGTAGGTTCACCGAAAGAAAGCAGCGAGAGTCAGAAGGTCAGCGGCGGCATCGAGGGGAAAGACTCTCCGAGCTCTGACACTCTGTAATGAATGTTCGTTGGCAAGTGTGAACAATGATAATGATGATGAGTGAAGGCTAAGTTCATGCTCCGCTGTGTCCCGGGACCGCAACAACGTCTGTAAGATCTGATGAGGTTCAAATTTAAATGCTGACCTCGGAAAAACAGCAGCTGCCAAAAAAAAAAACAATTGTTTCCTTTAATAATTCCACAAGTCAGCAACTTTGAGCCTCAACTTTTTCAGTCTCCGTAGACGATGTGAAGGAATTTTACTCGGCTCGTTAATGGAGAAGGTTCAGGAGGCTTGGGTGACTGGAGTATCTATTGAAGCTCCATCGAGGAGAACATAGTAAGGATCGCAAGTGAGAACACTGTGTCGGGCCAGAACGATTTCTTAAGGCCAAAGAAACAATGCTTACCTTACTTATCCGAGGCCGAAAAGAGTCTGAAGCCAAGTACGTTACAGTACATCTACTGGCCTTGGCTGCTCTGAACGCTAAGGCAGCGTTATCAGGACAGCTGCCGTGTCCTAACCAGTCATCCTCAGAGACGTCAGAGATGAGGAAGAATCAAAAAGGGGGTTATTGTGAAGGAATTTGAGATTTAAGTTAAGTTGAGATCGTACACAGTCACAACTACATACACTTACAATGATCGATCATGAGAGGGTAACTCCACCAACTTTACACGTCTGTTAACAGGTCTTGGGGGAAAAAAGTAGTAGCCTGCCAGGAAAGTGGCACTCAGTGGAAACATTGCATTGTGGGTATTGTAGGCACCATGTTTTGAAAAGAAGTCCCCTGGTCTTGCCCTGCACTCCAGTAACACAGTCGGACTGTTTATGGACAGTTTAAAAACAAGTGATCAAAATCGACCCACACTCTGCTTCCTTTTCAAAACCTGCCGCCTACATTACCCACAATGCAACTCAGCCACTGAGTGACATCACTGGAGGCAGTTTATCAGATGACGTGCAGCTTCCTCTGGAGCCACCAAAGGCTTTGAACTACTTTTTTCACATAGTAGTAACAGTCGTACTCCCCAAGACCTGTACACACACTTTAATGTGTGAAATGGGTTAAGTCACCCTTTAATGATTGATTGTTGTCAGTGTGCGCGATCTCAACTCTGAGGTAGAGGTAGTTGTGTTGATCACACGATCAATAAGGGGGGGACCTGTGAAGGAATTTGAGAAGTCTTTATGTTAGAAAAAGAAAAAATAGGAGAATCTACAGGCGACCTCCACCTGCTGATGAACGACTTGTAATGTGATTTAAAAGCGCCGGAGCAGCTGCAGGTGGACATTAAGACGAGACTGTCTGGTCAATAACTGCAGTTCCGGTTTACTACTCCCATCGGTTTAAATACGGCGGGTACTAAAAGTATGTTGTGCGTTACAGAAACACATGGCGTCGTTTTATGTAGCGGAGCAGAATGGAAGCAAACGGCGTGATACAGAGGGGTCGAGTGGAATATTAATAACGTGGAGGAGGAGGGCGTGGGTTCTTCTAAAATAGCCTCCACTCTAACCGACTTCCTATGAAATTAATTCAGCCTTTAAGGTCACCGCCGTATTATTATTCCTCATCTCCTGTTCTCGTTCACACTTAATATAAAGTAATTGAATATATGTGCGCTGCACGCCGGCGTGTTAAATTGTGTTGTCAGTCACGGGGCGATGACGAGCCCGTGGTTCAGGTAAGATGTGTGTTTTTTTGTTCCTGTGTGTAACGAGTGTTTTCGTCATTTTCCAGTGGCGCTGGCGTCCAGCGAGCAGAGTCCGGTGGTGATCATCATCGTGGTGTCCGTGGCCGCCCTCATCATGCTGCTCTCCATGGGCGTCGGGCTGCTGATCTGGAGGAGGTAGATATACAAACGCCGACACGCACAAAGTCAATCAACTCGCCATCCGCCATCCACTTCCTGCCACTCATCCTGAGATCGTAATAGCCTTAGCGTGTTACACAAACGCACAACAAACACGCACGTGTGTGCAAACACTCGATCGCAAAGCACAATTCATACTCATTCAGCTGTCACACGCTCCTCCGTCATAATCCAGATTACAGTAATCCGGCGGTAGGAGGAGTCCCCGTGTGAAAGGAGCGCGCGGTGACGACTCGCGTTACGCCATCACCAGCGACGCTCATCTTTTAATAGGCGACATTAAGACGACAGTTCGATAATGCCGCCGTCTGTGTCGGAAGCTGGCGGGGTCAGAACCTTCTTTGATCGTTTTTTATTCTCGGGGCGAGGAGTTCATAGTTCTTTGCTGCCTAATTAGCTTTCACAGGGAGGAGAGGGAATTTCTGAAATGGCAAAAAGATGAGAGGGAAGTTTAAAAGCTGTGTCGCTCGCATAACAATTGACACTCAGGCCAGGAGTTTAAAAAGAGGTCAGAGCTCTTTTGTGATCCTTCCAGTGAGAGGGGACAGCCCGGATGTACTATTCCCATTTAATTTAAAGAAAATGGTCAGAGTTGAAAAGCAAATAAAGTGACCTACATTTTTCAGCCGCAGCTCGAAATATTCAATCAGGACACTTTCAATCGGGAGCGTTCTGTGGCGGCAGGAGGAGGCCGTTCAGACGGCAGCAATCAGCGCAACAAGCCTTATTTCTTTAATTCAAAATTATAGTGGCGGCCGAGAACACTTGGGCCCAAATGCTGGGTGGATTTTTACAGCTAAAGTGCTGGGATTGTGATAGCCATTATAAAATTAGGCAAGTGGCTGAAAAAAAGAAAACTGTAAAGGGGGATGTTTCAAAGATAAGATTAAAATTCAGTCATTTACTCGTTCCAGTGCTGATGGAAAGTCAGGTGAAGGGTCGTAGTCCACAAGGCTGACGTAGATGGGGACAACCAAGAAAAATATTTATATGAAATGGCCTCTTACAACTCGTCTGGTGCAATCCAAGCTCACTCCCAAACTGATTTGAAAAGATTTACATCCCGGACGAGCTGTGTGGAGCCACTTTATGTTTTTTTGTTTGTTAGTTTTTTCCCAGTTGTTTTGGAAAATCCTGCAACTCACCCAACTTTCCATCGACATTTGGGTATGTAGATAAAGACTCGATTAAAATTTTTGGGTGAACTCATCCTTTTAATTTTGCAGTATTTTTAGGCTGTATCTCGATACACAATATACATCTCAATATTTTAAAATCTCCTCAAAAATACTTCAGAAATTCTACGTAGCAGAACATCACAAGATTTTTTATCCAATACTTCAATATCAATAATGAAACAATGTTGTTGGGATGACTAGTACTTTACCATACGTTACGTTACGTACAAAATATTAACACAGTGAGATTTTTGATAAGTATCATCAGTGATATAGATATAATGCGTAAGTGGATAAAGTCAAGTGTGTTAAAATGACATCACTTAACTGTAATGCAGCCTTTAAAACCAGGAAAGAAAACACTTACGTCATATGAAAATATAAAGACATCCAATATCCAATACGACAGATAGTCTCATATCACCATAATGATATAATATCAATATATAGTAGCATCATTATGTGGCAATTAAAGGAGCAGCATGTAGTTCTGAGAAGGACATTATAATCAGAAGAGAACTGTTTTTTTTTAAATTTACGCCTCAACAAACCAAATAAACAAACTCTCTTTGTTGTCATGACTGAACAAACTGAATAAACAAACTGACCTGAAAGAACAACACAATCCCATATTGTTTACTTGTTTAGATTTGGCGGACCCCGCCACCTCTCTAGCCTCAAACAGTGTTCTGCCGACCTTATTTTCCCTCTGAGAACTGCTTGTTTATTCAGTCGCGGGAAAGATCCATTTTCATGAGTTTGTATTATTACCTCATTAACATTGTAAATATTAAAAAATTTCAGTTTGAATTTATTCCCCCAAAAGCTCCGTCGTGCCCCGAGGCTTTGTTTTTTTTACTTTTTGTCAATCAACCAACTACTCAATACATTCCTAGTGTCGATTCAGCGCCGTTATTGTCTTCCCGGGCGTTTGTAACGCACAGTTATTGTCTTGTTTATTGCACACTACAGTATATCTCGCCCGTGCTATACTATCATGTTTAATTCAGTTGAGAGGATAAACCGGGGGGGGATAGAGTGAATTTCTGCTTTCCGTTCCAACCGCTTTGCTCTTTGACTCCTGTCCAATTCTATATTCCGCCAGCTCGCCTCACACACACCCACACGGAACAAAAAACGCACACAACTCGCGCTAATTTACACTTTACACTCCGTCACGCATGTGAGCACGCGAGCACATATCGACTCCCACACGGTTAGAGACACGGCCACAAAACTATTGTGTGTGTTTTTTTGGTTGTTGCATTTCATTTCATTTGGCTGGCGTTCAATTGACATCCATCCAGAGAGATTGTCTGATACATTTGTTGTTTTTTTTGTTTGCATGGTTTGTGTGCAGTCTCTCGATTCTTTGCCTCCGCGCACACAAACGAAAATCAAACTTCTCAACCTTTCGAACAAAAAGTACCGTTCCACCTTTTTCCTCCTACCTGTCTAAAGAGGGGGGGGATTGTGATATAGAAACCACCGGACCGATTCCAAATACACACCAAACGCCGCAATGATGGAGTCAACCGGGTGTAGAAATGGCTTCTATTCACTCGCGGCAGCTCCATACAAAACGCCGCTGTCACTCAAACATCCATAAAGGAGTATATGGGGGAAAAAGATCCACGCGCAGACTCACGTGTACGGTCCACAGCTGTGTGAAGGCAACATCTGTGCGGCAGGAAAAACACGGCACATGCAAAAATGCGCTCACTCTCAGCTACAGGAGCGTTTAAATACGCCGCTGCTCCGAGGGAAAGGGCGGCGGCGGCGTCCCTCGTGCGCGGCACATTACTGAATAATAATGCTTATCTCTCCCTCTCCTTTATTCCCATCACTGCATTCATTGCAAGTGGTCTCCATTGTTCATCGCTGCTGGACCATTAACTTGCTCTCCGTGTTTCTGCATAGAGACAAAGAGGCGAAATGGCTTGATGCCTCAATTACCGAGCTCTCGTGTTTGCAAAGTGAGCCGAGCTCCCGGCTCCGGCTGGAGGCTCTCTCCGCTACATCGATCCGCCTGATCACACAGCCACATGCAAATGAGTCCCGCTTGCACACACACACACACACACACACACACACACGGAGGCACGGACATATATGGAAATACACACTCAATGTAAGCTACAGATCAGAAGCTGTTCTGTCCCTTCAGTCCAAAACACACCAGCAGCTTACTCGCATCAGTGTGTGTGGACTCCACTGTGCACCGCTGCCCTCAGGCTGCTGTTCTGACTTCTCATCTTGTTTGGTGGTATCATGTCGTTTTCCTGGGTCGTATACTCGTCACAGCAAACAAGACAAAAGTTGTTAAAGGACTGGTTCGCCCAAAAATTTAAATTCAGTCGTCATCTACTCACCTGTATGCCGATGGAAGCTCATTAAAGCACATGGTGGACCGTAACTACTGAGATTGGCTCTTCAGGTTCAAAGTCAAGTGGTATAACACCCAAAGCGTCCCGTGCAGTTTTTCATATTCATTTTATATTGTGTGATGTTCCTCATATTGTGTTTTTGTCTTGTTGAAGGACCATGTCCGGCTCTTCTGGTGCTACAGGTGTCCAATAACGGACGTTTAACTGCTTCAGTCTCTTTTAATTGTTGTTCAGCTTAAACTCACTAAAAATGAGCAGCTGTCTCGAAATTAGTTTGTTTTTATGCCGTGGTCTGCTCATCCACCTGTCCGCCTGTTCATCCGTTTGACCCATTCTTGCAAACACAATATCTCAAAAACACCTCAAGAGAATTTCTTCGACAATCGTCCGCGTGGAGTCAGGACGAACCGAACTTTTGGCCATCACTCAAAACGTCATAGGACCAGTATGACAAAACATTGAACACAAATGTCTCAAAGGATTTAAAGATTAGTGACATCTTAATATTCTGCTCAAAATTTCCAGGGCCATTATTTAACGTGTTGTTATTCTGGTGTTTCACGTACGACGTCACAAACGAGCCAGAAAACAGGGAAAACAACAAGTGACGATGTTACGGTCACGGTTACTTTTCAATATCTTTTACTCCAGTCTCTCTTTCAAACTCAACACCGGCTGAAAGGACGTCCTTCACTTCCTCGTGTATCATAGCGTTGTGCCGGAAAAGGGCTGTAAATTAGCATGTCCACCCTTGTGTTTCCTAATGTTTCCATCACAGCCGATCAAAGCTGAAACAGACAAGTAACCATCAGTAGAGGAACGAATGACAACTGGAGACAAAAGCCAGATGTTAGCGGGCGTTGGTGGGTATTTTGTCCAGTGTGAAACAGTCGCATTACCGTGATGTACGTAGAAATGACTCTGACAAACGATGTATGTCAGTGAGGATAATGTGGAGAATCATGGAGGAAACGCACACACACACACTCCCAGCGTGCAGTCCATTGGCGCCTGACGGAGTCTGATGGAACCAGAGTTCCAGAGCGTTGCCCAAACATCCTCCAAGAAGCCCAGGCTCCACCGGTCAGCGCCGGGATTGTTTACCCTTCGCCGGCCACACCAGCGGGCATGTGTGTTTCCCTTGTGGTTGAGTGTGTGTGTGTGTGTGAGAGATAGAGTTACAAGTTATCAGGAGCAGAAGATGGAAAGGCGATCAAGAAGAAAGGAGGAATTAAAGCGGAGGGTCACTTCATAGGGCCACTGAGTCTTGGCGACACAGCGACGAAAGGCGGAATCCGAGGGGCGAAGGAGGGCGAGGGAGGGCCGGGAGAAAAGGTCTCGAGCCCTGTAGAGGAGTTTCCTGCCTGTCTTGTACAGATCAGTGCTCTCGCGTCTCGGAGAAGCCCCCCTACCATCAGACCCAGACGTGCTGCATTTTAGATGTGAAAGTTGTCCGTGTCCGTTTTGGAAATCATGAATTATTGATACATTTCTAAGTATAAACCTGTTAATTACTCTGTAACCCTCGTAAACCAGTCTCACCGATGCTTTAAAAAGATTGACGGCGGATGAAAAGTTAAAGTAGATTTTTTGACACCCCACCCCCCCAAATTCTCCGTGTGTTTTGCCCTACATAAGTCCCTGCTGGCCTCAATTCCCTCCGCTCCGCCGTACCTGTCAGCTAGGATTCTATTCCGGCTCTCTCACCTATTATTCATATTATTTCCATAACCGCACTTTATTTTTTTGAGGAGAATTCAGGTATGGAGAGGAGAGAGAGCGGGGCGGCGAATAGGCTTCATTTACATGGCATTCGTTCCCTTTTTTCTTTTTTGCTTTAATGTTCTCTCCTGAAAACGCCATTGTGTGGGCTGCACATATAATCACCTCGAAATGAGAGAAATTTGAATTCGCCATCCGTATGCATGTAAGTATAGGGTGAGGTTAGTGGTAATTTTGACATCTGAAACCACGAAGGCTTGTGAGGACACCATGTTGAGTTTAGATTACGGTCACATTGTTTTTAGGCGGTTTCTTTTACTAAACAGGTCCCTTTGTCCCTGTTTATTCCCCGATGCTGTTGCCCAAGCTGTGTGCCTTTAGATAGCGTTTTGGCCAAACGAGGTGCAGCTAAGAAAACCCTCGGTTATCAAACAGTGTAATTAAAAAGTATGCAGTTAGAAGCTTGGTACACATTGAGTAAATTGGGCAAACTTGACCAAAATGACCCAAATTCTTATGTGAAAACCCCCAAAAGACATTTTCCAAGTCACACAAGGCTGGTAATATTCTATATTTTTACCTCCGCAAAGAGGGAATGTTTTGTCTTGTGTCCATTTGTTTCTTGGTTGGTTGGTTGGTTGGTTTTCCAGCAGGAATACACAGATTTCAACACGACGACATGGGGGTGCTTTTTGCTAATGTCTCAGAAAACAATGCATTCAATCTTGATGAAAGAATTCAGGCAAATTCAGGTGACTGGTATCTACGACCTTGGCAGAGATATGTCATATATCATGTCATTTCCGATGAAAAACCCAAAGCTTGATACAGCTCCGTGCTATGAGCTCCGCTGTTCACCAAAAACTATTAAAAACACATCACTGCGTTGGATGACAAGTTGGCTTCAACTCCCATCCAGCTGTTTTGGGGAATTATCGAGCCTTAATTAAAAATGAAAGCATATTTTGTGACCCGTTCTGAAAGATTTAAATCATCTTCAATGGGACGTCTTCATTAGGCTCAGGGCTGAGTGCCAAATAGGACGTTGACGAGAGACGGGCTAACAAATTGGCGCTTTTTGGTCGTTCTGTGTGAGCTGTTGACAAAAACGCACATACAGAACAAAAAATATGGCCGACTCCGCTACAGAGAAGGACCCGCCCCCTCTGTAGATAAAAGGCTCATTCCAAGGACACAAAAACCCAACGGTTCTCAGATTCAGGTGATTATACACCAATGAAAACATGATTCCTGCACACTGGACCTGTAAGTTTGTTTTTACCTTTGCTCATTTAAAAATCTGAAAATGACAAAGACCAAACCTTAAGATGAAAACTCCTGCCAGAATTACCATTTGATGAAGCTGAGCTGACAGCGACGGAGTTTGGCCAGGAGCTTCAGTGTTTTGGCATCGGCGCGTTTCTCTCCGCCATCTGGTTCTTCTGAAGTGTGAAAATTTTTTTAAAAAACTGGGTCCAAAATTCTCGCAAAAAAAAGGGTTTCAAATTGGAGCCAGATCTGGGAGGGTTTGAAAAGGCTTTTAGGAGATATTTTCAAAACAGAGAATATATGTTTTCATAGTAACGATCATTTTATTATTTTATCATTTTATCATTTTTCCATGTTTTTCTTTTTTTTATTTGGCCGCATCCGTCATTTTCCAATAATTACAATTGGGAGAATCGATTCATCAATCCAAAGTTGTATTGACTGACCGTCTTTTAAAGTAATGAAACGAGCCGGAGAATTGACATTGGCACTCCCCTCCCCTCCCTCCCCCTCCCCCTCCCTCCCCCTCCTTGTTTTTTTCCCAGCAGCGTCTGCTCGGGCTCCTCCAATGTAACTCCTGCTAGCGTGGTGCTGCTCTCGACCTCCTTCTCCACTCTTCCTCCTCCTCCTCCTCTTCTCTCTCCTCTTCCTCCCTTCACACAGCTGATGCCCAGGTACACTGGCATGTCTGCACTCCTCCCCCTCCTCCTCGCTAATCTTTTTTTTTTTTTTTATCCCAAACCTCTTCCTCCTCCTTTCATTCCCCTCCCAGCCGTCCCATCATCTCCTCTCGCTCCCTCTGTGCTTCCTTTCCTTCTGTCTCCAGCTTTCTTCATACCAAGAGACTGATAATAAGCCAAAAAAAATCCTCTTTTTGTCAAGCTGTTTGGCCGAGCTCCCTCGGTACTGTATCTGTGGCGAAGTAATAAAAAAAAAATGCGACGGAGACTGTTACCGTTGAATTATACCCAAAAAGAGCCACTCTGCATCTGCTTATTCTTCCTTATTTCCTTTCCTAAAGGCTCAGTTGCCTCCTTGTCTCCTCCCTTCCTTCACATCACGCACACTTCCGCTTGCTGTTATGCTGCTCCTCCGCCATTGCCTTGCTTCCTCCATCCTCAGCATCCTTCCCTTCTCTCCTGCCTCCTTCCTCTGCCCCTGACTGTGCACTTGACGGGCTATACTAGGCGCCTTTTCAGCTATTTCTCCCCCCTTACATACCCTTCTGCCCAATTTAACCTCTTTTACCCACAACCTCTTATTTTCTTGTCACTTCCTCCCCGAACTTCCTTGCATTTCCTCTCGATGATTCACCCACCCTCTTCGCCCCCGTGTCATGTTCCCCCGTTACCTCTTTTATCCCCCCTTCAGGTATCGTGCATCTTGTTTCCCCTGGCACCGTCATGCCCTTCGTCCTCGCCTCCCTCCCCGTTTTCCCTCCTTCCTCCCCTTCACCGCTGCGCTCCCTTATCTATTAATTCCCGTCTCCTCTCCCCCGTCTGGTATCTCCTGCCCTGAGGATGTGTGCTGCATGTGTCTGCTGGTGTGTTTTGACAGACAGGGTCCTGACCTTGTCTCAGACCCCGCTGCTGCTCGGGCTGAGGGATGTGTCAGCCTCACCCCGGATCACATCTTTCCCCGGCGCAAACACTCGCAGGGACACGCAGGCGAAGCCAAATCCCACAATCCTATAAACGCAATGCACGCACACTCGCATTTTTCTCCTGCGCACACACTCATGCGTTACCCCGTATGACGGGTCCGTCAGCCTCGCCGTGAACTCCGTGAGCAGCTGATGTGTTCCGACACTCACATTAACACGCTCGGCGAAAAACGCACAAATGCACCTCTTTGACATCGGTCGTCCAGTTTTAACTTCACAACGCGTTGCAAGCAAAAGTCGAGAGCGCTTCCGACAGGATTTTGTGAGACTCTCTCAGACTCTACGCGGGTCCGCCGGGGACATCCTCCAAACTCGTACGGCAGAAAAACTCGCAGATTTTAAAGTTCAATGTATTTTTTCTTTTCATGAACAAAATATAGCTCTGCCTCACTGAAGTTGTAAACACCGAGCTTTGATACGAGGGGGAGGCAGCGTAAGGCATGGGCCCATCGGACCGGAGTGTGTGTGTGTGAGAGAGAGTGTGTGCACGTACAAAGGGAGGGCTTATAACTGACTGGGAGTGAAAGATACTTTGCTGAAGCAATGGCCCAAAAAACGTAGTGCTCTTTAATGCTATCACGGCGGGCGAGAACATATTTTTCTTCAGTTCGTTACGTGACTATGGCAGGACAAATCAGACCACGGCTGGCTGCCACAGTCGAGGTAATTAATAGGAAACAGTGGACTCCCACATAACACTTGTTGATTTGATACTTGCAGATATAAACTCATGCACAAACAAACCATACGGTCAAATAAATCACATCACAATCATTTTTGACGGATCTTTAGATTGCAACAAGATTCGTGATTAGCGGGAAATCTGCATTTTTGTATCGCAACTTTCATTTTCACTTGAAAGAACGGATTAAAATCACGATGTCGCGACGTCTCTCGGGGTCGGCACCATTCAAATCAGGTTTTCCGAACAAGATTTGTAGGGCAGGGTCTCTGCTACACTGCCGTATATCATCATAAAGCTGTTTTGTCACACATTTTACCTTTATGAATAAAAATCTCAGCTTCTGTTGATTTATATGTAGATGAATAGTCCCTCAGGCTGTAGCTGGAGGAACACCCCCAAAGTATTTACGCTCTTACGTTTCCGTACATATTCGTAACATATTTAGAATATATTTCATCAGCACCCAGTTTGCGAGAATCACCTCTGATCTGCTGCAGATTTTAACCTCATCCTCACTTTCCTCCACTGCACTGTATCCCCCCCGCTTGTCTTGTTTTTCATCCCTCGCTCTAATCCAAGTAAGCATGGCGCTGCCCCTCCAGAGTGTCTGTTCATCACTTGTTAATCTCTCACTTACAGTATGTGTGTGTGTGTGTTTGTGTGTTGACCGTGTGCGTGCGAGCCTAAAGAGCCAAGTTCTTCCTCCGTAAGCCGAAAAGCCATCAGCTCTCAGATCATAGAGAGCCTCTCTCCTCTTTAGGCCCCCCGTGGTAGCACGGGGATGAGAGATAACCGTGTGTACAATCGCCCATGTGTGCGTATACGTGTTCAACTTTTTATAGAAAAACTCCATCGGGGCGAAACAACAGCACTAGCGTATCAATCCCGTGGCCTTTCGGTGAACCTCTCAGTCGAATCAGGCAGGATTTCCACTCGCTCGGAGCAGATCTCCGAGCCGCCGTCGCATCAGGGGTCTCTCTGAACGCCGCTCCGTATCCTCCCCATCTCTCCGCCATCGAAACTTCTTGTCTTCGCCTTCTCTCATTTCACAGTTATTGCACATTCCATATAATCTGCTGCGAGATAAACAGCGCCCGATTCTTGTATTTGTTTGTGTCTTGACAACCGGGATGAAACAAACCCGTCTGACGGCTGTCTTTGTTTCTTCTTTTTTCAGACAATGCGGCTACAGCAAAGCTTCTCAAGAGGGAGACGAGGAGCTATACTTCCAGTGTAAGTGACAGCTGTGATCGCTCTATTATATTGCAGATGTGTGTGTGTGTGTGTGTGTGTGTGTTAACTCTGAGTGTTCAAACTTCGGGGACGAGGAGGAGGAGGAAACTATCCCTCTCCATGTGCTGGAATGCGTGTGAATACGCCGGCGCCCCCCCGTCACCGATGACTTCTGAGGCATCGGCGCCACAGCGGCATTAATTCTTAATTCTGAGTGCACGCTTAGCCGACTCTGAGCACACCGCCACACTCCATTAGGTGGGTGTGTGTGCGCGGCCGAGTTTGATGGGGGAGAGATTGAGATCGGGAGGAGGGGAAAGATAAAGAGCTGGAAATCGGGAGGAGGGGGAGGTGGAAAGCCGCGGAACGAGGCGCAGGCAGGCGGGCGGAAAGCGGAAAGCTCCCAAAACGGACGTTTAATGTTGTTGTTGTACGCGATGTCGTACAAGGTTGTAAATGCTTTTTTTTTTTTAAACTCGGCTCTCAATAGGCTTTTTTGTTTGACAGTGACAGAATGGAAGTAGTTTGACATGTCTCTCCCCCGTTTGTGTGTAAGCCTGCGTGCCAGTGCTTCGCTAGTGTTGTGTGTGTGTGTGTGTGTGTGTGTGTGTGCGTGCTCATTTGCGTTGTTTAATCTCCCAGCATGCTGAGCCCCTCTGGAGAGGTTTGGAGCACTATGCCTGATGAATAATGAGCCGAAGCCATGCGGCTGGGAATTAAATCTGCCCAAACAAAGACATGCCAACAGCTGACAAGCACGCAATACACACACAGAAACACGCACGAAAACACACATTTTTGGCCCGCTTTCCCAACACACACACACACACACGCCTCTTTTTTTTCTCAGTCGAACACGGACACTCCAACACGCACAAACAGACACGTTTGTGTTCTCATTATCCGACACACACACACTCTTCTCCTGAGTCCACTTCGTCTTCCGCGGACTAAAAGAAAACCTCAAGTGTTTGAGTCACGAAAGCCCGATTTTTTTTTTAAAAAAAGATTACACCCTGCCCATCTGTTCGCCCCGCAAGACTCTCAAAAAACACACTTCACAACCAAAAAGTTTAACACGGAAGGACCGGAGAGGGCGGCGAGGACGGGTGAATAAATGCGTGTGATAAAGCCGAGGGAAGGAGGAGGAGGGAGGGAGCGAGTGAAGAGGCTCGCTGAGAGGGATGGAGGTTTGAAGAGGTGAGCTGGCAGAGATGGAGAGACTCATGATAAGTGACACTGCTCAGAACATTAGCTTCATGTCAGAGTGTGTGACCTAGAAACATGCAAAGGAGAGGAAGGGAGGGAGGGAGGAAATCTGCCATCTCCATTAGCGGACCGGATTTTTAGATATCATCCAGAGTTTGATTGCATGCATGAGAGGGGAGGGTGTCTCGGGAAATGAGCGAAGAGAGATAACAAGACGTGTAATGAAAAGTTTGCGGCCTTTGGTTTTTTTCGAATGGAGATGTTTTGGGGCCCGGGAAGCCGACCCGGCGGTCCGTGGAAGATTACGCAGCCGAGTGTGAACATGCTGTTTCCCCTCAATCGCTCGTGGCAGTGACACAGTTAACCCTGAAACTAATCAGCCTCGGAGCCGATGGAGCGTGTGTCGTGTGTGTGTGTGAGCGGCCATTTGCAGCCTATACGAGCATTATGAGTATCCCCTTTTGTGCGTGTGTGTGTGCCGCACAGCTGGCTTTAAGCTGCAGCGGTGTGTTCGAAAACCCTATTTGACAGGAAAGAGCCTTCGATCCTCCACTCAGCCGCGGCCTTGAATAGAAAAAGGTTTCGTTTGCTTCATAATTGGACTTTTTTGGCTTTTATTCGTCGATTCGCGTGTGGGTACACAAACATGTCTGGGAGTGTGTTCGTCCACACACGAGCAAAGCCCGTGTGTGTGTGTGCGCGTCGGATCAATAAGCCGTTATGAGGCAGCCAGTATAGGATCCCTCAGGTCGATCCAGAGCTGTAATCACATTTCAGAGCCTCAGCCAGGATTTTGGGAAATCTCCCGGGCCTTTTCCTGGAAGATTAGCCTTAACACGCATTAACAAGGGTCAGAGGTCACCTAATTGAGAGCTATAGCCCATTGATTAATGGTTATTGGCTTTCTTATGGCTAGTTTATTTGCTAGTTGTTAGTGTTAAGCATAAGCAGTTGATACAGAAAACAAGAGGCTCATTGAGAGATCAGGCAGCGCTTTTGTTTTGTCGAGTACAGTCAAACAGTGGGGGTCAATATCAGCAGCGGTTCGAAATGTCAGCCGGAATTTCCGATCGCTGTATCTCATTAGTGTCGCGGAGGAAGTTTTGTAGAGGTGCTTAAACGAAATTAGCCAAGGCGGTCGTCAATAAGACTGGAAAAAGGCAACATTAAATAATTCACCTGTTTTGAATTTAACAGGTTTTCTGTTTTAAAGGGCAACTCCACCAATAGTACACATTAAAGTGTGTTTACAGGTCTTGGGGAGTACAACATTTTTTGGCTCCAGAGGAAGCTTCATGTAATCTGATAATTTGCCTCCTGTGATGCCATTTTCTGTGATTAGTTGTTACAGCTTCCCTTGGTTAGGTTTTGAACTGAGAAGGCTGATAAGGTAACAGTTTGAGTCAGGAATAGAGGCTGTATTCTGCAGCCAGTGGCCATGTTAATACCGGGGATTGACTTGTAGTGACCGGTAGTTTCCCTGGTAAACACACCGACTCATTCAGGTTTGAAAATTGGTTATTAAATGCTGTTGTTGCATTAAAAATTACCAGTACATCACTTTTATTCTTAGTAGGCTATTTATCAAATTTCAAATTGTGGATAGAAGACAGATGTTTCTGCTGATGTACCTCAGCTGTCATTCTTTTTGGGAGGTACCATGCAGCGCCCAAACTCCAAAACTGACACCAAAGCAGCGAGCCAACTCCAAGTACTGTTGCACTTCAAGGTTTATCTGCCTCAGCATTTTTCTGTCTGTTATGTCCCAGTTTCTGACTGAAGATTATATTCGGTTTGTGCGCGTTATTTTGCATATGTGTGTGTGTGTTAATGAGATAACATTCTGAAGCGAGCAGAGAAGACAAAAAGCCCTCGTGGAAGAGGGCTGTGATCTGTTTAAAGCCGTGCGGAGGAAGCAGTCAGATTTGAGAACTCGGGAGCCTTTTGATCTCGGTCTTTTCTCCCTCTGCCTCTGGAGTTCGCAAGGTCAAAACAACCAAAAACGGAGAATTGGAGCTATGAATGCATAAACAGGAGCAGCTTGTCTCTTATTAATTTAAAAAAAAATCATACGAAAGCTACTTGGAAAGAGTTTAAAATGTTTTAAACATTGCCAAACTGAGCTTTTTACAGTATTCTTACAGTTAATGGGGTTTGAGAGCAGAAAATGTATCTGCTATGTCAAAAATCAATGGCAGAACTCAAGTATTGATTTGAGTCTCCGGATCAAAGAGCAAAGAGTTCTTTCCCAGACACAACATTGTGGTCTAATGTTGAGCAATCATACAGAGAGAAATTCTTTGTCCGAGGAGGCAGAGATACCAATTTCTCCTCTGACTGTGGCCTCAAAAGAGCACAAAATGATGCAGACATGAGAAATATTTTGCTTTGTGTGATGAGAGAAAGAGGAGCACCACCAGGGCCACAGACATCTCTCTCAACTAAATAAACAGTCGGCTAGCTATCAGTATTTACATGCTCATACACAGTCTAATGGTTTTCGAATCTAAGACTAGCTCCTTTTATCTATTTTGTGCCTCATGTGGGCACTTTGCTGCTGGCACTCCAGACTTTTATCTTTTTATGTGTTTCTTTTAGCAGAAACGCATGCGGACCGTAAATGATGTGTTGCTGTCCTGTTGATTTTATGTTCTGCGGAAAGCCTTGTCCCAGCAGCACACTTTGAAATTCATTTTTTCTGAAGCGTGTCTTACATTGTGCATCTTTTCTCTTCAGTTAAAATCCCAACACGGAGGACCTACATCGACCCGGAGACCTGCGAGGACCTGCTGCAGGCCGTGCACGCCTTCGCCAAGGAGTTGGACAACTCGAGCATCAAGATAGAGCGAATTGTGCACACAGGTATGTGACTGGATGTGGGAAGAAAGCAGGACTGTTGCACTTAGGGGGCACTTCAAGGGGTGGAACAGCACACAGAAGTCATGTTCGGTACAAGTTCAGTTCAACCGGAAGAAAAAACCTGAGATGGTTGGAAGAGACTGTTGGCAAGGCATGACGAGTTTATTTCGGATCCAAACTGTTGTATCAGACCACGACGTCCGTACCTTGACAGTTTGGGATGAACGTATGTACCGTTACACCCCTAGGTACTTCAGCACTTTAGTATTTGAAGTAGCAAAGGCACTGATATCCTGACTTTAAGACTACGGCATGGGTCAAGTTGTTAAAACACTACATTTTTTAATTTCCCAGTTTCGTCTTTTGTTACGCTGCGATCGATTGCAATTAGGGAAGTCCAATAGTTCCAACTTCCAATCTAAATGTCATCAGTTTGTTGCGGGCGTCCACAGTCAGAGACTTGCCCCCAAAAAAGTTGTACGGCAAGTCTCTGAACTTCGCAGGCATCGACTGAAGACCTGATTAGCACACTTTGAAAGAGACAGGCTGGGACCGCGTGCTTGCAAAGACTCCAGTCAAGTACAAATGAATTGAATGGAATTGGAAATGGCAACGACCAAGTTGGTACGGCACATTTCACAACACAGACACAGGACATTCTGTTTACTGTTTTGACTTTGAATAAGGCTAGAAATATGCTGGAGTCAATTTTACTTCCAGGTACAATGGATGTCAGCATTGGACCTGTAATGGAAATTTTGCACCGACATATATTGAAACTTGATTCTTACAAGTCTTACACTTCTTAGAATAAGTTGTTTGTCTACCCTGGTTCAAGGAAATGAGTATCCACCCCTCTCTGAACTTCCTATGTGCTACTCACCCTGTCTGAACTTTCTGTCTACATGACTTCCTCTTTGTATGCAGACACAGTAACTAATAGAGGAATAGAGTTAAGACCCACCCACAGAAGACGGATAAATACCGAGCTTTCCTCCTGTTGATTCCAGTTTTCCCTCTGTAACAACCGTGATTTCTCCTCTTGTACGAGATTGAACCTTGTTAACTTTGAGCTGGCTCCGATCTCCTTCCTCCAGTTCTAAAATTATCTTGAAGGGATCATTTTAACAAAACCCTTCCTGCCTAGCAAATGCCCACATCTTTCAAACTCTATTTCCCAAGTACATAACACAGGCTGTAGTTAGAAAGTCTCAAGCCCTGCGACACGATCAGGATTGTACTCCTTGTGACGAGATCATTTTACTCGTCACAGGGAGTACAATCCTGAAATTGGTGCCCATTTAAATTTAAAGCTGGATAAGAGCAGCACATTGGGTGTGGACGGATTTAAAAAGCATGGCGCTCACACAGCAGAAATGATGACATTCTTTTGTACAAATCGGTAACCGAAAGCAAAAGATTTCTTAACCTTTGCTATCATCCGGATTCCTACAGCATTACGAAACAAGAGAAAGATGAAACACGGTACGAACAAAGGCAGCAAACAGAGCAGGGGCCATGAGCGGCGGCAATAATCTTGAGGCAACACGAGGTATTTTTGCACCTCGCCTCAACCGGGCTCGATACAAATTGAAGGATCCAGTTCAATCAGCCCGGCACCGCGCAGATCTTTGGCAAAATCAAACCTGGCTGTTCTCTGGCTGTAATATTTGCCTCGTCTCTACTTGATGTTCCTCCGTTTCACCTGCACCCTGAACCCATCTTTGATGTCTCTTTGATCCTTTTGTATTTCATGTTCCTGCCGTCCCTCCCCTCAGCCGTGTCTGTTCATTTGCGTCATCTACCTTTTTCTCTGTTTGTACTTCTCCATCTGATTCTTCACCAACCTTTCCCTTTCTCCCACCTCTGTCTACACCCGATTCATTCCTTCTTTTCATCCGCGCACGCATATTACTCATCATCAATCCGACTTGTAGCGCTTTGCCCTTTCTCTCTCCGCTCCCCCCTGGTCGCTGATCGATCACGAGCTCTGTTCGTCTGTCTCCCCCTGCAGGCGACTTCGGGGAGGTGTGTCGCGGCTGCCTGAAGCTGCCCAGCAAGAGAGAGCTGCCCGTGGCCATAAAGACGTTGAGGGCCGGCTGCTCGGACAAACAGCGGCGCTCCTTCCTCAGCGAGGCCGGCATCCTGGGGCAGTTCGACCACTCCAACATCATCCGGCTGGAGGGAGTCATCACCACCGGTAAGGAGGACGGGAGGGAGATGAGAGCGGAGGGCAGACGGTGAAAGGCAAAAACCTCTGGGGGAAACACGGGGAAAACAAAAGGAGAGCGGGTGAAGATGAAAGGAAGCTTAGAAGGGGGTGGGGGACACCTAGGGTTCAGGAGGATCCAAGGAGGAAGGGGAAAATTTTACCACCTCCGGTATCACAAACGGGGTTTATCACCTCCGTTGCCAAGGAGGGAGGGATGGGAAAAGGAAGCAGAACAGGATGAACTTGGGAACTGGAGTTAGATCGTTCCAACATCACGCGTGTGGAGGGGAACTACGGAGAGAGACCTGAGGAAAACTGTAGGAGTATCAAAGGCGATGGAGAGGCGAAGGGAGGATTGGGAACGAGCGCCGCGATAGCCCCGACCACTTCAATATCACACGAACGGAGGGGGTCAGCGCTCGCAGCGGCGAGAGGGCAGGACGAGACACGGGGGGCGGTGGAGGAGAAGAAGATTGGCGAGCGAGGGTGGACGGCGTACCCTGGCAGCAGCTGAGCTACATCAAGGCCCATTTTCCGCTGACAGATAGCAATTGAGGTCCTAGAGCGAAAAACGGGATGGAAGGAGCGGGAGAAGGCAAGAAAAAAAAAAAACCCAGCAAACCTGGAAGGGAGGAGACAAAGGGAAAAGAGACGTGAGAGACGGAGAAGATGAGGGAGAGGTTAATGGGAATGGCAGGTGAAAGGAGGAGCTTTAAAGAGTTTGTGAAGTTTTTGTTGCTGCCGCATTGATGCTCAGTGTGTGTGCGTGTGTGTGTGTGTGTGTGTGGGCACAGTGCCCGAACACACTCTGTGCTCAGTAGGATGGCAGCAGATGTGCAGGGTACAGTAATTGGTGCTAGAGACCCAGCGGGGCCCCGAGATCCACTCCAATCTCTCCCACCATCACGTGCGCACTCACACACACACACACAAAGTCAGTCCCATATGCTCACTTTCTCTTTCACTATCGTTGACACACACACACACCTGCTTGCTTGCCTCCTCACTTGGCATGAAATCACACATCCACACACACACACACACACACACACACACACACACACTCTCACCCACCCACCGACTGTTAGACTACAAATCACCTGCTTTACATCACTTACCCCCCACCGGATCCTCGCTCGGCCCTCCTCCAGCCCTCCACCACCTGCAAACAGCAGCCCGCCTCCTTGCTAATTTTCCCGTCCGTTCGCCGTGATTCAAGGCCACATAAAAATCGCGGGCGTGCCCCGTTAATTCACAAGCTTCTTCCTTTTTTCCCCTCTTAGGATGGGATTATCAGCCCAGGATTAAATGTTGGCTGTTCATGTTTCTGCAGACCACTGAGACGTTCACATTCGTACATGTCACAGGCTGTCACATGTTCCGTATTGATTTTTTCTACAACAAGTGTCATATCGTGTTGACCTGGCTGTTTTATCGGGAGGTGGAGGGGTTACGGGTGGAGTTACAGGTCAGAAGGCTGCCAAGCAAGTAACAGTGCGAGAATGTGTTTCAACAATTCTACATGTGAACCTACTGGATATTTTAAAGAAGAACTTCCAGCCATGTTTTTGGCGACCATAGCAGATACTTTAAGATCTTTTCCTAACCCTAACCACGTGGATTATGAACCCAAACCTAATCAGACCGTAAGCACAGTGTGGTCACCACATTAGAGAGAAACGGAACCTAAGGAGACATAAAGTTGCGAGATATCCGTGGTTTGCTGAAACGTACACTGCCAACGTTTATTCCGCCAACTGGGTCGGGATTATAGTGGAGGGTGGAGGGAGCTCTGAGAACTAATACCTCACTGTCTTTACGCACAGTTCAATGCTGGTGCATTAATTAAGAGCTGCAGTCAAGCACATACATCATATCCGCTTATACCGTCAAGTTACTACGAGTTAATCTGCCCCCCTCTGCAAATCAGAACCCAGAGTTCTCCGTGGCCATGGCGCCAACCTTGGCGCGCAGCGGTTAGTGTCATCAGGGGGCCTTTTCTGGGATATTGTTTTCTGTCACATGGCGTTCCTGCTCAGCTTAGCAAAATGCCTCCACGCAAGGCGGTTACACCACTTTGACACTGCGGGAAGTCGATCTGACGGACACGACTCTCCAAACTAGTTGTAACATACAGAACAATGGCGTCCCATTACTTTTATCTACTAGTAAATAGCTCTCATGAAGATTTCAAGTGTTTGATTGAGAAAGTCGCCTTTTTAAGGCAAGTTTAATTCTTTGGAACAAAGTTTTACATCATCCAATGAATTATCTAAATTAAAAACCAAACATTTCTGACAAGGTCGTCTGTATGAGAGGAATTTTATGATTAATTTTAACCCTTTTAAATTGAATTAAATTTACAACTGAACTGTCTGTTGTTGTATCGTTGCTGCACACTCTTTAGTGCAGTGTCACTGAGTTGTGAGAGGCAAAGTGCCTTTATACATCCAATCGAGGAAATAACCCAACAACAGCAGTTACCGATCAGGTTATTGAAGATGATCTGCTGATAGTGGATCCTGCCTCAGCTGGCATTTGCTGGATTCACCTGCATTTAAATGACCGCTGACACCCTCCGTCACGAACAGCCTCTGGGCAATTTTTACAACTATGATTGGATGTAATAATATTTGTCCCCCGACAAGAATATGAAAGATTCTTTATTTTTTCCACCTCAACAAGTGGTAACTTTGATTTTCACAAGCTGCTCTGGCAAAAATGAGTCACACGTTGGAAACAGTAGGGTTCGGTTCAGTTCAAGGATTTGCTTTTCAATATGTATTCAAATTATGACCTACAAGTGCACGCGAGTGTATGAATTTGTGTTTTGCGCGAGGCGCACAACAGCACTTACTGCTCCTCTCCTCCCTCCGCCTTTCCGTCAGGATTTGCAAACTCATGCCACATCCTTTGAAATACGTTTTTAGCAGCATCCTTGGTCCTTGTTTGCAGCTACGTGTCATCAGCCCCATGCCACATTCACTCTTATTAATTACATGATGACTGGCATATCATGGGCGGCGTCTCAGGGCTATTACAGTGCCAAGCTATCATTTTTGTAATACGAGCCTCGAAAAACTGTTCTAGGTTTGTGTTTTGCAGCCATCAATTTGTTCGGTGCGTCATCCCGTCTCTACCTCCCATAATCCACTCCTCCTCCTCCTCCTTTCTCCTTGTTCCCTCTCTCCTCCGACTGCTGCAGTCTTATTTTCCTCCTCTGTGCACTTCATAGCACTGCTGGATCTCTGCCATCTGCGCCTGGGCCCAGTGTGTGTGTGTGTGTGTGTGTGTGTGTGTGTGTGTGTGTGTGTGTGTAAGCATGCGTGAGTGTAGTGTATGCGAACGCGCCTACCTGGGCTGTGTCGGTCTGTGTGTACGCACCGCGCACAGACTGTGTGTGTGTGTGTGTGTGTGTGTTTGAGGGTCGTTAAACTTGCTGAGACAGCCAGGGCAGCACACAGGTTCTCCTGACTTCACCACAGTTCACTGGGTGAGGAATGGCTTTGCACAATGCCTGCCGTGCTGCCAAGTGGACTAGACTCACTTTATTCTCTCCCTCCCTCCCTCCCTCCCTCCCTGCCTCCTTCTCCATGTCTCTGTCTCTATTACCTCTCTCACTTTCCCTTTTTTCCCTTGGATTCTCTCCATTTTACCCCAATTTCACTTATTTATATACGCTGCTGTGTTGCTCTCTTTGTCTTTGCCCAGGTAACACCATGATGATCATAGAGGAGAGCATGTCCAACGGGTCCTTAGATTCCTTCCTCAGGGTAAGTTTTTAAGAGTTTCTGCTCGGGTTTGGAAATATAAACCGATATTATGTTATTATCATGATTAGGGCTGGAAATCACAGAATAACTAACGATGTGATACGTTACCATGTTAACGATAGTATCAGGATACAGCAGCTCTGTAATAACTGATACACTGCAAGACAATCATCCCAGTGTCTGTCCTATAAACCGAGGGATACAAAATGTGCAAACATGCAGGGATTATGTATTTATTCCCTGCATCGCGGTGCCAGTTTCACAAAATTTGACGCCAACTGAGATTAGACAATGTCTAAAAAAGTGTAAACAAACTAAAGTAGCGGGCAACGTATCACTACACTGTCAGAAAAGAAGGTGTGTATTTGTACCTTTAGGGGAAACATTGGCTTGTCACTGGGGCACTTAATTGTACCTTAAAGAGCCCAGTCTTGTATATCTGGTGGCAATCTTGTACCTTAATTTAAGGAGACAAAAATTGACCTTTTATAAAAAAAAATGGTACATATATGAACCTTTTACTACTTGAGAACATACTTGTACCTTTTTGGCCCTAATCAGGTACACAAAGTTACCTTGAGGTCCAATTTTTAGCCCTCTGAACTCTATTTCCGACAGTGTAGACTAACAAGTAACTGCTGCTAACCGTAGCCGCTGTTAGCAGGTTAGCTTAGTCAGCCGCAGCTAGCAATCTAGCCTGTGAGGTCAGAGAACCAGGGGGAATGTTGGTGTTCACAACACTGGCACTGAAGCTTGAGACGCCAGGGTAAGTCAGGGCTAGCTGGTTAGCATGCCGGCTTCTGTGGATATCTTTAAAACACAAAACATGGATCAGAACTTCACAACTGTTGACCATTTTCAATAGTTTTCAACCAAAGTTCTTACTTATTGCACCTTTTGCCGTATCAACATTTTGTCTCAATATTTAGTTTTTGTCCCTAATTATGATAATTATTGTATGGATAGATAGTATATAATAGTGTTGCCTTTTCCTAGTTTTAAAAGCTGTATTACAGTAAAATGATGTATTTCCTGAACGTATCAGACTGTTCTACTGCTTCTTATACTTGCCTTTACTCGTTTAGTGATTAAATCCACATTACAGATGATTATTTATCAAAAATCTCATTGTGTTAATATTTTGTTAAAGCACTTATAATCATCCCTACAATACTGTCACAATCGATATTGAAATATTTGGCCAAAAATATTGACATATTTGATTTTTGTCCACAATCCCCAGCTGTAGTTTATGTGCAGACATCTTTCCTCATCATCTAATAACAAAATTAAGCCTCGTTATTCTTTATTCTGCTCATCAGCCGTTTCACAAACGAGGCATTTTTACTCGAACAAACCTAAATTCACCATTACCGCGATGCGGTCCTGTGGCGACAGTACTTGAGCTTATTAATCGTAATAAGGAAAACGCGGCGTAATTAAGCGCACAAATGGAGTGTTTTCTGCTTACAGATGCTGTAAGCTTCTGTAAACAGTTATTGTGCCCCTCTGCTCTGTGAACCGGCGCCGCGTGGTTTACAATGATAGGAATTAATGGCCCGTTTGCTTTTATTCCCCAAATAAAGGGATTCGGCTCAGCGAGCACAACATCGCGCCGTATTAACAGACGTTTCATTCATCCCCCCTCCTCCCTGTTTTCTTCTTTCCTTTCGTCTCATTTTCCATCTCCTCCCTCTTGCCTCCCATCGCCACAGAAACACGAGGGCCAGCTGAGCGTCATGCAGCTGATGGACATGCTGACCGGGGTGGCCTCGGGGATGAAGTACCTCACCGAAATGGGCTTCGTCCACAAGCGGCTCGCGGCGCACAAGGTGAGAGGGAGCAGGTGGGAGGAGGTGATAGGGAAGAGGGCGACGGGGTGACGCACGCCCAAGCCGGTGGATCAGAGGATACAATTTGTCCTCGTGTGAAAACATCTCGGACAATGGCTCGCCCGCAGGTTTTCATTCGAGTGCTACATGAAGCCGAACACGACGGGACAATGCCGTCGGAAAGCCGCTTTGTCACATCCAGGTCTCGCATTTTCCCTAAAAGAGCCCGTCTGTCTAACTGAATGCAGTGATCACATTGCGGAAAATGAAGAACAGGACCATTTGTTCTTGTAAACAATCAACCGTCCCCGGTACGATTAGAGCTTTGCCCACCGGGGCGGTGCGCTCTCACGCCGAGATCGTTTCCCCCCAACGAATGTTACCAATGCTGATCAGTTTGTTCCACTTTTCAGGTGCTGGTGAACGCCAACCTGGGCTGCAAGGTGTCCGGCTTCAGGCCTCTTCAGGAGGACAAGATCGAGGCCATCTACACCACGCTGGTAAGACAAAATCTTTTCCCGGAATTCATTATTTTACACTTTCTTTCTAATTAATGACCCTCGAAGCGGCACAAAGCCGAGTTCAACCATGTAGGGTGATATTTTTTAATGAGCCTTAGACCGAAACCGCGAGTTAACACACATCATGTGTGGTTCAGCTGAGGTCATATAATTAAGCTGTCAGAGGGGGAGAGAAAAAAATAATGATTTCATTGCTTTATTTCCCTGGATATTTTTGGGCTCCAGTCAAGGTGAAACCACTCCTCTAAAGATTCTTTTGATCTACGGAAAATATGTTCAAAAGCCTTTCAAAGGGAATATTTAAAGCGCTACTTTTTTTTTTGAACTCTCCACACCCTTTTTCCTCTACGTCCCGTCTTACCTCTTCCTCCCCTCTTCAGCACGGAGGGAAGAGCGTGGTGCTGTGGACCGCTCCCGAGGCCATCCAGTACCACCGCTTCTCCTCGGCCTCCGACGTCTGGAGCTTCGGCATCGTCATGTGGGAGGTCATGTCCTACGGAGAGAGGCCCTACTGGGATATGGGCAACCAGGACGTAAGTGTGTGTGTGTGTAATAGAGAGGGTGGCTTTCCATTAATCTCTCCAGTCACTTCCTTTATATTGCTTCCTGCCTTTCACCTACGCTCTACCAATGAACTCTGTATCCGCGCCCGGCTCGGATCTTATTAAGAGGAAGCCAAGAAGCCACAGTGCGTCTGAGAGCTTTTCGCCGGGGCCTAAGTCCCCCCGTCTTTAAGTCTGCATCAGCTCCGTGACCAATCCTGTTTTCTCTTAAGGACGCGTTGACCCCCTTCCGAGTGGCCTCCGCCTGTCCCGGAGCGCCATCGTGCTTTTAAAAGTGTTAAAAAAAAATAAATCCCCCCCCCGGAAAATTTCTTTAAGGGAATGTAAAGCACTTGCCATTTGAGGGTTGGAGAGATTGTCCAGCTGATAGGACCCCGCCGCTTGTCACCAGAACTCTTATTATTTCCGAGTCGACGTGGGCGTCACTCCTACCGCTTTCTCCTTCAGAAAGAGGTTGTTTTTGTCCCTATTATTTGAAAGAAAGTCAGGCTTCCGAAGTGCAAGACACAAAAGAGAACAGTTTATTTTTTGGGGGACTATTTTTTCCCTTTACCTGAAGCCGACACAGCACACAGGAGCCTGACAGGAGGTGGATGATGTTGAGAGTTATCATGGTTCCATCAAGCCCGAAAGCTAAATCATGCTAATGCCCTCTCAAATTACCGTCGTCGGGGGAATTACGCCAACACTTTATGCAGGCAGGTGCGCGGTTAAAAAAGCAAAGGATTATTAGCATGTTCCATTTTTTGAATGTCCCAAATTAATATGCATGAGTTATTCAGCAGGCACAAGAATAGTTAGCTTTCACGGCGCCGTTTTTTTTTTTTTCCCTCTCTTTTTCCCTCTGGTGCCCTTTCACAAGGCAGAATAAAGTTTCCTCTCAGCCTCGTTCATATTATCAAACTTTCCAATTGAGGGGGCAGAGGTCGAGCGTGTATAGCGGCGGGGATATTAATCCACTTTAAATTGATACATTATATCATAACGGCATTGTTGGTCGGCCTGTCCACCTGTGATCCATCGCGACCTTTACCGGCCGACTTTGATTAAATGGAAAATGTCAAACGCTGAAAAGCATTTTATGAATGCTCTTTAGTGAGATACGAGCTCAAGGGGGGCTGAGAGGGCGGTGAAGTGGCGGCTGGCGGCGGTGGGCGGGCAGGTAGAGAAGAAGAGAAGGGAGAGAGCGCTCCAGGAAGTAATGCCACTGATGGATGTCGTTTTTGTGATTACGCTCCGACTTTATTTCCTCCTTTCAGGAGATTGTATTTCTCGGGGACTCGGGGAGGAGGACGTATCGCGTGTCCATAAATATATTGGGAGCGAGTCTCTCGCGAGGCGCCGCGGTGGACGGGGACGGCATTAGTTTGATGGAGGGAGGAGCGAGGAACATTGAGGTGGTCAGGAGGGAGGCTTTCGTGCTCGGGGTTGATTAAAAGGGGCTCTACGTAACAATCCGTCGCCATTTACATCCATTAATCACTTTTTTATTGGCCGTATGTGAGCGCTTTGTAACGAGACGCGGAAAGTTAGCCTGTTGCCTATATATGTAAGAACGGCCACCTGTCGATGTCAAACTCCAAACACACAGGGGGGCAGCGGATCACCAGAGTTACCGCTAACTGCTGATGACCGTAGCTGCTGTTAGCTAGTTAGCTCAGCTACCAGTGCAGTGTGCAATCCTATTATCCCGACACATGAGACCTTTAAGTCGTCGTCGGACTCTCTCCGCTCGGCTAACAGAGCAACAGTCGCTAGCAAACTAACGACCGGCTTCAGGCACAACACAGAAGTTTAGAGGCTTATCTTTGGCAAACAGCGGCTCTGATGGTCCGTCTGTGTCACATCTGTTATCGTCTGGGTTGATTTTTAGAATTCAAGGAGCTACGAGCTATTGTATTATCGGAAATTAAAATGTTATTCTGAACTTTCCCGCCGATAGGAGTCCATCAAATATCCTGCAAAGTGACACTAAGAGACACCGAATATCCTGTTGAGTGACCTTTCAATCCAGCCGGTCGTGATTTTGTTTTGCAGGAAAATCCCTCGTCTCTTTCAGTTGACGGTTGCCTCTTTTTGCCGTACGGATCAATGTTTCTGTAGCAGTTCAAGTCGCGACATCACTGCGGATTAGGAACGACCTCATAATGTTCGGGTTAGCAATATCTCTCCGAGAAACCCTGTTTGTTTTGCAGCTGATGCTGGCTCGGAGGTGACCTTAAAGGATGCCGCCTCAAAATAAGGTCAATAACTAAAAAAGCGAAAACACTGGAACGGTAACGGTGGTGTAATTAGTGAAGTGAATTAAGAGAAAGTGGAACAACTAACACTCTTTTTTTCTTATGTATCCAACTAGAACTTATACCGTCCAAAGGCTTCTAGTCTTGGCAGCTAAGTAACCCCACCGTGAAGAAATAAAGTTAGAAATACCTTACTCAACTTTTTTTTTTAAGTAGGACAAATCTTATTCACTTCCCCACATCCTGCTCTCTGAGTCACCCACTCGCTCTTTTGGGAGTTGATCCAATTATAGTAGAAGTGCTTAAAAAATACCGAACACCACTTCCAAATGTTTCTAACCTGTTTTTTTTTTTTTTCCCGCTCCTGTAGGTGATCAAGGCCATCGAGGACGGTTTCAGGCTGCCGGCTCCGGTTAACTGCCCGCAGCACCTCCACCAGCTGATGCTGGACTGCTGGCAGAAGGAGAGGACGGAGCGGCCCACCTTCAGCCAGATCCACTCGGCCCTCAGCAAGAGCATCCGCTCCCCCGACGGCATCGGCTCGTCCACACTGGCACGCAGGTGAGGCCCGGTTATCTCTGGGCTCGGCATGTGTCTCATTCCTACACGTTTCGCCATGTAATCAACGCCGTTTCTCGTCCTCTAGAACCCTGAGTTCATCCATCACGCTAGCGGAGAGGCCTCTCCCCTCCTTCCCTTCCTTCAACTCGGTGGGGGAGTGGCTGGACGCCGTGGACATGGGCCGCTACAAGGACAACTTCACCGCGGCGGGGTACTGCTACTTGGAGTCGGTGGCGCGAATGACCGTACAGTGAGTGTTCTTTCTACAACTCTGTCTCCGTGACCTTTCATTTCCTGTTGCAGAGAGGGTGGCTGAGTGAGATAATAAGAGGAGAGATCATTAAACAGATAACTGCATGAATAAATAAGTGACTTGGGGGATAATGTCCATTCCTTTTCTCCTCTATTATTGATTTCCTTTTTCATTCTGAGCTTTTAAAGATAGTATTTATAACTGACTGGTGCCCGGGGGGATGTGAATACATCAGAGCTGTTACAATGAGTTGATCAACAGAACAATCATCAGCAACCGTTCTGATAATGCATGAGTTATTAAAGCATTGATCGGAAAGATTCTCCGGTTCTAGCGTCTCAGTTGTGAGGGTTTGCTGCTTTTTTTTCTTCCGGAGTAGATTTTAGGGTTTTATTATTTCATGACATTACCTCGGGCTTTGGGAAATTATAATGCAGTTTCACCAAACTATAAATTAAGAAGTGGTTCGATGAAAGCGAGTGGGTTTGTAATGTTTGTAGAAAATCTCTCAACATCCTGGGAGCAATCAATAAATCAAATGCTCTGACAAAAAGAATCCAGCCCATCCAATCTCTAGTTTGGATCATACGAAACATTTGACAGGCGACCTTGTTTGTCTGTCTGTGCATGATCAGAGTCTTCCTCAAGCTGAGGCCGATGTCGCTAAAGCTATTAGCGAGCTAGTCAAACAAGAATAGCGGAGAAAGTTTCCAATCCTAGCGAGCTTGACAGCAGCGACTACTTATAATAGCCATGTTCGTTGTTTGTGTTCATTACGATAAGGTTTTCTAACATACGAGAGAGGCATGAAGTAAAAAAAAAAAAAATGGTTGCGATGACAACGATGCACACAGACGCCGAGCCTGTTGTTCAGCCGCTAGCTAACTCGTTAGCACGAAGCACACAGCCCCCGAGTCCAATGAACTTCTCAACTTTTTCTCCGATAACCTTGGCAAATCTTGTTCTCCGTTTCCGCAGAGATGTACTGAGCCTTGGCATCACTTCCCTCGAGCACCAGAAGCTGATCCTGGCGGCCATCCAGACCCTCAGAGCCCAGGTCATCCAAATGCACGGCCGCGGTGTGCAGGTCTAACAAGCAGTTCGACGCGCCCCAGCCTCACCCCGCTGCTGCAGAAACCCCCGCGTACGTGCAGATGGATGATGGGGTTGGAGAAGAGGAGGAACGAGAGAGAGAGAGAGAGAGACGAGAGCTCTCCCGAACTGAAGGAAAGATGAGCAGATCTTCCTTCCGACCGCACTCCTCTGTCTACTCCCCCTTCCCACACTTCCTAACGCCTTCCTCGATCCCTTACTTCCTTTTTTTCTACGAGCCCCTCCAGAGATGAGCGAGCGTCGCGATTGCGGAGGGCGGGGGATAGCAGAGGAGTGACGTCACGCGCGCCCTTTTTTTGTGACCTCCATATCTGCACTTAAACACCCGTGTCAGCTCCATCTCACCGGTTCCGGATCGGCGCGTAGAGACAAATGAAATGTTGTCCGTAGCGGGACGGGGCTCTGCTCCGAAGCCGATCTCGGTTGCGGACGAGCGCTCAAAGAAAACTCTCACATTTTGGGGGCGAATTTCCCTTTACCACAACATGAATTCACTGAAAACAATAAAATCGGTACAGCCGGTAGGGACTGTTTTACCGGCACTGGACGATACATTACTCTCTCCTCAGAACTGGCACCGCTGATTTCACATCGAAAACAAGGGAACTGATTTTACAAAAGATAATCACGGCATTGTTGCGCCGGAGCGGAAGATTAAACGCGGCTGGAATGTAACGTTTCAGAGCAGCAGATTGAGAAGAGCGTGGACGAGGCCTCGGCAGCCTCCGGTTTAGTCCCGTCTACGGCACGCGAAGAGTGCTGACGGGACAAAAAGAGCTACAGTAAGTCGCGGCTGACGACACGATGTACTTTCAGGAACGTCAGTCTGCTTCTTTTTTTTTTCCCTCCCTCTTTGGGGGCCACTGATGGTTGAACAAAAAAGCTGCAGGACACAAGTGTAAAGGCTGAAAAACGTGTGTTTGATCGTCCATTGATTTGTCGTACGTCGCTTTTGTTATCCTCCTCTCCTCTCTTTGCTTTGAAGCTGTTTTCTCTGTGCACTTACAACATCAAATCTTTTCCCTTTTCTAGCCTGCTGGACGTCCACTCGGTATTATAACCCTCCTCCTCCCTGTGTTAATACTCTGTATAGAGCACGGGCCTACTCTGGAAGATCGGCCTGATTCAGATATTTATCCTTATTATTTATTTTACGTTTACAGACTGTAACACAAAAATGTGGTCGGAGAAGAGTCGAGGAAGGTTTTATTTATTCAACTAGTATTTAAAAAAGAAAAAAAAAAAGAAGTTAAACGAAGCTCCTCTTGTTTCGTCGATTTTATCGTTTAGATTATGAGTTTATCGAGGGGAACACTGGAGGGTTTTTACTGTCGGCACACAGTATCTGTGTATTTTCTCGAGCACTGGATTTAATACCGTTCATTTAAACGTCCCATCATTGGAGTTCCCGTGTACATTACAGTGTGTGTGTGTGTGTGTGTGTGCGTTGCAGTATGAAGACAGTATTAAGGAATGTCATATGGATTGTTTTTCTTTTTTCTTTGTTGGATTTTCATGTCGATGCTGATATCACGCTCGGCCGTACTACAGTATGTGGTTGCACTTTTTTCCCCCCAGAATCCTCTCTGTACAGTGACTCGCCCCCCCCGGCGCCTTTTCTTTCCTATTTCAATACGGGAGACGCGAAAGGAAGAAGTTTATCGGGGCATTATTTGATTTTCACACACACTTTCACATCAGAGGGGTAACTACATTTTCCGACTGGAACATTGTAACTGGTTTGTATTCGATTCTCCGATCTCTGTAACCGTTTTGTCAAATTGAATAATCTCAAGTCGCGCCCACGTTGACATATCTGAAGAAACACGCCCCTTTGACAAACACGCATACACGAGACTATGACAACACACACGAGCAACAACCTGGACCTCGTCACCACGATGAATGAAACTCTCATTTCTTTCCCCCTCCCCTCTCTGTTACTGTGACCATCATGATATATGTTTAATACTGTAAATATGTATTTGAAAATGCTGAAATCTATTTTTATAATTTGTTTGAAGAACAACGTGTTGAATATAATATCTGCTCACTGTGTAAGGGTTTGATTTGTTTTTTCTGAATTTTAGGGCCATAGCCAAGAAAAACTCTGGTGTTTGGAATATAAAACTGGAAAAAAAAAAGTTTCTTTTTTTCGTTAGTTTTTTGATGATTTTTACCTGTTAGAAGAAAAATCTGATGGCTGTTGCAATATTGAAACGTGTTATTAAAAAATCTCCAATACAAGCAAACGCTTTTTTTGCTCCTTGTCTCCTGTTGTCTTCATTTGGGGTTGAACCATAAAGTTTTAGATTAAATTAACATATCATAGCCTTACCTCAACTTACAGTAATTCATACATACGTTCAACGTATGTATACGTTCATCATACTGATGGAGGTGGCTGCCATTCACGGTGCCGACCAGCAGTTTTGGGGTTCAGTATCTTGCTCAAGGACACTTCGACATGCAGACCAGGGGAATCAAACCAGCGACCTTCTGATAACAAGACGTCTGCTCTACCCCTGAGCCACAGCCGCCCACTTATGGTGCCTTAACCTAACCAAACTGCAACCACTTCACTAAAGAGCTTTATTTTGAAAGTCTATCCCCCTGAGATCCATATGTATCATCACTAACTTGACTTGTCCTTCACGTTCAAACTGATCCAAGGTAGGTAGGTTTGATAGTTTGACGCTCAGGGCTGCTGACCGAGCTTCTGTATTAGTGAGAATATGTTGGGGTTTCTTCGGTGGCAGCGACAACACGCTGACTTTTTTTGACAGGCACTGAAGAAGAAAACTGCTCGAGGACAACATGAATGCTACAATGCACTATTAACAATGGCTTTTAAGATTTCATCGCAAATGTTTTATGAGGGAGGAACTGCACTCAACAGAACTGTGAGATCATCCCGGTTTGAAACAGAAACTCATTTTGTGGTACACAAAAACATTGCAAATTTATATATATATAAAAAAATATCAGCCCATATCTGGCATTTTAAAGTAAGAAAATGTTGTGTTCTTTTAGCCATCTGGGTGAATCAGCCCTTCACAGTAAACCTTGGGTTTCAGCGTGTTGCCCGAGGAAACAAAGGATCCGTAATGAGCAGCTGAGCGGTTTAAGGTGAACCAAATGCTAAACTCCACATTCTACATCTACTGTTCGACTTCACTTCTGGCGTTCAGAAACAAGAACCAACGGCCTTTTGGAGCTCACTCGTTCCTCGAACCTTCGGGCTACCCGGGCCTCTTAGTACTTACAGGCCTTACGTACACGTAACGCGGTTAATGCTCCGAATCCACTCACAACACGACTTCCACTCTGTTACCTCTCCATGTGGCCCTCTCTCTCTCTCTCTCTCTCTCTCTCTCTCTGGGGCCGAGGTTATATTACTTACCGCTTTATTACACAACACCCACCTTTAGACCAGCACCGAGCAAATGGGAACATTATTGCAAATGCAAATTAACTTTTTTGCGTGGGACCGCTGTGGGCAGCTGTGTGGGCGGGCAGGAGTGAGAGCGCCGGTACGTGCCGCTCGCGAGGGTCACAACGTGTGTGTTGCCGGTCCACGGGCATACATTTGAGAATGAGATCTTTTTATTTATCTCACACAGCTGCGGCGGCAAATCCATACTTTTTTTTTTATATCACGGTCTTATTGGAGTTGAGGATTGGAGTTTGAGACTTAATGAGTTTCATCTCCGAGCCATCGCCGGCTGCAGCTCTCCGAGCCTCCCACGCAATCAAACATCACCTTCCTTTTTCCGACGCCGCTCCGGCAGACCCCCAGCATCTGAACTCCCGCTGCAGTTAACGCGGGGATTTGGCTCGTTCATTATCCGAGGCTTTCTCGTAAGATTTTCTCGCATGATTTTAAAGATTGAATGCCGAGGGAGGGAAAAAAAAGAAAACACAAAGAAGCTTATTTACATGTCGGGCTCATTAAGATTCTGTCTCCGAGACCGAGACGCGGTGACTCTAAAGAAATGTTAATGCCTTTATTTAGATGCACTACCGAAGATACAAAGCTCATTTTGACATAACAGAGTGCACACTGCCAATCTAGACCGCAATCGGGATTTGAAATCTGCCCGTGTGAATATGTTTCCCATCTACATAATCTAAATTATGAAATCCTAATAAGTCTTGACACTTGACTCCTACCTGCTCCGGGTCATGAGCCGTCGTAGCAGCTGCACACAAGCTAAATGAGGCGAGCAGCGGGGCCTAATCAACTGCTTTCTGCCTCCTTATTCCCTCGTGGTCCAAAATAATGAACGCTTTTCATTTGAATGTGATGTCTTGGTATGCAAACATCATATCCCACAGTAACTCTCCTGAGCGGCGAGGCGAGGAGGGGGGGGCGGTGGGGTTTTGTGTTAGTCGGTATTTTATCAGGCTTCTCACGGTTTCGAGCGTAAATCTTCAATCAGATTTGCCTGTTTATTCACTGTAAATGAGACTGGGACGGGGAGACGGGCGGGGATCCTTCCAAGAGATTACAGCGAACCGTGTTTCAAAATGCAAAACGTAGATTGTACCTGGAATCCAGCGCTTTGCTCAGAAACCGAGACTTCGCTCGAGACGGGTTTAAGGCCGTCAGATAACCTGGAGGCCGTTCAAATACACGACGTACGATGGAGCCAACGAGAGGTAGGTTTCCTTTAGCATCAAACTCAACAATGAAATGCAGATTTTGATTGGTAAGGAGTCGACAGTCCAAAGGATGTGACTTTATGGACGTTATCTGGTGCCTCAAGCAACAGAAGCTAACATCAGTTTAGACGATCACCTTCCGACACAACGCAGAAGTTTCACAAAACCCCGTAATAGTTGGTTTGTGATCCACCAATAAACACAGAGAAGAAGAAGAAACGTGCAGCACTCTGTTATGTCGTCGCTCGTGATGTCAGAACCGCTGTAAAGCCCGGTAGAACCAGGCCGTGTGGACAAGAGACAAACATGTTGCCGCTGGTGTGGACGGTTTTTACCATTTCGGAGGAAGAAAACACGATCGCAGTCTGCAATACAGACCCACAAAGGTTCAGAGAGGAAGGGAAAAAAGAGTTTTAACACAACAAATCTTATTGCCGCTGCAAATTATTAAATCATCCATCTCTGCTCACTGCATCTGAGCCTCAGGTGTGCATAGATACAAGTTAGAAACTTATTTTTGATAGACAAAGATGTGAAATCCATATCAATCCCAAATGAATCCGTACTAGTTTGTGAGTTCGAGTCAATAATCCAGCAAAAACGCAAAACGTCCTTTTGTTCCAGCTGCTCCAGACTGAGTTGTTTTTCTGCTTTTCAAATCATTTCAAAATTAATTTCCTCCCTTTCTGGACGGTTGTTCAGAACTAAAGCTCTGCGAGTTGTGATGGACAATTTTCACTATCTAAAATTTCACAGACAATTCCTCCCATTTATTTGTAGTGAAAATAATGATTAGCTGCAGCTGTAATTTGGTTTCGGCTTCTAAAAAATCTGAGGATTTGCTGCTTTTTCACAGTTTGACATTAAAATAAATTAAATCTATTCAACACCTTTAGTTTTAGGAACCTGGAACCTTTTTTTTTTACCATTTTGTAACTAACAATGAATTGAGAAAGTTTAAAAAATAACTGTTTCATCAATCGATAATGAACATAACAGCCCTACACACTCGGACCTGGGCATGATTACACTGCTTTTTCACCTGAACCAGACACTCTGATCCGCTCAATCGCTGCAAGATTCAACCCCTCAGAGTTTAAAATCCAAGAAACATTTGCAGCTGGAAAAAGAAAAGACAGAAAAAAAACAGGTTCGAGAGCGAGAAAGAGGCGAAAGGATTCGAAGAGGCACACGAGAAAAGCAGACAACACCTCTGTAAAGACATTAGTGATTCCCAGCTGTGTGTTTGGAGCCCTCTCTCCCCCCTTTCTTGTCCTCCCTCCCTCCCCCCTCTATCCCCCCAGCTCCCTCTGCTCCGTGTGAAGATTAAAGCAGGCGGCATAAAAGGGGGGAGAGAGCGGTCCACCTCTAAGCTAGTGTGAAGGGGAAACTTCCCCCAGCACAAAAGTTCTGCTCTCCGCTCTTTGCCGAAGCGTGCCGCAGCTCAAATCGGCTTTGAGAAATTAATCCCTGCATTATGGAGGGAGTAAAGTAAACAAACCGGGGACAGGACGGGGACCTGTGAGTGCAAGAGGGGAAGGGGAGGAGGAGGAGGAGGAGGTGGGTGATGCTTTTGTAGGTAAAAGCTTGTGTTTCTCCGGAGAAACAAAAAGGGGAAGTGTGCGTGAGCAGAGAGAAGGAGGGAAGAGTGAGGTGACGAGAGGGTGAATGAAGCAAATGAAGCAGCAAAAGCCTCCCCCTCCCTCCCCCCGATCCTCTGGGACACTCCTGGGAGAAGAAGCGTCGCAGCCTTTTTTCTTGCAGCATGATCTTAAAGCCGTCTCTCTCATATGTCCGGCTTATTGCCGCCATTGTCTTTCCCGGCTTCACTCAACCACTCGGGGCCCCTGTGGCCAGAGAGTCATTGTCTGCAAATCCTCCTCCTGCAGCCCTTCTCCTTCCTCCCCATCCTATCTCTCCACCGGAGAGGGTACTTAGATAAGGCGCAGGGTTCAGAGCCTGACGAAATCAAAACTTCCCACTGAGCAGAGATTAAACTCTGAGTGACCGAACGGACAACTTCCCTCGCTCTCCGGCAGACTGGAAGCCGGCAGGGAGGTTTTTTTTTCCGTCTCTCCTTTTTTTTTTTGACAGTTTAAACACCCGTCTGTCTGGCCGTCTCCCGAGACTTTCCATAAGTGCACTTTCAGCCTCTCAACGCTTGTCTGCACGTTGCCTCTCGCCGCCTCGCCATATAGCCGCTGTCCATCATCGCTCTGCATCCCTCCACTTCTTTCTGCACATAAATTCGACGCATCCTTCGTTCTCTCTCTCTCTCTGGCGTCTCCCCTCCCGTCTCCCTATGACGAGTCCTCATTCTTGTGTTCTGCTTGTGTTTTACACAGATGTATCCTACTTGTCTCCAGCTGCCGGTGATTGAATCCCGCTTCCCCCCACCTCCACCCTCCACCCTCCACACCAGGCAGACGGACCAGATGATAGATAATAAAAAAGGATTTAGCAAAGTACGTTTTGTTGTGTCTGTCGTTGCTTTTACTCCACAAAATCCCTCTGCAAGAAGCCGCCGAGCAGAGTGACACTAAACTGACGCTCAGCCTTTGACCTTGAGGTGTTAGCGGAGGGGGCAAAGCTTAGAGCAGGGAGGGTTTGTAGTCCCACACTGCCACTTGGTGGTGAATGTGGAAACTGCACCTCAGTGTAAAGACTATTGTGGTGGTCAGAAGATTTCCTCCTTTTGCTACTTAGGCTACATTTACTGATTCTACACTTACAGACTTACATTTAAAGCATATGATCACCTTCTAAAACATTAAAGGGATCACAAGATCTTAGTTTTGGCTCTTCCTACAGGTTAATCAACAACATAGAACATGTTAATCAGTGAGCTTTAGAGGTGCTGGCAGGCACTAATCACTTCCTGGCTCCAGCTTCAAATTTGCCTTACATACATCAGAGTTGTCTCTGATCTTCTCATCTAACTCTTGGCAAGAAAGCTAAATGAGCACATATACTAAGATTTCAAACTCTTTCTTGAAAGTTGCCATTTGTTAGAAAATTTTTTGAGGCTCATCCCCAGCTCGTCAACCCGTCCTACAATCCCAAAGTGTCAGTTCTTGATGAGTTGGGACTGAGACTCAAATATCAACTTTCCCTACAGATAGCACCTTTTTCAGGAAAAGTTCATCCAAAAAATGAAAATTCAGTCATTATCTACAGATGGAGATTCAGGTGACGTTTCTGGAGCTTTCTGGAGTAGATGGGGACAAAAAAAATGGGATCTCTGAGCTTCTGGAGACTTGGACTACGCTGTATGGATCCATTTTATGCTTTTATTTTTCAGTTGTTGTTTTATCTACTTAAGTTGTGCAGGAGAATGCTGCAACGCTGAGAAGCTTCAGAAATGTTCTGTGGACTACGACATCAGACTTTCCATCAGCATTGGGGAGAATAAATAATGACTGAATTTTCAATTTTGGATGAACTTTTCCTTTAAGCCTTAGCCTACCAGATAAGCCCACTTGGCCGTATATTCTTTGCATTTTATGCCTTTTATTAGCTAGTTGACAACAGATAGATGACAGTAAACGGGAAGTTAGAGGTGAGGAAACAAATGCAACCAAAGTCCCCGGCAAGATTCCAACAGGGAACCTTGCAGGCACCCCTTCTCTGATGCATTAAAGTCTAATTAGATCTGCTTTAAGAAGGAATATTAAGATTTTGCACAGATGGATTATGACACATTAGACAAAGATCAGTACAAACAGAGATTTTATTGAAAACTCTTCATCCAAAGTTTAAAATTCAGTTCTTAACTTAGAGCGTTCATTAAAAAATACATTCAGAATATTTTAGTGCATTTCATTCGTATATGGTAATCTAGATTTAAGGGTTGTTTCAGGCAGTATGATGAGTATCTCAGATTTTTAGCACACCGTAGTTATCAGAATGGCCCTGGAGTGATTAATAAAGCTGTTTGTATTGTAGTTGTTCATTGTTATGTTTCTTATGATATCCCAATTCCTTTTTTTCTTACATCTTTCTCTAACCGTTCACTATAGTTGTACCAGTATTTTCTTACGTTTCACAAAAGTTTTAATACATTTTTCTTAAAAGTGTAAAGAAGTAACCTCTCATCCCTCTCTTCCCTGTCATTATCTCTTCATTCCTTCCAGCTGAGCCCAAGTGTCTCAGCGATGAAGGAAAAGATGTGTGCGTCTTCCAGGATGGCCTTGGCGGTGGGTTTCCCTGCACCGTGCCCACTGCGGGTGTCCACCCTGACCATCAGAGGCTGACGCTGCGCGGGGCTGCTGCCCACGCCGTGCTGCAGGGCAGCGCAGTATTTGAGGGTGTGGAGAGGCACCACGCGATCATCGTGATCTGCTGTCAGAAGCAGGACAGCGGGGTAGGGAGGGCCAGAGTAAGGTGGAGGAGGCAGATTATGGAGAGGAGAGTACCTGGAGAGAAGGTGAGGAAGAGCAGTTGGAAGGAAATGTGAGGAGAGTGATCCATGAACCTTAGTGCGTGATTCAGTGGCCCTGCTGGGATTTTTTGGCACATGTGGGTGTGTGTAAATCTGGAAACAGACAATTTTCGAAACAAACAAAGACTTAACACACCAACATCCTCAGATTCTTTTAGTCCTGAGATTCAAACACGTGATGAAAACTATGAATTAACAAAGGTTTTCCTTGCTGATTTAATTTCCTTGCTGCAGTCAGAGCAGAAAAGGAAACACAATTGCGGGAAAATGCTAAATTTGGATTAGATGTCGGATGGAGAGATGTGGGCAGCTCTTGCAGAGAGAGCTGTAGGTGAGTGAAGTGAATCTCAGGTGAGCTGTAGCTCTGCACAGAAACCTGGATGAACTGCTATATAACCTATTTGTTGTTCATGAACCAGGCACTATTTTAATGTTTGTATGAGTATCTTCATGAAGCTTCATATGCCTAAAATCTACACGCAGAATGCAAAAGCGGTTTTGATTGTTTCATCTGCTCCCTTGTGCCTACATCCTATTTTCTAAGATTTTCTTCATATCCCTAAAATCTGTACAATCTAAGCTAAAAGGAAGTGTGAGTCAAGTAACCACAATGACCGTTTATGAACGTTTGAAACCGTTTTAGAAAAAATCGTCCTGCTTCTCTTTTTTCTCTGCGCAACAACGCACTCCCACCGTGACTTACACGCACATAAACGTAAATCACTTTATCACGAGCGTACAACAACACACCGCAAGAAAGAGAAGTCTTAGCTTTCCGCTGTGAAAGAATGACTCCTCGAGCATTTATAGTTTTTATTTCAGATCGATTTAAACAGGATCTGGCAAGCAATCTCCGAGGTCGATTTTTATTAGGGTAAATTATTCCAAAATGTTTAAATACATTTTGACAAGACTGATGGGCAGCGCTGTTTTATATTGTTTTGCTGATTTGATGTTCTTTTTCTGTCCAGTGTCTTTGAGTATTTAGAAAAGCACTTTTAAATAAAATGTATTATTATTAATAAATTATGAGATTTGTTGAACATCACACATATTACAACCAACTGACCCGGCTGGCTCCACCTCAGTCTGATCAGTTGAGACGGCAGAGCACGCAGCAGCTGTTATGTATTTTGTGTGCAGCTGTAGTTTAGTAATTTGTTGTGTGTGTGTGTGTGTGTGTGTGTGTTTTCGTACTTGATGAGCCACTTGAACTGCTCCGGATCGTCAGAACAGCCGTAGTCGGTGGTCCAGGCGTGGCCGATGGTGAACTTGTGGAACTTCAGCATGTCCATCACCCCCACCTCCGCCACAGCACAGCCGAACAGGTCCGGGCGCTGGTTCACGCAAGCCGCTGTGTGTGTGTGTATTTAAAAAAATCTGTGTTACACACATTCATTCACTTTACTCTACACTGTAGGACACAATCACTCCTAAATAGCTACTTACACACCAGGGAGGGAGGCATTAGTTGGGTTTGTGTGATGCCATATGGCAGCCAGCCTTTGGTAAATGATGTGACTAAGCACTGTTTAATGTGCTGTTTAATAGCTAAATTAATTGCAGCTAAGCAGCTAACTACTGTTAGATGAATTTGACATTACCAATTATGCCAGAGATGTGATCTAAAGAATACAAAGCGTTCTGATCAATGCAGCTCAGACCAGGGATGGAAAAGTGATCTTAGCCGGCTCACAGTCGGCTTCAGACACATGGAGACGTGCAGAACGCTGTGTGTACCGTTAGTAGCTTCAAGGGCTGAACTGAATTGGGGAGGATTTAGAGTGAAAAGCTCAATTAGCAGATTTCAGCAATAAAAAATGAAGAGCAAGAGTCCCCCACTTGTAAAATGTTATTTCCTTGATGTAACAAATAAACTGTTGTGTTATAGCTTCTGGGGAATAGCTATTAAAACCCATCACGCTCTCTTGTTTTCTGTCAGGGCTTTGCACACAAACACCTTTGAACCCTGTACTTACCCACGAGCAGCCCTCCGTTAGAGGCTCCGTTGATAGCGATGCGACTGGCCGTGGTGTATTTCTCCTGGATCAGATACTCCGCTGCACACTGGAAGTCATCGAAGCAATTCTGCTTGTTCCCTAATGTTCCGGCTACAAACACAGACGAGAAGGAAACGATTAAAACTAAATCAAACTTAAGTTTAGTATTTTCTAGCTGACTCCGTTATGGTTTTCTGGATGTCTGTACCTTTGTGCCAGGTGAGGCCGTACTCTCCGCCTCCTCTGATGTTAGCCACAGCCAGGATCCCTCCCAGGTGTCTCACAAACAGCAGGTAAGCAACACTGTAGGTTAGCAAAAAAAAAAAGATAGAAAATTTGAATTAGTAAAGTTGCATTTGTAGTGGTAGTAATAAACTGAGGATAGTTAAACCTTGTATTAGTTTGAAATCACATTAAGATCACATTTCTATTATATTAATTTTAGACTTTTGTTGACACTTACCGCTGTGCACAAAACAACATAGTGACCCTACATTTCATTGGTATACATACAGTGTTTCTCAAGCACCACTGAGCATGTATTTGTACCAGCCCCCTATAATTTACAGAGAAATCAGACACAAAGTAGACCCTCATATTTTTATCCCTGTATTCCTAAAGTACCTGACAATGGTGGGTTTGTTGAAAACAGTGGCAGCAACCAGCAATCAGCTCACCGTCATGTGCTATACAATCAAAAATCCCCATATCAATCTTCTCTAACTACACTTTTGCATGTTATATTACTGTGTAATGTGTGTTTTGGAGAGGAGTGTTTTGCAGAACAAACATGACTGGCTTTTAAAGTTTTATAGAAAGCTGGTATATTTAAGCACTATTACCCGAGAGGGTGTGCTTTAACAACACAGGACCTCGCGCAAGCGCCTTGGTCCTGACCGCATCACTGTCGTGCTCAAATGACGTTAAAGCACACCCTCGAGGGTAATATTGCGATTATACAACTAATACCAACACAAATAAAATGTATAACCAAAATCTCCATGTTGACGGACAATTTGCTCTCAAATTTTTAAGGTTTTTGCGAGTGTGTGTCGCGTTTCCATGGAAACACATGGGGTCTGACTAATAACTGAAACAAAATCAGTCACATCAGTAGACTCATGTGTGTAATGGAACGTAGTTTACCACTTCAGCAAATAATCCAACCCATAGTAACGACCTAGCAACGGAAAGGATTTTCTAGTCCCACATGAGTGAACTCTGAGCTGACGTTAATGTTTTATCGCCGTCTCGGAATTTCCCGAACTAAATCAATACTGCACAGATAAACAGAAAATGCTTATTTTTATCGCCCAAGTTATAACAAAGATGTTGATTTTTTTCTTTTATACTTTTTATAAAACGTTTTCACCGCGGTTACAATAGTGTCGCTCACACCGAAGGAATAGTTTCGGCCTGCTTGGTAAAACGGAACACTTTATTCTATAAATGTGACTTTGGCAGCTGACAGGTGGTGTGTGATTTATTTTCATGATTAATAAATAACGTTTCAAAAAAAATAAATAAATAAATAAAATGCTCAGCTCAATAATTTTTTATCTTATTATTATCTATATCCCCTTATAAAGAACAGAGAAGTTCCAGATTTATCACTTTATTTACCACAAATCTTTCCTTATTTGTCATTTGGTTCTTCTCATCTTACTCCATCCATTCATCCAAACCGAGACCGCCAAATAAATCAAAATGAACAACAAACCGATCCATTGTGTAGCCCATTTTTCCGCCGTTTCCTTCTCCAGCTCTGACAGTTACAAGGTTGCCATGGAGATGGATACAATGTTGTCAGCGGAGTAATATTTTGAGTGATGAGTCAGGCGTACTGTCATGCTGATTTGAGCACGGTCTAAATTTGTTGTTGACCAATCAGATTGCTTGGTTGAAACTATTCTTCATCCACCCCTTTCTTTGGACATTTGAACATGCAACAATTGGTCAATTAACTGATTATTCAATTGAAAGAAAATTGAATAAGTTTGGATAATTCATTAACCGTTGAAATAATTCTTCAAGCAAACACTTTTTTTAAATGTGACGTTTTGCTGCTTTCTGTGTCATTTATGATAGTAAACGAAGAGTCTTTGGGTTTTGGACTGTTGATGGGACGAAAGAAGTGATATGAAGAAGCCACTTTTGGCTCTAGGACATTTTCACAATCATTCTTAAATTAAAAGTTTAATCATGGAAATAATCCAAAGATTAATCTGTAATAATGGAGCCCTAGTGTTTATCTGTGTGCGCTTGGCTTTGTCAGTGAGTAACAGAGAAGAGAGTGGCCACACTGGTTTATGAGACTTTGCACGGAGCAGCTGTACTTACTTGTAGTATGGTTGTATGGAAGACTCGAAGCCTCCATAGCCGTAAAGGAAGACAGGATGAGTCCCATCCTTCTCAAGGCCCTTGGCGTGAACCAAGAACATGGGGATCTTGGTTCCGTCTTTACTTGGATAAAATACCTGTAAATGTAGGAGGGAACATTCAGTTATTCAGGTTAAATCACTTTGTTTGTATCTCAATCAGGATGCAACATTAACTTTGTTGTTCAGTAGCTAAATGGCTAGAGCTGAATGATGACACTTAATCGGCTCCTCAAAAGATAACCATTGTTATTTATGTTTCAATGCATCTCTCTTTTACAAAACATCTCTTACATCAATGCTTTGAAACTACAGTTTTCACTTAAAGTGTGAAGTTCACACACACATCTTCCTCAACCCCAGTCTATATGATTCTAGGAAATCTGCGTCATGACATGAATACGCAACCAGTTGGTGTGAAAACACAACAGGAACAACAATAAAGCTGAAGCTGATGGGGAAATCCAGTGAGCAGAAAGAGTTATGTCACCTGGCTGGTCTGATATTCCTCCTGCTTGATGCCTTTTACCTCCACCTCCCTGAACACTCTGGGCTCTGCGTTCGGCTCACTCAGATCACAGTGGTAAATGATGCCTGAGCACAACAGCACATGGGCACAATTTAAGACAGGTTTTTCATATTGACAGAGAAAATGTAATGATGTAACACATACTAATTACCATTTAAATGAGAGATCCTTGCATAGACTATTACATCCAGTATTTGGACTTTCCTTTGAGTTTATATTTACATTTAAAGTACTTTGTTCAGATATTTGATACATTATTAGAATTATTGTTGAAGTTGCTTGCAGCAAAATGTTTGTAATTTCAGATTTATTATTTTTTGGGCCACAGTGATAAGTCGATAAACCCGATCAAACAAACCTTTTTTCCATTTGTTAAGCAAAAATGCCAGAAAAATTAACCTGTCTTATCTTCTCAAATGTGAGAATTTCCTGCTATTCTTTATCATAAATGTTGATAAACTAAAAATATTTGGGGTTTTCAATACTTTGACATTTAACTAAAAAAATTCAAATCATCAAATGAATTAATAAATTATAATATAAAACATTTGACTGCACTTTAAAGTATCTTTGTACACATAGATTGGTAACTTTTTTCATAGCAATTTGTATATGGGACAATTTTACAGTTATTATAGTCAGTACAATTCATTTAACAAATGACAGAACGACAGAATTACCGGGGGTAGTGAAGGAGGTGAACTTGTAGAAGAAGTCAGAGTGTTTCTTCTTGCAGCTCACTCCGCCCACGGTGCCGACGTCCAGCGGCAGGTCCCTGACGTGCTTGCCGGTGGACAACTCATACACCTGCAGGATATCCTTCACGTCATGGAGGTAGTTGACCAGCAGGTGGTGCTGGTTCACACAGGAGACGGAGCCTGAAGATTGACGTATATAAAAAGGGAAGTGATAGAGAGTGAATGAGACATTGTGTAATTGCTTTTATTGTAAACACTGTGTCCAAGGGACACAGTATCCTTGTTGTTTGTCTTCATTTCTCTTGTTACTACTGATGTCAACTTTCTCTCTGCCAGGTCAGAGGGGAGTTATCTCATGATGCTGGAATGAAGCCAAATATAATGGCTATGAGTTGAACGTGACTTGGCTTATTACAGTCAAAGGTTGTTCCAGAGAGAACTTTGGATATCTCTTTTTATCAGTCCATAAATCAGAAAATACTGTTGACAGCCATGAAGAAAAACATTTTTTGTCATGTTTTGAGAATGAAATAATAAAATGTTACATAAATCAGGCTATGAATAATATACGAACAAACCCCTGCATGAAACCTGAACTAAGGAGAAGTAAAACTGGAAAGTTCAGGGCTAATGAAGTGGAGATTTCTGTCTCGGAGTCTGAGAAAAAATTTATTTTGAAAACGGCTTGTTTTAAGGGTTTTAACTGGCAGATATTATCATGAAACCTCCCCAAATTGTAACCTGTATCAAACCTATATTTTTTTTGTATTAAAAATGATCTGATATTTAATGCATTATGATGCAAATGAGGCCATATAATATGCTAAATTTGCTGATTTGCATACATTTCAAGAATGGAAATCTGAACTACTGTGTTATTGAAGCAAACTAGTGCCAAATTGCCAAATTGACCAGTGCATCAAAAAAACAAAAACAGTACATCACCTGTAGTGTGAGTTACTTTATGGATCCGTTCACTGTGACATGAGGAAATCTCCTCAACAGCCAGCAGGGGGCAGTCTAATATACTATAAGTGTGATACATGGTTATGCTTAACTACTGCTCAGCAGGCGTCAGTGGTCTTACAGAGGATGCTGTCACTTGGTTACTTTGTTTATTACACATAATAACACAAGTTCTTTTATCATTTTTTCCCGCTGAGTGTCTCCAGAGTCAATGACAAAACCAAGAAAACTAATCAGTGACCACTGACATAATTCTCAACAGTCGCCCACACCCACCGTCACCACGAAGAACAACTTGATGTGAAGAGTTGATATTGGATGTTATTATTAAACTGGTGACTCTCGTCAGTTAAAAAATGAGTCACAGTACAATCAGCAAACCAGCTTGATTTGTTAAACAAGTTGATGATTCAGCAAGAGCTCTTTGTAAAGGCAATGGAATAATACAATATTTTCTTATGTAATCATCAGATCCTCACTGTCAACTGCATGCATTGTTGGAGCCATTTGAATGATGATGATTTTTGTATTTTCTGGAAAGATACACCAGAGGGCGTCCATGAGACATTTTGCACAAAGTTGTTTACATGAGTCCTGAGAGAGGCTTTGAAACGGCTGAAACCTTCCTACAAGAGCATTCTGGCAATGAAACACAGATCACAGCAGCTTACATGGAAAAAGTTCTCAACTGGCCTGCTGTTAAGGCTGAAAATGTTTCCTTGCTCCAGGATTACGTTTTATTCCTATGTGGATGCAACAACGCAAGGTCTGAATTGCAGGACATGAGAGAACTTGACATGTCTGCTAATCTTAAAGTTGTCATGTGATATTTGTGAAAAACAAAAATGACCTCGTGCTTCAGGTCAAGCTCTCGTCTGACCCAATTTTTGGGGATATTTAAGCCACTGAAAGAGGAATGCATATTCATAAGAGATGTGTGAACCAAAAACCAAAAATGAAACGACTGTAAACAACACACTTGTGTCAACCTCAAGCCTTTGGAAGCCAAACGGGCCGGAAGTAATGGAATACTCAGACCTATGCATTTTTAGACAATGAATCAGCATTTACATTCTGATCTGAAGCAGAGAATTTGCGAAAGCTGAACCTGACAGAGAGAAGATCAAAGATATGTTTGTTAACAATAAGCCCTAAGACAACGGTGTCAACATACATTGTAAATGGACTAGAAATATCCAGCTTTAATGGAAAAAGGTACTACAACCTTCCAAATGTTTGCTCATAAGAAACGATGCAAAAAAGGAAAACCTCACAAATGGCCCTACCTTGATCACATTGCCATTCCTGAAATCTATGCTGAAGTGGAGTTATTAATTGGTACGAACGCCTCAAAGTTGCTGGAACCATGGGAAGCTGTTAAGGACCCTATTTAAATAAAAACCCTATTGGGCTGGGTTGTTTATGGCACATGTGAGGACTGGAACTTGATGATGATGGCTTTCATTTTGCCACTGTGAACAGAATAGCTGTCATTAGGGAAGCTTCAAACAAAGCACAATGGCAGAATATCCACACATCACAAAATCCTGCAGATGATGCATCTAGAGGACTGACAGTCCACAAGCTTCTGGATAACAAGACATGGTTAACGGGTCCAGAATTCTTGTGGAAAGCGAAGGAAACATGGGTGCCACGGAGTCCACTATTGACGATGGTGATTCAGAGGTCAAGAAAGAGATCTCTGCAAATGCAACAAGTGTACAGCAAAGTAGTGCAACCAGTCAGCTCACCATGTATCACTCTGATTGGAGGAGATTGAAAACTGCAGTCGCATGGATATTGGAACGGGATCACTCGCGCCAACGCAGCCGCAAGAACAATCTTGTCAAGTTGTGCCTTTTGCAAATGTCATAAAGGAAATTTGCGTGGGCAAAAGTTGGCTGACCTTTCCAAACAAAAAACAACTCCAGACTTGCCTCCGTTCACCAACATGGGGGTGGATTATTTTGGTCCAATTGAGGTAAAGCAAAGGCTTTCCTATCTGAAATGTTATGGAGTCATCTTTATGTGTATGGTAAGCAGAGCAGTTCATTTAGAAGTGGCACATTCACGGGATATAGACTCTTGCATCGGTGCCATTCTGTGATTCATGTGTCGCAGAGGACTCATATCTCACTTCAGTTCAGATAATGCCAAAAAATTTCACGGGACCAGAGAAGGAAAAAAAGCAATTGCAGAAATTAACAATGGGAAAACTGAGAAAGCTTCACTGCACGATGACATTAAGCGGACTTTCAACCCACCCACAGCTTCGCATCAAGGCAGTTCTTGGAAAAGCATGATCAGGCTGGTCAGAACTGACCCATTACCAAAGTCTCTGAGGACCCTAACGACCTGGAACCTCTGACGCCAAACCATCTGCTCACATTGAAGAGGAAACCAATTTTCCCACCAGGCTTGTTTGATCGTAAGGACCAGCATGCAAGAAGAGGATGGAAACAGGCGCAACACATTTCAGATTTATCTGGGAAAAGATGGTTCCAAGAATACCTGTCAGATTACAGGAAAGACAAAAGTGAAACGAACCAAAATGTAATCATGCAACAGGGTTCCATGGTAGTCTACTTAAGTGTATGACTAATTGTAAGAGGTGTGGCGCACAATGCGGGTCTACGGTTTTTGACCGTGAGACGGTGAAGTTGGTATTTATTTTAAAAGATGTTCTTTTTTTCGGTATAATGTGAAAGAAATAGATTGACATATCCGACCATAGTTTTTTGGCAATGTGACCATTTTTTAAATCACAGCAGCTGATATAGAGAGCCAGGAAGCACGCCATCTACACCAGACCAACGGTGCGTGAAATGATTTGTTTGGTACCATGGCAACAGGTGTCTTACTGTTGAGATCCGTCATACTCATTACTAAACATCATGACGTGGATAGCGTGCATATTAGCAGCATTTTTACCCTTTATTATTAGATATCAGCAATATTTAACTTAAGAATGAGGAACATATGATTCAATTCGACGGACTAATGTAGAGACACAATTAACACTTTATTACATAGGAATTGACTATTTTTGAAGTGTATTATTAAGGAAGAATGACTATACTTACCCATACTAAGCTAAGCTTATTAGGACTATATTTATGTTTAACAACTTCCTTACCTGCCATCTATAAACTATAATTAGGACTTTATTGAGGAAAAAAGTTGAACTGAACTAGTAGTTGCAGAATAAGGCAGCAATAAGTGCTCTATAGAGACTAATAAAAGGTCAATATGCTGCCAATATTCAAGCTAATAAGAAAAATGTTAATGGTTGCTAAGTGTTAGCAAAAACATAAACTTTAAACCTAAATATAAATCCAGGCAGAAGCACGGACGAGTATATTTCCATCACTCCACCTTTTACCATCACTGAAATGACTCATAATAAAAACTAAAAAATAGTTAGACATAGTGCTTACAGACCAAGTTTCACTTTTTGAGTTGGCTGTGACGAAGTCTTCAACCACAGACAGAACTTCCCACTTGTGGTTGGACTGTCATCGAAACATTAGGACAGATATTCAGCAAAAAAAAGAGGATTTTGCAATATTCTAAGATCGGAATTGTGGAACTATGATTCCACGTACAAGCCCTTTACGTCTTTCTAAACTTGGTGGAGTTTTCACACGCACTGACACAAGCCCACAGTGGTCATAGTGACATTTGGTCTGTTTTATAAGCTGCTGTATGAGCACTCAGACGTATTAGTTTTCTCCTGTAGAGAACTGATACTGTAGTGGTAGACTACAGAGCTGACTCTGCCTTCTACTGTAAATTCTATTAAAAAAATGTATTTAGTCATACCCAGGACGTCCTTGTCGTGCTCTGGAATGAGGGTGGTCCATTGCTTCCTGTCTGGCTTCTGGATGTCTATGTTGATGAGGCAGTACCGAGGAGCATCCAAGTTGGAGTGGAACGTAAACACAGTTCCCTCATTGGTAATATATGAGTACTGGGCATCAAAGTTGTCCACAAGTTTGACCCATGGCAGCAGGCCTGGAGAGGATGAATAAAGTGACAAAATAAACAGTGCGTTTGTTATTAATGCATAGCAACAAACATCAAATAGCAAGTAGCAAGAGAAATATAATGAAAGACCAAAAGCATGTACTGCAAAGTCAAAAAGAAATGTGTCAATAAAATATGAACAAGTCTAAAAAACAGTAAAAATGAAGACAATAGAAACAATAGGACGGTTATCTAAATCATGAATCATGTGCGTTTTATCTCCATTATAAATCACTGAGACACGATTGATTGACAATTGATTCAGTCTGTTGCACAGAAAAAAATAACAGCCTTTCTACACACCTGAATCATACTGGCTTGTAAAAACCAATCACATTCTCACAATAGACCTGCATTATAAAGTATAAGATTTCCTGTCTGTGGGGGTGAGAGATATTTCAAAATATAGAAAACCAGCTGCAGAGTAAATTTTGAAATCTCAGCATCTGGTGCAATAATGGTTGAGTCACTGGCGTTAGTATCAACTACATTATTTTTGATAAAGCAGGTTCTTTTATGTGCCATGAAGCTGGAGGGACGTTATCGTGTGCTAACAGAAAAGCTGATGTGGTTTACAATTAATGAAAGTTGGATTTTGGAAACACAAACATTTTATGCTAATACCAACGTCACTGTCAAAGTAGTACGCACTCACTGACTGGATATGTTATGAAAGGAAAAGTGTTCCCCTGATAATTGTTAAAAAAATAACAGAAAAATAACCCTTTTGTCAATTGATTATTCTATTAAACATATGGATTGTCTGTATTTCTTAGTAAGATAAAATGGTTTACAGAATATCTTTGGGCTTGGACTTTTGGTTAAAAAGAACAAGACATGGTAAGAAATCACCTTGCAATCTTGGAAGTTGTAATGGGCTTTTTTAAAATATTTTTTTGCCGTTTCGTGAACAACATGATCAGTTGACTTCATCAGAAGAAAATGGGGCATATAAATAAAAATGATTCCTTGTTTCCTTTTCATTACAAGCTTTATTCTAGAGATATTTTGAATATTATTTGCACACACATCCATAGGTGCTTCCAACTACCAATTTTATTTTGGGGATCAATATTCATCAAGGCCTGTAAAGTCTGAAAAACTAGCTTACAGCTCGTCTTAGATCAATTTAAGATTCACACGTACAAGTACAAGTACTAGTACAAACGTGCCACAGCGGATTTCAGGATTCATTCATCACCCTTATCCTACTTCTCAAGGAAATATGTCAATAGTTGTGTTTATGTAGGGCTTAAATCTCAGTCAGGAGTTTGTTACAAGGATACAGACCTGTGATGCCGTTGGGGAGCTGCTGAAGGTCACAGTACCACAGCTGGTTGACAGGCTCACAGCCTTCAGTGATGGATAAAACAGCATATCTGCCATCGTCTGATATCTGGAAACAGAAATGAATACAGGGAGGTAGGAAAAGACGTAAAGAAACATGGAAAGAAAGGCACGTGATTATGTGAATGTAGTCTTTAGCTGTTTTTATACTGGGCAGTAAGCCACCAATTTGCCGTCCTTTTTGCAGCTAGGTCCGCAGATTTAGACAAAAGGCGGTAAATTGGGGGTTTTGGTCTGCCGATTTGGCGCCTCGGAGGGTACACTTATTTCCACCTCCATTGCTATGTAAATCCGAGGTGTCAATGTGCCGGCAAATGCGAGGGATGGGTGGAGGTGTCAATGATGTGCACTATTGTGCACCCACAGCCGGGGAGTTTTAAAACCAGTGAACAGCTGATCACAGCAGTCAGTCCATCACTTCATCCGCGGACGTCAAGATGAGCAAAGCCGCTGAGATCCGGGAGATGCTAGCGTCTCCTCGGTCTCTGTAGCTGTCTTGGTTGTCTGCTTGTTGTTGTAGCAGCAAGCTACTAACGGTCGCTACTTTCAAATTAAAAGCCCCCCGCTAAGAACCCAGTTCTAAACTCCGATGGGATGCAATGTAAAGCTCTTATTTTGAAGACAAATTCGACCTGCTTCTCTTCACGTCCAACTTCGTGCTTCACGTCACGTCACATGTTTATGCCTACCCCAAGTGGCGGCTTTTTGGACAAGAAGGAATATTACACCTCCCTTTTAGATAGAAAGGGCAGCACACCTTTTCTATCTAAAAGAGGCTTTTGTTATAATAATCTCCTCAGAGCTCTTATTGATAAGCATGGCACACTCCTCCCAACAAATGAGCCAGGTCTTTAATCCTTTCAAAATACCAAAGAGATGAGAGACATAAAAATGTCATGTGAATGACTCCAGCTTCAGTAGAAGGAGTTCTCTTTAATGCTTATCAAAAAATTTTTGGATAGAGGACGGGTCTCAGACCAGCACTGACCCCATTAACTTTTGGTGCTGATCTGGTCAGGGTTAGCGCTGACTGGCTCACTTTCAGTCATTTCGTTCATGTAACAGATGCTTTGTGGTTGTACTTGAATATGACAACCTTTTCGGTGAACCTACCCTTCTCTGTCAGCACTTTTAATCGTCACTAAAGCCGATCTCACAGCACAGCTGCTGACTGCCGTTCAACATATTAAGAGCCACGACCACATTGCTTACATGATCGGTTGTCTGACAACAGAAAACAGATTTTTAAAAAGAAATGCAACTCCAACTCACTAATACTCTACATACTACATATCACATGACCTCTGTGTTTGTCAAAATGTGAAAGGTAATATGTGGTGGAATTCTGATTTAACAAATTACAGACATGGCAGATTCTCATGGGATTAAGATCATGACCTCTTTAATTATTAAAAACTACTAGCGGCCCCCTGGTAATATTAGACCAATGCAAATAGTGCTCAAATCAATATTTATGGCAGCCAAAGACCTTTGTACAAGTCAAAGCAGGAAAGGTGCAAGTGTAACTATAAAAAAGATGGCTCTGCTGACTATTTTTGTTGGTATGCGATTCTTCAATAGAACTTTAAATCAGCCTGTAATGAAGCTTTACATGACCTCGATGCAAATTGGTAATTATAAGAGTTTATAGATTACTATGGACTTACAGTTACTGAGCTGTGCCACTTGGGATGTTCAGGGAACTCTGCAACTAGAATGTCCTCCGACTGTTTGGTGCCCATGACGTGGTAGTAGAGCTTCTGGTTGATGTTGCTGGTGGTCTCTGTGCCTTTTAGTGAAATACAGATGGATTAAGTCTTGAATACATTTGGAATAGTTTTTGCATGTTGAATGGTTTGCTCAAATGTGTTGTTCATGAAGGAGCATGCATGTAGGTGTATGGTGACTCTTTCTAACCATCAGTTTTGCCTTCCTGGGGTGGGTAGCAGTTGTAAAAGACACCCTTGGCATCGTGAGTCCAGGCCAAGCAGCTGAATTTAACCCTCTCCAGCACATCAGGCAGTTTGGTAAGGTCATCAGCCTTCATGAAACGGACCGTTACCCAGTCTGAACCACTGCTGCTCAAACCGTATGCAAAGTATTCGCACTCCTCAGACAGACGGCCCACTGGATGGACAGGGGGACAAAGAAAGGGGGATTCAGCATGGTACATGTTTTCATTAATGTCTGGGTATTTGTGCTTTTTCGGACAATAAGCGTATCAACTCTGGCTCACTCTTCAGTGCCACGGTGCCATCTTCAGAGAGTTCGTTTGGGTCAAAAAACACAGTAGCAGGTGCATCCAGAGAGTCCTGCACATACAGCACGCTCTGGTTCTGGAGACCTTTGTTGTGAAAGTAGAAATACCTGGAAACAAAAACAGGAAATAAGATGACAAAAAGAATTGTTTGTTTTTCTTTAGACCTACAATTCAGGTTTGGCACTGCACAGACTAAAAACTTTATGAGAGAGAGTATCCTTCAGCTCGTACCTCTTCCCTCTTTTGTAAGGACAGCTGTATTTCTGGTAGTCATAGAGCTCAGTGAGACGCTGGTGGAACTGAGCCCGGACAGCACATTGCTCCAGGTAAGGCATGGTCAGTTTGTTCTGCTCCTCAACAAAGGCCTGAGATACAAAAGGAGAATGAGGATGGATGACATTTGGGGAACTTTCCGTTAAGGAACAGCTTCAGCTCTTCGCAAGAGATCAACACATACCATGGTTTCTGAACCATCAGGGTCTTCCAGCCATGTGTAGGGATCGCAGATCTTAGTCCCATGGTAGTCATCCACCTATTGCAAAGGTACAAAAAGTTAAACAGGAACGAACATGCAACCATGAAACAATAACAGCTGTGTTTAATAGCATTCAAACTTGAATGGGAAAAAAAGAATGTTCTGGCACATTACTATAACTTCTCCCACATAAAACTCATTTCTGTGGAACGGAAGAGCATCTGACAAATGTGTCATTCCTTATTTGCTTGCCAGCGTCTCAACTTCTCAACATTGCCGAACTCTTCCTGAGAATTTTAACTCTTAACTTGGCATCAATTAAAAGACATGAAAATGAAATGAAACTGGTTTTGTTTGTCTTGTCAGATCTTTGTCAGATGTGTTGCTATAAAATAACTTTTATTGCTGCCGAGACTGCAAAAGGGATTGAGCATACTGGGAAAAGAAAAGCAAGACAAATGTATGTTTGTTTGTTTTTTTACACACATTACAAGATACAGACTCATGACAAAATAATGTGTAATGTGTAAACAAATACAACCAAAGGTGGCTCTGTAATGCTTTGGGGAGTATTTTGCCAGTACTGTTTGAGTCCACTTCTTCCCTTACAGGGGAGGATCACTGCAAATCTATCATTGCACAATATACAATATATATGTTTGTTTGGTACAGATCCCAACAAATGTCACATCACCGTGAATTTAAGAGTTTTTTCAGTGAAAATTTAAACTCTGGTGCAAAAATGATGATTCCAACTAATCCTGAATCACATTGCAGTCATAATACCTGTCAAAATAATCACAGTTCAATAATCACAGCAGTTTATCAGTCACCAGATCGCAACCTAACTGAATGGCTACGAGAGGTTTTGGACTGACGTGTTTTAGACGGTGCTCTCCATCACCATCACCATCATGAAAACACCAAATGAGAAGCAGCTTTGGGAAGAATGGCTGCCATCCCTCCAGTAGAATTCCAGGGACTTATGGACTCTATGCGAAGGCACAACACCTTCCTAAAATGATTTACGCTTAGTTTTTCCTTTAATTTGTCACAGAGCAATCACATCGGTTGGTAGTACCAGCAGATACCTGAGTTTAGGTAATGAAGGGGGGTTATGGGAATGCGACACTGGAAAGATGGCCTCACTGAAGGAGCAAATCAACTCTGCAGAAAATTACACGCCAGAGGGCACATGTGGTGCTTATTACACAACTCTGTTTTCCAAGAAGTCAGACGGCTTCTGTTCATTCATCAACCTATGTCCTCCAATCAGTCATATTGCAAAATAGCTGCTGGACTGTGTACATCTCTGACGGCGGATGTGCCCAACCTGTTGGAAAGATTCAAATCCAATTCCCCTGAAGCACGCCCACTGTGCACCTTCAAAAGGCTTTTCAGCAGCCTGCACTTCCAAGGAAAGCGGTAAAGAATGAGCCGCCACTCATCTACACGTGAATGGAAAATTAGGCGACATTTCATAGTCCACAAAACATTGGACATGAAGTAGATGGGGACTTGTTTTAACGCATTAAAAAAAACTACCCCCCAATTTATTTATTTTGTTTTAAATGGCTCCATTCAGTCTGTGGAAGGCCTGAATTCCAAAATTGATTGTAAAATACCTTATTTACACCCTTTAATAAGCCAAAATCTTGCCAAGCTAAAAGCTAGGGCACACACCACTCTTCAAGGGTGTAAATAACATCTTTAAAAATCAATTTGGGATCAGGGATATTCCCATCTACTTCAGTTGGGACAATGCTTTGCTATGTAGCTCCAGAAATGTTTTGTGGACCATGAAACCTGACCGCACTTTCCATCAGCATGGGGTTGAGCAGATAATGACTGCATTTTCATTTTTGGATGAACTTATCCTTTTTAAGTGTCCGGGCGGGTTAACTGTACCTATGTTCCTCTTTGCCAGCTCAGCTCCCCCTCTACTAGATGTGTTGTCATTTTTGCAAGTCTCCATCTGCTGTGTTACACGAGTTCATAGTGTCTGCAGCTCATGCAAGAGCAATTCAGGTGAAGTGCCTTCGGCTGTACTGGCGTTCACTCCTTAAAATGTTGACAGTTTTGCATCGCTGCAGAATTATGTACTGTGGTGAAGGTTTCAAAATACCTGAGAGGCATACACACCAAGGGCCACGATCAGGACCACTGAGGGCAGGGAGGTCACATCCTCATTTGCACATTCTAATCACCTTACGAGTTTACATGCTGCAGCCACACAGAAGTGACATATGGTGGGTTTCGAAGGCTCATTCTGACGCTTTGGTCACATAATATGAATAATCATTCATTAAATTAGAGCCAAGTTGATCAACAGGAAACAAACTACCAACGATTTTAACAACTGTCTATCTAATAAAAAAAAATAGTTAAGCGTATTTTAAATTATACTTAAAACTCTGTTTTCTTTAAATTGCATATCTTGCATAGCCATTTTGCGCAAATATTCAGTTAACTGTAGATAATAGATAAAAGCCATTGTTATGTAGGAGCCCCTCATTAGATTTCACTGAAACAGATGAAGCCTGTAATTCTCCACTAGTTCATTATTCCCGGCAGAGCGTGGTGAAGGATGGTGAAACAACCTCTGAAATCAAAATGTTGGCAGACAAAACAGAAAATAATCACACGAATGAATCATTACAGGTGAGTGGGGGATGGGTGACGTGATGCCTGGACTATAAAAAAAAATGTCAATGAGGTTTTGGGTGTTGCACGAAACGCAAGAAAAGTGCGATAACAGAGGGCCAGTGCTCTTTAGGACACCTAAACACCTCGACTGTCACGGTGGGAGCGACGTGGACATTTTGAACACGTCGTTCCTCTCTGGGACAGTTTGTTCCGTGTCCCCCCCTCCCTCCCTCCCTCCCAACTGCTCCTCAAGTTTTGTTTTTGTTTCTTCGTCTCGCCATTTGCTTTGCTAGCCCTCGAAGTCCACACCGCGGTGTATGACTCGTCTTTCTCTTCCTGCTCTCGCTTTTCTCGTGCTTCACCCGGAGACAACCGCCGACTGACTGACAGGCAGACAGACCTGACAGAAAAAGCACCCAGCGGGACTTTGACACTGACCTTAGTCTCATCTCTTCTCGCAGCCGGGTACTTAAACGCCATGACGGGGCTTCCTAAGGTGCTCTTCTGTGTCCCTGAGTCGCTTTGTGTGTTCCTACTTTGTTCTTTTTCCTGGTATTATTGTTCTGAATGCGGCGCCACGACCAAGTCAATGGAGCCTTGGAGTGAAAGTGAAAGCATTTTCTCTGACTCTCACACACACACACGTTTGTACAAACCGCCCGAAGCCCGTCCTCACACAGGAAATGATGTGTCACCCAGGCCAAGACATGCCAGACGCGCAGTACGTGAGTGCGTAGGTCCTTTCATTTAGTTACAACTGTATATTTCTACTACAGCACACCTCCGAGGCAAATATTCAACCTCTTACTCCACTACATGTATCTGTCAGCTTTAGTTAGTGGGTAATTCTCCAGAAAAACGTCAATTTTTAGACAGGCAGAATGTGAATGAAAATAGAGCCGAGCGAAGGACCCCATGGAAACTTATTTATGAAAAACTTGTGAATGGAGATACACAAATATATATATATATTAAATCCCGTCTGAATTGTGCAATAAAACACGCATATAATGTTTGTGAATTAAAAAATATACTTTTTCAAGTCGATAAAGTCCAAAATAAGGTCAAATAAAGGAAACCGGAAGAGACAGCCGAAGTCACGCCCCTTTCCGTTGGACTCCATGGGACCTTATTTCCGAAAAACTTTGTATGGTATTAAATGGAGAGAGACACATATTATTTTTTTTTTATCTCGTTTGAATTTTGCCATGAATCACACATATGGTGTTCGTTAATTAAAAAGATAATTTTTCAAGTCGAAAAAGTCCAAAATAAGGTCAAATAAAGGAAACCGGAAGAGACCGCCGAAGTCACGCCCCTTTCCGTTGGAACCCATGGGACCTTATTTCCGAAAAACTTTGTATAGAGACACATATTTTTTTGATCCCGTTTGAATTTTGCCATGAATCACACACATGATGTTTGTGAATTAAAAAAAGATAATTCTTCAAGCCAATAAAGCCCAAAATAAGGTCAAATAAGGGAAACCGGAAGAGACAGCCGAAGTCACGCCCCTTCCATTTGACCCCCTGGGACCTTATAGGTCCATAGACCTTATTAGCCAATAAAGATTTGTGTATGGTAGTGAATTTTGAGGGACAAAACATTTTGTATCCCACTTGAATTCAGTCAATAATCACACGTTTCTCAATTAAAAGGTAATTTTTCAGCTCAAGTTGTAGTAAAAATCTCTCATGAAATAGGAGACAATTATAAAGACTACACAGCCAACAGTTGCAGTAGTGACGTTGTCACCAAAACCTGTAATTTAAACATTGTGGAGCTGGTCCTGTATTTTAGCAGCTCACATAAGTGACAACTTCCCTTTTGCATTACAGCAGTTGTCAGTATGACCAGATTTTTTGTGATTTTCATCTTTTTTAGTACCTTCCGTGTGCTGAGCTGGCGGCCTAGTAGTTGTTGATGACAAATGTTTAGCGAGACGATGTAGTTAACTGAGCGGTTTGACACAGAATTATGACAGCCTTTGACTTTCTTGACCTGAGAAATTATCTTTTTAAATTAAATATGGTAGTCAATAATAATTTGTTGATCCCATTTGAGGAGGTAGAGCAGGTCGCCTAGTAATCGGAAGGTTGCTGGTTCAAATCCCGGCTCCCCCTAGCTGCCTGTCGAAGTGTCCTTGAGCAAGATACTGAACTCCAAATCCAATTCAATCGCTCCTGATGAGCAGTTGGCACCTTGCCTCTGCTATCTGTGCAAGAACGTGAAATAATTTGTAAGTTGCTTTGGACAAAAGCGTAGTAATTGTGCCATGAATCACACATATGATGGTCGTCAACTTAAAAGATAATTTTCAAAGTCAAGAAAGTTTTAGTTTTCCTAACTAATGAAAAAGATTTTGAAAATATTTAATTATAAAGATACATTAGCAGCTCACCATACTGATGAACTACCCTTTCATATAACTGCAGTTTTCAATATGGCCACATTAATTATGATTTTAATCTTTTTCAGCTCCTTTTCCGTGCAGACAGAGTTTGCGGCCATGTTGGCATTGGTGACGTGCGTCGAGTGAAATTATGTATTTCACAGAGTGGTTTGACACAAAACTAGATGGTATTTAACGAATGAGAAGGAAAGGAGATGTGGTGCAGATGGGGTTTCAAGACCTGCTGGAGCGTGAGCGAGGGGAAGTTGCTTGGCTTGTAGAAGGCATGTGAACTGAAACAGTTTAAACCAGTCTGAAGCGATGAAAACAGCGACATGTCGGTACAGGCTTTTTAAAAACCTTGTCAGCACGCGTGGCTGCACCCGACTCCTTTTTTTGTTGAATGTTTTTCATTAATTCAATTTATCGTAAAGTATATAAAATGTCAAAAATAAATGGCCATGATAATATTCCAGATAACGAGATGGAGTCTCTAAATCTTTTGATGTGTCCATCCATCCAAAACCCAAAATAGCCTCAGGATGACATCGACAAAAAAAAAAAAAACAGTGAATCCTCACATCTGGAAAGTTTGCGCTTGCAAATGTCCTTTTTGATATTTTGCTAAAATATGCATCAATATCAAAATAATTTCAGTTGATTCATTAACCATGTAATGATTTCGGTGTAGAGGCGTTTGCTTGAGTGAACACAGCGGTCGAGCGTGTTTTACATCAGCGGTTCCCAAATGTTGTGTGGAAGCGCCCCGTGTCCAGGTGTGCCATGGGACTTTGTTACAACCATGTATTACACAACTATCCAACAAGTAATAGATGAGTTTTTAATTTACTATGTCAGTCCTTTGGAGGTCAGTTCCTTTAAAAACCTTCAAGGAAACCAGAAATGGATGCGAACAGACCAGATGAATACAGGTGTGCCTTGAGATTTTGGCTTGGTCCCAGGTGTGCCTTGAGCACAAACAGTTCAAAAACTACAGTTAAACTTAGTTTGAACTTGTGACTGACATGCAGTAATATAAACTAGGCCTAATTAGCTCACAAACGTTTTCTTAAGTAGTCTTTCTTCCTTTGTAATGGAATAAACGTCTTATCTACATCAAACAATCAGATCTCTCATCTGGTTCACATCTACAGCTGCCTTGTGTTCCCAGTTAAACCCAAGATGACACATACACCAAAAACCACAAGTACAATGATGCCTGTGTTTGAAAGCCCTGCCATGTTATGTAAGATTTACGGGTATGTTTCGGCCACTTTTCCACACCCTAATGTCAAACCACAAGAAATAACTCCCAACCTTACCGAAAGACTGGGAGTCAGGGTGCTTTTCCAGCACCTCATAGGGGAATAGCGTCATCCCATCACCTTAACTCGGCCTGTGTGTTGTTTTATGATTTAATCTGCAACAGGTTTGAAGGCAAAACAACATGTTGAGACACTATGTGCATCCTGGATTAACACCCCTCAAGATGGAGGGGACGGGGGGACGGGGGGGACGGGGGGGGACGGGGGGACGGGGACAGGGCGAGGGAGAAAGAACAAAAACAGAGTTTCAGACGCGTAATCTGTCTAATCCAACAAAGCTGTGAAAAACGACTGGGGAGGAAAGGGGGAGGAAAGGAGGGGAAAGATGGATGACGGGGAGTTAGAAAGAGGGCTAATTTCAAACTAATTTAGCTAAGGTGATTAAGTGAGACTGGCTTGATGAGAAAATAAGCTGTTAGAGGGCCTCTGACCTTATTTCAGTGTATTTACCTCTGTGTCTCGATGGTTGTAAACGTATGTAACATAATACAGACGCCTGTTGCAGTTGACGCTTGAAATTTTGTGGTTATAATATCAAAATATTAACAGATTACTTCTACTTTATTTACAACAAAAGGGAGAAGCTTCAGTCTTCAGTCAGACAAGATGATACATGCTAGTATCATTATCTGATAGCAGAGTTTAAAATACTGCAGGTACAAAAATATAACACTGATAAGAGCCACACCTGTTTTATGTTATGCTACATCATGATCAAATGACTAATTTATGACGTACTGAGACTGCTGCTGTATTATCATTTTCCTTTGCTTCATCTAACCCTTCAAATGCTAAGAAGTGATCTTGCTCGGTAAGACAAAAACAAAAAAAAGGAAGACCTTCTCTTCTCTGAGTTGCAGAAGCAATAAGTAACGATAAAAAGACAACATTTGGCGCCGAAGTAGCCCACTTAACTCCGTGTTGAATCATAGCTTCGGTGATTACCTAACAACTGTATGGCCGGTGCTTTAATTGGCTGTAGAGTCTGCAGAGGATCCCTAATCTTTGGGGCCGCTGGGGATGAAAGTGGACCAGGCCAAGCCAAAGGCAGATGGGCTGTTATGGAAGCAGATATTCGGGGCCTTAGACAGCCTGAGCCATCGCTGAGCCCTGCAGCGGCACGACTAGGCCGGCTGGGCTGGGCTGGGCTGGGCCCCTTACGGCGGCCGGCTTTGGCCCCGGCCCGCATGGCGTGCTGTGCAGATGGACTAATTGGCTGGAGAGACCCAGGTAGTTTGCCAATCTGCGGAGAGACAGAGAGATTAGATTAGCCATGTCAGATTACAGTAGAGCGGAGTCAGACGGTGTCATCTGACCGCGACGCCGCTCCAGACTCACCCACTGAGAGAGGGAGAGGAGAAGGGGGGGAGGCGGGGCGGTGGGCTGTTGATGTTGTGAGAAAGAAAAGAAGGACGGAGATGGAGATGGAGATGACAAAAGTGTGTGAATGAAGGCAAATAAGAATAAAAGGAAACAAAATGTGTGCCAGGGAGTGAATTTAAGGCGGTTTCACGCTGAAAAGTCATAATCTGTGGTTATAACGTGAACTTGAAACTTGAAATGCTGCAGCAATATTTGAAATTTTAAATGTAAACACACACATAAACACACACACACAAATGAACAACATTATTCACCCGCTGAGCCGCTCCTCTAACAGATGGTGCGGAGCGGAGCCACTGACACACATAATCCGTTATTGTTCTGAATATTTTGATTATCGTTGTCATTTCAAAATCATACGCAAATCATCTCCTAACCTTCGCCTGATCCCGGGCTTACCGCCGCGCTCAAGCTAATATCTTTGGCTCGGGGCCTCCAAAAGCCGCATTGTAATATAACTGAGAGTGCTATTCCATAAGCTTCTCATTTTAGAAATTGACAATGTACAGATTTGTTTTATTACGAGAGCACAACAAGAGGCTCGGGGGGCAGATTTGAAGGTGTTTACAACCGCTCGAGTCTGACTTAATCCACCCACGCACAAAATGCTAATATATACATATTTTTTTAATCACATTTCAAAATGTATTGCTCTTTACATCTGCTGTTGCTGTGATTCATCTCTTTATTAAATGCTGCTCTCTATGAAAAACAATGATATCCCCTCTGAATGAAACAAGACACCCAAATGTTTTCTTTGACAAACAACAGAGATTATTTCTGCATGTCCTCCAAAGCCGGCTCGCCCCGCCCTCCTTTTTTATCTTAATTAAACCTATAATCGGTACATGCGGCCCGGCCTTAAATTAGTGATAATCGATAAAGACCACGGTGGTAGTTGCGGCCTGATGCCGAGTATTGATCTGTGGTTAATGTTTTTGTTCTGCGGTACGCATGACGCCCCGGGGACAATAAAAGACCAGGGAGATTAAGACAATTAGGGAGGTTGATTGTTATCCAAAAGACGAGTAGAAGAAGAAGAAGAAGATTAAATGGGGAGATTTAGGTCAAAGTGGTGATGTCCAGGGGAAGGAAGGAGGAGGGGCAGGGAAAAGGTGGAGGCAGGAGGAGGAGGAGGAGGAAGGAAGGATTGGGGTCAGAGAAACTGATCGCTGTAGCCTGGGCGGCTGCCTCCGACTGGGGAAGAGAGTGATGGTGGGCGGGTGAGGCCGATGCCTGGCAAGACCGCATCGGATTGACCCACAGAGCGAGGTGGGGTGTCACCTAGTGTGCTTCACCTGATGTCCTCAGCAGGCACGCCTGTCTGGGGATTTTCCTTATCTGTCTAGACTCCTGAATCAGCACTGGCTGCTCTGGTTGTTTTTCTTTTCTTTCTCTTCTGGCTCACTCTCATCCCGCACCCGGCCCCCTCCCCTCCCTCCCCCGTTCCTTCCTTTTCTGGAAAGCCTAATTAGCAGACATTTTTATTGATCCGCTGGATTTGGTGCTGAAATCCCCTCCCCTCTCTGTCTGCCAGACAGATCTTGGCTAAAGTCCTCCTCTTTAGCTGGTGGTCTGCGAAGGTTGCGGGTGGGGGGGTGCACGGGGCCCACCTGTTGACCACAAGCCAAAAGCGTGCAGGCCTCGCTGCACCCTTACGTCACCCCCCTGTCTTATCCCCGTCCTCCCCGTGACACCATCCTCCTAAGTCCTCCAATACCCCCAGTGTCCCCCTCGCTCGACTGTTGTTGGATTTGGGCCCCGCTAGACATGAACTGCATGTGCCGTAAGTTAGCAATAATTAGGGTTTTAGGCTGGAAGAGTCTCATTAGAGACTCATTAGTTCAGAAAGTAGGGGATTGAGGTAAACACCCTCTGATAATTGAGTGGCATGGAAAGATTATGGAAGCATTATAAATGACAAATTAGCACAATGTGCTGGCTAATGAGCCATAATCTGTGCACACTGTCTGCATTTTTTAGGTTGTCGTCCCTTACAGCTGATAAAACTAACATCTGCAGCTAGATACACTATATATTTCTTCATTGATTTCAACTGGAGCAAATGAACAGATATGACATTGATAGGTATGTAACATTTTGTCCATTCTCCAGTCACAACAGTATGGCAGGGTGGGAGGCAAAAATGTAAATTTAATCCAATAGTGGCTGGTTTCTTTTACTGTGTATCGGTTCATGTGTGTGTATTCCATTGAATTTCCATATCTGTCGCGTATTCTGCTTTTATGACATTGAAAGCTGTATAATTTAAATTTAAAGTACACATGTAAAATTCCAGAGCTGTAATTCAGCAATAGTTATAAACTCTTTGAGCAGCACATGAGTTACTGCGTTAAAATACGTCCTCCCTGTCGAGTAAAATTCAAATAGGTGTAGTTACTAGTTCATTTTAAGATGAAGATTTTGCATTAAGAACTAGAATGGCACTCAGTAGAGCACGTACCTCCACCGAGGCCCAACAGTCCACTTTATCTGCACCAAATTGTACTCACTCATAAATACCAGCCAATCTAATACGCGTGTAGTTGTTTTTTGTCATCAAGATCCATGGATTACTTTCTGAGAAATTAACAAACATGGCAAAGAAAGAGAAATTGTGAGGGAAAATGAGACAGAAATCTTGAAGTTCAAAAGTTAATGGGGTCTATTCTGGTCCGAGACACATAACCCATCAAAGTTTCACACCTCCTCGGTGTATTATGTATAAATAATACAAAATAAAATCCAATACACTGCTAAAGATTAAACCAACTATTTTCGGTTTGTTACTCTTTACAAAAAAGTGTCTGGTCGTGTCCCTATGCGACTGTGTCCTCTGTCCAGCTCAGATGGTTTACATCTTTGAGGCCTGAGAGGTTAAATTCCAGTATTACACCAAGAAAAGCACAAATTGGAGAATTGTCCAAAAACATTATCCAGGTTTGTGTCACAGAACTTCATTTCCTTCCTATTTCTGTATTTCCTATTGATCATCTCATGACCCCTCAGGTTTATCTCATGAACCTCTGGTCTTCATATAAGGTCGTTGAGAATAGCTCCTCTTGGATCAGCTATATAAACAGCATGCTGCATACGGGTTGGTGGATCAGTTTTTAAAAAAATATCAAGTGATTTTTTAAATGTTGACGCACCATGTAGACTTTTGTGATGATCCTAACTTACCGACTTAAAGGTGCTTTTTGTAAGAAAAGTTGTTTTTGATTGATTTCATTCCAAACCCGTCAAAAACGAAGACGCTTTGGGATTGTCGGACAGGTTGGCCGCCATCCAAAAGCGTCAATATTTGACGAATTGGGAATGAGACTCAAAAATCAACTTTTCTGATAAAAAGCACCTTTGGGTAAGATTTTGATCTGACCTCTTCCACTGTTGCTACATGATAAAAATGTCTTTCTGTTAAGCTCATTAAAACTCATGTTTCAAACCGCATAAACTAAATGAAACTTGACCTGTGCCGGTTGGCTGGTTAGATACATTAGATCCGTCTCGTGTTTTGTTTTGTCTGGCTGGTGGAACTGATTCATCTTTCTGCCTGTCAAATCCTCTGGCAGCATGTCCCACAGCGAACGTGAGGCAATGGAATCAAAGAGATCTGCTGTAGTGTGTGTTGTAATATGTTTTAATTGCGCTTGACTCAAAACGTGGGTGTTTACGGGGAAATTACATCAGATTCCACACAAATCTAATTAAATAAAAGGCTAGTCATTTGATTGCAGAGCTACATTATGAAAACCAGTACAGTCACGTGAAAGCACAAGGAATCTGGTAAATAGATTTGTTTCCACTGAGATGCTGCTGCACCATTAACATGTTCCCCTTCTGCTACTAGCAGCCCTAGCAAGTGTGAACTTTCGCATGTCTAAACTGAGAGAATCTCAGCATCAGCTTACAGACACATCTCACATACGTCTCTTGATTCAAATTTTTTGTTAGTCACAAATATCTGCCTTCAGGCCGCGTGCGCTCAGGACAACTGTCAAAAGGGAGCTTCGCGTTTTCTGAAAAAGAAGAAGCGACCATCCCACAGAGCGTGCACCGCAGAACAAGAGACGTACGTGACGGCAAGTCGAGGCATCAATACTGAGAAAGAAAAGCTGCAAATGTTTTCGCGGTGTGTCACTGAAAGGACGCTTAACGTTGACATAGGTGCGAGTAGTGTGTCAGGGACAGCACGGGATATGAAAAAGACTCGATTGCACGAAGCCGACAAAGCTGAGCGGATATAAACGTGTCATTTAATTCTTAATGACCAGAGGCTGGTGATTAAATGTTGGTGACAAAAACAGATAGCACACCTCTTCAAAATACCACGCAAACTCGACGCTCGGATTAAAATTAGAAGTGCCGAAAACCCCCTTTTACCATACGGTTTGAAGTTACCATGAGCAAAGGCCGATTAAGATGTTGCAGATAAGGATGTTGCTTGTCGAGGCCTCTGGCTCGTCCGTCTTCTTCCTTCCTCTTCTGTGATGGCATGCAACCCCAAAGGAGGTGTGAAAACGACATCGGTTATTTTGGTTTGTCACAGTCAGCCTCCGAGAAACTCGGCCTTGTTGCTACAGATTCTGGTGAGAAAGTGTGAGCTCTCACTTGGTGTTTACCTTATAAGGCTAAGCCTACGCGCCACGAAAAAAAAAAGGCTGATAAAGTGCTCTTACACTTACATCTGTTTTCATTTCTACTGTAGCTAATGACTGTAATGTACAGAGCCGCGTGGGTGTCGTGCACGGTTACGGTAAAATGGATTGCAGCTCTGCAGTCAGTTGTCAGCGCCACTTTTGAGTCATTGATCGTCACTGATTTGCAATTAGGCAAAAAAGAGCGGGGCTCGTAGGGACAACTGCTAATGCATGCTATGAATAAACGCAGTGCCGGCAATTATGATGACCAGACCGATTCTTTAAAGCCACTCGGTTTGTCATTGGGGAACTGACTCATGAACGACTCTCGGTCCTTCCACCCCAGCCACCCCTGAGGCCAGCTCCCTTAGTTCTGTAATAATCACATAAACAAAAAGTCTGTTAGGATCTATTCGTCTGTCCGCCTGGGAGTCACTGCTCACTGCTGCAGGCTTGTTCTGTGAGCTACGCTACTGGTTTAGCTGCTGAACGAGAGCCGGTCCCTCGCTGCTGCAGCGGTTCCCCTCGTCCTCCAGCTTGGCTTCTGTTTATTGAGCAACTTCGTTTGCACAAAGGCCTCACTCGCGCTCATTCTCAGAGTGTGTGCTTTTATCCAGGCTGGCTTGTTCAGGCCGTCCCCGCTGCGGCGGTTCACCCATGCTCGTATGCAGGGTTAGGGTGAGCAACATCCTGGCCGTCTGCGGCAGAGCGATGCATGGGTTGTCAGGTGGTTTCGGGGTCTGGGTGGTCTGTAGGTGATCGCTATATCACAGAGTTCAGATTTTGTCAGTCAGTTTCAGAATGCACAGCCGCTGAACCACCAGCTCATTTGGCATTTTCAGAAATGCTTCGTACGCCAGTCTCTCGTCCTGTGATTTTTACTGAGATGTATGTTAAGACAATGCAAGGGTTTTCGCAGGAATCCGCTTTGCCTCCGCATGCCTTTCAAATGAAACAGCACCTCCCCAGATCTTTGCTTTCATTTTCATTGTTGTTTTTTCACCTCGCTGACGTTGATCCGCACAATACAAACGATGACATACGGAGAAAAGAAGGATTTAAGTCTGTGTTTTTAACCTCTCATGATAAAAAAACAAACATGTGACAGCACGTCTTGGGACACCGGAGTCGTCAGCTGTTGTGGATTGATGAAGATTATACATCAAGATTAAAAAATTGCACTTCAAATCATACCTGGATTATGTATGTTGAACCCACTTGACCTATAGATAGCATATAGGATTTTTTACCCCCCCCCAACACATGTAAAAATGATTGCTCCCATAAGCTTTAAATCTGTCAATGTACTTGACGTTGCCACACAACGGCCTCTTCCAGTGAAGTAACAATATCCCCTGGAGCGATTGAACACGTCAAACAAGTTCTCTTATTTGGACAAAATATGGCTTGCCAAGTCACACTGCATGATGACTAGTCCCTGGCAATGAAACGTGTTTCCTTGGAAAACTCTCCTTCAGAAGGAGGTGTGTCTCATCCGTCTCATCTCATCTGTTGACATAAAACATTAGATCAAATCTTCCACCGCATGGATGACAGAGGCATCCCGGGGACAAACCCTGGCTTTCGGATTTCACGCTGGTAGCAAAAAGGACTTCCGACCCGCAAAAAGACCCCCGCCCATTCAGAAAAAGCCTCAAAACAAAGATGCTTCCAGGAAAACAATTGCCTCAACATGTTAGTGACCAAATGCAATAACATAATCTTACATATTTAAGGTTCATCAGCGGCGGTTAATCCTCCTGGTTAAAGGGATCTGATGAAAAGCTAAGCCGGCCGCTCTCGGTAAACAACAACGCCGCGAAAAAAAGACGTGATGTTTCTCTGCCCACTTCCTATAGGTCATCTACTTCCTGGTAATGTGGATGTGGTTGGTTGCCAGGGGCAGCAACCGCAGCCCAACGGTAACAATGCATTAACAAGGAAATAATCCTCTTTTTGTTTCGAAGGATCTGCCGCTCAGCTGTTTACTGTTTACCGCTGCAGATCTGGAAAAAACACCAAGCGAGGGGGAGATCCAATAGCATCAGAGGGATTGGGGGCACCCAGAAACTAAGAAAGACAGAGCGGCTGATGTAAACACAGCATCCTCACATGTCCCTTGGTTTCATATATTTTCGGGGAGTGGCGTGTGTTTCCACCACAGAAAGAAAGTGGAGACGAGACGGACTCTGACTCATGGCCGAGCAGCTCTCAAGAAACGACGTGAGCTGTTCTCATTTCTTCCGTGACTGGGCTGTTATCACTTTCATTCTCAGTGAAAGAAAAACAGTCAGCCTAACAACACAAGTCATCATGTGAGTTTCTATCACCTGGTGTTTCCTTATTTTCTTTCGCTGCACCTGACCACAGCGTGACCTGACAAAAGTCCTGTTATCAGTACCTCATTGTTTTTGTGGCAACAATCTTGGCGATCTCAATCCCGGTTTCCTTGGCGACACCTGTGCTGGCGGCAGAGTCGAATGCTTCGTAGTGCTGTGTGTCACAGAACTCAGGCAATACTAGGTATTTTTCCATCAGTATGTGGGGAAAGCGCACCATCATGAGTCTGCGATTAGTAAGCAACAGTAAAAGGAGTTGGCTACCTTGCTGGGTAGTTGCAACCCAATCGCCAGAATACATCTTGGCAATGTATGTTCCTGCAACCCCCCGGATGTGTTCAAACTATGATGCAGCATAAATGTTTCTTCAGATTAAATGTTTCTTCTCGTCACAATGCTGAGCCGATGTCCTGGTTAGGCTTTGGCACACAAACCACTTGGTTAGGAAATGATCCAGTATCGGCTTAAAATACCTGGTTAGGGTTAGGGTTAGGGTCCTGTTCTGGTCTTTTTGGTCAAACGTGACTGGAGATGTCCCGACTTTCGGTCTGAAACATCTGTTAGGGTTACAAGCACTGCAGGAAATTGTCCCAAGATATCCTTAAATATATAAAAGAGGTGGCACGCTTCCAAAATATTCAAACGCAGTCTACAAACTGCCGTTAATGACCTGGCAGCCTTATGACAGTCAGGTGTATCAACCTGTAATGAGAGCGTGATGTGACATGTTTTGTGGAAATGTCAATATGGTACATGTGGCCTATGACACATACAGATGTGAATGAATCAGTTGTTTGCAGCATTTTTTCCTGGTAATGTTGCCATGGACAACCAGTTCGTGATAATGCAGGTACAGAAATACTGTAATACCTTTATCAGTGGGCCATAAGCTAAATCACCCTTGTGTTACCTCCTTAGGTAACAGACGGTGACTTAACACACCCTTATTTCAAAGAAAAGCTTAATGATTGTTACTTCAACCTTTGCAAAGGCTATTTAGTGGATATGAGTCAGGATTTTGCACTATGTTTTTAATGTAGACGTGTTATAGATAAAATAAAAGTGAAATGTGAGAAAAAAACTAATTTGTTGTTTTGGTTAATAATCACTATGTACAAAGTTGCTAATTTCCTAACTATATAAATGTATATAGCTGATGTTTTCTAAGGCTCATACCTAGATCTTTTATCCCATTATGTTTAAAAACTACAAAATCAAACTAGAGTTCAATTCAGAGAAGGCACGCTTACGCAACACACCTTTCACGGGCTGCTCGCCCATTGGTTGGGGTCCACGCGTAATGAGGCTTTAGGTGGTGGAATCAGTGGTTACTGATGGGTAAACAATGGGATTATTTACTTTATACTCCTAATTGCCCGATTTGTTTTCTCGCGGCGCAGGGAGACGGAAGGAGACAGATGTACCGCGTCCGAAAGAAAAAAAAAAAGACCATTAGCCCTTTGTTGAACTTAATTCTTTCATGTTATTTATGTATGTTGACGTATATCTAGGAAGCACTGTGCGGGTTAGCTGCCAACACGAAACAGAACATTTCTTTCTAAGACTAGAATAAAATATTTTTAAAATACTACAACCTCATGCATTTAATTGTTTTCTTTGGATGTAAATGCGAACATAAGCGGAGGTCACAGTAGGTCTTGACCAATTTGATCTTCACTGTCCTACTTCTCTTAAGCGTGATGTAGTGCTTCACAGTTTCTATTTCAGCACAACCACAATGGCTATTTTGAAACATCAACAGCTACCGCTGTGTGTCTTTTCAGCGTCAGCTAATTCAACTCGCTTTTAAAATCAACACTTGGTAGAGCAGGTGGCAGCTTTCTCTGCACTTGAGCTGTACACACTTAGACGTTTGCATGGCAACACTTGTGTATTTAGAGCAGACTATTACAAAACACTGTAAACTTAGTGTTATCACGTCTCAGGTCACATCACTTTGTCTGATTTCATCGGTCGCAGACAGTTTCAATATAGCTGACCTCAGGTCTTTTCTCCACTTATCCTTTTCGTCTCGTCTGGTGCCGTTATCTCCCTCCCTCCCTCCCTCCCGCCCTCTTCCTGCTAATAGGCCCAGTTCCCTCTGCTCTGCTAGAGAGAGAGGGGTTTCCCTCCCCGGAAAAAGTGTGTCTGGAGCTATCCCGTGTCCCGGATGTGATGTGTCCCCAGGAGTGAGATGAGTCGGCTAGCCTGCTATCCTGGAGTGCCGGGTCTTTAGCCTCTGAGCCCTGAGCCTGAGCCCAGACTGTCTGCAAATTAGAGAAATTAGCCCAGCCAGGCACAGGCCAGTGAAAGAACCCAAATCCCCACCTCCCCTCCCTTGCCACCACACACACACACACTCCTTCTACCAGCACCATTAACCCCCACGCCACACTGGGCAGTAAAGTAAAGCTCCACTCTTGGAATAGCAGTCTTGCCATATGGCAGCCAATTTACTATTGCACCAGCCAAGTTAGGAAAGAAAGGGCGAAAGGAGGAGGGGTCAGTGGTGGACACAAACATGTTATATATATATCTTTAAATAAAAATGAAAATGATGACCAATTGAAAAATAATTATTATTTTATTCTACACTTTTTATTACACTGTATGTCATTATAAAGTGTCAAATGATGTCTTTATAAACCATTTAATAAGCAACAGGTAAAGGTTTAAAGCATTTTATTGTTTATTAAGAGTAAAATATACTACCAACTTATACGTACCCTGTTGATTAAAGGGGCGCTATGTCGTTTTGGAGATTAAATTCAAACTCAGAATTTCACTATTTACAATATAAATAATACAACTCAATACAAACATTTGTCTTTTCCATAACTGAATAAACACGCTGAAGGCTAGACAGGTGGCAGGGTCCGCCAAACATAAACAAAGAATGACACTGTGTTGTCTTTTCAGGTCAGCTTGTTTATTTAGTTTGTTCAGACATAAAAAACAAATCAGTCGATGAAGATCGTTCTCTTCTGATTAAAATTTCATCCCTAAAACTACATAGTGCACCTTTAGTTTAAAGTGTTGCCATGACATTTTCATCTGTTGTTATCGTTTAAGCCTTCATAATATTTTATAATGGTTTTTATGACCTATTTCAAATTATACAACAGGCATAAACATCTAAAGTTTTAATGAAAGACAGAACAGCAGCAGCATCTTTTTAGGAACTGGAAGTTGGGGAATTGAATTGAGCAAGCCATCCGCAGGTTATGTATGTTGGTAAATTTGGATGAGTAAGCGCACTGTAAATGACAGTAATATAACCTAAATGCAGACATTAGTCATGATGTATAGGTACATGTGTCACCGGTGATGGAGTGACCATGACGAAGGTTTCGGTTGTGACACCACAGGTGTAAAAAACCTTGATTTCACAAGCCAGTGGGCGCGTGTGAGGAAAGTAACTGACACTGGTTTCACATAAGACAAATTCTGGTGGACTCACATAAAGGCATAAATGTTTTCAGGCATTTTTACACATGAAAACACGATCGCTTTCGAACACGGGCTGCGTGTTTACATTTCAAAAAGCCACATTCTCTTTTCCTGACCTCGTCCATATGTTTGCCCTAAGTGCTCTCTCCTGTCCTGGCTATTATTACGCAGGTGAGGCGACCTAAAGCTCGATATAGACTCGCGTGTGTCTGAAAGTAAAGAAAGGGGAAGCCCGCCAGACAGGTGTCTAAGTCCCTTCCCCGCGTGGTGCACGTAATTGACCTGCCCTACATCTGTACCTGTGAGCGGGTGGCGAGCACCAATCAGGGCCAGTGTGCGTGAGAGAGAGAGGGAAAATGCTTGTATTTCACTTTTCTTTCCTAATTGAATCAAAAATGTTTAAGAATAATTGCGCTCGTGTGTTTGCATGGGTTCCCTTTATGTGTGTGTGTGTGTGTGGCAGGGGTCTTAAGGGTCTCGGTTAAAGATGTTCTCCAGTGAGATGTAGGTCAAGGAGATACAGTGGCAGCAGATTGCTCATTAAGTGCCAAACCAAGCAAAAGTCCATGAGTGTGTTTTTCAGTGGCAACAGGCCAGCCATCTGCTCTTCCTTTATTCATTCATTAACATCTCTTCTTTGTGTGTGTGTGTGTGTGTGTCAGTGTGTGTGTGCGCGTATGTGTCCAAGCATTCATCATCACAACAGCCCACTCGCTGGCCAAGTGTACAACGTCACTGATGTTGTTGTCCGAAAAGAAAAAAAAAAACCCCAACAGTTGTGTGTCAGATGGCTCGGTCACATGACCACGGCGGCTCGCGATTGGCCGGGCCGCTGAGCTGAAAAAGCTTGGCGCAATCCTCGGCCCGTGAGTTTCTCGGTGACAGTGACAGTGAGTGGACACAGCAAGAGCGGATACCCAAAGGATCTTAGCTGAGAAGGAATCCCTGGAAAACTTGAAGGAAGGAGGAGGAGAGAGCAAACGGGGGATGACATAGCCAAAGACATGAGGATCCTACAGCTGAATGAATGTGTGAAAGTAAGTCATTTTATTTTGTTTTATTTCATTTTTTTACTCTCAAGGATAACGTTGGCTGAATGAGAGACGGTTAAGTGGCACTGAATGAGCAGAAAAAGGACAAGTCGACCAATTGGCCCCCACAAGAAACGGCTGGTTGAACTGAATGGCGAGTACTGGGATGATGGCCAAGAACGCTGACACTGAACTTTGCTTCTTCATGAATGGAGCCGGCTGCTTGAATAATAATGGCATTTCTATAAACAGTGGGGGTTAGTGAGTCTTGGAAAAAAAAGTGTGGCAATCACAGTCCTAGATTTTTGTTCACTTTGGAGGTTGATGCTTTTTTTTTATAAATAAGTTGTTTCTCAAGCTCAAGGTTGGGGTGAGTTGGCTCGGTTTGCAGTGGCTCACATGAAGAAGCTTTAAAGTTAGATTGATGTCTTTTAAAAAATACACTTTAAAAGGGCCCATTCGTACGAAAGTTGATTTTTTAATCTCATGCCCAACTCGTTGAGTACTGACGCTGTTGGATTGTAGGTCGGCCCGGCTGCCATCCCAAAACCAGAGTCAGTATTTGACGAGCTGGGAATTCTTACAAACTGGACCTTTAGCTCAAAAGTTGATGCGATTCAAAACTAACTTCCTCTCTCCTTTCTTTTCTTTTTCAGATCTTGAGCTTTAACCAGCGTACCTAAGAAAAGGGGACCTTCCCGACCAAAACCAAAGTACTTTTATACCAAAGCAACCCAAACCAAACAGAAACGAACCAAACTGAAGCCGGGAAGCCAGAAAAGCCCGAATCCGACCGCTCGCCGTTCATTCTACACTGTCAACATGAAGCTGGATAGCACGCAGGGAGACATGAGCGGCTGGAGGGAGATGGACTTTGCCCTCAACTGCACCTACATTGTGCCCGACCAGGTGTCGGACCCCAGCTTCAGCCTGCCCAAAGCCATGACGTCCATCCCGCGGAACCTCACCTTCGAATACGGCGCGGACAACGAGGTAAGACCACTTAATCTGCTGAGATATCTGACACCAAACAAACTTTAAGCCACTTTGCATCCGAACCGTCAGTTTTTGTCAGATTAGAGCTTTAGTGTTGACACCTCGAAGCATTAATTCTGTTACGTAACATTCTGTTGGGCCATCTGTATTGGGCTACTCGGTAACAAAAGATCTGCTGACTAATGAGTTCGCCGCACGTACAGCAGGGTGTATGCCGCGTACGTGTGTGTGTGTGTGTGTGTGTGAATGTGGGCCAGTGCACACGAGGCCACCGGCAGCTTGAGGTCAGGGGCCTTTTCTCATGCCTCCCGGCCACCTTAGCTTCCATTATGTCACGCTCACGTTCGAGCCATTGTGCCGCTCCTTCGCACTTCACTTATTGCGACACACGCAGACGACTCGGGACAATAAACACACAGACTTGGCTTCCAACAGGTGACCTAATCACATCAACAACACGCGCCTCGCTTTTTTTTTTTTTACAACCGTGCCTGGCCTCTTTACCGCACGCCCCCTCCCACTCAGGTGAGTCAGAAGCAGCAGTACAACCAGGGGATATTTCCGTTCTGTCAAGTGACTGTTTGCTTTGCAGTACGTGTTACCCTACTGTAAAGCAGTGCAATCACGTCGGCCGAGGAGGGTTTCAAAAAGGGGTATTTGTTCTGCAACTTGAGAGAGGATCCCCATCTTGAAAAGGAAGACAGAGAAGAGAGCGATGTCACACCTCTTTTGTAGTCGCTTCTCAGCATGCAGCGCTGCGGTCGGCCTCGCCGTCCCCTTCCTCTTTCTGGCAACACTTTCTGTCGTCGTTCCTCTTCCCTGGCTATCACACTCTCATCTCTTCCCTTCTCTCTCTGCGCGGCGTTCGAGAGAAAAAAAAAAAAAAAGCATGCAAACTCGAGCGATAAAATCTCTTCGAGGGCTAATTTCGATTCCCCGGCCCCTTGTTTATCGGCCCCCGCGCGTCTTACAAAACGCTTTGCGCAACTACTCGCGCTCACACGGCGCAGTCCCAGCGCGGTCTTGAGAGGGTAGTGATATCTGGCATCCACGTGTGATAATGAGTCAAAACAACATCAGATAAGAAATAAAACCTGACAAGGAGCACGAGCGCGCGGCTCACATGCTTGCCAGTAATCTGCATTGCCTCAAGCCGGCCCTTGTCCGCTGAGTGGTTTCCCTTCCCAAAGACGCCGTCATGTGAATCTTTCTCTCCTTGCCCTGTCGCAGTGGGGAAATTCGTTTCCTGCGATGCTCATAAAACACAGCCGCTCCTTTGTGTGGGTTCGTTCGACGGTGTGCACACATGTGTCATCCTAAATGTGAGGCACAGGTCATGCGGTTAACAGGAAGCCTCAGAGGGGAGGGAATTTTCTGACACACTCTCAGGTGAGTGTGCGAAACACAGTTTCTCTCAGACAGAGGAGAGGAATCGATAGTCTGGATGAAAACTGAGAACGGAGTCACCGGTCATGCACACTTTTGACATTCAGGAGGATTGTTAGACCCACTTATCTTTGTATTCCACTTCCCTTTTCCTTCCATTTTTTGGCGACGAAGCGTGCCAGGAAACGCGACGAAGGGCGGAGGGGGGCACGTGGCAGATGGGGCGTCAGCAACGGGTGCCAGCGAGCCGAGAGAGAGAGGCAACGGAGGGGATGGGTGGGGAGGGAGGAGGATGGTGTGTGTGTGCGTGGGGGGTGGGGGGGAGATTTAGGTTAAAACCAGATGATTAACTTTCGTTGGGGACAGGCAGCCGGCCAGGCATCAGGCTTCAACCTGGCGGCCACGCGAGCTATTTCGAGAGGGTTAAGAAAAGACGAGGGATTGGGGTGGGGTGGGGGGTGTTAGTGCGATATAGCGTGGGTCCACTTAAGAAACGCCCCCAACCTTCTTTTCTTCCGTTCCTCAACTCCCCCCCCCCCCCCGCCCTCCCAACCTGGCTGAACTGAGCGGTTAAGCGGCGGCGGCGGCCCACAGCGATTCGTTAGTCACGCAACGCCGGCGAAGCACAATGTCGCTGTCACACCGGCTCATCGCATCCACGAATCACCTCACTTGCCTCGACGGCTGCTCGACACACACACACACACACACACACACACTCCTGCCGCCCTCGATGACCTGTTGTTTCTAATTAACTGCTTTTACATAATTTAACGAGTCTAATCTCGCAAGTGTGGTAAATAATCGCAAGGTTTTTTTTTTTTTTTGGTTTGTTTTTTTTGAAGGTTTGACCTTTACAAACGAGGCCATGCAAATCCTTCTGGGGGTCAGTTTGAATTACGATTACCACGAACGGCAGGAAGAAAGCGCGTGTGTTTGCGTATGGGGGGTTGGGCGAGGAGGGCGTTCGAGGGTCGAACACAAAGCTCCTCAAGACACCGAGGGCTGTGTGGCGCAGACGCCGCTGCCTGATGGCGTGTGTGGGTGTGTTTGCGGCCAGGGATTGACCCCAAGCCTGTGCGATGCCTACGAAAGTGTGAATCACAGATCTGTTTTGCATGACAAAAGGCGTCGCTGACAGATCCTGTGCGTCCTCCCTATAGATCATCTACTTCTGAGAGGTTGGAAATGACTCAATAACGTACAGGACATGGCAGGTTTTGTTCTTACCGCCCTTTGGCAAAAAAAAAGGGTTCCCGCTCGTACAGCAAAAAAAAAAAAAAACTCAGTTTAAGCTGTGAAGCAACCGGTCCATACAGCAAGCTGAGTCAGTGTTGCCTTTAAAACTGATTTGTGCTGTCTTCTGTGCGGTTTAAGCGCGGCTGCCATGACAGGCCGCCAGGACGTCCAGCAGGTGACACTGCTTCCTCTCTCTCCGGTGCTTATGAGGACAGCAGGTCAGAGATCAGTGGAGTAGGTCAGAGAAAGTGTAATTCTCTTCATTCGCTTAACTCATTAGCGCCGAAAGTGTGTCACCTTGCCGGTTTTAACTTGGCTCTAGAGCCGTCTGGGTCAGCGTGACGAAGCCACCGCGACCGCAGCTCGGGCAGAGGGCCTGCCAAACACGAAGACATTCTGATCTCATTCCAGACGTCACTGTGCTGTGCTGCAGAGGCAGTCTTTTAAAGTTAGCATTCCAACAAGCTAGCCTCGGCTAGGTTTCAAATGCTCTCTCTGTAGCGTGATACGTAAAATAAACTCAGAAAGGAAATATTCTTCAACAGATTTAACTAGAAAAGTACAACGATGAAAACTTAACTGCCTTTCTAGCTAAATTCAACAGCAGCCTCCGACAGGTGGTCAGTTTTTACGTGCGAGACCTTCAACAACCTGTTGAGTTACTGTGTAATATTCTATGTACGGGGTGAGAGACGGGAAATCTAATGACGTATTTGGTCTGTGTTCCAGGTAACAGGCGTGTTCAGCAAAGAATACATCCCTCAGGGGACTCGCTTCGGCCCCCTGCAAGGAGACATCTACACCAAAGACAATGTCCCCAAACAGGCCAACAGGAAATACTTCTGGAGGGTAAGAGAAAACACACACATACACACATTTACATTACACACCAACCCTACGCACGGTCAAATTTAGGCATCAACGAGGTAATCCAACTCAATGTGACAAGTCTAAAATCTAAATGTAAGAACATGACCAGTTGACCATGTTCCTCTATTATTCCTGATATAAAAAAAAAAAAAATAAGGGTCGGTTACTCAGATACAGAAGTTTCACATCCATGTCAACACGTAAGGAAACAAGAAAGCGCTTTCACACGGATCGCTCTGGCGCGCAGTGGTTTTGCTAAAAATTTCAGAGGAAGTTGGAGGAGCTCTGGTGGCACGTAACAAACGGACTGACGCTCGCACAGTCATCAGAGCCTTACCGGCATTTAGTCCTATGCAACGTGTGTCACATACGCAAGGGAAGGGACTATTGTTCAACATCCACATGCACACAAACACTCTCAGACAATCCTCGTCTTTCCTCCCCCTTTTCATTCCTCGAGTCGTCTTTCTATTCTCTCTCTCTCTCTCGTCAAACTTATGTCACTTAGGAAATTTTCTATTCTGCTGACTCAATTCCCAAAAGGACTTTTCGCTGCCATCCTGTGTATTTTCCTTCCGGTTTTATTTCCTGTAAAGCCCGTACAATAGTGAAAGTCTGACGTCCTCCCGGAGTAATTATCTTATCAACCACATGACACACAGGTGTATGGTATGTGTGTAGACGAGCTGCCAAAAAAGGGCCAATGCCTGCGTGCCTGTGCTCATCGGGCTGCCTGCCAGCACCTGTCTGGCAGCGATCCAATTACGTCTCCCCTTCCCTTCACCTTGTCTGTTTTTTTTTACAAGCCGACATTTCTTTTTTTTTTTTCTCTCTGAACAAAAATAAGTGCGCCGGCGGCAGCGCGCGTTCCATAAAAGTAAACGAGAAGACAGAGACAATGACATTACTGAGAAGTGAGAAGGAAGAGAGAGAAAAAAAAAAAGGAGAAGGAAAGAGGGAGAGTGAGAAAGGCCACGCCTCCTTCCTGGCGCTACAATAAAGTGCACAGCACGGGCGTAAACACACACACACGCTCAAGAGTTCAACAGTGAGGACACACGGGGCAGAGCAGTAGGAGCAAAATACACCGACTGATAACTCAAGAGAGGAAAGGATATTTAACTGTACATGGCAGAGGTGATTCTTCACACTTTTATCTGATATTCTCTATTTTTTAAACAGTTGTATTTATGTGTTCTTGATTTATTTCCATTTTTGTACTGATTGCTTTGATTCTATGTGGATTTTAATCCGCATTTCAATCACATTCCTGTGTGTTGAATTTTAGAAAATAAGAATTTGGGCATCACACGCTGCAATGTCCCAATTTTGACGATTAATAAACACAAAAAAAATCAGAGTTTCTGTGCACCTGTTCTAATCCCCACCTCTTCATCTCTCCTCCGCCAGATTTACAGCGGCGGCCACCTCCAAAACTTCATTGATGGCTATGACGTCAACAGGAGCAACTGGATGCGCTACGTCAACCCGGCCCGCTCCCTGGCCGAGCAGAACCTGGTGGCGTGCCAGAACAACCGGGACATCTACTTTTACACCATCCGCCCGGTGGAGCCCAACCAGGAGCTGCTGGTGTGGTACAGCCAGGAGTTCGCCCAGAGGCTCTGCAGCCAGCAGCAGGGCGACATCAAACAGAGTGAGTGCAGCCGGAGCAGACGCTTCAATTAAAATAGACTCGCTAATATCTCGCGGCGCAGGAAGGAAGAGAGGTCCTGTATGCAAATCTTAGTTGTTTTTGTTTTTTTAAATGTGGTGGAAGTTGTTGGAGGTACTTTTTTTTTTCTGTTCACCTACAACCAAAAATAACCAACTCAACCAAGAATCGCCTCCGAGAATAACCTAGCGAGAGGAAATGAAGCAACCGCGCGCAAAGATTCTAGTCTATTCCAGCTATTTTAACACTAGATCTGATAAAAACAGGACCGATTTTGATCTGCTGTGATTGAACACGTAGCTCGAGGTCCGCGTCAGCCGGGGATCGCTTTTATCAGCAGAAAAAATTCTTTCACTTCAAAAGCGAAGACAAAGGACACAGTTTTCCCTTCCTGTGAAAAACAGTTGATGTTATCTTTCAGAGGAAAAAGAAAGTTGATAGTTGGCTTGATGTTATTTCCTCATGCCTGGCTCCCCATGGAGAGGAGAAGATTTATGTAAGGCCATGGAGGATGCACAAATCTCAGTGGTTCGTGAGATGTGGTAAATGACGTAGGAGTCTGAAGGAGAGAGGAGAAATCGAAGGGGAATAATAGCCGGTCAAAGTACCTTAGTGAGTCACTTGCTTTTAGCTATTAGTAGAACTGCAAGTCATACCCTCATCATCTTGAACGGTGAGGGTAAGATGACTCACACCGACTGGATACACCAGCTGCGTCGCCATTCAGCTCGGTGACTAACGTGAGGCGGTATCACTGCATTGTTTTATACACTAGAGGGCTTTAAAAGCATTCGCCTTTTCCTTTCTGTAAAAGTCCACGAGCAGTCATTGTTTGTCTTACGGGTTTGACTTTCTGTTATTCCGTGAAGGCGATCCAGTTCCGCAGCTTAGGTGCTGGGGGTGGCAGCGCTTGAATTCACAAACCCACAAGACATTATGAATGTATTTTGGGCTTCACAAATTCATGAGTGTGCACCTGTGATAATATAGCAAAACAGGAGAATGACGGTTCAAGTCCCTGCAAACTAAGGAAACCAGTGGCTGCACCTAAGATCACACTTCGATATGTAAAACACTCTTCCAATTTGGAAAATCCTAAATTGAGAAACAAAATGAAAGAGGAAAGTAGCGTGAGAGATGTTGCTGGTGAAAATCTGCCTATGCGACTCAGGCACGAGATGATGTTTCAAAGTTTAAGTCGCGTTATGTTTAGCCTCGCTCACAACTTCCTTCCTCGCCCTCCCTCGGAAGGTACGGTAACAGGTGACCAAATTAAGAGCACCGTAACCGAGAATACGCTTGGTATTTCACCTAGTTTGAACACTGTTTGAATCATTTATTATATATGACACAAGAAAGTGCTTTTTAATGCAGTGGCATGATGTGTCTTCAAAGTAAGAACCACTAGTATGAAATAGGTTAGACCATCAAAGCAAAACAGCGGCACAGCCCTTTAAAAGGACCTTCACATGATATACACAGAAACTTTCTCACAAACAGAAAGAAAAGGGAGAAAAAAAAAAAAAAGGAAGAGGTGTTTCACATGTCTTGTGGCCGGTACGGTTAGACAGCGATACCCAGAAAAGGTTGCTGAAATGAAACTCAGAATCTTGCTGTACTGCCGCTCAAAGATTACATGACACATGGACTCCCACACGCTTCACCACCGTCCCACTCTCCCACACCAAAATCACTACTGCGACTGACAAACAGAAACCTTCATTATATGGCTAACGTGTCAAGTCAAAACTGAAACTACTATCATTTACCATAAGAGGGAGTGCCTTCCGTGGGCGGATGTGTGATTGCGTGTGAGACATCTTGACTTGAATTTGGGGATTACGTAGATATTGAAGTGAGATCTTTCCTCTGTTTGCTGCCATCGTTTAAAGTCATTCGACTCTGTGAAAATACTCATATGCGTATTTTATTGTTCTTTCTCGCAGAATACACAAGTTCTGACGAAGTCTATGAGCCAGAGTACACCAAGCAGCACCTACCTCAGCCGACATGGCTCACGGAACGGACAAAAGAAGAGGTGAAGGAAGAGAGGGATGAAGACTGCGAGGAGAAGATAGACGTGGAGATGCTGGAGAGAGACACTCCGCCTGACACGCCCGACGACCAGGTCATGGACTTCAGCAAAAAGGTGGAGAAGGAGGAGAACGGCGACAGAGATCCAGAGGGACGGGGGATCATCCCTTCCCCTCAGCCCGAGCACAGAGAGCCCAGCCTGGGCTTGAATCACCCGTACCTGCACCATCCTGAACTCCAGTCCCAGCACAGAAGTCTCCCTCTGCACCTCCACGGCCTCTACGGCCACAGGGAGGGTCTTGTTTCATCATACCCCCTTTACCCTCAATCCAGACCCCTCCAGCCTGCTTACCAGCTCCTTCCTCCCTACGCCCCACACTATCCCCGCCTCCTCGTCCCCTCGTACTCCCCTCCCTTCCCTGGGATGCTGCCCTCAAGGGGATCCCTCCGCTACAGCAGCTACCTGGGCACAGACGGACTCCCGTATCCACCCATGGGCCAGCCCAATCTACTCCCCGTCTCCCTCCCCTACCCTCCGTCCCAGCAAGGGGGTTTGAAAGAACTCACGCCGAATGTGTCGCCGCCCCGAGGCGCCCCAGCCACCCCAGAGCTCTCCCCCCTCCCCAAGCCCAGCAGTCAGCCGCAGTCTCCCGAGCAGTCGCCCTCTGCTTGCGAGGAAGCCATGAATCTCAGCCTGGCTACGACCAAAAGCAGCACGGCGCCGCGCAACGGCCCCGGCCACAAATCCCTGCCCTACCCACTGAAGAAGCAGAATGGGAAGATCAAGTATGAATGTAACATCTGCTCCAAGACGTTCGGACAGCTGTCGAACCTCAAGGTAACAGCTTCAATCCCTCTATCTTGTGATCACGACTTGATTGACACCAAAAGATTCCGTCTTTTGACACCGGTGCTCATGACTCTTTTTTTTTTTTTGTATGATCGTAGGTCCATCTCCGAGTGCACAGCGGCGAGAGACCGTTCCAGTGTAACCTGTGTAAAAAGAGCTTCACTCAGCTGGCCCACCTCCAGAAGCACCACCTGGTCCACACGGGCGAGAAGCCACATGAATGCCAGGTATGTAGAAAATCATGACCTCAGAGTACGTTTCTGTACGAACGTCTTTGCTGATCTCAATCATGACGCTGATTTAAAATCGAGAGTGTGACTGTACACACACCACACGCCACATACCTCTCTGGTAACTCAGTCGAGTGTCAGTTTGATCTTCATTGTGCCACGACCCACCTTTTTTTCAAAACAACAACTTGTTTGCTAGTGTGACTTTATGGGTGTGAGTGGCCACAGAATAGAACTGATCTTACAAAGAAAGAACATCAGAACTGGAATAACGTGGTCAACCCACTATTGATGAACAAATTACATAAGTTCATCCACACGAACAAACAAACTTTTCTAAGGTGTTAGTAATCAGTCATGTGGACGCATTGCTCACAGAAACCTTTCCCTTCGTGCCTTCTAGGTGTGTCACAAACGCTTCAGCAGCACCAGCAACTTGAAAACACACCTGCGCCTCCACTCCGGGGAAAAGCCATACCAGTGCAAGCTGTGCGGCACCAAGTTCACCCAGTACATCCACCTGAAGCTGCACCGCCGCCTCCACAGCACCCGCGACCGCCCCTACCGCTGCCAGCTCTGCGCTCTGACCTTCTTCCACCGCTTCTCCCTCCGCATCCACCAGCGCAGCTGCTGCCTCGCCAACACCAACGCCCCCGTCAACGTGCACATGAAAGAGATGGTGGAGCGGTTCGACGCCAGCCAAGAGGCCGACACGCTCGCGGAGACGGCGTCGGCGCCGCAGGTGGAGGAGGCCGTGGAGCGCTGGTTGGCTCGTACCTTGGAAGGCGAGGGGAAGGAGGACCAGAAGGAGGCCACCATACTGCTGAAAGCGCTGACGGCGGCGATTAACGCACCATCGATGGCGCAATCAGCTACATCGCACCACAGCTCTCCACTGGCCTACCAGGAGAGGGCCAGCGTTGTTCATCTCCACAAACGGTCGACAGTGAAATCAGAAGGACAGTGAGGGGGGGAGGGGAAACAAGGACATACAGCATACCATCAACCAAGAAAAGAGATGTCGCCAAATAAAACTCCCGATATTGTCCTTGAAGGGCATAACGGGAGATATAAACTTAACCATAAATCCAATGAGCGCAGCACCAAAAGAAGAGCATTCCAAAGACTGAGGCTATTCAGTGATTGTACTTCCTCCCAAATGTCAGTTTCAAATATGAAATCGGGGAGGGACGTTGTTAAGCTGTGAATTATTTAAAACTCTTTTCACTCAGGTAGAGAAGTGTTTGCTTTTTGTGCTTTAACTTATTACCTTTTTTAAAAACAAAAGTTTGATTCCCTTTATATTTATTTAGTCGTGTCATAGCTTCTGCTAGTGTCTTTTTCATGTGTGCTGGCGTTTTCCGAGGAGATCTGATCTTTTAGGGAAAAGCCACAAATGGACTCAGGAACAATACGTGGTCAACTTGTTTTGTTGTGTTTTTACTTTTTGTGTGACAGTGCAACGAGTGGAAGTTTTTATATTTTACGACAGGGCACAGGGACGGCACAAACAACCTACCTGCTCCTCGACTGTTTGCACCTATTTTTATTTATTTATGATAATAAAAAAGGGAAAAAGAAAATCAGGTACCTTGAAACTGTTTGTTGATAAGCAATTGCCAAAATCATAATCAAAGAACATGAATGTGTAGCACCATTTTTTTTTGATCATTATTCAACTCAAAGGGAGAAAAGAGGGTCAAACAGAGCATTATTCACCTTTATTCTTCTTGATTAACCGGCAACTACTAACAGCTAATTCAGAAAGACACACTTTGCTGAACAAAACCAAATGCCACGAAAAGAAACCAATAGACAAGATCCACAGGAAAATAGCTCTTATTCTGCTGAACTTACTGCAACGTTTTCTATGTTGACATTTAATGCTGGTTAACTCGCTTGATCGATGCGTAGCTTCTTTGTTTTTTTACTGGGTTCAAATATTTCTGATGTTTCATATAAACAAAGCTTTACTGTAAATGTTAACCCGAGCTTCATCCAAATCTTAATACAGACGTCGGTACCTCATATTCAGCATTGGACAGCACAACCAAGCAACGCAGAAGCACGATTTTTGCGACACTGTTTATACTTTCGTCACATAGCACTGGAATGAAAAAAAACTGCAACTTGATCTGTGTGCTTTTGGTGTTACCCAAAACCAGAGGGCAGGAATTTGTGTCCTGAGCCAGTAATGTTCCTTCTTTTACCATTTTGTAGTTCTATTTTCTTATGTACAATATGTTTGTCTATGTAGTTCTATTTTTGGAAACAGGTTATGAAATGTTAAGAATTTATATGTGAGAGACTATTTTGATGGTGACTTTTATATTTACATGATGTAGCATATTAAAGATATTGTTTCTATACATCTACTGTTTTGTGTGTGTTTTTTTTAATGCTGATTTGTGGAAACGATAGCAGAAAATAAATAATTTCTGCAATCCCACAGTTAAGGGAAGCACTGCATGCTGTACAAATGTCCCTCTAATGGTGTGTTCAGACCAAAAACACAGCAAATTTACCATGCGTGGGTTTGACCCCAAAGAGCCAGAACACTGTACTGTACATTAGCTGTACGCTAATGCTAGCTAAGCTGGCACAGGAGGAGTCAGTTCAGCCTGTCAGCTGAATCCAGCACTAACCATCGACCCCGGTTCTCTGTGCTCCTTTTACCTTTCCTTATAATAAAGTTCATTGCCCTTCCTGTTCCAGTGAACTGCAGTCAACTTACTTTATAGCACATAAACAACCGACAACAGAGCTTACCTCCATGGATCACTGCTGCTGTCAGATTGATAAAAAGTTCTCCTCCCATGCGTAAATGGCTCCAGAGCAGAATCCAATGTGAAATCCTCCAGACAGTCAGGCCTCTCCTCCCGAGTTCAGACGTGGCTGACCCTTCCCGCTCTGCTCGGCCCTCCTCAGCAAAGCCTTTGCAACACATGCAAATTTTTCAACGGTGCGAATACACAAATTTGGATCCAGTTCAACATCATTTACATGTCGCAAATGACTGTTAAAAGATATTTTACGATGTGTCAACGTGATCTGTTTGTGGTTTGGTTACGTTTTGGCACAAAAACGACTCAGTTATGCCAAGAATAAAATTATGGTTTGGGTTCAATTAAGTACTAAATGAAGTAAGGTTAGGATTCGAGAGCTTTGTTGTCATGATGATAAAGGTCCTAACCTTTAAGATAAGATATGGCATACAACATTAAAAGAATTAACAAACTTCTTCACCCAGAATGTGAAGAAACAACAGCGTTGACGCAATGTCAAACATGTCTGTGTATTGTGTTGCCTAGACGTCTTCTGAAGTTAGCAGCTAGCCCCAGGCCCATCTTGTCTCGTAACACCACTTTGAACTGGCAAGAGGCAATCGTCTGTCAGCCCTGTTAGGCCAGCTGTTAGTGTATTAAATGAACAAAATACACTGAAGTTCAACTCATCGATGCAGTGTCAGAGCTTACAGGTTGGTGGTAGGCGGAAAATGGGGCTTATGAAAGACTATTTGAACATCGTCAGCAGTATCAGCAAGTGACGGTAAAGGTTAAGCTGTGTGGTAGCGTGCGTAGTCTTGAATACAGCATATGTTGCAATGGGAGTGTGGCAGCAGTCAAGGCGGACGAGTAGAATCCTCTTAATTTCATCCATTGTCTGCATCAGGTGTTAGTCAGTAAGTGTTACTGTTCTTCCTCTTACAAAATTCCCAGGTTACATCATGCTGCTAATGCAGGATTTTACCATTAGTTTTACTGCTCATTAAATGTAGTGTTGGCCTTAAACGACAATATTTTAAATCATGCAATACTGATACTACTCTAGTTTTGCTCCAACCTGTCAAACCGGCCGTCTCTCTTCTCGTGAAATTACATTTGATCGTATCATAATTGTGTTGTGATGAACAATTACTTGCCTGGTATGTTAAGTAGCATTTCCTCATTGCTCGAGTCGAAAACATATTTCGTAGTTGCATAATATATTAGTTGTATAAAAGTAGTTTATAGGAGACAGGGCTTTGGAGGAACCTCCTATTTTAGTGACCCACTCTGTTTGTGGAGCCCCCCAGGGGTCCATCCTGGGTCCCTAACTGTTGTCCATGTTTGTGCTCCCTTGAGTGCGGACGGACACATCTTTGCAATTCAGTGTTACGGTCGTGACCCAGCTGTATTTCCTGTTAAGCCTCAGGAGAACAGATATCTTAAGATTATCCACAATTTCATAAATTACAAATCAGAAATCACTGGGATTCATCCTCCCAGTCCCATGTTGTGCAGACTTTTGGCCAAGGTTGAAGTTTCCCATTGGTGTTTTCTGGTAAACAAACAAAAGTGATACTCATATTCAGCCAAAACACACCAAAACACACTAGATCCATTATTACATGCAGTCTATTTTTCTCCATTTCCCAGTTTTGCGTTGCCTCATTTGTTGTCTACCTCCGTCAGCTGTTGATCATCGTAATTGCGCAAAAACTAACGGCAGGATGTGAATGCTGCGACCCATGTTCTTGCGAGCGTGCATGCGTATCTTTGTGCATGACGCAAACAAATCAAGGAACCAGACTGTGAAAACGGAGCTCCATTAGCGCAACTCCAAAAAATCCACAGGATACCTTTTCGGCCTGTAACTTGACGAGATCATAGATGTCTACGTCATCTGAGACTCTTTGCAAAGTTGAGGCCTTTCCTGCAGAGAGTCATACCTGCTGTCTTACAGTCAGAGATGGTTGAATTATAATCCACTTCACCCTTCTTGTTCTTCTTGGTTTTTATTTGTATTATCTGGTTGATTGATTTGGACCTTTACAGATCATCATCATCATCATGTCAAAGCAGCTAGACATGCATGACATTCTGGCGAAGCTCACAAAAGCTACAATGACATGTTTTATTGGCCTTGTTCATTATAGACAGGAAGACAAAGCAAATGCCTTTTCGCAACCTGCTTACTACCCCTCTCTTGCTGGTAATAACCTCTAGGAAGTCCCACGCTACATCCCCCCCCCCGATTTCGCACACTTTTAAAGCTCTTTCCTAGAAAATACAGGAAGTGAAAGTAGTCAGACACGAATGAAACTCAGAAAAAGCACTGCTTACATCAGGATTCGCCTGTTACAAAATCACTGAGTGTGAGAACACAGATACTCCTGTTTTGGCGTCTAACAGTAGTTACAGTAAGGGACGTTGCAGGTGTTTGAGTATCTCATGTTTTGTTTCTGTTTTAACACATGTGCCAGTTTCAGATCTAATGTCAGAAATCTTATTGAATGTCAACGCAACTGATTATTACCTCTAGCACAATTTTCTTAGACAAGACCTTTAGAAACAGGTAGTTTAAAGGGGTACTGTGTAGTTTTGGAGAAGAAATTCAAACTCAGAATTTCAAAATTCACAATATTAATGAGGTAATAATACAAACTGAACTTCCATAACTGAATAAACAAGCTGTTCTCAGAGGAAAATAAGGTCCCCAGAACACTGTTTGGAGCTAGAAAGGTGGCAGGGTCCGCCACATGTAAACAAAGTAAAACAGTATGAAACTGTGTTGTCCTTTAAGGTTTAGTTTGTTTAGACATAAAAAAAAAACAGTCAGTGAAGATCTTTCTCTTCTGATTAAAGCGTCTTCCACAAAACTACATAGTGCTCCTTAAAAGGTAGATTCAAAAACCTGAACTCTTACTCTGCTTTTCTCAAGACAACAACAACAGTGTCATGCATTTACGGGCACAGCGGGCACACCTGAACGAACGCGAAACCCCAAAATACGACTGCAAATGGATCGTTCCACGGCAGTGAGGCACACTTTCAATCAACACACTTAATAGCAAAGTTACTGTAAGCACGGTTTGCTCTTTACCGTCATCCTCTCAGTCTATCTGTCTCTGCCTCTCAACCACTCTCTTTTTCTTTTTGCTGCGCAATGACTCTTCATTCTATAGTATTTCCTCTTGTGATCTCTGCCGTGGGGGATAACCCCACAGCAGACACCTACACACCACTGACCAGAATGAAAACACCTTTAATGTGTGCTGTCAAACTGCAGCGGTGACAGGAAATCCTTCTCTTCTGGCAGCCTGCCAGCCGCGCCACCAGCTGCACATTTACGCCATTGTGCAAAATCGAAGCAGCAGTTAGAAAGAAAATGTTCTGATGAAGAGAAGAGACGAAAACATTTAAAAAAGAAAAATGAATATATCACATGCAACCAGTGTCTTTCACAGATAACCAGCCTCGTCCCCCCTCAAAGCTGCAAACTGCTTTGTTTACCACATCCTGTGAAACATGAGGTCATTCACATGTACATGATGTTCATACAGGATTGAGTTGCATCAGCTCTATTTCCAGGTTTGTGCTTGAAACTCGTATTCTCACTGCAGGTAAGCACAACGGAAACTTAAGAAATCTCTTGGTGATGTCGTTGCTACATTTGTCCGTTAAAAAGCTGACAGCTATGTTAACTGGAACTCTAACATCACAAGTTGTAACATGAATGCAAAAATCACAAATCTTAAGACACCTGCAGATGTATTAAACTTAACTGTCTATACTTTGTTAATGTAGTCATGGCTTATTTTTATATATATTAACAGATATATGGTTTTGCTAACCTACCGAGCATTATTTGGCCATTCAGCCTAATGTAATTTGAGGTATATTCTGTCATCTTTGTTAACTGTCATTCAAGATCTTCTCAGTTTACCTTGCCATTAAACAGAATTGTAATCAAGTGTCAGGTCACACACGTTGGCTGCATCCAACATATTAGAGAAGCTAAGCTGTGCTTTGTCGGAAATACCTAATACTTACATACCTAAATAAACATTTATAACAAGGCCATGTTTGAACATAGGTACGACGGGTTACTACCGTTTAAACAGTATCAAACTCAGGGTTCACACGGCCGTCATCCAGAAACCTGTTACAGTGTACCGACCATGTGAGCAGGGCCGGACTGAATGAAAAGATCACACTGGACACATTTTGATATTTGGTTAAAAATGACTTAACTGCCATATTATTATTATTTTGCTTAATATAGTAAGGTATATATTTTCATATATTTGAATTTTGGCATTTATATGCAATTGTTAGTCATCAAATATGACATGTATAGCCAACATGGTGTATTTTTAGAGATAAATGAAAATACAAATGTTGAAATTATGTTCTAGATCCATTTCTTAGATTTTTTTCATATTTCAAAAATATATTTTAAACATTGTTTAACATAGGCTTGATCTTTTAAAATTTTTTTTATTGGTAGTCAGTTAAATGCCTGATAGAAGGTCGGTGGTTGTCAAGGATGTTAAGTGTCATCACACCAAACAGGGAGACTGATCTCCTCAGTAGTCCGTCTTCACAGGCCGACTCTGGTTACAACCTGTTCTACCTCTATGACAACTTGTAGATTGATCAGTTTATAGAAAACGTGTATAGTCATTGTGTAGTAAGACGTTTAGTGGTGGTGACCTTCAAGTCATGTGACCGTGATGTAGTCTGTTTATAGCCTAACCTTAGCTTTTTTTACTTCTAGCGGTTTAATTTTCGCTTTGAATATGAACAAAACATGTCGGTATCATAAGCTCGTGGTGGCTACAGAGGTTATTTTTGGCGATAACCAAAAATCCAATTCAACAATCCCACAGGCTTCTTGTCGAGGGAACCAGGGCCATGCTAGCTTCCGGGTTAGCCTACAAAAAATACGACATCCCTACAGTCAATCTACAGGTATAAACCTAGGATGCCTATGCCTACAAACACAAATTCAACAGAACATCAGAATAAATTGGCCTCATTGCATACTGAACAAACAGAGAGCCAGACAAACTCGGTAAATTAGCAAAGGGGCTAATATACGGCCTAGAAAAGATTCACATTGGACAAAACCAAATGACTTAGAAACACTTTCAGTTACTGCTGACTGTGTGGTGAGGAGGACAGGGCTCAAGCGAAGCAGACATCCTGTTTATACTTTTTTTCCCCCTCTCTGATATCACAAGACGCCGCTTCTTCGAAAACAGACACTCTATAGTTCCCCTTTGTCGCCGGCCGGCCATACAGCAGACTCAATTCATTTAACCCGTGAGAATCACTACATGACACCCACGCACGTGCACACACACACACACACACACGCACACACACAAACAAACAAATGAACACAATGTGTCACACAGCTGCCCATTCCTGACAAGGAAGTGTCCCTTCGAGCCCATTGTAGGGTGCCAACGAAAATTTCCAGGGAAGTCATTAACGTGTGTAGGGTCCATCAAAAGGTGAATTCTTCTCATTTCCTCTCTTCAAGTGCAACACATTTGACTTCCAGGGAAAAATGGACGTATGAAGTTTCCAGTTTCACGGAGGAAAAACGCAACATGCTTGTGATCACTAAGAGCCGTTTGTTTTTTTTACAAGAATCCTTGCTTTGTGGCACAGTGACACGCGTGGCGGGGGTAATTTTCCGTTGTTTTCTTTTTATTATTCTAAGGAACAGTGTGCCTCGAGGGCAAAAACACACTCCCACATAGCCTCAGCTCTTACTCACCTAACAACAAAGTGCTGACTCGAGCCACAATCAAATCAGTACTGCTTTTTACTTTTGCTTCCAAACAGCTGCCAGCGCCACCTCAGCCTGAACCCTGACCCCTCGGTTGGCTGCGACGCGTAATGGACGCCGCAGCTACCGTCTCTGATACGCAGTGCGCGGTTCTAAAGTCCAGCTTTCTCGAGCAAAATCGATACTGAATTCACTTATCTCAGCGCGTCGTCACCGCCGCGTTATCATGACATTTACGAGCATTGTCTGGACACGGTTGTGCCTGCTGGTGTCGCATCCACGCCTTTTTCTGGGAAATGATGATGCTGAGGAAAATAACTGAAAATCACATCCTTTTTTATTTTTAGCGCTACAGTAACTCAGAGGATGCTGACAAATTACAAGAATGACTGAGAGACCTGAAGCACTCCAGCTGGAAACCGTTGACACCTGTTAACTAAGTCTTACTTCAAGATCCAGTCAGAGGTTGCATCATATCCTGTTCAGTACCTCATCAGATCCATACGGTTCATTCTCACAAAAAAAGACAAGCTGTAGAGAGTGAACATTTTATCTCTATATATCGCTTATCAGAAACTTTCCCTGCTCAGGTATTTATGATCCCACTCTCCAGAGAAACACATCACAGGCTCCTTTTGCTGATATACTTTGAATTTTCACCCTTCATTTTATCAGATTCCTGCACTTTTTACACCTTTGCTTTGGCTCACATCCATCTTTCCCTTTCCCTTTGTTTATTTATTCCTATGTTATTCACCGTCGCGCTGGATGCTCTGTATCGTGCCGTGTGTAAAACTTGGTTTACTTGAGTCACACGTACATCATGTTTGCATCAGCTACGTAATATTGGCAAAAAAAAAAATCCAGTCATTTCTGTCGTCGGCTGATCTGGAGAAGGTTGTCCACGCATTTATTTCATCTCCCCTCGACTACTGTAACTCCCTCTGTAGATACCTCTCTTAAAAAAATCCCTCCATCTTACACAAAATGCTGCAGCTCAACTTCACATGGGTTTAAAAAACTGAAGAGGCCCTGTCTGGTTTGGCAACTTCACGTATCACAGATCTGATCTCCCCCTATCGCCAAATGCGCTGCCTCAGATCATCCAACGAAACTGTCAAAACTGAAGGCGGCCATGCTTTCGCTGTCAGAGACACCTGATTAGTTTTTTTCATCTTTGTTTTTATTCATTGTCAACCGCTGATGGTCGCGGTAGCCGCTTTATCCCTTTTTTCAAGGGGTTGCGGGGAGGTTTCTGGAACCAATCCCAGGTATCTAAGGGCGAAGGCAGGGTACACCCCAGAAGAGTCGCCAGCTCATCGCAGGGCCCTTTACTGATGGCAGAGGCCGCTTGGTAAGGTGCCAAGTGCACATCAGGAGCGATTTTGGGGTTCATCTTGCTCAAGGATACTTCGCCAAGTAGCTCAGCTCCGCCCCGGGGAGCCGGGATTCGAACCAGCGACCTCCCAAACACTGGTCGAACTGGTCGAACTGCTCTACCCGCTGAGCAACAGATCTTTGTTTTTATCATCCAGATTTTACTCGTGCGACTTACAGTAACTCATACATACATTCATGGCGGTGGCTGCCACGCAAGGTGCCGACCGGCACATCAGGAGCAGTTTGGGGTTCAGTATCTCGCCCGCGGACACTTTGACATGCAAACCAGGGGAATCGAACCAGCCACCTTCACGATACCAAGACGCTGGCTCTACCCCCTGAGCTCTACGCCCCACTCATTTCATCTCCCTGTGTTACACTGTCTGCACTTTTTAACAAGAAGTCTTTGGTCACTTCACGATATAAAAAGGAGCCACTGAGGACTTGCAAAATAGTAGTTATGAATCATTTTGAAAGAGAAAGAAGTTTTTAAAAGTAGTTAGAATCTAGATCTCGGCTAAAGTTGAAGGCAGCTCCTCGGGGAGAAGAAGAGGAAAAACCGGTGATGCAGAAGCGGTGCTTTGGTCTGCGGCCAATCCGCAGTCACATTTGTCTTCTTACTTGGATCATGTTGCATCAGTAGATCTTCACAGTCTTTTACCTTAGGAACGACTGATGCAACCGCTGATAACCACACCACTTTCTCTTTGATTTCTACGGAACGATATCGGCTACTATGATTATGCATTGTGTTATGGCATGTTTGTCCGGGCGTGTGGTCACATAGGTGAGTGTGAAGTGGCCATGACGACGCACCACGCTCGGATGCAAGCGTTCTCTTTCAATTTGAAGCTACAAGGAACTTACAGCTATTAATGCGAAGTGGAAGACAAACCTTAAGAATGAACAGGCTTTATTATCAGAGCCTGACAATCTGCGTGTGCGTGCCTTTTAATCATACAACATCTGGGTTCAAGCACTTGTGCTCATCCCTACGTCGTTAACTCCAGTCTGATCTCAGTTGTTTGACTTTCGGTTGAAGCTATGTTTTAGTCAGCAGTGAGGGCCATATACATGGGTGTGTGGCTCTGACTAATAACAGAAGGTTGTGATGCAGCAGCAATCAGCCAAATGGGTCTAAAGGTTTAACATATAAAGATAAAAAATTTAAAAAAAAGTGTTTATATCACCATGCTTAGTGAGTTCAAGACGATCTTAAAACAATATTCATCGGTTCTCCGTTATGAATGCTCGAGAGGGACATGTTGGAGCCTACTGCCGACAAATGTCACGCCTATTCATACAATACGAGACACCTGTCACTTTATAAACACATCACACTTGGCTGAGGTTACAGTAAAACAACACCGAGCAACTTCAGACCTTTGGTTTAGCCTTTTTGTTTGAAGAACGGCGTGGATGTGAGGGTTGTTTTCACTATATAAGACATTAACAAACTCAACTCGTGATTAGGCAAAAAGACCAAATCCTTAATAGATAATATAAGTTCATACGTTATCTTCCCGCCCCCCAAGCCGCGTGAAGCATTGCAGTGTTTTTTCTGAACAACTGAAGTGGATGGGTTTTAAAACATAAAAGAAAACACAACTGAAAAACCCCAAAATGACTCCATATAGTTCGTCTGCGGAAGGCCCGAGATCCCAAACTGATTCCCGATCCCGGACGCTTCTAGCTTAGCAGCTACAGTGAAAGATCTGGGCCTACCATGCCGGAAGGTGGATTTTGTTACCATTTGAACGAGTCAGGAGGGCCACACTTCCTACTGCTTCTAGATTTTGTGTGTCATTATGAGTGTGTTATTCACGTTCGTCTCCGCCTAAGAGCAAACAAGCGCACTTCCCAAAATGATAAACCCTTATTGTATGGTGGGTTTGGTGCTCATGATCTATTTTTAACTGTTGGCACATTTTACTTATCTTATCACACAGCAATGTTCCAGCATAATAACACTGTACACAGTGCACAGAGTGAGGGAGGAACAGGGGTTAGTTGGGGTCCCTGAGCAGATCAATCCAGCCATGGATCCAAGTGGTTCCTGTACTGTAACCCTGATGACTGCAACAGGGAAATCCCAGCACAATCTACTGATATGATTTCACTTTAACAACCCCTCATATAAAAAATAAGTCGTGTAAGAGTCGTTTCTTTCCACTTCCTTATCTCTCTTATCTGTCATTACCAGTGCAACCAGTGTGGGTGGCTACTGTTACAGCAAAGTAATACAATGCGTCCTGAGTCTCTGATTATCAAAATGATGACATTTCATGGCATCACTGCAGTTATGGGTGACCTTTCGTTCTCACGTCAAGGACTCTGACTGGCACGAATCAGATCACCGTCCTCCATCTGCTAGAATTTTGTCCCAGGGTCCCCCATCAGATTAATTTGTTCTCTTTTGGATGTGTGACCACAGAAAATGTATGACACCCACAACTTAAATGTTCATACATTCTGCCATTGTGTTACTTGTGGATGGAGTGAAATAGTGAATGTGGTGAAAGAACCCGCCCCCTCCGAAGGACCCCACAACGAGAAGCACTTGGGTCATGTTTGTGTCACTTCATCATTCATTGCATCAGTCAGTTCCTGACCAAACATGTTGCTCCCAACTGACTTTTTTTTAGTTGTTACATGTACATGACTGGATCGAGCAAGCTGGTAGTGCCACCCTGAGGCACAGAGAGACACAGGCATGCAAATGGGCACAAGCCTGCCGGAGTTCCCTTGTATTAAATCGGTGAACGGGTTGCAAACTGCAGAGAGACCACAAGATGTCGCCGTCTATCCACTGACTCTGCACACTGTGGAGGTGTACATATTGAGGAGTCACAGTGAACATGAAAGCTTTATACAGCTGCCTCATGTGACCATTGCTCTGCCCAAATTCCCCAGATACCAATCCGATCGAGTAGCTGTGGGATGTGCCAGAGCAAGTCTGGAGGCCCCACCTCACACCCTGAGGCATCAGACTTGGGGGGAAATGAGTATACAGGACCCTGGCGTGGGGAGGACCACCAAAAGGTAGTAGAATGAAAAGATTAATAAATGGAAACTACCATGGATTTGGGGAGAGGCCCACTGAGAATGCCTTGGTAGTATTTAACACATACAAATAAGAATACACACATCATCTAAAAGTTCCAGTTGGTAAGTTCATTGATTGTTGAGTCTCATTCCCAACTTGCAAAGTACTGACGCTTTGGGTTGGGAGAGTTGGTAAGCCACCAGTCCAAAGCCTGACGATTTGATAATGAGACCTAAAAGTCAACCATCGTGGACCTTTAAAGGTGCAACTCGTAAGAAATGTCCACCTTGGATTCACACTACCGTCTGTGGAAACAGGTAGTGTTCTTTGTTATATCAATCTGAATTAAGAGAGAAATATTTGATATTTTAGAGGGCTTTAATTTTGAAATTCAACATCAGAACTTCCTGGTTTTATATAAGTGACTCTCTGGGGTGGAGTACTATCAGGCCACGTTTATACGTAACAGGGTATTTAGAGAAACAAACATTTCCCCCCCTTCGTTTTCAAAAAAGTTGTCATTTACATCAACCCGCATAAATACGCCGTCGAGCGCCATTATGACTATGCCAAACCTCTGGGCGGCAGTGTAGGGAGAAGGATAAAGCCATGCAAGCCAATCAGAATCCTCAGAATCAACAACAACGAATAACACGAGCGACTTCCTGTTCCTTTCAAAACAACGCTCACATGACGTTAAGCATTTTCTGGCGCATAGCCTAATGAGCGTGAGAACCTAAAACCCCGTTTCTCCCAGTTGACACGACAACACATAACCGGAGTTTTCCAAATTCTCCACTTTGCCCGGAGTTTTTAGAAATAATCGTTTTCTGTGATAAAAACGGGGTTTTCGTGTAAATGAGAGGCCAAACCGCATGGAAATATCTGCGTTTTCCCTTCGTGTAAACGGGGCATCAGTCTGAACTGAAATTAGTCTGTGGAAACAGGTAGTTTCCTTTTAATTTAAATCTGAATTCATATGGAAATATTGAACATATTTGTATTTTCAGAGGGCTTTAATTTTGAAATTCCACATCAGAACATCCTGATATTACATGAGTGACACTCTGGGATGGAGTACCATCACTCTGAACAGAAATTAGTCTGTGGAAACAGGTAGTTTTCCTTTAATGTAAAACTGAATTTGAGGGAAATATTGAATATATTTGACTATTAAATGGGCTTTTATTTTGAAATTCCTCATCAGTAGCTCAAGATATTGTGTTTATTTTCATGTTGGACTAATTATTCACACAGATGAAATGTCATGGCCTCCATCTTCTAAGGATTCAATATGATCAGAATTAGGATGGTAAAATGAATTAAGTAAATAATCAATGAAAAAATTCCTTAAATGCCCAATTAATTAATTAACTAATAGTTCAATTAATTAATCAATCAATTAACAGACTGACTGACTGAATGAATTCATGTGAACTTGCAAATTATGTTGATCGGTTGGTGCTTTTATTTTGAATTCTGTTCTTGGACTGCATTACCGTAATATCTTATACAGGCACCACAAAACAACTGGGGGCTAGTTTGACCGGGGTTTTCGGAGTGGCCGCGGGCTTGACTGCAGTATATTGGGGGACAAAAATATCGTCTCTGATCACAGGACTGCTGTGTGTTAGCAGCTAATGCTACTACACAGACTCAAACAAACCGTTAGCCTGTGGCTATAGCCAGCTGCTAATGTCACCTCCCGAATAACAGGTTGGGCTTTCGGTCCCATATATAAAGGGACATATTTCTAACTCTTCGGTTTCAGACTAAAGGACCGTGGAAAATGCGCAGTCGGTAACTATTCAGTGTTACACAGCGGTGGACTAAGCTACATGTTAGCAGCTAACGCTACTTTGCACGTTAGGTCACTCCGAGTCCTCAGTGATCTCATATGATTTTCAAATCAAGCTCTAAACATGACCTGTAATGTTTTCTTACCTGGTCACTAGGAAATGAGCCATGTCAGCATCTGTTTTCAGTCCCAATTCAAGTTGAAGCTGCCTCCATGAGTCGAACCATATCTGAAGTTTATTCTGGCGCCGGCCGCTTTGGTCGTAATTTCGTTTTGACTCTCGACTTGCCGCTGATAAAACCTTCGTTTTCTTCTTAGTATGACTTTTTAGTGGACTTTGTGTGGTGGTGGGTCGTTTTCTGGCCGTAGCAGAATCCATTACTACCCAAACACTAGTCTGGGTCCACCTTGCTTGTCTTCCTCCTGTATCCCAGCTGTCGAGGACGCGCATTCAGCGTCATCTGACGTCATGTCCGCAGGACTGCGCGTGAAATTCGGAGCAGGAATCGCAGTACATTATGCAGCACACAGCCTGTTCAAGGCAATGGAGAGATACGTGGGTGGGCTCATTCATCACCCATTAGCATTAAAAAACTAAAATGCATGTTTATTTTTTCACAAATCCTGCCTCATGTCCATTTAATAGCCTAGTAAATATTTAAATGTAAAAAAACAAAGCTCAGTGTTCTGTTTTAAATCTACCTTTAAAAGAGCACTATGTAGTTTTGAGAAAGATCTTTATCGACTGATTTTTTTATGCATAAATAAACAAAATAAACAAACACTCTTTGTTTTCATGACTGAATAAACTGAACAAATAAAATGACCTTAAGGGACATCACAGTTTAACCCTGTTTTACTGTGTTTATATGTGGCGGACCCTGCCACCTTTCCAGCTTCAAACAGTGTTCTTCATCTGAGAACAGCTTCTTTATTCCGTTATTGAAAAAGTAAATATTTCTGAGTTTGTATTATCGACTCATTAATGTTGTATATATTAAAATTCGGAGTTTGAATTTCCTCTCCAACACCACACAGTGCCCCTTTAAGGTGGAGGACCAGCAGTCAGTAGCAGTGGTGTTGTCACTGGGAGGCTGCCCGGCTCTGGGTGGTGCTCGTCAGGGGCGTGTCGCCACACCTGAGCGCTGCAGCAGCTCCAGGAGCAGCTGACATCTGTCAACAGCAGCCATCCCGTGCGCTGTCTCGTTTTTACCTCCCCTCGACTCTTTAATGAGCGGATAACCAGCGGGAGGAGAGCAGTCGAGACCGACCCACCTGAACACCCGCCAGTCCTCCTCCTCTGACCTCGGGGCCAGCCAGAGATGGCGAAGAGTTCACCCAGAAAGTCTCTGAAGAGTCTGTTCTCCCGGAGCGAGGCCAACCTGAGCGCTCCGGCCGAGAAGGACGTGGACAAGAACGCGGGAGAGAAGAAGAAGTTCAAGTTCCTGAAGTTCAAGACGAAGTCGAAGGGCAGCTCTGCCTCGGAGAAGCCGGCTAATGAGAGCCAGCAGGTGGCCAGGTATGCTCCGGACCTCTCCCTCTCCTCTCAGTATCTGTGTTCATGCCTGTGCATGTGTCATGCGGCTTCATATGGAGCAGCAGCTCCAGACGTAAAGAAGCTGTGAACAGCCTGCAGTGTTGAATATCTCAGGTTACCTCCAGGTGCTGCTGATTTATTGCTTCAGACTTCTCTCACCTCTCAGCTGTGAGGTGATCCATGCTGATGTTTGGGTCTAGATATTGTCTGTTGTGACTCTGATCACATCATGAGATAACTGGCAGCAACTACAGGCTGTTTAATGAGGTTAGAATATCTAAAAAGATATTTCCAGCAGCATGCCAAATCAATGTCCTTTTATGTAAAGATAATTCAGTTGATGGTAATATAGATAGTCAGCGAGCACAGCTCTGTCTAGACAGGACTGTTGAAAGGAGGGAGGGGGATCCATAAACACAGTCAGTCCTCTCAATCATTATGCAACCGTGCAAAAGAGCAAATGAAACGTGCAGAAATTCAACCTCAGCCCTCTAAAAGCCTCCAGGGACATGCACTGAAATGGCCTCTGAACAGTTTCACAAAGTTTTGCAAGCAAATAAAAAGATATTGCAGCAGTTTTAGACTGTTTTATTTTGGTCAAAGACAAAATACAATAATTCTGTTCGTTTATTAACCTGAAAACCGGCAGCAACTTTTCAGATATTCACTCAGTTGATCAGTGGATAAATAAAACTAGCAACTAGTCATGATGTCATTTACAGTCACAACATATTCTCTGGATGTAGCTTCTTTATGCGTTTTGCTCTTTTGAATAGGCTGTTTTATTTTCCATCTAAGCGCTCGTATTGACTATTTTATATCCACAAAGTTCCTGTAAATAAGGAAATAAAGAACCTTAATGTGTGTCTGCCCCTGTTACTCTCAAACAGGGGTGTTTTGATGGCAGCGCTTGTATATTTCCAGAGAAAAACACAGGCTAAGACTCCATTTTCAGTCATATTGTCATCTAATTTGAAATTGTACCCTGTAAAACCGTATGATGTGGACCCATCGTGTTTTCCGGCTAATAGGGGAAGTCACAGGTCATCTGCAGGCTTCTTTTTGGCTTTAAAACATTTAGGCGACAGCAATAAATAAATAATTCAGTGTGTTCCATCTCCTGTAGATTAATGCCAGAGGCGTTTACAGAGCTTTTGACAGCATCGCAAACAAAACAGCGTATGAGCTTTGCTTTGAATTTACTTTTATATACTTTACTATTTTCCATACATTTCCAGGGATAAGAGCAGGTTGATATGAATATTTTCTGTTTTTCTTAGTCGTTTATGATATTTAAGTGAATGTCTTTGGCTTCTGCACTGTTAGTTGGGCAAAATAAGCAACTTTGGGAAAAATATGGATTACTTTTTACTATTTATAAGACCAAATGATTATTTGATTCAGTGAGAAAAGAACAGGCAGATTTACCAGCCATAAAGATCGTTTTTACTTGCAGTTTTAATGGTAAATGTTTAAATGCACAAAGTGACAAAGGAGAAGCCATCTGATTTGCATTTATGTTCATTTCTGTTACTGTTTTCTTTGGTTTTGTCCTCAATTTAATAAAAAAAAAAACAAGAATCGGCAAAGACGAAGATGAGAGATACATCCAGTGATCCCTGATATTTAGCAGTTAATCATTCGGCTGAGCCATAAAGTCATTTCCCCAAAACAGAGCTGGAAACACCATCTGTCCAACTGTGATATGCCCGTTTGTAAACAGTACAGGCTGCCCGACAAGCTGGACAAACATATGACCGGTTTAAGATTATGATCCTCAAACAAAGATCAGTGTTTCTGAATTGCTACCGATACATGTATTTGTGATTAGCTCGGTACGGTCCGAACAAGAGTAGGAACCCAGAGTGTTGATAGACCCCGCTCTTCATGCTGCATTAGTTCATGAGCGCCTCTATCTGTGGACTGTGCTGAGCAAAGCCATAACTGAGCAAAAATTGTAAACACACAATATGTAATTTGAAAGCTCTTGTGCTCGCCATATGACAACATATAACTTATAACTGGCTGCATGGCTAACTGAGCTAGCTAGCTAACGGTATCTACAGTAGGCAGCAGTTAGCGGGGATTCCGGGGATACGCTGCCCCATATTTGTTTTGAGCATCCATTCGACAAGACGCTTCATACTGCACCTTTAAACAATCATCATTGTAAATGAAAATGTTCACGGATGAGGTAACGCTTCAAACGTTTATCCACGATACGTTCGGTTGCGTTCCTCGCTTTCTCTCGTCACCCATGATTTTATGTTTCGCTGGAACTTATAACAACAAGCGACTAAGATAAACACACCGTTGCCTTGAGTAAACTCATTACAGCGCGGGAATGTGGCCGTAATAATCGAGTGCAACCTCACCCAGGCCGGACAGAGACATGGGTAAACTAGAACCTAGATACGTCCAGCGAGGCCCAACAGCCCCCTTTTGAGATACCAGCAGTGGCGGACTCGGGATGTTTGAGGGGCAAGGGTGAAAAAAATAAAAAGGGCACCATCACGCAGAAAGTCGTGAGATATTTGTAGCAAAGAGAGGGTACTTTAAGGGCACAACTCATGTTTTATCTACCATGAGAGGACCCTTTTGTGGCATTTTTTCTGAACAAATGACACCTAAATGTCCTGTCTTGCAATGTTAAAGAAATTAAGAAAACAATTCTGGACTCCTGTCCCTTTATCCAGATCCTCACCAAAAGTTAATTGGATCTATTCTGGACCGAGACGCCATCCTCAGTCCAAGTTTCGTGGAAACGTGTTCAGTATTTTTCGTGCAGCCCTGCTGACAAACCAACCAACTAGCCAAAAAAAATAAACAGACACCGGTGAAGATGATAACTTCCCTGGCGGAGGTAATGAAATGTTCGGCATTTAGGCAGCGTCGCACATGCAGGAAATACACATCGGACACTTTTTAATGTTAAGTTTGGAGGTAATCAACACTTGCAACTCTGCTGCATCGGTCTGAAGAGTTGTAAACGGCGCAGCACTCTCTTTAGTAAGCAGAGGCGTGTGCACAAACACACAGGCCGAGGCGGTGTGTTTATACAGGTCACATGCCGTGACGATATAATCATCGCCTTTGTGCGGTTGTGTCGACCAGACAGGGTTGCATCTTGTGTTTGCACAGGGAAAAAAAAAAATGAATGATGAGCTGACACTGTGAGAAACCACCTCGGCTCACAAGAGCTGCACACAGAGGTGACAACAAAACCCAACAGTGCACGGAGGACACGCATCCAGTCAGGAAAATAAATAATAACGAGCAACAGAGTTCTTGTTAATATAGAATTTCAGGTCAAAAGTACAGAAAATCAAAACAGAATTAAAAGAATAATGTGTCATTCCTCCTCTAAGTGAGATATTATATTAGTATTTTCGATACAAGGTTATTTTTTCCATTCAAATGTGTTGTATGAACACATTCTTCAATTGTTGACACTGTAGATGGATGTCCTAGGTCAGAGTTTAATCCTGACATAGACCTAAATCTGTTTTTGTTGTTAGTTACGGATTAAGTTTTAATCCTCGTCCAGGGTTTTATCTGACACAGACCTGAGGATTTTCAGGGTCTAAGAAATACATCTTTGAGTTATTTTGTTTGTTTTGACTGCAGCATCTCGCACAGTTCAAGGGGGATGTCAAAGTCACGATGGGCGTGTCTGAAAAGATAGCGGAAACGAACACACCCACAGTTTTAGTATCTGCTAAAGGATTGTCGGTCTCCCTTAGCTGACCTGTGGATTAATGGAGGCACTGTTGAGAAACCGGCCTCTCCACATGCCTGCCGCACTGTCATGAACCTACTAATCAATTACTCAGGGTTGCCACACACGGAGCTGCATTGTGCCGGTGCATATAGGTCGGCAACATCTTAGTCACAGTTGAGGGTTAGACGTCTCGGCTCAACTGTGTTTTAAATGTCTGACATAATTCAGAACAATTGAAAGTGAGTCACTGTATCGCGGAACCTGTTGTCCTTTTTTCTTACAGGAAGTATAAGCAGGTTAACACCGTGGTTACGGAAAGCGACACACACACACACAAACACCTATCGGTATAGAAAATGTCAGGTTTATTGAAGCAGACTGTTTTATAATAACCTCGCCAACACTGTCAGTGAATGTGTACAGAGAGGCTTTAACAGTATGACGTTACCCTGTTTCTTTTTATAGCTTTCATACTGTTGCATGAGTTTAAAGGTTTTAGTGCTAAAGCTGATGACATGAATGCCAGCACCCAAGGTTTCCCAGCAGAACATCGCATTGTGATGAGATGATCGATGTTATTCACGTCACCTGTCAGTGGTTTTAATGTTGTGGCTGATCGGTGTATGTTAGATATGGACAGAATTGTATTTTGAAGCTAACATTATCAACAGAATGTGAAGAAACAACGCTGTTGACGTATTAGAAAGATGTCCCTGTACTGTGTTGCAGAGATGTCTTCAATAATTAGCATGCTAACGAGTTAGCCCCAGCCCGTCCTGTCTCGTACAGCCCCCCGTCGTTTCCTTTCTTGACATTTTGTGAGTTTAAGATTAATGACTATACAAAATAAACTCACAAAATGTCAGGAAATTAAAGTGTCTTTCTTCTTTTTTCCAGACTGAACATATTAGAATACAGACTGTACACCTTCTGGTTTCAAGTTTTGCTCTTTTATCGACCTGAGATTAGCTTAATTGCCTTGACTCACCAAAACTGTCTTGGTGCTGCTGATGTCGGACTCTCTCTCGCTAGCTAATTAGCTAACAGTAGCTAACTACAGCCAAGGATAGCTAGCAAACAGCAGCAGGCGTCAGCTACTCTGTTGATATATGTTTGGAGCAACTTTTTAGTTCCGGCTGTATTTTACAAATTACACCTATAATTTTTTGTGTCAAACTAACTGTAGGAGTAAGAGGGCCTTTAACTTTAATTTAATTAAAGCTTCACTGCAGGGTTGCAATTGTGAAAATGAAAATAATCTCTGAATATGGAGTTAAAAAAGAAAGTGAAAGTGAAGTTACCAGACTTCTGTCGCCTGCTCCTCATGTCTGCTTGTGACAAGCAGCTTCATGCTACAATAGTAGAAGACATTTGAATCTCCCAACCGAACTGTCAGCAAGTTGCATTATGGGTAACGTAGGAGTCAGGGTTCAGCGAAGAAGAATGCATGGGGGAAAAAGGACAATATATCCGGTTCTGCTGCATAGATTTTGATCCCATCTTTTAAAAAAACTGTCCATTTTGAGCTCTGTAATGTTTTAAAGGTGCAGTAGAGTCTAAATATTGGAGATGTGTGGGTGTGAGTCTTACTAGAGTGAACTTATTAGCATGAACAAATATTTCTGTAAGGGCTGAATTGTGACCAAGATATACACTAGGCCAAGCCTGTCTCCTGTACATTGCGTTTATAGATTACATGACATTGTTTCCTTATTATGTTGTGCTGTCAAGTGTAATCCATGCCTGGATTAAGTTCCTCGGCAATGTTGTTTTTGAGTGAACGGAGTTCCACATTTATCAGGATGGTTGGCAGCTGTACAAAGCACAGGACTAAGACAGCGGAGTCCAGCGTTTGTCAGTGGTTAGGTTTTGACAACAAGAACACTCGAGTTAAAGGTCGTAAGAAACATTGTGGCTTCGGTTACATGTTTCCAATCACATCGTGTCTCTTGATTCAGGTTTCTGTGTTAAACCATTGTCTCTGAACATAACCATTATAGAACCGAATGATGCTGTGGTAGTAGAAGCGGAAATAGAAAACCAAATCTGGCCACGTTACGTTTTCCCTCTGCACATATCTGCTGTTGCAAATGACCTAAATACAAATGTAGTTTGTGTGAGACAGATTGACTAAGTGGGACATTTAATAGTAGTAAAATGAGCTTACCATTGCTCACTGATGACAAACTATGTCGCCACAATGTTGTTGTTTTTTAATGGCTGACATACACATTTATAGGGATATATCTGCAATAAGCTTATGTCAGTTGGGAAATCATTGTCTGGAATTCATCCTCAGAGGGCTTTTTGCTTTTCTTTACCATTGTGTGGCCATTATCGACAGACCAGATTAAATAGCAGTGGTTAAAGATAGCTTTGTCATTAAAATCAATGGTTGGCTTCAAGTTGTGAATTGATAACACTGCTGTCAAGTTGATTTTTTGTCCGTTTCATTCAGTCTATTCTTCTCTCTTAAATAGGAGTATTGATCCCAAGTGTCTTACAAGATAAGATCTCAGTAAGACAAAAGATGCAGATGAACCCTCGTTCAGCGGAGGGACCACTTCTGTCTCTGCAAACTCTACTTAGTAATTCATTGCCATGATATTGGAATTCGTGTGCCACTTTTGTGCACAACATCATCTGAGTGAAGCGGTTGTGGAGTGACTGACACCTGTACATATTTTGTTCCGTCTTCACATGCCCTTGTTTGCGAGTTCAGAGTTCAGGAGCAGTTAGCTGTCATCAGCCGTTGCTGCGGGGTGTCTTCCCACAGCCACCAGAGAGTCATGATTAGGATTTACGACCGACAACAGAGAGTGACAGTGAAAGCAGCACCGGTGCACCTTTTTTTGTGTGAATGTATTTAAAGCCGAGTGAGCGGCGATGAGCCCAACATCAGCTGACTGTTGCACATAAAGTAAAAGCAGTGTGCGCTGAGCAATTCAAATACTTGGACATTTAATAACTTGTAAAGGCTAAGTAGTCGTACTAAACAGACTGTAACTATAAAACGGAGAACGACCTTAAGAAGTTGTTTCCCATGTGTCATCCACCTTGATTGATTGTTTTTTTGGTTCCCATTAGCTCATACAAGGCTACAGCTGCTTTTCCTGGGCTCCTTAAGTCCAGTCCAATAAAATTTGGAAAGTCTTAAAGAGCCATTCAAGTTAGCCAGGTGCTAACCTGAAACTTGCCTGCTTGGTCGTTGGATGGCTCTAATGCACGAGCTCTATGGGCTCCACACCGCGTAAGATCCGGGTACATTTATAGCCGAGAAGTTTAGCCATTTTTGGCGTAATGCGCAGCTTTCATAGAAATGAACAAGGCCCTGCCTCAAAAGCTGTGTCCAGATTTTAATATATTGTCCCTGAAACATGTATCTGGAGCCAGCAGTTGGATTAGCTTAGCATAGCAACTTCAAAAAGGGAAGGGAACAGGGAAACAACTGGCCTGAAGGTTGTTGCTAGTAAAATACAAAGCTAACATTAGGCTATAAACAGACTTCACTGCATTCACATGACTGGCTAGCTACCTTAGGTTGACATAGGTTTATGTACTGATAAATTAACAAGAGTTAATGTGTTTATCACTGAGCATCTGAGGTGCTGGTAGGTGGATTTTGATACCTTTGGACGGTGCCAGGTTAGCTGTTTGCTTTCTGTTTGTTTCTGTCAGACATTATTGTGACAGTATTTAAGGATGACTATTTGTACATTTACCAAATATTAACACAATGAAAATGTGATAAATATCACTATGACTAGGCGGGTAAAGATTTAGAACAAGCAGAACAGTTTGGTAAGTTCAGAAAATGACATCACTTTACTGTAAGTCAGCCTTCAAAAGCAGAAGACGACACTTATGCCATATCATGATATAAATATATCCAAAATCAGATGATATCCTTGATAATGATATATTCATGAACTGTCGACCGAGGCGTTTCCTATTTCAGTCCATCTGCATACATCAGAACGTGGTTTCACTGTAGCCGGCGTCTGTCGGTTTGTAGATAAAGATGCAAATGCGTTTAAAACGTTTCACTGCTGTCGCCCTCACTTCAGCTCCCTCTGGCCTCGCTCTCTCTCTCGCTGTCAGTCTTAGTCTTATGCAAACATTGTCACATTTTATTGCGCAGCCAGACAACGTACAGACGGCTCTTTCATCCTGCGGTTACATCCTGTTGAACTCAATCCAAAATTAAGATATTCTTCGGATTCCGTTTTTTTTTTCTTTTCTTCTGAAGGACAGGTGTTGTTAGTTTACAGAGCGAAAAAGGCTTTGTGCGTTTCCGGGAATTGTGGCTGTGTTGACATGTAAACGGAACATGGCCTCGGGACAAAGATATGACTCATCCTTTTGTTATCTCGAGACACTCTGACCACAAAGCTGCTTTTATGTCTCTAACTGTACTGGTTTTTAACTTGAGTGTTTGGCGGGCAGCGGCGATGCACGATAAAGGACGAACACGCGACATTTGGTAGCTTTTTAGTTATAAAAAGCGTGCGTCTGTCTTTAAGATATGAGTCTATGTGGGGCTGTCTTATCATACAAGTCCACTGAATACACTTGAGGTGTTTAACATGAAAAAGCTGAATCAGTTGTCACCTTTATGGCTACAGAGGAAGGTCAAGTTCCCACCTGCACAACAACACCTGAAATGTTGTGCGTGGTTGTTGTGTGTTTTGGTTTTTTTTGACGTCACAGTGGTCTTCAAGCCGCGGCGCTGCGATTAATGCTTGCGTGTCATGTGGCTTCCTGTTTGGCGCCCAGTTGTGCAAAGGAAAAAAGCCTTTGTGTGTGTGTGTGTGTGTGTGTGTGTGTGTGTATAAAGGGACCTTTGTGATTTGTCGCATGTGTTGACACTTGCGATTATTGATGGATCCGCTCTGTTGACTCTGAAGCCACTGCAGCCTCACTCTGACGCCGACGTATCAGGGCCCAAAAAGCCTGTTGTTTCTACAACAAAGTGGACAGAAATGTAGTTGATAATCTTCTTTAGGCTACCCGTGTAGTCCCCGAGCAAGATTTATGTTCTCCGACTTTGTCCTGATGTCATAATTATCCTTTGTTCCACCCAGAAGTCATACTTAAGATGGAACGCTGCTCTAAGAAACACAAAGTCTCCTTTCTGCTTAGCCGGTTCCGCTCAGCATTCCCTCAGCAGTGATTCACGGTTTTCATTTTGCTGAGCAGCATATTTTCCCTCTTTTTAAGAAGCCCGGATCATACTGCACCTACCGGATGACATATCTGTATGATATTCCTCGTGCACCGCCTCACCGCAGCTGAGTAATGTGCCGTACGTGGGACAAAGATCTTTTGAAATGAGAGTTTGATTTCTCTTAGGAATCCAATATTCGTTCATCTACAGTGGTTCAAATGTACCGTTTATTAGCTCACTAACCAATTCCATCTGATGTATTTTCAACATGGATTCAGTCGGTGGCGACTCTCCTAATGTCATACGTTACACTTTGTGCCCCTCAGTGCTGTTGAGCCCGGAAACGCTGCCGAGAACGGAGAGGCCTTCGCCGGCAACATCAGCAAGAGGTCTTCTATCTACGCCACCGCGCCCAGGTCAAAGGTCAGTCAGCGTGTTTACACTGTCGATCTCTCTCCACAGGTGCTTATTAAACGAGATCCAACCCCGGTGCACGGCTGCACCTCGCACAGAGGACGTGCCCCCGAGGGTGCAATTGAGGACCGTCTGCGGCTCGCTCTAAAAGCATCCTGAGGAAAATAATTGAAGACCGTTCACACCCGTTCATTTTGAAGTCTAACATTTGACTGACCAATGGTGTGACTTTCATCGCTCTCTCAGTCGAGGGACAGACTTTCTCTTCTAAAGGGCTGACCCTGCTTCACCGCGGACAGCATCGTCACCATTTAAGTCATTTTCCAATGGTGCAGTCGAGCCGAAAAGAGTTTTGACTGGATCACGTTAAAGGGTAACTCCATTCGACACATTTTACACATTGAGTCAGTTTACAGGTTTTGGGATGTACTACAGTGAAAAAGTAGTTTATTCTTCTGTCTTTAAAATACCTGGCGCCTACACCCAGCCTCATCCAGTTTAGTGGAATCTGAGTATCATAGTGTCACACAGTTGCACATACACACACCTGAGGGAACGCCTCGGCACGCAACGACATCGCAGCAAATGAGTTTAGTCAGAGCAGGGATTATAACTCATTAATTAAGTAAATGCCTTAATTACGCCACCATGGCCATGACTATAAGTAATATGAAGATGTCAGCTTCCTGTCAAGCTCTCCAGACAAAAGACGATGGCTAAGTGCCAGACTAGCAACCAGTTTTAAAGCTCATGCTCTGCCCTGCCCTGAAGTGACCCCCTTTATCGTAAAGTGTTGCCAGTTTCCTCATCAGTTCGTATCGATGCCACAGTTTAGGTGATTGCTTTAATACAGATTCTTTTTGTAAGCATTTTTACAGTACCATATGCTGATTTGACTCTACAATATTTTGAGACAGAGATATTGAATGCCTTGGTTTACCCTTTTATGACAAGCCAACCTTTTTACTCTGGGGTGTCAAACATGTGGCCCACAGGCCAGAACCAACCCGCCAGAGGGTCCAAGTCCGACCCCACTACATGACTTTTTTAAAGTGTGAAATAAGAAGTCAATTATTTAAATTTTTCAATAAAATGTACTACAATTCCAGATGTGTCCACTAGGGGTCATGCTGTAGCCAAGCATATAGACTACTGTTCATTCAGGAGCCACTGATGGAGACAAGTATGGGCGCCCGGTAGCTCAGCTGGTAGAGTGTATACCCCCACGTACAGAGGCTGTGGCCCAGGGCCCGGATTCAACATGTAGCCCACTACTTCTTTAGAGGGCCAGATTTTAAATTGGCGAAGTGCCACGCGGCCAGACTTTTACAAAGCAGGTCAGACTGTATTTTTCTTTTTTTCACAATTGAAAAATAAATATTATAGAAAGGTGTAGGAAAAAAATCACACCTCTTTATTCTTTTATTAGTTAGGTAGGTTGTCAGTTTGATTCTGCTTAAACAGCCTGGGTTCAAATGTTTTAATTAGATTAGACTATTTTTATACTGAAGCTGTAACTGTCATGAGTCGAACATGTTATTTTTTTTAGTTTTTATAAATAAAGTTTGTCTTCTTGAGATCTAGAGAAAGTTTGTTATTCAGTCATAGTGACATAAATAACATAATAACCAGCGTAAGCCCATAAACTAGACTGAGTCTGATAGTCCCGATCCTGATGCAGACATTCAAATCTCTGAGAACGTTGTCTTCTCTCGCTCGAGGACGATATTAGGTTGAAACTTGATTTTATCCCCTGTGGCTAAAAACAAGATGTCAAACGCATGATAGCAGCAGCTTTAAATTTAAATTCCAATTTAGATTTTGCCCCTCAGGTGTTTCACGTGCAAACAGTGATGGAAGTGGAATGACAGAAGTCACTCAGGGTTCTCAAAGAAGGATTGTTTTGGATGATAAGACTAATCGTGAGGCGTTGTTTTTCAGGCCTGTATGTTTTCTCTCAGCGTTCTAAAGAAGAGGCCGGAAACTTGCCTCAACAAGATTATTTTTGGGAGGCTTATTCTTGTTGCTTGTCAAAAGATGAGTAAAACGCCCCCCCAATTAGGTGACTTTAACAACGACGGTTTGCATTCCACCTGAATCACCTGCGGGGTCTTTTTTTGCACACCTGTGACAATTCTCACGCTGACAAGCCCACTTTCACGGATAACTTTGAGGAGTCCCCTCTAGAGGGAACCACACCTCAAACAATAACACACAACACAGTCTGTTCGCAGTCACTGGTGGTTGTTGTATACTTCACGTCTGCAACAGAAGTGGAAGATGTGCTCGGATCTTGTACTGAAGTAAAAGTACCACAGTGGAGAGGTACTCTGTTACAAGTAAAAGGCACACATTTACATTCTTTTTTGAGGAAAAGAACAAAAGCACTGGCATCAAATTACATTTAAAGTACCTAAAGTCAAAGTGGTCGCTATGCAGAACGGCATATTTCAGAAAAAATGCATCGTAATTATTTGATTATGATTATTGATAGATTAATGTGTTCCTCACCTGAAAGTCTTTAACGACTTTATATAGTTCTTCTGCTTCGTAACTTTTTCATCGTCATCTATAAAGACACATCAGGATTCATTTGTTTATTATGTTTGTATTATTAAACTAAACCTGCAAAAGAATCAGAATCAGAAATTCCGTTATTAGTCCCACAAACAGCAGCCAAAGGACAGTTCATATAACAATAAACAGTAATAACAGTAAAAAATAAACAATAGTATAAAAAGGTAAGAAGAAGAGCTAGAGCAGAAATAGAAATAGACTTGTGTATACATAATATGTACTAAAGTAACTAGCAGCAGAAAAATTAAATAGTCAGTCTAAAGGACAAATGCTTGAAAACTGAATTTATTCAATTTTATTTTCATTTCATTTTACCTTTATTATAAGGACAGATACATTATACATGGACAGTTGCACAAACAGTTATCCAGTACTGCTACATCACACTTATTTATGTCCCTAGAGGAGCCTTATTCCATCCAGCAGAGGGAGCCGGAGCTTTACAAAGCAGCAGCGTTGAAGTGACGATCAGCTGTAATCCACTGATTTGTTAGAGGCTTCATGCAGCACAGCGTATGAGCATGAAGCTGAATGTGTGTGAAGGCAGTAGATGTGTGTATTATTGAGTATACGTGTTTCTGATGTCCCAGCTGTCAAAATAAAAGCGATGCAGACTGGTCTTAAAGGGATTCAGTTGGATCATACACCTCATTACAACTGCAATGTTTACCTTTTAATATTTTTTTGGAGCACGCAATAAACCACCCTGTGTAGTTCATGGTCGCCAAGTTCACTCGAGGCGATGCACACATTCATACAAGAAAAGTACATGTAGAATCACCCCAGGATTGGGTTGAGGATCATTGATCACTGGTGTGATGAGCTTAAAACGCGCCACCAGTAGAAAAAAAGCATCCTATTAGCTTTTGTTTTGCTGCGTGAGCCACTGGCGGTCAAGGTTTAACTGAGACAAGGAATGCCACTGACAGGTCCCTGTTTATTTGCATAACTGTACATGTACAACAACAGTGAAAGGGGATTGGAAAACCGCACTGTGAAAATAGCAAGCATGAAAGATGAAGTATATATAAAGCTAAATCAATCAATCACAATAACAATCACAGACACTGTATGTTCTGTAAAATGAAGACAAAGTTAAGACTAAGTCAACTGTGTGATTGAATATCATTTACATTGTGCATTTATGTCACCAGTAATAACATGACTGAGCGCATTAGGATTCATTTCCACTAATCATCATGCCTAGTAATTGCTCATGCGGCCACCTAACAGCTGCGGTTTATTCCTTAACAGCTTACTGTGCGAAGGCACGTCGTGTAGTCAGTTGTTTGAAATGTTAACATAAAACTTACCTTCAAATTTAGCCAGTGACAGCGAGCACTGTGGCTACGACTGACAATTAAGAGGAATTGCAAGGTCAGTGCCAAAAGGTTGTGTAACTGTGGCACGATCCCAGAAGAGTCTCGAGTCTTGCCTGTGAATTCAACTTGTCTTACTTCTTTTTTTGCGAGCTCCATAATCTCGCTCTAATTCTCTAATTCTTAATCTGCATTAGGTTTACCGCTTATGACGTCATCATGTTTTATTTGTAAGACAAAGAAGGTTACGTCTTCTTTCAAAAGTTCTTAACTTTATGTGAATCTGGCAAGTTTGTTTTTGTTTTAATGTATATTGATGAAGTAAATGTTGATGGCACAATCTAATGGCTTGTTTATATTGGTTCCCCTCTGCAATTTAGTCTGAAATCTCCACAGAAAATTAAGGTTGACTGGCGATACAGTCAAGATGGCACCAATTTTGTCTGCTTTCACGTATCCATTACAGATTATATCAATAGTTATTGGTCGGTGTTACTCTGAGGAAGACGGAAATTATCCAATTTCTCCTCTTTAGGCGCCAAGAATAATACCACTTAATACCACAATACCACAGCTTCAAGTTTCCACTTTAAGACACAAAGGACCTGTGGATAGGATTGAAATACTGGACTCACAGTGATGAATAAAACAGAAAAATTAAACAACAAGTTTGTGTTCCCCTGCACTGACAAACTTAATATATTAGACTTAGTTACCCAGTCCCACCCCCTGCAAACACAACTCCACTTTGCTTCTCGTACTTTCCAAAACTATCCAGCTAGAGGAAAGAATTCAAGCGGGCACACCCAGTTTAAAAACCGGGCAGATGGCACTGACAGAAGGCCTCGTGTTCCTTTGTCATTTGTCACCACGACTCAACAAAACATGCAAATATGATCACTGGAACAGCATCGTCTCCATCTTTTCCATAGATGTCTGTCTGCGCGATTGGTATCTTTTTGAAATGTGCGATGAGGGAGCACCTTAGTCATACTAAGATGTCTCAGAGATCTCAATCATTTGAACAACAATGTATTGTCACAGTGTAAAGAAACGTAGACTTCGCCTTTGTCAGTTGTGACTTGTGCCTTAAAAATGTTTCTACCCAAACTAAGCAGTCGGTCCCTGAAGATTATTTGGTGATAATCCGACTCTCTCTCTGGCTGCATGATGTTATTTGCTATACATCCCTCATATACCGCATGCTAGGTGATATGTAGCAGTGCATAAAAGGAACAGGAAGTTGCGTTAAGTTGTTTATTTCCACTCCACTGCATCATGATGCCAGATTTAGTGGATCGTGTTCTACAAGTCCTCCATTTTTTTGAGGGGTGAGGCAGCTTTTAATGCTTGGAATGAAGATTGGGTGTCAACTGTTTTTCTTGTTTACATGTGCATGTACTCATCAGCGTGGTGGAATATCCTCATTCTTGCCACTGAAAGAAGTAGTGTGTGCCCTCTGACAAGGCTTTAAACATTGTTGGGTATGCTTGGTATGTTTATACAGTTTATATAATGTTTCAAAGGTATACTAAGCAGGGATTCCCTCATAAACAATGTATAGGCCCGATAGAAGTTTGTGGTGTTGTTTGTGTGTCTGCTTTACCCCCTAACTCTTGTTTATTTTGTTGTTTTTGGGATGTTCTATTGAAGGCAGTGATTCTGGAGAAAGATGGTTTATTGTTGGGTCTCATTCCAGGTTGTCAAACACCAATGCTTTAGGCTGGTGGCTTGCCAACCTAAAGGGTTGGTATTTGGCAGAGACTTTCTCCAGAATTGCTTACAGAACCTATTCAATATTGTTATTCACAATCATCAATGGACAATTCCTGCATAGTCTGCCTCTAATAAAGGTAGAGACTGAGATAAAGTTACCCTCCCAATACTTGATCACAACATACACAATTTGTTAAAGCAATACATCTCTATTTTCTCCATCACTTTCTATCCCTCCATCACTTTCTCCTCCTCTCAGAGCAAAGAGCTCAGCTACTCAGAGTTGGACCTCCGCAAGCCCAAAAGGTTCGCTACCTTTTCTTTTGGCCTTAGAAAGAGGAAGAAGAAAGATGAAGAGAATATGTCCAAGAGCACGTTTGGCCTTCATGGCCCAGGCATTGAAGAGCAAGATGAGGTAACCTCAATCCCATGTTTCCTTGCTTTTTTTTGTATCTTTGTAAAATGTGGTGCATCAGCTGCCTGTACAGTTATAGATTCATGTTGTTTTGTGTGACCTCTCCATCGCCATCACCTGTTGTTTATTATCCTTATAATTAGTAATTGTCTGTATTACCAATGACGGGTTAAGCATTTGTTTTTTCTGAAGAATACACCCAGGACAATCTTTCAAAAAGCCAGAAGGTTTGTTTTATCAACACTTACAACTGCTTCGACTCTCTGGCATTTCCAGAATCCTTAGAGACTAATTACCCATCTGTATGAAATATTATTCAGTCGCTTCACAATGAAATTGTGTCTGTTGAATTAAATCCCAGGTTGTGACTCAAATAAACATGGTCACCAGAAATAACATACATCCTTGAATTTACCTTTAAATTTTTGCTACTTGCTACTACTCTACCAGCATTTTTTGTAATTAGTTTATAGAGTTGTGACTTGGGAAACTGTTCAAAGGTGTTTTCTTTTGATCAGTGGACAGAATATGTGTTGGATCCAGATGTTATGAAAATCTTTTAAAGCAGCTATAATCAATCATTTCAGGGTTAGAGTTGAGAAAGTTAGGCCTAATAATGTGTCAAATGGCTATCAACAATAGTTTTAGGGTTAGGGTTAATGGTGTATCAAATGACTATGACAATCACGCTCACTGCTCTTATGGTGTCATTTTGGTACCGACTATGCATGATACTGTTGAACATAGTGGAGCATTGACCAGCTAAAGAGCAAGATATTTCCCTCAGGAGTTGGTAGACACCAAAAACATCAGTGAGTGTTGTTTAACAAACTTCTGCTTTTTTGAAAGATCACCAGGGATCTATTTTTCATGATGATATAATTCTTGGCCCAGGGGCTCAGTTGTAATGATAACACAAGAGTGGTACAAACTAGTGGTACTTCTATGGATATATATATCTACAATTGATTATTAGTTCCATAAAAGTACTTAAAGGATGCTGGAAAAAATATAATTGATTGTTGAGTCTCATTCCAACGTGGTCAAATACCGACTCTTTGGGTTGATGGCTCGGTCAAACCAAGTGTCTATATAAGATGACACAAGAAAGAGACTTAACAATCAACTATCCTTCTCCAGAATCATTGACTTCCCCTTTACAGTAAATACATTATTTCATTAATCAACCTGTCATTGACCTTCTTCTAGACTTTGGACAACAGTCAGATGAAGTTGGACCAGACCAAAACAAAGAGGTTTAGTATGTCTCAACCAGAGCTTGACACCAGCGATACATTTGACATCCCTTCTCCTCCTCCTGTGGCCACAAACCAGTCATATTTCACTCTGCTTAGCCAATCAGAGTCATCTATCGCTATAACCCAAACAGAAGCAAGGGAGCCGCATAGGAACGGCTCCCATCCTGTTGATGTACATCAGGAACCAAAGAGAGCACCCATTGCTACCATTCCTGAGCTTCAGCTGTATGATCCAATCTCATCAGACATGGAGGACATTCCTGTTTGTGATAACTCATACAAAATTGATCTCAAGTCATCTGCTTCCATGAATCACACAGCGACCAACTCTACGGTTGCTGAAAAGACTGTAGCTATCCTTCCAGTCAGCCAGCCTGGAGTCGAGCTTGAAACCTCAGATCTCAAAGCAGCACTTGTTGACTCGGTACGCAATGGAGAGAGTGGCAATGACATCTTCAAGCAGTCTGATACAAAGACAGACACCTCTCTTATGGAATCCCCTGGAGTTACAGTGTCAAATTATCAGCCTCCCAACGACAAACCCTCCATGGCAAGTGCCGACGCCCAAATTGATGCCACTATTACAGAGTCAAGCCCTGTTCCTCACACTGACAACTCAGCTCTCAACACATCAGTCATTGACTCCACAAGTAACAGCCTGTATGGCAATGACATCTTCCGGCAGTCTGACACTAGAACAGACACCTCTCTTGCTGAATCCACCGGAGTTACGATGTCAAATCATCAACCTGATGCCCCCGACACAGCTGACAGTACGACCCCAAATGATAAAGCATCTCTGAAAAGCGTTGACTCCAAAATTGACAAAACTCTTACGGAGTCAAGCCCTCTTCCTCCCACTGACAACTCGGCGCTCCATGCAGATTCTGCTTCTGTCCCTCAAGAAGTCTCAATTTCTCGCACTGAGAGATCTCGTCCCGAAACCGTCAAGAGTGACACCACAACATCAGCTGTTAGCGGTGAGAAGAGTTCTCATCCTGTCGATCAAGACCAAGTATATGGGGAACTATATGAGTCACTTTTCCCCCGGAATTTTACCTCTGAAGTCATATCGTCCCTCTTAAACCCTCCACCTCAGGTCTATTCCGAGATTAGACGCCTTGACACCAAATCAGAACCTGTCATGATTAAAACTCGTAATGAATGTCAAATGGAAACTAGCATGACATACTCTCGCCTGTCGCCTTCACCTACATTTGACTCAGCTGCTCGCAGAATGGATGATGCTGTTGGCGGTTATACAAACATAAATCCAGCCGACAGTGAGGGAATTTCTCCTGGTGAGAGCTCCAGGTTTACTTCTTACCAAACCTCCACTGTTCGTGGGCCTCATGGAGACCTAGATATCCACCTGAGATATCCACCCTCCTCTCTTCTTTCAGGCCCTCAACCAGCTGACAACAACACCATCCCTTACTCAGAGCTGACCCACTCTCCTTCAGAGGTGAAATCAGGCAGTTTCATAGACACTGTCGAGTCAGTCCCTGCGATTCAAAGCTCTGCCCCTCCTGCTTCCGACTATGTAACACCCCAGGGGACAGATTCTCAGATTACCGACACCATACGTAGAGTGATCCTTGTCAAAGAGTTAGTCACCGACGAAGCGAGCGCTGATACTGGCTCTCTTTTTCCTGTGCCCGATGAAATGAGTGCAGCGGTGGACCTTGAGAAAAAACTTGAAATAGCAGTTCCTCCTGCACGGATGGACGGGCTCGATGGGCCTTTAAGTCCGACATATCTGAGCGTAGGATCAGATGATGGCAGCGCCATGGAGATTTACTACAGCGCTGAAGAGGACAATGCAGACAGCGGGGAAGAAGAGATGTACAAGGTGGATAAAAGAGAAGACCTTCGCGTGGCAGACGGGGTGAAAGAGGCCATCGGGCTGCCTGAGGAGTTCACGCAGCAGGGGGAGGTTACAGGAATGAAGCTGAGCGAGAGAGACGAGGGAGAAATGAGGGTGGTGAAAGTGCAGAATGAGGAGGGCAAAATGGACACAGAGGAAAAGAAGGACGTCAGTAGCTGGACTGAGATGCAGCAACAACTGAGAGGTCAGACTTCCTCACAAGCTCAAGTGCAAGAAACCGGATTATCTGAGTTTCTTGTAGGCAATGATGCAGAGAGTCAGGTGAAAGAGGAAGCAACCAAAGTGTTTCTACAGGTGAAAGAAGAGGGGCAAGAGGAGAGAAAGGAGGAGTTACTGGCCACACCGGTTCAGCAGGTGAATAAACTGATGGTATGCGAGTTTGCTCCACCCTCCAGCGAGCCGCGAGGGCAGGGGGAGGGCTCGGAGGGAAACTGGACCAAGGAGCTGGAAACAAAAGACCACCAGGATAGAGAGAAACTATACCCGAGCCGGGAGATACAATACCTGGCTGACAAAGACATTAGTCCTGCACATATGCATACTGCATCCAGCAACACAGGAGAGGTAGACATGATCACACCCAAAGTTGGAGGTGAAGGGAGCAAAGCAAGCACAATAACCAGCAACAACGCCACAACGAGTCCAGGTCAAGATTCCTGTGGTGGAGTCAAGGTTGTCACGGGTACTTTGACATGCAGCGCTGAGCTGCAATCAGATGCCACAGGGATTGAACACAATAGAGTTCCAAAGAGTAGTGAGTGGGTGGATACAATTACTCAGCACACAGACAGAACCTGGACGACTCAAGAACAGGTGGCAGTTGAGCTGTCAGCCCCGGAGAAAGACGCACACCGTCCTGACACCGAAGCTGCAGATACGCTCTCAGAGAGATACGAGCATCCAACAGAGCCCCAACTCGACCTGAATCAGGGGTAAGTGGTTATTTTTGTCAGTCACATTTTCTGTTTGAAGGGATGGCTGCTTGTCCTCTGTGTGTAACTGATAGTTTGCTATCAGTACATTCCAGAGTTAGGGAGCAATGCGGGAAAGTGAAAACACGTGAGAGTTATTTTGACTTCAGAGTGCTGTCATTGAGGGAAATTGCAGCTGTGTAGCTTCCTGTGCTGGCATTTACGACATATGGCCCCCGGGGGATGTTAGACACTTCAATTAGCGTTCATGTTGTCGTTAATGTAGAGTGATATACTGGTACAGCCAAGATGACCGACTCTGACTTTCTCACCTTACCGTGTTGTAACCCGATGAGGGCCTGAAATGTGCGATGGATAAACATTTCCCCTGATAAAGAATTCAGCACCGGATGAGATGCCCTGTTTACCAGCAGAGCCGCCGGCATACCGGTTTGTGTAGTTCTTCGTATTCCCCTTTTTTACTGCGGCACATGTTTGATTGATGTAATCTGTCATCACGGGGTGTTCTCAGCTTTTGCTGTCACCTACCCTTCAGCTTCGTGACCTGATTCAGACTGACTGATCCAAGCTGCAATCCAAGATAACGTCGTGATCCACTGACAGTGTTGCGATGTTTGTGGTTCCATCGGGCGCGACAGGGTTTCAGTTAGTAAGCACAGTTCAGCATCTCCATAATTACAATACTCAATGGAGAAAGTGATGGTATATTATTCCTTACTTATTCCTCCTGTGCCACAAAATGCCCAAGATGAAATGAATAAGGCCACAACTAACGATTGCTTTCATTATCAAGTAATCCGCAGATTGTTTTCACAAGTGACTGTTTGATCTACAAGGCCTCAAGGAATGCTCGTCACAAAGGCCGAAGTGACGTCCTCTAATTCCCTCTTTTGTCCAAAACCCAAAGACTCTTCATCTCCTGTTTATAAATGACAAACAAAGGCAGCAGATCCTTAAATTTAAGAGGCGTGAACCGGCAGTTGTTGATATTTTTCTTGAAAAATCGATTATCAAAACAGTAGGTGATTAATTGTCTTTCAGTCGATTAACTGATTACTCAACCGACTGTTGCCGCTTCGGAGTTTACATCTACAAAACACTCAACATATTGTGACGATTAGAGTTTCAACTTATTTTCAGTTTTGTTTTATCTGTCATGTGTTTCTTCAATAATCGATTAACAGCTCAACGTGAGATAGTGACAAATGCACACCACAAGTTCTCTGAACTTCTCTCTGTCTGAACATCAGTTGAACATTCAAAAATATTAATTTAACAATTATATAAAACAGAAGAGGGCAGCAAATCCTCAGATTGGAAGCCTGAACCACTTAATGTTTGACATTTTTGTCATCATAGGTTACTTGAATGATTAAACGACTTTAAGAGCTTTTGCTGAATCATTTTCTGTCGATTGACTAATCGATTAATCAATGAATTGTTTCAGCTCTTATTACAGTGTGGATAGATATACCACTCGCCAAATCACCCTCATTCAAGCTCTGAGGGCCAGATGCTCTGCTTTGTTTGCATTTTGGTGACATTATGTTTCGGCTGCAAACAGATGGCAAGAAAATAAATAGATAATTGTACAGGACTGTTCGAGAGTTTCGTTTGTATGTTTTGATGAAAACAACCTACTTATTTATTGTTAGAGACATAAATTCAAGACAACCATCGCTGCTGTTCTCAGACAAAATTTTGCAGCCACCTTTCAAACCTAAAGTGAGTCAGTGTCTCTGACCTCTGATTCTCCAGATTTGAGCGATTGGGTCACCTGCATCGCAGGACCCGCTGTGTGGTTCACGTGCCGTGCTTGCGGTTTCATTATTCTCGGATGTATCACAGAGCCGCACAATACTAACGCGTGTCATCGCTGCAGGACACGCTTACAGTGTCACATTGGGTCTCGGGCCAGATGGCTCATTTGCATATAAACATATGGACGGTATGTCACGCGGTCATGTTTTGGTATTGCAGCAGTTCCATCTGAGGCTGGCCTTTGTCCAAGGACTTATATTAATACAGGGACAGATGAGGCTGAAGGTGATCTCACAGGGGAGAACAGTAGAAACGTTTGAGGCTGTTGGAAAGCCAAGTTGCCGTCTTTCAAGAGCCAGCTTCAATTTGCTCAAGGAATCGAGTTAATTACCACGTAACACTGAATATAAAGCAAAGGTAGCTACGTTGCATAACAGTAATGGTGCATTTGGTGTTAAAATCATTTAAATATCGATTGCTAGTGTGAGTTTTACACAGCATAAACAGTATCGCAGCTTATCAGGTGTGTAATGTGTTGCAATATACAGCATAGTTTTTAACATGCATTTTTAACACCACAAGATGGCAGCAGAGACACGTTTTCTGCCGCAGTGGAAGTCACCGGCGGATCCTGTTACCACACATAGAAACTGGAGACTGTGTGGACATCAGATGGGGACGAAAAAGGGCACTGTTGTATATGTAGAATACCAAGATCAACTCAAACAACCCTCCTCTGTGACAGTACAAATTAGAATAAAGCATCGAATGAAGTTATTTTTTTTATGCCCTGTTTTTTATTCATGCATTACATTTTATTTTTTTTATAACAGCACATCAGCTTTCTGCTGTTGTAAAAACAGAAAGATCACATTTCGAGAGAGGCTGAGTGAAGGCGGGGAGCTGAAATGTACCAGTTAGGAATGAATATCGACAAAGAAAGAAGTTGTTTTGGAGCGGAGGGGTTTTGTGCGTGCTTCTGTTTCATCATTTTCATAGATTTTTTTTTTTACATAATGTTCCAATGAACAAGCTGTTTCCTCCTACGCTTAAAACAACACCAGTGATCAGGCATGCTAATGCTTACTGAGAGATGAGGCATTCAGCCAGCCCCACCTGTCTGACCGGGTTCTTCTGTTTTGCTGTCATGAGCAGTAATATGCGTTTAGACAGACGCCTCTGAGGTTGAAAAAAAATGCATGTTTTCGTCAGCCCAGTTCTAAATCTAGTTTTTCTTTTTGCCGAAAACAACGTTGTAACATCTGCCACATCATTAAGGCTTGTTTTATTTTTTCCATGATGAATTTATTAATTGTAAAACACTAAAACAAGGCTAATTTTTAGTGTTTTTTTTTTATTTTTATCCTCCATCAAAATCTGAACGAGACGTAGAGGCCTGCGACGGGCGACATGTCGCTGGTAGGATTAGATATGAAGCCAGTTGAGCCACTTGTTGGTCTTAGTCAAAACTTAGGGCTTTGTCCCTTTTGTTTTTCTCTCATGTGTGACTGACTGTTGTTTGACAGCTTTACCTTGTGAGACATGTGGAATGAGTAACTTGCGTCTGCTGTAAATCACCTGTCAGCGGAGCATGTGGACGGACCACATCTTGACCTGACGGTAGTCATCGTCCTGTAATCCTACCTCTTCGCAGCTTTGTCGTGCCAAGATCTTGGGCCTCATTCAGACGAGATTCAATGTCATGATCATCCTGGCAAAAATATATGCCACGGTTTTGTTCAGGTAATCAGGAAAATATGCCTAAAACTAAGGATAAAGGACAAAGGATACATGAATATTGGCTAACTCCTTGAAATCCATCGTATTTCCACACATCTGAGCCTTGCTGAGCCTACAGCCATAGTGATAGGCTTTAGGATTTTAAATGACTGGAGAGATTCAGGCTCCCCCTTGAGGCAATTCGAAATAAACCATGAAATCAATATCAGACTGTGAGCTATCGAGCTAGACAGCCTTTTCAAGTCACCGATATGAGGATAGAAAATCACCACGATCACCTCCTCCTAAGTGTTTCGATCCCGATCCAAGATAACATCTTATATCTTCCAGTTTCCGGTCATTCAGATGTTGCAGTGAAAACACCCGTCCTCACATGCATTCTCAGTAAAGGCAGTGTGCTTCAGGCTGCTAACCACAGTTGTTGCTATAAAACACACAATGGCCCTGTGGTGAGAAGTTGAAACAGAATCAACCTCTAGAGAAACACAACCCAGCGTCACGTTGTGGTGAGCAATCGCATAAGCCGCCAGTCAGACGGGCTGATCAACAGTATTGTTGTTCTCACGTGTATAAAAGGATGTTACAAATATAGCCGTCACTCTAATACTTTTAATCGATTGTTTTTATGTTTTCTCCTAAGCCATAGTTGATGCGACACGTTCGGTGTGTGGGTAAGACCGATAGCGACACACCCACGAGCATTCAGAGGCCTGCCAAGTTGCTTCAAGAAACCCTAAACAACATTCTGCTGCCAGATGATTGCACCAGCGAGGGTGGAGAAATACACCGCAACTTGTTACAGATGGAGAAAGGAGAATCTCTGGAAAGGCTGTTGCTCCCAAGCTGGGAGCCAGAAAAACCAGGCGCTGTCCAGACAGAGTTCACTGACCAAAAGATCATACTCTCCCAGTTCTGATCTGGTCTGAATACAGCCTTCGGCCAAGAATCTGTCATGATCACTTCTGTAGAGGCTCAGACGTTTTGTTTTAATGTCTCTAATCAGACCAACAAAAATATATCCAGTCATTTCTTTTGAGTTGTCTTACATCAGTCAGTTTCATGCTGTTTGGACTCTTGGAGCTGCTGTCCTTCATGGAGAAACAAATCTTTCTCCTGAGCCGCTTCCTGCACTCAGTCATTTAGGTCAACAAACTCTGAGCGGGTAATTTGCTTCCCAGGAACTTCTGTGTGGTTCATGTGCTACGCTTGCAAATTGCATCGTCTTGGGCACTTGGGCGTATCAAAGAACAACACATTCCGAAACATGTCCAGAAACCTGTAGCACTCTGTCTTTTGCCAGGTGGCTCATTTGCTAACTAACATATGACATGGTTATGTTATGGTATTGCAGCAATTGCAAGTATTTGCCCAACCTTTTCCAACACAGTTTCTTGCAACGCCTTTTCATGATTCTGTGTGTAACGAACCGTCTGGCGATTCGGGTTACCTGCCGCCTACATTAGCCAGCTTGGTCAGAGATAGAGTTTGATATGCTGGTTGCAGCTAATGTGGCCACGTGCTGCTAGACTCAAGCAGAGATGACGAGCGGCCTGCAAAGATCTGGTAAACTCCTCTGGTCTTTCTAACCACACATGATATTCTTTTCATTTTCAAAGTTGTAGTTATAAGCTGCGGTTCCCTTAGTACCCTTTGAACCCTACGTAACCCCTGGTAACTGTACCTACTGTATGACTAAGGCTGTTCCGACTGGTCTGCAATGTTTTAATTCCAACTTTTGGAATCGGATCAGTGTGCTAGGTACCTCAACAGAAGGGTAACAAGAAACAGTATGATACCGAACAGATTTTTTGGGTACTAACTGTTGACAAAGGAATGCAAAAAACAACCGTGTTCAGGTGTAACGAACTGAACTGAACCAATTAACTTTGTTTTGCCCAGCCCCCTATGGCGCCACAGCAGGATTTTTATTTCACTCACACCTGTGAACAGATGTTGACATGCCGAACTTCAAAGGTGAAGTAGACAATTCTGAATGTTTAGTCTCATTTCTAAGTCGTTAAAAACCACAACGCTTTGGGTTGGTACTCTGAGTGATCTTCTGGGAAGGTGGCCAACCCGAAGCGTCAGAGTTTTGCGACATCGGGGTGAGTCAACTCAACCATCAATTGTCTTTCTCTAGAATTTAGAGTACTTCACCTTCAACGTTAGGCACATGACAAAAGGTCAGTGCGAATGCATCATCGTATGAAGGCCATGTAGTAACAGCTGGACTTAACATGATTTTCCTGTTTGCAGTTTAACTTTGAACCCAGTGACTGATGGCGTGTACAGTCCACTTTAACCCTAATCTCCGAGCTCAGCAGAGCTGCAGGGCCGGACAGATGGTTGTTCATGTAGCAATCCAAACAATCACGAGTCGCACTACTGTACACTGGGTAATCCCCGGTAGGCATGAAGAGAGACGAAAGTAAACTAATAAACTTTTTAACTTCCTTGGAGAGACGGAAGGCTTAAAAAAAAAACAAGCCAGTGGGACAAACATGCATTCTTCACCCACTCATAGATTTGTTTGTATTTTTAGAAAGACACTGAACCAGATCTGACGAGTTCTTTTTCATCCTGTTGTTATTATGGAAGGTATCACATGTTGGCCTCCCGAGAGTTGCGTGTGTTCTGCTTGAGCTCATCAGTATTTGCAAAGAGCTCTAACTGATTGGCAGCAATTCAAAATCAATGTTGATAAAGGCTGCACCCTTGATGTATGTGTTTCCAGTAGAGCGTTTCCATTTCGTTCTGAATTTGCAGCCATGTTTCTATGTGTTGTCTGGAAAAGGTAAAATATCCTTAACATCCTTTAGTACCTTTTGTGCGCACACGGTTGCCTCAACAGTAGCCATTCAAAACAAAAGGCATGTTTCACGGTATTCTTTGGTGTGAAGCATGTTGTCCACATTCCAACATATTTTTTTGTCACCAAAGGCGGAAGGGCAACATTCACAAGTGGCGCAAATTACAGGATAACATATAATTACATGGGTCGTTTGCCTTTTTATGTGCAACTTTAGCATTCCCCAAATGTGGTGTCACTCCATGTACTAGTACACACAGACATGCGGTCGCTGTAGGTGCTGGTACATGTTCTAACACATGTCCTTTGCATTGATTTTGGTTCCCAGGTCTGTATTTATAGAGGTATAGACAAGCTGATACAAGTGCACAGTAACACAAACAAACTCTTTAATTCCTCTAAATAAATGATATTAACTCTAATTTAGTGTCACCCCATATTTATATCCCCTTTTCATCCATGCTCCCCCCTGAGGGGATTCCGCCCTCCAGTTTAAGAACCACTGATTATCAAAGAATGTCCCAGCACCTGTAACTTGATCCACTAATGTACCATATGTGCCTCTTATCAATCAATCTTTCCTGTCTGTCTCCTGCAGTCTCATTGTGTCAGAAGTGTTTCTAATTTGCATGCTGCTGTGAACTCCTGGATGGGGTTTAGGATCGCTGCCAGAATTTCGCAGGTGTGGTTGTGTCGCTGGAACGGCAATGTGCTCACGATGTCCCAGGAGGGACGTGGATGATGGAGGGAATCTCTTTTTTGCGCCACGTGTTGGTTTGCAAGCGATATTAGTCGACAACAATGCTGATGTTATTATACGGCTCGTCTCAGTTATTGCAGCACGTTCACAACAAAGAACTTAATATGCAAAAATGCTCGCCGAGTTTTTCTCGCCCTAAGTCAACCTCGCGGGCTACACGCTCGACAGGCTGTTCCACCTTAACTGATGGAGGTTACCGGGGATGTATGCAACGTGACATGAATGCCTGCAGACACTACTCAGGGCCAGCTGAGAAGTGCTGACTGCTTAGAACATTGGCTCTCAACTTGGTTCTCATGTTCATTTCCAGGGGTTGCCAAATGGTTGTAGAGGAAAAAACTAAAATAACATATTTAAGGGCAGGTTCATTGAGTGTGTTTGTGAGAGCCAAAGTGTGTGAACATGAGTTCTGATTGGACATAAATGACTCGAAAAGGTTAAGTATAGATTCAAACACAACATTATCAATCAAGGTATCAGATACATATGTTTGAGGATTAATGTATTAACAATAAATAGGTTGACCAAGCATTTCATTTTTTTTCAAGCTGCCACCATACTACTGTTATTAGAAGCACAATAACAGGTTTCATCAAAACGTATGATTTGCTAGACTGATTAAATGTAAATAAACGTGCATAAATAGTGTATTTATCTGTTTTTGTCCCCCGCACGTATGTCTCTGTGGGTGGTCAAACAAAATGAAGATTTTAAGACCTTTAGGCTTAAAAGTACCCAATAAAGCTTAAAATCTGAAGGTAAATATACTGTGGTTTGTGGTTAAGTGCCCAATTGTCAAGTAGAAACTGGAAACTAATCTTATTGTAAATACTGTCTCTGACTGACTCTTCGTCACGGTGTAGCTCGATCTGCTGAACCTGTAGTTCAAGAGTGACTCATTCTTTGGTCAGCGTCCGTCTGTTCAGGCCCACCGATACTCAAATCTTTTTGCAGCGATGCTTAAAAGTCCCCAACACCGACATATATTACCGCGCTCTTTTCATACTTTACCTGACAAAAAAAAGCATTTTAATCACATTTTATACTATTTTCTGCTGCTAAGTTCAAATGTCAGATATTGGAGAGGAACTGAAGGAATGTACTGTGACGTCGAGTTGTGACCTTTACCGTAACACATCACCAAATTCCTTAAAGTAAATCACAAAGGCTATTAAATTCTCATGACCTTTGAATAATCCACCCCGGGCATACGCTCATCTGCTTCACCTGTTTGATGACGGTGAGTCACCGTGTACGATCTTTGTGCGGTTTCACAAGCTTTTCTACCTTTACTGGTAGTCACCCACACAGTCAACCTTTTAATTAAATAGTTTTTTAATCTTACCCCTCCTTGAAATGTTCTCGCTATGCAGATTGGGAAGTTTAGGATCTATAACAGGTGAATGACTCCACTGACAGAGGATCAACTGAAACTACTGCTCGACTTCTGACAGCTTCTTGACATCCAAATTAACGCTTAGTTTTCGTGCGGCAAGCAATACTTGCAGAGACTACTACGGTTGTTTTTTGTATTTGCCTAGCCTGCATTAGCCTGTCTGGTTTAAATGCTTATAATTCCAGCTTGCCTTTGTTGTACGCTTTGAAGAAGAAGGTGTGCGGATGTAAGAATGTCCAACTGTTTGAGGAGGAATCCCAGTAATTTACTGTAATGTAATGTTTCTCTTTCATGGAGTTTTGGAGGACTTGTGAGAGGCAGATTGAATAAAGAAACCATTAAAAACAAGCAGTTGCAACGACATCCGGACTACTAGTTGCCAGTATTGGTCAAACTCCAAATCACAAGGCACCACAATTCCCATAATTCAACTGGATAGTGTCTCAACTTCGTGTTTTCAAGTGTTGACTTTCTGTCACAGTGAATTGTCGGCTGACAGGCGGTTTCGTGGCGGTGTTGATGCATTGAGCGAATTCAGCTGAAACGTAATTGAAAGTCTCTACAGTATGAGGGCTCCAGTTTATCGCCATTGACCAGTTGAGTTTATCGCAATTTCTTGTTGAGTGTGCTGTATTTTAAATGAAGAAAAACATGTATTTCAACCCTTATTCCCATTGTTTACATGAAATTAAATTAAAATGTATCACTGAGTGCACTTAAACTATGTGCTGGTGCACCTGATTAGGAGCACCGGTGTAAAAAGCCAGTCTGAAGTCAAGCATATTGTTCTAAACTCGTGCTGTATTTAAGAGATCTCTAATTGTCAGAGCCATTGGATGTCAGAAATTAGTCAAACCGCGCCTTTAATTATGAGGCCTTTATGACCTGGTGTTTGGCACTGCATCCGAGGCAAGATCCTCAAAGTTGCTTTGCATGATTTGCATTTTGGCATAACATGACGTACCACGCCCCGGAGGCTCTGCAGCCCTTGACACACTGTGGACCAATGATCAAATCAGGTTCTCTGTCCGTCTCTGTCTTTTCTATTTTGTCATCTGTGGCCCTTTTTCTTTTCTTTCCCTCTGTGTTTATCCAGGCCTCTGACAGCTCCAGAAGTCTTTGCTTCAGAAAGTCAGCCGACTGAAGCTGACCAGGAAGCGGATGACATAATGAATTCAGGCTACAGCAGCCTAAGCACCAAACTGACCATAAAGAACATATCTCCCTCGCAAGAGGATGAGACCAAACGCTTCCGGAAACTGTCTCTGATCAGTGAGGGTGGTGCCACCGAGGGTGGCCGGGATGCAGAGGAGTCGAGCAAAACAAGCACCACTGTGACTGAAGTAAACGGAGCAGATTTGGGCTCAGAGTACAGATGGAAGAACAGATTTACGTGGGTTTCTCAGGATAGACCGTACAGACCAGAGGATTCCTCTTTTGCCGATTCTCTGAGTTACAGAGAGTCTGACACCTACTCCAGTCCCTCCTCCCTGTCTTCCTCTGCCCTCCCCGAGGCTACGGCATACAAATATGTTAGCCACGCCTATTCCTCCGAAACCTCCGCCTCCCAAGAGGAACACATTACCCCTGGCAACAGGCTGAACGACGGGGCCAAAGTTTATCTGAGCGGTGAGGGCGAGCCAGCAGGGGAGCTGAGATATGAGTGGAGGAGAGGCGTAGTGGAGCAGGAGGAGCCTGCTGCAGCTGCAGGTGAAAGAGAGCGACTGAGAGAGGCAGAGCCAGAGAGGATAAAGTCACACTGGGACTCTCCACAGCTCCTCGTCTCCGGCCTCTCCTCGTCCCAGCAGAGCAGCTACGACGCCACAGACAGCTTCGGGGGGCACGACGACTACGACTCATCCCGCTTTACTGGAGTGTTCCAGGCCACACGCGTGGAGCTGGTCTCCGAGCCTGCAGCTCCCCCCTCCACTCCCCCTGCCTCCCCCGACACAGACTCCCCCAGCCAGTTCGAAATGGATAGCCTGGTGGACACCCTGAAAAGCATGGGGCCCACCCTGAAGCCCAGGCACACGGTCATGCGTGCGCCGGCCCCGACCCTCATGTCCTCCCTGCCGCCGATTGTTGAGGATGCTCCCAGCCCCGTCGCCGCCGACGTCCCCGACTCTGTCACCAGGGCCCTCAATGGATTTCACACTCAGCCTACTCTGCCAATACTGCCCGCTGACCTGGGATTAAAGAGGAGCACCGCCAGAGACACACGTTCACCACTGGAGCTGATGAAGCAGAGCCAGCAGGTACTGTTACGTTCAGAAAAAACAGACTTCACAGAACAGTGAAAATCTATTTTCATCCTTATTGCATGGTGCAGGGAAATCTACATGTAGTGTACATTAACTGAATAACTACACATTGTTATTATTATTATCATTATTATTATATTACATTTTTTCTGGTTCTTTAAGTTTCATGGCTCTTATAAAGACAATTTGACAAAGTCCGATGGAAACAAACAATGCAATGCAAACAAATCAATCAAGACGTACATGAAGCATGTCAACTGAGAAAACTTCAGATCTGTAACATTATAAACATTGGAAAGATGGCAAATTGTTATCAGTTCACCACTTCCTGATTTATCAGCAACTGAAAAGACAATATATAGTGAAAACCTGGAGGGACTTGGATCATGTTTCAAGGTCAAACAATATTTGATAAGCCATTATATTTTGTGAGACAATAACTAACGTTAGCATCCTTGCTAATGTCTTAGATGGTATGAAAGGCTTGAATTCGTATTTAAGGATGTGAAACTGGATGTAATCCAACAGAAAGGCTAACTAGGAGATCAAATATGTTATTTTACTTTGAGATGCGGCCCGACATCCCTCCAGGTTTTCACTGTCCATCGTCTTTTGATCAGTTACTGGTGAAGCTTGTCAGATTCCCTGCATGTATACATCTTGCCACCTGGAGCACAACAACATAACACAGAAGATAACGTGAAATTATCCAAGCATTCGATCTTCTGTGACGTCAGAGGAAAATGGCCGCCGTGTGAACCTTGCACCAAATAAGTGCTTGCTCATAGGGAAATGTTGGGTCTCTGTAAATAAATTGATCAAAGAGGTATGATCTAGACCTGCTCAATTTGGAAAATGTTGTGGGATGACTTTTGTTGTGAATTGGAGCCATACAAATAGAGATTGACTGATTGATTGAAAAGATAACTTTTAAAGGAATATGTTATTTTTCATTGCTACTTACAGAATGTGTTCAATCACCTGCAGGACCAGCAGCAACTTGGAACAAGACCCCTGAACTTGCCCCTCAGAGCATCTGCCACCAACAGTATTGTGATGAGGAAATCCTCTGACTCTACATCCGACGAGTTATTGTCCCCAGTGCATAATGGAAATGGAGTACTTCAGTCCCCCAACACTGGCTCTCGCCTAGACAACAGTGTCATCTTTGGAGGCTACAGGTCATCCTCCATAGATCAGACACATGAGGGCAAACAGGCCCATCGTCAACTCTTCCGCGCCGCCTCGCTACCTGAAATAGGGCCTGACATTGGCTCTGGAACAGACCTAGCCTCATCCCGCTTTGATCGTTTCTCCTTCCTTTTGAACTCCTCGTCCTCCGCGTCAGGCTCCTTGTCTGGTGCTGACGAGTCCAACGCTCGTATGAGTCGGCCCCCGCCGTTGGGCATCACCTCGCCACCCTCAAGCAACAGTCCCACCCGCCTCCTCAGCCCCACCGGCACCATAGACCTCCACAGACCGTTTGCACCAACAGACTCCCCGATGTCAATGTTTGGCCAGACACAGGGGCTTGGGATGGGGATGGGTGTTGGCAATGGAGGACTGGGCGGTCCCATCCTGCAGCGCAGCTTCAGTAGTGAGGGCATCATGGGGGTCCAGCAGACTCCATTGTTCATCAGTGAGCAAGGGGGGTCTCAGTTCCAGAGCCAAGAACCCGAGAGGAACTTAACAATGAAATACAGAGCCTTCCCCGACGCTTATGTAAGTATTACCAGTGTGTTCTTAGGCTCGTGTCCACATGGCGTTTGTTTCTGGGCGGAGCGTTCTTTTTTTTTTTTTTAAAATGTTCCCAAAGTTCAGAGACAGTAGGCGACCGAAAAAGCAACCAATCATACATTAGATGGGTTGTGACAGTGTGAGCTGATGTCAATCAAAACCAACGTGCAGCATTTTTTTCTCTCACCCCACCAGCGCTCCCAGGCTCTTTTCTGCCTTGAAGAAATGCCATGTGGACACGGGCCCTTACCAAGAGTTATTACTGCTTATTTGACAAACACATTTCTAACACCTTTGATGATGAGTGGCTTTATATGATAAAGTTAGATGAGCTTTAGCTGCAGAAAATGTATATGTATTAGAAATCATGTTTCTGCTTTATGGTAATGAGCTTGTACAGAATATTTACGATGTAGCAGGCCTCAGCTCGTGAACAGACACGCACACGGCGTGCAAACGATGCAGTTTGTCCTGCATACTGAGGCAAAGATAAGTGAGAGAATGCAGTAGAAGATTTAAAAGATCCAGATCAATCCAGTCTGTACATTTACAGTCAGCGGAGGGTTGTGTGCATTTTGAAATGGCACCTACGTCTAAGGTAGCAACATCAGAAAGAAAATCCTCAACATATGTGTCTGACTTTCATACAATACATGTGTTTACTTAGCCTCGCTCTCAGATCTCTTCCCCCCTCGCCGCTGCACAAAAAGACAAACAACAGGTCGGCTTACAATAGGTGAGAGGGATGACTTCACATGTGGTTTGTCGTGCACGCAATAAAAGTCCCTCTTTGTGTGGCCCTTGTCGACGTAACGTATACCTTCACATACAGTGACATGTGTGATTTAAAGAGCTGCTCAGGGCAAATATTTGGAGAGCGCTCACCGTCATTAAAACAGAAGTGGCTGCACACGTTTCGAGTGCATCTGTGGTGTCAAAATGTTCTTTCACTGGCAGTGGGGGAACAAGAATGGGTTCCAAAACCTCCACCTCCACCTGTCAGGTACATGCTATTCCCACTGAGCATCACTAAATCACACAGGAGAAGGGTGTGTTTCCAGCCCCGTCGACACACGTGTGCGCTTGTTCTCACATGCAAGCATTCGTGTGGGCTTAACTGATTAGGATAGTTTTAAATGTATTTTTATTGGCACGAGAGGTTCACAGACGGAGGTGCACATGCGCTCGCTCTCCCGTTACGTTCCCATCTTTTGCACAAACTAATTGAGTTCTTCTTCCTGTTTCACACCTCGGCGAAGAAACCACAAAATATTGATCTCACAGTCAGCCATTAACCATTACCGTCAGACAGCGCAGTACGCCAGCAGCTACGAAACCACAGAACCGATCCCCGAGGGGGAGGCAAGGATGTAGTGACAAGCAGTAAAACCAGAACTGTACCCTCCCTCCGCCTTTTAATCATGCTGCTCTCTGCAGTATATCATCCTGTTGATCATTTATGTCCGCACGCAGCGACGGTGGTGTTATTTTCTGTGCATGCAGACACAAGAGGAGTGTCTGCCGGGCGCTGGAGGTGTAACTACTCGTTAGACTCCAGCTGTTCGGCGCAGTTTAAATACAAATGTTTGCACAGGATGTTTGCACATGCTCAAACAATCCCTCTCTGTGATGATCAGTAGCACAGCTCCGGCAGCTCCTTTTTACAGGCTGACCACGGCTCGTATTACCGACCGGGCCACTGAGACTGGGACCAACCTAGAATGATGAGTTTGGGCCTCCACTTAGAGAAATATTACTGCAGTTGAAACCGTTTTGAGACTTTTGCAGCAGGACTAGTGAGCCGGACAAGTAATGACATCACAAATCATCCCTACACAACCCATAATTATTTACCAGAAGCCACCTCGGCTGTGGTTTTGTTTTGATCTGCATGTCAGGTCATGTGCAGTCAAGCCAAGTGTTAACCCATCGGTCGGTTTGTTGACTACCTTATGAAGCCTGGAGTTTTGGCATTACGGCTGTCGCAGTCACCATATTTGGACTAGAGGGAGGAGCCCGGGGTGTAAAAGCATTGCTATGCGACTGTCGCTGTGGTAGCGACCCGTCAGTCGCAACGCCTTATGTTTTTACTTTAAATGGGAGCATAACGTAATAAAACCAACATCATGTGGTATTAAAGAGGATTTTAAACAAATGACTGAGACCATAAACTCATCAGGGAACTGTTTACTGAGGTATTAAATCAAGTGAGAAGTAGGGTCATTTCCTCATAAGCTCATATACAACCGGACTTCTTTTTGAAACCAGTGGATTCATCCCGCAATATTGCGCTGAAATGTAGATTTTGATATTGTGTCGCAACTTCCACGCACTAGATGTCTGATCTAAATGCCACTGACGGTATCAGAGTTGTTTGTTTTTGTCAAATTAAACAGTTTAGAAAAAAAGGTACAAGAAACTACGCAATCCAACACAATAATACTTGATACTATGTAATATTCCATGTGCATCTACATAAACTACTTTTTGTCTCTGTGTTACTTATTGTGCCAAGACAATGAAAGTAGGTTATTAGCATCACGCTCACATGGGGAGGGGTGTATTTTACAGCTTTATCCTGCTGACAAGTGACATGAAGAAGAGTTGGAAGGGACTTCTGAACACGCTGCAGGGCTGATCGCTGTCTCTGTTTGTCAGAGCATTAATAAGGTTACATGTTGTAATCTCCAACCATCAGTGGCACTTTCTCAGCCAGCCAGCCAGCCAGGTGGGCGTGAGGCCTCTCAATCATTTAATCCGAAACACTGAACACTTTCTTCTTCTCTGTTTTTTTTTTGTTTTTTTTTTCCCTCCTGTCTCCACCGGGCACCACACCCTCTCCAGCTATCTGTCTGTTCCTGCAGAGACAGAGAGACAGGGCCACACCTCGTCCCTTTTGTGTTCATCCTCGCATTTTCTCCGCTTGTTTGTTTGATATTTGATGAAGTGGAGTTGACAGGGACAAATTTAAAGGGGGGGTGCAGGGTGAGAGAAGATGTCAAGTGCGATTATCTGTTCTCTTCCATGAGGTGGCATTTGTTTTATTCCTCAGCTGTATGATGCAAATGTTCGTGCTTTATTTTCTATTTTCTTTTCTTTTTTTTTCCTCTGAGTATGTGATTTGCTGCGACCGCACATTCCATCTGCGGTAACTAATTTTACGGGAGAGCAGATCTCGTGCCCAGGCTTCTGGGAGGGAAGGGAACAGGAGGGGGAAAGGTGTCAGCCTGAGTTTTAATTGATCATCAAGGCAGCAGTAAACACATCACTTCCCACGAATGACGCAGTTTTCTGACCTTGTTTTGCAGATATAAACCATAAACAGACGTATAACTTCAGCGTGTAAAGCGCTGAGAATGCTGCATCGGATTATATGTATTTTTAGGGAACCGCTTCTTTAAGGCTCAAGCTAAACAATTAATCTTGTTAATTGCTATTTAAAGGAGTCCATTGTCTAATTGCAAGAGCTGCAGGTGCCTTAACACGCTGTAGCAAGTCGACGTTTAAGCTAGGGGCTGTTGATTTCATCCCTAACCCGTAACAGTCAGCGTTAGCTCAAGGTGCCATGAGTCAGAATGTAAAACATTCTCAGGGGAAGTAATTTCCTAGCAGTTTATGATTGATACCATCAACTGTACAGCCATGCTGCTGTTATTGATAAATGTACGAACATGTTTGAACATCACGATGAATCTGAATATTAGGTAATGACATTTTTAACCATGCTCTGGCTGAACACTCGGTTCTGTTTGGCTGCCGGTTGAGTCTTGAATCAGATTCTCAAATCATAATATTTATTTATGGACGGTGACGTGGCTGGATAGCTAGCTAGCCGTGTTGTTAAACATACATACTGGCATAAGCCTATCGTTTGTTTGCCTTCACTCTTGCTATCATAATGTTAGCTTTCTTGCTAATACTTCACCGCTTAATGAAATCCAAAATGGGGAAAACAACAGCGTAAAGACATCCAATGGCAGCCTGGAGTTTATCTCATCACATGGATATCCTTTACATGTTACTTTTCCTTTTGACTTTTCTTCTGACTGTTTCATGCATACCAGCACTGTGAATTACCTGTAAGGAAAACCTGTGAGACCGACTCGAGTGTCGCAGACAGTCAGTCACCGGTTCTGATCAGGTTTTTCTGCCCAATAGCGTTCGCATACAGTATGCCATACATTTTACCTGCTAGAGGAAATTAAATTATGACTTTTTGCATTTGGATGTAAAGACAAGTCCCCACTCGTAGCATTTACTGCGGCATGTTGTGGCTGAAAGCAAATTAACAGCATGAAACAGACTTTAGTATAGACTTGAATAAAACTTTAATGTCAACCATGGTGGAAAAAAATGTATTTTGCACATTTGGCAGTTTATTAAAACATATGAAGACAGCACATAAGAACAACATGTGACAATATGAATTAAATAAATCTCTAAAGAATTCCCTGTTATGACTTCCTATTTATGTTCTGTTGACAAAAGACACCTTGTAACGTGAACAATCAGCGTATTGTTGGCATAACTTGCTGTTGGTAGGTCACTGTGACCCTTTTGCTCTTTGTCGTGGAAATTACCGTACAAGTAAAAAAAAGAGGTCCAACTTGTCTTTTTTTATGGTTGCTGTGTGTATGATATGTCTTGTGAATAGCAATGAGTCACTTTATTTACTAGGTCAGTGCTGAAAAGGTACCAGGCAACCATTCAGCCCCCCCCCGGCGTGCTCCCACTGAAAGTGTAAAAAGGTGTTTGGTTACAGTTTAGAAATGTCCAAATGCTATTTATCCCAAAGATTTAGCCAAACTTGGCCAAGATTGATTATTTTTTTCCGGAAAATGTACGAAAAAAAAAACAATTAAATGAGAACAAGGACGTACGCTAATGAGAACGAGGTGAAACAGAAGCTTCTGTCGGAGGCCCCTCTTTGGTCGGTAACATGAGCCGGATGATAACCTGTTTCCGACAGAGCTTCCAGAGAGAGTAGGGGCCAAGTGTTACCTGAGACCACACACACACACACACACACACACACACACACACACACACACAGACAAACACACACACCAATCTCTATGATAAATCTATATGCAAATTAAACGACGCCGACCTTGCTACCACATTCCAAGCTCCGCGAGTCGGCATACCAAAATTCCAGCAGCATTGCCAGCCGAGATTTAGAGGCTCGGAAATGTATGCCGTGCACGCCCACGCACAGGTGAAACAGAGGGTTTATTCATCACTGTCCAGCATTCAGACCAGATCTCAGGTGAGCTCATGTTGTTGTTATAAGCAGGAGGGGTAACAGACATCAGGTTAAACATGTACAGGGGAGGAATGCATTCCAACACCCGAAAAGGTGTTGTCATGAGTGATGTCGTCTGTCCTCGTTTCCGCTCCCCGACGCCCCCAGAACCTGGCGGACAGGCTGACATAAACATCAACCATGTTTGGATTGTCTGGCATGCGTAGCTAAAATCACCGGTTAGAGACTGGGCGTCATCTAAATGATCGCTGAGGTCGTTGCATCATTGCCTTCCACATCAGTGGATTTATATATATTGGCTTGTGACGCAACCTTTTATGATATTAATGAGTTGCCTCAGGATGTCAGGATAGTAAACAGTAAAGAAAATGCTCTGATGAACACGATATATATTCAAACATTTAGTGAAATTTGTTTTTTTCTCTGTCTGCAGCTCACGAAAGAGAAGGAACATGGCAAGCTCAACCCTCGTCCTGGAAAGGTGAGTCTGCGCACAGCGAATACACTCTTGAGCGCATTCTATCGAACAAAGATGCCGCCGAGATCAAGTTCACATTCAAAGCCGACAGCTACTTTCCCTCATCGACCTCAACCAGCTATCAGGAAGTAATCCCCAAGGCTGTGTTTCTGGTTGAATTTGCTTTGACACCGTTTGGATAAATGATGCCCCTCATTTCCTTGTGTTGACAAGTGGCACAGACTAAAAACAGTCATTCGAGGATGTGGGGAATAAAAAGGAGACAGAAGTGCCAGTCGTTTTTATAATAACTTCCTGGCAGATAAACAAAAACACTCCTTCACATAGCTCACACAGAATTTCATTTTCTTTTGTCGGGACGTCAATTCAGAGACTAAACGAAATGACAGCTGGAGTTTACCTCTAACTGGCAGTTAGTTTGAGACGCAGCTGTTGGGTAGATTTGGTCTCTCAAAGATCTCAGCAAAGCAACACGGTGCATTCAATAAGCACAGCGGAAACATCAGATACTGTCGGTCAGATCACTGTGTCTGACTGGATATCTTTAATCATACAGTTACGGATGAACCAACAATTTTACATAGCTCAGCAATGCAAATTATCTGCAACCTGTTTACCCAGGAGTGACTGTTGTTAGCATGACGTCAGTCAGTCAAAAAAACTACATTTTTTATTATATAAACGTTTTTATTTTTATGACAGTAGCTTGATGAGCATTTTTAGATTCAGGATTACCTTCAACATATCCATGATCCCAAGAGGATAAATCCTTGATCCACTTGCTTTTCACCAAATGCGTCATCAGGAGGAAATTGTGGTTTATGATTAAAGACTTGCCAAGCCGACGCTGTTCCCATTAGCCTCGGCTTTACTTTCTGTTTAGTGCTAATTGGCGAATGTTAGCATGCTAACACTCTAAACTGAAATGGTGCAAAGTCCTTTTACCTGCATTTAAACCATCTCTGAGGAACACTGGGTAGCCCTCATATATGGCATTGTCATTGTGAGCAGCTAAGCATGCTAATTTTAGCATTTAGCTCGAAGCACCCCTGTTCCAAAGTGCACTGCTCGCATGGCTGCATACTCTTGTTCTAGACATTTGGTATTACAGATTTTTAATGCCGTAGAACATACACACAATGTTTTTTGCAGTAACATTCACTTCTAAGTTGTAAATGTTGAAATTATTCCACTGCAAAACAATACAAAGTAAAATCTTAGCTTCATTAGTCGCGCCTATTTAACCTATTATGGCATAAATGTAACTGTAGAGTAGTTTCATATAAGCAGACTGCAGAGACAGCTGTCTGTTTCAGTGCGTGCCATTCATGTGGTGTGACATTATGCAGTTACACATTCATTCACAGAGAACCTGACTGATTCACCTTCGTTTAACACATCACATTTCATTTCATAATCGTTTTCATTAGGAGTGTCGGGTCAAACCCTTTTGTTCTGCACAAGAAAACCGTAAAAAACCTCCGTGGAATGTCTGGCGATGACTGATGCCGTTTGACCGCATACCTGCTGCCTGCGCCTATCCCAGGATGGCGCTCGTTATTAACTAAATGTCAGGCCTGCTCCTGCACGCAGCTGACGGGCGTACGGTTTCTCGCTGAGGTTGTCCATTAAAAGATTCTGAAGGCTGGAGGTGGAGCTGACATTTAGGTTGAGCTCCTGGGTTTTCTTCCACGCTGCAGGGCCTCAGACCTGACTGGACGAGACATGTCGCCACTCGACGTGGAGCGGTTTATTTTGAGAAGCTTTTATTCAAATTCAGCCTGGAGATTCAAAGAACCTTTTAGACTGATTTTTATATTGCTCCATGTGTGAAATATATCTCATGTACAAATTCCCCAATTATAACTCAGATTGATGCTGCGGTGCAACTCAGCTGTCACGCTGCTTCTTCCTACCTTGTACGATTCTTGCGTCAGATGTTTTCAGGGGATTTATCCTGACATTTAAGATTCAGGTTCGTATGAAACTGGAGATAATGCCACCGGATGATACTCTATCCTTTTATTTCTTCAGACATTTGTAGGATTCTTAAGCTGCACCAGTTTATCTCCTGCCTGCAGGAATTCTTTGTCATTACTGTAATTGTATCCAGTCTGCCATTGTATCCTTCTCCGTCACCTAGTAAATGGCTTCTAATATTAAAATAGAGTTTTGAATCTTTATATTTTATTTGATAAATGTTTCTCAAGGCTTTTAGACCTGATAATCCCAGGTCCCATAAGGTCCCATATTGTAGAAAACTGAGATTTCCAATGTCTGTTTTGGACAATGCGTTAACTTGATGTTTGATGCTTGCTCAGGCCTGTAAGATATGACCAATCAGAGCAGACAACCTTAAAGAGACAAGCACTACAACAAAAGGTTCAGACAGAGGGTGAACCGAGGTGCTTTTGAACATTAAAGCATGTAGACATCCAAAATAAAAGTATGAACCTGAAAATAAGAATAACGTTGGACCTTGAACAACAACCTTCAGCCTTCTTGAATTCTTATTATTTACTGCATCTGTCCACTTTTGTTCATAGATGTACATCTTTGACCGCCCGGGGATGTGCGGCCAGAGGACCGAGGTGCGCGGTGACGTCATCGATGCCACGTCCTGGGAGCTGGAGGAGACCATCTCCATTAGGGTGGTCAGAGGAGGGTGAGTGGTTTTAAACACGTGTTCTAAGTTTACACAGTTTGCTACACCCAAATTTTCCCTTTAAAGTTAGTTTGGAGTTGCAGTCTGATGCTACATTAGATCGGCCACTGTTGATTGTATTCATCACCAATTGAGGTCAGAGAATGGTGAAAAATGTCGATCAGTGTTTCCCAAAGCCCTAGATGATGTACTCAAAAACACATTCAGATGGCTGTCGTAAAGGAGTCAAGACAGCAGACCCATTTATGAAGCTGGAATTAGATCAGTTTTGCTTTATCCCTTAAAAAAGATAAAAATGTAATCGCCTAATTCCCCCCAAACATTTAATGGTCTTGTTTGAACTGTTCTACCACCAGAATTTATTTCATGCAGCTGTGAGTATTTCTTTTGTGCATTGCATTATGGGACGATCAACAGCACAGTCGGATATAAAGCCTAGATTTTGTTCATTCGTTAAGTCATCAAACTACAGGATGAGTCTGCTCTACGGGCAGGTAGTTCAAAGGCACCTTTAGATTTATGCCTCCACTTTAGGACTGCTTATGGTGCCCCGTATGAGGATCTAAGGCTGCAAACTGGCTATTACGGGGTCAATATTTCAGCTTTAAAGCTCGGGGCAAGACCCAAACCTGCTCAACAAGTGATCGTAAAATCTTAAAACTTCTCAACAAAGGTGTTGTCGTCTGTCTGGCTGCTGCATTATGAATGGTTTGGAGGTGAGAGTGACCTTTGTTTAATGCCAGAAATGTGTGAGTGCGGCATGTGACCTCACTCGTCTTCCTCCCTTTAATTACAGCAGTGAGCACATCCTCATCCTCACGCCACCGCCACCCTATTTGGCACTACATTAAACGCGAGGCCCTCCTGAGATCTATCGACTTAAAGGTTGATAGGATGACACCTATCTTCCAAATGAGCCTTTATCTCTGCATGCAGTCATGAGCCTTGGCACCAAAACAAAACAGCTATTGACGCGCCGTGAACCTGCAAATGCCTCCAATAGTTAACACACCCACACGCATACATGCTTAAATACACTCTTACCTCAGGTGTGGAATGTTTTATCAGACACAGCCAGCAACAGAGTCGACCTGCAGTAACACTGACGGCACTGCTCTGACCTGCACTGCTAACACCAGGCCGACACTTGTTTGGCTCCCTATAAAAAAAAAGGGCGATCATACTGTCGGCACATGCATCATACTCTGCACTGTGGCCCAAACCGCAGCTAATGCGCTCATTAAAGCGCTTGTATCCCATTGTTCCCCGGCAAGAGACTTGCCTTGGTCGAGCAGCGCTGTGGTTCCGCACGCTATAAAGGCGCTCGTGTTTTACTTGAGATTAGCCACTGAAGTATGAATCTAAAGCTTGGGCGGCTACTTGTCATACCAGACCAGCATACAACAACAACCTCCTGAGTGTACTGAGTGGATGATTGTTGGGTTTTAATTCAACTTTTCATCTGTAAGAGAAAGAAAGTGTTGTTTTTCCTTTTAAAAAGTTATAGAATCTCAGCAGCTCAGTGAAAATGACACGTCCAACCGCAGCATAATAATGAGGAACAATGGATTTGATAAGATATTTTGTGTAGAAATGTAATTTAGGGTTTGTCTTTTTTCCCCCTCCTAGATGGGTGCTGTACGAGAAACCGAACTTCAAGGGGGAGAAGATCGCCCTGGACGAGGGGGACATCGAGCTCACCTGCCCCTTCAACCCCCCAGAGGAGCAGCCGCAGAACGGCCAGAAGGAGGGCGAGGTGAAGAACGGGCAGCAGAACGGAGAGACGACTGAGGGGAAGACGGAAGCCAAGCCGGCCAGGAGGTTTATCATCGGATCCATCCGGAGAGCCGTCAGGGTCAGTGCGGTTCGCTCTGTTGATGCCAAAAATAGCCGGCACGCACGCCCTTTTCTTTCTAGATCTGATATGATTCCGCCGCAATCAGTTGTGATAAAGTTCAGCGGAAAGCCATCTTCTTATTATCTCCTTTCTTTTTAACATTGTTATCTGATCCCGAATGTCTTTGTACTGTACTGGAGCTGCTCAGTGACTGTGCGCTCTTTAACTCAACAGCACCACCTAGTGGCGCAAGTAGGAGCCAACACCTGTTGCTCTGGCCTTTGCACAAGTGTATGAAATGTCAAATATTTTTGAGAAATTCTCAATTGGTTAAACTGCTGATATTGAAGTAATAGTTTTCCAAAGTCGCAGAACTTTCAATGCTGCAGCAGAAACAAAGCTTTTTGCAAAATGTGACAGTTTATTTATTATTTGATCCTGTGGGAAAGCATAATGCAGCCAGGTTCAGACCTCTAAGAGTTCAATTTGTGTTGTTTTTGAGCAAATACATCCCAGGTAGACTCTCGTTATTGATGAGTTTGAGTGAGATCGGGGTGAATTCTAAGCACGGCTGTATTTTTGGTCGTCATCACTGAATATCTCGACTTGTTTTATGGCTGCGTTTTACTCCTGATGTAAACAAACTAGATCCAGGTTGATATCAGCTCATTGTGGGTACATTATATCGGTGGAAATAAACAGATCATATATCATCAGATCATATCTGTGATGCAAATAGCCTTGGTTGAGCTATGAAACAGACTTTAAACAGCATTTGAGCTTTAATGACAGGCTCCCATAATTTGTTTTGAGTTGTGGTGGTGAGGAAATCCTTCAGATCCCGTTTGTATCATGATTTTGCTCAAAATATTTCCCCCTCGGGCAACTAACTGCACATGTTTGCTCCATCGCCTCAGGGCCGCAGCATTACAACCTGTTATTTTCTCCATTACATAACACTCACGCTTTGCCCGCCGTCCTCCCCTCAGGACTACAGCGTCCCAGAAATCAGCCTGTTCCCAGAAGAGAACGCAGAGGGGAAGAAGGTCGTCTTCAGAGACACGTCTGAGGACGCCAGGATCTTTGGCTTCCCCATCAAGGCGAACTCGATCATCATTAACGCTGGGCTGTGAGTTCAGAATCACGACCGTCATGAGAAAATGCGTGCTAGTATTGACAGTAATCCATTGACATTATGACTTCATAAATGTGCTCTTATTGTTTTTATCTCCTCTGCTGCTCAGCTGGCTCGTCTACGCACATCCCTTCTTCCAGGGCGTGCCGCGTGTCCTGGAGGTGGGGGGGTACTCCAACCCTGCAGCCTGGGGGTGGAAACGCCCTACGTGGGATCAGTGCATCCACTCAAAGTGGTAAGTGGTGCTGTTAGAAGTATGTGCAAGCTCTGTTGTTTTCCGCTGATTGTTTGCAGTCAGCACATTTAATTTCTTTTTCGATCTTAGGGCGAACCAAGAGTGGAGAACGCAAGTGAGCCAAAGGTAAGAAACTACTGTTGCTGTGATAAATTTTAGTATTGAGACTGTGGAATCATCCGACGGCACTGACACGAACGATGGCTGACTCTTGATCGTCACTCTTTCTCCTCAGATGGTCGTCTTCGAAAAGCCCTACTTCAGCGGCAAATCCAGGACCATAAGCTCCAACATGAAAGACTTCATGACCAGGATGGACTTGACGCAGAAGGCCTTCATGCACAACGTCGGCTCCCTGAAAGTCCAGGGAGGGATGTGAGTAATCACTGAACTGTAGCTCCGCTGCACAATTCAAGGTCTAAAGCATGAGGGAGAAAATATCAGACAGCTCCCAGGGCAGAATAATTTCAGAATAATCAGCGTGTTTTTCTAACCCCACGCCTTTCCCTGTCGCCGCAGCTGGGTGGGCTACGAGAAGGAAAACTTCCGAGGCCACCAGTACCTGCTGGAGGAGGGCGAGTACCACGACTGGAGGGTGTGGGGAGGCTGCGATGCTGAGATGCGATCAGTTCGGCTGATACGAGCGGTGAGTCGCAAGGATTGCAGGGATTCTAGACTTAGATGGTACAATCAGAGTCTGAGGAAAAGTCCTGGTTTCATGGTTTCACAATGATATTATAATAACGCATTCATTTATTTCAAAACACTGTAAATGTATAAAACGGCATGTGCATTTTAATTAGCAGTGTTATTGTATTTTGTCCCCACAATTCCTTTTTGGCTGTTGTGTTTGCCAGTTGCTGGTTAAAAAGGTTGCGTCAAAGTGTGGTTTTAAATGAACTGAAATAAATAAATTGAAAGCAGCAGGTGTTTGCCCTTGAGGGGACTGCATGCCGTTTGTGGCGAGCACTCATTTATAAATGGTGCTCACTGCTTTTTCAAAAGATAATGAACCATGATGTCCCTTTTAGAATAAGTGGAGGCTGAATCATCAACAGTGCGACCTTGACTCAAACCAGCTACGACGCTGTTGTTGTGACGGACGAGTTTTCACTCGTCTTTTTCAGCCAGACCTCCGAGTTACTGAAACAATCCGTCCTCTTGGAGGCCATGAACGAGAAGGCCACGTAATAATAACCCGCAGTGTGACTCATTTGATCCCACGCTTCATTAGAGTCTTATCTAATCTTAATAGGTGACTTTGCACTCTGATGAATGGCCTTTTGTGATGTTGATACTGAGGGTCACAAGAGTTGAGTAGCATGAAACTCGTTATCGCTTTAATGACTCAGGATCTGGTTTAAAAACAAACTACAACACGCAGCGATGAAAAGATAATGGCCCCACGTGAATGACAATAAATAATTATGACCTAATGACGACTCATAAATTAAATATTATGAGTCACTAACTATTTCTGTAGCAGCTTACAATATAAACGCATCATTAAAGTAACCAAAGTCCAGAAGTTAAGATCTAAACAAGATAAAATTATTATGATCAGTAAAGAAAAAGCCAGAAGATAAAAGTAAAGAAGGAGGACTTAATGCAAAACATGAGTTACGTGAGCAAACATTCGTCAAAAAGGAAAATGATGTAAGTATAAATGTCTAATTCAGCGTGTAACAGCCAAACTTTTCCCCATTTTTCACTGTGCCTGCGTCCTAACTTTCTAACAAGACATGATTCTGATCTTTCCCCAAAATCGTCGTTATTAAGTACAACTGAAACTGAATCTTGTTTCAGAAAAGATTTTAAAAATCACAGGTTTGTCTCTCCTTCCAAATGTGTTAAAAGTGAACTGTATGTAAACTGTGTGTGAAGAGGAAGAGGAAGCTGCATGTCATCTGATAAGTTGCCTCCTTTGTTGTCGCTCAATGGCTGAGTTGCATTGTGGGTAATTGTAGGCGCCGAATAATTTGTGTCACGCAGGATTGGGTCGGGTTACTTTGAAATGTAGTCAGTAACTGAATGCAAATTACATGACAACGTAATGCATTTGAGTATTAAAAAACATCAAATCTAATCTGTTTAATTTTGCATTTCTCCAAAAATGAAACAGTTTTCTTCTTTTGAAACATCTCAAAACATTTTCAATGCAATTAGAAGCCATGTTTTCCTCTTGCACTTACTCCCAGTGTTCATCTTCTATTTTCAATATCAATTAAAAGGAATAAAAAAATTATCACCTTAAAAAACACACAAATATTAAATAAGTCACCATGAACAACACTGGCGACCTCAGAGGAGTGACCTACTTTGATATACAGCCGGACATATTCATGAAAAAATAGTATATTCATGATAAATGCCATATTTTCAAGACCAAAACGTCACATAGTGATCCTTGAAAATGTAACTATAACCAAATTTCAGATGTAATCCAACTCTGGAGCCCTGAGTGTGATTTTAAAATGCGTTAACCCTTCTTCCTGCTCTCTTCAGGACCTGACCGAACCCATGATGGTAATGTTCGAGCTGCCGGAGGAGGAGCAGCAGGAGGGCATGCAGGAGGAGGAGAACACCTTCGAGGTGACGGAGGCCATCCCTGACGTGGAGCTGTTTGGCTACAAAACCTCCACGCGCTCCATCCAAGTCCTCAGCGGGGCGTAAGTTGACTTCATTTACCGCCGTTGATGCATCGCCGATTGACGTGTCTGCTATAATACGATAATCGCCTTCTCATTTTTCCTTCTAGATGGATCGCCTACTCCCATGTGGACTTCTCTGGGAACCAGTACATCTTAGAGAAAGGCTTCTACAATAACTGCGCCGACTGGGGCTCCCAGGACAATCGGATCTGCTCGGTGCAGCCCATCCTGCTGGTGAGGAGCGCTGGGAGGAAAGGGGATACGAACTAATAAGCCAGATTGGAGTGATGTCATGATGTTACTCACATTTTTTTTGTTGTGTTTTTCAGGCTCCAAGTGAAAGCTCAAAGACCAGGAACGAGGTGACTACATTTTCTTGGGCATTCTCTGTTTTTGTGTTTTGTATGTAACTTCTAAACTGTGACGAGAAGTTGCAGTTGCAGTGGAAAATTAGATAAAAGTTAGATGTTTCCATGGCCCCTTTCATTTGTCCTCCACTTGGATTTTTTTTATTTAAATGTTGCAAGTGAAATATTAAACAGTCGGCACAGTAGAGGACTCAAAACTTGACCTTTGACCGGTTGAAAGCGGCATAACAAAAGCGTTTATATGGGCAGAGAAGCGTTGCAGGTGCAGCTTTAATGGCTACAATAAAAAAATAAATAAATAAATGAAAGAATAAGGGAACAAGTCCTCTGATCTCTCAATTTCTGTCTCTCAGGTGATTCTGTACTCTGAGCCAGACTTCCAGGGCGAGTGTCACTACATCGACCGCAACCAGGACGCCGTGTCGGAGAAGCTGCTGACCAAGTCCTGCAGAGTGTCGGGGGGAAGGTGAGGCGCCTTTACCGAACCACTACAGACACAGGCTTTTGACTCCGCAATAGAAATGCTCATTGGATATCTTCAAATGCTTCATATCTCTAAAAATGTGTACAAGCTGAGCTAAAAGGTCATGTAAGTCAACAAACATTCATTCTGTTTTTTTATCAATAAAAACACAAAACGTATTGATCCAGAAGACAACAAAAAAACTACAAAACAAATTCTAGGACTGGGCAAAAAATCATATATCACAATATTTCTGACCAAATACCTCAAGATCGATATTATTTATGATACACTCACAAAATAGTAACGCAAAGAGATTTTAGATAGATAATGATCGATTAGGTGGATATAACTATTAAGTGTGTGATCAATTCAGAAATTGCATCAATTTACTGTAATTCAGCCGTTAAAACCAAGAAACGACAACAAATCGAGGATGGTATACAGTCTCATGTCACGATAACGATATATATCCAAGAAGAAATGGGGGAAAGAAATGAAAAAAAGCAAAAACGATGTGTAGAAGGGTGAACAAGATGTTTCCGAGGGTTCATTTTGGGCCGAACGCAGATAAATAAAAAAGTCATAATTGATTTCTCTGTGTTCCAGCTGGGTGATCTACGAGCACAAACAGTACACCGGGAACCTGTACGTCCTCTCTGAAGGAGACTACCCCAATTTAACCAGCATGGGATGCCCGTCCGGCTTCGCCATCCGTTCCATCAAGGCCGTGCCGATGGTGAGAAAAAGCTCTCGCGTTAAAAGCTGAAAAGAAGCTGCTCTGCGTCCTTCCCTCTGTCTCGCTCTGAACCAACCTCCGTCTCTCCCCCGTCTAGATGTTCACGGTTCCCTCCATCTCTCTGTTCGGCCTCGAGTGTCTGGAGGGCAGGGAGATCACCATGGAGACGGAGATCATCAGCATGGTCGAGGAGGGCTTCAACAACCACATCCTGTCCCTCAGAGTCAACAGCGGCTGGTGAGTGTCGAAACAAATTAAGAACTAGCCTATTAAAACATCCCTGCGGTCAGCTGTTACAAAGGAACACCAGTTAAAGGTCGTCTTTGGATCCCTGTGTTTGCAATGTGACGGTTAAGCAACAAGTTCCTCTCTAATCGTGTCTGTCTTCCTTTGCAGTTGGGTCATATGTGAACATGGCAACTACAGGGGGCGCCAGTTCCTCCTGGAACCGATCGAAATCACCAACTGGCTGAAGTTCAGCTCGCTACAGACCGTCGGCTCCATGTTCCCAGTCAGACAGGTTTGTTAGAAATGTGTTTCCTCACGCGCTGTTTCAAACTGAAGAATATGCATCCCAGCCATCACAAGTAACATGTTAATTACCTGACTGAGATTAAAGGATAAGTTCACACAAAAATTAAAATGTAGTCATTATCTAATCGCCCGCGTGCCAATAGGAAGTCTGTGGAATTTCGTTAGTCCGCAAAACATTTCTGGAGCTGCACAGCAAAACGGCGTTGCAGCATTCTCCTAAACAACTGAAGTAGACGGGGACTCCTTTTAAAATGCAACCAAATATAAACAAAATGGCTCCACACAGCTCGCCCGGCGTTCTCAAAGTCTCCGGAAGCTCCAAGATCCCAAATTGATATGAAAATAAGTCATCTTCACCCTTTTCAAAGCCGAAATCTTCACCGTAGCTTCTAGCTAAAGGCATTAGCGCGCACCCAGCCGGAAGTGGGTGCACGAAGGGTCTTCTTAAAAGTCTTATTATAAAAAAACAGCCAAGGATCGGTGACCGTGTAACCACAATCAGTTCCTCCTCCTGCAGAAGCGCCGCTTCTTCCGCATCAAGAACACAGAGAGGGGTCACTTCATGTCCATCCAGGGCGGCGTGGAGGAGATGAAATCGGGACGGGTGGTGGTGGGCCCGGAGCCGGAGCCCATGAGTGACATCTGGTTCTATCAGGACGGCTTCATCAAGAACAAGGTGATGCACGATTAAAAGGGTCAAACGCTTTTCAAGTCATCCGACGGCGTCAACACTGAGCCGGTCTAATCGTTCATTCTGTGCGTGTTCTCTGTAGCTGTGCCAGACGATGAGCCTTCAAGTGATGGGCAACGTCGAGCCGGGAGCCAAGGCTGTGTTGTGGAACGAGACCCGGCAGCCTCTCCAGACCTGGGCGACCAAGATGAGAGGCCTCATCACCAGCCTCACGTTCCCTGGCATGGTCCTGGACGTCAAAGGTATGATACTCGAGTAAACGTACCAACAACGGCCAACAAAAAGGCGTCTTTTACTTTTTCAACATGATCATTGTATCTTATTTTCCTTTTTCTTCAGGTGGCAAAACGTACGACAAGGACCACGTGGTGATCCTGCCGGAGAACGACGAGAGGCCGAGCCAGCAGTGGGCGATAGAGCTGCTGTAAGCCGCTCTGAAAAGACCTCACGCGTCCCTCTTCACTCGGCTTTCCTCGGGGGGTGCTTCGACAGTGCTTCTCTCGACGCCTCCAGAATACTTCCTCAGCGCACCGCCACTGCCTTATGATGTCATTCACCCCTCCGACCCTGTGACTCGCGTTTTGCAGACAGTTTTAGCGCTTGGCAAAGTCGGACGACGATAACCAAACCCGCGAGCGCCTCGCCCTGCTGCAGCGGACTGGGTTCACCACAGGAGTGTTGGAAAGCAATAATGAAATGCATTGTTCGACTCCGAACCACTCATTTGTATGTGGTTCGACCTTGACGACTTTGACATTTTCCCTCCGACGTTCTCATCTGTCATTAATTTGAATATTCAAACCAGAGCCTCTTTGTTTGTATGACGCAAATCCCCTGACTGTAGGAGCACCCGCGGGTCGACGCCTTCACGACCTTGTGTACGATGGCCACCGATGCTTTTCATACAGAACAGTGGACGAATGAAGCCAAACACACGCGTGGTGCGCACAGTATGCTCACTACGCTCTTATTTTTAAAGGTATTTTTTATATATAAAGCGTGTCTCAATGTTTGTTTTTGTGGGGAAATGTTGCATCCATGTACGCGGCGCATCTCGTCGCACCGAGATGGGCCGCGCGCGTGTCCAGTTACTCTCATCCTTGCTGTATTTTTATTATTTTTGTTTGTTTGTTATAAGTCAGATTGTTACAGAGAAATATATTTACCCGCGTCGGCTGTATGTTAATATTTGCTACGATGTGAACATGTTTATGTAAAAGGGAGTGGTTCAAAAATACGAAATAAAATAAAAATTATTAAATAAAAACAACGCTTTTACGAAATTATTCCAAAAGAAACACCGATAATATTACAACAACCCACTGAAAAAAAAAAAACACTATTCGCCAACTTGCTACAAACAACAGTTGAGCATTTTTAGTCATTACTTTCAAGAGGCAAGATAACTTACATGAGAACAATTTTGTTTTAAATAACTACACAGGTGTCATATATCCCTGTTTTTCAGCTATTTTCTCATCTTTTACGTAGCCCCGATCGTGTTTCTTCTCAGCACTGACTGCAAGAAAAAGAAGAGATAAATGCACCACTTGAAGTACTCAAGTCATTCTGGGTTTCCCTTCACTTTTTTAAATAATTTTTTGCCCCTTTTATGGCTTTATTAATAGGACAGCTTCAGAGATGACAGGAAACAGAACGTCAGAGAAGGGGGGGGCGGGGTCCCAGCCCAGGACTCGAACCTGGGGTTGCTGCAGCGGGGACAAAGCTTCTGAACATGGGACATGTACGCTTCACTTTAATGGACTATTTTGTTCTTTAAAGCTAGGGTCTACGATGTTGTTCAGAAACACATTTTGTTATACTGGGTGAAATGGTCCTTCTGTCCTGAGAGTAGTCAATACATTATGTATTCAGAAAAAGGAGCAAAAATAATCAGACCTCTGTGGCAGCTGCATGACTGAGAAAAAGCTGACCAATCAGTGCTATCCAGCCCGAATTAGCACTGATTGGTCAGCTTTTTCTCAGATGCCTTCATTGGTCAGATGCCTTCATGTCCCGCCTTCCTCCGCGCGTGCACACGTCCGGTTTCACTGATGCCGGAAGTATTCAGCACACTCCTCTGCAGGAATACGGAGTTCATTTGGTTACAGTGGCAGAGAAAATGCAGCCACCGTTACTTCTACCAGCTCACCCCACTGAAGAGGCAAGGAAAAGAAAGCCTGAGTCAGAAAAGGGTGCAACGAAAAAGGCTGTGGATAAAGTAAGAAGTCGGACCCGAGTCAACATCAGTGCTGCGTTCAGGTTTGTGGGGGCGTGGCTTTGGACGGAGCACTGACGGGATGGAACTTAGAGGAGATGCCACTTTGAAATCCTGCTAGCTCTCTTGCTAGCTCTCCAGGATTGTAGACCCTAGCTTTAATCTTATTCAAATGTTTACTCAGACTGCCTGTCATTCATCCCTTCATCCATTCATCTATCCAGTTTCACTGCCTGTTTGAATCTCAGGTTAATTGTAGTATATTGAGTTAATTGAGTTGGTAAATTTCAAAACAGACACAACATGCAAAGCAGTAAAGTCTACAGCGTTCATATTTGTTTCCATTTATACCTTATATTGGGATATTGCAACATTTCACCTTTGACTGACTCACTCTTTTGTATTTTCTCTCAACTCATCTTCTCGCCCTCACTGACGCGCACTCTCACATTCTCGCCTGTGTTCTTCGCGTTATGCCATCTTTTGAGTTTTCGTCACTTTCCCCGACACTTCAGCCGCTCTCGCGTCTCGTCTTGGGGGGTTTGACGACTGACACTTGAGGCAGCATTTCATCACTTCCTGTTCAAACAACACTCCGGCTGCTTCCCGTGGTTACAGCTCGACTGATAACTCAACTTTTATATAACGCGCTTTTAAGAGCCCGTGTGTCATTTGAGGAGGATCTATTGGTGTTCGAATGTCTCCCGCAGCAAAACTAAAGCACAAAATTTCAAGTTTCTGTGCCACTTTAGAAGCGATACAGCCTAATATGAATATAATGTGAGCTAAAAGGCGCTGGTGGACCCTTTTGGATGTACCATTGGTGGATAAACATGATAATATGACCTCTTTACGGTGCCTCAATTGATGCAAGACCGTCAAAATGAGATGTAGCCGGTGCCCCTTTTCCTTTTTTCGCCCCTGGCCCTGAGACAACCTGAGGCCGCCGCTGACAAAAAAGGTGAACGCACCGATGATGCGGATCAGCTTTGTTTGTACTGATAACACAGGTGAGCGGCAGGTAGAAGGAGCACAGAGGGATTGGGTAGGATTGCCTTTTTTATTGTGGCTCCGTGTTTCCTGTCTGAAGGACTGGAATGACTGGAATCTGTCCGTGACATAATAATACATATGACCTGCGATTGAGGACGCCCGTGATGCGTGGTCTTTTGTCCCTCACTTTCCCTTTTTCCTCTTTCTTTTCTGTCCTGCCGTCCTCTCGTGACTGAAGGGGAAAAGGGCGGATGTGGGTTTTTTTTGGAGTATCAGATCTCTATCAACAAATACAGGCACTGAAAGGCCCCTTTGTCAGCTTTTGTGACACAATTAAGTTCTGAGGTTTTGCACTCAAAAGGCCCACAGGTTATACATGAGACAGATCTGCTCTACCCTGAAACCAGACCCGCCGCCCCCTCCTCTCTTACAGAGGCGACTGGCATGTCGTCCGGTGGGTTTTTGTTCGCTGGATATCTGCTCAAATCTCGGTGAAAAGCTGTAAAAATGACAAGCTGTAACCTGTAAACCTCCACGCACCTAAAAGAAGAGGGGTTTCCACAGCAGCTCCTCACCGATGAGTCTGATTTTTGGGGCAAAAAAACAAAAAAAACCAAACCACAGAATCTACAACAACACGAGAAAGGTCACCTGTAAACAAACCCGCCCGTCCGGATTCCTCCACCTGCGAGGAATGTCAGTATTTTACAAGTGGGCTGTCAAAGGGATCCTGCGGACCAATGGTGTCGAGGATCCCGAGCGCCGATTGGTCAGCTGTGTGATCAAGCAGCCAGGTGGTTGGACTGCAGCGGGTGTGGCCTAGTGAGGGTGGGACCGAGATACGAGGCCGATTAGAGGAGGTTGTAAAAAAAAAAAAGAAAGAAAAACTCCACTACCTCCACACCTTCGACCAGCTGCCACAGCCTTCTGTTACAGGTAGGAAAAATAAGCATTGTTTAAAGAGTTTTTGTTGGAAAATGTACTTTTGTCGCTCTGTCAGGTGTTTGTTTTGGCACATCGGGTGTGTCAGTTCCTTACAGGTAAAAATGTGAAGTCATACAACCGTTTTATTGAGGCATCTGGTTTCATGGACTGTAATCAAGTCATTAACTCAGCAAAGACTCACATTCAGGCCTCAAATAACTTCCTTTACCCATTTCTATCGTTAAGTATCACCAAATCATCATTGTCATGTCATTGTATTTGTGTACTTGTTATTTACTGTCGTCTTCTGCATGTCATCTCTCGCTCACATTCCTTTTGCAGCAGATACAAACAAAGGCCATGGACCCTGACTACTTCAAATCTCACGTAAGTCTTCCCTCAGTAATCAGGTCATGATTCTGTTTGCCAGGACGCCACATTACAGATAATACAGTCTGCTGTCTTGTGTGTTTCTCTGACTATCTGCGTACCTTCTGACCTTATCTACGACACCCGCTATGTACTTGATAACTGCGGGCGTGCTGGAATGCTGCGGTGTGAGCTCATGCTTCCGCCGCTTCTTAATGCAAAGAAATTGACCCAAATAAGAAATATGTTAACTCCACTCAGAACCTCAGTTAGTGGAGTTAAAGGTTGAACACTTCTGCTCCTCCAACCTACTCATTTCCCAACCCACCCCCCACTCATCACAGCAGGAGATCAGAATATTTGACATTCTTTGAATTCAAACGCGATGAAAACCGACTCATCCTCTGCCAACGCCTTCGCAAGGATGTTTGCGTAAAATCCATTTTTCAAATCTGCAAATCTCATTCGTTTCTCATTTGTTGTCCCTCTCGAACAGGACATGTGGTGGGGCACCCTTGGAACAGTGCGGCCCTTCTCGAATTTCCACGCCGAGCAGGACGCCACGGAGATCCAGGCAGCGCTGGAGAAGAAAGGTACGTAACAGATTAGAGCTCGGTTTGGATTGAGTGTTGTTGACCACCTGCATAATAATATATTCAGTATTTTATCATATCACAATCCAAATACTGTGTTCCTGGCTCAGACACAGTGACCCTGTGGAGCATCCTCACCAATCGGAGCAACGAACAGAGACAAGTGATCGCCAAGACGTTTGAAGAGTTGACAAAAAAGGTAAGGAACCGGACGACCTGAACATGTTTAAAACTTTACACTAAAAGATTAAAACATGATTCAGCTTTTTAAAGTCCAAAGCCGCAACATCTCCACGATGTAAAATGGTACTGAAAATAATCCATGTAATGCAGTATAACTGGAATGATAATACTGTATGTCGCAATTATGTGTTTGCTCATCTGTAGCGTTCAAGTGTTTGCTCATCAAACATCCTTTAAAGTGGTTTAAAGGGTTTGAACACGCCTTTGTTTGGAGAGGGAGTATGTCTGTAAATCATGCGAGGTCGTCCTGCAGTGTAGAGAATCAATACGGTGCTGTACATAAACCAACAGGGAACATTTAGTATTTCTAGGCGGTAGTTGATTTTCATGGGTTTTTTATGACTGTATTTGAAAATCAAAGCAGGCGATCACAAGCACCGGCATTTTCTTTGACACACGGGTGGTGATGTTATCTGTCAGACGCATACTGTCGCGCCATCACTCTGTTGTCGAACAGGCAGGAATCTCTTCTCCTTCAGTCGCAGTTGCATCAGTATCAGAGGAGCTTAAAGGAGCAGAAGCAGAATCGACATTCCGCTCAGCCCACAAGTCGGTTTCAGCTTTATCTAACAGAGAAACGACATTTAAATTGTTTAACCTGCTTAGTTTTTTGTCATTATTCTCTCAAATTAAGTCATCTTTATTGGCTTTAGCGTTTAGAGGTCCGGTGCCTTGCTACCAAACCAGTTCCCCAAGTTCTGAGCTTCTGGGGCCCCAAGCAGCAGCGAGTGTAGCACTGCTGTAAATAACCTGCCGGTCACTATACCTTGACAGCACTGACAGTAGAACGGTGGTTTATCTATGAGTGAAGCATCTTTTATGGATACAAAGGTGTATTTCTTGTGGCCGTTAGTAAAAGACGTTCCGTGTTGAAGGTGAAATACGTGAGGTTTAAGTTGAAAACAATCAAAAATTATACTTGAAGCATCACCACAAATTGAAGGAATGTGTTGCCGAGATATCTACCGCAGTTAGCATGCTAACCAGCTAGCATGCAGCTGATCCAAAGCTCCTGTGGGAGAGTGCGAGGGGTATAATCGTCAACACCTCCCCCCGTTCCCTGAGCTCCCAGCGCGGACCACTAGCCGCACGGCTAACAGAGCTAACTAGCTAACGGCAACTACAGCTAGCAGCAGTTAGTGGTTACCCTAGCAATATGCTCCCCCCGATTGGTTTTGAGTATGAAATCAGCACGTGGCCAGTTCTTACATAATGCACCTGTAAGTATATTTCAGGGTTGATTTTTCCTGCAGAACCGCCTGAACGAGAGGGTTTTGTCTGAGTCAACAGAGACAATTTCTGAGACATGTGAAAGCACCAGTGTTTATTCTGACTCCGTTCCAGGACCTGGCGGCTGCTTTGAAGAAAGCTCTGGCTGGAGATCTGGAGACTCTCCTGCTGGAACTGCTGACGCCTCCTCTGCAATACGAGGCTCAGCGCCTGCAGCAGGCCATGGCGGTAAGTCGGTGTTTCTCTTTGTACGTATTGTGCCGGGCTTCGGAGTGGGTGTGCTTATGGATTTTCCTGTATATCCCTGGATACATGTGCGCGTTTGTGTGTGTGTAGGGCATCGGCACGGACGAGGATTCGCTGCTGGAGGTCCTGTGCACACGATCCGGAAAGCACCTGAGAGAAATTAGTGCTGCCTACCAACAAGGTAGAAGTCACAGAGCTTTACCCCGAGAGATCAAGTGTGATTCTTTAAACCCTAACTCTGTCTTGATATTTTGATTGTTTCTCAGTGTATAAGAAGGACCTGGAGAAGGAAGTGAAAGGAGAATCCAGTGGAGATTTCGCTAAGCTTCTTGTGGCCCTGCTAAATGTAATGTACCATCAGCCTCAGCCTCATATGTGAAGCGACCGGCCTTGAGACGGCTGCGGAGCCAGTAAAGCTACATTTTAAAGTGTTTTCTCACTCCTCTCTCCCAACAGAAAGAAACTGTTTCCGGTGTTGTTCGAAGAGACGTTGAGGTATTATTTTCCGTGACATTTTTAAACACAGATTGCTTTATTGGTGTGTATTCAGAAGAAGAGAAGCCAGGCTTGTCTGACTGTAGTTTTTGGAACAATCGGCACGTCTTAACTTTAAGCTTTGCAAATTGCCCGTCACTAAACATTTTTTAAAATCACATTTTTGTTACCTTCTCGCAAGCAGAAAAATCTTCATTATGAACTTAGGAATGTGGGCGGTCACGTCATCCTAAATTGTAACCCATCGCTCATTTCGGATGGCACCGTGTGAAAAACAGACATAAAACTAAACTAAAAAAAGAAGTCATTTTTCACACTGGCACTTTAATTTGCAATGAATTTGTGGTTTAGAAAATGGCAGAGTAAGCTTGCAGTCCTCGCGTCAGCGTTGCCAGATGGGAAATGTTAAAATATTATACCAGAGGCTTCAAATTATTGTATTTTAGGGGAAATTAGCATACTGGAGTCATAACCACACACCGCCCACATCATTTATTTTTTCAACGTGAGCTGATCTAGCTCGTGAAGCAATGAGGGAGGGCGTCCATAAATTCATCAGACTACCAATTTTGGTCAAAGCCTAAAATTTAATGACAAGACAGCACGATTGAAAGCCTGTTCATATTCGGCACGAAAACAGTTAAGGCCATTTGGTTAGCTTACTTTAGCTTTTTTTAAACAAATCAGCTCGAACACAACATACGTTACTGAGAAAGTTCAAACAACAGCTGTGCTTATCATCATAGCCTACAACCAAGCACGATGCGATAGATATATCACATCTGGCAACGCTGCCGTGTATGGAGATGCAGTCGTCTCTGATCGTGTTTTCTTGTGTTTATCCCTCCAGTCTCTCATTTCGTCAATGAATGGTAAAAAAGCCGATGCAGGACCATGGATCGACATACTGACCTCCAGAGACTCAGACCATCTTCGCGATGGTGAGGCTGTTAAAATATTTGTGTGTGTGTTAGAAGAGTCATCACTGTGTCAAGGCTGATCATGTTCAACTTCACTGACAGTGCTGTTGGGGCTGGAGCTGGCAACCGGACAGATGGTGGAACCGCTTCTGGAGAAAAGCTTCTCAGGAGACATCGAGCTGGGACTGAAAGTTTTAGGTAACTAGATACAGTGTGAGATGTCAGCACGCTCTCGCTGATCAGTGTTGATTAGCCTCTAATCTCTCTCGATGTCTGTGTTACGACAGTACAGTGCATTCAGGACCCCTATCACTACCTCGCCCAAAGACTGACAATCAAGAAGGTAGGAAGCTGAATCATCACCAGTTTTTCATTTGCTCCTATTTCATTCATGAAAAACTAACATGATTAAGTTTAAATATGTCTGCTTACCATTCACTTGGAGAAATGGTACTTTGTTTTTAATCATGTTTACAACATGTTTATGTATACTTTAAATTCCTGAAGAGCACTTTGAAATCGCTTCATGTGCTTTACACATACATTTGCCTTTTGTCTCTGCCTATACCACAGAAAAGCACATGTATGGTGCACAAATACACGAAAACAAATGGCTAAACCAAATTTCCCATTGAAAGCGAACCTACTTGAAATGTGCTGCTCATTTTAAACGTAAGGCAGAAGCTTCTTGTGTCTGAGTTTGTCAGATATGTAAAAAGCTGAACGCTAAACACTTCCCTCTTTCAGACACCAATAGTGCAGGGGATTATGGTGTCTCACAGTGAGGAAGATCTGCTGTGTATCCGGGCCGCCTACCTGAAACTAACAGGCACTTCCCTCTACACCGCTCTACAGGTGGGTCAATGTACAATGTGTATTTTCACATTAAACGTTTAAATTCCCAAATTCTCCAAATTCAGTTTGATTTACATTTTTTTTTTTTCACCAACAGAATCAGTTCAAAGGAGATCACCTACAGGCTCTGCTGGCCATCTGTAGATCTGAAGATTGAACAAAAAGTCTGAATGAATCTATGGTTGTGCAAAAAATAAACTTTATCTTCTGTTGCTTCTTTTCATATTTAATGGAATCTCATTTAAAAAGCACGCTTTATGTTTTCTTGCTTTAAATACATGCAGTAAATGTAACAATACAAGATATGTCGGACTTGGTGCATTTGTTTTTTATCACTTTAATTTCCTTCACAGTGCTTCCTCTTCATCCTGATGTATCTACATACAGTTATTTATTTAAAACGGTGCTTATAAACAGAACATTGGTTTCTTCCATTTCTTTCATATGATTCATTATTTTTTGTGCTTTTTGTTAATATTATCATTTTATACTTTACAAGAGTCTTTAAACAAAAAGCAGAACAATTCAAGTTTAAGTTCAGTAAGTTTAGTTTAACAGTTCTGACACACTCATCACATCACTTTCTCAATAAACGGTCACAGAGAGGCCCAATCCATTATATTACACATTCCTAGTTCTAATCATTATAGTAACATAAAGAGCAATCCATATAGGTTATACATACATACAGTATATTGTACATAAAAAGGTTTTACCAGAGATTCTTTCAGTCCCCTCTTAAGAATGCGTCTGCATTCAGTTTAACTCAATCTTCATTTATGATGATAATAATAACAATAACCTTATTTATATAGCAATTATCTAAGCAAGGTTACAAATTGCTTCACATAAAATTCAGGTTCAATACATGAATATATGAGAGTACAACAAAAGTTAAGAACATTGGCAGGTTAAGTGCTTCATAGAATATATTAGAATAAATCAAAATCAGTAATTCAGTAATATAACTGAGGGCAAGACCATGTGGGAGCTTTGCCAGCAGCTGCTCAGGGGCAGAGTAGGTAGAGCAACAATGACACAGAAACAGACAAAAGAAGAGAAGCTTTGATCTCTGAGCCTCCACTGTCTGTTGTGGTGGTTTTCACACTTGAGCAGATTTTTGTTGGCATCACAGTTGTATTGGTTGGGGCAGGAGTTGTAGTTGTTGTTGGGGCAGCAGTTGTAGTGGTGGTTGGCACAGCAGTTGTTGTGGTGGTTGGGGCAGCAGTTGAAGTTGTGGTTGTCGCAGCAGTTGTAGTGGTGGTTGGGGCAAAAGTTGTAGTTGTGGTTGGCATCACAGTTGTAGTGGTGGTTGGGACAGCATTTGTTGTGGTGGTTGGGGCAGCAGTTGTAGTTGTGTTTGGGGCGGGAGTTGTAATGGTGGTTGGCACCACAGTTGTAGTGGTGGTCGGGGCTGCAGGTGTAGTTGTGGTTTGGGCGACGGTTGTAGTGGTGGTTGGCACCATAGTTGTAGTTGTGTTTGGGGCCCTAGTTGTAGTGGTGGTTGGCACAGCAGTTGTAGTGGTGGTTGGGGCAAAAGTTGTAGTTGTGGTTGGCATCACAGTTGTAGTGGTGGTTGGCGCAGCAGTTGTAGTGGTGGTTGGGGCGGCAGTTGTAGTGGTGGTTGGCGCAGCAGTTGTAGTGGTGGTTGGCGCGGCAGTTGTAGTGGTGGTTGGGGCTGCAGTTGTCGTTGTGGTTGGCACAGCAGTTGTAGTGGTGGTTGGGGCTACAGTTGTAGTGGTGGTTGGCGCGGCAGTTGTAGTGGTGGTTGGCGCAGCAGTTGTAGTTGTGGTTGGCGCAGCAGTTGTAGTGGTGGTTGGGGCAGCAGTTGTAGTGGTGGTTGGCGCAGCAGTTGTAGTGGTGGTTGGGGCGGCAGTTGTAGTGGTGGTTGGCGCAGCAGTTGTAGTGGTGGTTGGCGCAGCAGCTGTAGTGGTGGTTGGCGCTGCAGTTGTAGTGGTGGTTGGGGCTGCAGTTGTAGTGGTGGTTGGCGCGGCAGTTGTAGTGGTGGTTGGCGCTGCAGTTGTAGTGGTGGTTGGCGCGGCAGTTGTGGTGGTGGTTGGCGCGGCAGTTGTGGTGGTGGTTGGCGCTGCAGTTGTAGTGGTGGTTGGTGCTGCAGTTGTAGTGGTGGTTGGTGCGGCAGTTGTAGTGGTGGTTGGCGCGGCAGTTGTAGTGGTGGTTGGCGCGGCAGTTGTAGTGGTGGTTGGGGCTGCAGTTGGAGTTGTGGTTGGCGCAGCAGCTGTAGTGGTGGTTGGGGCTGCAGTTGTAGTGGTGGTTGGGGCTGCAGTTGTCGTGGTGGTTGGCGCAGCAGTTGTAGTGGTGGTTGGCGCGGCAGTTGCAGTGGTGGTTGGCGCGGCAGTTGTAGTGGTGGTTGGCGCGGCAGTTGTAGTGGTGGTTGGCGCGGCAGTTGTGGTGGTGGTTGGCGCGGCAGTTGTAGTGGTGGTTGGGGCTGCAGTTGTAGTGGTGGTTGGCGCGGCAGTTGTAGTGGTGGTTGGCGCGGCAGTTGTAGTGGTGGTTGGCGCGGCAGTTGTGGTGGTGGTTGGGGCGGCAGTTGTGGTGGTGGTTGGCGCGGCAGTTGTAGTGGTGGTTGGGGCTGCAGTTGTGGTGGTGGTTGGCGCGGCAGTTGTGGTGGTGGTTGGCGCGGCAGTTGTGGTGGTGGTTGGCGCGGCAGTTGTAGTGGTGGTTGGGGCTGCAGTTGTAGTGGTGGTTGGCGCAGCAGTTGTAGTGGTGGTTGGCGCAGCAGTTGTAGTAGTAGCAGGTGGGGTTGTAGTCGGGTCTTGAGCCTGATTGAGAATAGGGAGGAAATCAGTGTTAGAAACAAAAATTATGATGTGTACACCAATACTTCTATTCCCATAGTTACCATCCAGTGGTAAACATGATTTACTCAATTCTTTGTGCCAGCGACAACTTTTTTTATTTATTTATTCATTTTTTTACTTGTTTTACTTGTAAAGTCCTTTCTTCCAATCAAATTGTAATACGTGAGACAGAGCAATTGTAACAACTTTTGGTTTTGATGTCATGTCCCAAAAACCTCTTGAACTATTTAGATTTACATTTTTTTTTAATATGGGCAAGTTGTATTCGTCTTCATTTAACAGTCATGAAATGTTCTTTATAATTTTAGAGACATGATGTTGATTGAAACACTTGAAGTCAAAGGATCTGTCCCCGTGTGCAGGGGCGATTGTAACAGCACATGTGGGCAACGTAACCACACTCATAATACCTTCACATAAATACCAATGACCAAAATAAACTCCAAAGAATATAAATAACTTAAAACTATTTAAAACAATTAGTGACATTACAATTAACAAGTGCTACAAGATGTGATATGTACAAAATGTAAGTTTTAATATAAGGCTACTTAAACAAACCAAAAAAGTATGTAGATTTTTAGTACCAGAGGGTTTACTTTAGTCGCCTCTAACAGTACCAATCAAGGCAGGAGCTACCCATCAGGGTAGAAACAACTTAGCTGACTTCTGACAGAGAAATCAAATGTTAGACAACGGAATTTTCATTAAAAGCAGACATATTAAAATTCAAATACATTTAGAAGTTAATTGAGTATAAGGAGACCAAAAAAAAATGTTTTCACGGTTGTGTCTCATTTATAACTGGTGCTAACTGAGATGTTACACTTGTCCCATGTTACAACTGGCCCAATTCTCCCCAACATTACCACCAAATAAATGGTTTTAAAAACATAGGCTTCCTGATTACAGTATTTGTTTTGTTTCACCGAGTGATAAAACCATCGTGCGACAGTTAATATAATCATCTGTAGTCACATTTGAGAATTACGCTTAAAAATATTAAATAGAATAAACTAATGAAATAAAATAACAATAAAATAGTTAATTTTTAATTATGGTATCATGCACAAGACCATAATTTAACATCAAAAACATTTTATGTTGTTGATATCATTAACCTTTGATGTCTGAACAACAGCTATTCAATTATATGACCTTTTCCAATCAATGGGTAGAAGTCAGCCGGACTTTGGAAAAGTTTTTAGCCACTTTTTGTCTGTTAAGTTTAGGGTTGGTTATGGATCATTTGTTGGTTCAATCTTGCGATGTGCAAAGTGCATAAATACATTTCTACAGGGATAGTTATTAAAGAAGAAAAAAAATAGTTATTATAATTACATTTTTGTACAACAATTTGAAAAGTTTAAAAGTCGTTACCTTTCCTAATGCCAGCAGAGCCAGTATGCAAAATCCAAAAGCTAATATCTTCATGGTGGAGAGCAGTGATGAGGATGAGATAAATATCCTTCAGTGTTGTCGAGTGAAAGCGTGCCGACAGTTCTCCCGCTGTCACCTGCTCTACCTCCACTATCCTCTGGGGAACTGAGAGCAAACTTTTTTTCTTCTTGACCTTATACAACAACATCACATTCCAGGAGGGGCAGGTGTGAATTTATGAGGTGCAATTTGACTGGCACAGGAATCAGGAAGTTGCATTTCCACCAGTCCATATCCATGCATTAACAGGAACACGTTGTTCCTGTTGATAAAATTAACACAAATTCATATTGACTTAAAGCAATTTCACTGATCAGTTATAAGGCATTATGATTGTTTTATTTTAATAATATAGGAATAACTTTTAGCTAACCCCTCAGTGACTGCACATCTCCCTTAAACTCAAAATTACACTTATTGTGCATTTTAGCACAGCTCACAACTGTAAATAAACAAACAAACATTTTATTTGCATTGTATTTCTGCTTTATATGGAGATGACCGTGATGGAAATAATCTTCTTCCTCACTGCATTGTTGACTCCATGATCACACACACTTCCCTGCACTGTTGGGTTTTTTTCCCCGCACTGGTCGGTCCTTTATTGCACTTTATGGCTTTTCGTTCGCACCTGCCTTGATAGAGAGCGCTAATAAAGTCATTTCGAAACATCACAGGGACCAGTTGTTTGTATTTTCAGGTAGTAAAATCACCTCACCTTGACGACAACTGCACGTTTGCCGTGGACGGACAGGAGGGCGGCCGTGTCAAAGAAGTTACAGGTTTCAGTTCAAGCATACTCATTTATACAAAAATGCCCCCCTAACATGGATGTAGGTGTCCTTTCGAAAGGGAAAGTTACGAAGTCAACACATCACCGTGTTTTGAGATCTTGCTTTCATTTACATGTTTTTGCATAGCTAAATATAACACACCACATAAGCCAGCTGAAGCCCACGAAAGTGTGAATGACACTGTTGTGACTGAGCGATACCATCTAGCATAAACAAAAACGGCCATGTTACCATACAGCGTTTGGTTACTTTAAGTAGTTCCACTATTTCAGCCGACATGGAAAGTAGTCTGGCAATATTTGAATAATGTGTATGTGCTGATGCTGTTGTTGTCTTGTCTTGGTAACGACAGGCATTTGTCCAGTATTCAGGGGCGTCGGCTCGGTGTTCATGTCAGATCCTCCTCACGAGAGACAACAATAGCTTGTGTGGAGCCTCCCTCTATTTACAAAAAACCTTTTGGGTGACACAAATGATGCATGGCACACTACAAAGCTCTGTTTTTGAACATGGCGAAAGCACAGTAAGTGTACAGTAGGGTCAGAAAGTCTCATCAAAATACCCAGTACAAATGACATCATCAGCTTAACAATTTGGGTTCAAAGTTGAATGTTTGAAGAGAGTATTATAATATTTGGAATGTCCCCCTTTTAGTTTTAATGACTGAGTTCACTCGAGCTGGCATGGACTCCACAAGTCCGGCGAGACCTGATGACGCATGTTATCCCAGCATGATTTTGTCAGTGTTTCCTAAAGCGTCTTGTAATGTCACAAAATGCTTGGCTTTCTCAGCATTAAGGTCTGGAAGGAAACGTCCATTGACCATGTTCACATGGCGGCCATTTTCCTCTGATGTCGCACTTCAAGGTTAAAGGACATATTTAATAACCTTTCATCTAATATTAGACAACAGCTAATGTTAGCATTCAACCAATTCCTAGGTGACATTACCATTAGCTAGGAAGTGGTTCAATGCTAACCTGGGGCGCCGAAAAGGGGGAAAAGGAGAAGGATTCTAGGGGCCCATGATTAAGAGGGGCCCAGAGAGACCATCAAAATGCATAGTTTTATGTAAAATAGCACTCAAAATTTTAATTAAAAAAAATATTTTCATGGGGCCCAAAATCCATAGCGGCGCCCCTGATGCTAACAGATGGGAATTGGGTAGTCAAATGTTTTTTTGTCCTGAAATATGCCCAAATGTCCCTCCAGATAATCATTTGAGATGAAATGATCACAATTTCTCAGATTCCCTACGTTATTTACGACTGCTGACATAGGACACAGCAGCATGACATCATCCCAGCATGTCAGCTTCCCACCCTGAGAGGAAAATGGCCGACGTCATGTGAATATGGTCTAATGACAGTCAGCAATCCTCGGTCTTCTTTGGTTTTCAGGTAGTTCTTGGAAATCTTCACAAACTTGTGGAGTCCATGCCAGCTAGCGTGCATGCTGTCGTTTAAGCAAAAGCGGGACACGCCAAATATTAAGATATTGGGAAATTTCACAGATTCAACTCTTCAGGTGAATTGTTAAGCTTATATTATCATTTGTAATGAAGAAGTATTACATTCAAATAAATGCAAAAGAGTATTTTCACTAGAGGTCTCAAACTTTTTGACCCTACTGTATACTACTAAACTAAACTAAACTAACAAAGGACTGAGTTTCGCTTCAACGTGTCATTATGAAGTAAATGTTGATCACACAATCTGATGAATATAGAATAATGAAACCATCTGCTGGTTCCCTATAGACCTCACTATCACTATACAGTTTTGTCTGCCACGGGGCACACAGTCACATGGGCAAAGGAAGGTTAAAGGGCGACTGATTTCTATTATTCATTTATTTGTGCTGTGCCTTTGCAACAGTGGTGCCGACAATATTACCACTTGGAAATGCAAGGGTTGAAAAAGCTGTCTGTCGCCACTTTAATGCCCTAAAAAATGCTTTAAAATCCTCTTTTTATATTCTTGATTGACAGATATTGTGAATACATTTATAAAGTAAAAGTTTTGGAGATTTTTCACGCTGTTTATTCAACGTTTATTGGTTTTTGAACCAATTAAGAAAGGAAAAAGAAAATCTAATAGAGAAGTAATTATACTGACACACACACACACACACACACATGGCTTCAAAGGTCAATACGCATTTTCTTTCATTCATTCATATTTATTAATGTAATATATTTGATTGAATAGATGTAATCATACGGGACAATAAATAGGCCTACAAAGTGTAAATATGATTTAGGATATGTCACAGTCAAGTACAGATCACAGTAGCAGTAATCTCTTGTCATGGAAACTAACATTTGTAAACTCCTTGTGATTTTTTTAAATCTTATTTAGCAGAATCTGATCCACGTCTGTCAAAGTTTCTAAGTGAGATAATAAACCGGCTCTGTCACTGTCACTCACTAATCTTCATTTCACAATCACAAAAACACAATTTCCCTCGACACAGTCAACTGATAAATGTATTTCCTCTAAAGCCAGTGTCCCAAAATAAGCTCAGATTCACAATGTGTTAAGCGGCGTTGCTGTCACTCCGGCTCTGAGCCTCAAGAGGGCGCTCATTGCCAAAGTGCATGAAGGACACATGTTGAAAAAGCCAGCAGGCTGACAGAGGCGAACATGTGGCTCTGTCCGCTCTTTGTAGTCATGCTGGTCGTGGTCATCCCTGAGGGTCTGCTCCCAGTCATCTTTGTTGTCATGGTGACGGGGGTCTGGGTGCTGATGGGGCTCTGGGTGCTGATGGGACTGGTTACCGTGGGTTTGTTGTTGTTGTTGTTGTTGTTGTTAGTGGTGTTGCTGTTGGACGCTGCACCGGAGGTGGTATTGGACAGCGTCGATGTGATATTACTCGAGGATGGTTTCGATGACTCCTGGAGAAGAAGAAGAAGAAGAAGAAGAAGAAGAAGAAGAAGAAGAAGAAGAAAATACTTTATGAATCAATTTTGGCATTGATTTAAATTACATCCAGGTTTAATTTTTGACATGAATCACATTGGTCAGGAAAAATTCAAGCACAGGCAGTGTTGTAAAAGTACCAGAAAGTCATACTTAAGTACATTGTAACTAAGTATATGTACTCAATTTACAATTTTACACAATTTTGAGTTAATGTACTTGTATTTAATTGAGTATTTTCTGCTACTTTACACTTCCACTCTACATTTTGGAGGCGAATGTCGTACTCCACTACGTTTATTTGCTAACTTTAGTTACTAGTTACTTTGAAGATTACAAGCTGCATCCGAGCCAAAGTAAGATTTAAATAATCGGAAAATTCTTACATACATAGATACATGTCAATACATGCATAATTTCCTTTTACTGTATTTGTGCTCTTGATACTTAAGTACATTTAATATTAAAGTACTTTCCGTAAGCGAGACTTTCACTCATACCAGTAAAGTAATACCTTAACTCGATATCTTTACTTTTACTTGAGTATGAGTACTTTTGGATCCCTCTTACAACACTGCACACAGTAAAGCTATCATGTTTAAAAAAATTACTTCACTCACGGGAATAGTAATTGAGTAAAAGTCAGAGTATCTGATATTAAATGTACTTAAGTATCAAAAGTAATTTTTAGACAATAAATCTAAGTTCATAATAAATTAATTAATCAATTTAAAAATGTGCTGCTGTCGCTCTAGTGCAGCATGCAATCTGCAAAGTAACTCGTAACTAAAGTAATCAAATACATGCAGTGGAGTGAAAAGTACAATATTGCTCAATGTATGCCTCAAATATGTGGTGGAGTGAAAGTATTGAGTGGCAGATAATCAAAATGCTACGAAATAATGTGAAATTACCTCAAAAGTACCTCAAAATTATACTTAATTATTGTACTTGAGTAAATATACTCAGTTACATTTCATCATTAATACGACTTATGTCTTATAGGAGTGAATTTTATCTTTTATTCATGATATCAGAGCTTTTTCATGTGAGAAATCGGCTCATTTAAGTGGTTAAACTAAGAAGCAACTATAAAATCTGAAGAAACTTTAATCTTTTGGATTTAGATTTTTTTCTTCGTCGTGTCTCTGTCTACTTTGAAACCAGTGAGGAAGATCTTTTTACCTGTGCACAGACGAATCCCAGCAGAGTCAGTGAAAACAGCCCCAGGACAATGAACTTCATGTTGGATGAGAGATGATTTCCTCTTGAAGACAATCAGACAGCAGAAGGTATCTTATTTAAACCTCACTGTTTTTTTTTTGTTTTTGTTGTACTTTTCAATCGTATTTCTTTCTTTTCTAACGTCCAGCGCGGTCGAAACACTCCAGTGAGTATCCTTGCCGCGAGCCTTAGCTTTGTAAGCTGTGTCTTTCTTGACTCTGGCTCTTTTATAGGGAAATCAGATTGTTTCACCTGATACCTGTTTCCATTCAGGAAGCCTGGCCTCGAGTCTCCACCCCAGCGATGGACCACAAATGCAAAACCCTCACGCTGAGCCAAATGACATCAATCCAGGTATGGATGTAAGAGATATCTCGTCTCTGCTGTCTTTTTGTTCGGCAAAGCTCCTCCGACCGCTGAGCTGCTGCTGCTGTTGTTTTTTAGCATTTCGTGTCTGTGACTGTCTGCAGAATTTAGGGAGACAGTCACAGATAAGTCGTCTATTAAACATCTTCATCTTCTTGAAAAGAAATGCTACGTGATGATGGCCAGATTCCCCTAAAAATGTCCCTAGATTAGTCAGATATTTGACTTTAATCAAACTCAAATTCCCTATTTAGTTGTAAATTATATTTTTTTCCAAAAGATGTACCCCTCTTTAGGTCAGCTCCAGTTATAACTTTCATCACAACCTACATGCTTACATTGCTCGACTCATAGTTTAAGATACAAATACACAGAAATACATACAACACGATGTCGTTTCCTGAGAGCCCGTCATCGTAGTCAGGACATAAAAGACAAAGCGAAACACTGGAAGGCGGTTCATGACAAAACAGCCTGTTTTTAAAGAGGCAGTAAGTGAGAATTTATATAAAAAGCTTCAAAAATGAACTAAAATGATCAACAGAACACGGAGAAATACAACATCTATGTATTATGTATGCAGAGATAACGACAGCTACGGTTAGCATCGGTAGGTGGTCACTCTGGTGATGCGCGAGTACGAATCTGACAGGTGGCCAATTCCTCGATTCTTGATTCTGTACCCAACACTTTTAGTGTAACGAAGGTTTCGTCAATCTGCATACAGGTAACACGAATATAGACTTAAATAAAACAATTCTAGAGAAGGACGGCTGATCGCTGCGTGTCATTCCCAGATCGTAGACGCCTGGGGTGACTCAACGATCAGCTGTCCAAAGAATTACACCTACAGCACGCAAAAGTCCAATTTTATGTGCATGCGATACTACAATCCTGATCAAGTCATTCTGTTGCCTAAACCCGACCAAATTGCGGACGTTTCGCAAGGCTAAGCGCCGTGTTTACGTCTGTTACCGCAATGACGGGAGTCACCCAATCGTGGATCTGCGCTCCACGGACTTTAACGGGACGGACTGGCTGATTTGACCTTCGATGAAACCCCTTAAATTGTATTTAAAAAAAAAAAAACACTTTCACATGTATTTTGACAATATATTTAAAATCCAATGGCAATTATGTTGTCAATTAACATTTAATTTTCAAAAGAGTACAGAGAAATGTCATATCCTGCTTGTTTACGTTTGTTTCTTGTGATTAAAATGTAGTAGTTTTGACACATTATTTAGTAAGATCGTGTGCAACGGTCTCGGTAAAGAGTGAAATAGAGCTCAGAACAAACAAGGCACTTCATAGCACTGATATGAGTCACAGTAAGAGGGTAAATAGAAGAGATTAAATCAAATATCTCTATTGAGGAAAGGTGAATCTGTGATTTGCTTTCGCCTTTTGCCTTCAGTCCTATACACCGTAGATCAGAACGGAGATCACGGACGCCAGGAGTAGACCGCAGGACCCGGTCAAAGAGGCAGACCCATCTTTTGTCGTCCTAGCTGAAGTTTTGGTAGTGCTGGGCCCGGTGGCCTCAGCTGTAGACTGCCGAGGGGTGCTTCGAGAGCTCGTAGGTGGTCGAGTGGACGTTATGCTCAGCGTGGTGGTGGTGGTGGTGGAGGCGGTGGTGGTGGTGGCGGAGGTGGTTGCGCTTGGAGTTGCAGTCGTGTTTACAGTAGTAGGGCTGGGGGTGGTGCCGGGCAGCGTTGTGGGGTTGTTTGACAGGGTGGTGTTGCTGCTCCCTGTTGAATTTGTTCCCTGTAAAAGAGAACAACAGTTTGCATTGTAGAAGAGAAGAGACCAAGTCGAAAGTGACTTATGTTCTCAGTTTCCTCTCTTAGCTCGGTGGTTTGGGTTTTATGCGTTCAGGGTTTTTTCGAGAATTGCACGGTGATCATTCCCGCCACAATTTCAGTCGATAGAGATGAGGTGTTTAATTTTTGTGGTTCCAGCAGCAATAAAAACCAGTACCGGTAAAATTGTAGAATAAAAAAGAAAAGAAAAAGACTGAGAAAGCAAGATCACTAGCTACCCTGTGCTTTTGCATTTTTATTTGGAACTGGAGTCAGGATGTATTTAGCGTAGCTTAGCATAAAGACTTCCAACATCTCTAAAGCTGAATCTTATATGTTTAACCCATCCATGAACAGAAAGGTAAAATCAACCATTTGTGATTTTTGTTGGGGAGTTAAGCATGCATCATTTGTATGTCGACCTAGTACTTCTGCAGCGTCTTTGGGGTTGCCGATTATTGTGCGCGCACCGAATTTAGATGTTGAGTCTCTGAACAGGAACGATGACGCCAAATCTCACAACCTCACTGTTACCGCCAACCCAGGAAGCTGCACACAATCACTGCGCCTGCCTGTTGTTTGCCAAAAAAGTAGTTTCAGGAAGTAAACTTTCCCTAAAACCACAAACGTTGTGAACAAGGTGTCATAGTGTGTAAATGTAAATGTAGCAGGGTGTTTGGACGGAGGCGATTTACCGTCTTCCCGGTGTTTTTTTGCTACCTGGTCGCTGCCACGCCCTGACTCAAGCTGTGAGACGTACACACCTGAGATCGATATCCAACCTCAGAAAATATATTCCCCGAGAGGTTACATCTGAAATAAACACTGCTGCTGATTCTGTTTATGTATTTTTTTTATTCCAAATTAAATTCCTTCACTACATTTGGGGTCGCAGAAATCCCAAATACAGACTCGGCAACCACAGAGGAACCTGCAGCTTTGCGTCTGCAGCACTTATCGCTGTGCTGAATCCTCCTCCCACCCTCTGTCCTCTCCTTCACACACTGATTTAAAAGTGTTATGATTTCCTGCCCGTTGCCGTAGATAAAGCTTCAGAACACAAATCACAGCCACACGATGCAAAAGGTCAAGCACCTGCTGTTCCAACCCGAGAACATGAGGCTCGGGGACATTAATCCTGCTTTGCATACTGCTGTGGTTTAGAAGAGGCCCGCAGTGTGTGTCTGCCCTCCACTAATTGTTCCCTAACTGCACACGGGCGTATCTACACCGTCGTCTTTGTTGTGTTTCATCTTCCCTGTCGTTCGAACCGACGTTCCGTTTTTTCCTGATAGGTCGTATCTACTTGATCTGGAAATCTGAGCGCTCCGGTGACTCACCTCGGCGAAAAGAGGGAAAGACAAAGTAAAGTAGGTCTGATATATTCAGTTTCACGGATTTATAGCAGCGGAGGATTTATTAATACATTTCCCGCTCATGATTACAATAGAGCAGGGGAAATCTGACCTTACAGGGTTGAGTGAAAAACTGTTTTTCATAAGGGAAATTCGGCCAAAGGTTAAATAAATCCATTGACTGACGCTCAAAATCATAGCAATTTGGCACAAATTGTAAGTAACAAATGCTTTTTTCTAAAAAAAAATGATGAAAATAAATACCAAAACACTGCAAACACAAAATAAACTACTGTTTCTGAGGTCAAGTATGAACTTTCAATTGCCAATTTTAAGCCAACATTGATGGAAAGTCGTTTAAGTGCTCAGAAAAAAGCTCCACAACAGCTTTTAAAAGGCCCTTATGATGACTAATGTTTCATAGCTCGAGAATGAACTCATTATTTTTGTTCTCATTACTTTATTTATTATTTGGCTCCTAATTAAGTGTTTCAGTTTTGCAAGGTGAGTGTTTTTTTTTCCCTGTACAAAACAAAGTCCAAACACAAAAATCCACCGCCTGAATACAAAAAAAGCTCTATTTGCGTAGACATTGAGATGCATTTAAATGTTTCATTTACCTGCTCGACTCATTTGAATGCCACCATACTTACGTCGGAAAAACAAAGAGGCAGTTTGCTTTGCGTTCATGTTCCAGATACGTAAATCAGCTGTCCACTTAATCGGAGAGGCTGAACTGCTCCGTCATCACTGATCCATCAAACTCAGGCCAAAAAAAGAAACAAGAGTCCAAAGTGTCCCTTACCTCAACGCAGCCCACTGACATGAAGGTCAAACAGACACAGAGGATGAGCATCCTTGTTTTCTCCATCTCGAGCTTCAGCTTCTTCCGTTCCCCTCGTTCTCTATGGCTGTCCCCACCTTCATGTCCCACCTTTTATACCTGTCGGCTCTCCACAGCACGGACGCTGATAAGAAAGAGGGAAAAAAAAAAAAAAGTCCCTGACAGTTCTCTGGAGCAGTGTTACTGCTAAGAGAGAAGTGAAGTGAATGAATCTGATATGTAAATTAGAGTTATAGCATGAGAAATGGCTCACACTGAGGTGTAAAAAGTATACCGTGCTGCACGTCTTCTCTGCAGCTAGAGTTTCAGCTTGTTTTTACCAAAATACCTTCCTGTTCGGCCCTGGAGAATAAAGCGCCACGATGAATAAACGTCGAGGGGAACGTCCCACATTATAAAGCAGCACCATATCATGTTACCACATTTTATCCCCGCTTAAATAGATTGTTCAGGATCATGATAACAGGCCTGGGTGTTCCCTATACACCTTTATTCTGCAGCTGTAATGCGTACCAGCCGCTGCAGCTTCGGTCTGTGTGCGTTTACGCTCTGTTAACTTGCTAAAATGTGCTCCTGGAGACATCTACTGTAGCATGTGTTGGTGTTTTGCAGTTGTTTATATGTCTGTCTGTCTGTCTGTCTGTCTGTCTGTCTGTCCGTCTGTGGACAGATTCCTGTCAGCACAACAGTGTCACGGCTGTCAGTGGGGCCGACAGGAGGGGCCGGACCTCTTCACACACTTTACGGCCCGGTCCACAGCAGTTTTGAGTATTCTGCCAGGTGCTTATGTCTGTCTGTCCGTCCCTTCTTCTGTCCGTCCATCTGTCTGTCTGTTTGTCTGTCCCTCCATCTGTCTATCCTCCTCTGGCTGTCCATCTGCCTGTCTGTCCGTCAGCCCATCGGCCCATCCGTCTGTCCGTCCAATCATCTGTCAGTTTGTCTGTCCATCTGACTTTCTGTCTGTCTATGCATCTTTCCATCAGTCCCGCCATCTGCCCATGCATCCGTCTGTCTGTCCATCCGTCTGTGGTCCATCTATCTGTCTGTCCATCTGTCTTTCTGTCATTCTGTCCATCTGTCCGTGCATCTGTCTGTCTGTCTGTCTGTCTGTCCATCTGTTTGTCTGTCTGTCTGTCTGTCTGTCTCTTTCTATCAATCCGTCCCTCTCTCTGTCTGTCCATCACAAATTTCTTAAAACAAAAAAAATCTGACAAAACTCGAATTTCAAGAGTTAAAACGGAACAACTGATCAAACTGATAGAAGAACAGTGACTGCCAGATTATTGATGATGAGAATCCACAGTGTGATCTGTGGAGGCTCAGCAGGAAACGTTGAGTAACCTCTGAAAGTTTGTTTTCCTCCGCTCTGCAACCAGTGAGCACTGAACTGAGCCACTCTGTAATCAGATACAGTTATAAGTTTATAATTGAAGAGGACACAGTGATCGTGGGTCAAAAGAAAAACTTGGTTTGTTTGAGCAAAGACGTTTTAAACTTCTGTCTTCTGGCAATTTGTAATCATTATTTTCTTGTGCCGTGCATTTTTAAGGAAACAGAAACTAACCGCGCCTCTTCAGATTTCACTTTTCACTTTCGGCCGAGCCCAGATAAACTCAAGTGCATAAAAAGGAAAAATCGCTGTGACGCGATAAGGCAATCCACCTTAAAATGTAGGTAACCACAGAAACTCACCGCCGCAGGGTTACGCTGATAACACAACAATTCTATTTTGCTCACTTTGACATTTTTCCGTCCCACTGGACTTTATTTTAATGGAAATTTGGGGTTAAAAAGGCATGTTTGATTTCACCTTGCCTGTTGACCAGCGGCTGGCAAAGATCCGTTGGAACAACTGAAGCAATCGGAAAGGAATGTGCCTCTGTGGTGTTTGAGTTTTGATTAAAAAAACTGGCATCTTATCACCTCCAAAGGAACAGAGCAAGGATGTGACAGCCTCTTTTGCACTTATGCATGAAATGCCAATCACACTTTGGTACTGGACTTTGTTTCAACTGTCCCTCAGTACTAACATCACATAAAATAACCAATCCTGGAAAATACATACCTTTGGTGTGTAAAAATGTATCTTACCATAAAAATGTGACGAAAGGAAAAGTACACAGACAATCCCTCTCATTCTGATTTTATAAGGTTAAAGATGTCAGAGGGAAGGGTGGGACAGAAAGGCTTCAAGTGATAAGTTAAACAGTTCTCACCTGGGCTCTAAGAAACGTTAAGCAAGCACCGTAGTCCACAAATAGACCCCACGAACTCACTTAACATATGTGTATATGCCGGTGATTGAAGGGCAAGGGTCAATGCAAACCACAGCTTTATCAGCTGTGTGATCGCCGTGCGCTGCATGTTTCCTGGAATCGCACATTTCACTGTCCCTTCAGATAAGCCAAAGCCCCGTCATCAGTGATACCCAAAGCTACTGCAACTGCTTGTTGTCACATATGTTACAAGAAAGAGTTTAACATTACACCGTTGGCTTCCTCGCCTTGCCCCGATATCTTCTACGTTGCCGTGTGACATCTTTATCTGATGAGTTAATGATTGCATAATGCAATGGATGATGTATAAACCGAAGAACGATCCGTCTAATGAGACGCGTCGAATTCCTCGTGATCGCGCTGCTTCTCAAGGTGAAAGGAGAAAACTGAGCACAGATGATGTGGCTGATTTTCATTCTAACGAGAGCAAACAAGCCATGTTGGCCTTTGTTTAGCGAGTGTAATGCTTACCATCTTAGTTTGGCATGTTAGCGTGCTAACATTTGCTAATGAGCGACACGCAACCTACAGGGGAGTTTGATGGGAATGTCTTTAGTTAGTTGCAGATATTTGGTCATAAACTAAAGACTTGATGATGGTAACAAATCATGGAGGCCAGTAAAAGCTGTTGGCTGTTGTTTTTTTTTTAAAGGAGAGGTTCACCCAGAAATTGGAATTCAGTCATTATCTTCTCACCCACATGCTGATGGAAAGTCGGGTGAAGTTTCGCGGCCCACAAAACATTTGTGGAGCTTCACAGCAAAACAGTGTTGCAACCTTTGAGTGCGCACCGTAGTCCACGAATGGACCCCACGAACTCACTTAACATATGTGTATATGCCGGTGATTGAATGGCAAGGGTCAATGCAAACCACAGCACACTCTCCTCCCTACATCATCACACAACCTAAAAACCCAGAGAGGTAAAACTGGTTGGTCCGGTAGCTGCACAGCCAAGCCTTTGTCGCGCTTTATCAGCTGTGATCGCCGTGCGCTGCATGTTTCCTGGTATCGGATATTTTACTGTCCCTTCAGATAAGCCAAAGCCCCGTCATCAGAGATACCCGAACCTACCGCAACTGCTGCAATATTTAATTTGCTGCCCTATATATATTTTTTCTTACACATGTTCGCAGGATCATCTCAGAATCTACTGCATTTATGTATCATTACATTGTTGTCTTCCTCGCCTTGCCCCGGTCTCTTCTACATTACTCTGGGTCATCTTTATCTGATGAGTTAATGATTGCGTAAAGCAGTGTTTCATTGCTTTGCCGTGAAGATGAGAGAATGCAATAAGTAGAGGGAGGGGTCTCGTAAATATTTCATTTGATGCTCAGAGAGAGAGGAAAATGTCCTGTAAACTCGAAAGTACATTTCTACAAAAGTAAACAATGGATGATGTATGAACTGAAGAGTGATCCTTCCTACAAGACGTGGAATTCCTCACGATCGTGCTGCTTTTCGAGGTGAAAGGAGAAAACAGATGATGATGTTGGCCTTTGTTTAGCGAGTGTAATGCTTGCCGTCTAAGTTTAGCATGTTAGCGTGCTAACATTTGCTAATGAGCGACACACAAAGTACAGGTGAGTTTGATGGGAATGTCATTAGTTGTCATTAAAGACCTGATGATGGTAACAAATGGCTTTTGTTTTTAGTTGTTTTCAAAAAAGTCCCCATCTACTTCATCTGTTTTTACGAGAATACTCTTTTTTCTGTGGAGCTCCAGAAATGTCTTATGAACCGCAAAACTTCACACACCTTCCACTGGCAATTGTCATTCTTGGGTGAACTTTTCCTTTAAGCCTTTAGAGGAGTTCTTCAAAAACATCAACATTAAGATGATGACCACTGTCTCTGATGCCTGCCTGCAAACCAAATCTCCTTCAGGACACTCATCAAGATCTACATCAAAGATCAACATTTATGGAAATAGTGGAGTACCTAAAACAAAGCAAGGGAGCAGAAACAAAACATCCCAGCAGAGTCAAATCAAGGTGCAGCCGAGCAGGGGAGGGTAAAATATCTTCACAGTCGATTTAGCAGTTGTTTATTCTGATTCTTTGTTCGGTTCGTGCTGGTTTCTTTGCACTCAATTTGATCAATTCTGGCCTTGAAAATAGAAGCAAACAGTTTTTTCAACAAAAAAAAAAAATTCTTGCACACGGAAATGTTCCTGGACACTGAGAAATAACGTCTTCAGAAATCCAACCTTTAGCTTATCAAGTACTGACTCATGTTACTCACGTTACCTAAGGTCAATGGGGAAGGGCATTTCGAGGCTATAAAACGATATCACAGGAAAAACAACATGTACTTCCTTAAAACTCTTGGCCAGTCGCAACAGCAGAAACCTTTCATCTTAAGTAAACACTGACGAAGTCAGGCAATGAATGATTTGGCATTATTGGACGTCACACTCTAATGACCTTTGCTTAACTCCAATATTAGTACTCGATTTATATAATCTCTTCACTATAATCTATAAAACAGTGGTTTAGGTTTATATAAAATCATCTTGGCAGGTCGGGGTATAGGTGGGTTGCAGGGGTCAGTGCAAAAAGAGTTGGTGGGTTAATGAGTGACTGAGTGTTGCTGTTATGCAGGACATAATATTGTAGAGCAGTTCTATTAATCTCACAAGCTAAAGGTTGCCACACTTAATGTTGCTTATTTCACATTTCATCCATACTATTGCCAAGTAATAATATTCTAAATATATATTAAATGTTATACTGTTTCTTGCAGGTATTTTGCATGCTGTTATATCTTTAAAAATCTCTTGAGCAGTAATGTAAAAGTACGTAAAGTGCACACTTGTGTTCAAATATTGGGAAAAGTAAGAGTCACCCATTCAAATTGTACTTAGATAAATTCCTTTAGTATCCGATATAAATGTACTCAAGTATCAAAAGTCCAAGTCCAAGTAAATTATACATACGTATATGTATACTATATGTATGTTTGAACTGTGCTACTTTGGTTTGGTGAAGCTTACACTCTGCAAAGTAACTACATGTTCACATCAAATACACGTAGTGGATTAAGAAATACAATATTTGCCTCAAAAATAGGTAGAAAGTAGCAGAACGTGGAAAAAACTTAGTTAATGTACTCAGTTACATTCCATCAGTGTAACCGAGTACATTTAATCAATTACTGTACTTTTTATAGTTTCCATTTTCTGCTACTTTATACCGTTTTAGACACATTGTCTTGACCTGACAGTATCATTCTATTATATATAACTCTCCACTACACATAGTCAAGAACATATATTTCTTTATTGTGTGTATTTAATATTATACCTTATAACTTTATTTATAAAGCTCAAAAAGGTATATGATCTAAAAACACCTCTGCACACATCCATAACTGCTGTGTAAGGTGAGGTTGACCCACTGTCTCCATTTTGGCTCCATCTAGTGGCGGGACATGGCTCTTTCTCCACCCGGAAGTGACGCAATGAAAACAAAAACGTGCGGCGCTTGCTGAAAGAAATCAGCGGGACGGTCTCATTATGTCGTATTTAAAATAATAAATCAAACAGACGTTATTTTTGGGCAGCTACTGCAGCGAGCCGGAGATATTTGGACCGCATTTTTCTCACAGGAAGTTGATTCAGGTAAGCTGTTTTCAGCACTCGCCGCCAGCTCGCTAGCAGGCTAACAGCTAACTAGCTTGCCTTTCTATGAGACTTTCCATTGAGAATTGCTAATGCTAGCCTGTTTAGCCACAAAGATGAGCTCATGTCAGGGATCAGAAACTGTGTTTAATAGTTTACTGCGTACGAGAATAGAAGTTGTGGGTTTTGATAACAGTAGAAGTCTACGCATCGTAGAAAGAGTGACGTCGCATCTTCAGGAAATATTTAATATTATTATTGTGAAGCTCTTTTAGTTATTCCAGTGAATGAAGTTCTGACTACTCAAACTACATGTTCGGGCTCTTTATCAAGCTATCACCCACTAAAATCAATTTTTCCCAGTAGATTGATTTGGTGATGGCAGCCTCATTACCTCAGAAGCCAGGGATGGCAGGGATGCCCCCACAGCAGCAGCAGCAGCCCCACCTGCCCCCCGGTGCTGCCTCGGCCCCAGGGCAGCAGCCCATGCCCCCACAGGGAGCCCTGAGGGAGATCTCCCCGGTGTTCCTCTGTCGGATCGGACAGGAGACTGTGCAGGACATCGTCACACGCACCATGGAGATCTTCCAGATCACAAGAGCTACGCAGGTACTGGACATAAGACTTTTAGATAGCTAACACAATATTTTGAATGGACGGGGAGCGCCTCATGTTTCTGTATGAGATGCTATTATCGTGTGAATACCATTGGCAGGATCCCCTGTTAATAGACCAAGGGTCTTGCCCTCAGGAGAAACCTCATGATTTCTGATTGTCAGCACAGAATAACCAGTTTATTAGGCAAATCTTTACAAGCTGATGCAAACCAATTAAGAACCCTTCAACAAATCATTTGACTGTGAAGTCTTTTCATCTGTTATTGAGAGAAGGTGTCACAGAGGTGTTGGTACTTTGCCATGTTAGTCTTAACTCAGTCTTGCTTTTGCATTGAACTGCATTGAAATGTTTTATGATATATTTTCAAGGCCTGAGAGTAACCCTTCTTTTCATTATTGTTATGTAGAGATCACTTTTTTCGGCAATAAAGTCTCATCTCAAGGTCCACTTGCGTGCCTGCTCTGCAGCTTTTGTACCGTTTCTTGGGAAAAAGATGATGTTAAAACCTCTAGACGTAACCTTTAGGTACGTTTTTTTTTGTGTTTGAAGTAATTGTCCACAAATTATCCACCTCTGTCTGCATAGATATGTGGGACAGAATATTATAATTCAGTATTGCTGTTCAGTTTTAGGTTTTGTTTTGTTTTTGTTGTATCGTAAAATACAATCTCCCTATCAGGTTTGTGTGGATGTCAACTGAGTGGCTGCTGTTAGAGGGATTCTCTGTCGTCTGTCAGTCCGGATTTGTCCCATCCTCCTCTCTGGCGTATCTGCTTGGCATTCTTGTCAGCATCAATGTCACTCACCTCTCCATCTCCACCTGATCCGTGTCTCTAATTGTGTCTCCCTGTGTGTCTCTGTGTGTAACTCGCCTCTTCCTGCTTGTCGATGTGCATTAAACGGAGTCCGTCTTTTTTTCCTGCACGGCAAACTCTCAGCATCAGGACCAGGGACTCGTCGTGCATTTAAACCCAAGAGAGACACATCAGTATCTAAGTGCTGTTATATCTAAAAAGACACTAACCCAGGAGGGAGAAACATTCTGCACTGTGTCTTACAATATCAACCTCTGACTGAACAGGAAATGGAAAGAAAATGTAAAAAAAAATGAGTCAAGTTTAAGCTGTTTTCTGCCCCTGACTAATCTTGATATCCGCACATTACACTGCCATCTGAGCCAAAAATGTTAACGACCCTTAAACTGATGAGAGACGCTGTGTGTCTTTTGATTTAGCTTCCTAACGGTGTGACCCAGAGCCAGGCGATGTACCAGGACCGCTTCGGGAAGCTCCAGGAACACCTGCGGCAGCTCGCCCTGCTGTTCAGAAAGCTCCGTCTCCTGTACGAACGCTGTGTGGAGATGACCTCCGACCTGCAGGAGGGGCCAGCAGAGGTCAGGAAGGAACCAGACATTTCTGTTCAGATATTTGAAACCATGTGTTTGTTCATTCAAACGTTCAGCCTTTTCAGGAAATGGTGATATTGATAATTACAGCTTGAACCTAACCTGGCAACCAGACTAATCTGCCAAGCTCATGTTTTATTTGCTCTGGCAGATACGTCTGGCCCCCTAGATGGATTTACCTGAGACGTCATTTGTGTCGGGCCAATTTAATCAATATGAGGCATGTTTGAAACGATGATTGACAGGAGCATCACGGGTACAGATTTGAAAAGACATAGATCCTGACATTTTTTACTGCTCTGACTGGTTGTAGGTCTATCCAGTTGCGTCCTGTCTACAGGCCTGTCGATGCTCACAAAACTCACATCGAACTGGCAAAGTTGGCAGTGGTGACTCTAGTCTGTTTATTGACTGAAGCGTTTTCAGAAACACATTGTGTTTTACTCTTAGGCTGTAATTTGAGAACGTATTTTGTCCTGCTTAAAGATGTAACCAAGAGCTGCCCCAACATGCACGTGCCATTTATTGTGTCGTCACAAATTTCTGATTGGTTCTAGGTCGTGTGTCATTGCTCTGATTGGTTTCAAGGCTAATCCAATTGCATCCAGAGGCATTTGGAAATCAAAAAATGAATTGATTGGTGTGATGCCAGGCTAGCGTGACACACCTATAATAGAATACTAACAAGACAACTAATTTAACTCTTTCTGTATTTGCAAAACTGGAGTGCATACTTCTCTTTCGATCAGTTTTCTTTCAGTGTTGAACACAAACACATTCACAGACAGGACTGGGGGGAAAGAAACAAATCTTTTTTGTATGTGTTTTGTGTCCTCAGATTCTGCCGTATGTCGGGGAGGAGCTGGTGTCGGTCAGAGTGGAGCCCTGCAGCCCTGCTGTCAACCAGGAGAGAAAAGAGGTTCTAGAGGTATGTTCCTGTCTTGTTTTTGTCACAAGTAATAATTCACATGTATTTCTTTTCTGCGTTAGAGCACTGAGTGAAGACGGCTGCTTCTCCCAGCTACTCAGGCTACTATTTATTTCTATTGTTTGGCTTCCCATCAGGCTTTGGAGGAACACAAAACAAGACTAAATATTTAGCTTTAAGTAAGCAGCCCCCCTGTAAATGCCTCTAGGTGGCAGTGCTGACACAGATCAAGGGTATGGATGACATGCAGAAACATAAAAAGCATCATGTGCAGCTTAAGTAAATGTTAAGAGTCAGGGGTTCGTTTTATAAACATTAGAGCCGATATTCCAGGGAGATGAAGATTTCAGGTGCCACCAGGCAGCCGGTGGCAAAATTGTGGAAGATGTTGGCTTGAGGCTGTAGGCTTGTTTGATTAGTCAACGATATTAGTAGCAAACCAGTTAAAAATAATCTTTTTTACTTCCTTTTAAATCCTCCAGCGGGTATAATCCTGATAAGCCTCAATTATTGATTCACGTCTGTACAGAGTAAACTAGGTTCTGTCCTGGTTTGTTAAGATTGTAAGGACGGTAAATGCAAAAGCTGTGGTGCTTTTAAGATGTTCTACTAATGGATGTCTTGTGGTTCATCTGCAGAAGGTCCGTCAGAAGAACCACGAGATGAAGGTTCTGATGGATCAGATGAGGAACCTGCTGTGGGACGTCAACGCCATGCTGACGCTCAGGAAATGATAGCTCCACTCGATCCTATCAGAGACGCACTCCTGCATGATGGCAACGACCAGGTGAAATAAGGGAATTTCTGTTGGATTTTGAACACGGGACCTTCCACTTCCACACCACCTTTTTCGCTGGCACTTCTTCACTGACATTCACAATTCACTCGTCGTTCACCTAAGAACCTCTGCTGTTTACTATGTATTATATCGAAGTTGTTGAGGGGGGGAAACAAAATGAAAAAAAAGGATGAAAGAAGCTCGTGTCATCCTGATGCACTCCAGCTCCAGGAATCATTTTCTCTTTCGCACGAGGCAGCTGACAACCCACTTTTTGTTTGCCAAGAGAAAGCTGTTATTTTGTCACTCGGTGTTTATTCAAATAAGTTACTGACTCCTGTTTTCATAATATTTAGATAATGAGTAGAAACCTGTAATGCCTCAGGTGAAAACACAAGTTTTCTTAAAACACTGTATTCATGGTGTTTTTGCCCCCGGGTGCTGACTTGACACCAAACAGACTTGAATTCATTGCAGGTAATTGCAGAAAGCGCAGAAGCTGATCGTGCGACTGTGTTTACAATAGGAACAATTGCCCTTATTAAGCTCTGTCAGTTGTAAAAACACTATGGGTTCAGCATTCAAATTAGCCCCTTGGCAGCTATGTATCTCAGGTGCTTTGTACAAAAGTGTGTGTGTGTGTGTGGGTATGTGTGTGTGTGGGTGCGCGCATGTGCTTAATGAGATTAGCTTCCTGAGTGCTAGACAGCACACCTGTTTACCCCGAGGGTGTTGAGACGTGCTTGCCTGTGAATTTATTTTTGTAAACTGTTGGACGAAAGATAAACCCCACTGGGTCATTTCTGTTTTGTATAAAATAAACTTTTTTTTTTAAAAAATAAAAAATTCCGAGCATATATTTTCAAGTCCTGCTTCTGAATTCAGGCTTGGCTGGCTCAGACTGCGGAATGAGCTCCATTGTTCCAGTTCCAGCGCTTAAGGGCCGATGTGGGACTGCATGATCTCCTCGACAATGGAGATGATGTATAAATACATCAAGGCGTATCCACCGACACATAATGATGCATATTCCGACCCTGACCCGTGTATTTATCCTCCCTTTTACATACCAACTCAGTGTAGTGCTCCCACACTACAACACGGCATCAAAGACAATCCCAGAGTCACAAAAACTCAGGGGACGTGTGAGCGAGCTTCGCTTTTGATTGGTGTAATTGTATCTGGAATCATTTCACAGCTAATTCAATCTGCCCAAAAGGGTTTTTCCGTTTAAGTCTGTGCTCATAAAATAAAATCCCAGGATTTCTTCTGTGTAAGCAGGGACATGCTACTCGCCACAAATTATCAGTGTACCCGTTGGATGGGAAAATGTGCTTGCCTCAGTGTATATGAGCTGCATATGTTTACACAATATGAAGTGGGGGCTGCTGGTAATTTTCTATGAATTGTTAAAATGGAGAGTAGGAGTATGCTTAGTCGGGAGTAAAATTAAAAACGATTAGTCAGTCAGTGGAAAATCAGATTTGCAAACATTTTGATAACTGATATGTTGTCTAAGTCAGTATTTCTGCAGCATTCCATGGTGGCGAATGGAATAACTTTTGGTTGGACAAATTCTATCCATCCATCCTGTTTTTTTTTCTACCTATTCTGGGCCAGGACAGACTAAACAGGGTATTCCAGACGTCTCTCTCATCAAAAAAACCCTTTCCAGCACCTCTTCGGGGATCTCAAAGTCCCTCTAGCGAGTTCTGGGTCTGCCTTGGGGTCTTTTGCCAGTTGGTCATGCCTAGAAAATCAGCGAGGAATAATGGCACTTGGGCAGACCGCTCCTGTTCGCCAGATCTGAAGGCCCATAGCATGGCCACATGTCAGCAAAGAGCGAACCGAAAATAAACCAGAACTGGCCCAAATCTGGGCCACAGTTCATTCTGTTCTGGTGGGCTAGATCTGGCCCAGACCCAAGTGCCATCATTCCACACGGTATGTCGACCCAATTCGGGTGTCTAGTACAGTTTGCTACCTGGGAAAGGGAGGCGCTCAGAGTTCCACGTTGCTAGGAACAGTCTGCGACGGCAGCGGTCAGGACACCCACACATTGCACCTGACACCATCACCTGTCCCTGCTCGTGGTAGTGAGCCCACAGTGCAGCAGCTCCATGGTGTTTTGGCCGGGCCAGGCCCCATGTGATAAGACTTGGCTAGCCACACACTAGCTGGCCCGCTCCACTCCCGGTTCCGGCTCCAGAAGGGGGCCCCAGTTGGTTGGCCTAAAGCAATGTGAGAAAGTCACCTTGGTGATGGGCATAGGTGCAGTACTAGTGGTGACTGATGGACCTGCTGAAGGATGTTCGATGCACAGGACATTCATTCATGTATACAGGACCTGTATAAAGTATTTTTTTTCTTTGCTTTTCCTACTCTTTCAGGTTTTCTATGAAAAAGAGTGATAATCTCATTCTTGGCATGCAGAAATTGGCCTCACTGATATTGTTTTTCTTTTCAAGTATCTTAAAATGCATCACGAGGCAGTGTGCTTCTTTAATCTCTGATGAAAAACATATACATCCTTGACTTCTTTGAAAAGACTGTATGTGCCAAGAAGGTGGAAGAAATGTAGCACCATGTGTTTGCATTTATAAATCATTTTATTGGTTTAACAGTTAGAATTTTGATGTGAAATGATCTGTTTCCACGGCAACAGTCCCTTTCGCAGTAACGAAGCTGGGACACACATTGACAGCTGGTGGAGTGCATGGCACCAATGCAAGTCCCTTGGGTGCTTCTGGCGTGAGATAGCCATTCACTTTCTCATTGTCACGCCAATGGCACCGTCATCTGCAGTGTTCACACGCGTTCCTTGTTGCTGTCCAATATAGACTGTCCTTTCTCAATTAAAGGCCCAATCGCAGAGACTCTTTCAAGGCCCCTAAACGTCCTCCTCTGTTGTCCCACCAGACTCATGGAGGAAGGAGAATCATCTGAAACTCCTGAAACTTTTATAGGCCTCTTTCTCTTCGTATTAATATGTATAAGTCCAGAACAGTCCGCCAGGGTCTGTCTGATGATTGTATTATGTCCTTTTCACAAATGGACCACTTTGTCCACACCCCACGCAGTCTTGACTGTCCCATCTTGACTGCCTACCATTGATTGGTCCATTTGACTGTCCAAAAGGCCACTAGACAAGACCTCCATGCTTCCCAGCCTTTCTGTCCGTCACTTTCACGCTCTCTCCAGGTCTTTGTACTTCTTGCGCAGGACAGACACTTGATCTTTGAAGAGCACGGGGTCCAGGCGAAACTGAGAGTGGACCAGAGGCATATAGCCAAACCAGTTGGCGAAGGTGTTGACACACTCCTGCCGCTGGTTGAAGTGCTCCGGGTTGGCCCAGGGGACACTCTTTGTACCCTAGGAGGTAGAACAGGATACAGTCAGTCACCATCCAGTGCTGGTGACCTAAACACAAATACAAAAAAAAAAGACTAATGGCTGCTTACCTGTGGACTGGGCAACTCTTTGTACTGCTTCCTTTGGGCCACTTTGATTGGCGGCAGGTGGGTTACAGCAGAGACCAGGAAGTTCATGAGGATGTCCTCACAGTTGGAGGTGTGATCCACCAGAGTCCGCAGAGACTGGGGTAGGTAGTGGGAGAACAGGTAGTGGTAGTACCTGTGGGTAAGTCAAAATGTGTTACACATCAATGTTTTAAATGTTATTAGAACATTTAAAAAATCGGATTCCTTGGGACTTAAGCATTCAGGTTATTCTTGTTATCAGTGAAAAAAACACAGCCAGTACAGGCTAGAGCTATGGAACATTAAATCATCCATCTTTGCTCACTACATCTTGTCCACTCTTAGAGTCAGATGTGCGTAGACTACAGATTCCTAACCAGTGTTGTAGTCATGACCACATAAACCCGAGTGTATCGAGACCCAGACAGGACCAAGACATTGAGAAATTGAGACAAAATTCCAGACTAAGACCAACGCATGTCGCACACCGCATGACACACTTTAAAAATGTTTACAAAATGTGCAACATGCAAACCATAGGCACTCCTAGAATTGATCTGAAAGATCCACATTCGCATAAAAACACCCACAAAAGACAACATTTCCCTTTTGTTGACAAAATATATATGTATGTGAATGTCTAAGCATACCATAAGAAATGTCCTGATAAAGTGATCAAAAAGAAAATACAAAGAAATACAAAGACTAAGGTCCTGAACTCAACTTAAACTTTTACCTAATGCAATCCAATTTTTTGTGCAAGCATCAGTGCTATCCCTGCAGTTGTCGTCTTGACTGGTTCCAGAGTCTATTTTTGTCCGAGACAAAACCAACACCTTCAAATAGTGGTCTTGAGACGAAGACCGATTTTAGGTATTACAACACTTTTAAGAACTTTTTTTTTTTAAACACAAAACTGTGAAATTATTGGTTATCTTATTGTTATCGGCTATGAGAAGCAGGTTATTATTGGTGTTGGCTGAAAAAAAAGAAGTACAAAGATGCAGTTTATTCTCTGTTATGTATAAACAGTTGATATAAAGAAGGCAATTTTCTCTTGACATGAGCACGAGTGATTTTGCTGCAGGCGTTCTTCACCCTATGTGTAAATTTATTTAGTTTTAAAACGACTAAATGGCACTGAATTTAAAAATTGACGACAGGATTTCGCATTCCGGTCATGTACCATATAGAATGATCCACGGGTGTCCTTATGTAAAGAAGAGGAGTAATTAAAGAGATGTGAAAAAAGGATATATTTAAAGAAAAATTCTGTGTTATTTTCACATCTCCCACCAGACACATCGCTTCGTTATTCCTCTTGCAGGAATATTTTGTCACATCTGTCAAGAGTGCGCAAAGCCTGATGTTCTGTCTCACTATTATTAGTCTCGAATCACAATTCCAGCCTCTTGTGCCTGCTCTCACATGACATAAAATCTCTTTACACAAGCACATCAGCTAAACCCCCCACAGAATTTTACAGAATAAACGCAATTCATCTGAGGTGGAGGCCAGGCGACCGGCAACTGTAGGGTTAAGAGGCATGGGAACATCGACAGAAGAGGAGATGATGTGCTGTATGTTGATGATATGTATCTGGGACGAGTTAACCGTTTCACCGCCAGTGGGATTTGATATTTATAGTGCACAACAAACTGAATCCCCGTGGTGGTACAATACATACGCTCTCCATTCTTTCCATTTTTCCCTAAGACTGGAGATTTAAGTGCAGCGCTTTCCATTTAGCTTGTCATTTTACATGCCGTTTGTTGGACCTGGCACCTGTCACGGTCTTCTTTTGAATATGTTTTGTGCTCGGGAAGTAAAATTAACCACAATTAACTTTATGTCAATTGTATTTTGTTATATTTAATGGGGATTTTTTTTTTTTGCAAAGCAGCCCCACTGTGAAAAAAGCCATTTGTCACATCCATTTGCTAATACAATGTAGGGTAAGTAGTCAGATAATTTGCATTTAAAAGACTCAATTGAGGGTTCTCACAATGAGAAAAAGGCAGGTTTTAACTGACTGCTCATTGTCATTTCTCTGTTTAAGTGGTGCAACAAGCATTTGAGCTAATGCAGATGGGCCTCGCAAATATCAGTGGGCCGAACCGACGCGGCCGTAAAGATTCAAATTAGCATGACAAGGAGGTGTTTTCATAGAAACTGCCGACGGAAAACGACCACTTTTGTCTGAAAATGTCACACGGTGTCGGCAGCTTCTACAGTACCCTGTATGTGAGGTAATTACAGCCACATTGTGCGAAGCCTCGCATGTCTTTGCCGTTGAACATATCGAATTCAGGCTTTATCGAATTAATCAAACTGCATGAAGTAATCCGTGAACTCACACCTACACATATTATCCTTGATACTACTTAATCTGTTTGTCATTTATTGCTAATTATGTTCGGCGCCATCTCATTGTGCTGGCTTCCGCTGCAATTTATGACCTTGTCCCTTGTTTTTAGCTGTTGATCTCAGTTGCACAACCAATATGAATTCTGTATGTGTGCAGGGAACTAATCGTTAAACAGAGATGGCAACCTTGGTCAGACGGTCGGTTCACAACTTTGGTGGGTTGCTGTTGAATACTAACAAATAACCTCCCCCAATTCTTACATGCTAGTTTTAGCCTGTTAGCTTGGTTGCAGGTAAAATGCAACAATGCTAACATTTTTGTTTAGTTTTTATTATTTAGTGAGGTATGTCTGTTGCAGACAACACAGGAAGTGACAGCACGATAACACTGGAAATCACGTACGTGTTACTAAGTTAATGTTGTGAAAGGATCACAGTTTGGTTAAGTTTAGGCACAACGCTGATTTTGTATTGTATTTTTAAGATTTCCTTTTTTTATATATTCTTTTTTGGAGCGCTTGGATTGCCTTAGTAATCACCAAAACTGATAGGTCAAGGCAGAGGACAAGGGATGTGGTCGGGAAGATCATACACGGGATTGACACACATGAGACTTGGGAGTTATTTCAACAAAATCCAGGACATATTTCTCTTTTTCACCATTCTTAAATATCCTGCTATCGCCAGAAGAATGGCATGTAATACAAACGTAATACGAATCCCTGAAGTGTAGAATTAATCATGTTGAAATCTTTTGCTAATGAGGTGCACTGAACGTGTTGTGGCCCTGAAACACGTCTAGCAACCTTCGCTCCATTCAGCTCAAAGCAACACTACACGGCAGTAGACATTTTTTAATATGTTTTAAAATAACAATTAAGAGGTAAAATATGAAAAAAGCAAATAATAAGTCGCTCTGGATGCCATTTTTCCATGTAGCTTGCTACTGTCTGTGGGTGTACCTGTGGTAGAAGGCAGCTCCAGTCAGGACGATGGAGTAATCGTTGGTCCATTTAGAGGTGTAGCCCCAGGCGCGCTTCAGGGGGTCCCAGAAGTGGCTCCGGGGAGGGTAGCCCACGATCCGCTCGGGGAAGCTCCTCCACACCAAGAAGGCAAAGTTCACCTGCAAGTGCAGAAATGGGGACACTCAAGACATCGTTGCGACTTCTTCATGAGTATTGATTTCTGTATACATGCAGTTCAGCTGTATTTTTATTGATAACACACCTCGCTGGTCAGCAGGACAGTATCCTCGTCCAGACTCAGCACTGCTTCTGTCTCTATGGCAACGTGAGGTAGAAACCGACTGGTGGTCTGAGAGAGAAATACAGTAGTGAAGCTTATTTCTTGGTACTGTAGTCGGCTATATGTCGCCTGGCCTGTGCTCAGGCAGATTATGAGGATGACTAAGAGACGATCATGTTACAGTTAATCATGTTGAGTGACTGAGATGGATGAATCACTGTAGATTCTGCCTCAGGAGTCAAAAATAAAAAGACAAGGCAGCGAGAGGGAGACGGAGGAGAAACGTTGCGGGTGAGTGACATTTGTGAAAGCGGACGCCGCACGGATCGGTGGACATGTCAGATATACATGGATAGCGAGCGAGACAGAAAAAAAAATATATCAAGGAGAAGGACCAAAGAAAATAGAGTAACAGAGACGGGAGAGTGAAGAGAGAAAGAGAGAGACACATGAACCGACTGAGCAACTGACAGTTCGTCAAGCTGTCAGTCAAGACGTCAGCTGGCACCAGCGTGAGGTGCGAGTTGCATCATTCCTCACCTTCCTCCTGCCGTCTGTCACGGTGAGGGGGACGGGCATGGGAGGCCATTTGCTCCGACTGGGAGGCGGCTTCTCGCTGTTCCAGAGGATGATGATCTGGAGAAGCAAGGGGAAGGGAGTTTTACGTTAAACACAGATAGACTGACGAGACACGAATCAACCAGTAGGGCTAAATACACTTTCCCCATTGAAATATCATGCTAAGCTAATGGCTAAAGCTTTACTTTTGTTGTGGAAGCTTGTGTTTGCGTGTTGAAATATTGTTTTTAAAAGTTACCGTTTGTGTCTACCATATTATGCATTATCATATGATCATCTCACAAAGTCCGTCTTGCTTACCTGTGAGCAGTATTTTGACTTTGAGACCACCTGGAGCAGCTTCATGATTGGCTGAGACTGGGAGACCAATGGGGAAACAGCGTGGATGACAGCAGTGAACTCTTGACCTGGACTGACCCCTGAACACGGTCGTGACAAAAGAAAACAATGAGATTGTGTAACCTGTTTGAATATATAGTTGGTATTCTATACAAGAAACATTTAAATGTGAGTCTGTATTAGTCCATCAAGGATCATTAACGCAATTTAAAGGTGCAATATGTACAAAATTCTAGTTTAAAACATTGAATTAACTAAGATTATAAACGGTATGTGAAGAAGTAACAGTTCTGATTATGTCAAAGGTATCTGCTGTATCTGTTAGCATGCTAACCAGCTAGCCCCAGCCTGTCCTGTCTCGTAATAAACTCCAAGCTCTACGTCTGGACCTCTAGCTGCACGGCTAACTGAGCTAACTAGCTAACGGCAGCTCCAGTTCTGGCCAGTTCTCGATACCGCACCTTTTACAATGTGGATTCGAATAGTCTGAAATAACACTGAGCCTTATTCGTAACGTAACATTCAAGCATGATTGCAAAATCAAAACTAACACCGACAAGGACTTTACTAAACGTTTGATTACGTTTTCCTGGTTCGAGTGTTGATTACTCGTCTCTACCTCCACAGCCCTGACATAATAGTCCCATCGTCGTCCTGTGCAATCAAGATTTACATGTCGCGCAGACTCATTTGAATGAAGTGTCAGCTTACCCAGTCCCAGGTAGTAGAAAGGGAAATGTGCGAGGTGAGTGGAGTACTCCGGCAGGACCAGCAGGCCTCCTGGCAGGGAGTTCCACATGTACTTGTTCCTCGATATGTGCGAGAACACGCGGTCCTTAATGATCTAGAGGGGGCAAAAAGAAAAAGAGACGGCTGGCTGTCAGGAGCAGAGTGGATGGGGAGGGGGTTTCGCTTGCGTTGTGAAGTGGCCGTGTGCTCATCTCGCATAAGCCTGCACCACATTCAGTTGTTTTCCTCTAAGCCGCTGGATGAGTGTCTCGGAGCTTAAATGTAAACTCCACTGCAACTCGAGACCTGACACACTTGCGTTTTCCGGCAATCCCCTCATGATATGCTCCCTGTACTTCCCATTATACGCCAACAGGAGGTGTCCACGTAGCAGCAACACCGGCATCCGCTTCCGAAGGGCCTCTGCCTGACTGACCTCAGGCTGACTGCACAGCTGTCTCCCATGGGGAGAGGTTCCCCCTCTGCATGCTGTATGTATATAAGCAGCTTATCACCAACCTCCAGAAACCTCTCCTTTATTATCTCTAGCATAAATCCCCGGCACTAGGGGCTGCCAGACTTGCCTTTATAAACATCAGAGTCCAGAGCTTCGGCGCTCGCCGTGTGATTTCTTCAGGTTTCAGAGGGGTTAAATCTGTTGTTTCCCCACATTCTTTATGTGCTGAAATTGACACCGGCAGTACGTGCAAAAAAAAAAAAGCAGGCTCATATATGGAGATTTCTTTTTCATGCATCGTCTCACCCTTGGGCTAACCTTCAAATGACTTTGTCTTAGCCGGAGCAACTACCGTTTGAAGTGCGCTTCTTCTCGGCTTTGTTCAAAGACAAAAAGACGGACGGGAGAATGGATGCTAGAACTGCCGAAATAAGGGCACAATAATCCAAGCGGCTCTTTTGTTTCTTCTGCATAATGCAATAACTCTGTCAAAGACGAAACTTTTTTTTTTCTCGAGCGTTGGGGGGAAAAGAAACCCTTCTTACAATTTGATCACAGCAAGCGGTGAGGCAGAAACTAGCAGGTCGAGACTGATACGTGCGGCGTAATATGTACTTTTCTATACGTTCGGGGGATTTCTCCGAGACTTCAGGGGGGGATCAGATGTGAAGGGCTTTGAAATGCTCCCCAGGCCTCCAACACAACGCAGAGCAGAGATAGTAAAAGAGTAGAAATGCAGAGCGTGGGCCAGGATCCAAGCCCTATAATCATAATGATAGGAGGGTAGTTTGATTCAAATGTGAAAAAACTCAGTGTTGGACGGGCTTTTCTGAGAGAGGGCTGATGATAGCACACAGGCAGTAAAACCGCACAGAGGTAGCAACTAGGGCTGTGTGTTCAACAGAAAACCGGTGTTTACAGCCGTGGCTTCTTTTTGTAGATGTTTTCACTGGATGCCGCTGCGCATTCCTGAACAGAATTGAACGGTGGGAGTTATCAAACCTTTCAATTCGCTTTTTCGAGGCCAATTGTCTGCAGCCAAGAGCAACATGATCCCACAAGTGTTTGCGATAGAGAGGCGCGGCGGTCAGAGCTAAGATTCAGATATGATACAGCCAAACAGAGCAGCGTCATTTTAAAAAAACCGCTACATTTTCCAGTTAAATCAGTTCATTCCAGTGGAATTTCTCGAATTAAGTTCAGTTTTGGTTAACTTTGACAGGCCTGAGTTTGACCAGCACACCATCCGAACAGCGCTGACCTTAAAGGGAACCGAGGAATGGAAAAATCTGGAATTGAAGGAAGCTAACACAGTTTATTGAACCTCCATTTAAACCTCCTCAATTGTAGTATACACTGCGGCGCCAAAGAAAAACAGGAGTTAATGGGACATTTACAGCTTTTGAATCTACTACCTGACCTTATTGTACCTTTAGCGACAGAGCTTACTAGCTTGCCAACTTTTATTCCTCCCTCTCCAGTAAAACCTTGATAGATAAAATTAAACAGGCTACAGTCCTGAGGACAAAATGCCTGTGTAGGAGTTTCGTGAGCTTGTGTGACTAGCACTAGCATGCTCTTGGCTTGCTCGCATGTTAGCTACAGTAATTCACCAGTTAGCCAAATACTACGTTCATGAAATGTTGAGAAAAACAGTATGACAAGAAGTGTCTACATTTTAAACTTCACACATTATACAAAGATGGTTAGCTTTACTGCTAGCCTTAAATTGCACTCATTTTTGCAGGGTTATGTGTTAAGAGTTTTTTGTTAGCAAGTGAAAACGAATACAAACAAACCGGCCCAGCTCCTTTCAAATTAGCTGAATCAATTGTGTTGGTAAGTATATATATCTATATTTTATTTAGATAGTAATGGTGACATCGCAGCCATTTTGCCACAGGTTTGTTGACCGTTCGCCAAATAGGAGACTTGAAGTTGACAGAAATCCCGGCTATCTCCAATTTGGGATGACAACTGTGTAAACTCATTGATCTGTTAGCAACAAAAATAAGCATGCTAGCTAGCAGCTTGTTTGTTGCTAACTAAGAGCGAGATTAAATGAAATAATGGAGGCTAACCCTAAGGAAAAAAATGCTCGGAGGGAAACACGGCACATGCTGTTGTCTAAAGCCCAGGAGGCTATGTTGTGTCTGACTAGCGCTAGCATGTTCCCAGCTTGCTCAGGTAGTTTGCAGCTAGCCTCGCGAGCTTCTCAAACCATACTTCATGAAGAAATGTGGGTACATTTGATTATACTTTATGTGGAGTGTGTTAAGGCTGGGGCTGACCTCCAGCGTGGTGAGGACTATCTTGTCCACGGAAGAAAAATAGGCCTCCCACAACATCTGGGTCCTCTGTCTGAGGGCCAGCACCCTCTCGTTTCCCACCGCTCTCACCGTGGATGGCACCTGAGGACAAAAGATGAGAGGAGTTATGGATCCAGACAGTGAAATTAAAAGGGAAGAAGTTAAAAAAATGAACAGAGAGAAAATAAAACTTCAGAGAGCTCCGCTTGTTTTTTTTTTTTAAGGCCAAGTCTCTTAAAATAGACTGGGTTAACAAGAGGGAGGAGGAAATGGCATTTAAGAGATCAAAACTGAGTAAACTGCATCGAGCGGCTGCTTAATTTGGACCCCCCGAAAAAAACACATTTGACAGAGTGGCTGATTTAGGATCTATTGTTCAGACAATTAGACCTTAATTAGTAAGAACTACATTGGGGGTTTTCGAGTAAATCACCAAAATTGATTTAATCACTTGGAGAGTTAAGCTCAGCGGCTCAATCAAAGTGGAAGAAAGCCATGTTTAACTGAGGAAAGTGTGAGCAGTTGACTCCTTTAAACCCTTTTTCTCTTTACACAGCACTCAACATTTTCTAATGAGCGCCAGTTAAGGAGGCCGGGAGGCCTCTGAGATCTCTTTCTCATCTATTTTTTCCCCCTTCACTCTTGTCCTTGATCCTCCGTACTATGTTTTTCTCTGCGTACCTCCCTTCCCCTTCGCTACTTAACCTCGCTCCTTCCTTTACTCGATCTCCCTAACCTTTCTACTTTCTTCTTCTCTTTCCTCCGAGTACATCTGAAGGACGGTTTCACCGTCGGGCCCTCCTCCGTTTGTCTGAAGTGTCTTCCCTCACACAACCTGCCGTGTAAAAGCTTCGCACTCCTTAACCTCAGATCACGGACGGTGTGAATGTGTGTGTTCTACGCGCGTTTCCTTGTGAGAGTTGCGCAGGTGTGCCAGAACTGCCACTGATGAGGTCAGCTCGTACAATCCAATTCTGCCGTAGCTTGAAAATGTCTCCGCTCTGATCTCTCTGGAGGCGGGAGGGAGGCTTCTCCTTGTTCATTAGCTGAATGCCAATTTGTGTCCGAGATCGAAGCGGATCAATGCAGAAGGAGACATGATGTAATTTGCGTGATGGAGGCGGTTAAAGGTTGTAGCTGAGAGCGAGCCGGACGCTCTGCTGTGATCGTTCGCGTGGATTGTGCGCGAGAAGAGGATGAGCGAGTGAGCGCTTTTGAACCGAAGCTGGATTAAGGCCTCGGTGGGTGTTTTAATCTCAGAGGGGCCCCGACCTGTAACCACACCGTTTGATACAGGTAGAGAACCGGAGTCACGCCGCGTCTGGCCTCCGTAACGCCGTGCAATCTCATCCTGCATTTCTTTCATCCGTCTTTCTCAAGGATCTAGCGGTTGACAGCTGCTTATATTCTAACAAAGTTTAAGCTCTGTTTTAAAGTCATTTTTCAACTTTTCGGTCGTAATCTCTGTCTAAAAGCGTTTGATCTCTCCTTCCTGCTGCCATTACAGACTGAATGTCTGAGTGACAGCACCTCTATCCGCTAATGATCTCAACTCTGGTGTCGAAACGTGGCGTTTCGCCTGCAAACGTCTATGGGCTTACAGGAAATGTTGTTTAAAAGGAGCCATAATGTAGAAAAAACTACCAAATAAAACGACCTTCCTTATATAAACACATTAAATGAGCTGCAAACCATGTGAAATGACCCCAGTGGTAGGATCATTATCATCATGCTTTTTGGTTTTTCTGTTTATTTTGACTCGTCGAGAGACGTGAGAGGAATTACGATTTGAAATAATTACAATATTAAAGAGAGAACTTGCGACTCCCCCGATGGCTTCAACAGTTTACGCGGCGTAACAGAAACAGCAGCGGCTTCAGTCCTCCACAGGATGCGTTCAGGCACCGCGCCGAGTGTAGGTCACCTGTGTTTTGGCATCGCTCCGAGCCAAATGAGGGCACGACTACAGCGAGACGAGGATACGAGGCGGACTCTGTGTTTACATAATTGATGCTCTGAACTCGCACGGCGTCAAAGCGCATCGACGGTGTTTCCCGGCCGTCGAGCCTTTAACGTGAAGATGACGGCCGTGTTGTCGTCACCCTCTTGTTGCTGCTGTTTACATTCAGCCAGACGCAAATGGAAAAAGGAAAATGCACTTTGCGTTTATGTACATAAATAACGGCATATATGATCCGTGTTTGTGCAGCATGAAGGAGTTTACACTGGCAAGTAAACGACTTCGAACCTTGCGATCCGCGTAGTCGTGCGCAGAGGAAACCAGACGGCTTGTGTAGATAACCGCACGCTGTTTTGGTCGAAATATATAAGTGTATCTGTTTTGACAGACGCTTGAAACGCCTCCTTGTGTTGACGAGCCTTTAAGTGTGACTCACTCCATCTCTGGTCGCTTCGTTTTTATTTGATCCTTTCAATTTGCTTCAATTAATCTGGTCCGACGTTTCAATGCGCCGTCCGTTTTCCTTTTCTGACTGGAGGCGTTTTCCGGGGCGAGCTCTCCACGAGACGACCTCATTTTGTAACACGACCGAAGCACGGCGACTTTTGTGCAGGTGCCAAAGTGGAACATACATTGAAAATTGCTCGGCCCTTCCTTTTAATATATCTGTCAGTACGCGTGATGCAGCACTCTAACAATGCGGTAACAACAGTAGAAATCATAAACGAGCCTCACCTGAGGAAAACCTGCTGCTCTGAACTCCTCAAACAATCAATAAACCATTTATTTTTTTGAAATCCAACATTAAATATGTGTTTCATTGTGGTCGGATTGCTGTGCGTACCCCCTGCTGGTGATGGCGCGTTCCCAATTGATTGTTATTTTTGAAAGTACAGTGATGGCCCGGTGCCACGCTGAGGCCCTGGATACTATAACGGCAAATTTAGCCCATCTGAACATCCAATTTTAGTGCATTGTGTGAGTGTGCGCCTGTTAAATGAACGTGAGTGTTTACCTGTAGCAGTAACCGCTCATCTCCCTCGATGACCGCCTGGTTCCACTGGATGACGTCGGAGAACGGCAGCTCCCAGCCGTTACTCAGCAGCACCGGGATGCAGGCGGCCTGGACACATAAAAGAATTAAGAGACTCTTCGGGAGACAGCCGTCCCCGATGAACCGGCTGATACAATATAGAGGACGCTGCAACAGTTCCGTATATATCATTTTAATTGCGGCCAGCTGCGGCGTGGCCGGGCTCCTCCCTCGCCGCCGGCTCCCCTCTGCCAGTAAAACCACATAACATGACACACTGCAGCTGCATGGATCTAATGCAATCTGTAGGAGCTCAGCCCCAGCTGCTCGCCGCTGCGATATCGCAAGGCCGGACGGATAATATGATCAATGCCCCTGTGTATAAATGTATGTGCAGCCCAGTGTGTGTGTGTGTGTGTGAGACCCCTATACGGTGGCTGGAATGAGTAGTCTTTTTCCCAGGGACCCCTGACGGTTTGTCAAAGGCCGTCACTCACGCAGATGTGGCTGACGGCGCCGGCTCTTTGTGTACTAATTAGGTACAACCGCCGAGGGGACGCATGCAGGCGAGGCGAAAGAAGAGAGGGATGCGGAGATGGGAGGAGAATAAGGAGGAAGCTGTTGCTGCGTGGAGGCATCATGCTTTATTGAGGTGGATTTTTGATGTTGCCGTACCCCCTCCCACATTTACTGACAGGTTTTTGATGTTGTTCCACTTTTTTTTTTTTTCCCCCTCTGGTCTCCCCCACTCTCTCGGCTTCTCCCTCTGTACTCCTTTTTTTTTTTTACCATTCCTCTCGGCTGCACTCTCATCCCATCATCCTCTCTTCCTCTTTCTACTCGCTGTGGTCTGGAGTGTTGATAGGTCTGCGTGTTATTTCCCCCCCTCCCTCCACTTTTTTTTTTTTTTTTTCTAATTAAACCACCAGAGAACAGCAGCCCCGCCGAAAACGGTGGAGATCAAACGCTCTCTCTCCGGCCCACCGGGGGCTTCCGACGCTCCTGCATTTCATCTGAGAATAGACCTGCTGAAGGACACTCCGGCAAATAGGACGACTCGTCCGCGCGCGCGTGTGTGTGTACGTGTCGGAATCGGCCGCGGGTTACATCGAGGTCACATAAAGACTCCCGGAGTGATAATCCAAGGCCTCTAAATTTGAAATGCAGCCCGAGGCTCGCCTGAGTCCCTCTCTCCCCGAGAGACGAGGCGCTCGGAGGGCGAGTTTCAAATATGTCCAGCCCTCCCCTGCCCGGAGGTTGGGGGGTAATATGAAATCCTATATGTGCTGTGTGGATGTTTTTGGTTTGTTTGCATTGGGAGATGAAAAACAGGGGAGGCTTTGAGTAAATGTGTATGTGGGGAAGCGTGGAGATGTGAGGCCTGTGTGTACACTGGAAAGCTGGCAGGAGGTTTCTCACCACACTGGTAATTGCCAGGTCTTTTGTGGGCTCGGCTGGCACCGAAATAATAAAAGGAAAAAAAAAACACACACACACACACAACCTAAATTCTTGAAAAGTTCCTCGAATGGAAAAAAAGAGGGAGGACGACAAGGAGGGGGGACAAAAACGAAAAGAAGACAGGAGGAGAAGGGGACCATGACTGCTGCCAGGCCCGAGTGGGTTGTGTGTGGATTTGTCCATTCAGCAGACATCGGCGGCGGGGCAGCCTGCCACTCCTATGGATGCTTCCGGACCATTCAAGCACACACACACACACACACACACACACACACACACACACACACACACACACACAGCCCCGGAGAGCAGTGTGGCCAGGGAACACTGTGGCAGCCGGGGAGTTCGGCGCTTGGCGGATCTAAAAACAGCCACTACAGCTTCCTGCGCTGGTGTGCGAGACGTCGACTTGGGTGGCAGACGGAGAACTGCGGCGGGCCGACCGGTTTAAATCGTTCCATCGCTCCACCGCCCGCAGGCCCATTGTTTGTGCGCTCGCGCATTTTTCGCTGATGGACTCAAATGAACGACACCGGTGTTTGCATAAGTGCGCTCGTGTGCGCCAGCGTGTGTTAATGGACCCATTTCGGTTTAAAAGGCCCCAGCAAATAGCAAATAAAGCCTTTATGGCGAGATCTGCAGTCGACAGAACACAGCGGCCGAGGGAAAACACTCGCAGATGTGAACGTTAAGGTGTCAATAACCAGAAGACTACATAAACCACGGCTGTGGAGCATAAACATTCTGCATCCTGTGCACTTCCCCGTTGACTGAGCTGTATATGAGCCGGAGCTCATTGAATCAGAGCTGTTTCCTGTGAGGGTGTACTTCTGTTATGCAGAGCGAAATGCTGCAGCTAATGTTTGGATGATTGCTGTGTTGGCATGTTGTTTGCAGCAGGGTTTAGCTGTTCGTTTATGTGGGCCTCAGAGAAACCGGAGAAGATACATGCAGGACGGACAGTAACACAGTTTCACAAAGGATATAAATCACCATCACTTGTCAGCTTTATGTTGCTGTATTTGACACGGCGAGCCTATTTGTAACTGATTTGTACTTGTCAAAACAAACAACTTTTGTAGAATATTAATGATCTCGCGATGTAAACGGGAGAGGTTTTGCAGGATAACATTAAATAAAGACAAATCACTGCACAGTTACACTGACAGTGGGAGCAGAGATGTTCTGGTTGATCACGGTCGGCAGTCGTCGCCTCGGACAGATGAGGGTAATGTGTCGAAGCCTTTCATTCTCAGTTTGAATGTTAAAGCACCGTTCAAAGTAACGTCGGCTATAACACAGCCGAGAACACTGAGGCAGACTTGAGGCAGCAGAACGCGACTGTGACGGACCAACAAGGAAAAGCTGATCCAAAGTCAGTGGCACAACATATTCAGATAGTAAGATGTAGCGTGCATACACTCTTAAAAAAGTCTGCTTTCTGTCCCTTGAAATGTTTCCACAGCAGCAAATATCGTGGCGCATTTAAACTTGTAAACTCGACAGGACGGAGGAAACAGAATTAAACTTTGCGCTTCTGAAGTTGATATTTTCCGACAGCTCTGATGGAGCTCAGGATTTACGAGAGAGAGAAGGCTGTTTCTCTGTGTGAACCTTCTGTGTGCGCCCACAGAACATTAGTTAGCATTAGATCCAAACCGATCCTGTCAGTGTGTCGGGAAAGTTAAATAATAAATGAAGTTGAGCTGCTGCGCCTCGTGCGTAAATTGGTCTGTAGTTGTCATTAGCGACTGCGAGCTTAAGCGTCGTAAATGCAGGTGATCTGCTTCATCAGGACAGATTTGGTTTGATCAGATATAATTGTCAGTGTTGAAACATAGTAAACAACCTCCCAACTGTTATCACACCATCACACAACGAGGCTAAACCCTGATTGTTGCATTTTTCCAACTGGGCCAACCCCACATGAAACCAGTGAGAGGAGCACATACAGAAACACAACTACAGCATGATCACAAACCAGACTTGAATAATGAATATTGTTCACGGTGCGTATCGCCTTGAATAATATGCACAATTTTTTTTTTACCTGTAGCGACTCCAAGAAGCGAAAGGAGCCCAGGCGACGACCTCGAGGCACCAAACAGAAGGTGGAGTTGTGGAGGAGCTCCTGGTAGTCGAACCTAACGGAGAGAGGGGAACAGTTGCAACGCATAAATATTCATATTTCATTTCATTTTAGCTTCAAAAGGAAAAAAAACGGGAAAAAAACAAGGGCACAAGTTTAAAGTGAATAAATCAATAAGAAAGAATACAGGACTTGTGTGTAAAGATGCCGGACTCTTTTACGAAACTCTGAATATCTTGAGCCGCGGTGCCCAGGGAAAAAAGTTTAAGATGAATCTTTTGAACTCGACCAGACAGAATAAAAGTCGGTTCAATAAGTTCTGGGAGGAGAATCGGACTCTACGAGCATGAAAATATGTATTAGAAACAACGTGTGCGATACAGTACGAGCTGATCTGACTGCTAATTTTTGTCTTCGGCTCCTTTTACACACCTCGAAAAGTTTTATGTGAGCCTCTGCTCGGCCAGAACCGAGGATAGAGACGTAGATTTTCTGGGAGAATGGAAACACATGCATTTTTTAAAAATAAAAGATTCATTGTCAGGTGGTAAAACTGGAAAGTGATGATGGGAACTGCAAGAAAATCTGATTCGTCGACCGTCAATACGGCGACAGAAAAGCACGGAACCCCTAACTTGTGAAACAACTCAGCGATGGCAAACAAATCTAATAACTCTCCTGCCGGCGCGGCGGGGACACACACTTCGGTTTTGATCTATGATATTCAGCATCTGTCACACATAAAGTAAACCAGGGTTTTTTGTGGCTTTTCAATTCTGATGTGGAGTCGTAATGACTCCGTTTATGTGCGGTCGTAAATCTCCGCAGGTTTCTCCCCCCCCCCCCTCGCGCAGACATCTTGGCACCGCTGCAGATAGCTACTGTACGTCTGGAAAATATATATCCATCACTGGGCTCACCGGCAAATATGGCCTAATCGCTGTTCTCTATTGATTTGTGCTGTAGACAAGAGGGCCCTGAACTCGAGCCAGAGCGAGGCACTTTTTCTGAGCGCGCTACTCCCACCGGCTGCTGCTGCCACGCGTCGCCCTCGTGAGCTCCGCCGCTCCGCGCTCATATTTCACACCGGCGCTATGAAAGGAGAAGCCGCATGGAAAACCTCTGCATCAATGCTCGCCTTCATCCGCTAAGTGGGACGCCAACGGACGAGCGGCCTCGACTGGCCTCGCGCCGCGGAGCTCGGCGGAGTAAACAGATTGAGAGACAAACGGGCTCTTATGAGAGAGTTTCCCCCTCCTCGCCTCCGCATCTCGTCGCCCCCACAGCCGTGGACGGGATCATGAGACAACAGGCCCCTGGGCGCAGACATGTGAAAGGTCTCCCAGCCCCTCCTCCTCTATGCTGAGGACGACACAGCGTCTCTTTAGAGTTGTTTCATGCCACTTTGTAGCACTTTTGTGTCTCTGTGTGGTAGTTTTGTGTTGCTTTGTAGTCGTTAGGTGTGTCTTTGTGGTAGTTTTTTGTCTCCTTTTTATGATTTCTTTTGTTTTCATGTGGTAGTTTCATGCATGTTTGTAGTACTTTTTTTGTCTCTCAGTGAGATTTTTGTGTTTCAGTAGTTGTTTTGTGTCTCTTTGTGGTACTTTTGTGTCTCTGTAGCTGTTTTGGCTCTTAGTAGTCATTTTTGTGTCCCTTTGTGTTACCTTTTTGTCTCTTTGTGGTTCTTTTATGTCTCTTTATGGTACTTTGGTGTCTCCAAAGTCATTTTGTGTCCCTTTGTGTTACCTTTTTGTCTCATTGTGGTTCTTTTATGTCTCTTTGTGGTTCTTTTGTGTCTCTTTGTGGTTCTTTTGTGTCTCTTTGTGGTTCTTTTATGTCTCTTTGTGGTACTTTGGTGTCTCCAAAGTCATTTTGTGTCCCTTTGTGTTACATTTTTGTCTTATTGTGGTTCTTTTATGTCTCTTTGTGGTTCTTTTGTGTCTCTTTGCAGTACTTTAGTGTCTCTGTAGTTGTTTTGTGTTTCATAGTGTTGCCTCTGTGTCTCTTTGTGGTCCCTCTCTAGTTTTTTTTATGTCTCTTTGCAGTCATTGTGTGTCTCTTTGCAGTACTTTAGTGTCTCTGTGGTCATTTGTGTTTCATAGTCGCACCTCTGTGTCTCTTTGTTGTCCCTCTGTAGTTTTTTTTATGTCTCTTTGCGGTCATTTTCTGTCTCTTTGTCGACTTATGATTGACATCGCACAGAAATCTTAATCGTCTCCTCAGAAGCGACGTCTGGCCCACCACACCTCCTCCTCTCTCTCCTCATCCTGCTCTCTTCCTCTCCCACCATCCCAACAGTTTCTTTTTTTTCCGCATCCAGCTCTCTGCTTGTTTATTTGCAGAAGGAGCGTCAGAGCGAAATATGCCTGCCATTAATCTTCCCGCCCGCCGAGTCATTTATTTAACCCTCGGTGAGTGACGAGACGCGGGCCTCTTGCTCCCTGGATGAGAAAATTGGGATTTCATTGCTGATGTTGGCATCATTTAACACCGCTACACTCGGCCCCGGACATCGAGATCTGAATGAACGTTGGCGTGTGAGCACGCATATTGAATACACACACACACACACACACACTGGTGTCACTGAAAGGCGGCCTTGTTTGGCGTTCGCCACGGTTCTGTTGCGATATTTCTCCCACCTGTTGACGGAGCTTTGCCGCCGCCACTGCTGCACATGTACATGTGTGCGTGGGCGTGTGATGGATCTGTGCGGATCCGCGGCGAGATAAATCTCCCAGTTGGACCGGCGATGTACATTTTGGAAAAATCAATCTCCGAGCGAAAAATATCCGTCACGACGGTTAAAGAGATTTACGCGATGTATTACTGAGGGATTTCGTGTCCAAATCTCGCTCTGAGCTCGGGTTTTTAGAACGTAAACAACTTCATTTAGCCACGCTGCGAGTTAATGAATTTGCGGAGACGCACGACTCCTCTGTGAATTCACGCGTTCGAGCAAAGGGAGTAAATAAACGGGTGAATGGGCGTGTGTGTTGCGCTCAGAAGTATGTATATTTGCTTCCCCTTGAGCAAATGTTGTGTTTGGGGGTGTCGGGGCGAGAATGCATTAACATTTTCCTACTTGTGTGTGTGAGAGTGCCGTACATGCATAATATGTGTGTGCATGTGTAGTATCTAATATGAGACAGTGGGGCCTTCTTGTGTGCTGCACATTTAGTGAGACTGATCTGGTTAGTCTGACCCAGTTCTCTCCGTGTTCCTGCTGTTTGTGTGTGTTTGTGCATCTGTGTGTGTGTGGACAGTGCATAACAAGGTGCCAGCCCGTGCGCGGTGACGTGTACGGTACGTCCGCGCGTAAGTCGCCTCCGTCTGTGATGCGGCAGCCTCGTCTAGCCGGCCTGCTGCCAGTCTGCTGCTCTTTAATGAGGGGACCGTACCCGGAAAAAAAACGCGGGCAACGAGTAAATCATTTAACAGCACTTTGTTTCCGACAACAAAACGACCAGGCCCGCTGTGCCTCTCCTTCTCTCTCCTCTTCTTCTTCTTGTCTAGCCCTTTGTCTCAGCGTCTTTCCCTTAAGTGTGCATGTGTTTGTTGCCGTCCTCTGTCACTTAGATTCCACTGGAACAAAAAAAGACATAAAGAGCCGCCGTGTAGGTTCCTGCATTATTACACGACGCCAAACGACCCGTGCGAACGCGTGGCTGCGTTTTATGTGCATTTCCATTTTTTGGGGGCGTTTAGCAGACGCCTTTTGTCCAAAGCGACTTGCAGTAATTCATACGTACATTCGTACACGGATGCCAGGAGCAGTTTGAGGTTCAATATCTTAGCCCAAGGACGCTTTGACATGCAGACCAGGGGAATAGAACCAGCCACCTTCCGATAGCGAGACGCTGGCTCGACCCCTGAGCCGCCAGTAATAATGTGAGTAATGGAAAAAGGTTTATCCGAAAATAAAAATGATTTTCTGAGTAAGTAAGCATCTGAGAGATTTACCTATTTAGAAAATAACATTGGAAATAACAGGAGTGGTAGCAGGTAGCGGTTTTATCCTCCTTCTGGTCTGATAATAATCCATCTGTGAAATTCCTGCTGTCATGTCAAAACATTTACGGCAGATAAAATAAATGTTGGCGGCGCTTTGAAAAAAAAAAAAAAAAAAACTACATCAAAAAAAAGATTGACTCAACAGAAAAACCCCCTCGAGGAGCAGCGTCTGTCTCCGCTGGATATTCTACAGAGCTCAACTTCAAACGGTTTCCTCAGTAGGAGGCACTAATTATTTCTTTTAAGACACAGATATCCATATATCATATTTGAGTTCATTTGTGCCATTTATTTGCCGAAGCAGCGCACGATTGGAGCTACAAGTGATCAAGGAGAAGCCATCCAGACGGAGAGCCACAAGGTTGCGTGCGATTTAAATACCTCAGAAGTCGAGGATCGTCGTCGCATTCGTAGAAATTCACACACAAATCTGATATTTACGTAAGGCGGCCCCGCTTATTGATTCGCCAACGTTAGCCTCACGCACCCACAGATGTTAAAGGGTAACGCTAAAGTCTCCTAACGGCTGAAACGTCTCTACGATTTCACGTATACGTTTGAAAATGTGTTTTGTAATTTGGGTTACCCGACCTCTTTAAAAACACCTCCAGCATTTGCATGAGCGAGCAGCTGAGTCGGTGTGTGTGGCGGCGGGGGGCTGGTAGGTAACCCCGGCTACACAACAATGACTCACTGTGTATTCATGTGAGCGTGATTGCGTGCATGTCATTTCATATATCGTGCGCGGCGAGGAATGCACCAGCGCCGGGACACCCCCTCCTACCGTGTTAATGTGGGAAAGCATGCGTGCAGTGTATGTGTGTGTGTGTGGTAACGTACACGTATGGACCTGCGCTCGCGGCGTAGCACGGGTGGGTTTTGGACGGATGGCGTGCGCGCTGGGTGGCGGTTTGCAGCGATTGTTATCTGTGAACACGGTCTGATCTCTGCTGTGTGTGTGTCGATGTGGATCACATTAGATTACATTACAGAACGGGTTCACAACAAGATTACTGTTGAGTCAAACGCATATTGGAATGAATACAAAGGATTTATGGTGTGTGCATATAGCGATATACCGTGCAGCTAACATCTGTGTTCTCTGCCGATCGACTGATTCATTGTTCAGGCTGCAAATGAAAGAAATGAGTGAAGATGCCGAGCGAGCAGCATCTTTAGCTAACACTTTATAATAACCATCATTAATAAATGGCACATTTATAGTAAATTAAACTTTAGTTCTGTGTTTTTTGACTAATAAGAGACAATGAAATGCTTTTGAAACCATTTATTAAGCAGTTGTGAAGGTTTATGACCATCAGTTGCTTTATAAAGTCATGTCTACGGATGAAATACACAGTATTTATTACCCATTTACAATTATTACCCATTGTTGTTTATTTGATATGTTTAATTTAATATCAATTTACCATTTATTAATGATGGTTAACTATCTTTATATTGGATTAGAGCTGGGCAACATGGCCTTAAATTATTATTGTAATATTTTTAGGCTATGTTGCGATACATAATATGTATCTCGATATTTTAAAGTCTCCTCAAAATAATTTTGAACAAGTAGGACAGTCAGATTCCATATCTGATCTGTGGATATCCAGCATTCAGGATGATTTATAGTCTCATATGACGATATAATATCAGTAAATTGCCCCGAATCAGATGATTTTGTTTCTCGCCTCTGGGCCAAGAAGGTTACATTTGCTCGCTTGTTCGTTGGCTGGTTGGTTTGGTTTCCATGAAACTTGGATGGAGGATGTGTCTCAGCTCAGAATAGACTCCGTTAACTTCTGGTACAGATCCGGAGAAAGAGACGGATCCAGGATTTTTTTTCCCTCGCTTTCTTTAACATTATGAGATTGGGCGTTTTTTCAACACTTTGGTTTAGTCGTCTCTCGGGGAATAGTGCATGGATCTTGTGGTGACTGTTTGGCCTTGGCGGAGGTATGTGCTCTACTGAGCGCCATTCTTTGTGTTTTTTGTTTTTTTTCCTCTTTGTAATATCGCTCCGTGTCCGCTTGGGCGATCAAATACGCCTCCAAACCCATAGAACCGCCGTATATATTTAGCTATTTTGCTTCACAAAAGGCATAAATGAAGGACTGATTATCAATCAGCTGCTCAATTAGTTGACTAATTCCCGGGCTCGTGTGCGATCCGCAGACAACGCGGAGTGACGGAGTGTTGCCTGAACACATTTTCATCTCATTTGTATGCTCTTGATTGCGCGTCGAGTGTGTTTGTTGATGAAAGATGCTGATGGCGCGTACACTTGCATCGGGAGAAGTCAACACTGCTCGGTGTTCGTGTGTGTGTGTGTGTGTGTTTTTCTATGCACATGCTGCCACCTCCCACCTTTTTTTTCCAATCCCCAGGCCTCCCGGGAAGACGGATATGGTTAAATATTAAACATCCAGTATGGAGCCAATCTATGTAGAGGGATAAGAGGAGTTGATTTTGTAGTCAGGACACACACACACACACAAACACACAAACACACACACTGACACACAGAGATTCAGGCCTGATGTCTTCATACTGCTACCCTTTTTAGTATTTTTGTCTCAGATAGCCGGCCTCACGCAGAGACATAAATAGAGACGCAGGCCACAGTTTCTAACACCCACCCATGTCTCTCTCACACACACACACACACACACACACTGCAGCAGGCTGCTCTCTCTCTCTCATGTCAAGGCACTGGGCTCGCAGTGACAACACTATCATCAAAGCTGTGTTTACTAAGACGGCAGCATTCCGAGCCCTGTGTGTGTGTGTGTGTCTGTTTGTGTGTGTGTGTGCGCGTTTTGTGTTGTGCGATAAGCAAATCTGCTCCTCCTCCTCCACCCTATCATCTCCCGATTCCCTTTCTCTCACTCACAGACCCATCAGCCGTCAGCTTCGCCCCTCCGTGACTCGATTCTCCCCACCGCATTTCCTCTCACCGTCCATTTTGTCCGTGTGTGTGTGTGTGTGTGTGTGTGTTTTTATTTATCCCTCCTCAACCCATCCTCATGCGCTGTCATTCCTCATGTGTGCTAAACACTGACTTTTTAATGAATATTGACCGAGCGAAAGTGGAGAGGTGAGGGATGGAGGGAGGCGGGAGGGGAGGGGGCGGATGCTCCTTGATTGACAGCGGCTTCTGGTCAGTTGATCTCCACTCTGCTTCCTGTAAAAAGGTCAGGTGTCAGCAGAGCGCGCACGCTTCGGTATCTGTGTGTGCGTGTTTGTCACAGCGTGCGCGAACACAAGTGTGCGGTACGCCGAGGTTATGGATTAGCCGCCCAAAGCGCTAACGGGCTGCTGTCGATACCTTTCATTCTCATGTGCAAGCCGTCGAGCACAACAAGAGCTGAGTGACAGAAGTGACCGTCTTGGTAATGTCAGCAGACACACAAACACACACGTCGAAAGCAATAAAGCCTGACTAACAACATCAGCGCAAGTGTACAGTGAACTGGACCGTAACATTTCTTTTACAGCCTTTAAAGTGCACAAATAGGAGCGTACACGCACATCCAAATGAATCAAAAATGAGCAAAACTTGACGCCTCGCACACTGCAGAGCTCTGATATCCACTTACTTAATGCACCAAAGATCTGAGCAAACAGACTTCAAGTCTGTTGAAGGGCATCGCTGCTTGAAACGTCGCCACTTTGGTGCATTAAATAAGTCGATGTCTGGGCCGTCTTTTCATTTCGAGCTTTAAAAAATGCACAAATTAAGGATTACAAAGGGGAAAAATCAGGGCATGTTGTAGCCTAGTCGTTCGGATCCATACCATATTGTGTGATCGCAGCGTCCCCCAGTTGAATTCTGGACCCGTTTTCATGCATCAGTTCATGGACTACCATTCTGAAGCCTTGAGTTTGACATTACGGCTGTTGACAGCTCGATTTTTTGGGGGGTTGGGAGCCAGAAGTGACCATATTTAGACCAGAGGGGAGGATATCTTGATTGGATCTGACTGAGAGCCTGAGGACGAGCCGTGGAAGGTAGCCATGTCCTAAATCTCACCCTGCTTTGTTGTCTTTTTTTTTCTCTAAATAGGTCAATAACTCATATAATAAACATCACGCTGTGTTAAAGACGACTTCAAACTAGCGACTGAGACCATAAAGTCACCAGGGAACCGTTCACCGAGGTGAGAAGTGGGTTAATTTTCTCGTAAGCTTCCACAGTCGGACTTCTTTTTGAAACCAGACTGCATTAGAAACAATGCTGGCTTTCACTTTTTGGACCCGCACACATCCATATTTAATGCAGTCAGGGTTCTCTCCCCTCGTCCGCTGTCACCCCTCGACATTTTTTCTTTCGGAAAGCTTGCTGTTGAACCTTTTTAGTGCATCCAGAAACCCTTCCTTTGGCTGAAACCACACCGGCATTCATGTTCGTTGTTTGTTATTTCTCGGTCCCCAAGGGGAAAAAAGAAATACACCTCTCGTTCCAACGCCGCGCGAACGGCATCACAAAAACCTGCCCTTTTCCCTGCGAGAAAAATGCAGCCCGTCTCCACTCATCCCTGTCCTCCTCCGCTGCTCAAATTATGATCCATGCCCCAATTGCGTTCTGACTCGACTACTGCAATTGCACATATATTTTACCGTGTCCTTAAAAAGTCTTGAGCGTATTCAGAGCTCTGCTGCTTTCCCTTTTTTCCTCCGTCACGGTCCCTCCACTCCTCCTGTTCCCTGCGACACAGGGCCAAGGATGCTGCAAAACTCACCTCTTTAAAACCGGAAACTCTGTGATTCGTTTTACATACCGCTCCACAGAACTGTTCTACACTTTTGATGAATTGATGCACCTAAACCACAGGTAGACATCCGAAGTTAGTCCATGAAAGACGTCGAAAAAACTTCAATTTTGAGCCACAATAAGCTCACCTTTGGATGTGTAAATAGATTTGGCTGAGATACAGATATTGATACCTTGACTTTCTTTTCATGAAATCCATTTTGACATAAGATTACATTACACATACGTGTGATGACCCCTGTCTCTGGCCTCGAGACAGCCAACCACCAGCACTATTACATCTTTGATCTACAATCTCTGTTGAGATTAACTCCCTTGGTACTGAAATTTGGTGTCCAATGAGAAGACATTTTTCAATACTCGATAGTATCGAGGCAATTCGGTCGGAAGTATCGAGGTTTGATACCCAGCCGCTCCAAAAAACGTTCACTCTGGCTCCACGTTGGACGGCCGATGGCATCTTCTGGATGTGTTTTGCTCACCGGGTTGGTTCGGTTTCTTTAAAGTATGTCAAGTAACGTCAACGCATTTCATCTAATAATAACACACACATCACTTTCCTATTCCTGAGATAGGAAAGCGATCCTTATGCTAACGGACTCATGTAGGCTACTTAACTCAATTTCCCTTCTTCATTTGTACATTAATGATATTTGCCTGGAGAAAACGTACCATGCGTAGGTAATACGATTCCGTATGTCTACTGTATGATGCGAGGCACATACTTATGCACGTTCCTCCTCTGCAACCAAATGAAAGAGCCGCGTCGTACACAAACCGACGATACGACCGCAGCTGCCAAGATTTCGCCGGACGAGCGGTGGGAGGAGGGTGTCTGGATGTTCGACACGGACCGACGCAAAGAGGGAAGGAGATGAGAGGGTGAACGATGGAGGGATGAGGAGGAGGAGAAGAGAGATGTGCATGTCGCCAGCTGCTGCAGCCTCTGGGATATGGAAGGGAGGGAGGGAGGGAGGGATGGGGGAGAGAAAAAGTCACCAAACTGCAGCTCTGTCTGCAGGCTGTGGGTCAGGCTGCTGGGCTGCGACCCACACTGAACACGCCATCCGACGGAGGCAGAAGCGAGGGGAGGTGAAGAGGAAACATGTTACTGCGGCTGCGAGAAAAAGCGCAAAAAAATGTGAAGGGGGAAATTGCGAAGATGAGACAGAAAGGGGGGGAAAGATGCAGAGGAAAAAGGAAAAGAGGGCAGCGGGCTAAATAGACAGTTCGGGTTTCACCGTGCAGACGAATGAGGTCTTCTAGTATCCACTTACATTAAACATAGAGAGAGAGAGAAACCGAAAGAGGGAGGCGGGGGAGAGACGAGGGGATCATCTCTGTGCGGAGGGACGTCTCGGCGACATCGTCGCCCGCAATCCTCCTCGTCTTTCTTCACCTTTCCGCTCGTTTCGGTAATCTCCGCGTCAAGGAAAGAATCGTTCGTGTGCGAGACAAGTCGGCGAGAGCAAGAGAAGGTGTGTCCAGATGTTTAAATCCCTTCCTGCAGCTGTCGCACGTACAAGTCGGGAACACAGACGGTTACGTATCCCGGCCTCCTTGACTGTTTGAACGGCAGATGGACGGATAAGCCGTCCACTTCAATCTCTCCCAACGACTCCTCGTCTTTCTCCTCCGCCTTGTTCTCGTCTTTAATAAGGGTCGGGAGGGCGAATGATTCTTGGACGCGCTGTGATCCTCGCTCGAAACTGATCCCATCTAGATGCCAAAAATGTCAATATTCGGACATTTAAAACGAACGCCTGCGTCACGTTTACGGGCGAACGCGAGCACAGGCATCGGAAATAAATACCTTCATCTGTTCATTACCGTTAATACGCTTTGTTTTTAAAGCAGCAAGTCGTTGCAAGTAGCACATTTTGATGCACAAGGACGCGTCGATAATCCGTTCATAATCGCATCATGGACCCTCAGATAGGAATTGAATCTTGAGATTGCGTGTGGAGATTTCCATCCCTAATCTTTCGGCACCTCGACGGCAATCCACTGCGACAACGGCTCGAGACGCTCAACGGAGCTGAAATGCTGAGGAGCCACCGTGAAAATCTGCATTTTCCTAAACAGGGTTTCTTTAGATATTTTCTTTAGCTATTAAGAAACTTGACAGCGCGGTGGAGGGAGCTTGTTTGCTTCAAGGTTGAAGGCCCTTAAAACCCATTATCAGCATCTCTGCTGAGTGATGGGATCTGAGCTGTACTTCAGAGGGTTTCGGTGCTTGAAGTCGGTGTAGTTTGTTCGTGACAAGCTCTTTATGAAAACACACCTACAGATGTTTTCTTAACTGTTATCATTGCTTATTTGTTCATAAATATTTAATGTTACGGGGGAACTACTTCCCTTTTTACAGGCTTTGAGGTGCAGACAATAGAGTTACATCCTTTGCTGAATGTGTTCCCCAATCCGTCTCTTTCCTCTGATTTACTGTCAGCTCGCTACCGTCTACTCTAAAGCAGAGAAATAATTCATGGCGAAAAGTTTACGGCAAACTATTCACATCACAGAGTTTTCTTTGTTTGCAGCCAGGCCGGGGCCCGGCTCATGAAAAATAAAAGACGCAACGCATTTATGTTTGAAGCTAAAAGGACACCGGGGCTGCTCGGGTTCTGGTATTAACATCTGCCCGGAGGGACCCGATCACGCGTGGACACCTTCAGATCACACCCGGTGATTGGATCTCACTTCCTCCCCGCGTTATATGCGGATAAACTCACACATCACCGGAAGAAACGGCTACGAAAGACATATCTTCGTGCATAATGTTTGCCGAATTAACAAGAAGGCCCGAACTGTTAAGAGTTTGTTGGAGACAGCATTTCAGAGAGTTTATAAAGTTTCTCCTCACGCAACAACGCGCAAAATTGAGTGATTTCTTAAGGGAGTCTGGGGACATGGAGCGCCTGCAGATCGGACACAGTTCAAACAAGCGTTTTTAGCCGAGGACTGACATTTTCTGGTATTCCTGTCGACGTTCTGGCATCGCAGTCCGACGCCAAACTCTCAGCCGTCCTCTTCCCTTTGTCCCTTACACTTACAGTCATGCCCCGACCCAAACACACACACACACCTCGGCTCCACGGGAGTGTTTCAGACATTAGTCACCCGCCCCGGTTCAGACGTGGGGAATAACTCCTGCCAGCCTCCTCAGACTCGCGCGGAGAAAAAAAAAAAAAGGACGAGGCGGTTATTTTCTGACGCCTCCAGTGCAGTCGGCCTTGCCGTATCAAAAGCCACCATTCCTCTGTGTCTCTTCGCTATCTGGCAGCAGACTCGCTAATGGATTTTCTGCCACGCAGTTTTGTCTTCCTCAGTTACCAAGAGTCATTACTGTTGAGGGCTCGAGTGCAGGGCTAAAAAGGAGCACTTTTGTTTTTTCTTCTCCCTGTGCATTTAGATACAACGGCTCTCCCTCTGTGACAGTGCGCCGAGCGAGCCGCTGTTTCCCGCGGCGGTGACAATTAAACTCCTCCGTAATAATGATGAATCTTTAAGTATTTTCCTTTGCTCATTTAGCACATTTTCTGAACACCCCGTGGCCTAAAGATGTGTTAAAAACTCAGTCCAACCAAATCCGAGACGGATAAACAAGCAGAGGGAAGGGTTACGTTGACGCCTCGCCCCCCTCCCCTCCACGTGTGACCGCGTGGTTTTAGTATCAATCATTTAACGGTGTTGTTTACACCGGCATCAGCTCACATTTTCACCTTTTAAATTAACACTCATTAACACCCCTCACGGCGGAAAGGGCGACAGAATCACCCGATGCACTCCTGCTCACACAGTCGAGCCTCGACTCCTGTCACAGTGACACTTGTCAGACTCGTTCTCCTTCCAAAAGTCAGCGACCAGATGGACGTGTCGTGTTATAATCCAGCAACAGGTAGGCCCCATAGGGAGGGGGAGGACAAGTTTAGGGGTCACGGGACGATTACAAATATATATATATATATAAAAAATAATAATAATCTTTATATAAGAAGCTTCACAAATTAAACACTTGAAGGTTTGGTTTGAACATAAGTGTGTATAGAGAACTGTCCAGTATTGTGAAATGTGACATGCTTTCGCGTCGCCACCAATGGAACCAGTCGGGAAAAGGAGCGATAACATCTTTTCCATTGAGAAAAACCCTTGGGCGCCTATAGGGTGCGTCTATGCTGACTTCTCGAAAGCCGCCATTGTTGTTGCTTCTCTCGTTGGTTTTTTAAACCCAAACCACGCCCGGGGTATATTCTGACGACCAGCGAGAGAGGCAACAACAATGGCGGCTTTCACGAGGTTAGCATCGACGCAACTCAAGCATCAGTTGTATCAAAACTGGGAGAGAATATTTCATTGAAAGAAGAAGCGCAAAGAATAAATGTTGGCTAAGTACGTTTCTGCCATCTTTATGTTGAAACTTAACATTTGTTTAGCTTCAATTTCCTCTCTAGTTTCACATTTTCATAAAACGCTTGGTCATGGTTCGGAAGACATCGCGGCTTGGCACGAAATACTTCTTTGGGTTGCCACGAACACGCCTAGAAATGTCCCAGGGTCTCCTTCAAAACTAACCCTTTTTATGTTTCCTCATGTTTCTTTTTTGTTTCTGTTGAGTTCACCAATAAGAATAATACTTATAGTACATTTTCTGGCAATAAATGTACTTAAGTATTAAAAGTACAGGTCAATAATACATGTTTTTACATGTATGTGCTCTACTTTGGCTCCAATGCAGCACGCAATCTTGCAATGTGCGGTAAATGTGGAGTAAAAGCACAATACTTGCCTCCCAAATGTAACGGGGTGGAGGTATGTATGGTATAAGTCGCAGAAAATGGAAATTAAAAAAAAGTGTTTAAAGGCTGTAAAGATTGGAACCCAAATGTGTGTTTCTGCTTTAATGCAGATTTTTTACGTGTGCTGCACTTGAGGCTTCATGCGGCTGCATTCCTGCCGTCCTGCAGCTCTTCTCCCTGTTGACATTATAGAGGTCCTGAACTCTGCTCGACAAACCGCCAAACCCCGTCCGACCCTTTTATATCCTGTCTTGTTGTTGGTTCTGGACTCGCTGCTCGGCTGCACACACGCTCATCATGTACACAAATACACTGACCACCAGGCACCCTGTCATTACACACAATCCCTGCTCTGCTGAGTGCGTTCCTGTGTGTGTGTGCATGTGTGTGTGTGCGCCGGCTTCTTTTAATACCACTCTGCATGTGCACTCGCTCCTCGCCTCTTTGTCTTTATCTGCTTCTTGCCCTCCGTCCCGTTAATTACGCAGAGACGGAAGGACTTAAGCTCTCCTAATCTGAACGAATACGACCCCACCACCAGCTGATCCCTTAACACTGTTACTTACACCTCGATCCGCCAGTCCAGCACACACACACACACACACACACACACACTCACACACACTCAAACACGGCGTGTAAATATGAAAAAAAATACATAATGGTGTCGTGACAGGGCTCAAATTGTGTTTTCTTAACTCTCAAGGCTTGTAAATGTCCCTGAAATCAAGGACACTATAAGTGTTTCAGAGAAAAAGGAGCCGCTATTTTTCCTTTAAGGAGGAAATGCTGCTGCAATTTCAGACTGAAAAGGGCTTTTTATTTTGTGTGTGTGCGTGTGTTTGTGTGTGTGTTCTGCATCCATTTAATACAAAAATTGTGGTTTTATGCAGATTAAAGCGACATTAAATACCGTATTTTAAGTAGTCCTGGCGAGGCTTATCAAAGTGCTTTCCACTAAATCTATTTAATGTAGCTATATTTGTACATAAAGCCACTTTTTTTTTATGCTCGGCTGAAAACGATGGCAGTTTTTTTTTTTTTTTTTAGCAAGAAAGCCCTCTGAAAAATTACAACAAAATGGATTGAAGATTAAATTTTGTGTATTTCGGCGCTACAGCCCTCCAGTGTGTGAGCGCTACAGCGTTTCCTTGGGCATTAGCACACTGGTCAGTTACACGAAGTGCCCCGTGAGAGGGTGTGACAGACCTCATCATGTGGGGTTGTTGGTTATATATAGAAATGGGAGCACAGCTGTCCGTCCATTAGGCTAAAAGCACAGCGGCAGCAGCAGCAGCAGCGCGGGAACATGGAGTCAACGTCCTGCTTGACGAGGAGGAGGAAAAGGAGGAAGGGGAGATGGATAGAGATCTCAACCTAGCCGCTAAGAGAAGGGAGGAGAAAAGATACAAGCAACGAGACAGCAGAAAGAACAGTAACTGTAACAGGCCAAACATCAGACTGACGAAAAGGGAAGTTAAAGATGGATATTCAACTTCTGTTTTGGCAAGTTGGAATACGATCTTATGATGTTGGCCAAGACGGTAGCCTCAACTAACTCAACGTGACGCGCCGCAGAAAAAAAAAAAACAAGTCCAGATTAGCATTTAGGTAAACTGGGCAACCGCCTCGGGGACCAGATCCTTCAGGCCCCCCCGAAACAGCCACGCTTGTCAACCGAGTTTCAGGTCATTTGATTAACTGCGCAGTATTTTAAGAGAAGCTGCACCATTAAAAGTCCGGTCACATTTATTTCTGTAGCGAAATGTGAAAACAACATGAGCTGGCCAAAGTGCGCGACAGAAATAGGCTAAAAGGAAACAAGGTCAACAGAGCGGGCAACAACAATCATGCCTGCGCCCAGGCAGAGGATGAAGATAAGAACAATGAGTGATGTGGAAACTGATAAAACAACTATTTTAGTACATCATGTCCACATTCTTGATACCAGTTATCATGTCTATACAGTAAATATGCAGGTAATTAGCTTAGCTTAGCACTATGCTATTTTGCTAAAGACAGAACCCGGCTTGCTGTTTCCAGTCTTTATGCTAAGCTAAGCTAACAGGCAACTGGCTGCAGATATTGCAATGGTAAAAGCAGAATTAAGGCGTCGCTTACTTGCTTCATCCAGAATTCCTGTTTTCAGGAGTAAACTTGTGTCAAAATATTTTATTTTAATTTGCTTTTTTGCCAAGAATAAGACTGAATTGATACTCATCATGTCTATACAGTAAATATGAAGCTAAGCTAGTGGGTTGTAGCTTAGTTTACCCACTTTTTTATGCATTAATCATGCAATATATATTATGTTAATTAATGAGCTTGAGAGGTGTTTGTTGGGGGATTTTACAACCTACAGACAGAATTTCCGGTCTTTAAGCTAAGCTAAGCTAAAAGTCTACTAAGTCCTCCGTTTAGCTTAGCTCGTTTTAATGCATTAATCATACAGGATATATTATGTTAATTTATTAACTTGTTGGTGGATTCTGCTACCGAAGGACAGAGTCAGGCTAGTTTCAATTCCAAGTCATTATGCTAAGCTAAGCTAAAAGGCTAGCATGTCCTTAGTTTAGCTTAGCTCTTTTTAATGCATTAATCATAGAAGATATATTAAGTTAATTAATGAGCTTGAGAGGCGTTCATTGGGAGGATTTTGCAACCTAAGGACAAAGCTAAGTTAGCTTCAATTCCCAGTCTTTATGCTAAGCTACGCTAACAGGCCACTTGATGTAGATATGAGAGTGGTAAATAAAACAGAAATAAGATGTTATTTTTGTCCCTAGTCATTGTACATCAGCACGAAAAAGGGATCTCTTGTGAATGCTGTGCAAGAAGCACTTTCATTTCATAGATATGAGCTTCACTGAGTATCATACATCGCTGCACTATGATCAAAAAATGCCTCTTGATTCTGCAAACTTTCAGGCTTGAAATGATCTCACCGCGCTGGAAAAAAGGAGACTTTTTAAACAGTCGACAAAGTAACTTGATAGGTTTCTGCGGTTTGAAGAGAGTGCACTTTTCTGCGTGTTTGCTGGGGAATATCAATAGAGCCGGAGGTAAATAAGGACAGAAACTGAGAGCGAGACAGCAAAGGTATAGAGACGGGAAAATAAAACACAGCATGCACTCTTTGCGAGAGCAGGTAGAAAGAAAGAAGCAGAGAAAGCTCGCTGTCTGCCTGCATGCCTGCCTCCCCCGGCGTGCAGTAGGTGTCTGCCGCAAGTCTAGCGTGACTGATCTGAAATCAGGTTTTCTGCCTATAAATATAGAGCCGAGCAAGACGGGGGACTCTCTTCCACTTCTCCTGTTTTTCACGCGGCGCGGCTGCGTAGGCCACAGCCCCGCTTTCATTTTCCATTACGGCTGCTGGATTCTTTATCCAATATGCCCATCAAAGTGGGGCCGGATGACGGAGGGTCTCGGAAAACACAGAAAATGAGAGTCTTTCATTACTCTGCTTCATAAGTAATGATGTTGGGAGGGATGGATACGGGGAGGGGAGGGGGGGGAGGAGGAAGATAGGCGTAAAGCTGAAAGCAGGAGCGAGCGAGATGGTCTTTTGGGTGAGACGAGAGAGGAATTATTTATGGTGAATTTACACATCAATGACAGTTCCCTCTCCCCCTTATGATTTCTCCGCTGCGAGCACGAAGTGACGGCGGCTCGTACGGACGGTCGCAAATGACGGCCGCGTCTGTGGGGCCCGCACATGCGAGCGGAGCGCTCACGTGTCACCGTGTGCGTTTAATTGTTAAACCTCGGCCAACGGATCTTTGGATCGCTTTGACTGGGAGCTTGCCAGATTCGGTCCCCGCGTTGATGACACGAGCCAACTGGCAGCTCACCGGGTAATCTATTAACAACAAAACACACACATTCAGAGAACACACACACACACATGCAAGACAGCAAGACAAATCCCATCGACTGCGCCCCTGCCATAGCTGGGCCACCTATGGGCCTTTAAGCCTCACACACAACAACAGACATTACATCAGTGACAATAGGGAGCCGCTTTTGAGACGACGGTGTCGAGCACTCTGTCATTAAAGCTATTTTAGGGCCGAACAAATACCGCCACATATAGACAGGCAGCTGTACTAATAGCAGCGGCCGGGAACGCCCTCGCACAGGTGGGGCCACAATAGGTACGGCTGTCATGTGGCGGCTCCTTTTGAAGTCAGACGAGAGATAAAGGTGAGGGCGAAAGTTTGCAGGATCATTAGTACGTGTGTGTGTGTGTGTGTGTGTGGCCATCAGTCATACATATAAAAGCCTCCTTTCATGTCATCACAAAGCCCCAAATAGCTCCTCCGCGAACATAAAGGCCACGGCACCGTATGTTCTCGCAGTACGTGCGTCATGTTAAAACAACCGCGAACAGTTTCCAGGCTCAGGTTAAGCAGCACTCCTGCGCGTTTTTCTACCTCGACGGACGCCACGTCGCCGGAGATTAACTGCCCTCCCGCAGAAGTCGAGAATGAATCTCGTTTTTTTGGGGGGACTTCAAACGGGCGCTGACCTCAGGTTTTATGGCGAAACATAAAACGGCGGACGGCCGCTTGTTTTATGGAGCCATCTCTAAATAGAGCCGCCATTCATAAAGTCGGAGACGTTTATCATAAACCTTCACGGTCACATAAGTGGGGATTGACTCTTCCAAGTGGGCTGGCCGAACTTGTGATTGAATGGCTGTCGTCCCCCGTCAAAGGAAGGTTTTGTTTTCCGCAGAAAGCGGTCTGTTTTCGTTCTGGTACTTTCCTCCTATAAACCAAAAAATGGGAGATTTTTATTTCGAACCATTGCAGTTACATTTAGAAAAAAAAAAAAACATGATTAAAGCTGCTGTAATTGAAAGATGATGCATAAAGAATGGATGGTAATGTAAAATGGGTTTGCTCCTTTTGATGACCCTCCGGAGAGTTATCATCCAGCCACAGTTTGCCTCTGCTCCATGGAGCATTACAGCGTCTTTCAGCTTATTGCTTTGATTTTATCGACCGAAACTCACTGCTATCATCAGCAGGCAGCTGTTGCCGGCAAAAAACCCTCTGGTAAACCCCAGTACATGCTACTCGTGTGGCACCAGATGGCACACAGGGAAAAGCTAGCTAAAAGCTGCTGAACATAGTGTAGCTTTTAGCTGCATTTAGATATTATTCTCTAGAGGTGGTGGAGACCAAAACAGAGCAAAAAGGAGAGTTAAAAACTGGACATTCATTCACCAGCGAGGCCAAAAACACTGGATGTGTAAATCAGCTAAAACAATCAGCTTACAAATGTATAAAGTGATATGTTAGCATCAGGTTTGTACCCTGCATTGGCCAGAAGCATCAACTAACGTAACATTGCTTTTTGGTGCAAGTGCGAAGAGAAAATCAAGACCAATCTCTTGGTGTCAGTAGGATAAGAAGTGGCAGCTAGCAGCTGGTTAGCTTAGCCAGGCACAAAAAGCTTTGAGCAGGGTTGTATGGGGACTCCAAGAAATGGTACCACACATAAACCTTCATAAAACCACAAATTAGCTTTTATTAATAAACAAAACAAGCTATAATGTGTTAATTAGTAAGCTTTAGAGGTGCAGCGGGCAACATTTTGAAGCAGCTAGGCTAACAGTTTTCCCCCCGTTTCCACTTTTTGTTTGGTAACCTTAGCTAATTACAGCTAACTAGTTATCTTAAAGACATGCTAATGGTGTCAAAATGCTAAAATGTCTGAATACATTTAAAGGTGCGACATGTAAGACTTGGCCACCTGTTGCATTCATACTCTTAACAACTCCAGAGCACAGCCGCTAACTGCTGCTAACTGCAGCTGCCGTTAGCTAGTAAGCTCGTGTAACCATGCAGCTAGCGGTCGTGTTAGCTGACTCTGCCTGTTGGTGTCAGTTACAATCAGACTATAGCCTCTTCAGGTACAAAATGGCTAGGGGCTAGCTGGTTAGCATGCCACCTTCAATGGTTATCTCTGCAAAACAACACATAGACGTCTTTGGCATACTACACTAAAACTTGATAATTCACCTTTTTGAATGTTTTAAACTAAAATTCTTTAAGGTGCCTTTGAGTTCTCTACACTTTTATATTTCATTTTATAAAGGCACTGTGAGACGTAAAATGATCCTCATGAATGGAAGTTATGTGTCTCTTTGTACGCGTGTATTTGGTTGGAAACCTCTCTTTTCATATTCATTCTCTGCGATCGTCTGCAAAAAGCACCAAAACGAAAACATACGCACTGTAATTGCATGATATTAACCCAGATTGTTGTCGTGGCGGTGGGGGGATGTTCGGCATTGTCGAGGGGAGGGGGGGCTACTAAAGACCGTGGAGGAAAAACTCTCCGGCGAGACTCCCTGCTGTGAACATAATCTGTATCCGTGATATTTCGTCTTCTATTAATAGTCACACGGTTTAGAGGGTTTTGCATATTTCAGGGAGCTGCACCGCAAAAAACACCATTGAAAAAAACAAGAAACTGAGTCATGATCAAGCCTGGCTTAACAGCGATCTGTTGATGTGGACTGTTATTGTTGAGCATTCTGTCTGACTAATGCGCGAGTTTGGACATAAAGGCGGAAAATAACAACACAATCTGTAACTATTCCGTGTCTCCACCCCCCCCCCCAGCGAAAAAATGGACATTACAGCCACACAAAAAAAACAAATCTGACAATTTTCTGCCTGACAGTTTTTCACCTGTGGAGAATGTACGCTAGACACACACACACACACACACACAGCCCTTATTTCAGAGAGGGTTTAGAGGATATTGGAGCTCGGGGGTGACCCGTTCACCTGTGAGGGGATATTGAACGGACAAAAGACAGTCTGAGGCGGCTTCGCTGCAGACGTGTGCAGACAAGTGGAGCAGAGGGGAAGAAGAGGAGACCACAACGAGGGGGGGAGACAGACAGACAACGCGGGGACGGGCGGGGAACAGATGTGTTCCTTCGTAAGGGTCGTAAACATGAGTCATTCAACTCTGAAGATGGCCGAAGGGCACGGAGGACTCGCGGGGGGGTGAAAGTGTGAAAAGAACGGGAGGTACGGAGGGGAAAAAAATCCAAGGGAGGACAGCAAAACGCGCAAGACAAATGAAGAGTTACGTGATGGAGGAAGAGGAGGGAGCGAGGTAGAAGTGGAGGAATTAAGAGAGCGGGGAGGGGAGAAGAAGAAGGAAAAAAAAAAGCGGTCGGGAGACTAAATGGTCTGTTTTTCAGGCAGCAAATGTGCTCTCGGTGAAATCCATCACTGGCGGAACGGCTGGCAGCTCATCTACACTGCAGCCTTTGTTTTATGGCGTTGACACCGCCACGGCCGCTGTGTTTTCATCAGTCAGGGCCCTGACACCACCCTGGGGAGTCGCACACGAACAGGCATACGTGTGGGCGAGGAGATCTGCATATCTGTGTGAGTGTGTGAGGTCACGCTTGTTTGTTTCTACCTGTATGTCCCGACGTAGTGACTCATCTCGCAGATTAGTGAGCCAGACGCTACTGTGGAGGGGGGAGAGAAAAATAAAAAATGAGACGCTGCAGCGTTGTCGGCCCCTGATTAAATCCTTAAAATACTCGAGTAATCTACATAGGGAGCCTCGGCGCGAGGCAGCTCTGGATATGTGTTTTTTTTTTCTCTCTCTCTCTTCTCCTAGTGTGGCGGATTATATTTTTCTTTGTGGCGCGGCGCTCGCAGCTCCTAGCAGTTTGTATTTCAAACACTAATTCTTCATGCTCCGAGGACAGCGGCAATATTTCCCAAGGAAAAAACTCCCAGGGGTGTTTATTTAGGCCACAAACACAAGTGGTGGGACCGTGTTCAGCAGTTACAAAGCCGCAGAGTTAAGAGTCTAGAAGAAAATTGCCTTTCTAATGTGTGTGTGTGTGTGTGAAGACAAAATGTGGCCACTTTTAATTCTCCGCGTGACCGTAACTCGTCTGTCCCGCAAAATAGCCTCTTTCATATTTCCTTACGTAGCCGGTGCATGTGTGTCTTAAGCCGGTCCGCAGACTCTTCAACAGGCAGACGCCATCATGAAATATAGATCTGAAAAAAAAAAAAAACGCCCCGCTCCTGTAAAGCTGCTGGATGTGCTCTGAATCAATAGAAAACAAACCCAAACATTAAATTTCTATGAAGGCCACCGATCAAAGTGCCAGTGTCACGACAGAACTCTCACCCGCTTCAGCCTCGGACTCCATCTCTCTCTCTCTCTCTCTCTCTCGTCCTGCATGTATAATAAATCATTGTTGTGTCCCAATTCCATACTTTAAGGCTCCAAGTACCTATTATACACAGTATGTACTCCATACTCTTTGCATCAGCAGGGCACATAACACATAAAGCCAGACATCAGTCAGACTGAGACATTGGAACTGGACTGGCTTTAAGATTTAATGATTATTTGACGGCTGTTGCATGTTCTTTGTGCAATGCATTATGGGAGAACAGTGCACATGAACCGAAGGAAACCGACTGTCCTTTACTATGCATATGTTATGGGTTCACCCACAGTTCAAACACTACGAAGTGAAAAACTAAATAAAGTTGCAACTAGCTGATAAATTAATCGCCAACTGTTCTGATCCCAGCTTGTTAAATGATTGATTGATACTTCAGCACGTTTAACATCGGAGACAAAGTAATATTTTATCACAATATCTTTACTTTTACTCGAATATTACTTTTGGACTCTTCAGTGTGACCACCATAGTCTTGAATGACAGAGTTTGGCTGAATTGTGTCGTGAAGTTTTGTTGTTTCTTTCCAAAAAATCTTCGGGAACGTGATTTACGAGCGAGAAAATGCTAAAAAGTTACTTCTCAATGTCCGCCAGCCGTCTTTAAACTCTTCCTGCCTCATCCAGTCACCTGCTGTCCCTCAATTCCTCTTTCAGGTCCGATGTAGACTGTATACAATCCGCTTTTCTACTTCTATTAGCTACAAAGTCTGTGCGCTGTCCTGAAGACAGTCTCTGCATCGACCACCTTGGGATCGGAGGGCTACAGGGCAGAAGAGCCACCAAAAGCAGCTGAGAAAAAGTGGCTGTGGATCAAGAAGGGGTGATCGATGGTGTATTGCGCTAACTGGACACGAGTCTGGGTCGCCCAGGTGACGATGTCTGACGTGACTGAAGATGTGTCCATGTTGCACCACACTGTGTTTGAGAAAACAGCCCAAAAACACACAAACCACTTGGACGAGATCATGTTTTGGCTTAAAAATACGTGTTTTGGTCGCCACAAACGCGGTTGGAGACGTCCAATGGTCTCCTTAAAAAATATCTGGTGGTGTCACAATTACAAATTACAATTTTTGAAACGCAGTCTTGAACTGTGGTCATTGGCTCGGCTGCTTCTCCTTCACCTCCAGATACGACAGTCGCGTCACAAGCGTGTAATGTGATACGTGTCGGCGGTTTGCAGAAAGTGTTACCTCCCGACCTTCCATCCTGGCCGCCAGGCTGAACCGCGGCGCTCCGAACAAATCCTAAAACCTGTCCTCTCGTCACCTACCGTCTCACAGCCTGTTCATTCGCCGTGAATCGGAAAGAAAAGCAAAGCCTTTTTACGCAACAAGCTCTGCCCGAGTTTTTGCATTAGGAGATCCTCTTGCCTTCCGCGATGTTCCTCAACTGTGACAGCCCTTCACATCCGCCTCCGACTGCGTTCGCTCAATGTGACACTCCCGCGATGTTAAGCAGCGGAATGAGCAGAAATAAATAATTCAGGAGCCCGTGTGCGCAGGAACACGGGTCCCGTGCCTGTATTCAGATCCAGACAGCGGGTTAGGAGGTGATTACCTGTGGTCCTCGGGGGATGAAGGAGGCCACGGCCTTAAAGAAGCGGCTCAGCGTGAGGTGAGCGGAGAGCCTGCTTTTTTTAATCACGCCGATTGCTACCGTGGATGTGTGTGGGCTCTGCGCGGAAGACATCCGGTGATGAATACTGTTCCATCTTTGCGTGCATTTGTCGAGCAAAGAGCTGTTTGTCTGTGTGAAAAGATAAGTGTTTCTGCAGGAGAACAGTTTGCTATCCTGGTATGTGACCCTCCTGAATTATCTTGTGGCCTGTTGTAGGGGTCACGATCCTGTGTTATCTTAACGCCTGTTTGTCTCACTGTTTTTCAGGCATTTCGCGGAATGAGTGTGTGTGTGTGTGTGTGTGTGTGTACGTATACATGTGAAAATGGCCATATGGAGTCCGTGCGGCTGTGTGTGTGCGTGTCACCTGCCTAAACACAGGTCAGCTCAGATAAACAGCAGACGCAGGAGGTCGTATCCATGGAGCCAGTTGCATTTTGTGTGTGTGTTTGTGTGTGTGTGTGTGTTTGCGTGTGTGCTGCAGGGCAACAGTGTGACAGGTATGTGCACGTGTCTAATGGCATCCCCCCCCGCCTCCCCCCCGCCTCCCGAGACAGTTTTTACAGCTTCCAGACACAAACACCATCGACCACCGAGTCTCGCGGAGTCGCCATCTTATCTGGATCGCGGCGAAAAACACGCACAAGCTCAAAACAGCGTGACCAAACAAACACACACACACACGCGCACGAGCGCGAGCGAGCGAGCATGCACACACGTTATGAAGTAAACTGGGAAGCATATGACCTCAATTGAGCTGGACACAGGCTGACTCTGTGACCTCACTTGTTTTGAAATGACCCAAGCATACATCACCAGGTTGTCCACACTCACACGCACACACGCACACACACACACACACACACACACACACATTTCCACGTGAGGCATTTATGGAATGTGGGGCATTTGCCTGCAGTTGGCATTTCTGTGGAAAAGTGTGTGCGTGAGTTTGGTGCATTGTCTTCCCTGTGTATGGGCTTGTGTAATTTATGAGTGTGTGTGTGTGTGTGTGTGTGTGTGTGTGTGCGAGAGCTTAGTCATGTCTCGTCTTTACTCTGTTGTGATTTACGGCTCAGACTGTTCTGTTAATAAAGACCTTATGTAACGGTTTGTCAAAAGTGTTTCTTCCACCGAGAGGGATTCCAGTAGAGAATGCAGACGTTTTTAAAGGGATAGTGCGGCATTTCGGGACGTATTCTCACTGCTTTCTGATAACCAGAGGAGAAGATTGATGCCATTGAAGCTGGAGCCAGGAGGTGATTAGCTTAGCTTAGCATAAAGAGTGCAAGCAGGGGAAACAGCTAGCCTTAAGTTGAGAAATAAGTAAAATTACTTTTAGAGTTTGGTTTTTGTACAAATTCAACAAGCGTGATATAAAGTGTTAATCAGTGAGCTTTAGCGGTGGATTTAGCTACTTTACCACAGAGCCAGGCCGATGGTGTCCCCCAAGCTTCCAGTCTTTAAGCTAGGCTAAAGTGCTAAGCCCCCAGAAAGAGCGCAGGGCTTTGAAGCCGACTTTCATAATGGCCAAACGGTGTTTTTACAACTGGGGCCCCAAAAATGACTCGTTTCACTACCAGAACTTGAGCCGTTCGTTCAGCTTACACTTTGAAAGTCTAAAAGAGATGCAAAGTTAAATATTTAACTATTCCCATTTAACTTGGTTGGTCGCTTCGCCGGCCTGGTCGGCAGAAGTGTCTCTTGCACACGCCTTTTACGTCCCAACAACGGACGAAGATGTGGGTAATTTTATACTCAGGAAGTCGAGCTTTTTTTTTGGCTAAGCTAACCAGGAGTTTGCTAAGCTAAGCTAACACCTGGTTCCAGCTTCATAATTAATGCACAGACATGAGTTTGGTAGAGATTTTCTCATTGAACTCTCTGAAAGAGAACAAATTAGCGTGCAGTATTTCCCAAAATGTTGGATATTGTTTTCTTGTCCGAAGCTGTGTTGCGTTTCCTTCTATTTTAAAAGAAGCAGCTTAAATGTATCAGCCAATCAATGCTGATCTACAAAACTGACAATACAGCAAGTTTTAAAAAACTACAATTCTTCACAAGGGAAGATTCTACCTCGAACGTGACCTACTTAGGTCGCTTAGATCACCGAGGTAATCACTTTTTAAACAATGATTCTCAAGAAGGCGTTTTATTTATTTACGTAGCTCAAATGCCAAAAAGGTTGGCAGCCGCCGCCTGAGGCATTACTCTTTCTGCTTCCACCTATCCCAAATCATGTTCATCCAGTCCTTAATGGGTCCACTCAGACAATGCACTGAAGCGTTTGATCCGCGCGCTATTTCCAGCAACATCAAGTTAGGGTCGCCCTCCGCCGCCCGACGCGACCTCTGCTCCAAGGGGTCGAGCTGCAAACGTCCCAAACGAACCCTCTGTGATCGAACGCATCTCAGTGTCGGGACTTTCTCCTTAAGAGACACCGTCAGCGTCACCAGTCCGCGAGAAAGAAGCAAAGGTTAGCAAATGTTAACCAGCTCCCCTGTGCGACATTATCAGTCCGCCTTTAAAGTTTTGTCCGAGCATGTTGTCTCCTGGAGGACGGCGAAAGGTCGGCTCCCCGGACGAACGCTGAGCCTGGTGCTAGCCACAACCGTATGCTCCCACCTCTGAGAGAAGCAAAGCACACAGGCTCCTTCTGCACTTAGTGGTGCTATTGGTTTACTTTTAAATCACAGTTGCGTTCAGTCGGATAAATTAAAAACCCTCAATCAAAATGATTGACAGTTAATGTTTTAAAGACGCGGTTGCGTGACACGTTCAGAGCCGAGATGCACCAGGCAGTTGTTTTTGGATCCGAATCAAATCAACTCTTTTCTGCCTTTTCTCGGCGGTTTGTATGTATTTTTCTCATCCCCGACAGGGATAACCTTAAGAATAGCTCTGTAGTTGTAAAACAAATGGTAATTTTTCACTCAACAGATGTAATTTTAGGCGGGAGGGGGGAATATTTTCTCATATCACCGCCGCTGTTTTCGCCTTCCCTCGAAGCCTCTCTTCATGCAGAACACCGGCGCTCTGTCACTGCAGGCTCAGACAGGGTCAGCCAGGCCCTGCTAAATATTCAGGCATCCACATTTTGCCAAAAACAACTCCCTACTCATCTGGTTACCTCTAACAAACAATTCCTCTTCCAAAAATGTTTTAACCCTTAGGTTCAAGTACTTTTTAAAGGCAGAGGCTCCCAACATTTTTATAAGCATCTAGTAAAACAATGCGGTGTCACAGATAATGTCTGTGGTGTGGCTTTATATAGACGTTACACATATACATATACATACAGCGGCTCCACCTAAAAGGGAATTTTCCTTCTGGGATTGTTTCGTCTGACTTTAAGACGTCTGGGGCGGCAAAAGCATGAGCTACTTCACGGATATAAAACAAAACAGGGGCTTCCTAGTGGCATCGAGGTTTAAAGATATAATGTAGAAGAATTCTGCGTTAAAATGTCCTAAAACAACCTTGACCATGTTGTATATTTTGTTGAGATGTTGCATTATCCCAAATGTTTCCAACAGTGTTCGAAGCCAGAGAGAGTTTACCCCCGAGGTAATGATGCGTGTCATTTGGTTTCGCATGAGGAAGTGAATAAAACCAAAACATTAGCATATCCGTGGACATCTGTGCCCGAGTCACGTCAGATGGATTTTTATGAGCCATGCTGGTTGTATAATGGTGTTCAGCCGCAGGCGAAGTGAGTTTGAACGTGGGGCCACTTGTGTTGATTCGTGTTATTCGCGACAGTCTGTGTGTTTGAATTCGGGTCAATGACTGAGCTCAGCACTCACCAGAGACCAGTTCTCTTTCTTTTTCCCCCCTCTCCTCTACGTAACGTTACATTCATGAAGTAAAGGTACAGTGGTCACCATTACTAGTTCATAATCATGACACGACAGTACATAAGTCACCTCTGCTACACCTAAACGCTGCTGCAGTCAGGTTGTTAAACAGGAGTGAATATAAATCCACTTTTTGACTCTAAAAGTAAACTTCGAGCTCTCCTCCCGTCTTTAAATGGCTCAGGATCAGAGCAGAATCCGATGTGACTCTGGGTGTTTATTCCTCCAGAAGGTCAGGCTCTGTCCAGCACTCCCCAAACACAAACACCCCCAAACACTCGCCAAACAACTTGCCCCCAGTGGAAGAAATTACATCTTGTGCTTTTAACTAATTCACAAGAAAAAACCTAGTGGCCTAGAGGGTTATGGGTCCAGTGTGTAGGATTTAGGGGGATCTACTGGTGGAAATGAGTTTAATATTCATAATAATGTTGGTATAATCAAATGAAACTGTGAACCATTGTGTTTTCGTCGCCTTAGAATGAGCCTTTTACGTCCACAGAGGGGGTTAGAGTTTCTACAGTACCCCACAATGGACAGACAAAACACCAGCTCTTAAAGCGGGCCTTCAGTATTTTTGGCGCCTGGATGCCAGTAAATCCGACACACTGGACCGTCAAGGTGAAACCAAAGAATCCTGAGGCTTGTTCCTTGGCGAACGAGCGAAGCGAGCGCAACCTCGTGACCAGCGGTTTCCCAAGCGGTTACAAACAAGTGCGGGCACCTCGGGGAGGGCAGGGGGGAAGGCTTCCTGCGCACACACGGGGGACACACATCCGCGCTACACGCTCTCAGGCTTTCCCCCCCTGCGCCATCCTCGCCTTGTGCAGCTCTCGAGGCGAGGAGACAGTGGGTGCAGTGTCGGAGAGGCTGGCCTCGCTCCAGAGACTCTCCAGAACATTCCACTGAGAGACCGCTGGCTGGCTGGCAGGCCGGATGGTTGCTGGTAAACACGCCAGACAACAAACAACAACACCGGCTCGACATAATTCCTACGGAGAGGGAGGGGGCGAAAAGAAACATCCACTCTGAATGGGGATTAACCCCGTCATATTATTCCTGTGATCTCTGACAATTCTGCCTCAATCTGGGAACACACACGCAAAAAAAAAAAAAGAGAAAGGCTTGATTATGCTATCAGTGGAGAGCTGCTCGGCTCGTTCCATCACGGATAATTTTACAGGGATAAGCGCTCACTTTACAGCCACCGACCGCAGTGAACGCCACGCTCGTTTCAAATCTGAAACTCCCTCGATTTTACGGGCGAATTTTGAGATGCACTCCGAGATGCAGAACTCGTCTGTACAGCTGAGTTCCTGTCAGAAGAAGGCCGCCCGACGCAGCAAACTAACGGAATAAATTAGCAGTGTTTTCCACCAAGCGCCAGCTGTCGACTAGACAGCATCTGACTCTTTTTTCCGGTCCGCCTCGTCTTTAATAGTATAACTTTTTTGGTTTTTGAAGACGAGCGATTCGTGCGGATCCGTCTGATAACTCGGTGACACGGCGAGCTATGGGGTTTAAACGAGGGTTCCCGTCGTGAGGTGCGCAGTCGTGACGGCTTTCGTGGCAAACAGCATTACAAAGACACACTGAGCGCCACAGCACGCACAAATAATATGTCTACTTTACAGAATAAGTCGAGTAATGGCTTCTTATCGCCGTGCACTCAGCAGATTGTTCCTCAGGATCTCAATAGATTGAAACTAATCAGGAAAACCAGACGACCCTGAGAGACGAAGCCTCCGCCGTTCGTTTCTGGTTTGCGCGATTGACAGCGTCTGACTGACTGGAGCGCCACGCCACCCGCTGCAAGTCCACACACATCAATCATGTCGTTATGTGCTGAAACGGCACTGAGTGGGCGGAGAGCGCCGACAGTCATTTCAACCTGGAAAAATAATGCGGCTTAATAGCCTGTGCACTTAAGTAACAAGCATGTAGGCAGCACTCTGGTTCCATTTTTATGTTGGCTGCAGGGTCGCGCAGGGTCACTTTATAGGTGGTTCATTGGGTGGTTTCTCAGACGTCTGTATTTAAAGGAATATTTCAAAATCTTGGGTGATAAACGTAATATTTTTTGGCGGGGGCTTTAGGACAGGAAAGGGTGGAGAAAGAGAGAGGCTAGTGTGTTTTTGCTTTCTTGTTGGGGGTAGGTGAAAACATTGACACCACTCATGGCTGTACATCAAATATGAAGCTACAGCTAGCAACCGGTTAGCTTAGCTTAGCATAAAGACTGGAAACAGGGGGATACAGCTAGCCGGGCTGTCCCGGGGGTTAAAAGAAACCTGCCCGTCAGCACCTCTAGAGCATGTTTTATCTAGCTTGTTTAATCTGAACAAAAGTCTACAGCCTAGGGGATTATGGGAAATGGGGTTCGTTAAAGTCAATTAGCAATATTAGATATTTTTTCTAAAAGCTACCATCCTTATCTTATTTAGAAAGCCGCACAACATACTGTGGAAAAGGCTGTGTTCCAAGGATGTATCGTTAGCTATTAGCATTATCATGTCGGCGCCAGGCTAACTGGTTCCAGCGTTCATGCTAAGCTAAACCATCAGGCTGCAAACTGTAGCTCCACATTTGTCCCAACAAGCGTTGCCGATCTTCACATAGCAGTCAATTCTCAGCTTATTTCTCATGTTTTGTAACCAATTTTGTTATTTTCGAGCACACAATTCGGACGATATTTAAAGATCACCTCCACTCGTTTATTAAGGTCACACATAAAAAACTCTCGAATGTGCGTCTGACACGGTTCCTGCAGGAAATAAGTATAATTAAAACCGTAAAAATTCGGGCTCCCTCTCCCTCATTAAAAAAAACTCCAGAGTGTATGATTTATGTGCAAATATTTTTTCATTTCACGAGATTTGCTGCCGGACACGAGACGTCTCCTACTTCACTGTAAAGTCCGCGCTCGGTTTTATGTGCAGCCGAAGCTGTTTGTCACAAATCACGCCGGTAGCTTTGCCTCTTCAAATCATATTTTCAGCGAGCAAAGAGAAAACGTACGCTTTCAGCAGACGGATGTGAAAACAAGCATACATCACTCGACGCCGTGAAGTTCAGACACTTAACTGTAGGAACAAGGAGAGGAAACACATTTCTGACTGGAGGGGGGGGACCTAGATAATGACGATACACAGAAAGCGTCGGTAAACACTGAACTGCGCGGCGTGGGCGGATGAGAATGCATGCGGCGACGGCAGACTGCGTGTTAATGTGTTACTTTTATTGACGTAAGGGCAGAGCCCGGATGTCGGGCCGTAGCGCCGCTGCACAGCTGCCGCGGACACACATCCTGTACAAGCTGCGGGAAACACCTACAGAAAGAGTCGACGCTGACTCAAAGCGAGGAGCGATTGGACCTTACTTTTTATTGATTCGCCAGGTAACTCGCAGGTTGCGAGAAGGCGGCTCTGTCTGTGGTGTTTCCTTTTTTCGGGACTTCTGTGTATTTTGTGTCTATTTGTGTGAGTGCGCGCGTTAAAAAAGCGCATAAAAGTGTGTGTGTGTGTGTGTTATCAGTACGAGCGTGGAGCCGGTGTGTTGCAGACTCAGGGTTTGAGCTGCGCTGTGAATTCAAAGTGGACATGTGATTAATGAGCAAATACAACAGTGACAACAGGAGGGCCCTACAGGACGATCCAACCCCACTGAGTTTGCTGTTGTTAATATAAAGTCTGTGTGTGTGTGTGTGTGTGTGTGTCTCAGTATTACCCGGGACATAATCCCACTCAGCGTGATCCCTCTATCGACAGACTTCCCGCTCACACTCCCACAACCTATGCACACACACACACTCGCGGGTCCACACACTGTAATGCAATTAACGCGTAAACACTTCCTCCTCGTTACAGTCGCCTCCCGTCAAACATCTTCGCTGTGTGATGCCTGACAAGTTGAGCTGCGACCCTTAAATACGCACACAGTCGGATAAGTCCGCTCCCATGCAACTGTGGTTCTGCGGTCTTGTGCTCAGTGAGCTAATTTGCGGATGTTCTCACATGTTTGATGGAGTAAGAAGCGAGACCACAGGCCCTGAGCAGCCATCATGGTTTACAAACCGACGGTTCAACTTCGCTATCCCAGACGTGTAAAGAGCAACAGATACAAGCCCTCGTTTATCCCCACTGCCTTCTGAATTCAAGCCAGAGGGAGGTGGACAGTTGTAACGGTGTTGTTCTCTGACGATGATGGCGATGATGATGGCTGTGTGACTATGTTTTATGATGTCGCTGACCTTGGCCTGAAATGTTGTTTTTGTTTGTTTACGTATTGTTGAGTTGATCATGGATACCAGACGTGAGCCCGTCGACACCTGTTGGCACCTGCTCAGAGCCGATTGGCCGGGCGTCATTCGCACAAAAAAATTTGGAAACGATGTCTGCCTTCTGGTCACGTGAAACTGAAATGGCGCTCTCAAGTCCTTTCAGTGAAAATATAGCGTAAAAAATGGTAATATAATATTATATAACTCACTTAAAGGGGCTCTATGGAACCTCCGTGTTGCGCTGGAAGCCGCTCGTTTGTTCATGTTAGCGGACTCTTCTTAGCTAACATTAGCTACCGTTGCTCTCTGTTAGCGAAGCCAAAGAGGGGCACTGAGACGAGGCACTCGAGACTCTGCATAAACTGGGTTCTGAGTCCTTCACAACTCAAACACATCGTTCACAGCGTTGATGAGTGAAGGGGAAGGTCTCATTTTTCACGTCATGTTAGAATCTGCTCCCACATGAACAATAAGAAAGTGAGAAATACATGTCAATTTCTACAAATTTTTACATAGAACCACTTTAAGTTACTAGTTACTTTGCAGATTTGGATTACTCAGTGTTGATAGGCTGCTGCTTGTGACATGTAACCAATTAGATTTCTGTGGGCGGGACATTGAGTGAGAACTCAGACAGAGAGCCAAGATGGCGCATTCTTACATTTATTTAATTTGCAATCAGTCAAAAAAAAAAATAAACATACGTTTTGATAATCAGTAAAATGCTGAATATGGATCCCACAATCAGCCGGGCCAATAATCAGTCAATCTTTACTATAAATTCAAATAAATAACTGTGTATAAATTAGTTCAAATGTGCTCCAACTCCAAAACAAAAATATTCAAATAACTACTTTTACTTGAAAACTTGAAACACATTTGCTGTTAACACTTTCATACTTTTTTACGTGAGTATTTTTACTCACTGGTACTGCAATTTCTTCGAAAATACATCTGAGCCCTTCTTCCACCACTGTAGTGGCTGTAATAAACCTGAATTGCCCTTTCAGAGGAAGGCGTGCACGTCTGATGCACGCTCACACACAGCGATGATAACAGCTTTCAGTGGTGCTCCTCTGCAACTTCACTTTTGAGCATCCACGTCAACATCCCACAAAAATAACAACACCCACCCCCCCTCCGAATTCTCTCAGAACCCAGACGATCACACACTCGTCACAGCTCTCCCGCTCCATTTTCTGCCGAATCCTCCGCCTCCCACCTTCTGCGGCAAACACCAGGCCAATATTACAGTCTCCTTTTAAATATTTCACGTTCGTTTTGAATAATTCGCTCTCATTTTTAGCACCGGCGAAGGCCCACAATGCGCTGCCGAGGCCCACACACGCGCCCGCTACACAAACACACACGAAATGAGCCGTAAAGTTAATTAGACATGGAGCTGAGAGAGAGCCTCTTCCTGCTGTGACACAATCATCTGCACAGCACCTCTAGGGGGGAAAAGAGGGGCCGGGAGTGTGTTTGTGTGTTTGCGCCTTTATATACACACAAATACCACCCACACGCGAGCTTACGTACGTCTAAAACACACATCTAGATTGCAGCAAAATAAAAAATTAGTGTACGCTGAAGATAGAAAAAAAAACAAACACAGCGATCCAGAGCCTCTGCTCACCGCCGCGAAGCCGCCTAAATTACAACAACACACCGAGCTAAATCATTATCAGACTTCATAAACAGCTCTCAGATGATGCATAAACATTGCAGCGGATATATTCCGTCAGGTACTTTTCTCTCCCTCTTCATCTCCAGCCTGTTATGATTCCCTTCTGGATCAAGGTGGAGTGAAACCACAGCACGTTTGTCCGACAACTTCCTGGTTAAGCCTGAGCATTAACACGCCGCCCGGCGGCCCTAAGCGCAGCCGGAGCTCGACCGCACTTTGGATGCAGAGCAGCTTCCTTTTTTTTTTTCGTCCACATGCCCCGCAAGCCCTTTGTGTGTCTATGTCTTCATTGTGAAAGAGTAAGATAGAGAAAAGGGTGGTTTTGAAGTTCGTCTCGGAGATTTCTGCCTCCAACCCAAATCGTTGGAGGTGATGATTTGTGCCGCACAAAGGTTCGGAAAATTCAAATTTAAAATACTGAATGGCGACATATCTTTGCGTAACATGTTCCGGTTGCTCGGGAAGTCCTTGTAATCAATTTTCTAATGGAAATCGTGCGACAACTTTAAATTAAAAAAGTTAACATCGGGTTCTGTGAACTTATCCAAAGTAACCTTGTTGCTGTGAACTTTTTGAAAGTGATTTTTCAGTGTAATGTAATGCACGGTTAGATACCACTAATAATGAGCCTTTGTTAACTGCTTAACCAAGAACTTTTTGGGCTTAAATACAAGTAGATTTCATGCCTAAACCTAACCAAGAAGATTTAGTGCCTAAACCTAACCAAGTATATTTGTGCCTAAACCTAACAAGTAGATTTTGTGCCTAAACCTAACAAGTAGATTTTGTGCCTAAACCTAACAAGTAGATTTCGTGCCTAAACCTAACTAAGCATTTTTGTGCCTAAACCTAACCAAGTACTTTTGTGCCTTTATACAAGTATGTTTCATGCCTGAACCTATCTAATTACTTTTCGTGCCTAAGCCTAACCAAGTATTTTTTAAGCCGAAACTCAACCGAATGTTTTGTGCCTAAACCTAAGCAAGTATTTTTAGCCTAAACCTAACCGAGTATTTTTGTGCCGAAACATAACCAAGTATTTTAAGCATGAACCTAACAAAAAAATGTGTGCATAAACCTAACCAAATTTTTTTGTGCCTTAACCTAACCAAGTATTTTTGTGTCTTTATACAAGTATGTTTCATGCCTAAACCTAACTAATTACTTTTCGTGCCGAAACATAACCAAGTATTTTTGTGCCGAAACATAACCAAGTATTTTAAGCCTAAACCTAACAAAAAAATGTGTGCCTTAACCTAACCAAGTATTTTTAGCCAAAACTCAACCGAATGTTTTGTGCCTAAACTTAACCAAGTATTTTTGTGCCTTAACCCAACCAAACCTAACCTGTTTGACAATGGCAGCCACAGTCCAAAAATCATAATCTGTAATAATATGTGAACTGTTTGTCAGCAATTTTTATTACTTTGAAAGTATATCTTGATGTTGCATATAACGCATTATTACTAACTTGACCGCGGAGCCCTTCACATGCAAAAACTAATGCTCGAGGGGGCAGGCAGAGGTTCATAGTTTAAGGCTTAAGCCGTTGAACAAGCTGCCGTGTTTGATAAGTCGGGCCTGAGAACATTTCACGTTATTGCTTTGTTATCTTGAAACTTTATCATCCGTTTCTTCTTTAAAATCCTCCTTCTCCTTTTTAATCCGGTACCCACCGTCCTGCTGCCGTAAATACTCAGGAGGGAACCAGATGTGTGTTAATCCACAGCTGAAAATAGTCCACAGCAACTGTACTTGCTCCAGTTTGAGTAATGTTTGCTTGAAAAAAAAAACTATGATGCCCTGCAGTGTAAGTAAACTTACAACTTTCTTTTGAAGAAATGGCGTTTCTTTTTTAAGATCTTTTCCTGCGGTTCGGCTGAATAGGCTTATAGGGCTGAGTGCCACAGACGGGCTGATGAGGTTGGAAAGTATTGAGAGATGGCCTATAAAGTTGCTGGTTCTGGTCTTTCTTTCGTGGGATTTGCTGACAAATAAGAAAAATAAAGAATAACGCCGGCCTTATCGTTTAAATTTCACAGGCATCTGACAAACTCTCTCGCTGAAGACAAAAGAAGGGGCTTTATGTAGTTTTAAAACGCCCCGGATCAGTGAAAAAAGACAAAAACACCTTACGAGGCATCAGATGCCATCTGCTCCTGAGACACAGTTTCTGCTGATAAATCTCTCCTTTAATCCCTCTGTCTCCCGCTTCACTCCCTCTCTCTCTCTCTCTCAAAACTCTCCTCCTATGCTAAACTGCCTTTTTTTTGTCTCTTTCAACCGTCCGAGCTCATTTCTACGCAGATCTTTTTTCGTCTCGCGCTCAGATGCTCAGGGTCACCGGGAACGCAGACTATAATGGAGAAAGAAATGCTCGTGTTGTCCTTGTGCGAGCAGGAGGAGGAGGAAAAAAGATGGAAGGGGGAAAAGAATGGAGAAACAGGGGAGGGGCTCAGGAGGGAGATGTCCAAATGTTTGTTTATGCCTAATTGGGCCACGGATGAGCCGGCGGCCATCTCAGATAACTGTCCGCCCGGGAGGAGAGGAGGGGACGAGGGCGAAGAAAGGGAAGGAGAAATGAGGAGCTGGGGCTTTTAAGGAAGAACAGATAGAGGAAGTGAAGACAGAGGAAGTCGGCGAGGGCAGGAGAGAATATCGAGGACGGCGTCGAGGACGAGGGGATGAAAGGAGCGAGGAGGAGTGAGAAATTAAAGGAGTGGCGGTGGGAGCTCAGGGGGGGAAGTGCTATCCAGTAATTAAACAACAGGAATCGTGCGGCATGTGTGGCCGCACTACAAAAAAGTCCTTATTGCTCCCCACTGAGCACATTCAAAACGGCACTTTGCATCTAATTAGGGAAACATATTGGAGCTAACGTTCTCGCTGAACTCGCCTAGCGGGCTCACGGAGGTGCGAGTAATGTAAAAGCATACATAAAAGGGCATATCCCAACAAATATGCAAATACGTCCCGCTGCATTGGAGTAGCGATTACCCCCCCCCGCCAAGTGGAATGAACCCGAAACACATGAGGTTTGTGGTGGAAACAAACGGAGGCACCACTCACCGCCGTGTACAGTAAACAGAGGCTGTGGGAACGTTTCACTCCCAACGTGACCTCGCTCAAATCAGTGCAAGTGCTGATGACCGTGAGTCTGTGGCGTGATCTGAGAGGCGCCGCGCTGTCCCAGTGATGTCAGCGTGACACGGACCGTGTGTGCGTGTGATTGGTTCACAAACGGACACGGCGGCACACATGCGCCATATTCCCGATTTAGTCCGGATGGTGACATTTTTGGAACCTAAACGAGGGAACAGATGTGACGTGTGATGTGGAAAACACCTTAAAGCTGCAGAAATCAGTTTTTTTTATACTGACAATGGATGAAATAGCTGCGTGTGATGTGAACGGGGGCGCTCGTAGCGACAAAGCTTAAAAGAAGTATCAATTAACTGCAGTTTCTGTCAGGTCTACGGAGCATTTTACTGCCTCTGGGCTCATTGTTTTGGTTTTAAGATAATGTTTAGGGGTTACTGCTCTCTCGAGCAGCAGCAGGGAGCTGTTTTCATCAATAAATGCTGCGACCAGATGGTTGAGACACAAAGTGAGCAAATACCTGGTAGCCAGCCAAAAGAGACACATATTTTCCTTAGGAGTTGGTGGAGACCAAAAACAGAGCTAAACAAAGAGAGTCCCTGTCCCTGCGGAATATGTCAATATGAAAAACTGTTGGCTGGGCCGATTTAAACACTTTCAAACCGGTTTGTTATGAGGTTTAATACTTGCAGGACCGGAGTGTCAACTCGAGGTCACACACTACTCAGCTGCTCCCATGAGCAACATAATTAGAGCCCATGAGTGACAGCAGCACTACAGTCCATCATGTCAACTGTGACACAAACCTACCCAACCTTCACTACCTGTGACACATTTAACAAAGGTTCAAATATGTAAACATTGTTCTGGGAGCTTGTTCCACTAACCACAGGCAGGCCACAAACAATTTATCACTACTTTAATTATCATTATGAGAGAAGCGTCATTTGTCATTGAAACTAACCTTATACATCAGTGTTCGAGTCATTTAGCTGATAACCCCTCTGACACAGCCCCAAACTTTGAAAAGGTTTGCACAACTTTGGATCTCAGCCATTCCTTTGATGACCTAAGACCCAAATTGTAATGTGAAACTATTCTTCAGCTTTTTTTTCTAAAATGACAGGACGGCTCGCAGGGACACCGGGTTCAACCACAGCCTGACTGATTCTTTTAAAAATCCACTGCCGACAGAAGAAGAAAAAAAGACACCGAGTGTCCTCTCCATCATCCGTATGGATCCCTCTGGACGGAGATTCAAAGGCCCGTTCTGTCATTGTGAGACACTCTTTCATCCCTCACGCCATCAAACTGTTAAATGCCCATCATTCGTCTTTCATATATAATAAGTGGGTTGTGATGGCAAAGTCGTTTTCGCCACTTTATGAGAAGTTAAATGATGATGGCTGGCTCCACTCCATTAAACCTGAAGATATACCTTCTTAGCCTGGCTGTTACTTAATGTGGCCCATCATTTTCATCAAGCCTATATGCTTTTCTATACCTGTCTTTATTTCTTAATGACTTGTACTTTTTGTTTTGTTGCTGTTTGAAGTCTTGCACACTTCTGCACGTTGCTGTCTGTTTCAGTCTTGCCCTGTGAAGCACTTTGGTTGCAAGTTTTGTACGAACGGTGCCGTACAAATAAAGTTCATGAGCGCTCGGTTATAAGGCCGATAAACAAATTTAGAACATGTTTAATTTATTTTGGCGGGTTTTTCCGTACAGTGTCATTTGTTTTCGATACGTTCATCATTTGTTTTTGTTCCTTGTCGCAAGACAAATTCCCCCCTCAGGATTTGCGGTGAATCTCGGCCAACATTGTTGTAGTCTGAGAGCAACACAGAAACACTGCTGCACCGGCGTTTAGTCAGCATATTGTCTTTGTCTTGGAAAAAAATACGTATCGGTTAGTGCCAAATTTTGCCGTGGAGGGTTTGCAGATGACGTGTTGACTACCTCTCCTGCCTCTGTAACAAACGCTGACATACATATCCCTCCTCCCACCTCCCCCACCACCATCATTCCAACCGAGAAGAATTCATTACATTCCTCTCCAGCTGTCCATCGACCACTCCCTCCTGGAAAGGGTGACTTGTTTTGCATCTTTTTTTTTTCTCCCCCCCGTTACTGAGAAATTACAGTGCCTTTTCACTCACTCCAAACCAGCTTTCAATTTCCTGTGGGTGGCTGACGTCTGCTGGCTGTCGAAGCCGGGTGACACCAGGTATTTGATGTCGGCTGGTTTTAGAGGGGTGGGCTGTTTTTTTTCCCCCCCTCGCTCTCTACAGGGACCCTGAAGCTCTTGGGAAAAAGTACAGAGACGAGCGTGAGATTGAAGTCACTCCAGCTCCCGCCTCAGAAGCTGACAGCTGAGAGATTAGTGGTTAATTAAGTCGGGCGAGTTGACTGGCGTGCGGGGAGCAGCCCCCCGAGCCAATCAGAGTTTCTCGTTCGGTCGGGAAACAAGAGCAGAACCACCGCAGCCTCTGGGGAGAAGCTCACTGGAAGACACTAGATTGTAGCCAAAAGCAGCACAAATACTTCCCGACTCCCCGGTTCCTCATCCCTCTCCCTCACATCTGGAGAGGCTAGATAAGGAACATGTAATGAAAAACAAAACGGTGATTGACACAGAGCTCGCTGCGCGCGCATTTAAAGCCATGTAAATTTACATTTTTCAGGTGCGGGAGGATGCAGGGGAGGAAATGAAGACGCAGCGCGTGTCACTTGAGAAAACTGAATGAAAAAAGTGGGAGAGGAAAGACACACCGAGAGCGGAAAGAGATTTGCATGGGGCGTTTTTTTTTTTTAAATGTCACGCCTCAGTAGGGCCGTAAACACCATTCTCTGACCTCGCCACGCGGCCAACACACGGACACACACACACACACACACACACACACACCTCAGAGAAATACGAGGTCCAACCGCTTCACAAAAAACACAACAGCTTTTCCCTTTGAAAGCCCCATCAGAGAGAGCTGTTTTGCTTTTGAAGGACATGTAAATAGCCCTCCAATAACATCAAACAGGTCATGGAAATCGCATAAAAAAAGCACGGGCGAGCTGAAGGTTTGTACTTGAAGCGAGGTCGCAGCGATGATTAAACTGTTTCCCAATGTTTTCGTCCAATTATGTTGCACTCCAAAAAACAATTAGCAATATTCCAACATTTTTACATTCAGTCAAAGGTTTTGTTTTAGGAATATTTGGGCATGTTGGTGAATATGCGAATGTGTTTCCTTGAGTTGAAAACATGCAGCCTTCAAATGGGTCATGTTTTATTATTGTGGTATTCATGTGTACGTTTTTATGACGAGTTCGCTGACGTTTTTCAGGGATGGTGCGTGAAGGCCATATATGGTCATTTTTTGGCAGATGGTAAGTTCATATATTGTAATTTTTAGTTAATTGTATCTGATAATTGAACCATTTGAACAACAACTGTGCGCACAACTTGCCACGTTGTAACAAATGGGACGTTCCATTTGAAGTCGCAATGATACTTCTGCAAACCAGTTAGCATTACTTAGCATCAAACAGGTTAACATATCGGAATCTGCCCTTACACTTCAGATTTTGAGTGGTATAGACAAAATAATTACAACGTGTCTATTAGCGAGATTTAGAGGTCCAACTGGATTGATTTTGTTACCTTTTGACGGAGCAAGGCCCTGTTTCTGGTCTATATGCTAAGCTAAGCTAAGCTAGCTGTCTCCTGGCTCTAGCTTCACATCCCGCGCACACATGCAAGTGTGGTATCAATCTTCTCATCTCACTCTCGGTAATTAAGCAAACAAGCCTATTTCCCAAAACGTGGAACTTTTTCATAAATGTGTCTCTCAGTTAAACAGCCACAGTAGTTTTTTCGTTTCTCCTTGAAAGTTTATGAAAAATGATTTTACGACAGAGTATCAGGGCAGCTGGACAAAATATTCTGAATTCTCAGGCCATTATTCACGACATTGATGCACACAAGATAGACCTTGTGCTTTATACTGAATAATTCCGGCAAAGACATGATTATTGATTCGACCTGTACTCCCTGTACAACTCAAAAGCAAATAGCGATACAAACCAAACAGAATGTCCTGAAGGTTTTTCAGATGGACAGAATCACCTCCTTCATCTTGTGATTTCCGAGAAAGAAAGCTGTGCGTTTCAGTAAAAGCCTGAAAACCAGCATTTCAAGTGTGAGCTCGTGTTTTTGTGAAGTCTCTGCCCTTGGCCAAGTTACCTCGGGCACTATTCTAATGGGTTTTGTTTAATTGTAGCCACTGCGCCTCAGAGGTTGCCCCACCTGGCATTCAGATGATGAATGAGGGGAGGGAATGAGCATCCTTCTGTTGTAGTGAGGGAGCAAAGGAACAGGAGACATCTGAGAGGGTGAGGGAACATGAGGACTATAGCTTTTATGTTTTAAAGAGAACTCGTTGCAGAAAACTACACATTCAAACCAGAAAACCAATATATGAATTGTGTCCCTCTCAACATTCATTATACCCTTTCTTTTATCCACGCAGTACGTTATTTCCTCGTTGTTACTGCTCCTTCGCACATCGAGTTGTTGTCTCGTTGGTTTCCATTTTTTTCCTCAGACTTCGCGGTGTCAAATTAACTTTTGCAATAATAACCCTCCATTCTCTCTTCCCGTCCATTTTTATGATTCGCCGCATCAATCAGAGCTTTGTTGCCGCTGACGGAATCTAATCAAGAGCTACCTATGACTTAATGAGCAGCTTCAGGATTGAACCCAAACCTCATTTGAGATTCATACACTTATATGATTCCCTGGATGAAAGCGGCAAAGAATGAGGAGGAGAATAAAAAAAAAAAGTTCGGAGTCATCGTTAAATTTAATTTGTCTGTGCTGTATCATTCCTGAGAGTTTAACTGCTGCAGAAGTTTCCCCCTACAACTTTCACACGGCTGGGAGCGCTGCTCATCAAATCATCGCTTCTACCAACTCAGTTCACTTGGCACTTGTGCTCTGGCGCTGTCATCATTAGCGCCACTCGCTCGCAGAGACGAGGCTGCCTCGCCATTAAGCCGGCAGCCGCCCTGCAGCACGGAGAAGGCTGAAGGGTTAAACTTGTCCGGTCGGGACGCTGGTTAAGGCTGAGGGAAGCCGCGAGAAAAGGGAACATTAGGGACGGACTAGTGCAATCAGCCCGAGGCAGAGCAAAGGGGCCGAGCAGGGTTCAGTGAATTAGCGATATCTTTTCCCAGCATAGATCAATGCGGCATTACCGTAAGAAAGAAGGGGAGATGGAAAGAGGGAGGGATGGTGGAACAGGAAGAGGAAAAAGACAAAGAGAGAGAGCGAGAGAGACAGTAACAAACTAATACTTTCCATCTCTCGGTGGATCTCGCTCTCAAATCCCACCAGTGGAGAAATCTCCAATCAAATAGGGTGATCACAGACGCAGGATGGCAGGTTTCCAAACCGATAATCACTGAGCAAGACCGTTTCAATACGAATGAAGGCCCGATTATAGGCTTAATGAATTAAGAGACGACCGGTGGCTAATAACAATTTTGTACACCCAAGGTTGAGCGACGCGCACACACACACACAAAATCAAATGAGATCTCACACAATTGCAGCCTAATTTCCAATGAAATCCGGACATTTTGTGTCATAACTGTGAACAAACTCCTCTCGGGATGATGCTGCTGTTTTGTTGTTGTTGTACCGGCCAGGGCTAGAAATGATCAAGAGTGTGAGCACAGTGGTTCGGACAGCACCTCCGTTTTCTACTGTCCAGGTTTTTTCTTAAACGAACATCTCATTATTTCGGAACAAGAGGCCTTTGATTTCCGCAAACATTAAAATTGTCCACGCTTGACATTCCACCACACAGGATCTAGTCTTGTTATAGTTTCTATTCTAATAGTTATTCCACTGCACCTGGGTTGGGAGTTTTCATATCCCTGAGCGAATGACATTACCCTGTTCACAGTTATGGGCATGGACAGCTACGGGAAACTACCAAACCAACCATCATCAAGACACTAAAACATCTACTGCAGACATCTGACGAGAAATGTCATCTCTGGTGTGCTGATGCTGAACTTGTGAACTTGGCAAGGCACGTTTTTTTAGTCATTGACATCATTTGATCAATGAACTAGCAAAAGTATGCTTCATCTAGTTTCACCCATCTCGTGTTTCAGTCATAATATAATATACACATGGCTTGTTTCTGTCTAATTTATTAAACCTGACACAGAGAGACAGACACAAGGTGGTCACAAGAACCAGATGCCAACAACACATCATGGTAAATCCCCAGTTCCAGTATAGACAGGACGCTCAAGACGAAATATCTGAACAGGGTTTTTCCCTGTTGCTGGGGATCTTGAGGCAGATACTGTGGTTTTTGAACTTAAAACTCACTCTCCCACAACCCAAAGACATGCAAAAAAGTTAGGTTAATCAGTGACTCTAAACTCTCTATAGGTGTGTTTTGTCTCTATATGTCAGCCCTGTGATGAACTGTACCCCGCCGTCGGCCAATGTCAGCTGGGATCGGCTCCAGCACCGCCCGTTACCCTGAAAAAGGATAAGCGGTTTCACATGATGGATGGATGGAGTTTCCAGACCACAATCGGTAATGAATCCCTGCCAGCCTGGACCCTCACCAGTATGCTTTCAGAACCAACAGATCCACAGAGGCTACGCTACACCACACCTACGCCAGAACGCTGTTTGTTGACTTCAGCTCAGTGTTCAACACAATCTCACCCAATGAAGCTGATTGGAAAACTTCACACTCCGGGCTCGAGTACCACGCCTCCTCTATGACTGCACTTCCAGACATCAAGCGGACGACACCGCCATCGCCGGCCAGAGTTCACATCAGGAGGAAATCAAGGATCTTGCAGAGAACAATCTCCTGCTCAGCGTCAGCAAAACCATCTGATTGTTCATTGCTCAAGGACAAACCGCCTTTCTACATCAGTTATTTGTAAACCAAACAGAAGTCCAGGGTGGTGGAGCGATCACTGCTGGGACCGTGTTGAAGTGTCGCCGACTAACCGGCTGAGACACACCTGTCCTGCTGTGGCTCTTCCTGACCTCTGAGTGAAGAGAATTTTTCTACGGGGATCGATAAAACCCCCACGTTTAATCATCATTGCATTAACCTAAGAGGCGACGTGGCAGCGAGGGGGCACTCTCATGGGAAGTTGCGTTTTATGGGACACTAACGTCGTTACTCCCACTGTCTCATCTGCTGCAGTCGCCCCGTGGAAACCCGATAGCCGCAACGCTGAGAAAACAGAGGCTCATTACCTAATCCATTCTCTCTTTTCTCTCTCCCCGACTGTGTTGCTTTCACTTAGTGGCTCCCTGTTACGCACGGGGCTGCTAATGCATGCGCACACACGCGCCAAAACCTCCACTAAACCACTGGACCTCGACACACAAAGACGCGCGAATAAAAAATGACCACACTCAGCCTACGCAGAAACCAGTCCGTGCCCCGTGGAGTATGGATTGCATTTAAGGCAGGGTGCCTCGATAGATCACAGTACATTTTATTGGCTCCATGGATTCCCTTGAGTTCATCAGGCTCCAGAGGAGGAGGAGGAGGAAGTGCAGAGACTGAATATAGATTCACTCCACCACTGTCTGCTGAGCAGGCCCGGCCGGTCCATCAGCCCCATAGCCTATTAGAGGCCATGATGGAGTGTGACAGAGTGTGTTTAAGTGCTCGCATGTGCATAGTAAGTGAGCAGAGGCTGGGCGGGTAAAAGGGAGCGTAATGCACATGCAAAATATTAGAAGCAATTTCGAGCAGCAGCCACTTTTGACCATCTGAATTGTCTGAAACGCCTCTTCATATCATCCACATTTTCTCCGCTCCTCTCGTTGCGATGAGGAAATCAGTATAGCCTTTTACGTACCGTGAATTTACCCTCCGCATCAGGAAAAGATTGGATGGAAAGAGTGGATGACATGATTTTTTAATCATGTTTGGGAATCACGTGTTTGTACGGCCGTTGGTGAGGTGAACAAGGTTTGTGTCGACCCCCAAAGTGCTGGAAAGTAACAACGTAGCTTCAATCAAGAACTGGACTCTGGTGGAAATCTACTTGTACTTGGCTTGAGTTTTATAACAGATGGTTAAAGATCTAAGATGTAAAAAAAACAAACACTTATTTTGTATAACTATAACCAACCATAAGCGATAGAGACGTAGTTATAACTGGATGTCAGCTCTCTTTATGTTCAAACTTAGGCTACCTAGCAATTAGCTTACCCAACTGGACTCCCCTGTAGTGACGGGCTGTAAATCTTTCGCAATGAAGTTGCCGACATCCCCGCGACTTTCTGCTGAGTCACTTTCGACGTCGAGAATGATTTGAAGTTGGATGTCTGACTGCTCTCCACAAGTGAAGCAGGCGCTGCTGACTGATTGGCGCTGTCTGTGGTCACGTTTAGGAACATAAATTGTAAATGGTTATGATGATGATCACCGCAAGTTAAGAATTACTGACTCCCATTAGCACCGGAGCCAGGAGGGCGCACTGAGAAGGCAACGTTAGCTCCAGCAGCCGCTTTGCTAACGCAGTCAACCAGGCCGCACTGCTTCAGATTGACATAGAGTTGTGCTCGTAAGTGTTTCATGAGGTTGCTTGAGTCATCCTCTTTATACGCAGCTGCCGTTTTTACAAGCGAGCCCAAACTTCCGAATGCTTTGTCCCGTAAGCCATGACTGCAAAGCACCGACTGTGAACACGCAGTTACGCCATCGTCGAACGATAACGCCTGACATCAGTATCTTCGTCATCAAACGCCAGGTACGGTATGTTAGAATAAATTAATGTTTGTCCCGGATCCTATCAGTATTTTGCTACTGACCAATTAGGAATCGGTACCAGTTTAGTACCTGTCCTCACTACGCATCCCCACTTGTTGTGTAAAAGAGCAGTTTGTAATTTGGTCATGTTTCAGATGTTGTTTTCAGATCAACCCCCAGAAAAAATCAATATTACATGAAAAGCAAAGATTAAAAGCAAAATCTGAAAAATGAATATCTTAACCTCGCCTATCAATCATCTCACAACTCCTCAGATTTTATCTTACTGGGCCTCTGGAGGGGCACTAACCCCCAAGATCAGGAACCACCAACCTAAAGTATCTTATATAATGCAACATTATATGTATGCAAACATCAAATGTCGTACATGACAATTCATCAGTTACGGCCCAGACATTTTTTCTGCAGAATGAGTTCTTTCACTTCTGACATTCTGCTGATACCAGAAGGTTTTCGAACGCAGTGCTTTTATTTGTAATTGGGTACTTTTATTTAGTAGTGCTTGCACTTTACTGCTTCCACCACTTAACCCCTCTCCTCCAGCAATGGGGAGATTGAGGAGAGGGGAGATAATTACATGAGGAAACGAGGGGGAAGAAAGGAAGAAGAAAGAGACGTAATCTACTTTTTGAAGTGAATATAACCAGAATCGTTCACGGACACTGCACCTGATCATGTTACATCCTTACAGGCGGAAAAAGGCAAAGGGGTTGGGGGGGGAGCAGCAGAGAGAAAGACAACAGTGGAGCGAAAGAATGGATTCTGGAAATAAAAGCAAAGCAGGCAGAAAACCGTAAATGTCTTTTCCTGGAGGATGTAAAACAGAAATAGAGAAGACAACAAAGAGCCGGTAAAGTATGTGAAGACGCGTCCTTACAGCGAAGAGAGGGAAGGTCACCACATGGAGGAAGAGACAGAGACAGAGTGCTCTGGTTTCTGGCAGCCGGTGGACAGAGAGACGGAGAGAGTGATAACCAGGGGACAGCTGGAAACACAGGGAGCGCGGCCGAGCAGGCGGGCAGGGCACCGCCGGATGGGCACGCGGCGAGAAACATGAGCAGGGGCGTGTGTGCCTACATGCATCTTGTGTCGAGAGAACGATCAAGGGAAAGAACGGAAAGACAGGAAGGAAGAGGAAGGAGCGTGCGATGCCATACGAGGCGCATGTATGTGTGTTATCTGCCGCTTGGCACTGGGTGAAAGGTTGGGAGTGACACTGAATGCCACCGCCGGACTGTTAGAGGTCAGTGTAGTAGATGCCAACAGGAGGCTAATAGTACACGGCAGGCAATAAATACACCGGGCTAAAGATGAACGGCTCCGAGAAAAGTGTCGGAGTGTGAGTTACAGCCCGGAGGAACACACATCATTTTAATTCAGTTTCGTTTTTGGTGGCTTGACTCTGGGAAGAGAAATATTGGTCGGTCGGTCCCTTACTTTGGCCCGCACTGAAATATCTCAAAAGTTATATGGATCGCATTCAATTTTAAACAGATGGTCATTCATGGTCCTCAGAGGATGAATCCTTGTGACTTGAATCACCCCCTGACTTTTTATCTTATCTTTAAGTAAGATTTTGCTAAGCCAGTGAAATGTTTGGACAGATTTGCACAAATTTTGGTATCAACATTCGTGTTTCCCAGAAGATGTACCTTATCAACTTTGGTGATAACCCAATCACAGAAACCACAACACGACAATTTAGCCTCTGGAGGCAACAGTCAATGTTTTGGGGCTTATGCTGTTGCCGGTGGGTATCTAAATGGTGGAGCCGGGTCAAGACTTACTCTTCTGTCGACTAAATTGTTCTTTTTTTACAGTCCAATTAGCAACTTGAGACATGAGACTGGAGTTGGGACTTGCATGAAAGCAGTTACATTTTAAGAAACCAAAAAAAAAGCAAAATCCTCGTCAGACGATAGCTGATTGGTTCCGTGATTGCATTTCAGCCGATGCGCTCTGCAACTTTTGCTCTCCACACCGATTGTTTACCTTTTTGCAATCCGAGCCCACTCTAACGCGATTACATTACATCTTAAACGACAACGGCAGCATCATGGTACAAGATTTTGGTAACAGAAGGTTCAGGTTTCTGTTACCAAAATCTTGTACCATGATGCTGGCGTTGTCGTTTGAGCATATTAGCATGCTGGTGTTAGCATTTCGTCCAAGGCTATGCCTCACAGAGCCGCAGCGTGGCTTTGCTTATTTGCTCATTTTCAATTTATCAAATCACATCCAAATCTTCGCATTCGACAATCCTGTCTTTTCCCTAACCTGCCCCCGACGCACCTGCCTGCTGAGGAATGGAGATGCACACAGATGGCCTTATCACTGAAAGCATGAGACGGCGCAATGGCAGGCATTGAACTTAATATGCCTAATGGTGTGTATAATGTAAAGGAAATGAGGACTGAAACGAGCGGCAGGATAGGAATGAGTCCGGGCCCGCTGTAGTGTGAAGGAGCTCAGCGTGCCGAGGTTTTAATCTAGACTGGAGACTTCTAGGTCGTGAAGGCGACGGCGGCGGCGGCGAAACACAAAGCCCACTTTTCACGAGACACGCGGACATGACAAAGTGTGTGTATATTCGGTGCCATTTGGAGGGCGGCTTGTTTTGTAGCGTGCTCTAGGTGGGTGTTCGGTGTAGTAGGCCATCTGACAAGGCAGTGCAGCGGGCCATGCATCACACGCTCCGAGGTGCGACTGCGGCTCGCAGGGTTTGTGTCTATGGTGCACTTTCTGCGAGAGTACAGCGCAAACGACATTTTGGGAGCAGCTGAGGGGAAGTTTTGACTCCACTCGCCTGCTTTCTCCGCTTGTTTCACATTCATCAAAGGTGATGAGGTGGGGGGAGACAGGCGAGCGGTACAGAGCGGTCCCAGCACGGCTATCATTAAATAAGAGTTCAACACCGGAGCTCATGAGTAATTCATGATCTTCTATACTTTCCTTATTTGCTAGGTAGGACTATAAAAGCCCTTATCTGGGGCGCTCGCACTGTATTGTCTGCTGTGAGGCTTGGCAACACATGCAAACACACACTCACGCACGCTCTCTTTTCCAACTCGTGATGAGGGGATTACATCGCAGAAGATAGCAAAGAAAAGCAGGTGATGCTCCTGAAAAGCTTCAGTATCGTTCTGACTCTCTTGCGCGCTGTGGTGAAACTACGAGAGGGAGTAAATATAAAGGGGGTTTTATCGGTTGCTATGTCCGAGTCACACTGTTTGGGCAGTGGTTTCCACCCTTGACAAAGAGGTGTTGGTCAAACGGCACAACAGCAGGAGTACAGCAGGTCAGATTTCAAAACCTCTTCTTCTCACACACTGCACGAGTCAAGAGGTTAAGATGAACTAATGCACCGGCTGCTACAATAACTGCCCTTTCAGAGCTGCTTACTTATTCATTTATAAAGTATCCAGTGTGCTTCTTTTAATGTAGCACAAGAAGCACGGTGAGTACTCCGGAGATAACACGGGTCAGGTCAACCTCCGAACAAACTGTTATCCTCTCTGAATGCCATTTCGAAGGTCTAAAGTGGTGATGAATCGGAACTATTCGCTGTGAGGCAGCAGAAGACGGCCTGTACGTGAGCTGTCAATCCCGGACAGATTCAGAAGGAGAACACTATGAATTGAGAAGAGACGTCAAACTTCGAAAAAAGGCTCACGCATTAGAAAAAAACACACATTTAAATGCGGCCTATTATGCTTTTTTCGTTTCTTTCCTTTCCTTCTGTGTTGTATATTTATTCAGTACTCTTGCATGTGCATGTAAAAGACCTTGAAAGTTAAAAAAGGTCCAACAGACGCTCCTCTCTCCCACAGAAAACACTGCTCCTCGAACGCCTCGTCAGTAGTCTTGCCTTTAAAGGGGCGCTATGTAGTTTTGGAGAAGACATTCAAACTCAAAATGTACTACTACTAATACTAATGAGGTCATAATTCAGTTTATTTCATTTAGTTTATTTAGTTTGTTTAGGTTTAGATGTCCAAATTCCCGAAAACCACATAGTGCACCTTTAAGTCTGTGACTTTGTGACATCACAGTACGTCACGTAGTCGCTCATTTGCATAATTCATGTCTGATGTCTTATCTGGCACGTAAGAATTGATTCAACACAGCTACTCTGTTGTTGTTGTTAGCGGCACTGGCTCAGGCATGTGCGAGCTGACCAATCAGAGGAGTGGGTATCCAGGAAGGAGGGGGGGCTTAAAGAGACAGGAGCTAAATCAGAGTGTTTCAGACAGAGTTTTCTCTCCATGTGAGAAAAAACCGATGTGTTTTTTTTTAGCACTGAAGCGTGTAAACCTATTCTACCAGTAACCCCAAAATAAAATAATGCACTGCTACAAACACTCCAATAAGGGATGATGCATGGATGAAATAATTAAGCAATATACACGGAGGGCTATGGAAGAGTTTGCATTAAAAAATAATGGAGGCTGCTTTGACACGCTCTCACCCAAATCCTAGTTTAACCCTAATACCCCACTGCGTTATTAAAAAAAAAGAAAAAAATTGGGGTACGTAGATCATTTTAATGCTGATAGTGCTGCATACATTAGTGAGTCCTTTGAACCCTCCAGTGGTCGGGATTATCACCATGTATCAGTCATTCATCTCAAGCCCCGGCCAATCGGAGCGCCTCGTACGACATCAAAGTGAGAAGGAAAAAAAAAATAAAAAGACGTTATTAAAAAGCCTTTTCATCTTATTGCAAACTTACGCTACACAATATTTTTCTGACCTAATTTTACACCATATATCTCAGGCAATTTGGGGGTCCTCGGAGAGAGAGCGCTTGGAATAAAAAAAAAAAAGTCTTGGGAGTGTGTTTGGGACGGCCTAATTGAGGCAAAATCTGGTCTGCATGCCGTGTGTCTGTAAGTAATGATTTGGCTGCTGGCTTCTTCTGCACATGAACGGTTTGAACTTCTAAAGAGCGACGGCTCCCGCATATCTTTCTATAACTTTGAGTGTTTTCTTAAAACAAATTCGATAGCCTATTAACACAAACAAATGTGTTTGTGTCTGACTTGATATTACTGAATTCCCGATCGCAGAGGTACCATTTATCTGGCATCTTCCTTCGCCTCTAAGCGCAGACCGGCATGTGGTGCTGAGGTCAGAGGTCAAATAGAGGCGATCAAAAACCAGTAAACAAGTAAAAATCCAGGCCGCTTGGCAGAGCCTCGGCTCCTTAACTGCACAAGGAGTGAAAAATGCTCTCCCTCCACGTCTCTCACTCTTTCTCCCCCCTCGACCGCATTGTCATTGTCAAAGCTTTTTACGCTCCAGTTGGCCCGGACAAAAGCGAGCAAGGTCGCCAGAGGCTTTTCCTGCTATGATCGCTGTAGTGTTAGCCGGGGTTGATAAAGGGCCCATTAGGGCGCTGAATGGTCACCCATTAAGAGGACACCCATACTAGTGAGGGAGCCCCCGGGGCCAAACGGCTTCCCTTAAGAAACCTGATAGGCACCTGACAGACTGTAGCCGCCCACTCGATACACGCCGGAGTTAAAAACAAAAGCACGAGTTGAGGTGACTGAGAAAATGCGGAGGTGATGGTGAAAAAAACGCCTGCTCTGCCAGCGTGAAAACTTGTGTGTTACTCACAGGCAGCATTTATCTCAGGCTCGGTTATTCACTCGCAGTTCGAAAATAGAAGAGAGGGCTTGGGAGAGAAGTTGACATCCTCCACACTCTTGGCCAATCGCTGCGTGAGGTGGGTGTCGGGTTGTCGGTTTTGGATAAGCAACAAAGCAGCCCCCCCCCTTCCCCACACCGATTTCGTTACCAGAAGGTTGGGCCTTGAGTCTGGTCCAGCCTGATTCATTACAGACCGAGCCTCGCCTGGGCCTGACAGAAAACAAAATGTCCAAGCCTAAAACCGTCCGGGAGGCTGAAGCCAATTTTATTTCCACTGCGAAAACAACTTTAACAATCCAACCATCAGGACTGACTCATCACTTTGCACTGATGTGAAAGGAACACAATGACACGAGGCAATATCGCAAAATGTTCCCTTAAATCACCGCAGAGCGTATCAAGAGCAGAACGTCCAGACCCTGATAAACTGGCACTTTATTATAACGCTTCTCCTTAGTCTGCTCTCCCTTTTATTCTCTGTAAACCTGCAGTATGCACCAGGAAATGTGCCCAAATCCTACCCAAAGACGCCAAGCCCGTCAGGCTGGATCGGGTGGCAGTAGTCACTTTGGAGAGCTGCTGCAGGAATCAGTCCTAGAAACCAGAAAAAGTTCCCTCGTCTCAACAGGTGATTTGAATGTTATTAACACAAGCTTAAGAGACTATCATGCTTTGTTCTATGACACCTGTAAATACCCCACTCATGAATCTATGTATCTTATTACAAGTGGTTGCTGGTAAGTGGCTGAATGAGACAACAGAGATCGTCGACTCGCAATTATTCCACCTTTACAGGTGATCTGTACTTCAAGGCTGATCAAACGTAAAGTTTCCAAGTTTCCAACTTGTGTCTCTATAAGAGTGTATAGTAGAACGTTTAGTGGTGGGTGCTGTTGAAGTCATACAGACATCGCTGTAGCGGTGTCAGTGCAAGAGATCCAAAAAAACGACATCAATTCACACTTTGAGTAAAATGCTTGAAAATGTTCCATATTAAACGATGCGGGTAGTCTTACTAACATTCACTAGTAACTATGAAAAGGAAGCAAAACATCCTTTCACTCTTTGGAACAGCTGAAAAGGTAAAAGTTTCCTGTGTTTACTTACCTGGTAGCAGATCCACGCCACAGTGGAACCACACACACGCATGTGTCTCCGGTACTTAAACAAACAGCACTGCTTCCACTACCTTTGTTTGCTTTATTTTCTGCATTGATCCAAATCCAATGGAAAAACTCCACTGCCTTTTGTCGAGGGAAGCAGGGCGAAGCTAACTTCAAACAACATTTGAACCACTTAAACTCCTCTTTGAGTCGACAGCTACCGTATGCGTCAATCCCTTCTTCTGCATGTTTTTTTTTAAATTTGGCTTTGGTTATCCTTCCACACTGCACTGTTCCTGATGAAAAATGCACCTACTGCCATAACTACTCTCATAACTTTGAGCCTAATCGCCCACATTATCAGCGAGACACAGAAACCCTACTGTAACTGCACAGCACCATTTGTACAGTCGGCCTGGATTAGACAGAACTTGAAATCTTTTGAAATAAATTGAGGTTAAGCCTGTCAGGATTTGCCAGGAGAGCGGCGTTTCTAAACGGTCGTTGTTTTCACATGTGTCCGTAATAAAGTGAACACGGCGGGGTCGACCGACAGACAGCGGATATTACAGGTAAGGCGATCTCCTCTGAAGCAGCTGGACTGTATTAGCTGCACAGTGGGACTAGATTGTATTATTTGTAGGATGCTCGGTGAAGTGGATGAACGACGGCAGGGCCGGTGTGTCATCCAGAAATCAAATAGCATGCATGAGGAGAAATTGTTCGGTTTACTTTTAGCAGTGAAGCAGCACAGAAACTTGCAGTCAGGCTCCCCTCATAAAGGCCGGTAACATTTTATATTAACCATTGTACATTTATAGTCAACTACATTATAGTTAATAGTTGTATCCCTGTTAACAAGCAATGAAATGCTTTATAAACCATTTATTAAGCGATTATTTGTTGTAAAATTGCAACTGATGCTTATACGATTCATACATTCTGTTTAGTTCTTCTATAAACATTATTTGGAGGGCCATTATGGAGGTACAACTGGTGTTTATAAAACTTTACAACTGCATGATTAAAAGGTGGAGGGGACGGCGGCTTGTTTCTCAAAGGGGACCGCGTCGTTTCAACATTTGTAAATGTGACACAAGTGGATATTTTCGAGGAAACTTGCAGACACTTTCTAGCTGAATGACGATTTTCCGCCGGAAAGTCGAGCCATCTGCAGACGACAGTTTTTGTTCTAACTTTCTTGAGTCTCCACTGGTTGCTGGGCAATTGCGCAAAGCCAAGAAAAAGTTCAGTTAATATCAAGCTATTCCTCTAAAGCATATATTAACGGACTGCCAACAAGACCAGCAAAATAAAATCCCTTTGGTTGGTGTGCGTCCAATAATGTATCTATAAGTGCGTTGGTAACCCGTTTAAAAAAGCAGTTGACTTGTTAAGAAAACATATTTTTTGGCCAGATCCCCCGCGGCTCATTCCAGATGGTCCGATCAGTCGAAGGCATTTTCACAAAAGAAGAGTTGCCAGTTTTGATGGATTGTAACTGATCTAAAAAAGTTTAGAAGATGCCTCGGGTAGAAAATTGGCCGTGACTATGCGGTGTAAGGATGGTGCATCAAGAGTGCAGGTAATCAGCTGTAACGTGCTCGAGCACAGACCGGTGTAGACTCCTTATTTGTCGCTTCTTACGGATTAAATGACACCTTACTTGACGCTCGGCGGCTCATATGCTTTAATACCTTTCCTCTCCTGACCTCTTGATGCTGTCCAGCTCATCAGACTAAGCATTAAGGATGAGCGTCCGGCGGGGTGGGGGCGGACGGGAAGCCTGTTGTCAGATCAGGAATGCACAGATTAGCGAGCGAGTGCAAAGAAGGGGACTGTTTGTCAGTGTTTGTGAGCATGCATAGGTGCACTCATGTGCATGCAACCAACACAATGGCGTGCGAGACAATTGTGCGCAACACCATAGACATCTGTGCTGTCAAAAAAAGTTTGCCTTCGCGGAGGAGCTGGCTGCGTCGATAAATTATGCATACTTGGGGTTGAGAAATATGGTAGGAGGCACGCAGTCGACTGTAGGAGGACTTTGCGAAGTGTGGAGAAAAAAGCGAGGGAGGAGGAGGACAAGATGTTAGGAGAAAAGTTATGGCGACGTGCAGAGGATGCACTTTATTAAGAAGGTGTGAAACAGAGGCAGAGAAAGAGTTACTGTGAGCTGCAAAGTCCTTACAAGAGCACGTATGTGTGCAGACATGCCTGATTGTGTTAATCAGGGCAATTAGATGATTTGCAGGCGTGTTTAATGGGGATTAAAACTAAGACTTCTCAAATGTAGGTAAAGCCTGGGTGTGGTAGACATGTCCACCAGGCATTTTCTGATCTGGTTTCAATATGAACAAAAAAACAAAAACGTTGAAGCCTTCAGCTTGTACAACACAAAGCCGCTGAGACCTTGATTGTCTCGTGGTTGTGTAGTTCCAGTGCCACTGGTTTTGCCAGTGCGACTCGTAAACAACAAGCTTTTGTCAAGCTGAATGCCCCTCAGACTAGACGGATAAATTATAAGTTATTCTGAAAAACGGGGGAGCGAGACAGACGAGAAAACTCGAAACTGAAATAGCAGCGTTTAGGAAATGGGAGGGTACCAATATGACTCAAGCCCACGAACACTGGGCAGTGGTTGAGAGAACAATGAGGGCACGAAAAACTTGTCCTCAGACCGTTAATGGGAAGTGACAAGCAGGTTGTGACTTGCTTGTCATTTGACCAAGAGTACAACATTTTGTTGTGCGAGACGAAGGAATGAAAGCTGTGGTCGCTCTTGCCTTTTCAGATGGGCGGCTCGGGGAGAGTAGAAACCCGCCAACAATGAGCACTCATCCAAGTCAATATTGCAGCCAAAGACATCATTCCTATCAGATGAAGTGATGTTAAATTGATTTTGTGACCTTGTGAACGTGCCTTTTTGGATTTGAATCGAGGGTCTGCCTCTCTCATTGTTGCGGCTTAAACATAATAATCATCTAAATCTTGGAATTTCAGATAAGGTCAAACCCAAGACCTAACAAATGATTCATTGGCCTGAGCATTATCTGTCATCTGTGATGACAACTTGGAGAAATAAACGCATAAAGGCTTGGCAACATAAAACTGAGGTCTGGATGTGATTAACTGATACAAATTTACTCCCAAATCAACCTCACAACTCTTGGTAAAGATTATAAAATGCAATTAGTTCTATCCCATTAACTCTTGCGATGACATTTAACCTGTGACTGCTGTGATATTTATTAGTTTCAACCAATTAAAAATTATATTAAATAAATGCAGATTAAATCACAGTGGATGACAGATTTTTCTTTTTGCCGGCGACGGACAAAAGACGACCAGAAGAAGCAGCTTTTTCATCATTTGACTTGATTCTTTCGGCTACTCTGGAGACACAGATAGAAACTGTAAACACAACAATGAGAAATAAGTTGATATGACGGACTTGATGGCAAACGGTTGTCTATTACCCTTCGAGAAACATGGAGCAACCATCAACTAGCATTGATTAAGGAGTCGTGTTCCTGGCCACCTGAAGAATGTCCAATATTTACTTTTCTTTTGGCTCCGTTTTTGGTCTCCACCACCTACGTTCACCAGCTATCGGCTCTATTTGTCCTCTTGCTGCGCCTGAAAAACAATACTAATGTCAAAAAGGACAGAGTATACAAAAGAGACTGCCTCCTGTCGTAAAGATGTTGATATGGCTAGCATGTTCAGTCGTCTTGGAAGCTAGTGAAGGAAAGACGCAACATATTTCTAATACTAGTTTTCTTTTTTTCTGCAATGTGATTTCTCTGGGGCAACTATGACTGTCACTAAAAGATACTGAATCTGCTGAGGTTGTGTCTGCCAACATCACGGACATGATTCCTGAGGAGAAATACCTTTTTGTTATATAACATGATCCTTGAGAAGTCTTACTCCGAAACAATCAGCCATGTCTTTGGAAATAAAATTCTTGCTTGCAGTTTCTCCTGGAAACTCCAAACTCCGTTCTCAAACTCTACTTACGTTTCCACCGTCGTCTTCCTGCAGTAACTCAAGACTCATGGGATTCGAGTGCGAGACTTGTGTTTCTGGTTACAAAACAGATCGTGTTATTTAAACAAAAAGGTCTATCTTCGTAGGAATAATCTCTGTAATGTTGTCAGACACACAACTTCGGCCTGTCAGTGGCATAAACAAGTGTCTGTCGTCGACGTAACTTTGACAGTCGGAGTTGCCCCAAAGGATTACATGCTGTTGCTGGACCGATTACTAAACTTTGGATATTTTCTCTTTAAGAATAACTATACAGAAATAGTCAATCTTCATGCTGATGGTCTCGTACGCTTATGCAAGTCATATAAAGTCATCTGTATTAAATTGGGACTGTTTCATAACCCTAGCGTAACTTATTCTGTGTTTAAATTTCTGAAACAATGAGCTGAACACAGCATTAGCATAAAAATACTGATTGAAGCAGCTTAAAAGAAAAAACATCTATCTGCTTCAGTGGCAATGAAAGCATTCCGTACGACCTCTGCTGCCCCGTGACTTTATGAATATATTTGACCGGACTTCACAGCAGCGCAGTGCCGGAGGAAGACTGATGTGTGGGATCAGACGAAGACACAAGCTGGAAGAGGAGGAAAAAAAAACGAAACTGAAGGACGGAGTGAACAAGTGCCAGGGAATCATAAGGCCGCCTTCTCGTTTCCAAGTATTCTAAACAGAGACAGCAGAGACGGACCACACAAAAACCGCACACACACACTCAGACCGCAGCATCTTCAGAGGTACAATTTCACAGGCTCTAATTACAGTGGGGCTGCAGCGGCTCTTATTTGGTTTGCCAAAATCTCAAGTCGCACACACACACACACACACTCTCGTACGGCTCACAGATCCCGACACACACAACCGTGCATCCACACACACACCCACATATTAATTTAAATCGTGCATGCACGGAGATAGTTGCTTTTTTTGTAATGTTTTCCGGCTGATAACAATGACACAATGACTCTTCCTTCACGCAGCACATTGAAATCCTTCATAAGGCGGCGTTTGCGGCATTAAAAGTCTGCAAATTTCCTGTTCGAATTACACATGCACGAGAGCACTTCCAGAGCATTTCCGTCTTAGTTTCACCGTAGCCAATATACCATCAAATCGCTCTCTCTTGCAGTCTCGCAGTTGTGTTTTGTCCGATTAGTATGCTGCATCCGACCTGAACCCCCTACCCCAGGTTTTAAAGTCTGATCGCCTCACTCTTTCTCTCTCAACCTTGAGTTTCCCTTCAAGCAGGGTCATGAATAATGACCCGCCAGGGTTTCAGGCATCACACAGAGGCCGAGTCCATTTAAGACAAACAGGGAGGAACAGCGTTTCGCCATTACACATCCTCCCCGTCACTTTAATCTCTCCCTGTCCCATCCCGTCCGTCTCCGTCGAACCCCTTGCTCCACCTTCACAGTCGCTCGGCCCCCCCCGAAAGGAACCTGAGAACTTTGTGTTTTCTGGCGTACCTTTTGTGATCCCCTGAATATATCCCTCCCTTTTCTTCCTCCCCTCTTCTGTTTTTCACACTCTCGCTCATTTACATTCACTGTACAATGCACGTTTTCTCTCTCTTCCCCTTTTCTTCGAGAATTCTCCAAAGTGAGGGGAAACTAGGCCATTAGGCTGCAGCACAGCTTCTCCCTCGCTTCAAGTATCCCTTCTCTTCCAGCTCCCCCTCTTTTTCTCTCCCACTTTGTCACCCTCCTTCCCTGCCCCGTGTCGTTTCCTCGCTTTTTTTTTTTTTTCCTTCCTGAAGTCGCCGGCGGTGTCCCACTGTCTTCTCCCCCGATTTTTTGTAGTCTTTATCACATGACATTCTCCTTTTTTTTTTTTATTCCTTTCTGTCTTGCTGCTCTTCTCGCCTTGGGTACCGCCGTGTCCTACCTCCAACTTGTCTCTTTGCTACTCCGTTCTGTTTTCTCGCTTATCATCTATAATCCATGCACACACACACACACACACGCGCACACACACATTTGAACTTCACACACCAATTCAATAGAGCAGAAAAAGTATTTCCAGGCACATTCTGTTCCTATTCAGATTTCTTTTTCCCTATGGCAGATTTTAATGGGATTTTTGGACACCATTTACGGATCATTCTGTGCCTTTTAAAAGGAGCAAAATTACATTAATAGACACGGTGGGGCCAAATGTGCTCAAACGTAATCTGCTTTAAAAACTATTTTTGCTAACAGCCGTGGTGGTATTATCATTGTTTCATACAGCAATCTAGTCTGGCAAAAAAAAACATATGTAACATCAATATTTCAGGAGAGCAGGACAGCTTCACACTGCTGCCTTCTAGCAGTGAGTGGCACAGTTTAAACCAGCAGCAGCAGCAGCCAGTCTAAATGGGTAAATGTGTGTTTTCGTAGACTATTCTGTCTGGGTGAATGGGAGCCTTTGTCAGGGATGACTCAGACCCCATGAACAGTTTTCATTACGCTTTTTTTTTTTCACGCAGAGAAATATGCACTATGACACCTGTTGACAGAATGGTCTGCGGGTCAGAGCGACCGGGATGCTACTTCTGCTTTTAAAAAAAGACTATGTTGCAGCTGTTTTCGTTGCTGTGAGGACTAGAAAAGAGGGCAGACACCTCAGGGTGTAAGACACCTGAAAAACCAGTCACTAGACAGACAGTTTGAGTCATTAATCCATAAGTATGACGGTTTATCAGACATCATAACACAGCTGAAGCCTTTCTCAGTACAAGGTAGTCGAACAGGAATGTGCATTTGCTCATATTTGATTGGCTGAAGGAGCATCTTTCTAGATGATGTCACATTTGTAATGTTGGCAAAATTTGAGCCAGCTTCAACTTTTTTGCAGATGTATTTTATGTATTTTCTTTATGTATTTTATTGATTAGAGCATTTTATGTACGTATTTCAATCATGGCAGTGTTTTTTTTCTTATTCAAAAATGTAATTTAAGTGTTTTTTTTAATGGGGGGTTGTCAGTGTTTGAAAAGTTTCTTTTCTTCTTTTCTTCTTCTTCTTTTTTTTGTTGATATAATTGTAAAAATTCTTTGTGTTTCAGACCAAATGATTAATTGAAGAATATGTCAACAGATTAACTGATAAAGAAAATTATAATTAGTTGCAGACTAACCACTTTTTGCACTATTATTATTATTATTATTATTATTATTATTATTAATAATAATAATAATAATAATAATAATAATAATAATAATAATAATAATAATTGTATTATTTAGACACAAAAAAAAACATGAATAAATGAATAAATAAACATACACTGTAAACAGATAATAGAAACAGTTCCCTGGAGGCTATCACATCACTTTGAAGGCCTATTCATTATCTCATCTGTTTAAGATGTGGAGGGGGGTGTTTGTTCAGAAAATGATGTCATGACAGTCTATTGATCTGTTCTCCGAGCCCCCTCCCTCCCTCTGTCTCCCTCCCTCCCTCCCTCCCTCCCTCCCTCCCTCCGTCTCCCTCCCTCCCTCCTCCTCCCTCCCTCCCTCCCTCCGCCTCCCTCTCTTCCTCCTCCTCCTCCTCTTCGTGTTCTTTGTCCATCCGGCGGCGTCTCGTCCGGGTCCCTTGGGGCTAATCTGCTGGTGTACCAGATGCATGCGCTCATTAACCTGGTGCCACCTTCTAAGAGCCTCGCCGGCCGTGACACAGTCTCACACACACACACACACACACACACACACACAAGCTCATGTTTATATAGCAGTGACATGTGCTCGCTAGGTAGGCATGGGCTATTATTTTTGGTACACGACTGAGGGAAGGCATGAGAGAGGGGGGGGAATGTATCGGAGCGGTGGACAGATGGAGAGGTGAGGGTGATTCTCCACCTGGCCCCGGCTCGGATTCACACAGAAACCTTACTCGTGGTGTGTTTACTATCCTTGCTTCACGTCGTTTCCCTCATTTGGATTCCGCGGCCCGCGCTCTTTGCGCATGCTCTCCCCTCTGAAACCCTACTTCTTCTCTCCCCCCCCAAAGGGAGATCCAAAGGATGCAAAAAAAGAAAATGGATCCCTCATCTTTCCCTCCTTCACACCTCTCCTCTCTCTCTCGGGCTAAAAGGCTTGTGTTTCCAGAGAAAGAGGCTTCATACAAAAGGGGGAACGAGGGAGGAAGAAAAAAAAAGAAATCATCCAGCTTTTTGTGTTTTTCTTCCAAACGGCAGCTGTCTCTCACATTGCTTTCCCATTCACACCCTTACACCCTCAGAGCCGTCGCCGTGTCCAAATCCACCGCAGAATACCACACGGGACAACCCCAACCCCGCCTCCCCCCTCCACTATCCTCCCTTCACACACCCCCCTGCCCACCCGATGTCTGAGTAGCGGTGCTGTGTGGAATAAATGAGCTCATTCATACAGCGTCGAGCGGCTCCATCCCCTTTGCCGCCCGGGCCCAATGTAAACAAGCCTAAGGTAGCTTAGTTTATAGGCCACAGCGGCAAGGAGTGCGCCTGGATCAGAACCACCTCCAAACTGCTGATCCCGGGGTACATGATGAAAAGTGTATCATTTAATTTAAAAATGTTCTTGCTTTGAGCGTTCATTTGACAGCGCTTGAAACCAACGGCCACCTTCCAGAGGCTCTGGATCCAAACTGGAGTTGAGCGGTTGGCGTTCTCTTGTGCCAGAGAAAGGTTCGGTCGGTCCAACAAAAGGAAGCGCTGCAGAGATGTAGATACTAGTACAAGGCTCAATCTTTAAATGTAATGTTTTTTTAATTCATTACAAGTACTGACTAGACCTTTGAGAAATCACTATCACCATGGACGAACTTATCTGGGCCAAGTTTCGGAATAAACAGCAGACAACGGTGCTGTTTCATCTGAGACCTTGAACATTTTAACGCTTTTCATAAAAACGCCACCATCCTCCTCTACTTTTGACTCTATTGAGTCCCCCCCAAAACTGCTGAACACTTGTGATCTTATTCATTATCTCACAGAACAACGACAGTGTTGATACTTGTTTGAGATTGCGCAACGGCAAGTCTACGCTGATGATACTCTACCATACGCGGCAAACTTTATTAACGGCTCGGTGCGGCTCCAACTCGTTATTCTCATTTTTTCTTTATCCTTTCCTTCCACTGAAATCCATCTCCTCCTGTCTGCCGATGTTCTGCACCATCAGACTTCTTCCCCGTTCTCGGCGTATGAATGGACAGCCGCAGACTTTATAACGAGGAGCGCTGTCAGCACTTCAGCTTCAGAGACTTTTATTGCAAAGTGTCAGTTAAGCAAGTAGGAGTGAAACAGAGGGGGGCTGTGTGACGGGGCGGTGCGGTTCCTCAATATCGACTGTGTAATTACGACTTTATTGAGTAAGAGAAGATAAAGAAATCGGCGCCATCGACTCTCAGAATCCGCCCTCACGCCCCGTGGCAGCTCAATCAGCAGATTTGAGGCTGTCACTGAAGTTTACACCACACCACTTTTGCAATTAAAACAAGAATCTACAATTGCAATCAGAGAAACAATGGAGGCCTTTTATTTTACCTCTAAGATGAATTCCCAGAGCATACGGATGGCAATTTTTTTTTTAAAAAAGAAGCCTTTTGTGGGTTTTGCGCACAAGCATCTATTTCCATCTGTTGTAGGAGTTGGAGAAAAAGCACTCAGAGGATGAGACATGTTTACCAAGCTGCTGCCTCAACATGTATTGTTGGCAGATGGGTGTTTCCTGAGGCTTTTATTAACTCCACAATGGCGCTCGCATACTTGAAAAACCACACCGACCCTGCACGGCGCGTAGGGCGGAGGAGAAAATACATATTGTATAACACAAACCCCGGCAAAGGTCACATGCTAAAACTAATTGGTTTTAATTATAAATCGCTGCTATAAGTATTTCAAATGTTGCTGGAAAAACCAATTTCCCGATGCCTTGTATCCACTCCACCCACCATCCAATTAGTGAGCTCCAAATTATCATTTAAATGGAAGTGGAAATGGCAAGTTTATCTGCCGTGCAACAGTAACGGGAAGAAAAACCCCTTCAGAAAAATGTACAGACTGGTTAAAGGCGCATTTCGCACAAATTCTGGGTTTAAAAACATGAAAATAACTCAGACGTGGATGTGCTGTGTTGCAGAGGTATCTACTGAAGTTAGCGTCATGTTCTATTTGTGATCTCTGAAGTTTTGTGTTGTGCGCTGCTTTTCATTACCTCCCTTTGTGTGAATTTCCCGTCCCTTTGTCTGTGTTCACCTGTGTCTAGTTTGTCAATCAGCACTGTGTGTAGAAGACTTTGTCAGTTCGTCCTGTGCTATCCACCTGTTTTATCCACCTGAGCCTCTTCCTTTGTCACCCCTGGTATGTTTTCTGTTTTTTGTTCCTGGTGTTGTTCGTGTACTTTGCTTTTCTTGGTTGGTACTTTGTTTTGGCTTTTGTGTGCTTTTGCTTTTACTTTTTGGATTTCCAGCTCGTCATTAAAAGCTTGTTATCTTAAGCAACTATTTTTGCCAAAATGTAACAGTTAGCATGCTAAACAGCGAGCCCCCTCAACCCGTCTCGTCTCGTAATACCACCCCAGGCTCCCAGTCTGGACCGCTACCTGCACGGCTAACTGAGCTAACCAGCTAATGGCAGCTACAAGTAGCAGCGCTTGGCGATTACTCTGGTGAAAAGCTGCGCCTGTTTGTTTCGAGTGACCTCGCTTCCACGGCTGGACAATTCTTACATATTGCACATTTAAGAGAAGAATAATTATTTACCACTCACACAAAACAGCGATATATTCCCAGAGGAAATTTCACAAAGCCATTCTTTGTGCTGACCTTTGCTTTGGCTCATTACACAGTTTAGTCTCTGGTATAATCAATTAGCTTCAACCGTACACTTCTTTGTTTTAAACACCCAAACACAAAATAGAAATAGCTGCAAGTGCACTTTTTTTTCTCCAGAAATTCTGTGGAATGCTCTTCTTTGTTCGTCTACCACACCGTTACATCTATTTACACTCTGAATAATAGTGCATTAGTAACAACAACAATTGCCTGACTGTACTTCCAGCAGCGCCAACGCAAGAATGAGAGGATTTTCTGTAAATAGTGACCTGAATCGAGATTTCCAGAGACTCGAGAGTCGGCGTCTCGAGCCTTTGATCTCGAATGCAACTGCCAAACATCATAAACCTAAATAGTCAAAAATTGTTGCCGCCATAAAAGAGAGACAGAAATAAACCAGTGGGACCCAGAAGCTACCACTGACACTGCTTGTAGAAAATCATTGACATCAAAAGACCAATAAAAACAGCATGTAAGGTTCAAATAAGAAGGCAAACGGAACACCACCGCTGCGTATTTCCTCATAAAAAAATTATACTTGACATTCTGTTTCCCATAAATCCCTGTGCAGCTCCACACTGACTCACGCCACGCTCAGCATTTTAACACCGCCTCATTACTGCCCACAGGCGCACGTGACCCCCATCTTACCTCTCGTATTCGAGGTTGTCATGGTCGCAGCGGGCGTCTTTGTGCTTCTCCCAGTCCTTCCCGTGGCGGCACGTCGTCAGCGACACGATGTCCTTCCCGTTGTGGATGTGGTGTAGCGCGTTTCTGGTGTCAGACCCGATGCCCGTCAGATAACGCTTCCCTTTGAACATCAGTAAGTACTTTCTCCGTGGCGGGATGGTGTTCCTCACCAGCCAGCCCCGCTCTCCACCCTTCTGCGGGTGATCCTTTGAGAACAGCGGGATGGAGACGTCGAAGCCCGGCCTGAAATGCTCCGTGTTGAGGCTGGCTTTGGCTAAGATGGCCTGGCCGATGTTGAAGCCCAGGTCCTCTGTGTAGTTAGGCCAGGTGCCTGAGTACAGGTTGAAGATCAGGTGGTTGCGCCCGTCGTTCCAGAGCGGGTAACCACGGATACGCTCGTCCACATTGGGCACGAACTGTCCTGATAGCTGATCCCGATCTAAGGTGTCTATCCCGAGCACGAACAGACATGCTTCCCGGGGGTCTGACGTGTAGTACCGCGACTCACCTATAGACGTCAGGATCTTCCTGTAGCTCTCCGACACGCGATCGTTTTTCTCTGACGGATATATATACACCCTGAACCCCTCCCTTCCTCTGCGGCGACACCGCGAGAAATCGAAACAAGTCTCCATGCGGCAGCGACTGTCCTTGTAAATGGCGGACCACGCCTGACGGCGCTGCCGGGGCGACTCGGCCGTCCCGGGGTCCGTCTGGAGCTCGTCCAGGTGGGCATAGCGGGGCAGGAAGGCCCTGTCGGTCCAGTTGGGCCAGGGGCGCACCACCTCACCCCGGTGCCGCGTCAGCAGCCGGAGCAGACGCAGCTGGACTCCTCCGCCCCAGTAAAAGAGGACCAGCCAGCAGCACGCACACAAGCCCAGCAGAACATACTTCTTACGCGCCTGCATGGGGGCCTGTCACAGTCTCTATTTCCTTCTCTGTCTCTCTCTCGTCCTCTGTTTTTTGTTCTTCTCCTCTGCCCCTCAGCTCCGAGGCCTCACAGGGGCGGGGGACTGATTTGTGATTTCTAACAAGGAGCCTCTAACGGAGGACAGTGTGTTAACAAGGACATCGCTGCCTCTGAGTGTGGCCCGGTCCACTTTGCCATTCAGGATGACGCAAGCTGAGTAACTGACTGCCCTCGCTCAGTCTCTCGCTGCCTTCCCCATTTGCTCTCCGCCGTTCCCTTCAGATGTGAGCGTTAGCCCGTCTCCGCTGTGGCATGCGCTGCTTCTGCTGCTGCTGCTGCTGCTTCTGTGTGCATTTCTTCCGCTGCCCGGCCTGGTTGAGAGTGATGAAGGGTGATTTCTCCGCTCGCTCGGGCCAAGCCTGCTGCCTCATGGTGCCTGGCGCGACTCCTGTCTGCAGGGCCTCTCCTGGGGAGAAGTAAACAAACAAGAAGACAGATCAGTACACAGACCGAGTGGCCGTTCTGCAGCCGACACAGAGACATACAGTGCGATTAGTCGGGAAAATGCCGTCTCGAGAGAGGCCCCTTGCTTATACTTTCATGTGCTTTTCAGTTTGGGCAGACGCGCGTAATCTGCAGCCCCGACCACAGTTAATACAAGTGGAATCAAATAGCATTACTCAGCTGGGTAATGGTTCACAGGCAGAAGAGGGTTTTAAACTGTCAAAGTCCCTCTTCAGCTCGAGCAAGGAAGAGAAAATTGGAGAAAAAAAACAACTCAAAAAAGACACCCAGCCCTGATTAGCCGCACATCAGAACCATCTCTCGACGGACCCCACCTTCCCTACTATCTCCGTCCCTCTCTGGCCTCCAACATTCCTGTGGGAAAGATTGATATTTGCAGCCTCGCATGCGCCGCGATCGTACTTCTTCCGATAGTACGTCAGACCTGGAGCGGCAGACGGAACTAGATGTTATCGCGCTCTTCAAGCTCCAGTTGAACCGAGCCAGATACAGTTGAGGTGAAGTGGAGGAGAAAATAACAGCGCGTTTAGCATCTTGAAGTGGGGATTTTGGAAACGACGCAGAAGGAAAACAGAGCCGCGTTATGGCTCCGAAACGTCCGTTCGCCCCGGATTGAAGGCCTTTTTTTGTTACACTCGCGAACCTGCAACGGTTTTTCAGCCTCGTAATTTTTTTGCCCGACACCCCCCCTCCAGCACTCCACAACATGTACTGTACACTTGAGTGTGTGTGCGCCTGTGTGTGGAGAACACTTTACAGTGAAGGGCAGTGTTCGCAACTGCCAGCTGCCACACAAAGGCAGCTTTCAGGTCTCACCTGGCCGCTCTCTCTCTCTCTCTCTCTCGCTGCCTCTCACTCACATTCCCCGGCTCCTGCCTCCGCTCCAGCCAAGCAGAAGTGATGCCTGCCTTCTCTGCTTGGGATAAAACAAACAGCAACGGCGGCGATGCCAAAATAATAATGCATAATGCATCCTCTGATTTCGCCAGCTCAAACGGATAGAGGAAGTCAGCATTTAGGTGTGAATGGAATTGCTTTTTACTCTCGTCTCAGTCTCAGTCCATGAATCAGAATGAAATATCCCAGAGAGCTGAAAACAAGAACTGTAAATATGTTCTTTTTACTTTTATGTCATTTTCAAAGTTTTCGGGGATCAGTCGGAATACACAGATTAACCAGTAAAGAAGAGCCACCGTCGCAGAGGGGCTGTCACGTTTTATTAAAAATGCAGACAAATGTTTGAACGTGCTCAAAAACCAAATACTCAATCTGTTGTGATCTGTGGAAATCCAATATTCCCAGCGTACGCCGAGCCGAGCCTTGTTCTCCAACAGGGGGGCCTTTCCTAAAACGTGGTGTCACTCTGATCTGTTGTTGCTCTCTTTGCTGACGTGAAACGGAGACAAACTAGCGTGCTGTGCTAAACGGATATTCATGACGCCGAAACCCGGACGAGCTTCACGTGTGAACGCAAAATGTCGGGATCAGTTGAACCGGACATGAACCGAACTGGACCCTGCAAGATCCCAAGTACGAAGACCGAGAAGTGTCGGTTCATTGTCCGGAGTGTAGCTGCTTCTTACTCTTTTCTGTTTCATTGATACTGCAGATACGTCTAAGTACATGTAGTACTGATATCAACGCAGTCATTATGGAGAACTCCTCCTCGTCCTACCGATGCTCTTAAACCTCACCCGGACCAAACACTGTCCAGAGTTCCTGTGAGACGATGGCTTTTGCTGACTTTGTAGAATGCAATTCCCCCTTGGACTCAAGGATGAACTGATGAGATGTTCATGGTCAAAGGTCAAAGGTTAAGGTCCCATATACTCTTGAACGCAAAATCTCAGGAACACCTGGAGGGAATTTCTTCACATTTAGCAAAGACGTTGGCTCGGACTCAAGTGTGAACTGATTGGAATTTGGTGGTCAGAGGTCAAAAACTCAAGGCCACTGCGACCTCGCACTACACATTTTTGGCCATAACCCAATGAATCATACGCTCATCATGATGTATCAACTTCACTATGACATCATAATGTTCTGCAGAAACACTTCTCTGGCCGTTATTTAACCATAACTCATGGACAGAAGGGGAGATTGGGGTCGTATCTCACATTTGGTCAAGCATGTTAGGCTCAAGGGTTTTGCTGATATTGAGCTTCAGGTGACGTTGAGCTTATTTCTCACTGGAACTACACATGTCCATACACCCATAACTACACACTCAGTCTTCACTGCATACAGTATGTGAGTCTGGACTGACGTGAATTCGAGCTGCAGCCTCACTGGTGCGTACAACCGTGAGGCTGTAACTCTAGCTCGAAGAGGTGACAGCCAGCCCTTTGGATTTGGCTGCGTGGCTTCACCGTGGCAGGAGCATCTGGACACATGAGCCTTTGTGGAAATGCATTCTGACTGTACCAGCGTGTGTGAACAGCCGGTGGTGTCAGCCAAACTGCGCCGGATAATTCAGGCTAGCTAATCTGCCTGTGGATGTTTGTGGGTGGTTTCTTGGCACCCTCCCTGGGTTTAACTTCTCCGGCTCTGACTGTAAAGCAGCCCGAGCAGCGAGCCGTCCAAGTTGGGGGAAGAAATAGACACTCGGGATCCCATTACATGCTGCTCATCAATAATTCACCTGCTCCTTTAGTTAAGGCATTGATTTTTGCCTTCTTTATTTATTTCTTTTTTCCGTGCTTTATATCCCCTGCCACCAACGCACACAATTACACCTCAATCTTCGTCAGGGACTGTACGAGCTCTGTCCCGGCGATTTGTGGCTGTGGGGATAATTGATAGTGACGGCGGGAAGGTGTAGCAGAAAAAGTGATGGAGGGTATCATTACGGTGATGGTAACGATGATGGGCATGATGAATTTCTCCCACCGCCTTATCTAATCTAATGCCACTGGACACCACTGCTTTGTGAAAATAACAAGCCTAGTGAGGATATTTATATTGATGCGAGTCCGCCGAGGTCTCTCAATCACTGTTGGATTAACAACGGGAGTTTTTTCATTCGCAGTCTTAATTTGTCGTTTCACAGGAAGATTAAAAAAACCTTCACTTGGCAGTTTTTATTCATCCAACCTATCAAACAACAGCAGCTCAATGCTCAAATCTGAATCGATTTCAAAATGACAATTCACGGAGAACCGTATTGCAGGTTTAGCGGAGGATGGAAGATAATATGTGAGTTGAGCATAATCATGGAGATAATATTTCAGGATATTAGGGCGTGAAACTACCCACGAGCACCAAAAAAAGAGGACGAAACCGTACAACAGCAGCGAGCGGCGGCGGCAGCCATCAACTGGGAGCAGTAATGATGAATGCGAGCCGGTGAAACTCTGGGGCATGCCCGGGCCTGACCGAGCCTGACAACATCCTCGGAGCGGCGAATCAGCAAGAAGGCGCACACACACACATAAGTGGCTTTAAGTGGTGAGAGAAGTCCCTCTGTCATGGATCAATGATGGATCCTCATGGTTGGGTGACTAGCGCTGGAAAAAGCCACAAGGCTCATTGAGTAGAGGGGCCTGGAGGTGGAAGGGACAGGGTTCAAGGAGAGGTGAGAGACAGATTCAGAGCCCTGCAATTCCACCCGTCATCATTTGTCTCCCATCTATACGGCCTTTTTTCTCAATTCCTACCAGTCATGCCCTCTATGTTCTCCTCCTGCTTTACGACCCTGAGCCGACCAGAGGGTTTCACGTCAAAACAATGCGATTTTTCCGCCGTTTTTCCCCTTTTTCAATTATTCCTGCTTAGTTCTCAAAAGAGGGCTGGTGGGAGGCGGGATGAAGCGAGGGGCACAAAACACTTAATCACAGACATGAGGAGCGCGCTCCGTGAGGCCAACAACTCTTTGATCATTCGCTCGCCTTGAGTGCAAACAAAACGTCTCGGGAAGGTTCATTCGGAGTGTACCGAGCACGCCGCGAATTTGTGTCAACACTGCAAAGAGAAAAAATATCTAATTTAAAAAATGCACACCGCGTTACAATCGGCTAATATAAAGCGTCAGGTGGATCACACGCGGTGAAAGCAGGGCGAACCAGCCTTTTCTCCACGATGTTCTCTGAACTCTCAAGTTGTTTTCCCCACAGTTTTACAGCTCTAAAATGCTTCAGTTTTGAAGTACTCTCCTGATGAATGTAGTCTGATTTAAAGTTATAATCCTAATAAAGCTTTTCATGAAAGCGAACCTCATGTTTGGCACTACTTATGGTCAGTATTTCTCAGCAACTGATTTTTTTACAGGTCGACTCCAATTAATAGCAATCAAGGAGACTGATAACTGATATTTGAAACCAATACCAACAACTTTCCTGGGGAGGTCACTGGGTAAACGATCCAGACGCAGCGACAGCACTATGAAGGCTTCAGAAGCATCAGCTAAGTAGGCTTGTTGTGATCGGCCGTACCAATTGCTTTAAGAACAAGAATTAGCTTTATGCTAGCATGGTAATGCTACTTCCAGTTGAGTGACTGGCAGACAGCAGATATTTAATCGATCTCGAGTGCGATCAGAGTCATTGTTTTCTGTTCGCTCCCATACAGCCCCATTAAGTCACAGCTAATGACACTGCCATTGCGTAACCAGCTTTACCCCGCCCTGAACACGAGTTTGTTTGGCTGAGGTTTACTCTCGTATTAAATCGCACTTGTTCACGCCACTGGTAACCACGGGCGTGGTCGTATCAATCCCGACTGAAATGTCGAGGATTACTACTTCAAAGAGCGGAACGTCTTCACTGAACGTAGCGCATGTTTACCTTGGCGGAGGCGAATATATCCAGCTGCAGCCAGAGCACGGACGAAGGGGAAGCTGTGGGGAAAGTGAACTTCCATATTTGGGCTGGATTGGGTCACAGAAAGTGACATTTTGATGTTCGTAAATATTGTGGCCCAGGGTTATACTTCTGAAGATGATAAAATAGTAACAGGAGGCCCCGTAGTCTGAGCCAAGATGGCAAACTTTTATACCACTCGTACATCATCTGTAGTGCATACAGACGGACTCCCTCCACTGCCTGCCTTTCACAATAAAAGCCCTAGACGTAGAGGTATACGCAGCGTAACTGCTTATCAGGGAGGAACTCAATGTCACTCTGATCATTTCATTTTTCATCTGCCGGTTTATTGCACAGCACGGTTTGTGGGGTCCGCAAGGCTGCAGCTGGACCCTCCCGCCCGACTGGAGGACACGGGAAGGTCGGTGTTTAAAAGGCCAGGAATGGAACAAGTGAAGCGGGATACAAGGTGAGGATGAAGGACGTTACGTGGCAGTTGAAAAGGAGAACGACAAAGACGGGAGGGACTTAATGATCGATATTTCACGGATGACAGCTGGACACAGCTCTTCCCGCCGTCGATCTCCGCCCGTCTGCGGAGGCTTGAAGGGGCTTCCCTCGACTGTTTCTACCTGCCGCCGAACTACACTATTAAGTCGTTCACGGAAATGGAATTGAAATTTGTCATCCCGTCTGTCTCCCTTGAATTGTGTTTACACAGCAGCTTATTCAAGCGAGGTGATGCGGGCTCTGATAGAAAATGAAAACCGACACGCTCTGAAATGGATGTCACCGATGATGGCCTTCTCGCCAAAAAAAAAATCAGCATTTGTCAATTTGTGTGTTTTTTTTCCCATCAATTGGGACTTTTTTTTTTTTTCTCATAGAGTTCTGCCTTTCAGCGACAGATTGGCTTCCTCTTTATTTGTTCAATTTGCCGTTTTTCCTGGCCACAACACCGGTGCCGAGCGCGAGTGACATTGTAAACGCTCAAAAATGAAATCCACTACCATTACCGTCCTTCTTCCGGGGGTAGTGCAGTCATTGCCGGTGTTAGAGAAGCGGCAGCAGTGGCATTATTATGCCTGAAATGATTTGGGTAGTGACACAGAGCAGGCTGTAAATTGGCACTGGATGGGCCAAATGTCTGGTGAAATGAGATTTCCATTCTTACCCAAATGATGTTGTTAGCTTGTAAACACAGACCACCTGAAGGATGGGAACCTACCCTCCGCTGACACAAATCCTGGCTGACTGCACTGTACAAATGCCAGCAGGCCTCTCGGTGACTTTTCCTTGTGGCTGCGCGTGCGAGCGCGTGTCTGAACTATACTTAAACACACATCTGGCCTGTGTGTTTTCGCCGGCCTGAAGCTGGCGATGTATTAGTTCAGCGCAAATGAAGTGTTCTGGGGAAAACACAAATCTTGTGGTCGGCGAAAAGACTCGGTCGAGCTAAAATTAACCCCCGGACTCTGTCATTACAGGAAAAAAAAAGAAGAAGAAGAAAGCCACGCTGCGTTGTTTGTGTTATTTCACTGGTTTCCAGATCTCTTCCACTTTTGACCTCTTAAAAATAAGGCTGTGTCCACGTGTGACCCCCTCGAAACAGGGTTGCACATGTCAGCAAATGATCCATCAAAATTTCAATCCTGCCCGACTCACCGATGGTTCCCGTGAGAACATGGTGCAGTTTTATGGTACAGATCCCACAATAATAGGAGGAGTAAACCCTCCTTGTGCTGCTGCTTTGTCAGAAGTACAACAGAGGAGTAACTGGTGTGTCAATTTAGAGTTGAGCAAGTTGTCTGAATAAATCACGGCGTGAACAACCACGATCGCCACAAGCTCACTGCTACCGCTGCTTATTCCCTTTGCAAGAGGATGTAATGCAGCCAAAGATCCAACAAATACCCTTCGATTTTGTAACCGTTCTCCTATCCAGAACAGCCTAAGTGGCCTGAGATCATTATTTAACCACAGCTATGCAATTAGCCTCTAAATCTTTTTGGGAAGCCATTTTTCTTCTGGGCCCTCGGCAGTCTACGCAGCAGTTAGATTGGATCCGTTTAAACTGAGATATGTTGGCTGCTGCGTATTCATCCGATGTTCTGTGATCCGACTAACCTCCTCGTTCTGTTCCGAAGTCGTAAAAGCAACGCGTCTGTTGACTCCGGCTCGGTGTAGGCGTTGTTGTGCACTCGACACCGAGGCATGAACCTATTTGCGCTTAAATCCGCACACATTTTGGTGCTATACTTCCAATTTTCTGGTCTTTCAGCTGTCGGTCTCGTTGAACCGCTGTACAGGGTGTTTTTCTCTCCTCGTACCTTTCACACAGAGTAAAAATGTAATTTGTAAGGAGGACTTTCTACGACCTTAAAGCACGAGAGACCATTCAAAGAAATACAGCAGACCTCACAGCCATCTGAGTACTGAATCGAGCTTTTGTGGCAGGTGACGCCATCTTTCAAACTGTAGTGTGTAGTCTGTTATTTTTCTCTCGTGAACTTGGAGGGGAAGTTTGGGGACCAGTGTGTTTTGGCTCAATCCCATTTCCAGTTTTTACCCTCGACCCTCATTTTCAAATGCCCCCTTGCCCCTCGAGAAGAGTTATGTAAGGGGTCAGTGGTTGAGATCTCGCCCAATGGAATGAGACAATCCTTTAAGACCCCCATGCGTCATCAGCAGGCGAAGACTTTTACGAAACGGACGCAACCTGATAGTTCCAATATGTCATCATCTGTGGTGATCTCTCACGCCATTTGCCATTTCTTCGAACCACGATGGAAAAGCCTGGACGCTCCGCAGTTCGTTCACAGCTTCGCGCTATCAACCAAGTCAGAAAATAAAAAAGAACGCGCGTCATTACCTGGCCACTCGCCGTGCTTTGGGCTAACATTAGCGACCTGTGCTCCCACCTCTGAACTTTAGTTCAATCTCAGGCGAAGCACTGTACCCCATCAAAAGGAGGGAATGCTATTTGGAGATACGTGAAAAGGAGGGACTGTGCTACGCAACGTTAACGGCATTAGACAAACTAGTAGCGATTGTTTTAACCCTACGACTCTAGCCTAACAAGGGTCGGGACACCCAGCCTCTGGGCGTGAACGTGCAAAACGGCGGGAAAGGGCTCATTGGTAGGGGCGAGGGGTGTGTTGGGATCAGAAGTCCCATCGAGCCGGGAAGGAGCTCGTGTGTGTCATCATTGACCGTGTGTTGAGTTTCAATGGCTGCATAATAGCGCGGGCGCAATCCTCTGTTTTCCCTGACTGTGTACGACGTGAGCAGGAGTCCCTTAGTGTGTCGAGGTTCGTCTGTAGTCGTTTCAGTCGGTCTGTGGTGAGGCGCAGAAAAGCGCTGCTGCAGTAAAAAAGACCGAGGCTGTCTCCGCTGACAGACCTGCATTAAAGGCTTACAACCGGGATGTGATCCATGTTCTATTTTCTGTCCTCACCTACCGGTTGCCCTTTGAAATCGAGGTGCTCTTCACACTCCCACACGCCATATGCATATATAAGCAGACGCATACACACACGGATGTGTGCCTTTTCGCTCTATGCCGAACAAATGGCTCCTTTTTAAAACATAATCTCTCTTTCTGTCTGCAGGCGGCTACCCGAGAGTTTTTCCATTAGCTCGACCACCTCTGAACAATAACGACCATTAACTTAATCAAGCGCTGGTTCTTTTTACAGGCCCATTTTCATAAAAATGTATAACCGCACATTCCCCTTTCTCCACCTTCATAAAAAGCGCTCCCGCTCCACGTGGGCTGAGGGACCCTGACACGGTTAATAAGATGTTCACCTCGAGCCCAACGCCCTGCGAAGCAAACCAGCCTCCCAACCGCGCTCACATTCCAAAACCCAGCATAATTACAAGCCGGGTTGATTAATTACGTCTCAACAATATGCTGCACTCCAACGCCACAAGGGCTAATTAACAGAATGAACAAGATGGGTAGGAACAGTTGTTAGGAGGGTTCGAGCTCGCGCTCTGAATCCGGCGAAGCTGTTTACGGTCCAAGACAAAGTAACCGTGCAGATTCAGGCTCTATCACGCAGAGATCAGAGGTAACTCTGGCACACTGCTCCGAGCAGAAAGAGCGGAGGAGCCCAGCGAGGACGCCGATGCAGCGAGTGCACCGCTCTGCGATCTGTGCCCGGCGCACCTGACAACACACGCAGCGTGTAGTGCCATCCATCTGCCTTATTATACGGTCCCGCTCGCAGTGCATCCAACCTGCGACTCGTCTTATCTGTGCAGCTTCGGGAGGGGGGGAGGCATCCTTATCGCAGGGCTCAGATCAGATCGGCCTATAAGACAATCTGACCTTGACGATGGCGGGGGATGATACATGATCTGACCCTGGGATGAGGGAGGATGGGGCTCAGTCCAGACAGGGGTTCAATTAGTGGAGTGTCCCTTACATCTGAGATAAAAGCGGTGTTTTTTTGCAGAATACTAACGCAGAAAATGAACTGATTTCCCTCCGAGGGCACTAATTGTCTGTGCAACACCTCACTTTACAACAACAATGCACTCCTTTACTCTGGAACGTGATTCTGATTGCATTTTTCCACCCAAAAGTCCACAGAATACAATACACATGGTGCCCCCTCTGGGGTTTAGAGCTCTGATATTCCCCACCCCCTCTAATGAATGCCTTGATTTACACCCCTGGAATACGAATACCGTCAGCCGATGCTTCAGCGAGACAGGATTTGAGCTTTCTCTTAATCACCGGGGAGGGTATTACAGAACCATCATGGAGGCAGAAATCCCATTAAGAGGGAGGGGGGTCGCCATTACAATAAAGTCATTTCACGAATCAGATGAAAACCCGTGTGCAGGATCCCCTCCCCTCCCCGGAGAGCCCCCTTTTTCCTGCTCGTCTCGTGATAATGACGGGCCTCTTTCTTTTTTCTTTTAACTTTGGGATCACTGAAGTCGCCGTCGTTCCTCATCAGAAGGAGATAACCCCGAGAGTTGTAATTAATCGCTGCAGTGAACTCGGGCAGCCGCTGTTTGTTTCTTTGGGATTCATTATGGAGCACTTAGTAGTACACATGATGTGTGATTTTCTGCTCTCTCCTCAGCTATTAGCTGCTGCATCTCCACTGCGAGGAGAGAGGCAGGAGCCAGAACAAAGCTTTGTTTATCTTGGTCTGCATCTATAAGACACAGCCCCGAGGTGCCATCCCTTTTTTCTTTAAAACTAAGGTGTTAAGACAGTGAAATGGAAATCCCCCCACAGCTCTGAGGGAATATTTTACATCCTCAGAATCTAATTTAGTTGCACTGGCTGACTCAAGACTTTCAAGGAAAGTCACGTCCTCCATCTTCATCAGCAAAAGTAAATTCAGACTTCAGTGTGTTTTTGATTCACAGAGTCGCAGCAAGAGCCAGCGGCAACATCATTTACTGTTCTTGGATGGTGGCAGCCCCATCTGTCCAGGGGGGAAGAAGCAGATCATCTGCCAGAAAGACCTGAGCCAAAAAGCTCACAGAGTTGATCAAAGCCTAAGGAAAAGCATCATTATCTGCAACAACCTGAGAATCACAGGTGATCACGGCCACGCTGTCAAAACATGCCACCTCCTCAGCCTACCTGTCACAGAATGACACTGAGATCCGTCGCAGGTGGCGGCAGCAGCAGGTTCATCCCGTTCTGAGCTCCGGATCCCGTCCACCGCGCCCCCCCTGGAGCGGGATCGGCACAGTTTTACGCACCGAACTGTTGAGCGTCCTGCTCGCTGCTCAGTCCGCCGCTGACACCGGCTGCGGAGGCTCAAAAACACCCAACTTCTCCTCGATTTTACGAGCCCCCCCCCCCCTCTGCGATGCGATTAAGTTACCGGGGCGCAAACACACGCACCGTCCGGGCGCGTCCGTGTCCGGGAGGATCTGATCTGAGGCGGAGTGTCCCGCCGCCCCCTCGCGTCTGTCCTCCAAATAATTCTTTCTCCCAGATCCGCTCCTTTATCATCCAGCATGCACCTCTCTCTCTCTCTCTCTCTCTCTCTCTCATGGACCGCACATCATCGCTCCCCGCTGCTCCCGAGACGGGCTGTCTGTCAAACAGGCTACAGGCGTGATGCTCCACCGGTACATCAGAGTGCCCCTGTTGCTCTCACAGCGATCTCTGCTCACACTGACCTTCGGCCGAAAGATCGCCACAATACAACAAAAGCTCATCTAGTTTAGATTTTGCGTGCATGAGATCCGCTTCCGACAATTGTGCTCCAGATCTGAACGATCCGAGCAGCCTGATGTGTGACAAAGGTGCGCTGCTGAGCGCCGTGAACACACCGGGAGCTGGCGGTTTAAAAAACACGTTCCTAGTGTGCACAAATAGCCACCTGCGCTGTCACAATACACCGGGAGGCGATCGGACGGTCTGCTCGCACCGATCGAGAGCTTGTGGTGGCAACTGATGCCTTTCAGAGCGGAGGATGGAGCTGCAAGCCACATGGAGAGCGATCTACAACTCCGATCGGAGAGAGCGGTAACCTGTGAGCTCATCGGAAACACCGGCGCGTCTGTGATTACTCAGACGGATCAACAATGAGCACATCGTCCAAACCTAGACAGCAGAAATCACCCAGCACGATCCCCGCTGCTGCGCTCCGACTCTCTCCCCCCTCCCCACCCCGACAGAGAGCTCGCCCTTACCGGGTGGCGGTGCCACGCTCTTCCCCTCGCTGCTGAGTTTTCCTCTTCACGCCACGGCCGGGCATTTGCGAATCAATTCAGCGTGCGAGCGCAGGTTCCCCCCCGTCGGGATACGAGTGATGAATGTGCGTGTTAAATTGTCCATTTTCCATATCCACAACAGTCCACACACACACACACACGACCCGCCCCCGGGCGGTAGCGATTGGTTCAGAGGCTCCTCGACGTCTTCGTCGCGCCGTAAAGAAAAACACACACACATCTGGATGGGACCCAGCGCAACTGGAGCGCGCTGGAAACACCGCGTTACGCACAGCGACTGAACCGGCGCGGAGGAGCGTCACGTCTCCAGAGGCCCCCCTCTAATGTGCCCTGCTGTTTATTGTGTGGTTGAAGATAGCGATCTGGTCACCTTTGCGGAAATTGTGGTTTGCAGACACATCACTGTAAACAGAGAGGCCGTCATACAGAAGCGCGATGATAGTGGCTTTGGCGATGATTCAGTATCAGGGACACCGGACCGGACTGGGAGGGTGTTTTTGTTTTTGTTGTTGTTGTTTCAGCAGGTGAATAAGACAAGTGGAATCACAGTAGTCATGATAGTAGGCCATCTTGACTCAAATCTGAATTATAATGAAGTGACAGGCTTCTTTATTTAAAGCTGTACATGTCTGGGATCAGCGCGAGGAGGCCCTCAGAGCCAATTAGCTTTAGATCCAATAGCAGGTGGATTTAAAATATTGCAGCATTTATATTTATATAACATACTTGTTATGGCTGATGTAGTTTCTTGTGAATGCCTAACCACCGTGTTTGCACGTTTAATGTGTGACAGCGTGATATTATCACGGGTGGCGGAGCTGAGAGTGATGCAGCGCCTCGACTCCAAAGGGGACCTGGCATGTCTGGGACTCTTGCGCCGCCTACCGTCCAGATTAAGTCACCCTCCTTCCTCTCCCCCTCTGATTTCACGTTGTCTTGCTCTGGTGGGGGTTGGATCTCTTGTCTCCTGGCTCCAGCGGAGCGCTGAGCCGGACCGATTGTGGAGGGAGGCGAGGCGAGCCGGGCCGGGGAGACTGATCAGAGAGCGACAGAGCGCAGGCTTTCTGAGGATTAGTGACAGCTGTCACAGTGTGACAGTGAGCTGTCTCAGGAGAAGGACAGGAAAAGTAACATTTATATTAAGAATAATAAAAAATACAAAGCTGTAATTGTTAAAATAAATAAATAATATAATCAAAATTGTTTTTTTCTTCTCATTATTATTATTATTATTATTATTATTATTATTATTATTATTATTATTATTATTATTATGCCTGGAAAACTAAAATGATTAATTGATTTTTACAATAACTGACCATTAATTTTCTGTCTATGAATCGTTTTAGCTTCAGATTAACCACATCATTTTGAAGTAATGCAGCATGTTATGTAAAGATAAATTATAAAATAAATAAATAACACAGCTCCATTAGAGCTAGAGGTGAGCTCTATTAGTTTTATATTTTATTTTATTTTTTGCTTGGAAACAGCTCTAGCACTTCTTCACAGACCATTGCTCGTCCTCACAGAAAAGAAGATCAGATAAATTAAGTTACTGGGGGCGTTGTTTTCATTAAATGGTTGAGGTGATGGACGGAATCACAAGCCGAAGTAATAATCGGTTATACCAGGGTTTAGCCGTCAAAAATAGTTGGCAACGTTTTTGAGTAGGATGCTGGAATCTCCGACATTCCCCACGTAATTGAATGCACCATCAGGCTCCTCCCAAACCAGAAGTAACAGCGGGTGATGGTGACACGGTGGCTGTGTGTCCCAGAGTTTAGCCTGTCAGGCAAAGCTTTGTTAAACTTTGTTTTGCCTTTTTTTTTTTAAAACACTTATTGAAAGAAACGTACAAAAACAATTCTTGCAACATTGATATTATGTGAATATGATAAGCTAAAAGGTTGATACAGGGAGCAACGGTGCTTTATTAATAGGACTGTGTACAGCTTATATTATGAAGATTGATAATTGAATTACAGTTCTATTATTGAGAGAAATGTATAAAAAGAAATAAAACTAACAAAGAAGAAAATGAATAAATAACTTATCAAACAGGGAGACATGTCATGAGTAACACTCAACTTGTTAGCTATTATTCCTTTGACTAGTTAAGATTTTGGGTACAATATTTAAAACAATTCATGAAGAAGGGTGTCCTGCCAGTTTGTCCAACAAACCACTACGAGTAGGGAAAGTAACAGGTCGCCTGACAGACTCAACTCAGGGCACAATAAACTCAATTTCCGGGTATTGACTGAAGCGGTCGTTGATCGAGGCTGCTGCTGCTGCTGGTCACATAATAGTCATCTTCGTTCCAGAAAGGTACGCTCTCTGTTCCAGTCAACAAACATGCGAGGTTCAGGTGTTCTTCTGAAAGTTCTGGGGTTGGTTTTGTGCCAGGCTGCTGCCAGGTGAGCTGCCACGAACCGCTGACACTGTCTTACTATAGAGAAGGCATCGCATGTTATGCAAGCAGTTTGGTAAGTTGTCCGTGACGTCACAGTTGGTCGATCGAGGCGTTGAACGCCTCCCGCTCCAAGCACCTGGACCAGGCAGTTCAGGTTTAGAGCATCTTAAAGCTAAAAGCTGTGATTTAGAAGAAGACAGTGTGTGTGTGTGTGTGTGTGTGTGTGTGTGTGTGTGTGTGAGAGAGAGAGAGAGCACTTGTGTGGTTACAAAATCATGATGCATGTTGACCCTGGGGAGGTTGACCCCACTGGTAGATAATTAAAGGAGAATCAGCTGAAGCCAGAACAGACAGAAGTGCGTTCATGCAGGCACGTACATACACACACACACACACACATACACACTCACAGTGCAGCTGTTGCACATGTATGTGTATGTGCAGGAATGTGTGACTGTGTGCATCATGTGGTCTCAACCCTGAATCCAACCCCCCCTCTAACCTCTAACCCCTAACCCCTGTTTCCTCTGCTCCTCTTCGTCGCCCTCCAGCAGCCGGGCTCAGGCGAACATCACCAGCATGCTGGCACCGCAGGCGGACCGGGTCATGGTGCTCGGAGAGTGGGAGGAGCGCTGGCAGGAGAACAGGATCGGCTTCCATCAGCCTGTAGTGCACAAGTAAAGGCCCCGCTTTCATCTGTGGGATGAAGTAAAACAAAAAGTTTGCCCAGTTTGTGTGTGATTTTGTTTTAAAAGTGGTAGTGTTTTTATTTTTCCTCCAACAGAATGCTGGAGGGCAACATCGATAAAGTTCTTGCCGGCCGGACGGGAGTCCGCTTCTTCTTCCCTCTTTGTGGGAAAGCTGTTGACATGAAGTGGTAGGAAGAAGAAGATTAAAGAAGCTCACATCCTTTGTCAGTTTATTTCTGCCATGTGTGGACACCTCTCTCTCTTTGTCTGTGTGGATCCCAGGCTGGCGGACCAGGGCCACTCAGTGGTCGGGGTGGAGATCTCAGAAATGGCTGTGAAGCAGTTCTTTGAGGAGAACAACATGACGTACAGCGAGGAGCCCGTCCCTGCCATACCTGGAGCAAAGGTGTACAAGGTGTGTGAGCTATACAAGGTTGAAAAGACGTGTTTCCTTTGCATATTTGTGCTCGTAGCATCTGGATGGAGGTCATAACTATTCTTAGTTCAGGGGACATTCAAATTATACAAATGTTTTACACACAGCTCAAGCAGCCCAAAAGTAACTAAAACAATGTAGTATGCTAGTACAAGTGACACTGGTGGTAAGTATAGTATGTGATTTGTAAAAGGACAACAACACACTGAAATAACTAGTGTCACACTTGAAGAGTTTGTTGTTTTCTAGTAATGTAAAGTCCAGTTAATAGACCAACTGATGCACACGTGTCTTTGATTCCACAGAGCTCAGAGAAAAATATCTCCCTGTATCAGTGCGACCTGTACAACTTCTCCAGGTGAGTAAACTTCCTTTTTAAAAAATGTTTAAATTACCTGTTTTAAAAGATAATGTTTAACAGAAACTCTGTTTTTTTCCACATCACAGTTCCATCGGGGGTCAGTTCGGGGCGATTTGGGACCGGGGCTCTCTCGTGGCCATCAACCCAAAAGACAGAGAAAAGTAAGACGAGATTTAAAGGAGCACTGTGTCGTTTTGGGGAAAGAAATGTTAATCAGAAGAGAAAGATCTTCATTGACTGATTTTTATTTTTTTATTTATGGGTAAACAAACTCTCTTTGTTTTCATGACTGAATAAACAAACTGACCTTAAAGGACAACACAGTTTATACTGTTTTACTGTGTTTATGTGTGGCGGACCCTGCCACCTTTCTAGCTTCAAACAGTGTTTTGGGGACCTTATTTTCCTCTGAGAACAGCTTGTTTATTCAGTTATAGAAAAAAATAGTATTTCTGAGTCTGTATTATTACCTCATTAATATTGTAAATATTAAAATTATTTGAATTTGAATTTCCTCCTCCAAAACGTCACAGCGCTCCTGTAACCCCTCCACCTAAACATCCTTAAATGTGTAATTTAAATATAATAATTATTTATTAGATATAACACAGTTTGGTAACATGTTGGAATAAAACCACACATGCTGTACGCTCCATGTTGTCTCACTACATCCTCTCACTCGTCACCACAGGTACGCTGCTCTCATCATTTCTCTCATGGCCAAAGACTGCAGATACCTTTTGGACACTTTGCTGTACAACCCTGAATTATATCCAGGTAAGTCAGACAAGCCCTCTTCTAAAAAATACCCACAGTGTGTTTGTATGTCTTCAGTGATGACAAAAGATATTTCAGACTGATACTTGTCTTTCAGGTCCTCCCTTTTTTGTGCCAAATGAGCAAGTACAAAGCCTGTTCGGTGAGTGTTTGGAACAATCATGGGCTCAGCGTGTTTCCCATTCTTGAAACAGGCTACAGTGAATTTGCGGTTTTTAAACAGTGCCTTTCCGTTCCTCAGGGAAGAGCTGCGATATAGAACTGCTGCAGTCAGTGGATGCCCTGACGGACAGACAGCGAGGCTGGGGGCTGGACTACCTGACGGAAAACGTTCACCTCATCACTCCAAAGAGCAACTGAGAACTAACCTCGAAACCTTAGAAAAGTAGATGTAGGGCATTTTAATTGCACACACAGGATGAAATACATTTTTGCTTTGACATCGTATATAGTTTTGAATGCTTGACAAATTAAAATGTTTTTTATTACAAGATGTCTGTGGCTTTATTGAAACCTGTTGGGTATCTGTTGGCAATATTACTGTTTGCAAATGGAAGATATAACTTCTTTATAAAATTAAACTTAAGTAAGAAACAGAATTTACAACTATAATAGACAGAAAACAGAATATAAGCTCTATACATGTATCTTATTAATATTATCATAACATTCCAGGGTAAGACTGATAGTAAGGGTTTGATTCACTTACATTTGTTTTTGGTGGGTTTGAGAGTATGTTGAAAAATGTTCAGTGACTGTGTACATAAGTTGTGAGTTATAAGTCTTTAAAACCATACTGCACCCCAAACAGCAAGTTTACAGGAGTTAAATCAGTTATCAGTCTCACATATTTCAATTTAAGTGCAGTCTCAAAACAAAGTTTCATAAACATCTTTACAAAAAGCAGACAAAGCATCCCGAGTCCAAAACATTTCATATTCAACCCTTATGAAGTGCTATAAACTCCAGTAATCCTAATAAAGTCATTTCCTGTAGATTAAATGTTTATAAGCACTCTCACTGACAGAATTGTGCACATTTCAGTGGTTCTTTTGCAGATTTTAAGTTCATTGTTTTCATTAAATTGTTAAGGTGGTGAGTGGAATCACAAACTGAACTAATAATCAGTTATACCGTTTTTAAGTAGGATGCTGGCATCTCCGACATTCCCCACGTAATTGAATGCACCATCATTCAGGCTCCTCCTTAACCAGAAGTAACAACAGGTGATGGTGACACGTTGTGTCCCAGAGTTTAGCCTGTCAGGCAAAGCTTTGTTAAACGTCCTCCAAGTTGTCTGCCTTTTTAAAAAACGGACTTGAGGCAGGATTTGTGAAAACATAAACATGCATTTTAAGTTTTTAAATGCTAATGGCAGATGAAGCTTTCATACACAAAAGGAATGAGCCCACACCCACGCATCTCTCCGTTGCCTTGAACAGGCTGTGTGCTGAATAATGTACTGCAATTCGTGGTCCGAATTTCCCGCGCAGTCCTGCGGACGTGACGTCAGATGACGCTGAATGTGCTCCTCGATGGCTTGGATACAGGAAGAAGACAAGCGTGGTGGACCCAGACTAGTGTTTGGTTAGTAGTGGATTCTGCTACGGCCAGAAAACGACCCACCACCACACAAAGTCCACTAAAAAGCCATACTAAGAAGAAAACGAAGGTTTTATCAGTGGCAAGTCATGAGTCGAAACGAAATTACGACCAAAGCCTGGGCGGCACCAGAATAAACATCGGATACTGGTTCGACTCATGGAGGCAGCTTCAGCTTGAACTGGGACTGAAAACAGATGCTGACATGGCTCATTTCCTAGTGACCAGGTAAGAAAACATTACAGGTCATGTATAGAGCTTGATTTGAAAATCATATGAGATCACCGAGGACTCGGAGTGACCTAACGTGCAAAGTAGCGTTAGCTGCTAACATGTAACTGAGTCCACCGCTGTGTAACACTGAATAGTTACAGACTGCGCATTTTCCACGGTCCTTTAGTCTGAAACCGAATAGTTAGAAATATGTCCCTTTATATATGGGACTGAAGGCCCAACCTGTTAACCCTTAAGAGTTCCTCGTTACATTTTGTGCCATTTCGTTTTTTACTTTCATGCCATTTTGGCTGTGTTGAATGAGTAAAGCTCAAAATTTCCAAAGGATATTCATTTTTAAGAAAATTTAGAATTGGCATCTCAGTTCCTTAAAGCAGTCTAAAATGGCTAAGCTACAAGCAAACCGACGCATTTGTTCCTCACGACAACAAATGTCCCATTGAAAACCATTGAAAATGCATTTTTTGGATCCCATATTTATCTTAACATAAACTAATGCATTCCTTTATGTTAAGATTTCATTTTGGACTACTCGCCTTCAATTTTTGATTTTCATATTTGTCTACCAGATGGCACTAGTTTTTCCCATTCAAACCAGCAAAATTTCACACTTTTTACTGTTTTCTGCAAGGGTGCCTTGCTGCTGACATGATAGGTGTTTGTCGCTATTGATGTTGGACAATGTGTGTGTGTGTGGCCAACTTCATAAGTCTTTTCTCTTAAAGTTATTTTATTGAGAGAAATGTAATAAAAATAAATAAAAAACAAACAAAGCAGAAAATGAAATAATAACTTCACATACAGGGACACATGTCATGAGTATCACTCAACTTGTTAGCTATTATTCCTTTGATTAGTTAAGATTTTGGGTACAATTTAAAATAATTCATGAAGAATTGATGTGTCCTGGTGTCCTGCCAGTTTGTCCAACAAACCACTACTAGTAGGGAAAGTAACAGGTCGCCTGACAGACTCAACTCAGGGCACAATAAACTCCATCTCTCACTACCGGGTACTGACTGAAGTGGTCATTGATCGAGGCTGCTGCTGCTGCTGGTCACATAATATTCATCTTTGTTCCAGAAAGGTACGCTCTCTGTTCCAGTCAACAAACATGCGAGGTTTAGGTGTTCAAGGGAGGTAAACTCAGCTGACCAGGGGAAGATTGTCTGACAGCAGTCTGAACTTAGTTTGCTGTGTTTGCTTCATCTGTGTTAGTCTGAGCTGTTCCAGCAGAGGGAGGTAATCATGGAGACACCTTAACAGAAAAAAGCGTGTAGGATTTACAGCAAATGACAAGAGGAGGAGCAACACTGACCAGGTGATTCAGGTACAGCAGGTGAGGACAGGACAGGGACAATAAAACTGAATGTGTTCAGTCAGAGTTCATTTTGAGTCGACAGAGCAGCAGCAGGAGGAAAAGAAGTCAGAGACAGGGTGAGTTTTATTTCTACATAAATATTGTTCTGTGGTCAAAGTCTCTGATCTGGATCAGTACTTTTGACTGTATATGGTGTAGGCCTGGGCCAAAAAAATCGATTTTTATATTAATCGCGATTTTTTTTTCCGGCGATTTTTAAAAATCGATCCTCATGAGAAGAATATTGGTTTTCGTCACATGATCCACACATTGGAACCACAACACGTAATTCCATCAAGAAAGTTTTTCACAACGGCCGTAGTAGGAGGAGCTGAATATTTTATTATATTATTATGTTTGGTTGACTCAACTGGAACTTATATTTATTCAAAGGCCCATTTTTGTGCTCTGAAGATTTCAGTAACTATTTCAGTTACTTTTTGACTTATTTTTTTTATTTAATTTATTTTCTAAAGACCAGCTAAATCTAGCAGTTTAGTTTATTGTAAGATGTTGACGGATGAGAATGTTTTTTGTGAGGGCGGGTGCACAGTTGTAAAAATAAATCTCACAAACTGATGTGATGTGTGTATGGTTTCTTGTAAATATGACTTTTGATGTATACAGCTGACAAAATGATTTAATAGTTACACAGCAGATTGTTATCAACAGGTTCAGCCTTAATTAAACATCTAATGCTCAAAGGTCTGTTTTATAGACTTGGATCAAACTGCACAGGCATTACTTATACATTATAGATTATAGATACAGTAAATATAGGTCAAAAGTATCAGGTTGCTGTTAAACATTAACAGAAACTTAGTATTTCACAGTAAGGACCGTGAGCCTCTAACATTTGAGGTTGAATACATATTGCAAAGTTTTGTTTTTTTCTTGGAAATTTCAAGCAAAATATTCCAAAATACTCAGTCCTTGTATTTGATGAACACCAATTTGAAGGAGATATCACAACATGTATGTATTTTAGAAGCTTATGAAAACATGTCATTTGTTGCAGGACTGATCAGTGAGGTTACATTCTGTTGAGCAAAGAATAACAGAGAGAAGCTCATAAACTGATCACACCTCAAACCAGCCGGGCTCAGGCGAACATCATCGACATGCTGGCACCGCAGGCGGACCGGGTCATGGCGCTAGGAGAATGGGAGGAACACTGGCAGGAGAACAGGATCGGCTTCCATCAGCCTGTAGTGGACAAGTAAAGGCTACGCTTTTGTAACCCACCTCAAATAAGTGGTGGATTTATGAATAACTCCTCAGCAGAGATAATGTGAAGATATTTTAACATGACATTTGATATAAAAAAAAAAAATCCTGATTAATTAAATGATTGCAGGGTACCTTTATATTAATGAGTTATGATATAAAGCCAGAGTTTCCTGTTTAATTTAATTATCAGACACAAATAGCCAGGTTAAGTTGAGTTGTTTATATTTTCCACACTTTTCAGCAGTTGGCGAACGCTTTGCGGCAACGGCCACTAGGTGGCATTTGCGCCATGCAGCAGCCCTTTTCTAACTTGTTGCAAAGAGAGAAGGCCACGCCAAGTTAGCTGTTGGAAAGAAAAGAAGAAAATAATATTTAGACCTGGGGAAAGTGTTAAAGGAGTGTCTGAAACATTTGTCTGTTAAAATTAGGTAAGCTCATATGCATTGTGAACATTGTGACTGTTTCCTTTTATGTGTTTAACCGCCGTAATTGCAGAGAGATGTACGTTTTGAGATCATCAGTGTTCGTGATATTCTATGCTAATCTGTTCAGTATCGGCGTTGAAGTGTAATTTTAAGACTCTTCAAAGACGAATTTATATAGTCAAATGTTAAATGATTTCACTGTGTTGAGCCTTGATTTTTGTTTAGCTCAAATGGGTATGTGGGAGTTATTGATTTTGTTTAACTAGGTGGCATTTGCGCCATGCAGCAGCCCTTTTCTAACTTGTTGCAAAGAGAGAAGGCCACGCCAAGTTAGCTGTTGGAAAGAAAAGAAGAAAATAATATTTAGACCTGGGGAAAGTGTTAAAGGAGTGTCTGAAACATTTGTCTGTTAAAATTAGCCTTGACGGTGAGAGCGGTGGCGCGGGTGACCAGAGGGAGGAGCAGTGTTCGCTGGCTGGCTGTGGAGGAGAGGAGAGCGTGATCGGTGGACTGCGTGTTGGATTTAAGACTGAAACCCTGCATCGGGACTCCATCTCTGCTCAAAACCAGTAAGATCTGTCCATCAAGTGGGATCTTGAGGAGTGATAGACAATTGAACAGAACTGAAGCTGCAGCTATATATATATATATTTTTTTATTTTTTATTTTTTTTATTTACTCTGGCCAGATTTTTATTTTTTTGTTATTTTGGGATTAAAGCAAACAAAGACACAAAACTGTGAAGTTGTGAACTGAGAAATTGAAACATTGTTGAATAATAATTGAACATCAAAACCAGAGGTACAGTGTGTGTGAGTCATTCTTTGCGTGTGAAGTCAATGATATTTACAGTCAAAGATTTATTAGTTATTCTGTGTTAATTCATTTGATAACATTATCTTTACCTCTCGAATCGGGGCATCACTAGCAGGTGTGGTGACTCTAGACCTTGAGATAATTTGTCTTTTACAGGTAAAATGTCACAGGCTGATTAAGACCTGGTTACATACTGTAAAAATTTGGCGCCCAACGTGGGGCTGTAAAAGATTTGACTTCACAAAGAGAATTGATTTCATGTATGGTAATATTTTTTGGTGAATGGTACACGTGTAACCTACTGAGCACAGAATAATAGTAGCTACTCCTTAACTTAAGCATAGTCATGGAGTTTTGTGCAGAATATGGTTTTGATCCTGAACGATCTGTGATGTTAAGAAATATTAGCCCCTCAGCAACTCTTAGAGAAGTGCGTAAAGCTTTTGCACAGGAAGATAAAGTATCTCAAATAGCATGGGTAGGAGATGAGTTAACTGGGGGCGGGGGCATGCTATGTGAATTTGAAGAATGCATCACACCATACTTGCTAGATGAAGAACATCTTAATGCAGAAGGGAATGATTACTGGAAGGTTGTTCAAATTGAGGAGATTTACAAACCCAGTGAGAAAACAAAGTTTGAGAAACCAAAGCTCCAAAACCCTTCAGACAATATTGTAGATGAGTTAGTAGATCACATACAGAGCTTAGCTCAACAAACTAAGTTGGGAGTTGATGAGATCAACCAGCTTGTCACACAACGCCTTTCAGGCAGTGGACCCAAGGAGTTTCCGGCGCCAGCAGGAAAACCAAAGCCATCAACCTCCACACCATATTCTCGCATCCCTCATTCAAAACCTGAAGTGCCTCCTCTTTCTCTTGGTGGTGACCATCCTAGCCCGAAGTACAGAGGTAAAACACCTATAATGGAGGCAGGTACACATTCCATGGATAAAGATGGTGCAGCTCAATCACCTTTAACTTTCACCATCCCCAGTCAGGCACAGAAAGTGATAGTTGAGCATGTTGTTAAACATGATATGACCCATGCAGAGTATTCTCCCTCAAAATATGAAATGCGCACTTTCTCTGGCAACCATCCCAAGAATGATGAGGTCAATTTCAGCACTTGGAGGCTCTACGCTAAGCAACTCATGAGAGACACATCTCTGACTGATAGTCAGAAGCGGAGACAGACTCTAAACAGCCTACTTCCCCCGGCTTTAAATGTAGCCCTCAGCATTGGTGACAACGCTCCACCCAAACTCTATCTGCACGAGTTAGAGAAAGCATATGGAAATGTGACTGGAGGGGAAGAGCTTTACATACAGTTTGTTGAAACACATCAACAGAATAGTGAATTGCCCTCTGAATACTTACGCCGACTCCATTCTCTCATGCAGGAAGTAATAGAGAAGAAAGGCTTGGCAGGAAGACATTCTGACACACAACTGTTGAAGCAGTTCATCCGAGGATGTTGGGACGAAACCCTGATATCCCAGTTACGTCTGAGAGAGGTCCTGTCTGACCCTTCAATGGACCTGATTGGCTATTCAGATCTGTTGTTTAGAGTGAGGTCCCTTGAACATGAGCGAAAATTAAAGGAGACCAGAAAAAGTAGGTGTTTGGGTGCCACACCAGTCAAAGCCCGCAGCCACATCCAACATAGTCTAGACCCATCAGAAAAATCTAATGATAATAGTGCAGACTTATTGGAGAGGGTAAAACAGCTGGAAGATGAAATAGTCCAGGCTAAAGTTAAGCAGACTCCCTCGGTTACCACAGATATGCAAGAGAAACCACAAAATAAAGTTAAGGAAAGAACAAAGAAAACAAGTGCACCAAATCATCTTGATGTGAGAACTAAGACACAAGTGCAAGCAGGTAAACTGAGGGGTTTCTGTTACAAATGTGGGGAAGAGTCCCATTTCCTAGCCCACTGTAATAATCCCTGTAATGCTGAGCTGGTGCAACAAAAACTACTGCAAAGACACCAAGAGAGATATCAAACACAGGAGGGCAACAAAATCCCTAGTGATCCTTTAAACAGAAAGTAGCTACTGTTGCGGAACGAACAGCAGCTGAAAATGGTGAAAGTTCCAATATAAAGATGAAACAAAATGCAGAAGAGACAGTGCAGATAAATACTCAGGTGGTGCGAGAGTACATGATACCACCGGGCCTAGTGGGAGAACCAAGTGAATCAGATGCATGGCTAGATGGTGTCCCGTGTCAATCTTTGATAGATTCAGGTTCACAGGTAACATGCATATCCCAGTCATTTTATCAGCAGTGTCTCCCCATCGCAGTCTTCATTTGATTGATGATGTACTTGAAGTTGAAGGTGCAGCAGGGCAGCGTGTCTCTTACTTAGGGTACATTGAAGTGGATGTGAAATTCCCCAAAGAGAAATGTGGTATTGATGCAACCATAACAACCTTAGCCTTAGTCTGCCCTGACCAGAACTATAGTACTAAAACACCCCTTCTAGTAGGTACTAACGTTCTCCTACCACTAATACGCCAATGCAAAAGAGAGGGTGGAGTCAACTATCTGGAAAAACTGCCCATCCATGCCAATTTCATTGCAGCATATAGGGCTTGTGAAGAAAGGCCAAAAACTGACAAAAGAGACACAAAACCCATGCCTGTTCGGCTCGTTGGAAGCAAACCTGTGACAATCCAAAAAGGTGAAATGCGTGAAGTAACTGGGAGATACCATGCTAAAACCTCAGGAAAAGAAATCACTGGCCTAATAGAAGAACCGGAAATGCACTCATTCCCAGGGGGTCTCCTGGTTTGCAGTCAGCTTACACAGGTTCAGCCTAGGTCGTGTGCAAAGGTCAAAGTACTCATTCAAAATGTGTCCGATCATCCTATCACCTTGCAACCTCAAAGAGTTATTGCAGAATGTTCTTTGGTTGACTGGGTTAAACCAGTCAAGATTCATGCAAATGATGCTTCCAACAAAGCCAAGATGTCCACTATCAATCAGAACGAGAATAGTGAGGAAAGGTTTGTTGATCTAAACTTTGAAGACTCTCCTGTTTCTGAACAGTTTAAAGAGCACATTATAAAAAGAATCAACAAAGAAGTACCAAACGCTTTTGCCAAGCATGATCTGGACATAGGACACATGCCTGGTGTTCAACATGCTATTGAGCTAACAGATCATGTCCCCTTCAAAGAGCGCACTCGCCGTGTTTCCCCAGCAGATTTTGAAGATTTGAAACAACATTTGAAAGACCTCCTCGATGCTGGAGTCATAGAGGAGTCCAATTCCCCATATGCATCTCCAGTGGTCTTAGTGAGAAAACGCAATGGTGAATTGAGGATGGTAGTTGACTACCGCAAACTCAACAATCTCACCAAAAAGGATGCTTATCCCCTTCCGCGGATAGAGGAGACCTTTACCCTGCTGTCTGGATCAAAGTGGTTCACGGTTCTAGATCTAAAGAGTGGCTATTATCAGCTTGACGTGAAAGAGGAGGACCGTCCTAAAACGGCTTTCACCACCCCTTTTGGAATCTGGCAGTTTAAAAGACTCCCACAAGGCCTTACCAATTCTCCTGCCACGTTTCAGAGAACTATGGAGAAGGTTATGGCTGGTATCAACCTGGAGGAAGTCATTGCATTTCTGGATGACCTAATCATTTTTTCAGACACACTTGAACAGCATGAGGACAGAGTGATGAAGGTCTTGGACAGAGTCTCACAGTCCGGATTGAAGTTGTCACCTTCCAAATGTAAATTTTTTCAAACATCTGTAAAATATCTGGGCCATGTGATCTCTGCAGATGGTGTTCAACCAGATCCAGAAAAGATAGCAGCAGTTCGTGGTTGGCCAGTCCCAAAGACTGTGAAAGAGCTCAGGGCTTTCTTGGGATTTTCCGGATATTATAGGAGGTTTGTAGATGGATATTCGAAAATTGTGAAACCATTAAACGAGCTGTTGCAGGGAAATTTTTCCACCAGAAGAAAAGATAAGTCACACACTTACCAACAATCCAGAACACAGTCCCTGGTTAACAAGTGGAGTGAGACCTGCCAAAAGGCTTTTGAAACAGTTGTGCAGAAGCTGACAAGTGCCCCTGTTCTAGGGTTTGCTGACTGGAAGCTTCCCTACATCTTGCACACAGACGCCAGTGTAAATGGGATCGGTGCTGCATTGTATCAGATCCAGGATGGGAAGACACGGGTCATTTCATACGCCAGTCGTGGGCTGTCAAGGAGTGAGAAGAACTATCCAGTGCATAAGTTGGAGTTCTTAGCCCTCAAATGGGCTATATGCGAAAAATTCCACGATTTCCTGTATGGTGTCTCCTTTCAGGTTCTTACTGACAACAATCCTTTGACCTATGTGTTAACCACGGCCAAGTTGGATGCTGCAGGGCATAGATGGCTGGCTGCCCTTTCCCTGTATGACTTCGACATTAAGTACAGGACGGGAAAAACTAATGTCGATGCTGATGGCCTGTCAAGGATACCACATGAATGCCCTCAGGATGACGACGAATCAGAGGATATAAACAGAAGAGTACGTAACTTAATGGACAGGGCAGTATACTCTCCAGATAGTTTTGAAACCCTGAGCCAGGATGTAAAGAATGTAATATGCCAGCGGCATCATGTGGTCAGTGCAGCCATGCAGGCAAGAGCTACCAATGAAGATGAGCCATCCTCAGATGAGGATGAGGATGATGAGCACATACCTTCAGTTGAAACGCTCCTCTGTGATGAGGCGGCAATCCCTTCCAGCCTAGAGGAACCCGAACCATGGCCTGGAAGTTCTACCTTGCCAGGCTTAACATCAGCTGACTGGCAAAGATTTCAGAGAGATGATGCCACTATCAGGCATGTCATAGATCTCATCGAGTCCAGCACAACATTGTCAAATGTAGAAAAGCGCCAAGTGAGTCGCGATGTACGCCTCCTTTGGAAAGAGAGACCCAGATTGACTTTTATTGATAAGGTTCTCTATCGGCAGGTCTCTAATCAATCTGGAAAGAGACACTACCAACTCGTGATCCCTGAGAGTCACAGAGCAAGGGCCTTAGAGGGAGTCCATGATGAGACAGGGCACATGGGATATGAGAGGACACTGGAGCTGGCTCGTGCAAGGTTTTACTGGCCACGCATGGCAGTGGCTGTTGAGACAAAATGTAAAACCTGTGAACGGTGCCTCAGAAGAAAAGCACGAGCTCAGAAAGCAGCAAAGTTGGTGAATATAAAAGTGTCGTCACCATTAGAGTTGGTATGCATAGACTTTTTATCTTTGGAGCCCGACTCAGGAGACATCAGAAATATATTAGTGATAACAGATCACTTTACTAAATATGCTATGGCATTCCCAACAAAAGATCAAACTGCAAAAACGGTGGCAGCGATATTGTGGGAAAACTTGATTTGTAACTTTGGTTTCCCAAAGAGAGTCCACAGTGACCAAGGTGCAAATTTTGAGTCTGAGGTTGTGGCTGAACTATGCAAGATAGCTGGAGTGAAGTCCCGGACCACCCCTTATCATCCTAGGGGAAATCCAGTCGAGCGATTTAATCGCACTCTCCTGGATCTCTTAGGAACACTGGAGGACAAGAAAAAGGAACACTGGCGAAAGTATGTGCGCCCATTGGTCCATGCGTATAACTGTACGCGTAATGACGCTACCGGGGAGTCACCATTTTTCCTTATGTTTGGGCGTCAGCCACGCCTACCCATAGATCTCTGTTTTGGGATAAGCCCAGTAGGTCATGACTCAAAGACCCACTCTCAGTATGTGAGCGATCTCAAAAAGAAACTGAAACATGCCTACAAGTTAGCCACTGAGTCGGCTGAAAAGCGACAGCTGCTTAATAAGAAAAGGTGGGATAGGAAAGTGACTGCTGCTGTGATTGATGTGGGAGATCGAGTTCTTGTACGGAACGTCAACATCAGGACCAAACACAAGATAGCAGATCGATGGGAGTCCACAGTGTATGTGGTAACAAAGCAGCCTAATACAGACATTCCAGTGTATGTCGTCACACCTGAGGATGGTGATGGGAGAGAGCGCATACTGCACAGAGATTTGCTGCTCCCTTGTGGGTTTCTGCCTGTTCGATATGATGTTGAGGAAGAAGAGGCGCCCACTAAAGTTAAAAAGCCTAGCACACGCTTCAGAGTAAGACAAGAACAAACTAAGGCAAGCGAGCAGAAAGTACCCCTAAATCCTGAAGCCTCAGAGTTCCAGATGCCAGGACACGAGATCGGTGAGGACAATCTTGTGGTTAATGAGGAGCATCTCAGTTTTCAAAGTGAGGGAGAGGAAATCAGCTTTCAAGTTGGAAGTGAAATAACCTGTGAGGGGGAACAAATCTCGGACTGTCCACTTACCTGCTCTGAGGAGATCTGTGATGGTGCTGCATCCAAATTGGCTAGTGCTGCTGAGCTTTGTGAAAGTTCTGTCGTGATACCTACGTGCACCAGTGAGGCAGGCGGTGGAGACTCACCAAGTCAAAACCCTATTGAAACGCCAGCACTGCCCCAAAGGCCTAGGCGTGAGCGACATCCACCCATGAGACTCCAGGATTATACTGGGTGGGCAACAGGGTGTAAGCAGCAAACAGTAGATAGCAAGTCAATGATGCAGGCTCTTACAGCAATGATGCAAGCTCAGACTGCCATGATGATGAATCTTATGAATGCAGGTAGCTAGATGATCTGACGAGGACGTCAGTGTTTAGTGGGGGAGGATGTAACCCACCTCAAATAAGTGGTGGATTTATGAATAACTCCTCAGCAGAGATAATGTGAAGATATTTTAACATGACATTTGATATAAAAAAAAAAAATCCTGATTAATTAAATGATTGCAGGGTACCTTTATATTAATGAGTTATGATATAAAGCCAGAGTTTCCTGTTTAATTTAATTATCAGACACAAATAGCCAGGTTAAGTTGAGTTGTTTATATTTTCCACACTTTTCAGCAGTTGGCGAACGCTTTGCGGCAACGGCCACTAGGTGGCATTTGCGCCATGCAGCAGCCCTTTTCTAACTTGTTGCAAAGAGAGAAGGCCACGCCAAGTTAGCTGTTGGAAAGAAAAGAAGAAAATAATATTTAGACCTGGGGAAAGTGTTAAAGGAGTGTCTGAAACATTTGTCTGTTAAAATTAGGTAAGCTCATATGCATTGTGAACATTGTGACTGTTTCCTTTTATGTGTTTAACCGCCGTAATTGCAGAGAGATGTACGTTTTGAGATCATCAGTGTTCGTGATATTCTATGCTAATCTGTTCAGTATCGGCGTTGAAGTGTAATTTTAAGACTCTTCAAAGACGAATTTATATAGTCAAATGTTAAATGATTTCACTGTGTTGAGCCTTGATTTTTGTTTAGCTCAAATGGGTATGTGGGAGTTATTGATTTTGTTTAACTAGGTGGCATTTGCGCCATGCAGCAGCCCCTTTTCTAACTTGTTGCAAAGAGAGAAGGCCACGCCAAGTTAGCTGTTGGAAAGAAAAGAAGAAAATAATATTTAGACCTGGGGAAAGTGTTAAAGGAGTGTCTGAAACATTTGTCTGTTAAAATTAGCCTTGACGGTGAGAGCGGTGGCGCGGGTGACCAGAGGGAGGAGCAGTGTTCGCTGGCTGGCTGTGGAGGAGAGGAGAGCGTGATCGGTGGACTGCGTGTTGGATTTAAGACTGAAACCCTGCATCGGGACTCCATCTCTGCTCAAAACCAGTAAGATCTGTCCATCAAGTGGGATCTTGAGGAGTGATAGACAATTGAACAGAACTGAAGCTGCAGCTATATATATATATATTTTTTTTATTTTTTATTTTTTTTATTTACTCTGGCCAGATTTTTATTTTTTTGTTATTTTGGGATTAAAGCAAACAAAGACACAAAACTGTGAAGTTGTGAACTGAGAAATTGAAACATTGTTGAATAATAATTGAACATCAAAACCAGAGGTACAGTGTGTGTGAGTCATTCTTTGCGTGTGAAGTCAATGATATTTACAGTCAAAGATTTATTAGTTATTCTGTGTTAATTCATTTGATAACATTATCTTTACCTCTCGAATCGGGGCATCACTAGCAGGTGTGGTGACTCTAGACCTTGAGATAATTTGTCTTTTACAGGTAAAATGTCACAGGCTGATTAAGACCTGGTTACACTTTCATCTGTGGGATGAAGTAAAACAAAAAGTTTGCCCAGTTTGTGTGTGATTTTGTTTTAAAGTGTAGTGTTTTTATTTTTTCTCCAACAGAATGCTGGAGGGCAACATCGATAAAGTTCTTGCTGGCCGGACGGGAGTCCGCTTCTTCTTCCCTCTTTGTGGGAAAGCTGTTGACATGAAGTGGTAGGAAGAAGAAGATTAAAGAAGCTCGCATCCTTTGTCAGTTTATTTCTGCCATGTGTGGACACCTCTCTCTCTCTGTCTGTGTGGATCCCAGGCTGGCGGACCAGGGCCACTCAGTGGTCGGGGTGGAGATCTCAGAAATGGCTGTGAAGCAGTTCTTTGAGGAGAACAACATGACGTACAGCGAGGAGCCCGTCCCTGCCATACCTGGAGCAAAGGTGTACAAGGTGTGCGAGCTATTCAAGGTTGAAAAGACGCGTTTCCTTTGCATATTTGTCCTCGTAGGATCTTCACACGGCATCACTAACCACGACTTTTTCACCAAAATTAAAGCGTACAGAATGTTTTCTGTCACACAGCTGAGGCAGCCCAAAAGTGACTAAAATAATGTGGGTATGCTAGTACAAGTGACACTGGTGGTAAGTATAGTATGTGATTTGTAAAAGGACAACAACACACCGAAATAACTAGTGTCACACTTGAAGAGTTTGTTGTTTTCCAGTAACATAAGGTACAGTTAATAGACCAACCAATGCACATGTGTCTTTGATACCACAGAGCTCAGAGAAAAATATCTCCCTGTATCAGTGCGACCTATACAACTTCTCCAGGTGAGTAAACTCTGTGTTTTGATCCCCTTTTTTAAAAAAATAATTTAATTACCCTTAAAGATAATGTTTAACAGAAACTCTTTTTTTTTTCCACATCACAGTTCCATCGGGGGTCAGTTCGGGGCGATTTGGGACCGGGGCTCTCTCGTGGCCATCAACCCAAAAGACAGAGAAAAGTAAGATGAGATTTAAAGGTGCACTGTGTCGTTTTGGGGAAAGAAATGTTAATCAGAAGAGAAAGATCTTCATTGACTGATTATTTATGGGTAAACAAACTATTTGTTTTCATGACTGAATAAACAAACTAACCTTAAAGGACAACACAGTTTATACTGTTTTACTGTGTTTATGTGTGGCGGACCCTGCCACCTTTCTAGCTTCAAACAGTGTTTTGGGGACCTTATTTTCCTCTGAGAACAGCTTGTTTATTCAGTTATAAAAAAAAAAGTATTTCTGAGTCTGTATTATTACCTCATTAATATTGTAAATATTAAAATTATTTGAATTTGAAAGGTTTCCTCTCCAAAAAGTCATCGTGGCCCTGTAGCCCCTCCACCTAGACCTCCTTGAATGTGTAATTTAAATATAATAATTATTTATTCGATATAACACATTTTGGTAACATCTTGGAATAAAACCACACATGCTGTACGCTCCATGTTGTCTCACTACATCCTCTCACTTGTCACCACAGGTACGCTGCTCTCATCATTTCTCTCATGGCCAAAGACTGCAGATACCTTTTGGACACTTTGCTGTACAACCCTGAATTATATCCAGGTAAGTCAGACAAGCCCTCTTCTAAAAAATACCCACAGTGTGTTTGTATGACTTCAGTGATGACAAACAATATTTCAGACTGATACTTGTCTTTCAGGTCCTCCCTTTTTTGTGCCCAATGAGCAAGTACAAAGCCTGTTCGGTGAGTGTTTGGAACAATCATGGGCTCAGCGTGTTTCCCATTCTTGAAACAGGCTACAGTGAATTTGCGTTTTTTAAACAGTGCCTTTTCGTTCCTCAGGGAAGAGCTGCGATATAGAACTGCTGCAGTCAGCGGATGCTGCGGCGGACGAATGGAAAGAATGGGGGCTGGACTACATGACGGAAAACGTTCACCTCATCACTCCAAAGAGCGTCTGAAAACTAACCTCGAAACCTTAGAAAAGCAGATGCTGGGCATTTTAATCACACACACAGGATGAAATATATTTTTGCTTAGACATCGTATATAGTTTTGAATGATTGACAAATGAAAACGTTTTTTATTACAATGTAAATGTCTGTGGTCTTAAGATAAAAAATAAAAATAAAATAAAATTCATACATTTGGCTTTATGTATACATTTCCACGTTTCTCTTTCAGTCCATTCATTACATCCACATGTTATTTCAGTGCAACAGATTTTTTTTAACCATTCTTACAGTTGCTTCCGAAATAGCTTGGAACGGCTGCAAGTGGAGAGAAAAAAATGTTCTGTCGTTTAAATATCAAATTGCAAGCTGAACAACTATTACTTCCAAACATCGGACCCAAGTGTTTCTCTTGCAATGCGGAAGTGTCCTGTGCGCGTCATGGGGTCAGCTTCCTCCTCATTGGCTGTTGCCTGGATACAGTGTCCAACATTGGCAGCGGAGAGGAGGAAGGAGCCGGAGCTAACCAGGGTCCTCTAACTAGAACTAAGCCGTGGAAGTTTTTTGTCACAGAAATGCCGAAATATCCAGAGAAGCCGAGAAATGTAGGTTGCTACACTGAGACAGACGAATGTAAAAGGTTTGAGTGGCTAAAAACGTTAAATACCGTCATTATCTAACCGGTAACAAGTCGTACCGGCGTTTGTGCATCAATTTTAACGTCATTAACCAAAAAAATTCCAAGTGTCTAGTGTATTTATAGTTCATGCTAACATGTAGGGACCCATTTAAATGTGTGGTTGATATATAAAAGTAATAATAACGCTATCTTTCAGGTGAGTGCCCTGACTCCAGGCCGCTGGGTCTGGAATGATGAAGCTCGAAATGTGGAATTTGTCAGGTGAGCCACATTACTAGCTAGCATACTGCACATGCTAACATAGCATACTGCACATGCTAACATAGCATACTGCACATGCTAACAGTCATTAAAGCACCAATAAACTATAATGCACTACTCAAAATTTTGGGATATGGGTGCATATATGAAACAATAAAATATCCCAATATCTCTAACAAGTTTTGAGTCGTGTATAATAAGTAACCTAACTTTTTATTTTTATTTTAATATTATGAACATGGTTGTGTTACTGTAATTTCAGCTAGATGTTTCTGGTCGTCGTCATTCAAGTGGGAGAAAGTATATATATATATATGATTGATTATAAGTGAACTAGGAAAGAGTAGGCCCACCCATTTCCCATATTTCCTTTCACTTCATATATGCAAGAATATGAGTCACCTTCAAAAACAGAGTTGACAAAGTTGATAAAAGTATGAAAAAAAAGTGGGTTTTAAGACATGATTTATAAATGATGTAGCCAACTGACTCACAAATAAACTTAAGATGGATGTTGAAATAAATATGTTGATGAATTAATGTGAAGTCACGATAAGATTGGAAATAACATGCTCTATATCATAAAACTATTATAATTTTGTTTTTGTTCTGTATTGTCTATGTATCTGTTTGTACCATTGCATTTAAACATGTGTACAATAAAGATGTAAGTAAAACTCCCTCTTTTCTAGTTCGGGTCCAGCAGAGGAGGCTGTTTTGAAGGAAAGGAGGCAATCCAACGCAAATTTCAAGGATCTTCAGCAGCGATCAGAGTGGTAGGCCTACGTGAACCAGCAGCATTCAAAAGTCTTTTCATTTTAATGTCTGTACATGTTATTTAACTGTGATTGTAATTGTTTGAAAGGGCAAAACAAATGAAGTTAATAGCAGTTATTAACTGACCAACCTGCACATGTTCATCATGACAGTTGTTTCCCCAGGTTGGCTGCCATCTGTACGTTGAACCATAGAGGGCGCCAAAGCATCAGAAAGAGCCTGAGCCCTGCTCACCTGAGTGCTTACAGGTCCTCGGTGATGAAGAGGCGAGGAGACCGAATTACCATCGATGATGTTAAACGTGAGTGTCGATATGAACTCATGACTTAAGTCAGCTGACCCTCTTTTTGTCTGAAGTATGGTAATCCCATCAAATATAAAGTAAAGCTAAACTTTTCTCTCAGGTTATCGTGATAGCATTCAGCCAGAAAATGATGCATTTCTATACCGAGTGAGTGCCGGATGACCTTTGACCCTCTTCTCTCTGTGTCGTAGAGGTGGCTGTCGGTTTGCTGCAGGAGAATTATTCGCTTCCCATTCCACTTTGCTTCATGACTGTATTAAAGTAAGGAATAAAAAGACAATATTTACATCAAAACATACATACAGTTTGGCTTTGCTGTATATTCTATGATAAAATAAGCTAGCAGTGATACTGACTGCTCGTCTGTCCAGGAGTAAAGAGCTTGACGACGTCCTGGCTGCCCTTCTCCTTCACCTGTCTTGTTTCTTCGAACACAAGTCTCTAGAGAACAAACCCAAGTCTTTAATAATGCCGTAAGTATGCTAAGAATAAAAGAATGTAATGTAGTGGTTAATTAGTGGTTTTGTATCACAGTTACTAAATGTGTTTCTTCCCTCCCTCTCTTTCTAACAATCCTCCCAGTGTAGACATCATCACAGAGCACCGGATGATGGCGGAGGCTTTGGCCAAAAAGGAGCTAGCTCAGAAGAAGCTGGCTGTCTGCTACTTCAGTCTGATCATGGGCCTGGAGATAGAGCAGCACCAGCACACGGCGTATCACAAGTGAGTGTCTGTTCAGATTCAGAACTGGTGAGGGAGAAAGAAAGTGTGATTCTCTCTGCAATATTTTCCCCAACTTGTCTGGTTACCAGGATGCATCACTCATCCCACCTTTTCAGAATGGCTCCTGGGGAACCACTGTGCAGCAGTTGTGAATGTCAACAAACATTCATTGTGCACCATTGCTATCTGTATCAACCAATCACAGTTTTCGACAACACACTAAGCCCTCATGTGATTTTTTTTTCAGGGGCCGGATGTCATCAAACCGTACAGAATGGCTCCTACATGCGGTACGTGCAATACGAATCCTACAATGTGCTCCAATAAAATGTTTCAAAGACTTTCAGGAACTTTTTAGGAAATGGTTGTTGTTCCCTTATCTGTCTCCGCACCAATTCCCACTTTGTGTTAAAGGCTTGATAAATCTGACCCGTAACCGACCTGAAAGTTCTTTCCCTGCGATTGCAGCGTGTTGAACCATTCAGCGCTACATATATTGCCTCATCTGCACAGAGAAAAACTGAACCTTCAGCTGTCAGAGTGAAGGCCAGTTCACCATCTGTGAATACAGACGGCAGTGAGCATAACAGAACGGCATTGAGGCGCTGGTTATGCCTGGTGGCCTTAATGAATTAGTTAGTGGTAGGAGCTGTTGACTCAACACAGGTGCTTTGCTTTGACAGGCTCTCCCCAGTATTTAGCCAGGTGGGTGGAAGGGGGAGAAATATCACGCTAAGAGTAGCAGCTTACTGTCTGCTCTCTATGTGACCTGCTTTGAGCAGAAGTAGCTGTTGTGACCTTTTAAAAATCCAGAGTAAGTGCCTGGGTTTTTAGGTAGAATTAAGGATTTAATTAAACAAAACAAATGCGTGAATGTCTAACTATCAAATGAATTAAGAGGTCACGTTCTTCACGCTCTCCTCATCCTTCTGTGTCCTCACCCTCGTGCTTCTAGTGTTTGTACAGCTTCTTCTGCTTCGTGGCCTGGGTGACGTTTGGCAGGAAGGACCTGAGGGACATCCAGGAGGAGGTGGGGAGACTCTTGTACTCCGACACCTTCAACTTGGCACTCAGGAACAGCGGCGATGGGGACTCGGGCACGACCTTCTCTGCCGTTAATGGCTCAGTGAAGACGGAAGAGGCTGACCCCGAGGAGACGGGACGTAATGGGGCATTCAGGCACAGGTATGTCAAAGCGAAGGAAAGGCTGGGTAGAGGTGGCACGTGATACCATCAGTGTAAGAGACTTTTTGATTGACACTTTGCCTCATCAGTTATTTATTATGCGTATTTTGCGACTATGTAGGTTCATATCTCCAGGAACTGTACATTCTCCCCACAAAACAGTCTTAGAGGGTAAGCTACAAATGCGATGGCGTTAGCAAAGTAAAACCCGATTCTTGACATTATGATTGGCTGTTAAACTTGCACGCAGCCGGGCTGTACGTTCCCCTACGGCTGAACCAACTGGATGGTGAAACGTAACAGAAGTACAACATTTTACATCTGCACATAGCTGAGGTAAACATGTGCAACGTGTTTCCGTTCTAAGCTGGGCTACATCTTGAGTTTTGAGGTGAGGATGGCTGAGTGTAAGCAACGAAGAAGGAAGTAAATTCATCTGTTTATTTTAATTGTGCATCATAACAAATCTGCTTTGTTTTTAATGTAGCCAGTAGTCATACAGTCAGAAGAAATGAACCATCACTACCAGCAAAAACTTTCATATAGACGTAGACATGTGATCCATTGTTAATATAAACATATTCATTATAACTGCTTCAACAGATTTGTTCTGTTGTCTAACCATCGGTATGTGTAACCAGCCTCACTCTGATTTGATCCATTAGAGTAAATAACTTAATAGCTCCGGCGGTAATGTTATCTGTGTTTGATGGACGTCGCGTCAGCCCCTCCGACTGGAACGTGATTGATGTCGACAGATTCATAGCTTTGTCCGATAGCAGGGACCGTCTGACAGACCGTTTTATGTTGCATCGCTTGTGTCTGACACGAGATTGGCAGTTGTGTAAGCTGTCAGAGGCCTCGGCGCTCTTTCGCGCTGTCAGGCTGAGACCAAACAATCAAAAGCTGGGCCTGAAGCTCGCTCTGCTCCTGAGGGTGGATGTACATGACATGATTTGTACGAGCTCCAGCAGCTTCCAACTGTCTGGCAGACACAAGGGTGTAAAAGGATTGTAAAAAAAAAAGAATCCATCTGATTATATATATTTTTTGTACTCGTTCTGGCATAAGCACCTGGATCTTGAGAATTTGGCTCCCATAGCTGCTTTCCTGATTAATTAGTTCTGGATATTTAAGTTTCCACCATGAGCACTATAGGTATGTATGACAAAATGGAACATGTGAGGAATGTCTGCTTTTCAAAATGCTTACACAGCTGTTGTCTGTGCATGAATGAACTATTATACAAACAGATCTTCAACATTATAATATTTGGTTTAATTAAAAAGTTTCTCCTCTACTTTTGTCAGTAAAATGTATCAGAGAACACACCCTCTGCCTGTGTTGCCCTCTGTGCCTCTTTTAGACATTTGCATGTTTGCCTATGGTGTTTTTTATATATACACTAAATTCACAACATTCTCTGTCCCCTCCCTGACCTGACTTTGTCCCAAAGAACGTCCCAGCGGCGTCCCGCCCTCAGCACTGTGGTTAATCAGCGATCCCCACTGATGGTGTCTCTGCTGCCCTCGCCCAAAGAGCAGTCGCCCCATCTGTTCGTCCGCAGCCCGGCCAGGAGGCAGAGCCCTCTGCAGGCCGAGCTCTGTGACACCAAGGCTCTGACGGAGGAGCTCAACCAGCAGCTGGCCAGCGTCAGGTGGTGAAAAACGTGATAGATTATGCCACTGATAATGTTAAGAGGATGGGATTTGTTTTTGATCAATGATATGATTTATCTGTGTCTCTACTTCTGAACACAAATAATCAATTACTGCTATGTGCACAGTGATTTATGGTCGGAAAGTGACTTGTGACCACTGAGGTAGCAGTGATGGAATTCAACTGAGTACATTTACTCAAGTACAGTTTAGAGGTAGCCTTTCCATTTTCTGCTACTTTATACTTCCGACATTTTGGAGGCAAATATTGTACTTTTTACTCATCTATGATTGTTTTTTAACTTTATTATTCACAGATTGGATGCTGCCTCAGAGCCAGTTGTAGTTTTTTTTAATACATTTATTTTATCAGCAACTGGATACAAAAAGAAAATTCTGATAATGTTGGAATCCGATAATCAGCCAGGCTGATAATTGATTGACCTGTAGGATACAGTATAAACATACATTTAAATAATATGTACAATTTGCCTGTACTTGCACTTTTGATTCTTAAATACATTTAATGCCAGGATAATTATTTTTAAAACATTTTGAAAATTAGATACTTAGACTTTTACTTTACTATTCATCTACCAAATCTGTCATAACATCTACCATCCATGTGAGGCTGGAAAAGCCAAAACCACAAGCTCAAAGCTGCACAATGCTGCAGAGTGAAGTGGTAACTGTAGTGGGTCAAGCGTTTCAGTTGATTGTGATTCAATGTTGTTTGATTTCTTGAAAATGAGCAACTAGTACAAAAAAACTGAGCACTATTGTGATTATGTGCATTCAAACCCACCCACTCTACATGATGATCATTATGTAATAAAGATCGCTTTGTCTGGCTTTGGCTGAATAACGGTAGATTTGATATGTAGCAAAATTTTAATCATCATCTAACCAGATCAGCTGGAAGAGTAGAGTGATTCATTGGGTAATGCTTCCTACATATATACAATTATTGTGTATATTTAATGTGTTAATGTATTTTTTTGATTTTGTATTTTTTACTTAACAGGAAGTCCCTTAAGATTAAAATCCCGTTTTGAGGGAGACCTGTCCAAGATAGCTAACCTGTCCCATGTCAAAAAACGGACATAAAGGAGTTTAAGGAATGAAAATAATAAAAGGAATGAAAGCTACAGAACATAAAATCTATTTTCGAAGTAGCAATTGCTCTCTTCAGTTACAAATTCTCTTAATCAGTGCTTTGAATTCAGGGAGAAAAAACCATTAAGCTGTAGTGTGTTCTGAAGGTTATTCCATGACCGGGGGGGAAAAAATTGGAAAAAAGACGCTCTTGACTTTTGTGGAAAACAAACAAAAATGAATCCATCTTACTCCGTGTATTCTCTCTCTCTTCTTTTATTTATTAAATCAGCTTTGGCATTCTTGGCATGCCATTGAGACAATTCAGCCGCAGTACCCTGATTCCCCACGAAGAAGAGAAAAACAACAGAGACGAGGAAGAACCAGGGAGTGACGTTAATAACAACAGCGAGGATCATCCTGGCATCCACGTTCGAGGTGGCAGCGCGTCCTTCGCGGGACCCAAGCCGACAGGTCCTGCCGGATTTGGCAGCACCACCCGCATGAACGCTAGACTCTCTGCAGCTACCGTTCAGGCAGTGGCCTCAGACGCTGAATAACTTGTAGGTGAAAGTTTTTTGCATTTTTATTGGCGTAATGCAGACATTGCATGTGTAAATGCGTTCCTCAGCGCAGCCCACAGGGTCAGAAACACAGAACAGAAAGTAGCGGGCTTTCATTCTGCCCCTGCTCATGTGGGGCTCGTTTTCAAAAGCACCTCCCTGGACTGTCATCACACGCACCGTATTTGCTCCTGAATTTAAATCACTGTCTTATTTGCCAGCTGGTGGTGCTGTTGAATAAAATATAATGAAATCCGGAACAACTTTGAAGGTCTGCACTTTTCTATAGAGCCTGAAAAATATTCAGTACACACATGAAAATGAAGGAAGTCCAGCGCGCTGCATGCATAATTCACCCTGGATTACATGTATTCGGGAAATCAAACGCCGCAGCCTTTACGGAGTTTGTCACCTCGACAGGTTCACCTTCCTTTTTTATTTACATCACTGAAGGCTTCCCTTTGGACCGCTGAGTCACCCTGTGTCCTGGCCTCGCAACAGGCCATCAATAACATGACCTCATGCCACACATGCGCGCACACACACACACACATTCTCACACACAGCTCTCCAGCCAGGATTGGTAGCAGAAGGGGCTTTGGCTTCGCCCTAATTGGCTGCATAATCTGGGACACCAGGAGTAGAGCTAAGCCCTCAGAGGAGGAGGTGGAGGAGGCCTGGGAAGCTTGTGCATGATGGGGGATGGGTCACACGATTTATTTTAAATTAGTTTAAAAGAATTGAAGTGCTCTCGGTGTAGATTTAAACCGTTTCACACCAGGGACGACGAAGTCAAGCTCTTCATCTGTTTTTTTTCCTTTTTTTTTTTTCAAATTGTTCAGAATTAGTTCAATCGAATGGGACGAGCTTCTTTCTCCCCTCTTCTTCTTCTTCTGCTGTCTTGTCATCATCCCTCAGCAGCTACTTTCATCTGTTCTCCGCTGCAGTGTTGCTAATCACCAGGCAAGCAGTCGGATACTTGACACAGTGAAACCTGCCTTATCAGTGAAAACGTCCTTTTCCCTGGACTGACTGAATAATCAAAGAGGTGCTTCAGTGGCAGTGGAACAGAAACTCTGTAATCGATAGAAATGAAAGGAAAAGATTGGCTGTAATCTTGACTACCGTCTTAAAGAAATGGTTCCAAGCTGTTGGAAGTGACACTTTTTTGCATTCTTGCAGAGATCAATACTAGTCTCAGGTTTGTGTGGAAAATATCTAGCTGGAGCCAGATATCTTAGCTTAGCATAAAGAATGGGGGTAGCTAGCCTCGATAGGTGCTGAGCTTTAAAAAACACAAGGAGTTGGCAGAGCCAGGCTAGCTGATCCCCCTTTTTTCAGTCTTTATGCTTAGCGGAGACATTATAAGAGATGTCTCGGTGACCATTCAGAGTTCTGGCTCCCTCCCCATTCATTTAGATCGGGTTCTTGTTAGCCGCTCGGCATTATGTAAGGATTTTGATGACACCCACAACATAAGCTTGCAGCTACGCAAGCTAACAGCTACGCAAGCTAACAGCTACATATTTGCGCTGCATATCTTGCGAGCAAATTCAAGAGTAGAATCTGTCTTCTCATCTAAATCTTGTCAAGAAAGCCGATATGCACATTTTCCCAACATGTCAAGCTTCACCGTAGAGTTACTTTAAGATACTTTTGTGTATTTAGAATTATTTTGTGACTTTTTAGTTGAATTGTCTCCGATCACCAGCGGTGTAAAGAGATACCTGTTGAATAGAAAATGCTCTGTATTCTTTTCTTCATCACTACATACAGTAGGATTTAAACCCAGGAAAACTTGAACTACCACTGGATTCTTTCCTTGTAACTTAACTGTTGGGTTGAATCACAATTCAACATGGGACGAGTCAAACTGAAGTTAAAGCGCCGTCAAAACTCTGGAGTTGCTTTGAATTCGGCTAACACTGAACAGCGGTGAAGTCTCCTCATATAAACTGAACAGCGATGATTGGCTTCACAGGTAGAAATATTCTTGTTCGTCAGTCGGCAGAATGATTCAAGTCGCCTTATAAAATTCCTGAAAGTTTGTCTTTTTTTTTTCCGAATGAGAGATCCAGCAGTGGCACTAATTAGCAAAGCTTTATCATTCAGCTGTGAATCTCTTCACGGGGTAATTGGTTAAAACGTGTCAAGGGTGTGATATCATGTCGTTGAGCTGAGCAAGCGTATGCAGATACTTCCATCGAGCACCAAGGCGGGCGGAGCATATTCACATTTCAGCCAAATTATTACGGATACATGTTCGGTTTCTGGGGGTCGACCACCTGCAGTCTGTCTGTTTCAGTCTGCGTCACACGTATCAAAAAGCCTGACCTCTGCATCTGAAGGAAGTCACCTTGTATCTGCACAACTAAATTGGCTTATAAGTGGCAAAGATGGTGCCTAAGGAATTTGATGTGGTGGTACTTGCGACCAGGAGAGTTGTGGGGTTGTACTGTGCACGAAGAGCAGACTGCAGATCAGGGAATTTGACGGTGGGTTTGAAGATTGTGCTGGCGAGCTTGATGGCTGCTAATCACAAAAGTGCCTCTCAAATCAGGCATTTGGAGCACATGTTTTAAAGCCAATCAAAGTCCGTTTCTATCCAACACGCTTCTTAAATAAAGTGATTATTATGAAATATTAAATCTGTTAAATAATGTGCTTGGATATAAAATTTTGGCTCCTATTATCTTAATTTGTCAACCTAAAGTAACACATGTACATTTTCACAATCAGACAAATAAAAGTAGAAGCAATAACTTCAATATTGTGGATGTTTATGAGAACGCTGCAACTCTGTTTTGCTGCGAAGCTCCAGAAGTGATTTGTGGACAACAAAAACGTCGCCTGACTTTCCAATCAGCACGAGGGTGAATAGATAATAACTGAATTTTTAATTTTCGGCTGAGCTTATCCTTTAATCCTGCGAGCACAGAACCAATTAAAATGACCTAATCGTTTACACAAAACACTTCCAACCTGGAAAGCACTTCTAACCTGAGGGCGGAAACGTACAAACATGTGACCGAGGCCAGAAATCAGGTGTAACGTTAGTTAGTTTGATTTCTTCTACATTTCTACAACTTCCCATCTATTTCTGAATTACTATAATTACTATAAGAATGCTGCAACACTGCTTTTGCTGTGAAGCTCCAGAAATGTTATGCTGAACTACAAAACATGACTTTGCATCAGCATGAGGTGTGAATAGATGATTGAATTTAAATTTCTGGGTGAGCTCCTGCAAACACAGACCTGAATATAAAGAGTTTGGACATAGAGATTGTGCAGTAAATGTGCCACCCTGTTGACTGTGGAGGAGTTATTGGCTCACAACACCAGCAGGGGGAGACTTTGCCCATTGATGACTGAACTTATCATTTGACACAACTCCTTTTCTTGCTGTTTAACTCCAGTGCATCTCTCTTAACTGGGGATGTTGTGTATTTCATCACACGCTGAAATTACAGAAAAACGCCTGATCGGACGTGTCCACGGTATCTTTTTTTTTTTCTTGCTGCAACAATGAACAGGGGAGGCTCGATTGTCATTCAGCGCGGCGATTGAATGAAAGTGCGGAAAAAAAAAATCCTCATTAGGGTGCAATTAATGATCGTTATCTCGACGTGGAGATAAATGGCTCAATTAGCTGCGCGGTTCGTTATCCGACCTCCCCTGCAGATAACAAAAAAAAAGTAATAATACAATAATCAGCTGTAATTCCTATCAGAGCGTCAATGGACGATGTAATTAGTTTGTTTTGATTGGTGTCTTATTATCGTTTTTTTTTTTTTTTTACTTTGTCGCAAGTTCTCGCGGTGTCACGGCCGAAAAAGGAGCGCACGCACTCACAGCAAAAGCGCGTCAGTCCGTGCGCGCGCGCTCTCTCTCTCTCTCTCTCTCTCTCTCTCTCTCTCTCTCTCTCTCTCTCTCACACTTCGCCCTCGTTATTTTCAAGCGAGCGCTGAGGGAGAGAGCAGCGCGAGCGAGCGGTCTCGTGCGGATTTCTTTTTCTCTCCACTCACGCGGGGCGCGCGGAGGACTTTTGCAGTTAAAATCAACAAAACAAACAAGAAGAAGAAGAAGAAAAAACGTGCTTGTTCGTGCAGCTTTGCGGTTCTTTTTTTGCGTCAGATTTAAAAGAAAAGGAGGAGAAGAAGAAGTGCCTGGAGAGAGCGAGTAGGGGGGGAGGAATAACCCAAAAACGCAACACGTATCCGGTGGGATCCCACTCCTGAGAGAGCGAAGCGGCAGGAGTTGGAGCGAAGGGTGCGAGGAAGGAAAGAAACGAAGAAGAAGAAGAAGAAGAAGAGGGGGAAAGATTTGACGTTTTCGCTCCTAACAAGGCGTTTTTAATTGATTAAGAGGAATAATGAGGAACGCATGGATAATTTTGACCCTCGGGCTGACCGTCTTCCTCTCCGGGGAAACGGTAAGTTAAAGTCTGGACAGCAAACTACTACTTGAAAAACGGGGGTGATAGTCGTGGAGGGTGGAAGGGAGGGAGGGAGGGGGGGGGGAGACTTGAGGTCCGATCGCTCTCTGCTGCTGTCCGTGCAGTTTGTTTGACACGCACAGAAATCATCCACGACATCCACAGATCAACCTGTGTGCTTGCTTTTTATCTTAAAACACAGCCACGAATGTGTGGAACAGACCAATGAAATCATAGTTTGACATGTTGGACTGTTTGTCCATTGAGTCTCTGTCTGACAACTGACTGTGGACAGGCCTATTGCTTGACTGCCACTTTGCCTATAGCAATTTTTTTTCTCTCTATATCATATAAGATGCTGAAATATGCATGAGGAGCTGGGATGGAGCCTGCAGAGGTTAATGTGATTATCTCCAACTTCAGCTTTAAAGGGACCAACATGAATGAAGTTGCTTGTATTTGCTGCTTTTGAGCCTGTGAACTCTTTGCATCACACATTTCCAAGCAGATCTTTAGAAACATCACATGGAATTGGGACAGTTTCAGACTAGGTGACACCTGAACCTGAGGATGTGATCGCCGCGCTGACTCACAGAGCGCCCCTGGCTGTGTTTCACCTGTACAAACACTGATTTGTTGTTATGATGCAGGGCCCCCGCTCGCCGAAGTGGATGCAGTATCGAGCAAAATGTCATACTTATTGGATCCATGCAGCCTGCCAGACAGATGCATCTTTATTCTCTCCTTTATTCTGGCAATTATCGAGCAGTCGTGGCATTTAAATGGGATGAAGCTCGCCCGAGCAAACTTCAGAGTCTCATTTTCAGTGTATTCAGAAAAGTTTTCCAACCCGTAGCTGTTCTGCTGCTCCGTTCCTTCTTGATTTCCTCGGTCGTGCCTTCCTGACTCAGGCGTGCATCAGCCCTGCAAATTGGCCGTGGCTGTGCGACTGACAGATTTTGGCACATTCATGTTGCAGCCCCTGTCATTATTTGTCCCCTCCTGTTGTTTCTCTGTGGGTTGTGACTTGTCGCTTGGCGCACTGCCTCCCCCTCTGTTGTCCAATTAGCTGATTCAGACACTGTTGTTTTAATGACTCATTGTTGTTGCGTGAGGTCACCCGCCGGAGTACATTTTTCACATGTTTGCTATTATCCGCTTTCACACCGCGGCTGTGTATTTGCACAAAACACTTAGGTTCTTTGTTTTTCGTCTAATTTAATCGCGATAAGCCGATGTGCACTGAGTGAGCAGAGCACAGTGCTGCACTAGCACGAACTACAGCATCAAAACCACCGATACAGTCGAAAGAAAGACTTTCCACAACAATTAAGAGTTCACCGAGGAGGCATTTCAAGAACCACTGACCACACTTTTACACAGACAATTCATACACACACACACTTTAGCCTGATCAATATCCGCCTCCCCTTTATCGGTGTCCCCTGAAGGCCTCACTGGAACTTGACGTGGGACATCGATTCTAAATATTGGCGCCTGTGTTGACGAGCGCTTGATAAACCTGCTTCGGGCACATCTGTCTGCGCTTTAATTACCCCGTCACATCACAGCGGTACAGTGGTGTAACTCTCAGCGGCACCGGGAAACAAATTAAAAACTCACCGCTCCATTCAAAAACAATTTCAGCGCTGAGATAAGTTGTTTCAAATCCAGGTGCGGGGGTTCGTTTATTCGCCATCTTTCGGCAAGAGGTTGTACGATGAAATACAAGTTGCGGTCTCTCTGTGCTACACAAGAAAACTGTTTGTTAAAGGTGCAACATGTACGAATTGGCGACCTTTTTTGTTTTGTACTTGAAAAAGGGGGCGGCATAGCACCAGGGTAACCACCAGCTGCGGCTGACTGTAGCTGGCATTAGCGTATTAGCTCCTTTAGCCGTGCTGTTAGCAGTCCGGCGTCGGAGTTCAGGGAGTAGGGTAGTTTTGGCACCTCTAGCACAGGAGCTTTGGAGCGGGATTGGCCGCAAGCTAGCTGGTTAGCATGCTAAGTTCAGTAAACGTCTCTTCAACACAATATATAGATGTCATAATATCAAAACCGTCATTTCCTCAATGTTTTCAGCTGAAATTGCCCCTTTAAGTCTCACAGCCTGAGGAAAGAAGCTGCTCTGTAGTCTGGCGTTACGGCGGTGAATACCACAGGGTGAACGGACTGTGGCTGGGGTGGCTGTTGTCTGTTAGCATCCTGGTAGCTGGTACCAGTGATGTTCTGGGCCGTCCACGAATCATGCCTGTTTGTGATGTTTCCAGTCAATGTGTGCTTTCTTTTTGTAAAAGTTGACAAGATTGTGGTGCTTTTGTCTAGAAACCCACTTGTGTTCCAGCACGCTTAGCCAGAAACGCTTTGACGATGGTGCAACATGTGAGGTCCCTGCACACGTCGAAGCCTCTACTTGAAGGAAAACACTGTTTAGCCGCGCTGTTGTGTCGCCATCGTAGCGCTCATAGGATGAGGTCAACATGTGGCGCTGCGACGGCCCGCTGTGAGTAGAGGACGGCGCTCCAAGAACTTTTATGAACGAGGAGGAAGAGTTTGGCCGGGCTCAGCCTCGATGTCGTGGTCTGTAATTTGTGTCATGTTTTGGTGGGAAGCGTGGGTGTCCACCTCCCTGTACGTCTGTGATTTACAGGGGGGGTTCTGAGTGCTGGATGCCGGAGTCAAAAGAATCACTTCAGGAGGAGGGCTGGGTTGGGAAAGAGAGCCAAAATTACATGGGAAGTCTCTTCAAGTTCAACAAAAGGGAGATTTCACATCATCTGTTTATTTTATTTCCTCCTCTGTGTTTGTTATGGATCGACCCCCGTTCGCGAGGATGATGCGGGGTGAAAGCTGTCTCATAGTCGTCTCCCAGAAGGTCAAGTGAGGTTGGATCGCTGTAATAAACTATCCTCAAATAGTCAAGAAGAAAAGATGCTCTAAGCCCGAGCAAATCCCTTGTATTATTTCAAGGGTGAGGAGGCTGAGGCGCCGAATATGGGAGTTCAGCTCGAAGCCTTTGATGGCTTTTCAAGGGAAGGAAGAAGGTGCAGGCGGCGTATTGTGAGGGATGTATTATCTATCAAAGTCCCGCAGAGGCATTCAGGTTTCATTTTTTCGGTGTATTTGCTGGTAATGAAATGAACAACACGGACGCGAAAGCTGACCTCCATTTCAACTTTAAGGCCGTCTAGTTCCTTTTTTTTTCCCAAACACACATCGAGACGCATCATTCAACCCGTACAGCTGTTAGCTTCTTATTGATCCGACGGCCTGTATGAATCATGTTCATTTCAACTGTTTCTTAATGTTTTTTTTGTAATCCTCCCGCCTCCCCCCTCGTCCAAGGCCGCGGAACTGAATGCGATGGCTCACTCGGTTTTGTTGTAGAGCACAGGGCTTTCAGACGGAGCCTGAATGAGCGGCGCTCGCTGGGAAAAATGTTCCCTTCTTTCTCCGACGATACGAGCAATATGCTTCATCTCCAGCACTTCATTTCCAATGTGCTTCGTGGTGAATAAGTAAAACATCTGTGGGCAGTTGGCGAACAACATATTTACCCGGTTTTCTGTCCTGCGCAGAGGAAATGTAAGGAAATGTGCGAGAATAGAAAATGGCCCAATGAAGGATGTAATAGGTGAGGTAGCGGAGTAACGACAGGATGCAGCGCCACACAGACAGAAGCAGAGAGGCCAGATGCTGCGCTGTGACTGCGGCTCCTCCTGCTGTATATTTAATGACGCTCTTTTATTTTGCATTAACCTAGAATTCGTCAAACTGACGACACACACAACCAGCCTCCCCCCCCTCCTGCGTGAGGCCGCTCGTGTTTTGTCTGACTGTGAAAAAAAGCCGCTGCTTTCCTTTTTCTTCCCCTTCTTCCTCCTCCTAATAAATCCGCCGCTGACACACATGGGAACGGCGAGTTTTCTTGCCTACCTCCTCGCTGGTGTCCGACCCTTCGGGGGGCGCATTCACTCGTCCTCCTGTCTGCCAAGCATTATGCAATCGCTAATGGACTCCACAGAAGGCAGGAGGAGGCAGGGGGCTGCTGGACCACTGAAAGCACAACAGAAAAAAACCACCGCGCACCTCCCTCCCTCTCTCTCTCTCTCTCTCTCTCTGTTTTTTCTTTTTTTTTCTCCCCCCCTGAATCCATCTGTGTCCACGCATGAACTCCTGTTTTGTCACCACGCAGGCACACACAAGTAGATAAACACACATCCCGCACACATGGTCTCTCTCGCCCTCGCTTGTGTTGTTTTTCTCTCGCAAGATGGTCAAATATGCTGCCCGTCATTGGCGCAGTGTCTTCTTGCATTACGTTTTCTTCTGAAGCGGCTGGAAGGAATGAAAGGAGAGGATATAGATTGTCCTTTTTTTCCATTCCCTTAAGATGTGCATTGAATTTTTGCGAACATCTGCGGGACGTATGTGTGTTTGAAAGCCTCTCCTCCTCCTCCTCCTCCTCCTCCTCCTCCTGGCTCTTGTTGACGAGTTGGAGGAGGCTCTCACTTTGGCAGCGACCATCGCACACTAGTAAAGACTCACAAATAGTCCGACCGTGTTGACCGTGCATGTGTGTGCGCCTGAAGTTTATAGCCGTGTTTAAAATACACCGTCATCCCAACCAACCGAGGCGCAGGGAAAACGCATTAGGCCGACGCGGCGCTGGTTAATGTTGGGCCGCGGCCACTTTAGCTCACAAGGCTGTCAGAGGCTGCGCCGGCGGACAACAAAAGCCCTCCGCATGTGCCTGTGGCCATCTGGATGAAAATATTTAGACAAATCGCAGACCTGGATCATCACTCCGGCTCTTTCTTCCTCTTTTCCCACCCTCCTTACTCGCCCTTTTAAGTAGCTTTGCGAATGGAAACTTCCTTGGCAGCACTGCGGTGGAGGGGATTGTGGTTGTGACAAAGAGAAATGGGGAAAACCCCTTGTCTCAGGACGTCTGTTTTCTTCCTCTCTTTCTCTCTCTCTTTCTTTTTTTACTGCCTGCTGCCTTCCAGTTTCAGTAGGTAGGAGGGAGATGAAGGAACAGGAGTGACGGTGGGGGGGGGGAGTTGGGGGAGTGTGAACCCTGTCTCCCTTTTGGTGTTCAGGTTTTCCCGAGCCAGACAGGACCTGCCTGGAGTCTTAGCTGCGCGAGGTGTGAAAAGTGTCTAACTCGGCAGGGGGGCTGAAGTGACGGAGAGAAGCCCATGTGGTAAACGGAGTGCTACTAATGGTGTTTGGTATGTGACTACTGGACTGGTCTGCTTTGGTAACAGATTGTAAGAGTTTGAGGAATCTGCCCTTTCCGTTCGTTTTCTAATTACTGTGAAAAGACACGTTGTGCTTTCACCATTTCTCCTTACTTGATTTTACAAAGAAGGCCCGACTAATGTAGCATGCTGTTATCAAAGTATAATCACCGGTGTGAGATTGCACTTATGTGTTGAGAGAGCCGAGACTTTTTTTTTTTTGTCGGATGAACAAAGAATACAAAAGAGTCTATACTCGAAGAGAAGAATAGCTCTGACTGACATGCATCACACTTAATCATAAGAATCCCTCTGGAGACCGGTGCACAGTCTGCTGCTGCAGCATTAAAATGTGTTTCTTGTCAGTCAGGTTACGCAAAGTAGGGCTGCAGCTAATGATTACTTTCGTTATCAATCGATGGAATCATTTTCTCAATTATCTCAAGTCAGTGATATACAAGAATAGATCCTGATCCTTGTCAGCTGCCTGATCTGTGCTGCACGTGTGCGACTCTCAACAGAGATGAGAAGACACGCAAAATGTCTCACTCCTTTGTTACTTCCATCATCAGTCCGTTACTGATTAAGACCTTTAAAGCAAGTTTTAATATCTGCAGGATAGGGTTGAGTACCGAACTTGAGACCTAAATACTGTTTGGTGTTAAGCGCTTCTTGGGACGGTTACTTGTATTTTGTGTGTAATCCAATACTGCGCTGATCTTCCATCAGTTTCTGGAGTTCAGTCCAGGTATCCAACAAGAGTTTCCCTGGCTACTTCCAGGTCTTTGAACAGCTTCCTCCTTTGAAGCACCTCAGGTCGTTTTTACCTCCCTACCTAATTTTAGTAAGTATGTGTGCATTAATTTTGATGTCAAACAGCATAAGACAGAGATTAAACAGAAAATCCACACATTTGAGAAGCAATTATGACTGAAATCACTGAAACGATTAATTGGTTCTCAGCACAGTTGGGGATTGACATCACAGCACGTACGAATTGTAAATTATAGGGCAGCTTTCACTGTTCATTCCTTCCATCCCTGCAGAGCTGTGTTAAATATTATTAGCGTGGATTGTGGTCAGTTCAGGTTTTGTTGGTCGTCTTGTTAAAGAACGAAATGAAATCGAATGCCGCTTGTGAAAACCGTCTCCGTTGACTTTGTTCTGCTGCATAGACAACGATCTCGGTGGGGGCCGAATGCCTTCCATCTGTAAACTATCCGAAAAGAAACGCCAGATATTTGTAGCCATGACGTCAGCTAGGTTTTTCCTCCCAAGATTGCTGTGGAAAAAAAAAGCGGCACGCCACATTTAACACATCTGCGCCCGCTCATATTTACGAGCGCGCTTTATCGTCTCTAAAGGGCGCCGAATTGATATCTGCGCTGGCGTTTCTCCAAGCTGAAAAATCTGCTTCTAATGTCTGGTGTTTCCATTACTTCCCCCAAAAAATCTCCAGTCAAAACAGCAATCGAATGAGCTAAAGCGTGTAAATCACGCTCCTCTATGCAGGGTGTATCGCCAACCGCAAATTACACTCCATGCATTCACTTAATTTAGAGCTGTTTTCATGGGAAACCTTTTGAGACTCCAGAGGGTATTTGGGGAAGCTGATGAGCTGGAGAGGAGAATTCATTAGTGAACTTCCCACGTAGCACGTAGCACTTCCTCGTGCCGGTGTGTAAACTCATCTCATTTTAGTGAAAAAAAGCGGCGACTTTAAAAGCTCCGGTTGAGTGCTCATGAATATTTATTACTGAGAGGTATTGAGAGCGCTCACAAAAAGCAGGAAGTAGATGTGTTTCCATCCCTGTCTGCACGTGGGTAGTCTCAGCAGACCTCTGAATACTTCCAGCCTTCAATAATTTCCTCTCTGAGCGCATAACCTGTAATTTAATAATAAGCTCAGTTTTTTCCGTGCTTAGAAAAAATGTGCGTCCGTCTCCATACTCCTGGCAGGAACAAACACGAGTGGTATTTTCGTATCCCAGTTTGATTTCAAAGGCGATCTGTATGTGCTGACTTTGCTGAGGTCTGATTCATTTCCTTATTTAGATTTGGTGGAACCGTGATGTCACAACCCCTAGATCTGTGTCCAGATGTTCCCGTGTGCTGTTGTGGCAGTCGTCTGATGTTTGAAAGTCTAAACTGTGACCGCACCATCAAACCAGTCCAGACAGTGACTCACACTGTGAGGCTGAATGAGCTAACAGTGGTGAAATCGGGGGCAAATGTATAAACAGGACATTGGGCACAAAATTAAAAGAAAATACTTGGAGTGGAGTTTCATTTGCGACGGAGGATCAAACTGAGGGCCTTTTCACACCAAGTCTGAAACTAATTTATAGTGTGTAATCTGAAAAAACAAGATTTTTTTGCTGACAGTAATCTTTTTTTCCCTGCAAAATGATTTGCATCGGATAAAGTAAAACCTACTCTCTGAAAAAGGACGACTAAACAGAGTGGCACATCAGCAAAGTATCAGCAAAGATATTGTTAGCATGATCATGATCAGTCATGTTTTTTGCGATGTTGTAATGTCATAGCTTTGCAACTGGGGGACAAAGTTATCTGTAGGAGCACACGTTACTTGTTGTTGATAAAGTGTATTTTACCCCAAGGCATGTTTTTCTAAGTGTGACACAGTAGTTTTGTTGACTAAACCCAACCAGGTATTTTTGTTGCTTGAACCCAACTAAGTACGTTTGTTTACTAAACCCAACCAACTACTTTTGTTGCTTGAACCCAACCAGGTAGTTTTGTTGCCTAAACCCAACTAAGTACGTTTGTTGACTAAACCCAACCAAATAGTTTTGTTGACTAAACCCAACCAGGTAGTTTTGTTGACTAAACCCAACCAAGTACTTTTGTTGCTTGAACCCAGCCAAGAACTTTTGTTGACTAAACCCAACCAAGTAGTTTTGTTGACTAAACCCAACCAAGTAGTTTTGTTGACTAAACCCAACCATGTAGTTTTGTTGACTAAACCCAGCCAAGTAGTTTTGTTGACTAAACCCAACCAAGTAGTTTTGTTGACTAAACCCAACCAGGTAGTTTTGTTGACTAAACCCAACCAAGTATTTTTGTTGCTTGAACCCAACCAAGTACTTTTGTTGACTAAACCCAACCAAGTAGTTTTGTTGACTAAACCCAACCAAGTAGTTTTGTTGACTAAACCCAACCAAGTAGTTTTGTTGACTAAACCCAACCAACTATTTTTGTTGCCTAAACCCAACCAGGTAGTTTTGTTGACTAAACCCAACCAAGTAGTTTTGTTGACTAAACCCAACCAACTAGTTTTGTTTACTAAACCCAACCAGGTAGTTTTGTTGACTAAACCCAACCAAGTAGTTTTGTCGACTAAACCTAAGCAAGTAGTTTTATTGGCTAAACCCAATCAGGTATTTTTGTTGACTAAACCCAACCAAGTAGTTTTGTTGACTAAACACAACCAAGTAGTTTTGTTGACTAAACCCAACCAAGTAGTTTTGTTGACTAAACCCAACCAACTACTTTTGTTGACTAAACCCAACCAAGTAGTTTTGTTGCTTAAACCCAACCAAGTAGTTTTGTTGCAAAACAGCAACAGAAAACTGGAAAATAATAAGTGAACGTTTAGAATACAAGTAATAATTATTATATTGTCCATTAATGTGTTTGTTTTTGTTTCTCAGCTAATTAATGAAGGCTTTAAATACAAGGCAACTGTGAAAAATGCATCCTGAAGTATCTTTTTTATTTTTTTTTTTCAGTCCAAAAAGAGCAATGTATGACGTACATAAAACAGTTGGCATCTTTTCAACATCTTGACTGCTCTTATAAACTCTGCTGGATATTCTGCACTGTACGACATTTTAATATCGCAAATATTTTCCCAAACTTCACGTCTTAGAGTAAAATTTGACACACACAATTAAGTGTGTCGCCGCGGGCGAAACTGCAAGCCTCATCATACCACAGGCTGTCTCTCTGCTGCCGTGGTTGTTAACATGATCACAGGCACTAATGTGGCGACTCTACCAGGCGAGTTAATCTTTACTAATGCATTCTGTTAACAGCCATCTGTGTTCTCAACGCCCGACTGTAAACCCTTTCAGCAGAGCACCAGGCAGCGTGCGGCGGCCCCAGCAGTCACTCCTCCATTACGCCGAGGGATTGGGTTTATTATTCAGCCCAGAGAGGCTTTAGACCGGAGAAACCGTGTCAGATGGAATCCATTTTGATTTTAAATGCAAATACCGCTGACACGCTCATTGCCGGCGCTCTCCTCTCGGGCGCGACCACACGGCCCTCTTGATGGGTGGAAAATTTCAGGGAGAGCTCGCTAAACAAACACGAGTCAGCCAGTCAGAATGTGTCGCGTCCACAGTCAGGTACATGGTCGACCCTTTGACCCCTTCACTGGAAACCTATTTGTGCGGGGTTGACTGAGTCGCAGGCTTTGCTGTGCTCTCTCAAGTTAAAGTACAGACGTTTGAGGACACGAACCAGCTTTAACACTCCCATCTCTCTCTTTCTGGGTCTCTTGCTGTCACCCTCTCTCCCCGGCTCTCTCCCTCTTACTTCCGCCCCTCCAAAAATAAGCCCTCTTGACGGCGACATCAGCCAAGGTCACAGCTTCGCTTATAATCTGTATGGTTTCAATGCTATGCCTAAACCGCTTTTCATGGTATAATGGAAGCGTGCTGGCGGGGTGCAGAGCTTGATTACTTTGATGACGATAATTTGTTTAATCAAGTGATTGGGTGGGTTGAGCGCGAGTGGGATAGCTGCATGACCGCTACACTCCAGACTCAGCAGGGTATCCTCCCCGCCCGGGCAGCCAGTAGTAGCGGGAGCCTCCGGCGGCAGTCTCTGCAGGGGTTTTCTGATTCTTCACAAAGAATCAAACAGGGGATGTAAAGAGAATAAAGGATTTTCAGGCGCTCTAAGCTGCTTTAAGCCTCGTAGCATTTTGGCTAGCTCAAGGAATCATCTCTTGTATCCAGTAGTCCTGCTTCGAAAATCCTTGAAGCGGTTGTGAGTTTTGTTCATTTTCTAAGTGTCTTTGTTGAACTCAGTCAAATTTAAAGGCAACCTGTGGAGTTTTTTTTTTTTTACCACTAGCAGCGCTATGGCGGAATGTTTTTATAGGTGGATCGTTGATAAGTATATCAAGATTGCGCACAGGCTGCCATTTTCATGCTATACTGTAGTAAACATAGATGTTAACCCTGCAGGATTCCTCTTTTTATGAGGAAGGAACATTTGTCGGAAAGAACTCAACAGAACGGCTTTAGCAAAAAGATATTTCTTCATTTCCCCAGTGTCGGCATCAAAGTAGCAGTGATATTAAGAATATTTTCATCATCTATTGATGTTCCCATCCTTTTCACTCTGAATCATTTTGTGGATATAGTGTCTATTTCCTAAAGCTCAAGGTGACGTCTAACTAAGTCCAAAACCATAAAACAAGTATTGCACAGATTACTGTCACAGACGATAGAGAAAGCAGCAAACTGTCCTGAGTGGAGGGCTGGAACGAGCTAAAGGTTTTGATATTATTGCTTGAAATATTATGAATGACTTATCAAAATTGTTTTCCGTCAGCTGTAGTGAGGTTTCTCTCGCAGCGTTTATCCCAGTCAAATTTAAACAGGATATCCCACAAAATCAGTTGAGACCAACTCAGCCTGTGAAAATAGCTGAAAACAATATGTCAGACTGGGCTTGGGACAACCCAGTCACCAGAATAAATGTTGGCAATGTGTGTTACTGCAAACCAAGGACATGTTCCAACTTTGCGTTTCTTTAGGTTCTGGGTAGGTTTCTTAGGGTTCGTAAAAGATCGTGTAGAAGATGGCCACAAACACAACTGCATGTCCCAAAGTCTCTTTGAAAATCTCCACTCGTGTCATGTTTATAAATGTTGACACGCAGTCATGAACAGTGGTCACTGGCTCGGCAGCCTTCTTGCCTATAACTCCCCCGCTATCTATCAGCGGTTTGCAGAAACGTTAACCGCCATCATTTCCTCCTAACTTCTTCTCTGAATGGAAAGCCTGAGTTGCAAACCAGGAACGTGGAGAAGGAGTGTGTGCAGCGAGTAAAAGTCTGACAAAATGCAAAGAAAACACAGAAAATGTCGTCCTCTGCTGCTTCGACTTGACCGTTCTTTTTGCGATCTTCATCTTATGAGTCCTCCTGGTGTTTTTAAAGCAGAATCACAGATTCCAGAAATGCTCTTTAAGCCAAAGATCAGAGTGTTCCGGTCACGCAGTTCCAGTTTGGATGAGCGAAAAAAAGGTCTCTCTAATGACCTCCATTGTCATGTGATGAGAGCTGCACACATCTTCTCTCCCTCGCTGTGGTTGAGGTTTGGAGGCTCCCTTCTACAGTCACTTTGGAGTGACACTGTGGCATCCTGCTTTTTTTTTACAATGTGCATCTAATGAACTCCGCTGACCTCGCCGCATCTGTTTGAACCGCCTACGCGTTCCCTGCGTCGACACACGACCACTGAAGATAGCTTTTTTTTTGAAGATGATTTCTCACTCGAGCAGCCTCTTGCTTTCGTTTAATGTGGTCCCCCCCTCCGCTCAGCGCGACTGTGCGACCGCAGGATCCTCTGTGACAAGTTTTGTTAGACCTGCAGCGCAGAGCAGCCGGAGACATCTGTTGCTCGGTGGGGTATTTTTATTTTTTGTGATAGTGGCTCCTCTTCAGCGCGGGACGCAACCGACCGCAACCTCTGGTCGCCAGCTTTCACAGCACGTCCACGTCTGTTCTCACTTTGAGTCTTTTACATGCACATACCATCGATTAGAGCTGTCTGTTCACTCGCCTTTTGATTTTTTCTTCCTCACAAGCGCCTTCCTCATGATGCCTCTCCTGAGACCCCAGCAAGGGAGGTGGTAAAGTAAAAACCCGGGGCACGAGGGTGGAGCGCCAGTCGGCCAGCGTCTCGTGTTGTTTCTGGACCTTTCAGGAAAAAGCCAGACTGCAGTCTTCAGAAACCACACATTCTTGCAGAATTGCGGCAGAGGGGGGGGAAGAGGCTGTGTTGTGAGGACGGGCGCAGAGGTTTGGCAGACACATTAAAAGCCATTTTTAGCTCGCAGGAGTTTTTGTTAGCGATCTCTGTCCCGCATCCAGATGATGGATTGGGCCCCTTTTGCTAATTGTGTGTTCTCTCAGTTGAAAGTGTGTTTTATGTCTCGATAAACTGGCGCACTCTCAAAGTCCCGGCTTATTCTTCCACAGAGTCATTAAAGATTGAAAACGCAGCCGCGCTGTGTTCCAGCGCTGGGCTTATTTTGGTTGCCAGAATTCAATTATTTACACGGGATGGAACATGAATAAGAATTTCGCCCCGTCATTTTTAAACATGAGCCAGAGGCTGTAACACTTTTACTTTTTTCGGAGAAAGTCGCACAAAATATCCCCCGAGAAACCGAGACAAGACGGTTTCTGCTCGCGACGTTCGGTGATTCACACCTCGTCCTCCTCCAAAGTGCGAGAGTGTGATCTCATTTTTAATTTAACGCGATTATAAAAAGCAGGCTCATCTTCGCTGGAGTCTCTCCAGTTTAGGGGGATAATCAAAGCCGAACTGCGACATGTAACTGCACCCTGGAGGACGCCGTCGCCGTTTCACATGTGGGGCCGCTCTCTGTTGTTCTGTTTGATAAGAGGAGCGCATCCAGCAGCTGGCCTGCATGTGTGAGACATGGAAGCGTTTTTCGTTTCTGTTGTGGGGCAATTTGTTTCAACAAGCACAGGAACTGAGCGGCCGGAGCCGCGGCGCTCCTGTCAAACATCGCTCAAACACACACACACACACGAGAGAGAAGGATCGCAGATGTACATCACGATGACTTCCTCTTGTCACGTCTGCTTGATGCATCGTCCAAACAAAATCACGTTTGTTGCTGAGACGCCGGGTTTACAAACTAAAGGAAGTGGTCTAGAGTGCTGCACTCGAGCTGTTTGTTTGACAACACTAGACTAGTTTATTCCTTATTTTGTTTCAGTTCAAACAAGGGCTGCAACCCAAAATTAGTTTTAGTTTGTGATTAATTTACTTTTTTCCTTTTTTTTTAGTTTGCAAATTGAGTCTCTGAAGTCCAAGGTGACATTTTAAGATCAAGCATTTCCTCTAAATTCTAGTTTCTGAAATGAAGCGCAGAAAACATTAACATCTGTACAGTAATACAGGGCAGATATATCGACAAAGACACTGTTTGTTGTCCTATATGAAAACCTTTTGTGAAATTTTATTGCAGAAAAAGATCCTTGGGGGTAATAAATGATTGTTAGATTAATGTTTCAGAGCACTGATGTCATTTTAAACTGTATAGTTTATTGTTAAAGGAGTATTATTATGCATTTTCAGGTTCATAACTTTATTTTGGGTTACTACTAGAACATGTTTACAAGTTTAACGCTCAAAAAACACAGTGCTTCTGTCTTTAGGGCCCCTGCTCTGATTGGTCGGCTCACACACGCCTGAGCCAGCACAGCTCACCGGTCAGAAAATTTCAAATTTGAGAAGCCGGCGAATTCTTTTGCTTTTAAGAGTTAATCAACAAATCACTGCACGTTATCCTCCTGTTGAACAGACAGCTGTTGTTATTGTCCGTGCTCCCGCTGTCGTACCTAAACTGGCGCTGACACCGTGACACGAGCAGACCTCGCGCCGCAGCGGCGACACGCTCCACTTGGCCAAGATTTGGATTTAGTTTGGCTAAGAGGTCTGAGGCGCTCTCTCGCCACAGCGGGCTAATCCGCAGCATCTGCCGGCCAAACCTCAGGTGACTCTCACACGCCGTTAATCCACGCAGGTGACCGTGTGACAGTCCGGTCAGTGTCACAGTCCACCCTGTGCCAGGAATCTGAGGCGGGACATCAGGATGTACGTACAGGTGCATCAGTGCGACTGTGCAATCAATGACTATATTGTTTGAGGTACTCCTGGTTGTACAAGCCTCAAGCAATACATACATTGTAAGGAACTCCTGTGTCTGCTTCTGAAGATATTTCAGGTCGGGAGTTTTCATATTGATGCAGACGTGAGATAAAAAAAAATGGTGGTTGTGGACCCTACACTGAGTCTGGCACGCCGCTCAGCCCCGGCACCCATAATTAGACAGTGTCATTAATGTGCAATTACATGAGTCATGCTTAGCCCACGTTGGATCTAGTCGGTGTTTATGCTGGAACCCACCAGGAGAGAGCTGCCCTTTTTTTTTTTCATCTGTCGTGATGTTGCCCGTCTCTGTCCGGCTTAAAAATGCTCCGTGGTGTCTCGCAAAAAAACTCACATCAGGAGCTAAAAGACCCTAAAATGTTTAAGGAGGAGACCATTTAGCACTTGTAGCACGTGTCATGACCTTACAACACTGCTTATATTCATGACATCACACCACAGAGGTCCGTTTAACATCTGTATACTGGATCAAGTCAGCGTCTGTACTCTTCTTTCACAGAAGACCTTTAACATTCCTGTGATAATGCGTCACTAATTCAGTCAGTGGCTGATACCGCATTTGTCTTCGCCTCGAACAAAGGAGGATTAAAGTGTCATCGGACGGACATTTTTTTTTTCCCTCCCGAGGCTTAACGTCCGAGCATGACACTAATAACGACCTGCACGTCCACATCTGCAAGTCGCTCGGCGTTCTCATGTGATCCGGCGGCCCAGACTGGGATTAGAGCCAGAACACGGAGCCCTCTTCAAACACGACAATGCACCGAGGGCACGAGCTGATTTGATTAAAGCGATAGCGCGCACATTGGCTCTGCTTTTGTTTTGAACTGGTATTGATCTATGACCTAATTTTCATTTGGGTCTAAGTCCTGACGTCGGGTCTGAACCCACTTCTGTTCCACTAACTTGTGTTACTTAGTCAGTGCGGCCTCTAATTGAGCATTTCTGTCATGATAAACATGTTTAATTCCATATTCTGAGACACACTGTCATCTACGTGTCATCCATTCACCATTAGATACTCAAAACTGAATGGTTTATCTAAAGTTGAACACATATACTTTGTTAGCGTGCAGAAAACTACTGCTGAACACCACTTTGGCCACACAGATACATGATGATCATCTGTACTCCTGTTTTTGTCCGTTTCCATAGTATTCACCGACACACCGGACCTGCCCGTGGATCTTTTTATCTGTCGACAGATGATGTTTAACCTGCGACTGTTTGGGGCTTATGGGAAAAGATGTACGTTAAAGACATCTACAAAAGAAATATGGATTAAAAAAAACATCACTACCTGCTATCTTACGACCAAATACATCCACCTCGTTCCTAATGTTGTGATGTTGGGATGCTAGTTCGCGTTCTTAGCGCGATTAGAACAGCACGTCATTCATTCATGAAGATTGAAATTCAAGCATACACGAAACAACCTTCTTGTGCATGAAAAATAATCTTTTTCTTGTTGAAGTGCTGCTTCAGAATCATTTTTATTCTGCCGTACAACTACCTACTCAGTGACGATGTGTTTTCAGTTCTTAAGCGGCCTTCGCAAAATGATGAAAAGGATGAATGTCATAGGCCGATAGCAGTCGGATATTGTCTCGACCTTCATTCTGACATGTTGAGTCAATCGCACGACATATATACCGTTTAGTAAAGCTCCTTCGAGGCTGGACTTTTGGTTATTTGCATTAGTTCAACTGTCAGTGTTGTTTTGAAAGGAGTGTTCTCATCTGTGACAGAACCAGGAAGTTCTAGTCGTCACAGTGTGACAGGAATGTCATCATTAGAGCTGGAATAAAATGATTCGGACTGTGATTCTGTAGCGGCGGCCCGTGGCGTCGAATCTTTTGTTTGTTATTTACATAAACACGTCGTGCCCCAGACACACCGTCTCTCTGGACTATTAATACACCCTGTGCATGCTGCTCTGTGGGCGACGGCGCTCTGGACTCTCCCCCCCCCCGGGGCTGCCAGCTCTCCTGCGCCGAGCGTCAGACTCGCGCAGTCTCACACGGCGTACCTGCTGTTCCTCAGCCTCTCAAAATAAAAAAAAAGTTTACTCCCGAGTGTTATTATTTCGCGGACCGCCAGCCGAGACGAAGGGGTTTCGTCTGACGAGCGGCGAGCTGTCAGAAAGCCTGTTGTTTTTCTGTAAGGGGGCGAGATGAAGAGGAAAGAAGTAACAAGGAGTGGAAAAAGAAATGGCTCAAAAAAACGTACGGCTTTGTCAGTGTTCTATTTTTAGGCCTTAATTGCAAATGTTTCACTGAATAGCGAACTTCTGACATTTAATTATGCAAACATAACTTCTTCCTGTCACAACCGTTGAATTTCTTGTTTAATTTTCACTTACTTAATCAAGGTTTTTCTCTATTACTGTCTTTAAAGCGCTGCTCAGTTTCGCTCTGGATCAAATATCCCCCCATCTTTCCCGCACGTGGAACTGTTTAGCACATTTTATTAATCAACCTTTTGTGAGCAGATGTCACTCTCCGATTTCCCCTCAATTCTGGCGGCGGGTTTGACTGACGGACCTGATGCGTCAGCGGGTGTGGTGCCAGCAACACACACACACACACACACAGGCACAAACACACACACACACAGAGCGAACACCACCCCGACATACAAACACGCTCACTCCTGGTCAGGATTAGCCCGGGATAATGGGATCAGAGATCACCACCTGCCGCTCCTCTCCCGTCATCTCATCCTTCCTACGCTCCTCCACTCCTTCTGTTTATCCGTTCCTTACTGTCCCCTCTCTCTCCGTCTGACAGTTATAATGTGCGTGTGCCTCTTTCATTAACCTTTCTCGCCGTCTCTGCTCCCTCCCGTCTTGAAATAGCCGGCGCATTATCCCTGCAAAATTGATAACGTTTGCCTCGACTGAGAGAACTCATCCTCCTCGACCTTGCTTCTTGCTTATTTATTTTTCTGCAATTTTCCAGTCCACCTTTCTCCCTCCCGTCACTCCGATCGTGCCATCACGGGTTGGTCCCGCCCCCCCTCACACTGGAGCCCGGTGGCCCGCCCGACTCCCTTGAGGCCAAATCCTCTTAAAGGAAAAGGCTTGGATGGGAATTCAATCGCTGCGCCACAAGGATTCAACCAGATCAGCCAACAAAGCGGCAAAATCGCTCTCCTCCCTCTCCAACCGCCCCCCTCCTCCTCCTCCTCCCCCTCCTCCCTCCCCGCATGCCTCTGCCCCATCTGCTTCTCCCTCTCTCCCCCTCTGGCTTTCATCTCAGGTGATAAAGGCCTATTTGTCAGAGCTGGCAGCGGTGAGAGATGGTGTCCTGGATGGAGGAATGTGGCACATCATCATTTTTTTTTCTTGTGTGTGTGTGTGTCTGCAAGAAAATATGGCGCGTTTGAATTTTTTAAAAGCAGAGCAGATTGTGACAGGAGGCAGGCAAACAATCCGAGGTTGTTAGTCAAATAAGATAAACCGGAATAAATTGAGCGATAACTCTCGGCTCGTCTCTCACGTTCTCCTTCTTACGGTGGGATTAAGTGGCAGACAGAACAGAAGCGAGTGAGGAAAACCTCAGCAAATTGATATCGGAGTAGTGGGAGGAAAAAATGCTCAACGGAAACGAGCTGCTTCACACGTTAGGTACAGTTATTTGGATTGGTCGGCTAGTGGTTTGCAAAAAAGGTTAATAACAGATATCTGCAGTAAAATCTGAGTCATGCTCTAGGATTTGTACAAAAATGCATCATTTCCAAACACCACTGTTTGATAGTCGGCCTCAGGCCGCAAATGTTCATCAGCTTTTAGCGTCCCCTGGTTTGGCAGCTGATTTTTCATTGTCTTCTGTGTGACCAGCAACATTTCTGAAAGTGGTAGTCTTCTCTGTTTGTCTCGTAGTCCTCATCCCTAAAGGCCACAATAGGTCACTTATGCTGATGACTCCTAGAACAACGTATACGACTGCGCATGAAACGTATAACATCACACGTAAGATACGTTACGTCATTAAGTTAAGTACGCAATTAACGTTTTGAGAACGGTCAGAGTTCGGTCAACAGTACAATACTACTTGGTTAGGTTTAGGTAAGGTTCATGGTTTGGGTTCACTAAGTACGTTACATTACGCTAATTACAGTGAATAGGTTAATTTGTGTATAAACATTTAAATAAGTCATAAGTTTTAGTTTCACATTGGACACGAACAGTATTCTCCTGGGTGAAAGTCTTTTGTCTGACCCTTCGTGGACTTTCTCGGTCCTTATACTGCATCACCTGACTTCCTCTTTTGCTCCCGTCATTGTCACCACAGCCACTAGAGGTCGCCATCCATGTAAACGTCGGCCATTTTAACCCCCTTAAGGCCGGCGTACAGTGTGTGATTTGGGGACGACCATCATGAACGAAACGTGGTGATATATTTGTTCGTGTTTCACCGTGAGTCTGTTAAGTTTATTAGATCCATGTCGGACAGTGTGGCTTGTATTAAAATCCTAAGTTTCCCTAAATCTCACACCAGTGTTGTTGGTTGGTTGTTTTTGACTCTCTAGTTCCTAAATGCGTGTGAAACTGATGATATTTTCTCTATTTGCGTGCTTTTCGTATGACTGCATGTGTTTTTGTAGCTGTAATGGCCACCACACCTCCTCCTCCTCCTCCTCCTGCTCCAATCCGTCCTTTTATCTGCTGTACTTTATGTGGTGAGGAAGACACGGGGCACACTCTGACCCCTGCAGTCCCCGAGAGGGCTTTCATGTTACGGTGTTAATGATCTGGCGATGCAGAGCGCCGGGTTGTTTCTCTTCTCGGCAACAGGTCGGTCAGAGACACACCGACAGAACGTTATGACGTGGGGGAAAAATCTGCACTGTATTAAATGTAATACTAGTAACGTCGTTCGTCCGTCAAGCAAACACATGCACGCTTTTGTGTGCTTAACGGCAACAATCGCACACACCTCGCCCTGGGGGGGTTTTACAACACCGGTAGAAACGCACATGCTTGAAGGAGGCAGCGTTGATGGAAACCATGCCCCCTTCCATCGACGGAGAAAACCAGACGGCGTGAGGTGTGAGAGACGTGTTCTGTGACGCCGAGCGCAAGAGCGTGGCCTCGACAGAAACGGTTCATCTCTCAAAGTTAATAACTGAATAATCCTGACGTGCGATTGGCTAATTTGCCTTTCTTGTATGTTACAAGTCCTTTTTTTAATTCACACCCTGAGTCCACCGTGCGCCTCGACGGTTAAGAGACAAGTTGATTAGCTTAGCTCTTAGTCTGGAGCACATGATCAGTGATTAATGACATTCACCCCCCACACACACACACACACACACACTTGAGCCAAGGAAGTATGTGCATGCCATTGTTCCAAAGATTAAGGGCACTGAGTTTAAAACCCTTCCCTCCCCGTCATGTTGGTGGCCGGCCTTGTTGTTTCCATCGGACCGAAAGTCAAAAGAGTTTTGAAGTCCGTGTGTTTGCGCTCGCGCCGTCTTTTTCGCCGTGTAATTTACACGAGCGGCATTTTGGCAACGCTCAAACGCGACCGGGAACAAAGAGCGCGAGTACAAAGCATGTGCAGGCATCATGGAACAAACACATACGCGGGGCCTAATTATAGTGATGGGGTTCAAGCAAAACACATTCCAGCGGCGTGCGCGCGCTTTGTTGACGAAGTGCAGTGTCGGCGGCGGCGCTCGCACTGACCCCTCGTGCCTCTCAGGTGATTATGGTACTTTTTATATTTATGATGTATGGATGTGTGTGTAGGGAAAGAGACGCACGCTCTTATATCGGCTATATTCAGCACCTGTGTCGGTGCGGAGGCGGTTGATGTCGCAGGCCTGCCGAGGCTTGAAAGACGGCATTGATCCCTTTCCAGAGCTGACACACACTGACGACCCGATGGTGGAATTGTGTGTGTGTGTGTTTGTGTGTTTGTGTTTGTGTAGGGATGAGACTGTAAGGCTGTATGCGCACACGTTGTGTAAAGACGAGTCAGTGCACAGGTCAAAGCAAGGCGATCACGCGGCGCTCATGCGTTACGTGGACATACGTATATATATATCTCTCTGAGGTGCGTTCGTGTACGTACCCGAGGCACCGTGCTGGAAGCGTGTGTTTGCCCGTGGCACAGGTGTGTGTGTGCACAGCGGAGGTTTATATAACCAACAAGCGCGATGGATCTCAGCTGGGAGCAACGGGAAGCGTTTGAAGTCCTCGCTCCCCTTGTTGAATAACGGCGGCTATATTTATTGAGGAGTGTGTTTTTTTTTTCTAACGCAGATAAAATATAATTACCTTCATCCGATGATCCACGTGACACCCTGATTCACTGAAGCATCTGAAACACTTGAGATGGAGCCTGGTTTCCAGCCTTTGTGCCTCTGTTGTACGGGTGAAGGTTAATAAAACAGTCATTTTTTTAATATTTGAATGGATATAAATGACACAATGTGGCAAAAGGTCAGCCCACAGATCCCCAAAAATAAATCAAAGACAGTTTATTTCAGAGACTTGTATTTTGGTGTGCATGGCTCATTTTGGCTGCCTGTCACAGCGGCGGTAGTCGTCGCTTGTGGCCCGCAGATTTCCCACAAACGGAGATGAAAGTGGTCAGATATCGAAGTCGAACGGGCCAAGAAGTGCAGATGTGTTCACCCAGAGCAGCATCCGCGTCACCGGTGGGGGGGTCAGAGGACAGGTGCGTCCCGTGCGTCACAGCGACTGAATCGCCGCCTTTTTTTTCTTCTTTGGCACGTTTCATTGGAAAACAGAGTCACTGTTCTCAGCCCGGATGTTTGTCATGAAGAATGCTCGTGTGAGATCTTTTAGAATATATATTTACGTTCTCCCACAGGCTCTGAAGTGTTTGTGTACATGGTTTAGAGTTACTGTAGCGTATGTCTGCACATTTACTCCTCGACTTTGTTTAATATACAATGCATGAGATGACGCTGTTGGCATTTCTACGCATTTACTGTCGGGCGTGGCGCTCAAATGTTTACCGAAGCAATAAACAGGTGATTTTAATGCTCTACATGAACTGTGGCTGCAGCTAATGATTATTTCTACTATTGGTTAATCTTTCATTAGTTTTTTTGAATAACTGACTAAAAGTTTAGTCCGTAAAATGTCAGAAAAATGCCCATCGCAACTTCTCAACGTTCAAAACTTTCCAAGACTAAGTGTCACATTCGATTCCCAGCTGAACTTTGAACCTCATGTAAAAGAGTCTCATTAAATCCTCGAGCTTCCACCTTTTCCAGACGTAGAGAGGTTTGTTCATGCTCTTTGTCTTTTCATGTTTTGACTCTTGCGATGCACTTCAGTCCTCAGTGGCTCGACTTCAGCTAGTGCAGAATGCTGCCGCCCGTATTTGAACTAAATCGTAGCTCCCTTATCGCCACAACTCTTCTTCTCTTTGTAACTTCATCTCATTCTGTTGCCCCTCTTACTTCTGTTATAGTCTTTTCTGTGAAGCATGTTGCCATCTTCTTTAGATTAGTTATTCTTTTTATTATAAAACCTGAAAGATATTTAATTTACAATGATACAAAACAAGAAGACACAAGAAGCAAACCTCGTTTGAGGAGATGAATCCTGCAAATATTTACCTAAACGACTGCTCAATTATTAAACTATTCTGTGATTTATCAGTGGATTGACATTTGACGAGGCCTGGGCGATGTCCACAATGTTATATCACAGTATTGTCCTGCACAAATATTGGGATAGATGATATTATTGTCGTGACATAAAATACTTATGTTTTATTTGCAAATAAAAGGACTGAGAGGTTGATATTGTGTATTTACTTCTCCATTTGCAGCAACACAAGCAACAAAATAATATTAAATAAGAACTTTTTAATTAGAATTTAGGTGAGAAATAACGCTAAAAAATTAAAAAGCAGTCGGACTTGTTCCTCTCAGGTGAAGAACGACTCTGCCTTTTATATCAGATATCGGCCCGAGCCTACAATTGACTACCGGCGCTGTTGTCCCTGAACAAGAATATCTAACAGAACTTACACTCCAGACGCCACAGCCTTGATATTTCGGCTTCCACGCGTAATTGCGGAGATATTTTCCATCCCTCCGCCGCCTGCCTTCTTAGCAGGCTGGTCCAAGGACGCGAGATAAAGAGAGACCTGTTTTCCCTCCCGCGCTCCCTTCCCCTTACAGATGGTCTTGGCAGCCTCTGTGAGTGGTCCCTCCTTCTACCAGCTTTTTTAAAAAAACCAGGAGAGTCTCTCCGCTCCGTCTGACGGACAGCTTGAACACAGCGGCGCTTCAGTTCTGGGCCGCCGAAAGCCCCCATACGCTTTTCGCTCCGAGGCGGCGAGACGCCTGTTGGCTCGGAGAGGGCCGATAACGGTCGCATTTAAAATGGAGGTGGATGTATGCGAACACGCCTGCCCGCTGAAGCGAGCGTTGCACAGCGGGCCTGAAAGGCGAGGAAGCTTGTACAGGCAGCGACACGGGCTCCGTGTTCTCCTTTCACTGCGGCTCCTGGGAGAATACCTGCTAAGTCAGAAGCATAACTATTAATTTCCTGTTCTCGCATAAAGGCTCGGGTGCAGCGTGCACCTGTGGGCTGAAAGTTGAGCTAAGCGAGTATTAATGTGACGCAGGTGAAGGGGCCTGGAAATCCACTGTTCCTGGGGACGGATGCCCGATTAGCTTCATGTTATATTAAGAGCGAGCGAACGGAAGAAGGGTCACCGAGACGTTCGTGAGCTAATGTTCTCTCCAGGTTGAGCGTTCGCTCAAGGCTCCAGTCATTCCCAGCCACGATTTGGTGGAATATGAGGGAAGGAGGAAACAGGAGGTCCAGCTTCTTAGAGGTCGCCGTGAGAGCCAGAGGTGGCTGTTGATTAAAGCGAGGAAACGGTGACACGACATGGAGATTCTGTCTCAAGACTGTGTTTCTGTTTGTGTCGGCTGTAATTGCTTCACTTTTTTTGGTGTTTGCTCGCCTTTATTCGTCCTTTTATTCCGTGAGCTGCTTTGAAGAACGACTGTCATAGAAACACGGGCTCCCTGGTCGCCCTGTGAGCTCGTAAGTGAAGAGCTACAAAAGCCGTTTTTGTAATAAAGAAGTATTAATGGCAACACTTTGTGATAACTTTACAACAAATGGCGACTTTACAGTTGATTAAACTTTGGGTAATAGTTGCTTCACTGTTAGCAAACAGTGACCTGCTTTCTAAACCATTTATTAAGCAATTGTAAAGATATTAAAACATCAGTTTCCATAGAATTGCTATCCAAATACTGTCTAGAGCAGGGCTGCCCAAGGTGAGGCCTGTGGCTACCAGACGTTTCCAGCAGTGAAATATGAATTGCTGTTGATGCCTTTTTATTTTTTGCGAGATAAAATGTTATTTAAATAGGTCGATATTTTTAAATTGAGCACAGCAGCCAGGGTGACAATATGTGCGTGTAGTCAGTCAATGAAGGGAACTTCTACGGAAGCCCTGAGAGGCAAATGGGGGGAACAATTTATATATATATATATATTTATATTTATAGGAACTTCAACATATTTTTTTTCACCTGTCATGTCACAAACACAGGAGAGAAAAACAGTTCTCATTAGACTTACAAAAATGGATTGCAAGATTATTGTTTTTCTCGCTGGTAAATGGAATATTCAGTTTAATTCAATTCAATTCAAAATACTTTATTTGTTCCCGGAAGGCAATTTAAGCACACAGGTTAAGTACACAAGACAAGTCAGATAGAATAGAATGGACTAAAATCAACTAAATAAGATGTTTACAGTATTTACAAGAGGTGCAAAGTAGCGAAAACTGTACAAATCAACTACTCTATGAGCTAAACCGGTCGCCCACATGAGCAGCGATCCTGAAGCGGAACTCTTTGTGAGTTCTCTTCGTCTTCAAACAAGATGTTTGAAGACGTCACATTGGGGCTTTGAGAATCTGTGTTAGGTTAAGTGATCTGCAGAAGAGTTGATAATAAAAATAAGTAGTCAGTGTAGCGCTCACGTCTTGCTGCTGCCCCCCGAGTGGGCAGGTGTTAAAAAAGACCACCTACGCATGGTTCAGACATCCTCAAAAGGAATCTCATTTGCTTCCATTTGTGAATTAAAGAGTTATTTTAAAGGTGAACTATGCAACTTTTTTTTTACAAATAGCAGTTTGAAAGAGCTAAAGTGAGTTTTAGATGTACTTTAAAGTCAGGTTTACATTTTTAGTTTCGAAGGTAAACAGTTCAACAACATATGTAAGACCTAAACTGTTATGAAAAAGTCACACAGTGCACCTTTAAGGATAGTAAAACACTGAGAACAGAGGCGGCAACGCTGAAGGTTCGACCTGTGATTGGTCCAGTTGGGGGCCAGCGAGGGATCTTCTCCACGTCCAGTGTTTACCAGCTCTTGTTAAACAAGCGCCGTCTCTTTTCTCCATACAGCTGCTCGTTTGTGTTCACATGGCACGACTCCATTTTGAGTCCCTGCGAGCTGGTTCGAGCCCTGTGATATTGTGGTTTTCATGATATGGGCTTGTGCTATCACTCCCAGCTAAATGGAGAAAAAACTCCATTCCGCTGCGCCCTTTAGTGCTTTCGGGGGGGTTATTTCAGTGTTTTGAGATCTCCGAATATGAAACCCGTTTTATATGACACACTTAAATCTCTCGTACTGCTCGAGCTTTTCCTCCTAAGCTTCGTATTTCTCTCCTGTCTGGAGGGAAGAAAGCTGTTGCGCTGCAGCAAATCTTCCTGTTTTCCCTCCTCCTCAGCACCAGAGATGGCTGGAAGGTGAAGCCCATTTCCCAGTGTCTAGGGTTTCACAGCTGACAAAGAATCTAGGCTTTCCCGTGCGTATCAGAAGCAGTTTAACGGAGCGGAGGAATTTCCCCCCCAATGCCCGACCGGTGGACGGGCAGGCAGGGAGGCGCACAGGAGGGGAGGAGGGGCGGGAGAGCTGGTTAGGCCTGGGAATCTGCAGAGCTCCTTCTTGTGCAGAAGGCAGAAAAGAAAGCCAGTTACGGTCCATGAAGCTGGATGCCGCAGCACTGAGGTATTCTCTAAATAGGGCCATGTTGAAGCCACATGACCTCCACATTGTTCCCCCTCTTTATGAGCCCTGGCAGCGCCGAGGGAGAGATTTCCCAGCGAGAAGGTTTACATTAACTTTACATTAAATCTGATCGGGGCCTCGAGGGGGCCACCTGACGGGATCGGGCTGCCTTTAATTAGAGCGGTTCTATTGAATATTTGGTGCTGCGAGATGAAGTAAATCAGCCGGAAATGTGTTGCAGCATGTGAGAAAAATCCATATTCTCACACCGCCGCTCGCGCTCGCAGTGACACATTCGCAGAGATGCAATGTCACAAGAATGTTGCAGGGTTTTTTTTTTTCACACCATCTTTTCCATTTTGTGGCACATGAATGTTCGATTGTTGCCTCCATTCCCCCCTGAACGCAACTGGACCGGCAGTGGTGGAATATAACTAGGTCCATGTACTCAAGCACAGTACTAAGAGGTGCAAAGTGTGAGAAGTTTAGTTTAAAACATTAAGAATTGTTAACGGATAACAGTTTTGATCTCATGATGTCTGAAGTTAGCATGCTAACTAGCTAGCCAGTGCTCGTCCCGATCCAGAGGCTAGCGGTGTAAACACCAACAGTCCCTTGGTCCTACCTTGGACTGCTAGCTGCAGGGCTATCTGAGCTAACTGCTGCCAAGTGTGCTAACTAGCTATGGCAGCTAGTTAGCACACTTGGCAGCAGTTAGCAGTGACGCTGGTATATATATTTCTCATAATATAATCAATATGTACATGTAATTTCCTTTCAAAGTACATAGCATGTGCTTTAGCTAACATTTGTTCTAGCTAGCAATGGGCAAATTAGCTTGAAATGGTCAACCCTGTTACTGTCAACCCTGTTACCTTTCCAGTAACAGGACTTGACTAAAACAGTTATAAAATATGAAATTCCATAGCTGAGATGGCACAATATAATTTCTTGTCATTTTAAACTGTCTTTAATTCCTGGCTACTGAAAAAATAGCAATTAAATATAATTTAAATTTTAACTTTTCAAAGTTGAAAAGGCACCGATTTCACGGAATGACCCACAACTATGTGTTAATGCAGCAGTAACAGTAATAGAAAGACCATTTTTCTGCAGTATTAGTATTTTTCAAAATAGTATGTAAGAATTAGCCATCTGTCAAATTCATACTAAAAACAAATAGAGGGCAGCATATCACCAGAGTCACCGCTAACCGCTGCTAACTGTAGCTTCCCCTAAGTTCAGTTAGCAGTGCAGCTAGCAGTGCGGATTGGGAGCTCGGAGAGACCAGGGGAGTGTTGGTGTTTACACCACTAGCACAGGAGCTTGGGACCAGGATATGGCTAGGTGGCTAGCATGCTAACTTCAATAGATATCTCTGCAACACAGAACACAGACATCATAATGTCAACACCGCTGTTTACTCACATGCTGGTGATACATTTATGTTTTACCAAAGGATCTGAGTGCTTCCACCGCTGTGGACAGGTCGGGATGACAGGGAGTCGGCCAACCTCGTGCACTCTTGCCTGTCAGTGGTCTGTCAGCATGCATCTGTTTTTTCTTGGAAACCATGAAATTGACTTACTTCCTGTTGGGAAGCAATAGTGCAAGGCAGGAAATCACAGCCACTCCATGTTGTGTCCCGCTGGTCTGTGGGGAGGAAAAAACAGAGGAGCATGTGGCGACGGCTCGGAAAGCAGCGTGTTACGGTCGGCGGGGGTTACGACTCCGCCCGTGTGCACTGTTTACACGGTATGAGTCGACTCGGTGAGCCCCTCTAAAACTCTCTTGCTTTTACTTGTGTTTGTTAGCTTGGTGCCACGACGCCGGGATGATGATGGCCCATCATTTTAGTTCCCACCTCATCGACCAAAAATCCCCCTCAACAGCCAAGTTCTTGATGCTCCCTCCGTGGGCAGAAAAATGTTCGAGTTGTGATCCATCACATATTTCAGAAAGTCGGTGTGTGTTCGCTCGGCATTGACGGGCCTGAGCCAGTCAGCCCACACGTAGCAGGAAAGGTCTGCTGCGTTTGATTCTCCTGCAGCCTTCGACAGTTGACTTCAATCTTTATGGGGACATAAAGTTGTGCTAATGCGCCCGTAAAAGCTCGTCCCTTTAATTAACAGTGCGCAGGGCCGTGTCAGAGGGCAACTCGTCTTTAAACCCGCAATCTCACGCCCACGTGAAGGTCTCGTCAGCATGAGTTGAAACTGTGGCTGAGATTTCACGTTTTGTCAAGTCAATGAAGTTGATCTTGAGAACGGGTTGCTAGTAATCAAGGTTATTTTCATTCACAGCAGCCGCCACCGACACCATGATTTAAAACTCAAAGCTTCCAGCGTGCAAGCGGACCATACGCCACCTGCTTAGCAAGGGCCCAAGTAACTTAGTAGCCGGCGAAGACATTCAAAAATCTAGCGGGTCAAGAGACCCACATGTTTTTACTCAGGAGTTGGCAGAACAAACTTGGGCTGAAACACAAGCAGGAAGCGAAAGAGGACTCCCAGCCAATGTCGCTCTGTTTCTGATGGTGTTTGGGAACATTATAGCCAAAGGGTTGATCTGTTGGTGAGAGTTTGTGACCAGACAACAAGTGTTTGTCTCTCGAGACACTTACGTATCATGAAGTCACACTCGAGACGTCCACCTTTAAAAAACTGGAGTAAAAACGGCAGTGAACAGGGCTTTTTGTTGGCGAGCGTTTTCAGCTGTGGATGTGTGCGCTGAGTATTTTCAGAGGCCGGATTGGGTGCATGTGGGGTTTGACTATATATAAACCAAAGAGCCTATGTTTATTGTAATGAAAGAACTTGTCAGGCAGCGCTGCAGTGTGGTTCGCTGATTTGTTTGTAGAAGTTTTCAGTCAAACAATGGAGCGCTGGGGCACAGAAATAAGATCCGTTACATGTTAGTAAGATCTGTCCACAGTTGGTTTTGCAGTCACTGGACGGGTCTGACCCAACGATAAATACAGAACATCACTACTTGTCTATTTGAATCAGCTGCAAGGAACTTATTATTTTTTTGTCGACTTTGGCGTCCCCTGTAGACAAAAGCGGTGTGAGCACGTCTGCCGGATATCACGGAGGCGGTCGTGCGATGCCACCTCGCACGTAATTCAGAACTTTTCCCAGTTCATGTCATCAATCTTCTTTAAAAAAACTAAAAGTGTAACTTCTGTTACATTCATGAGATCTTGGTCAATCCAACAGCTGCACTATTTTTGGCCCTCAGAGCCGAATTTCATCATTTTTGTGATTCTCTTTATGCGTCTTCAGAGCCTCACAAATCGCTTTTCTTTCACTGTATTGGGTTGGAATTTGTACTGAACATCCAAGAGACCCTTTAAGATACTTTGTATGAATTCATGTAAGTGGTTGATGCTGAATTTTTACAGTAATAAAATAAAAAAAACGTTTTTGTTCGCTTTCTTGCAACCCACTAAGTAATACAGCTCTATCACATTTCAAAGTTTTTTGGTCCTGCGTGAAAAACCGAGTGCCGCAGGTTCCTGCTAAATATAGCTCCGGAGCTGAAGAACCCACTTTTGTAGCACATTTTCCCAGGGAGGATTATTTTTAACGTCCTTGAAACTTTTCAATTTGAAAGTGTTGACGCTCATAAAAAATTAAAATCTAATACTGTTATGAAAACAGCTCTTTTCTGCCTACTTTTCCACCGGCGGCCGTGTGACAATCAGTGGATTTATTTCACAGAAACATATTTGCACTGTGTTAAATTCAAGCTTTTCTTTCTGTGCGAGACATCACAGTTTGCAATAGCATGGTTTGTTGTATAGTAGATGATATTATTGTCTTCTCTGCAAACAAAATACTAGTTCCTTAGCACAAAAAACACATATATCCCTTCACAACTTAAAATTGCTGCTGTCTGCTTTAACACCAGACTACAGAGCGGATCCTTTCTTCAGATGTGAGACCTGCTGACATGCAGTAAAACATAACCAGACAGAAACAGCCACTCCTCTTACTGATGGTCTCTCTTTATTATTTAGCTCATAGATCGGCATCGGCATTGTATTAAAAGTTTCTCAGTACGTTTAACTGTGTACGTTTCTAGCCGTGGTCCACTTTGAGGCCCTCGGGTTGCACACTGCACCCCCTGGAAGCCTGAGCTGGAAACCCCTCCTGCTCCTGCCGGCCCCCTTACGCAGGGGGGCTTGAGCCCGGTGGAATGCGGCGTATGCCTCTCTGTGTCAGACGGCCGTTTGTTTTGGAACAGGAGACGATATGAATCTGAGCCGAGCGCACCCACATGCTCAGGTTGTTGAAGGGGGGCCTTTCACCTACCGTGGCAGCGTGATCTAATCCCTCCGGGAGCAGGCGAGGGGGGAGAAAATGGAAAGAGTTGCAGGGGGTGGTGGGATGAGATTTCCATAGGATGTTGTGCAGCGTCAACCTCTGAAACGCAGAGGTTACATGAATTGGTAGACTGTTTTCATGTCTTGGTGCTTTCATAGCGAAAACGATGCACTTTTTGAACTTATCGGGTCAAAGAGGAAACTCGCGTGGTAACGAAGGAGACGCCGTCGAAAGACGCGCAGCCGGTAAATGTCAACTCCAGGCTGACGCGCTCCCTTTTATCTCAGTCGCTCTCTTTCGTATTTCCTCTTTCTGCTCTCTCGTCTGTGTCTGTTTCCCACCCACACATACACACACACACACACACACACACACGTACGCACACACGCGCGCACGGCAACTGTTACCCACCACAACTCAGCTGGAGTAGCTCCAGACCTTAAGGGCTCAGAGAGAGTTTGATTTGTGTTGACTTCCTGCAGGAACTCCCCCTCTCCTCAGCCCGCGGCTCAAAGACCATCAATTAGTTCCTTATTATGATCCCTGGGAGGGCAATAAAAGTTAGAGTGGGTTCAAAGAGCACAAAAGGCAGACACACACACACACACACACACACACAGCCCAAACCTCTTCGGCCTGTTAGAGTTACAGTTTGGACATCCTCTCCTAAAGTCCTGTAGGTGGCTGCTGCTTCCCCTTCTCTCCTATTTACATTTTGCAAACAATGCTCGCCACCCACACGTATGACTCACCGAGACCTTTTCCGTCTCTAATAACGACACCAGCGAGCGCAGATCCAGCTGTTATCCCACGAAAGGCAGCAGCTGTCCGATGCTGCATGAATTCAGGGGAAAGCCAATTTGTCGCCCTACATAGCCATCAAACTCTGCCAGGCTCGTCTCCTCCCCGTCACTCCTCTCCCACTGTCCACCTCTCCGATCGTCTTGCTCCCGTCCTCTAACGTAAACGAAGTCGCCACTTTAAAATCTAGTCCGAAGGTTTTCTCCAAATGATGTCCTCGACATGAAAACGCAAGGAGTCTGCCGGATCATTATTCCAACTTCGCTCCTGATGGTATAGTGCGGTACGGTGCGGTCGATCGCTCTAAATGTCATACGAGTAATGACGCTGCTACGGTTAAGAAGGCAGCCAGAGGCGACAAAACACAGCTCGAGCAATATCAGAACCCTTGAGAACAAAGTACAGCAGCATACAGTCGCTAGATTCATCTCGCACCAACCACCAAATCAGAAAACAAATTGATTTAAACAGATGAATGTATTCTATGAGGTGTCTACAGAGCATATTCTCCAGTTTAAGCCCACTGTAAGAGTGATTCACCCAGATTCTTTACCACATTATGGGTGTAGATGCAAAACACACTTACTTTATAATAAAGGTTGAGTTTGCTGGATGGATTTGGGAAAGTGTGGACGAATAAGAGTCAAGCTGCGTAGCTTCAGTTAGCATGTAGGACTGTTCACAACATGTTAGCCTCAGGCAGCTAGCATAAAAGCTAGCTATCTAGGTTAATTAATGAGCTAATAACAAACTCAGAAATACTTTATTTTTCTCATAACTGTATAAACAAGCTATTCTCAGGAAAATAAGGTCCCCAGAACACTGTTTGAAAGGTGGCAGGGTCCGCCACATATAAAATATAAATAAAATAAACATTAAATGGAAGAATCCAGCGGTTTTACATTGGGAAACATGATAATATTAAAAGAAAAATCAAATGTAAACGGTGGGAACAAATATATTCAGAAGCAGGAGCTCTGCCCACTGTATCTCCACTTCCTCTCCACCCTCCAGGTGGAGTAGGAGGACACCTCCGATGCCCCTCTCGGCTCGTACCCCCTCTTCTTTTCATGCTGTCCCGTCTGTTGCGCAGCGATAAAGTCCAGGTCACGGAGGAGGCGGTGGGAGGAGGCAGGGAGCGGAGGGGGGGGCGCTTGGTTTGTCGACAGCAGAGTGAAACGGGGCAGAGCGCAGATGCTGCCTGCCGGACTGTGCCGCTGTATTGACCTTGCGTATGGATCCGTGGCAGGCCAAGTAGAACAGATAAAGTGAAAGCCAGCAGGTCAATCTGCCACCTTTACTTTGTTAATTAGGGATTAAGAAGCTCTCTCTCTCTCTCTCTCTCTCTCTTCCTCTCTCTCTCTCTCTCTCACATACACACCCTCCCCTCCTCATAATATCGAGTTCTCGCACAGTTGCAGACGTTCGTGCGCCTGGCTGTGATAATGAGAACAGATTACTTTCACAGGACGGAACAAAGCAGACAATACACTCCACAGAGTCGGGCTGTCACAGTGCGCATATGAAGAACCTTGATATTATGAAAGTTACTGCACCTGAACAAATAGAGAGACAAAGAGAGCGTCTAGAGAGCCACATAAAAAAGGACTGAAGGAAAACTGAGGCTGCACCGAACAATAGTCCTCTTGTCGATTATTGATGTATTGTTGAAGTTTTACATCATCACATGGCTTTCTTTGTCTGATAAACGGTCCAAAACCCTTCAGATATTCAGTTAACAGTCATATTTAAGCATTTTGGGAAATATGCTTATTGGCTTTTGAGTTAGGATATAGAGACAGTTAGCTTAGCATAGCATCAAAACTGGGAAAAGGGCACAGAACTAGTCCAACTAAACAAACACATTAATACATAGCTTAGCGTCTGCTCGAAGCTACATTATACTGTGTTATTTAACATTTATTAAATGTTCATGTACTGCTTATAAGTGCTTAAACATGGGCAGGTCAAGTGTTTTCAGTAAACAAGATGCTAATAATCAAGCTTTAGAGATGCTGGGCGTATGTTTTTAACATTTGGACAGAGCCTTGCTAGCTGTTTCCCTTCTCTTAATGCTAAGCTAAGCTAACCAGCTGCCGGTTCTAGCGTAGTATTTAACAGACGGATATAAAAGTGGTCTCTATTTCTCAGCTAACTCTTAGCAGGAAAACAGTAGTTTTATCTCTTAAAAGGTCAAACTATTGGTTTAAATATGAGGCTGCAAGTTTGTGGATGGTTAGCTTAATCTCAGCTAACTGCTAGCAAAGACACATAACCATCTGTAAAACTATAAATTATAGTTTTACACTTTGGTTTTTGTATTGTAGTGTGTTAGTATAATAGCTTTAGAAGACCTGATAGGTTAAGCTAGCTGTTTCCTCTTGCTTTCAGTCTTCATGCTAAGCTAAGCGTCTCCTGGCTGTAGCTTCATACTTAACTGACAGATATGAGAGTGGTATCTATCTCCTCAGCTAACTCTCAACCAGAAGGCGAATAAGTACATTTCCCAAAGTGCTCATCTATTTTTTTGGTAAATAAAAATTGACTCAGAATCTTTCTTTGATAATTAAGTCAAATTTTAAAGAATGATTATGAAAATTGTGGTCTAATTACTGTTTCCACACTACAACCACCTTGCTAGTGTAAATTTACTAGCAAGGTGGTTGTAGATTTTCCTATTAAATACAGAGACGGGGCTGGAGTTGTTGTGAACCACAATGCCTTGCTTCGAAAAACAGATCTGAATGTTGCCTCTTCCTTGTTGTGTAAGCTCCTCTCAGCTGAGGGAGACTCAAGGAAAAATGGCTGAGAACCAGAAACGGCAGCAGACCGGTGAAGGAGGATCTGAGACGCGGTCTGTCTGCCGGCCCCCGCGCACTTGCTTCCCTTCCTTTTTTTTCTTTTTTTTCTTCCTCCCCTCCTCTGAAGTCGGATGAGAAGCGTTATGATGTGCGTCTGCGTATTCGCCTCACGCCTTGTGGAGATGTGAGAGCTGGATGAGTTGTTTCTGTGTGTGAGTGTGTGTGTGTGTGTTGGCACATGTGTGCGTCCCACGGGTGCCTCCGTGGACACAAAGATGTTCGAGTGTGCGTGCGTGCGTGCGCATTCCTCTTGAGGAACACTATTTCGCCTGGTCCGACTCGGAGTTGAGCTAATATTTGTTGTGTTAGAAGTGAGAGCGGCGTGTCAACAGTGAGAAAGATGGAGCCAGGGGTTAGTTCAGTGGACTCCATTTCCCTCCCCCCCACCCATCCCCTCCACCCAGCTCTTATAGAAAAGAGGCAGATATGAAAATATTACACGGACACACACATACTGTAAGCACACATCAGACCCCAGTGCCTTTCAAGCCCCGCTAGGCATGTTACATGGTGGTCTTGACAGGCTTTTAGCAGAGCATCCTCCAGGCTACGGGATTGTCTGCAGCAGTGGGTTACTTCCTCCCTCCTCCACCTCCATCTCTTTCTCATCCTTTTCCCCTTTTTTTGTCCACCCCCACTCTCTCTCTCTTTCTCTCTCTAATCCCTGCCTCCTCTCTGCCGCTCATGTCTCGTCCCGTCTTGGTCAGCAGCGTCCTCGTGCCCCCCTGCGCTGCCTTATTAGTTCACGAGGCAGGCAAAGGTGCCAGTAACGGCGGCCCTTCTCGCAGCTAATAGAAGTCATACGTCGCAGAGCTACCGGCTCGTTACGGCAGCTGGCCCCCTTACTTTCTCGTTGCCCCTCCGTCTCTTCCCCCATTCACCGCCGCTGAGCTCTGAGCTGCGGTAGAGTGGAGAGACGCTTGTTAAGGTGTCCAAATGAGGCACTCTCGTCTCGTGGCCGTGCGCTCGTGCAAATACCCCCCACTTGTCCTTGAGCGCGACTGAGCCACGGGAAGGTTTTTACCAGTTATTCGCCGTAATGATGAAAAGGATGAGACGGTTCTCGACAAGGCCAGCTGTGACTCGAGCGAGAATATACAAACGCAGGCTGAGACTCGGGAACGCGAAGGTTTGGTCTCGGAAATATGTTACGATGATGGTGGCGAGGGTCAAACAGATGAAGAAGAAGAAGAAGAAGCATGTTGTTAGTTAAATGAATGCAGATTTAGCTTCTTTAAATCAAGTTTAATTTCGCTTTTGCTGAACAGCCGCATATGTGGAAGGAGTTACTTTTCACCTGTAAGAGGAAAAGCGTGTTACGTTGAGCAATGCGACCGTTAAAGCGTTGAAATCAGTCCGGAGAGTTCGGGTTTTTAAGTAGATCCATGAGTTCGAAAGTTTACCCGACGCCAAAACATCGCACAGCTGTTTACGTTTGAAAACCATACCACCAAACAGGAATTTACAAATCAGTCGGTCTGTACTGTGTTGTGATGATCACCGGGTAAACAAGCAGAAATGCGGCGATCCTGATGGATGAGGTTGCATTTTTGCCGGGCGATAAATAAATTCTCTGTGTGCGTTTGTACTTAGGTTTGTGTGTGAGCGTCCACAAGGTCGAGTGCTCTTGTTAGATATGTGTGTGCGCAACATGACGACACAGCAGTTTGCGAAAGTGTCAAGGATACGTGGACACAGAGTTTGAATCAGTATGAATGTACCACATTTCTTTGACCGAATGAGACGCCACATTTATGAACCTTTGCCTGAGTCGAAGAGAGGTGGTCGGGGTCCGGGGGCTGTCACGCCAGAATCCAAGGGTTTGCATCCGGTCTCAGCACCTTGGTGTTAAGGTTAGGTTGTTTTTTTCGGTTTGGAGAAAAGAGAGGGTTTAATTCACTTAAACTGGCAATAGTCAATGTTGAAACCATCAACATTTAAATTGTTGCTGGTAGTTGCTAAACAGAAAGCGTAAATACCCCTCGGTGAGAAAGTAAGTTGTCTGTTTCCACTTTAAGGTTCGGAAAAAATCGTAATTTCCGGCCGTATGTTAATGAAAATCTGTTTCTGGAATACTGAAAAATCTGTGTGCAATTTATGCGCATGGAAATTGAAATTCGTGCCTCATCCTTACAAATCCTATCGCTCAAATTTCAACACCACTTTCCCAAATTTCCTGTGATTCTGCATCCGTGTGTGTGTGTGTGAGCCTCCTTCATCACGATTGCATTTCTTGTTTTGCTGCCCACAAAAAGCCAAGGCCACAACCTCTGTCCAGAATGCGTGCCTTCAATTATCTCCACCGTGCTGCACACGGGACTGTTACTCAGGAGATGTTTCCTCCTCCCTCTGCCACGGGGGCTCCAAGGCCTCTTCCTTTTTATTCGGAAGCGACCTTTTTTTTCCTTTTTAAGCTCGCTGCGAGGTGTGCGTGGTTCGCGCTCGAAGAACGTGACAAAGGGAGCCGCGGAAAGTTGAAACCTCACTCGTGAAGAGCGACCGAGTGGGTCTTTGACGCATGTAATCCGCTCTGTATTTGATGTTGGTTGTCATAGTGAAGTATTGTGAGTCTGCGCTGCTCCGCGGTGTGGCGTTCAGATGTTAACACAGAGGGAAAAAAAACACAGTGGAAATCAAACAGGCGCCAAAGATTAGTTACTTACAGTGGATTATTACTGATTCATGTGTGGATATGATGACGTGACTGACATGTTGGTACAGGATGACCTCCGATCCTTAACCATGGTTACCACAATATCTTGATTCCTGCTGCTATTAAAGTCTTAACAAACAAAACTTTAATAGCTTTCAGCTTTAACAAATTAGGAAATGTAGAAAATTGAGAAAAAAAGAGCAGTTTTTTGGTTGCTAAGCAGGCGATGAGTCAGTCGACTTTAGCTCTGTAATAAATAGGATTCAGAAAATCGTCCTCCTTCATGCGAGACCTAATGTCCGTAGCCAGAATTAGATGATAAGTTCTAAATTAGATAATTCCAACTGGATCAGATTTACAAGCTCTTCCTGACCTGAATCTTTTTCCCCCAAATAACACTGCGGGATTTTTATTTTTTTTTCAAACGACTGCCAAATAACTTCTGCTCGGCCGCATCCGGTGCATCTAACTGTTTTTTTTCGCCGTCCTGTCTGCCTCACTCGTCGGTGGATTGATGTCTGGCGCGGCTCAGACCGGGCGATAAGGGCAGAGAGCAGACACCACCTGTAAATGTCACCGGATTGATAAAGAGAGCGAGGTTTATCGGGCGGCCGCTCTGTCGGCGCTGAGGCATGTGTGTGTCTTAGCGATAGAGAGGAGCACGCTTTATCAAGTTCTTATTGTGTACACATGTTTGCTAGTTTGAGTGTGTGTGTGTGTGTGTCCATGGGTCAGATAGAGTCTGTGGAGTTTATCGAGTTCAAAAAGACCATTACCTCCCCTCAGATCTGCGCTGATTCGGCGCCGCTGCGTTGCTTGTACAGTCGAAAACCTCTGATCCATAAACACTTTGTTCAAACAGTTGAAACGTGAAGATTACACGGGGAGTCAGCGGCCTCGTCTACCTGCATGTCAAAACTGAACAGCTCCTCTTAACGCTCGCCGCGCCTCAGTGCCTTCCCTGAAAGGAAGAACAACTCCTGGGTGGATTTGGCCGTATTGTCGTTGTTAAATGACATTTTGAGAAATACTTTTTTTTTTTTTGCTTTCTTGCGGAGAGCTAGATGAAAAGGTTGATACCACTCCGATGGTAGATAGAAGCAGCCACAATGGAAATAAGTCTATGACTTTTCACTGTCCACTCATCCTTGACACTGTTTTAATGCATGATTTGTACTGACATGTACTTCAACGGATTGTCAAATAAACTAAACTAAAGCCGGTTAGCTTAACTTGGCTTAGCACAACGACTAAAATCAGGTGAAAACAAGACACATGTTAATTAATGAGCACAAAGACGGTTGTTAGGTGGGTTTCTTTTGTCACCTTGCTAGCTGTTTCCCCTGTTTCCAGTCTTATGCTAAGCTAAGCTAACTGGCAGCTACATGTGGCTGTTCCCTTCATATTTTCTCAGCATATTTCCCAAAATATCTTAGTTTTTCTTAACATTATTTCATATTTTTCCATGTATAATACCCTTTACTGACTCTGGTGAGGTTATGTTCTAAAGTTGTGCTCTTCTGCATTTAAAAATGAGGTCTAACGATAAGCGACGATTGTCGATTGTCACACATTTGAACTTTATGAACAATTTCCAGCCCCTGTGATTTGGATAGTGCAATCAATATTTAGATTGATTATTGAGCTTTCATATAGACCTAACTATAATCCGGGGTTCGAATCCAACCTGTGGCCCCGCTCTCTCATCCCATTTCCTGTCTCTCTTCAGCTATACTCCCAAATAAAGTCATTAAAAAGACCCAAATATAATAAATAAATAAAATATTTTGATTGATAAACCAAAGAAAAGACAGAAATTCACTGGTTACAGCTCTTATAATACACCTATTTTCTGTTTTTCTTACTTGTCTATGCCTGTAAACTGAATATGTTTTGGCTTTTCAGCTATAAGCTTTTAGAAAATAAGATGTTTTAAGAGATTGAGACGCATTTTGGGGCATTTGTAATGTGCATTTTTCACTATTTACCAAATGATTATTGATTTATCAAGAAAATAATCACTAAATTATGTTTCAGCCATTATATTGTATCTTAAGAAGTTCTTGGTTGAAGACAGAAAAAGTAAAACCATATAAACCGTCCTTGCTCGTGCAGAACAACGCACATTACCCGTCCATTTATTCATTTAACAAGTCAGGTGAAAGCATCTGTTATAATTACACTTTCTTTGAAGTCTGTGTTTAACAGGTCCGAGGGGAGTAAAAAAAAAAAGCTTCTTTGTGAATACTTAAGCTCTTTATGCATTCCTTCACACGTTTCCATTCCTGTCATGTCATATGCTCAATTGCTCCCTCTAATGTGCGCCTATGTGTAATCAATGAATCAGTGAGCGCTCGCATACATTTGTAAAACACGTCCGCTCATGCATGCGCGCCTGTGTGGCCTCTATCTCATTAGTGCCCTTTGTCGCCATTTGATCTGTGGCCTTCGCTCCTCTCGGTTCATTGTGCTCGCATCGGGCCGACGTGGACCGCATGGGCCGGTGGATTGGTGTGCAGGCTGTTGCACTGGAGGTGGGAGGAGGGTTTGTGTTTAGAGGAGACGAAGGCAAGAGAGGTTAAGATAAAGTTGCTTTGAACAAATTCACTCTTTGATCAGGCGGCTCGGCGGTGAAAGGCCCTTTTCTTCCAAAAGTCAGAGGCAGTTGAGAGAGCAGGGACGGAGATACGTATTGTTTCCGTTTCATCTCGCCTCTGTCTTTCTCTTTTCTGCCTCTTTCACACACTGTTTGTAAGCCGTGTGTAGTCCCTGCGTCTTTGTCATGGAGAGCGCCAGGCCTCTCCTTTCACCGCACAAAACACACATATGCACATACAATGACTTAAAAGCGTTATTGAGAACGCTCGCGTCAGAACACCGGGTGTAATTGGGAAAAAAGGCTGAGAGGCAGCAAAAAAAAGACACTCGCTCTGGTCTCTGTTGCTGCTTTTGGCATCTGTTCGTTGATTAATTGAACAGAAAATTAATCTTCAATAAGTCTGATAATTAGTTAATCATCAAAGTCATTAATCAAGCGCATTTATATCTGTATGAATTTCATTTATTTGAGTTTCACTGCTCAGACAGAAGCAGTGTAAAGATGCTCGGCACCGGTTTTTCTGACTTTCTTTTGAACGTCAACTTTAACTTTATTGGGAGAAGCACAGAAGACACACTTGAACATAACTCACACAAAACATGATAAAGTACATGAAAATATGGCATAAGACTGTTTTGATCATGAAAACCATCATCGTTGCAGCCCTGCAGTCCGAACATCGACGTCTAAAAACAGGCATGAATTAGGACTTGAGATCATATCTCTTGGCCCATTTTCTCAGCCTATTCTGCGCTGTGAACAAAGAAAAACACTTATTTCCTGCCAAGCCAATTGATTGTTTCCTCCAGTCCGACTTCATTCAGCCCCCTGGTTTATCAGCACAGCGTCCCCGGAGCAGACCTCCAACTGTAGCAACCAGCTTAATGGACGCAGTAGACATAAATGCACAGGGATGATGTAGTGTGGCCTCTCTCTTTTGTACTCTTTTTTTTTTTTTCTTCTAAAGCAGGACTATCAGTATAGAAGCTGACCGCAGACTGGTGAAGAGGAGTTGAATGGATGTTGCCATGGATGCGTTTATAGCCATTCCAGTCACACACACACACACACACACTCGACACAACACATAGTGACGTGGGCCGTACGCACACTGTGTGTGTAACAGCTGTAATATTTAAGTGTCGAGCGTCCGTCTGCCTCTGCGAGCATCCTCGAGTGAAAAAACTCCATTTTCTCATCCGATTTCCTCGTTAAAATCCCAACGTATACGCCGTGTGAGGAGCTGCTCTTTTAAACAAACAGCCACTGTTAAACTGAGCTCTTTTCAGCCAATCACTCCATTAAGCCGGAACACAAACATTCCCACCGCTCGGGCTCGTCGTCCAGACAACGATTGCTGTAGGAGGGGCAACGCGTTGTGATTGGTCGGTCACCTGTGTGGCTGTGCTTCGTTGAAGACATAAAATAAATAAGGCTGTGTCTCGAGCAAAACAGGGATGGTAATGTTGATCAGTCACTGTCAAGAGCTTTGGTCCAGGGTGAAATATCATTGGACACATTACCATGAAATTGTACTGTACAGTATTAAATGTACATTCATGGTCCCCAGAGGATGGATCCTAATTACTTTGGTGATCCTGTCACTTTTCTTACAGTGCCACCATGAGGTTGGCATTGTGTTTTGTGAAATATCTCAACAGTTGTTGAATGCATTGGTGTGAAATTTCGTACCGACATTCATGGTCCCCAGAGGATGAATCCTAACGACATTGGTGATCCCGTGCCCTTTCCAACAGTGACACCATGAGGTTGGCGTTTTGTTTCGTGAAAAATATCTCAACAATTATTGAGTGCATTGCCCTGAAATGTAGCTCTGACATTCATGGTCCTCAGAGGAGGAACCCTAATTACTTTGGTGATCCTGTCACTTTCCTTCAGTGCCACCATGAGGTTGGCATTGTGTTTGCTGAAATATCTCAACAATTATTGAATGCATTGCCATATGTTCTTGGTGCCTAGAGGATAAACCCTACTGGTTTTGGTGATCTGCTGACTTTTCTTCTCATGTCACCAGCAGCTTATCCAGTAACAAAATGTCAACATTGAGTCTTTCCCAGACAATGTACCTAATTATTAAGATGATCGATGGATTTTTCCTTTAGCTCCACCGACAGGTTAACATGTTGGCATCCTAAACTTTGCTTGAACTTGCACAGAATCGACTCTCACTGTTAGAGGAAACTCTTATAGCTCAGATGTGAAACACTGATCTGTTGATACCGACCATCTCTTCAGCACACACTCAGCACACTAATTCTTACTTTATAGCAGGTAGTGGAGACAGATTATTACTGTATGTATACTGTCTTGGCAGCACATTGAGGTTGCAGAATGGCAAATTAAGCAAAGATTTATGCTATTTAAAAATGCACTAATGATATGCGCTCTGAATTACTACTCGAGAGGTTTTTATGTTTCGCCAGCTGAAGTGTTGGTGTGGAAACAGAGTGGCCGGGATTAATAATTAAAATGCTAAAATAAAAATCTCAGCCGCTCGTCTTTCTGACTCACATTAAGCTGTCGGGTGGTAAAATGCAGAATCGGTGAATGTGTGCAAACAGTCGAAGGCCTTCACTTTGTTGCGGTGACGCGGTGCAGAATGAACACTTTCACGTGGACTTCTATAAATAGAGACGTGCTATCAAACCGACATTAATCCCCGACACCTTGTTATCTTGTTGTTTTTCTGCAGATAGCACAAGCAGCCAAGGCTTCCTCTCAGGCTGATGACTTGTACCTGGATGACACAGGCTCAGGAGGTTACTACCCTGAAGATGATGATGACTTTAACTCAGGGTCTGGCTCAGGTAAGACGCGCTCACACACACACACACACACACACTTGCCTGCTCAGCAGTCAGTTGCCCGGAGGCGTCGTGACTTAATTTTCCAAGTCTGCTGCAGGTAAGTTTTATGAACACTAGGTTTCTTTCAAATTGTGCCATCACTTCCTCCCTCCTCTCTCTTTATCCCTTTGTCTTTTTCTTCTTTTCCTGTTTTTTTTTACCGCCTTTACTCTTTCCCCCACGATTTCGATTGAGATTGCCTTGTCACCCGGGCTGCCGTGGGCAAAGTGTGCAAATTTTACACGTCTCTTTTTTTTTATTAGCTCCCCTGCTCTTACGTGCTTTAAGCACCTCTGCAACGCTTATTCCTTTCTCAAAAGTTACTCTTCTTTTTTTTTGAGAGAGTTGGATAACTGCGGTGAGAGAAGGTCAGGCTAGGTGAATGCCGTGATCGATAGCCTTTCCAATACTGTATATACACTCCATTACTCTGCTCTGCCACTCTGTATTCAAGGGGAGTTTCAGTTCAAACTGTAAATAATACATAACAATTAAGACCCCAGTGTGAAGTTAAGTGAGACACGACAGCGGGCGTAAAATATTGATAACATGCATGCCCATGCTGTACATATTTGCACATCAACACATTTAAAGGAGAGTTATTTACTCGTCACTCTCTTTCTCCCAGGTGGAGATGAGGAAGAGAAGGAGGAGGCGGTGACCATCAGTGTGGTTTATATCGAGCCCAACGCAGCAGAACCCACCCAGGACTCCACCAAAGACTTCACCCCCAGGGTGGAGACAGCCACGGTCAGAGAAAAGCCCCCGGGCGTCACAACCAGGAAACCAATCAGAACAGAGGTAAGAAGTGTGGCTTGACCCATACGGGATTTTTGATATTTGACTTTTGATACTTGTGGGTTTAACAATATCAGTTTCTTACCTATAACATAAAACATTTTGATAAAGTTCCCTCTCTTATTATTTATGTTTGAACTATTGTGACCTGGACAGGGTAATTTCCGATTTGAAAAAATGAACTTGTCACCACTCTCTGGTGGAAAAAACACAATGGTCACACTTTCAAAAACATACATCTTTGGCATTTTTAATACATATACACCCATGCATATATATATATTATCTTAAATGAGCTAATGTCAGCCGATTTATATTATACAATGACATAGAGATGGCAAGAAGATAGAAAGACGGTGCTCCTCGCTCCCAGTCCAGGCAGAGACGGCTAATACAACGATTAGCTGCACAGTTAACAGAGCTGACTAGCTAACATCAGCTACAGTTAGCAGCAGTTAGTTTCTTCTTCTTCTTCTTCTTCTTCTTCTTCTTCTTCTTCTTCTTCTTCTTCTTCTTCTTCTTCTTCTTCTTCTTCTTCTTCTTCTTCTTCTTCTTCTTCTTCTTCTTCTTCTTCACATACTGCACCTTTTAAAATCAAAGCAATAGTTTGACATTTTGGGAAATACACTCATTGAATTTTGTACTGAGAGTAAGATGAGAAGATCGACACCTCTCTTGTTATTCGTTTGTTAAATGTAAAGCTGGATCCAGGAGATGGTTAGCTTAGCATAAAAGCTGAAAGCCCTGAAAAGGTAATACAAATCTGCAGTGATGTGTCAGTAAACAGCGGAGACTCCAGGAAGTCACTGTGCCAAGACAAATTGTGTAAATCAGAGAGTTTTAAATGTCCTGGTTTGTCTTTTTAATTTCCTTTTTGGAAAGAGTCTTGCTAGCTATTCCCTCCTGCTTCCAGTCTTTGTGCTAAGCTAAGCTAAATGTCTTTTTGCTGTAGTTTCCAATTTAGCATCAGGAAAAAAAAGATCTTCCTCTTACTCTTGGCAGGAAAGCGAATAAGCATATTCTCCTGAAATGTCGAACTTTTTGGCTCATTTTCTACATTCCTTCCAGTCTAAAACTCGCCGTGTTCTTTTAGTGAAACCTGGTGTATCATATTATCACATTATGGAACTTAAGGTCATTTGTAATCACAGTGGCTCTTTTTCCTGACTTAACAGAGAGCGACGGGGCACCTCAGTATGTCTTTAGCTGACCCAGTATGTCATCAAATCCCCTGTAATACCAGAAGCCGCGAGGTCGCTTTCAGGATAAAGATCAAGTGCTCACGTCAATTTTCAGTGTTTTTCGCTCCATTGCAAATTATGGAGGATTACATCTCTCTCGGACATAATCACATATTCTGGAACCATCCTAGATCTCACTTCTGTGTTGCACTCTTACTCTACTGTACTGGATACTACATCTGTTTGGGATTAGTCGTCAAGGTCTCAACCCCCCTAAGCCAAGCCTACCTGGCCCTCTTCCATTTTTTTTCCCCTCTTGCCTCTGTCACTACTCCTTTCCAAATGCAACTGGCTCTGTTCCACTTTGGTCCTCTGCACCCTTCTCTCGTGTTATTGGAAAAAAAAAAAAGCACTGGATGCATGGGCCCGCATCCATACCAGATACTTTGCTTCTTTTCCTAAACTCCCAGAAAAAACCTTGGGGTCACTGGCTGTGTTTTCATTGCACTAATCTTTTTGGGCAATCTGGATTTGCTCCATTTTCCTCTCTGGCCTGCTTCTATAGGACTCACTGGCCAGGCTCCATTTTGGTCCCTGTTCTCTTTCTTTGACTAGACCTTCTCGCTAAATAGGCCAGTCGAATCCTCACTCTTTCGTTCGATAGAGTGAAAAATATAGTTAAAGAGGTCATATTATTCTTTTTGGGGTTTTTGCTTTTCCTTTAGTGTTATGTAGCATTTTTGTGCATGTAAAAGTTCTGCAAAGTGAAAAAGTCCACGCCAAAGGGAGTTACTCTCCAACAGAAAACATGCTTCTGCACTGCCTGAAACGTTGGGTTTGGAGTCGAGCCTTTACTTCTGCAACTTATGTGCTTCACTATGTAACAGGCCTTATATAAATATATATTTTTATACATTTATTATAACATATATACACTCGAGTCAGTCAGCAGACATACAGATGCTACTGCTGTAGTGGTGTTATTTTAGATCACACTACCTTGCTCGGTATGACCCGCCCTACTCTGCCTCTGATTGGCTACATCCTGCCCGTTAAGTAAAGTTGTTGTGGGACTATTTCTTGGCCGAGTGCAGTGACTTTCTCGAGTCTTGGCTGGTTGCCTGATAACCTCCAGGAAATCACTGCGCCTGACCAAGAAAAAGTCCCGCACATAACAACCAGATATTAATGTTAATAACAGCAATATTGAGCTGTTGGGTAGATTTTGTTACCTCTGAAGTCATGCTAGTAGTTTCCTCATTTCCAGTCTCTATGCTAAGCCAAGCTAACTGGCTGCAATTTCCTGTTAAACTCACAAATATCAAAGTGTTATCAATCTCTTTCGTATAACAAGGAGTTTAGGCATTATACCAGAACACCAAAATGAACCCAATTAAAAAATATTGGAGGACAGAATGTGAAAGTCAGCTGTCACCTTAATCGTTTTTTCTTCCCCTCCTCTCGCCTCTTTCCTGCTCCTGTCTTCCTTCTCCTCATGCAGGCACCAGTGCCAGTTACAGAGGACACGCAGGGGAACCAGATGACTAGTACGACTAGTGCCCCCGACTCACCCCAGGAGGCCGTTGAGGTCCGCACCGAAAACCTCTTCCAGAGGACAGAGGTGTTGGCAGGTATGTGTTGTCATAATAAGCTGCAAGAACACATCAGACATCCGATTCTTACATACAGTATTCGTCCTATTACTCTGACTCCAGTTTGTGTTTGTATTTTAGACATCGGTTCTGTGGTAGATGCTTTTTCATCAAAGACAGTGATCTGTTTTAATGAAGCTGAGCACAGAGATGACGAAAGCTACCTTAAAGGACTAGTTCCGCATTTTGGAAAATGTGCTTTTTACATTTCTTGTCAGATAACAAAATTGATATATTTGCCGTCTGTATGGCAAACATGAAGCTACTGCCAGCTTAGCCTTGCAGGAAGACGAGCCTGGTTCTGTCTGAAGGAATGAAAATCCACCGAGCAGAACTTCTGAAAATAATTGCTTGTTTTTTCATCCGTACAAAAACAAAAGTATAAATGAAATGATGTGGTTTGAGCAGCAATCATGTCACAACTTGAAGGAAGTCGCTGAGGCCTCGCCAATAAATTATTTGTTTATTGGGCTTATTTAGATCATATATGTTTCAGCATTTTGGCATATTTCAGCAGCAAAGCCTTGAAAAAAAATTGCTGAAATATCTTCCTCGTATCTCCCACCTGATCCCCGTCTCAAAATAATTACTTTTAATAAACTCCATCTGGGTCCCTCTGTGGGACCTTGTGGAGTTCACAGAATCGTGGGTGTTTCAAGTACGTCTGCCGCTCTGCTTTGAATACATGAAAGAGCGCGGAAAAGGAAATTATCGGACCCAAAAAAATCGCTGTTTTCTCTCAGATGCCGTCGCTCTCGTTCCCTGCGTGTCTGAGGCGAACATTGATTGGCACCTCGCTTTTTACTTTGTTGTGGTATCCATCTGGTGCTGGCGGTACGCAGAAAACAACATCAAGAAAGGACAAATCAGGACAGTCTCACATCTCTCTCCTAGTTATAGTCTCATTTCATCTTTTGCATATTGTTTCTTGGATCGTGACAGAAAAAATAATTGCATTGCCAGTAAAAAGTCTTGGGATAATGTAAATATATATCCTATACAGGGTTCATGTCCGCTCATCTCTCCCCTCTCGCCGTCTCCGCCTCGTTCTCTTTACCCTTCCTCCAGATTACAGTCATTACTCTTCATCTCCCGTATGACTTCTATAAAAAATAATTGCCCATAATGTAATTTTCATTTATCCGCCCTGCATTGCCTCTCGGAGCTCGGCAGCTGGGCGTGTGCCATGATCTTTACCCGTGGGGCTGTGAGGCGAGTCAACATGGTGAAACCTAAAGTGGAGCGCAGGGCAGATTGTGGCACCGGGAGAGACCTTAAACAGATTAGGAAGCTATAAAGAACCTCATACAGGCATAATTGGGAAGGAGAGTGAAATAAGCCCTTGTGGTGAGTTAGGAGCTTTAGTGAGAGTCGGGGTCAAAGCTGGAAGGGGGGGGGCTTCTTAACGCAGCCTGGGTGGGTTTATGCAGATTCCCCGTGATGTTACACCACTGTGGGCCAACTGGTTTACAATATGTCCTTTAGAGAAAGTTTAATCCTACATATGATGGCGAGAATGTGTCTCAATTTACAAAGAAATTCACGCAGCCTGTTTTCAGCAAATGTGCTTTTAAATGAGCCATCACGACTTCCGTATGGTTGTGATGTCACAACGATACAGTCACCACCCCCAGCACGTCCATGGTTGCAAAAGCACTGCCAGAACTGATGCGGAACACAGAGAGCAGTGCCTGCTCAGGCCTGTGAGAGCTGACCAATCAGAGCAAACTGGGATTTTTTTGGGGAGGCGGGCCTTAAAGAGACAGGAAACGTACCCGTTCAGACAGAGGGTGAATAGAAGGGCTGCAGCAATGGACAGCATCCGAAATATGTCGACATATCAAAAGTTACCTTAATGTTCTTACCAGAAAAATGTGGTAAAAAGCAAAATTTAAGTATTTTTTTGTTAGACATTCAAAGTAAAAGTATGAATCTGAAAATGACTGCATATTGTTAGATGGGAAAACACTTACTTAACACTAGGCGTCTTCTGGCCGTGTCCACTCTCTTCTTGACGTGGGCCTTCCAGATTATTGTCGAGGTTCAGAACTTGCACAACTCCAGATTGCATCTGTTGCTCCGCACCGCCCGATCTCTTCCCACACACACCCCAATTTCACCAAACTAATAAAAACTCGTCAGAACATTAAACTGTGAAATCACTCAAGTTAATTTGCGAACAGATGGCGACTTGGCGTAATGAGAAAGGATGTGAGATCTCAAGGATTCACTTAGAGAATGACAAATCACATCAAACAAGCCCTGTCGCTCGGGTGCAGTGTCTCCAAATTAAAAAATAAAGGGGCGTTCCGCGATTTTTACTAATGAAGATTAGTTATCTCGTCATAATTCTGCTCAGCTTGCGAAAACGCTTTGTCAGATCCAGGAATATAGTATAATTATCTTCGTAAAACGTTGAGGCGAAGATGCGGTACGTTTTAATTAAAGTCCCCCAATACTAAACAGCTGTTGTCCCCGTATGAAAGTCTAATTCATAAATATCTAGATACACACACAATAGCCCAGCCCACGTTGATTTTCAATATCAGGCACCGAAAATGCTGCCGTGGTGGTGAAACATAAAAAATACCAAAACCAAAATACTTTTGTCTCAAACTCTACAAACAAAATCTTCAGAAATGATTCCTGAAGTTTTTTTTTTTTCTAATCATCCAGCCAGAAAAACCCATCAGAGATGAAGGACCTTTTGACTTTGTGTTGTTCCGCGTCGCTGTCAATATTGAAGCCTCACGATGAGACTTATCCGCCGGTTGGGGAACCGAAAATAGGATTTAGCTCGAGCCACGCTGGACTGGTTGTTGTTTGTTTGTCTCCATTGGATTTACTCGCCCGACTGTTAAGTAATGGAACCAATACCATCAGCTTCTTCCTCTTAAGCCCCAGTCGCCAGTCGGTGATTGGAATACAGACCATGTCGAATCAGCCACGCTTGAGACGACGTGGCTCTGTGTACCAATCAAGGATCAGAGCCTTAATACCCCCTAAATTGAACACTTACTTCCCTCGCCAAGAGGATACATGTGAGCCGAGGTGAAACGAGCCACGGAAAATGATTGACTTTTGTATCTCTCGGGACAAATCGAGGGTCTTCCACAATTGACTTTAAGCGAGTGCACCCAGCTGCGATGGTCGCACCACATTTAATCGCTCAGAGCTGCATTAGTAGTTTTGAAACGTGTTGCATCAATAGTTGATGGTGTTGCCGAAATAAACTGTGTCGTGATTGATTGCACGAGATAGCGGGCTCATCCCGCGCTCAGTTCATGTTCGGGTCGCGCTGATTAGACTTCGAGCGTTGACGGTTTCCATTCTGTCTCCTCTGCCCCGCAGCCGTTATCGCAGGCGGAGTCATCGGCTTCCTGTTCGCCATCTTCCTCATCCTCCTCCTGGTCTACCGCATGAGGAAGAAGGACGAGGGCAGCTACGACCTGGGAGAGAGGAAACCCTCCGGCGCCGCCTACCAGAAGGCCCCGACCAAGGAGTTTTATGCATAGAAGCCGGCCCCGCCCCCCACGTCATCAGAACGACGAACATCGCGAGTGACTGTCGGAAAAAAACAAAAACGCAGTCGACAACAGCAAACCTGTTCAAACACAACAAGAAACGAGCTGATTAAGGAAAAATAGCATAAAGGAAAGCTTTTGCATAGAGTATTGTAATTAAGACCTTTTCTCTCTTCCTTTTTTTTTGTTTTCTTTTTTTTAAAATGAAAACCAAGCATTTCTCATTTTATGGCAAATCTCAGTGTATTTAAACATTTTTGTGTATTATTTGAAAAGGCTGAAAAAAATGAAAAAAACAGGAATCTGTAAAGGCGAGGAAACGACTCGCATCTGTCTTCTGTCAAAGGAGCCGTTTGGTTTTTTGTTTTGTTTTTTAGTCGCTGACTACTTTTAACTGTAGCAGTGTGGTATTTGTAAAGAAAAAAAAAATTTAAAAGTGGAAATAATTGAATATAATTATTCTGTATCAATCCTGCTTTCAGTTTTTTTCTTTTTTCTTTTGTCCTAGCATGTCTGATGTTGATCTCTAAAAGGTGTATTACATTAATTTATCTTTTCTCTGATGTTTAAAAAAAAAAAAAAAATTTGCCTTTGTAGTTTTTGATGAAGCTCTTTGGTCTTCATATTAACGCTGTTAACGGTTCAATGTAAATGTTCTCCCTTCAGGTTACAATGTTTATTATTTGCTCTCACACGTTATGTCTCGTTTATTTGTTTGTTCTCTTCTCAGTGTAGCCTTTTTCTTTTCTTTTCTTGTCTTTTCTTCGACGGCGTTTCATTTTCCATACCAGGTCTTTAAAAGACACAAAAACAAAAGGGTGTCAGGGCTCGAGGAAAAAAAAATCGCAAATCTCGCTTCTGTTTCGTCTCGCTCAACTTCTTCTTCTTTTTTTTTTTTTTTAAATTCTATTTAAATGCGTTCTCGTTCACGTTGCACAATCACTGCTATTTCGCTTCCCGCTGCTGTCGTGCGGCTCCGCGTGTACGTAGAGTGTTTTGGGGTTGAAGTTTTGCTCCTCCGTGGCTTTTGGTGGGTTTTTTTTTTTTTTTTGGCCCGTAGCCGCCGCCTCCCTCTCGATTTGTCCCCTTGGGTTCGCTGACAGCACCCAAACTCTTGCTAGCGCCCCCTTTTCACCCTTACATCTCCTCCCCCTCTCTCTGTTTACCCTAAACTCCCTCCCCTGCCTCCCACCTTCTTTTTAATCAGATTGGAGCACGGCCAGTCGAGTTGTCAACCCCCAACCAACCAACCAACACCCCCCCCCAAACTCACTCTCTTTCTCAGCTGTATAAAGCCACCCGGGAAGCCCGGTGTTATTGTCCGTGTCCCCAGTGTTGATGCTTCAGGCCCAAAGATCTGCTAGCTGAAGGCCCGCTACCGCTTGGACGCAAACACACCATGCCAGGGCCGAGTCCCCACATGCAGAGCACATCCCTCTGCAGCAAACAGCACCAGACCCCCCACTTCCCTTCCCTTCTCTTCCTCTGTCCTTTGGAAACCCAGTTTCTCTCAGAGGGACTGATAAATAAGGTTGCACAGAAAAATGTAAGACTCCAGTGTTACGTCTGAATGGTCTTTGACGGGACGCGTTGAGGGCTATTCGTGTTTTATTTTTCTTTTAAGTGGTCAGCGCTGGCATTTCAACAGAGCTTTTGCTGAAAGATGACATTGTTTCTGATGCCGTTTTGCATCCCCGAAATGATTTAAGCTGAATTTAAAAAAAAAGGCAAAATGGCTGTTGGGGGGGACAAAAAGCCACGTAGCTACAGCGAATGAAAGCACAGGTCACGGTCACATGACAAGAACCAGTTACTGAATCCTCCTTTTACTTTTCTCTTCTTTTTTTTTTTTCTAAACGTTACATAACTTGCTCCGAGGAGACACACACACACTCACACACACATGCGTTTTGTCCGGCGAGTTTTGTGAAGTTGCCTTTCTTTCAGCTGTACAGTAATGTGAAGTAGATACAGTAGATGCTGTCACATCGTCTAAACTCCTAACACCACCCACAGGAAGCTGTTCATCCCCCGTGTTCCTCTTTCCTCTTGGTATGTCCACTTCCATCCTCCTCCTCCTCCTCCTCCGTTGTCCGTTCTCGTCATAAAAATTAAGGTACTGAACTATACTGAAAAACCCAAAGACTCACAGTATTTCTACTCCCGACCTCCTCTCATTACCACCACCTCCCCTCCTCCTCCTCCACCCACGGCCACATCATGTTGTTTCCTCATTCTCTCTCTCTTTTTCTTTTCGTCACTCTCTTTTAGTTTTTGTTTTCTCTCTCTCTCTATTAGAGACCTGACCTTTTGAGTCCAATCGCTTATTAGTATATGAAAAGATATATAAATATATATAAATGTATATTCACAAATGTTTTAAACCTTCAAAGTGCCTACCATTCGGAAAAATGTACTTGCTCAAGGTGAGCATGTGGCAGGTGTGTACACGCAAAGGAGGGGTGTAAACGACTTGACTGGCATTCTGTGAGCATGGATGACTGTAATGGTAACTTTTTTTTAGTCTTACAAAAGCTGACAGTATTGTACCTATAAGTTGAAACAACACTACTGAATAAACATTGTGGCCTAATATCAAACCGCGTCTGAAGTCTTGTTTTAAAATCACACTTGTTTTTTTTTTGTTTTTTTTTGTGATTTGTGTTGATTGTGGCAGATTTTTTTAATCAGCGAAACTAACTCGGTACATCAACATTCAATAACACGGAGCTCGACGCTCGCAGCGGCTTCAATTAGGGGTCCCTCGAGTGCATCCCAATTATCAGCTGATGAAAAATGTGTGACTTCGGGGATTTGGATGAAAATTAAATAAACAGCTTTTTTTTTTTTTTTTTTACGAGGGAAGAAGTTGTTTATCCTGGAAAAAAATGCCAAACATTGATTTATTGCAGCTTCTCAAATATGCATTTGTTTTTTCTCATTTTGTTGGTTTTAGATAAGCTGATTGTTGAGCTGAATATCAAAAGCAAAACAAACATTTTTAAAGACGAGAAGAGTTTCGAGTTTCAGTTCAGTTATGAAGCCTGGAAACGGAGAAGCTAGCTCGTTAGCTTGACTCTTTCCAAAGATAAAGATGCTGATTTGCAGCATTAAGAGGAAGGGTTTATTAAACTTTTGACCGAGCCAGGCTGCCTGTTTCCATTTTTTCCACGGTACCAGGGACGACTTTCTATGAAAGGGATTTGGATGAAAATAAACAGCTTTTTTTCTTACGAGGAAAAAGTTGTTTATCCAGAAAAAAATGCCAAACATTGATTTATTGCAGCTTCTTTTTTTTTCTCCTTTTGTTTGTTTTAGATGAGCTAATTGTAAACTGAATATCAAAAAACAAAACAAACCTTTTTAAAGATGTCTTTGGCTGGGAAACTGTGATCAGCCTGGAAACGGAGAAGCTAGCTCGTTAGCTCGACTCTTTCCAAAGGTAGAAAGAACAAGATGCAAGATGTTAATCTGCAGCATTAAGAGTTGGTTTATTAAACTTTCGACCGAGCCAGGCCGGCTAGTTCCCCCATTTCCATGGCTAATCAACTCCCAGCTTCAGCTCTTAATGGAAAGCTAGGCCTATGAGAGAGCTTTCAATTGTCACATCAGAGCTAACTCTCAGCATGCAACTAAGCATATTTTCCAGTGAGTGTGTCATGCACGCTGTTTTGTTGCGGGCTGGCTAAAGAGGAGGTGTTTTTTTTGCTTTTAGATGCTGTATTTTCTGGGGTGAGTGTTGCTTTTTCTGTAAGAAAAAAAAATGGAGCAGGCACTTTGCTACGTTGCATAATGAACCCTTCAGTTTTTTCACTTGTCTGTGCACAGGTTAGACAAGGAAAAAAAACATTTAAGTACGGCTTTAGAGATGGTGGTACGCAGACTTTTTTAAACTTTGGGACAGCTGGCTGCTTCCTCCTGCTGCTATTTTGCATGCTAAACCAAGCTAATCGCCTTCTGGCTCCAGCTCGGCACAGACAGAGTGACAGCGAGTCTCCTCATCTAAATCTCTGCGAGAAAGTTAATCGACTATTTCTTTAAAATATTTGGAAAATATACTTTTATGCTAGAACTATCACATACTGTGTCAGTTACTGCTTTTCTGTTATAATTATAGGGAGTTTGTGGCTTTAAGATCATATGTTTTCCATTTTATGTGAAATACATTAACTCAAAAGATTTCTCCTGGGGTCTATTACTGGATGTTTTGTCTAAAAAGTCGAGAGCCTTTTGCTTTAACGGCTCATTAAACCATTTCAACGTCTTCAACAAAGCGCTCATTTGGCTAATTAATCAAAGGTAAGGCGTTTCTCGCTGTGGTTACCCTGAAGCCAAAAATCCTGCGGCGAAGCTGTCCTCGCAAAAAAAAAGGGAAGGGGGGGGTCTTTGCTCTCTTTAAATAGAACGCATTTAAAATGCAGGGCTGCCTTTTATCACATTTGCTCCCCATCACATTACTTAAAGTCAGAGGGGGATTATAAATGTGCAGATGAGTAATCTTTATGTGGTAATGTGCTCCACCGTATCACTTTAGCGCCCTAATCTCGCCCCGTTACAGGGGGAGATTAGAGTAACGGCGGGGATTAATCTCGCGCAGGGTTGCACATCTCGAGCGGCGCCGCGAGAGGAAGCGCGGGGAAAAAAACCGACGAAGGTGACGTGACGCTCCGACAGAACTCTCACGGGAGGGGGGCGACTTTATTCTAATCAACTGCTTTATTTATTCATTCGGTTATCGCGTCAAACACATCGGGGCTTAATGCGCCGGAGAAGTCGACGCGTTAATCCCTCACAAGAGTTGCGGCGATGCGAAAAAAGGTAGCATGCGTGGAATATCTTCCCCTCCTTTTCCACATTGGATCCATACCGACTCGTGATTTTTACAGGCCGCCTCATCACAATGGCGTTACTCACGCTCGAGAAAGCCCCGAGAGGCCTTCATGTGTGCACCTTGTGATCTTCTCTTTGAAGATGAGACAAGGAGCAGAGGAACTGAACGTGCATGCATCAGTGCGTACTCCAAAAGTGTGTGTGTGTTGACTGTGTCCATGTGCTTGCATCTCATCTCCTCTCGTATCTAACCCTGAGGGGGGGGGGACTCGGATCGTTGGGGGGGACGGTGGATAAAAGCTACCTCTGGTTCTCGATATGTTGTTTTAAGTGAATGCTCGCCCTTTCTGCTCTCTTTCTAAAGATTCGGGTCAGTATGTTCTAATATGGTATGTGATATTTGCCCCGAGGCGGTTTGTACAAGGCGTCCCACCAGGACAGGGCCCGCTGAGGGGAGGTGGTGCAGCGGGGGAGCCAATCGGAGAAGCCATTTGTATTGAAGCCGAAATCCGGCGGCCGACGTTTCCCAATCCGTCCGTTCCACTCTGTGCAGCTGTGGCGCACGTGTTTGCCCTTTTTTAGTCTCCGGTTCGTGTCTTAAGTGCAGCCAGGATTTAAATTGCCTTTGTGTTTTTGCGTAGGTTAATTTGTGTTTGTGTCAGGAAACGGAACTCAAACCGCGCTCTCAAAACTAAAGGTGCATCGCTCCGAGGCCGCTTCATAACCTCGCCTTCCCTCCCTCGCGCTCTTTTGCTCATTTTTCGATCTTTTTCCTTTGTCCCTCTTTTTTCTTTTCTCCGCCTTTGTAGCCGCAGAGCTAATTCAATAAAGCCGCCAGCCATCAACTGGTAGTCAGCGCCAAACCATGCAGAAACGTCAAGGAAATGGCGTCCAAGGTAAACAGGCTGTCAGGCCTCATAAGAGCCCATGGCTGGAGACTAAGCCTGGGCCCGGCCGGGGTGGACACGTAGCACCTCGCTGACCAAAACACAGAGCGCAGGCAGCATAGCAGGCAGACACAACACCGAGCTGCATCGGGCCAATGCATGAGCGCAGGCCTGGCAGTCGCAACCGTGATAATTATAGTATGATGGAGCTCGAGTCGCAGTCCAAGCTCCGACCTCAAGCCTGTATTCTTGCCTGTCGTTGCCACAAGCCTCAGTCTCGACTCTACCAGCTGCGGCCACTTCTGCACGGCGCTTTGCCGTTTCAAACGGAGCAACGTTGCCCCGCCGCATGAAACTGGAACAGACACTTTGCTGAAAAGGACAGAAGCAGGGTAGCACAGAAACTAGAGATTTAAGATTTAGCTTTCTGAATGAGGAGCAGTGAGCCATGTATGTCTGTGTGTCTCGGTGGAGAGGGAGAGTTTAACAGACCAAAGGATGTGGGAAACTCTATGAATATACATCGATAATGATTGACATCAACTTTATTCTCACTTCTAAGCATGAAAAACGGCGCAAGACATCAAAAATTGAAGGCAAATTAAAAGCAACCCTAAGTGCGACAAGACTGAGAGTCGACAGCTGTGCTAACAGCTCCACTTAGCCACAGCAGGGCTTTAGGTGAACATCCACGTGCTAACAAGCTAAAACCATAGAAGAAGAACTAGATACCAAATGCAAAGATGGCACATGTTTAGTCCAATGGGAATTGCTCGCCTGGCAACATGTGCCAAAAAAGTTAGCAGCAGGATTAGAGGACAACACTGATACTACTAAGAAGCTGGCGGTTGCTAAAGGTGCTACTGATCTGGCCAATGATGAGCCAGCAATGGTAGCCGAGAGGCCGCCGGTGGAAAATGAGGATCCGACGGTGGGAAATGAGATGTCAACTATTCATTCAACTAAGATGGTGAGTCACGTGTCTAGCCTAACAACCCACGTGGCACTCAGCTACAGCCTCAGCTGGACGTTGTTTGTGTTGAACAGAGGACGACGTTGGTCGTGCTGGTGCTGTGATGGAGAGGATATACTCTAGTGGACACGGAATGGCTGCTTGGTTTGGGGAATCGTACAGTGAGGCTGAAAGCAGAATTAAACATACGGGTCCTGCACAGCATTGAAAGTGATGGGGGTGAGGGAGCATCCAACCCTCCAACAGCTCTTTGAGGAGAAAGTAGTCGGACAGGCAAGGAAGATTGCCACAGACAGGGTCCCGATTAAATGTAAGAAAAGTTACCTGAACAGATACAAAACCCAGTCATTCCCACATTAGTGAATCTCCTAAACCTAGGCCATGAGGCGAGGGTATGATGAGGGCGATGGGTGGAATGTATTTGGAATGGATCGGCACTCACGGTGTTGTTTGCGCTTGCGTTACGTACTAATGTCTTGTGTCTGTTCATCTATGTACATTATACGTAATGTTATGTGGCACTCTTGAATCTTAAATCTCTTTCATAATGGCGATATATGGTGAAAAATGCTTCTCGGGCCGTAGGGGAACTTTTAGCTGCAATACCACATGTGACCACTTGGCAAAATTGGATGCAAGGCTGAACGCTGCTGAGGTCGATAGTCACGTCATTATTTGACAAATTACATTTTTGACCTGGTGTTTGCACAATATTGAAAGTGAAGGGATCATCAGAGTTATTACTACTCACCCAGAGGGGGATTTAAGTATGTGTACCAAATTTCATGGCGATTCATCCAAAAGTTATTAAGAAATTTAAGTTTTAAACAAAAGTGTTGACATTTCCATCAATACAGCCATGCTTCTAGCTAATTACATCACGTGACTGACTTTGTGTTTAATGTAATTGCATGTCATGGAGATTGGTTTTTCTCCCATTTGTATAATGATCTGCAGATTATTTTACATGCATTACTCAGCACATTGTCTGAAGCAGTTACCATCAAAACGTTTCTTATAAATTTGCCTTGTTCCCTCAGATTGGATTTGATCGGTCCGGGTTAGGGAGGTCCAATTAACACGATAACATTCCAAGCTGACGATTGAATATTAAACTTTACACAGTTTTCTTTTGGATAGAGGTTAATGGTCTGTAATTAATTACTCAGCATAGATGGGGTCAGAAGTAAATGAAGGAATCTACATGAGATTGGGAAGAAAATTGGATGGGAGGAAAAAATTTGAAGAAAAAAAAAAACATTGGTTATATATTAATTGATTTAATATTTAGTTGTTTCTGCTGAAAAAGACACCCCATCTCTGCTCTGCCCGAGTCAAACTAACTGCTCACTTATCGAAAGCCCTACTGGATTGAAGGTCTGACTGGTCAAAGTGGACAGAGGAGATAAAAGCATGAACAGCATTCTCTCACCTTTTTCCTGAAAGCAAAAGCTGTCTCAGAGCTCGTGTAATGTACCCTGGTGAGGGAGCTGAGCTAAGCTGAGTACTTCTTTGGATCAGAGGTCTTACTGGATCAAAGACGCTTAGGAGGTAAATCACGTAAATGTTGTAAAGAAGCCGCTATAATGTGGTGAATTTGTACCAATGTTGCGTGGGCTTAACCTCCATCTACTTTAATATCATTCCACTTTCAAAAAAAGCTCTGAGTCATGTATAAAAAAGAGAGGTAATTTGGGTCTTGAGGTTTTAAAGCTTAATGATGCTTTTTACATTAGGCAGGGAAGCATAAACTAATTATGCAACAATTTTGCTTAGTTGGGATGATCCACCGGGGAATTTGAACAATTTTAATTCCTGGTTGAAAGCACAAACAGAGCTGGTGCAGGTTCGAATTAGAGTGCAAACGCCTGGCTGTTCGTTGGGTTTGTTCCAGACATTAATCATTTAAGTCATCACTGCTGCATAAAGAACAGCACATTTGGGATGGAAGAATGATGAAACGGCTACTTCCTGCACATTCTAATGATGGGAAAATTAAGCTAACACGATGTAGAAATCAATCAAAAGCCATAAAACAACCAAAGGCTCTCTCATCCCTCAGAAACATGAATCTGAATTTTTTAGATCCACAGAGGACGCCATCCCCCACTGCCCTCCACTCAGCCTTCACACACCTTGAAAATAACAACACCTACACCAGAATGCTGTTCGGTGACTTCCGATCTTTCACATGAAGCCAATTGGAAGACGTTACACTCTAGGCTCCGGTGCCACTCTCTGCGAATGGATATTGGACTTTCTCACAAACAGACCCCCAGACAGTTCGGATAGGAAGTCACACCTCTTCCACTCTAGTTCTGAGCCCCCTACCGTTTACCATGATGGCATTGAGGGAACTCTATTGTAGAGGCTTGGCCGGATAATCAGCAAGATTTCAACCAACGATGAGAGTTCACGTCAGGAGGAAACCAACAATCAAGAGCACAGAGAGAGAGAACAACATCCTGCTTGACATCAACAAAAACAAGGGGCTGATTTTAGAAACTGGGAGGCAAAGATACAACCTTGTCTACATCAGTGGAGCTGAGGCAGGTGGATAGTTTTAGGTTCTTGGGAATCAACATCATAGAGAACCTGTCAGACATCACACATCTCCATCCATCCTCTTACATTGTCTTAAACAAACCTGAGAAGTCTAAATTCCTGTGCCAAGTTCTAACCAAACCACCCCAAACATCATTGGTTTGTGTCTACCAAGCATCAGTAATATATGTGAAATGAGGTGTCTGCACAGAACCTAAATGATAAAGCGCTACGTTTACACGATGCTAGAAAAAGTCGGACTATTGCGTTAGTCCGACTTAAACCGGACTGAATCGAATTTCTCAAAGTCGGACTAACGCACCCAGAACTGAACTGGCTGAACTTGAGTCCCCAAGCCAGGCATTGACCCATAAATCTGTAGCAGGAAGCCACAAAAAAAACAAGAAGACAACGATGAAGGTATCAACATGGCGAGTGCCAGAGCAAGAAATACACTTTCGGACCGACGAGTAGACATGTCGTCTTGTGTATTCTGTTCGCTGAGAAGCCGCTTCTTAACTTGTTTGGTATGCGATGTAATAGGTGAACCAGATGTATTGAATCGAATTGATGAATTAAAACAACCTAATCGAGCTATGACCAAAGCTCGTCTTGAGTGTGCATGGAAACGTACTAAAAGACAATACCATCTGACGAGCAACACAGGAGTGTCCGCTATCCGTTAGACTACAAAGCAGTATCTTGTTTATGAAAAGATACAAGATTTGTCTGATAGCTAATAACAGATTTGTCTCTCTTTTGTATCGGAGCACAAACATCTTAATCTTGCTTACTAAGCGCACTTCAATGAGCAGAATTACATGGTTACTTGGTTTAATCTGATTTTTGGTCCACTTTTATGTGGGTCAGTGAAATGTAACAAGCTGGATAAAGCAACGAAGGGACAAGATGGTGTTGTGAGCTCACATGATCGGCCTCATTCAAGCCATAAATGTGGTATTTGAGTTTTTTTGAGCTTATTCAGTAAAATATAAAAATGATTCCATCCATGTCCCACTTCAGCTTCTGCAGCGATTTATTTTGATAACCCCATGTTTTTTTTTTGACTCAGGACTGTGAGTCACCTTTCTAATTGCGAGTAATGACTCCTAACATAAATACATTCATATTATGAGCACACAAAGCATGTTGTTAGCGTATAATAGTATGTTTCACCCCCGAGGGATGACCACACCCTACGGTCTGACAAAACACGTCGACTCAGTTATTCAAACAGAACCGAAGTATCATTTTCAACAATGTTTTGGGAACATTAAGAACATTGTGCGCCAATAGAATCTAAACATTCTGCTCCCAAACCTCCAGCTGTCCCAGCTTTATTCTGACATGATTTTGATTTATTGGCGTGAGTCAGACGTGTATCCAGGATACGTTGTTGAATATGGGAACGCTCCAACAAACTTTCAGCCCTCGAGCCATTGACCACGAACTTGCAGAACATACGAATGAGGACATTCAGGGTTATGGTGTTGCATTTTCCACCAGTAATTTGTTTTCAGTTCAGTTTAGTTTTACTTAGTTTCCAGAGGGTTTGTTCCTTTGGTTTAGTTTTCATTTGAATGTGTTATTAGGTTCAGTTTGTTGTTTTTATTATGATAATGTGGGTGTTATTCTTCAGGGGCAAGATTTTAAAAATCAAGACTAAAAACATTTCCTGCATATTTGTATCTTAATTTCAGTTATTTTTGTTAGTACCCAACAGATATTTTCCATTCTTTTAATAATCTGCCATTTACTACAGTCCATTCGATAGTTGTTAAGATAATTCATTGAAACCCCAAAAACGTCCATCTCATGGGGGCGCTAAAGGAAAAGTCAGGGAATCAGCAAAATTACCAGGCTTTAGTTTCTGAGGACCAATAACATCTATACCAGATTACACAGCAAATTCGTTTTTGAGATACTTTATTACGGACCAGAAAAGTATGTGCTGTCAGAAAGCACCAGACACAAAAGGTGATTGCTAAAACAACAAGTTGATTTCCTGCTAGGATAGTTCATGTAACAAAACGCTGACTGGTGCGATTTGAAAATGGCTAATGTAACCTTCCACACACACGACAAACCCAATTTAGAGAAACGACAAGCTGCTCACATTGCCACTTAATCACAGAGTTTCTTGATTAAACGCTGGCTGATAATGAATGCCAATGTGCCACCTTGCTTCCTCTTGATAGGATTTGGAAATCACTCCATTCCCCCAGCACCCCCGTATGAACACGAGCACACTTCCCAATCGTTAGACTTCTCATCTTACCCAGCTATAGTCTGCAACATGATATTGCCATCATTTCATTTAAATGCGGCCTGCTCTTTGGAGGTCCATTGAGAGAAAATGGAAGTTTTGTTTTTGATTAGAGGGCCCGTGATGGGAACGTTTAGAGCCATTATAGACTAATTAGATCTGAAGCTATGGGGAAGAAAAGTCATATGGATTTGTGCTCAGGGCCCATGGGAACTCTCCGTTTACTGGGACTGGAATACTTTCTTCGGAGCTGGTTTGAATTATGGTTTTTAGTCGTGTGAAGGCCCTGTAACACTGACTGCATCTGTACTTATTCTCTTTTCACTTCATTGAGTATTCAGTGTTGTAAAATATATGCAGCACAGTGGAGGATTTCAGACACATCCAAATTGTTCTGTAAAGATCAAGGCCAAAGAGGGAAAGTTGAGTTTTGATGTTGAAAGCCGCGGGATTAACTTCTAATAAAGCACGTATACATTTCAGTTAGACGGTTCAGTAAAGTCACGACATGCTGATTCCATCTTTTTTATTGTTTGATTATATATTCATCACAGAAAGAGGATACTTTTCAGCCTTCTGAACTCAGGCAGACCTTTTTGAAGACCCGTCTTTGCACTGCTGCCTTTGTTCTCATAATCACTGCAGCGCTATATGATGAAAGCCTCATATCTCCAAATGAATCATCTTTCCAGGATGTTAAAACCAGGGGGCATGGAAGAGGATGTGTCTTTGAAGTCAAGTATTGATGGAGAAACGCGGGGGGGGATGATGTACACTGGTCTAGCAGCCAGAATAAATATTTGTTAATGCATAAGTTAATCACTTATTTGTACTGATGTGGAGAAATCATCCTGACGACACAGCAGCTGGTAGCGGCTGAGCTCCGGAGAAGTCCCGTCACATTAATCTGCTGGTGATGGATGCACTGAAGCATGTCGAGCACTGCAACCCACTTCTGTGAGGCAAGGATGTTTTTGGTGAGGACAGACTGGAGAGATCATTAACAGCCAGGCCTCCTCCCGGACTGCAAATGATCCGTCCAGTCCTCCCTGTGGTTAAAAGCTGCAGAGAACCTGTGGAGCTGCAAGTCAAAAGGTCCTCCATGTGTTAAGAATTCAAATCACGACATCTGACGTCGTATCAGACGTTGACTACCACCTGACGAGTGGCAGCTGCACTCCGTAGTCAACAACCACATGTGTCCAGTTCTTGACTTAAAAGCTTCTCTGGTGCCCCGTCAGGTAGGGGACTCAAAAATAGAAAGCTTGCACCTCACATGGCAAGGACTTCTAGTAACCACCATGTTGTTCTAGTGTAGAGCGCCGCTCGGACAGTATATTTCTGTCAAGTCTGATTCTGAAAGAGTAGCAACCTGTACCGACCCGACCTCGACAGGCATTCTGTTTTTCATATGTCTGAAACTGACTTTAGTCCAAGTCAATTAAAGTAATGTTAAGGCACTGAAATAACGTTCTCCCATCACGCTGTCGTATTTTATATATATATTTCTTTATATTTTACATGACCTGCTTCGTTATTATCTACATTGATGACTAAATTAAAATGTTTCCATCTCGTCAATTCCCGCATAGGTTTAAAACATACCAGATGACAAGTTTTTGGTTTACGTCTTCCATCCTTAGTTAGTTAAAACTAAATGAGAATCTACCGCTTGGAAAAATAACAATTAACTAATATTTCTAAACTATATTTTCACTAAAAGAACTTGAAAGCGCCATGTCAACTGACGTGATCAAACCTGACCTGAACCCGGACATCATTTCTAAATTTTTGTTGTTGCCGCCAGGTCCCATCATGTCCCAGTGGGCCTCAACAGCTCCCAACAGGTCCTGGCAGGTTCAGGTATGGTATCTATACTTTTGCTACTATAGTGATGGCAATCCTTTTTTCCTCTGACTTTTTCTTTAGAAGCATCTTAAGGTTCACATATGTGATTTTGACTGAAAAGTGTTGACTATCTATTGGATAGATTTCTAAGAAACTTGGTTCAGACATTTTCTGCCCTGTCAGAATACGTTTTATTAACTTAGTAACTGATCCCTTGGGGTTTCATTTAGAGACTTCACTCACAATCTCCATCTGTCCAGTACTTTGGTTTCTGTCCAAATGCTTGTAAAACTCCATGCTGTCATGGTTGTCCCTCGAGGTCGCGGATTATAGTCTTTGTTCTGTTGATTATGGACTCATGAGTCCAAGTTGTGCTTGGCCTATAAAATGAGGATCCCTGTGCCCATATTTGTTTAACATGTACCTGATGTTTGGGAGGATGTTAGCATGCTGACGTTAGCATTTAGCTCAAAATACCACTGTGGTAAGGTCCAGAATAAAGACTTTGCGAAGATTCTCAGCCCTGTTGTGCCCACATCTTTACAGAGACCTGGTGTGCCCACATCTTTACAGAGACCTGTTGTGCCCACATCTTTACAGAGACCTGTTGTGCCCACATCTTTACAGTGACCTGTTGTGCCCACATCTTTACAGAGACCTGTTGTGCCCACATCTTTACAGAGACCTGGTGTGTCCACATCTTTACAGAGACCTGGTGTGTCCACAACTTTACAGAGACCTGTTGTGCCCACATCTTTACAGAGACCTGTTGTGCACACATCTTTACAGAGACCTGGTGTGCCCACATCTTTACAGAGACCTGTTGTGCCCACATCTTTACAGAGACCTGGTGTGCACACATCTTTACAGAGACCTGGTATGCCCACATCTTTACAGAGACCTGGTGTGCCCACATCTTTACAGAGACCTTCTGTGCCCACAACTTTACAGAGACCTGTTGTGCCCACATCTTTACAGAGACCTGGTGTGCCCACATCTTTACAGAGACCTGGTGTGCCCACATCTTTACAGAGACCTGGTATAACCACATCTTTACAGAGACCTGTTGTGCCCACATCTTTACAGAGACCTGGTGTGTCCACATCTTTACAGAAAACTTTCTCTGAGACCCTTGGTGTGGCCTAAGATGAAGAACCACCAATAAAAATGACGGCACATCGAAAGAATCACTCACGTACACATATTCACATACATCTTAATGCTAATATTTGGTGAAGTGAAGGCACATAAATTTGCTAAATTAGGGAAGTGCTGTAGCAGCAATAATGCAGTACTCAGCATTGAAATATACTGCCAAATATGTTAGTGCTAAACTAATGTTAGCGATACCGTAGGTTGAAGTCATATTTGATTAGATGGTAAATCAAACATATAACTATAAAACAGCTTCTGTGGCTGACTGAACTGCTGAAAAGCTGTTTGTAGGCTCAAGCTGTTCATATCTTTTAATCATAGTTCTTACCCGAAGTTGCTGTATTGCATTACATCATTGTTATTTGTTGACAAAAGCGTTGATGCCAGCGTTACTGTAACTCTGATTAGTGGAGCTGACAACAAGAACTTGAATCGTATACCACCGATGTGACAGCTTGAGCAAACATTCAAGTAGTGATGCAAAAACTGGCTCCTGGCCATTCAGCTATACCATTCCGTCATTAGATTCTGTATATGCCTCTACATCTCTCTGTCACCACTCCCATCATGGCTACCGATGCTTTTTCATCATTTATGACAGACACGGCCTCTGTCTGCAAAAGAAACTTGTTTGTTTTGTCGTTCAGCCTGACAGATGTCCACGCCTGCACGCCCAATCAGAACGAAATGACACTTTCTTTTTTTTCTCTTTGATTTTCTATCTGCCGACTGGAATGTGTTTTCTCAGGGGGATGCACTGCATGTGCAGTACTCGCGCTGCTAATGATCAGCTGTGCTGCTCACTCAGTTTTCCCCCCATGTTGTGTACGTTTCAACATGATGTTGAGTGGACCTGATGTGTTCAATGCCACGATCAAACGTATCAGCAGCACCAAACACACTGTGTGTTCTGGTCATGTGTGCAAAATCAAATTAGAGACAGGTGACTGATGCTCGACATCGGCGTCAGAACGCTGCGCCATTTTGGGTGAAGATTTACATGAAATGCACTGACAAATTTAACAATTCTCAAGTTCTGAGATTGACTTTTTGGGAACACTGCGCTCTCATGTGACAGCTGATAAGTTATGTGACACATCACCTAATGCGGCAGGCTTCAAACGCTGTGAGGCATTCGCATCTGTTTCTATTCTGATTCTTCACTCAAGCCTGTGCGCACCTTTTCATCCGTCTCTGACTGAAAGCCATTCAAGCCGTGAAGAAGGAGAGCAAGACAACATCGCTGATTGAGCCCGAGCGACAACAAAAGAAGATGGATTCTAAGAAAAGACATTGCCCGTTCGACTCAACAGACGTGGCTTTCTGTTGCCTGCATGGTTGATCTTTCTCCCTTTGTGTCCTTTTGTCTCCTCCCCGCTCTTCTTGTCTTTCACCCGCTTCTCTACCTGCTGTTTTTAATGGCTGAGTGCAGGCGGGGAAGAAAGAGAGAGAGAGTGTGAGTGAGACAGACAGTGAAGAAAAGAGGGATGAGGAGGATGAGGATGGAGGGGAAGGGGAGGGGAAGGAGGGCTCCCGTCTCCAGGCAAGGCTTTAATGAAGAGCCTTTGAAGTTTGCTGTGATTGAGCAGCACCCGTATCCTCTTCGAGAAGGGACCAGCACCTCTCCGAAGACACTCCGCCGCTTCCTCTCCCTTCCGGTTTTCCATCTCTCCCTCTTGGTTCCCTCTCTTTTTTGTCTCTGTCAATTCCATGTGAGATCTTCACCTCCTCTGTCTCCCCTATTCAAGCTGGCTTCTTTTGCCGCCTCCCCTTTCACCTCTCGTCCTCCCCTGTGATCAGGACATGGATCATGTCTCCACTTAACTAACCGTGGTGGTCCCATCCCGTTAGCTTTAGGACTTTGAAGCCCAGGACTGCGTGATGGGTGGGTGGGAAGAAGAAGAAATGAGTGTGTGCGGCGTTTGTTGCGCTTGCATGTGTGTATGGCTGAACACACATTGAAGAAACACACGTGCACGCACGCGGCATTCAGGAAGAGATAGTGATTCCCCCTCCCAATCATCCCGCGGCTCTGATACCACTCTGTTATCTCAACAAAGTGGCTCCGTGGGCAATTTCGCCTGCTGTCCACCCATCAATCCAAACCCTCCCACGCTCCCTCCTCTTCCTCCTGCAGGTCATCCTCGTCTCTTGCTTTCTTCTTTGCAGTGGATCTCCATTTACCCCTCCCCCCCAGCTAATTGATCTACACTCCGTATACAGTCTTTGACTCCGGCCCGAAGCAGTATTTTAAGGCCTTGTGTTATCAAAAGGAATACTGTGCCGCACACGGTTTGCGTTTGAACCGGGGGGAAGTGAACTTCAGATTGTAATACTTTGAGAGTGATGAAGGCGACCATCACGTGTTGTGTGTAGCAGCCATTTAAAGGACCAGTAGGCAGGGTTTAGTCCATGTAGCACACATAAAACACATATACAGTTAACGGTAAGTAACATAAACTATGTGGCCAGACATGTGGGGGTGTTTTTCATTGTTTTTACAGTGTGATCGATGTGTCCGACAATAATTTTGGAAAAGGCTTTCCTGTTTCAACCCAACGATACACCTGTGAGTAAAGTGAAGTCTAAATAGGAATCGCAAGTCCCATTCGCAACATATAATTTGCCCCTACCGATTCTTGTTGGTGTACGAGGGGTAGGGAAAGTGTTAGTGTCGGTTGCTAATCAGCTAGCTAGCTAACGTTGCATTGTTATTGCTGATTTGTGCAAGACAGTCCCGCATTATGACGGACTTCAATGTTGCATCCCCCCACCCTTTGATGACATATGATGTCTGAAATCTAAAGTCCAACGGTGAAGTAGTTGCACTTTGAACCCCTCCTCAAACATCAATGTGGACTGGCAGGGAACTGTAGGAGCACGGGTTGCTAAAGTTAGCCAATAAAGCGACGCTAGTGGCCAGGTAAGCGATTTTCTTTTTTAATTTAATAACTTGACTGTTAGCTTGAAGTTGTGAACGATTTGGAGGCTTCCATGCTATTCCAATTCTATCAGATAAACGGCAAATGGTATTGCGATAATACAAGAATTGCCACAGTAGCGCAAGAGACAGGCAGCTGTGGCTCAGGGGTAGAGCAAGCGTCTTGTTATTGGATTCCTGCATGTTGAAGTGTCCTTGGGCAAGATACTGAACCCCAAATTGCTCCTGATGTGCTGGTCGGCACCTTGCGTGGCAGCCACTGCCATCAGTGTATGAATTACTGTAAATTGCTTTGGACAAAAGCGTCTAATAAATCCCCTAACTGTAAATGCAAAGACGTAACGTAAGAGAAATCGCCACAGCTGAAGACGGCATATTGGAAATGTCTGGTCCTGTCTGTTCACATAAATGACAACTGAGTATGTATGAGGGTTTTGAAGGGTCGTCTTATTTCATAGCTGGAGATTTCAACAACTATTCCTTGTAACGAGGGGTAGGGGAAATGGGATTGAGCCAAACTACTGTGTAATCTATTACAATAAATATCTAATCTGCGTTAATATTTGTCAGTAATGCCGTTAGATGGTACAGTCATCTCAAACTTAAACTGCCCAACTGACCAGTGATGCAGAAAACCGCAGACTTGAGGTTCACTGTGATGGATGACACAACAACAAGGAAGTCTGGAGGAACTGCAATCTCATTTTCATACCATAGTTTGATAAATGGTAACATGTTCAGTAAATGTGTGGGAGGAACAAGTGCAGTATTTCCCTGTGAAATGTAGTGAAGTAAAAGTATGATGGGGAAGAAAGTGGAAAGCATCTGAAGCTACAAAGTTAAATACAAGCGTGCTTCACATCGATAAGTTCGGCGCTGTGACTTTAGTTGTACCACGGCAGCAGCAGACGGTGCCGCTGTGTTTGTTGGGGCCGAGGCTGGCATGCGTGAACTTGACTCTGGATTTCATGGAGCGGACAGGAGGCCGGGGACGGTCAGTCAGCCACTGGCGAGCTTAGTCTGTGTGATTACAGCCCCCCTCTCATCCCGGCCTTGTTTTTGCGGCGTGGCCAGCGAGAGATTAATGGGTTGAAAGAAAACATTAGCGCAGCGCTATGGTTCGCGCTCACCTCTCTGCTTCTGCCTGCTCGAGCGTTTCGCTCTCACCCTTTCCCCCCCTCTCTCTCGCTCTGTCTAATTTTTTCACACCGACTCCAGACGTGTAGTCGTCTTTCGGCGTACAGGAGGTCTTCAAAGGACATCTCAGTCACACACACTGCAGGTCTTTTTTTTTTACTTAATACGATGCTAATCCGGCTTTTTGACACGGAACTTTGCACGCATACTGAAACTTTTGCAACCGATAGTCGACCTGAAAAACAAATCTGTCTTTGCTCCCTGCAGAAAAACAAAAAAATCAATAAAGGAACAAAGCTCTTTGTACTTGAGTATCTGTTATTTATAAAAATGACACCAATTTGAGGCATTATTCGGCTATTATTGGTGTAACCGCTGCCTCAAATGTCTCTGATCATGAGACGCCAGTCAGTAATAACCTAAATTGCAAAAAACAACAGCGAGTAAAAAAAAAAGAAAAACTGGCTGGAGCAAAAGATTTGTGTGACGCTTTTCTTTTCTGTGTGCTCCCTCTCTTCTTCTCTATCAGCTGCTCATCGAGACAGTTGTCTGAGTTTTTTTTTATTTTCCGAGTCCCGCCTCGCCGCCTCATGCCTGGAGAACAACTTTGATTGTTAACCCATAAATGATTCACTGAGTCATATTTTTAGGCCGCAGCCATTTTAAATGATGTGTTTATCGAGCGAGCTGTGGGGAACGTGTCCGCAGCGGAGCTGGCGTGAATATCTCCGCCGATGAGATTTGAATTTTGCTTTAAAACATTTATTTTACTGCCTCGCTTTTGTGGATTTATAATCCTCTAGGAGGCAGGAGGGGTTTGAAATAAGGGATTTGAATGTTAATATTGTTTATTAAATATTGATCTGAGCTGGATTTTGTTGAAACTGTAGTTGATGGAAGTCTTACGGGAGGAGATTTAAAATTAAAATCTTTTTTTTTTTGCTAAGAAATCAGTTTTTTCGTTTTTTGTTTTTTTTTAGTATGCACTTCAAGAATAAAGTCGAAATGTCGGGAATAAAGTCGACTCTTCTGTTCCCTCAAGTCCAGTTAGGGGAGCGACTGACAGCTACGCGAGCTGCCCGAGCATCCGATCATTACTACATCCTTTCCATTTCAGCGTGCACGAAGGCGGCCACCTCTTCCACGCTTGTGCGGTTTTTCCTTCTGAACAGACGAAGTTTTCGGCACAATCTCTTCGGAGTCCCAATACTGACAACTACACTACTTTCATCTTGAATCTTGAAATGTCAACTTTATTGTCGACATTTTGAGTTAATACACAAAATTGTATTTCGACTTAATTCTCGACATTTCTACTTTTTTTCTTGAAGGGCACAATGAAAATAAAACATGACATTTTTTCTTCTCACCGCTGGCCCTAATACACTTCCGTAGAAAGGGGCTCAGAGTTGAATAGATTTTTTTTACCCTCCCCTACTGTGAATCATTTTCTGTTTGGTAAGGTTTAGGCAACAAAACAACTTAGTGAGGTTGAGAAAAAGATCGGAGTAAGCTAAGTAAACTTTGCGTAATGTGCATGACGTATGTTCGTCACGCAAGTAAAAGAATGTCTCCGGATTGAAAGACATGTCCACTCCAGCCTCCTCCAATCCGCGGCCCTTCTGGCTCTCATACTACATCCCCTGACTTCTTCCTTTGCTCACGTTATAATATCTACAACCACTAGGGGTCACTGCCTAACATAAAGACAACCTATACAGGCAGTTTTTCTGATACAAACTATTGGCACAACACTTCCTTCCAAATACTGAGCGCTGTAACATAACCGCGTTTCCTCCCCAGCACAAAAAAAAGGGGGAAATGCTTCATATCAACACTGACTGGCTTTACAGTATGACAAACACAACGTCACAGCACATTTTTGACTTCGCTTCCTCGATCTTGGCGGGAACTACCACTCGGAAAATTGATGATTTACGGGTGAAATCTACAAAGGGCAAGACAAACTCGGGGAACAGCACTTCTCCGAAGCGCCACACAAAAGGGCCGAATGATTGAGCTGCTCCTTGTTTGGTTTCCCACCCTGGAGCCAGTATGTGGGCAATAATGAGCCTGTCACCAGAACTATGGACCACACTGGAGTCAGACGTCAAAGAGAGGACTTCCAGCACAAACAACACAATTACATAGCCCGCACGCGCACGCACAGGCACGCGCACACGCACGCACTCCTGACATGTGTCGACCTGTTAGTGGAAGCCATCCAGTCACCTTTTCTTTTTCTTTTTTTTCTTTTTTTACAGTGAATGGATGTCCGGGTGAGAAAAAGGGAAGGATTCATAATAGATGGAGAGGTGGATTTTCCTGTTAACGGCTTTGCATACACACTCAGACAAAAGGCAGATGTTACTTTGGAAGCAGGGAAGCAGCCTTTTGTGTGTCTTTTTAAAGAACTCGGGGGAAGTTCTCAGTGTCAATGGCTTTATGTCGCAATGAGCGATTGATGATTAGTGTGACAGGGAGGGTTAGTGAACCTCTCGTGTGCAAACAGAAGCTGTGGCTTTTAGCTCTTCCGTGTCCTGAGATATGATTTTGAAAGTTTAGAGCATCAACATGCAACATTTTTTTTTTTTTTTTACAGGTTTCCCCCCAAAGCATTACCTCAGACTGAGCGTGTGTGCGAGCCCTTAAGAGCTGCTCATCATCCAGTTTTCATGATGCTAAAGAGGTCGCTAAATACACTTTTGGTGTAATCCTTTTGCTGTATGCAAACGCTGCAAACGACACAGAGATTTGTTTTTTTTTTAATGTTTGAAAGCGTTCTGGAGTCTGAGCTTGGAGCCTGCTGCTCTCTATGGGAGATGTTAATAAAGTAAACTTTGGTCTATTTAGCTGCTTATCGCACTTACATCTTGTTTTTCTGCATTCTGTATTCCCATTTTAAATTTTAATGATGTCTCCGATGTCACTTCAGAAAAGCGGGATTCTCATGAATAAGGTTCATGTTGCGACCCCCCTTCCACTTAGTATCTGAAAAATCGTTTCTGTCCGTCTAACTGGTCTAAATACTTCAATACTCCGGAGCCTCAGCTGTTTGTTGCGATGCCATTTCACACCAATCAAACAGTCTCCAAACACTGACTTCAAAAATCACCTCGAAATGGAAAGTTAAGAGGATATCAGCTGTAATTTGGAGACACTCTTAGTACCGTTATCTTTAAAAGTGGCGAGACGTCTTCAAACATGCAAGAAATATCCGGAATATCGTGAGAAAAGCAAAAGGGAGTTAATTTTTGTTGTAAGCTAGGGGAGATGAAGACAGATCTGGTTTGGTAATCTTCTCTGGAGCTCCACCGGAGCAGCACTGCAGGCTGTCGGAAAAGGTTACACCACGTATGAGATGTCGAAATGCTAATTACAGGGACTGCATCACTCAAGGGGAGCAACTGATGGTCACAGGCAACAGGCGAGGAACCAAGGCTAAATGGCACGTAGACGAAACGAATGAGCTTACCGCTGATACTGGGCCTGCACGAGCTGAATTGCGATGGTTGCACGAACTCTTACGCATGCCGTCCGGGTAACTGTCAGTTTGGAGGCATGGCAAACTGACCAAACTTAATCAAACGTCTACAAACAAAGATTGAACATTAATCTTGGAATAAACATCTCCAGACAACCATGAGACACCAAACACAACATCTGTGTGAGATGATTGATTGATTGGTGTGTCACGGGCACCAATCAGACAAAATGCTTTGTTGTCGCAGGTAAAGACGCGTCGCAGACTTCAGACACTGAATCCATCAAGTGTCATCAAGAGTTTGTTTTGTATGTGGATGGAGACAAAAGGAATCGTCAGCGTGTCAAGCTAAGGATTCATTCACTGGAAACCTACAGTATGTTTTCTGCTATATAGAGATATACACCGATCAGCCACAACATTAAAACCACTGACAGGTGACGTGAATAACTCTGATCATCTCATCACAATGCGATGTTCTGCTGGGAAACCTTGGGCGCTGGCATTCATGCGAATGCCACTTGACGCACACCACCCATCCAAACACTGTTGTGGACCAAATACACCCCCCTCATCACAACAACACTACCCGATGGCAGTGGCCCCCCAGCAGGACAATGTGCCCCGACACACCTCAAACACTGCTCAGGAACAGCTTGAGGAACACAATAAAGGGCCCAAAGTGTTGACCAGGCCTCTAAATTCTCCAGATCCCAATCTGATCGAGCATCTGTAGGACTTGCTGGAGCAGGTCTGATCCATGGAGGCCCCACCCCCAACATACAGGACCCAAGGGATCCACTATAAAACGCCCTGGTGCCAGACACCACAGGACACCTTCAGAGGTCTGAAGTCCATGTGTTGACAGGTCAGAGCTGTTTTGGCTGCACAAGGGGAACCTTCACAATGTCAGGCAGGTGGTCATAATGTCATGCCTGATCGGTGTATAAATATTATAATACAGTTGTTGGGAGTTCCAACATTTGCGTTCCACGTGCTTCCACGCTGTGAGTCATATAATGTTTTCTCTGGGAAAAATGAACGTTCCCTTCTTTTACTCCTCACACTGACATGTAAACCGTCATCTTTGTGTGTTTTAATTTAGTTTTTTTTCTACGTTTTCTCTTTTAGACAGCATCTGATTCTACATCAAACTCAACTTAGCAGATAAAAGACGTAGACTTAAATATGAGCAAAAATAAAACACACATTTTAGTGACATGTCAATTCCGTTTTCTTTCCCTGGAATGTCTCCTCAGACGACCCCTTCGCCTCCTGTGAGTGGACGGGAAGCACTCGTTAAATTGCACGTCATGAATTTTGATGCTTCTTGGCGAAACAAGGTCGGTAAGATGGATCATCTTAGATCAGAGATAAGAGAACGAAAATGAGGCCCCATGTCAGAGATGAAGAGAGAGGAAAAAAGCAATGATAGTGGCTGAGCAGCGTCATCTGAGGAACCACACACACACACACACACTTTCCACACACACAGGCTGAGCTGTTTTCCTGTTTTGACTTATTGCTTTGCGATGCACTTTTCACCTCCGAAACATCATGAAAAATAAATACGTCCACCTCTTGTGCAAGCCCGAGACTGCTGATAATCCGGAGAGCTGAAGATGGTCTCTGCTCATTTCTCTCCTCATCTCCAGCTTTTTTTTCTTCTTCCCCGCAACAATTACTTTGATGAGCAGCAGTTGTTCCACGCGATGACACGTTTCATAAAGAAGAGGAATGAGAGTTGAATGCGCTCCTGGCTTCTCTATTGCTAGTTATTCGGATATGTCATAGAGTTCACACGCTCTTTAATGGCACTTTTCTGTGTTTTCAGGTACCGAGCGCTCCTCTATTTATGATAATGCATTTCCGAGCTCCCCGGTTCTCTTATTACCCGAAGCCAGTGGTAACGACTGACACTAAATCACATTTGTAGTGCGGCAAAAGAGTGGGTGTTAGAATGTGAATAATCTTTTATTCCTCTACTTCAGAGAAAATATGAATATATTTTTACTTTTTTGCTTCACGGGGAACATCATATGATCTTCCGATGCTCTGCTTTGTATCTTCCGCCTGCCTTCCTCTATACCTTCTTGACATTAGTTGTAAAAAAAAAAAAATCAAGGCAGAGTAACAAAGCCTAACGCTCATCGCATGAATCTATATTAGGATGCCAAGACGTCGAAAGAAACGTTCAGACCTCTCGCTCGTGATCTCAGCCGCGTATTGGCAGTACGCTTAAAGATTTACATACAAATCCAGGATCGTTCGCCGAGCATTAGAGTCACAGGTTTCATTTTTTATCAACTCATAACGTTTGAGGAACGCCAACCATAGACAGATAAGGAAAGTAATAACGTTATATTATCTGTAAATAGAAAGCCGTCTTTGATGCATGTTGCCTGAGCTGTCAGGGCGAGGGGAGCTACGGGTGCGTTATCACGGTGTTAATAATTCGGAGATTGTAGCCGCTTCTTCACCAGCAGTGTTCACGATACTGAGGTTAAGGTTACTTTATAGTCTCCCGCGGGAAAAACTTGTCTTGATTAAAGGAACTGCTGCATTAAACCAGACGTTTACAGTAGAAACACATCAGAGCACATGTGTGAAGAAGTGCCTGGAGATAAAAACGACCGAGCGAGTCGATCACAAAGTCAGGCACTCTGTTCAGAACATACACATCTTTGTACATAAATAAAACACGACACACTCCGCATGCTTACGGACGAACAGCTTTAGGAAGAACCTTCACTCGTCTTAGATCTGAGTTACCTCTTCCGTCTGCCCTCCAGGACCTGCCCGTTAATAAGTTAAACTGGCAGTGGGACCAATTAATGTTTATGACCCTGTACTTCCGTCCAGAATTAATCGCCGCATACTCAAAGTTTAACACACAGGAAGGGTCAGATAGGAACCCTGTTGGGGTTGAGGAGTGAAGCTCCCATGATCTTCCCTGCCATCGTAACTAGATAACTGGGCTTTAGACTTGACCGGTTTCCAAACCAGCTTATAATAATCTGTTTATTTAGATCGGTACCACTACCGAGGTAGAAGAGATCAGGTTTCGTAAACTGGTTCCTTTCAAGATTCTTGGAGCGTGGTGATTTCTTTAGAGGACCAGCCTCGGTTTCCACCAGTTTTTTATGGGGAACCATGATATTCGAGGATGTGCCGTCAATGGAGAGCACTGCACCTGCCCACTTTGGTTCGCATCTGAAGTCAAAAGGAAAACCCTGTTATTTTTTGGTTCCAGCTGGTTCTGAACAGATTTATTTGGTTTTTGCTCCAAGTGGTTCAACACTGGTCGAAGAGGGTTGGCTTGAAAACCAAAACAATGACCTGAAAGACAGTAGAATTCTCTGTAGAGTTGAGGGGAACCCTCGCGGTAGGCAGTTGGTTAGGTTAAGGGAAGAAAACTACTTAGGTTAGGTTCAGGAAAACATTGTGGTTTGGGTTGAAATCACTCCATTACTTCTGTAACGACCTACATGACCTAAGTAACTTACTAACCTTACCTTTTGTAGGTGACGCTAATTCATAAAATTAGTAAGTTGATAGAACTTCTCATTATCATTGGTCTCCTGAGTGAAGTTCCTGTGCTTGTTTAACCTGGTGTCCATCCCCAACCTCCTCACTTCCTCCTTTGAAGATGCAATGATTACTAAAGCCGCCTAACAACATACACAAATATAGGCTCAACATAGCTTGTTTCAACCAACATGGAACCAGCTTTGTTGCGGTTCCATGTTGAACAGTTGAAACAAGCGTTTTGACCAAGAATAAGTTGGTTCGGATCTTAAAAAGTTGGTTCCCAGCTGAAACTAAGAATAACAGGTTTTCATTGGCTTTAAGTGTGAACCAGAGCCGGCCCGTGTAATTTCCTACGTTGATGACACATCCTTGATTACAATGGTTCTGTCAAAACTGGTTGAAAACACGGGCTGGTCGGCGCCAGTATTACAAGAATCTTCAATGGAACGAGCTCACGAACCTGAACTAACTTGGTGGGAAAACCTCTACAGTGCCATTTTTTGCTACAGAAGGCAGCTGTTCTCAGCAAAAAAAAAAAAGAAACCTCTTAAAGAATCCACTATGAGCTACTTGCCCCTCACCAAACAGCAGACAGACAGAGTTGGCCAGTGGGTGAACATTAGAGAGCACTTAGCAGCTGAGAAGCCAGACAATTCCCGCAGGAGGACGGAACGGAGCTAAAAGAAGAGCGAATACTTAACTTTGTGTCACTTTTTGCTTCGTTAGCCTTTTTCTGTCTCCTAGAAGTTTTTTTGCAATTCATATCCACAATGTTTTTTTCCAGGGTTGAATGGAGTTACTGTGGCGCTGAAGTCACTGCTGAGCTCCACCTCTCTGTTTATGCTCACAAATGTTATGTTTGGGCCTCGTCACAGATTACACTTTGTTTTTAGTCGAGAACTGCTAAAGTGGTTACGTTCTGTCCTTGACTCCACCCTGAGCCATAGCACCAAATCGCCCCAGGCCCCCGACCCCAACCGCCCTCACACCCATCTAACTATACCCTTCTTAAAGAAAATTGCATTTCTTGCAAACACACTTAGAGGAAAAACACTCCCTTGTAAAGTTCTAGTGGTTGCATGCAACTGCTTATAAAAACAGATAGTGGCCCATTAGCAGCAAATTAGGCTTTTACACAGTGTTATGAAAGGGGCGGCTGAGCAACCATTACGGCAAATGGTGGCCATAGAACACAGTGGTGTTTATATTGAAATTGGTTTCCTTTAAGTCCACTCCTCTTCACCTTCATCTCCTCGCTCTCTGGTGCCATCTCCATGGTTTCTGATTGATATTCACCTCGTGATCTTGACTTCCCACCCTTGACTGGTCCAACCTATACACATGGGGAGAACCTTGTAGCTATAACATGCTATCAAACTGCGCCCATGGATATTCAAATATTGTGTGGGTGTACATCCGAGTCCACAGGAGAGATAGATGCAGAAGGTTTGCTGAGTTTTATGAAACCACAGTGCAGGAATCATAATCTCACCACGTAATATTTGTATACTGTTTGTTCCCAAACTTCTTATTAAAGTTCATAAGATTGCTTTACTTTGTCTTTTTTCTGGTTTATTTCACTCAATGCTTTTCCAACTTAATTATTCAATTGTTGATTTGTATTGGAAAAGTGATATTTGCACACCGGACTGTCTCAGACAGGAATGTGGGGTGGTAAGTGATGAGACAAAGTATATATAAAGGGCTAATCGAGGGTTATCGAGTGGTATAAAGGGATGGATAGTGGGGTTAAGGGTATTAAAGACTGAGAGTGGGGGTACAGAGGGATATATGGGGCTGATAGAGGGTTAGAGAAGGGTGTAATTGGCTGAGGGAGGGGTATAGAGTGGAATAAAGGGTTGATAGAGGGCTGAAGAGGGGTATTATGGGCTGAAAGTGGGGTACAGAGGGGTACTTAAGGGCCAGTGGAGGTTTATAGAGGGGTACAGTATAAAGGACTGATAGAGGGTTATAGAAGACAGCTTTTGTTGCTCTATCGAGCTTAATAGAAACTTTATTTGCACCTATTTAGCAGTTAATTAGTGTTTTAAGCTTGTGGATATGAGGCCTTTACCTTTACTTTTTGTAATTTACTGGAAATACCAATAATAAAGTCCTGATTTGACTTTTCTCCACTTTTAAAAGAGTACATTGTTATTATCCTTCCAAATTTCAGTCCTGGTTGATTTCCTGGTTGAACACCTGTTGTTACCGGTGGCGAATGGGATCTCACGCTGCAGGTCCCAGACACGTGTTATCACTGAGATTAAATTACAAACATTAACGCTGGATTACATGCTGCATCTTTCTCCCGTGAATCCCCTTGTGCTCGCGGAGGCAGTATGCACCTCCCGCAGGAATGGCTGACTCCGTCGCAAGCAGTGAAAACTACTCTGTTGATGGGTAATTACTAGACGTAAACACACTGAGCGGTTATTGCTGGCCAAAAAAGGCGTAAAAATTCTTCGACAACTGGATTTTATCTCATTAAAGATTGAAGGGTTAGAACATTAGTGGCTCGGCAACAAAAGACTTGACAAGGCGGATGAGTAAAATGAGAAGAAATCTGCATATCTTCCCCCGACTCCTCTTGCCACGGGTGCTTTGATCTCGTCGAACAAACACAGCCTTCAACACGTTTGCTTTCAAAGAAACCCCTGGTGTCGGAACACCAATACGGCTGCACTTTAACCTTCAATCCAGTATTAACACACCAACAAACCAGCAGGATCAAAGTGCTCCCTGCGTGTTGTCTCTTCATAACAAACCGAGAAATAGGACTGCATATTTATCAGTCTGCGTAATTTGGCTTCAGCTGTTATCTTGTTGCATCTTTTGGTCAACGTACCTGCTGTTTTTTGTTTTTCCTATCCAGACTACCTTGTGCATTTCAACCGACCGTCTGGGGCTCACTGCTGAGAGTCAGACCACGTATATAAACCCCAAAAAACGCGGTTCTATTGTTGTGTGGTAAACTGCCCAGGCAGCAGAAAGCCTCCTTTGTTCCTCCTCTAGACAAGAGACGTCGGCGCGCCGTCACTTGAAATGCTCCTCGTCTGGGCCGCACACCCGAAAGACCCTAATAAAGCTCTCAGGTTCTGTATCACACCCAATCAACATACCACGAGGACGTGCTTCAGACACACTCGTGCGGCGCGGAGGACGGAGGATGAGTCTGGCTTTCTGCTTTCCAGTCTAAAAGGGAGATTCCACACAAATGAATCCTCTTTCATCTGTGTTTTGCGTCAGCTTTCTTTGTGAATGCAGAGTGAGATTACAGTCGCGGGTGGGGGGAAAAAAAGTGCTGTAAGCTACATGCATGACACACCCCTGTGGTAAATGCTGTAGGTATATTTACTGGCAGAGGAGTGTCATGATGGTTTGTGGTAGAGCCGGTGTCAGGCTGAGCACCAGTTTACGTGATCTATCTGCGTACTTTCACATAAAGCACAGCTGTGTTGTCACACGGGGGTAATAGGGAAGACTTCAAGTGTGTAATTGAGAATCGCTGGTATTCATGACGGGACGCAGGGATGGGATACACATTAATCAAGATAAACATACAGTGCGAACACACACACACACACACAAGCACAGCCTGGTTTATGAAGACACACATAGATCTCTTTGGACTCTCGGCAGCATTTTTTAATCACTGCTGTGTGACGGGAAGTGCTAGGGGCAGCAGATTTGTGACATGTGTTATGTCACGCGGAGACACTTTCTAATGACGACGGATGTGATCGCGCTTCGGATTAAATGGGAATACACAGCACTACTAAAGTCTGACATCACCAAAAATCACATCCGAGAGATTATTTTTACATTCAGGTAACAATACCAGATGTCCTACCAAAGCAGAAAAGGCACTTTTTTTCGTTTAAAGACAGCTTTTATGAGCCCGTTTGAGTCTTTTTTAATGTATTTCTCGGTTGACAGGATGACAAATCTCCACCGCAGCCGCATCAGAGCATGTGGCACAAAATACTGCAGTGTACAACTATCGAAGGAGTGTGAAAGGTCAAGTTTCAGTTTCTCAGAATAGAAGAGCGTCACCGTTTCAAACAATTACCTAAGAGGAAGTGCATCATGTATAGAAGCAGCGGAAACCGAAATCATATATATATATAGTGTTTTAAGGAAGGAGGAGGTTAAGCTGGCTGTACTTACACCCACATTTTAGAGGCAGTCAGCTCCCACCCCGTCTCTGGGGACTCTTAACACTCGTTCTAGGAAATGTGGCTTAATGTAACTTTAAGTAGAAGTAGATGAGGTGGGTTTGAGGGAATGTGGGTACACCAATAAACAGTCACTTCATCGCACGAGTCCCAAAATAAGTCCTGGGCCACACTAAGTATCTCAAAATTGCAGATATATCAAATGGTAGCGTAGGTGTACCTGACTGTAGAATGTAATGTAATAGAAGTGTAATACAGAAGTTAGAAAAAGAATATATAGAGTCACATCCAGGTGGTTACCTCTGGGGCTGAAAGAGGAAGCCAATGTGGAAATACCAAAAACTGCAGCCTGGTACAAAAAGTTTTGGTCTCTATAGCAAATTTTCCCATTTCTGACAACTTTACTGGGGTTGAATTTTAATGTAACTCACTCGATTAAATTAGATTAAGGACTAACAGACCAGAGTGGAGGGAAAGATATCAATGTTTTGGATTGACATGCAACCCAGAGCTTCTGGAGGAATAAACAGCGGGAATCTGTGTTTTTTTAAACTTTGCACAGTAAGGTTTTCTGTCTGTTTGGGTCAAATGAACCCACGGTCAAACTCACACAAGTAACTCGAATTAACACAAATTAACCCAAGACCAAACTCACCAAATAACATGAGGTGAGATTTGCAAATTGTTATGTGCAGACACTGATAGCTTGTTAGCCTTAGCTAGCTTGCCAGCTACCAGCTTGGTGGGCTTGCTTCAGATTTACCCACACTCCTCCTCGCTTTTGGTTAGTCAGGAGTTATGCGGAGTCAGTGACCGCTATGACCTTCGTTTTAGCTCCCTCAGAAACCTGTGGGTGATGTCGTGGTGGCTCTGTCCGCTATTTTTTACAGTGCACAGTCATACCAGACCAAGCGAGAGTGGAAGAGCGAGGCTTTAAAATGAATGTCAAGGATGCATTTTATTGCAATTCAACTTTGCATTTCAATGAGAAACACTGAGTAAGAACCTCTTCAAAAAGGCACACTGTCTAGCAAAACGCTAACCTTGACCGGCTCCAGCTCCGAACACAATGGCTGTGCATTGCGGCCGGCATTAAATAATGAAGCAGCGCTCGTGTAGTCAGACATTTTAATTGGATAAATACAGGTTAGGTGTACCATTTTTCCAATGTCAGCATGCTGCCATTTCCAGTCCAGCACTTGGCGGTTGGCTTTCTCACTTTCACATCTTTGTTTTTACAACTAAAGGCCAAGCATGTGGAGTCCTTCTGCTTTAAAACTCTGCAAGAAATCTGACTTAGTTTGAGTCCTGACGGCCCCTTTGGATTCAAACGAAACAGAAAAAAAGGAAATAAAGTAAAGACTCAGCTGTAAGTGTGCTGATTTACTTGTACTGACAGTGACAGCGACAACGCTTTGTTGCTGAACTTTTGTACAACACTTTATTTTTTTCTTCTTTTAAAAAAAGGGGCTTCATCTGGACTTCTGGAAAAGGATGGATTTTTAGCAGTGCCATAAAAAGCCGCTGAAGCAAAGCATCGTGGTTGCTAAGTGGGTTAAGGAGCAAACCGTGTATCTGCAATGTTAAATTCATTAAAAAATAAAGTGGAAAAAAAGGCAGCTGGAGCCAAAAATAAACGGTATCCCCAGGAGGGTAGCTTTTACCCATGCTGCCGCCAATAGGGAGTGACGGGTGGGGATGGTGACACCGTCAGTTCAAACCAGTTCTTATTGAGGTATAACAAGACACCGAATGCAGGATGAATAATGTCTTCCGGTTATACATCATGAAAACTTTGGAAACATTGGGGAAATATGACTGCTGTATATGATAAACTAACATTTATTGGCATAGCCGCTGCAGCTGCTTAGAACCAGCCAGCTCTGCAGGGGACAGTTGGGTGCAAAGGAGGAAGTCGCATTGTATTCTGCTCGGATCCACAGACATCTACCAATGGAAGGAGAGCTCAAACTTTTTGGATTAAGAAGTGGATTTATCTTCACTCCTATTTATTAACCTGACTGCAGCAGCGATCCACGAATGTGACCTCCGTTGTCGGGTGTTCATGTGCTGTAAAGCTGACTGCCGACTGGATGTACATCTGTAATCTGACTGTTGAACGCAAATAATCCCACTGTCAAACTCGCTCTGCTGGTCGTGGATAAACCATCAAACAACTACCTTGCTGATGAAAACATATCCGACGTGGCACCAACGTTTCGAAGTTTTCAAAGTTTTATTTTCACCAGCTTTTCTATCAAATGAAACGCACCCTTGAGATACCTTGTGGATTTCTCCGGCTATGAACTAAACAAACGCAATAACGCAGAGGCAGAAACACCGAGAGCACAACTGATTCGTTACTTATTAAAACAGCAAGTCAGAGATACACAGGAGGAGTCAAAGGATCATGTAGTATTTTAGTATTTCAGTCCTTACTAGAAGATGGAAAAGTGTGCTTGGTGTGCCAGCAGGATGCAGCTGATGCTGCACGTACACACACACACACACACAGTCCGCAGATGAACAACAAAGATACTCAATCAAAACATTCACGCGCACGCTCCCAACCTCTCATAACCCCTCGCCTAGCTCAATTCCACCCACACACGCAGTTAGACAGCAGCAGGCGTGATTAGAGCAGGATGTGTGTGGCTGAGCCCAGCTGTGGCGAGCCAGCCAGTGGATGTGGTGTATCAGTCTCTCGGCCCCGCTAAATGAAAACTAAATGAAAGGCTCTCAGATGGTGTGAGCGTTGCGTAAGCGAGGCACCGAGCAAGGTCCCGGGATAAGCTGATTACGTGGCAGACTCATATTCATTTCAACATCCCTTAAAGAAGCGAGCGGCGTGGCTTAGCGAGACCCCGTCTCTCTCCGCTCCGGCACCCAATCTGCTCCTCTCCTCCCTGTGTTCCATATCTTCTTCTGTTTATTCTCTGTTTTGCTGTTAGTGTGTGTGTGTGTGTGTGTGTGGGGTCAGTGTGTGTCCATGTGTGTGTGTGCTGCGAATGATCTCTCACGTGCTTCCCCCTGACCGCAGAGGCAACTGCTGGAGCTGCTCCTGATAGCTGTGGCAAAAAAACATGTGCCCCTTGCAAAACACACACACACACACACGTGGTTGTGCATATATGCTCTTGCACACACACACACACATACGAACATAAGCACAATACTTCACATAGCTTAGCTTAATGAAATGTACACATCGAGGCTTAGCAGCTGCGAAGGTGAAAGCGACGGGACAGCTGGGGGTGTTATCCAATTGTTAGCGTATGTCCCGTGTGTCACCTCGTACACGCTCGGTTGTCGGTTGGTTTAACGGTAGCCGCGCCGTCAGCGGGTCAGAGTTGACAGCGTAGGAAAGTGCCAGAGCTCAAGGTGACTCGGTAATAGCTGTTTTTCCCTCCACGTGAAGAGGGAGAAGGGCGACGGGGGCCGACGGGAGAGCGAGGCAGCGGCTGGGAAATGATCTTCAACAGGTGGCAACGCTTCGTCCGTGCTCCGCTCTCATTATGGGATATGCCTGTGTCATGTATGTCATGTGTATCCCCCGTGCGTGCGTGTGTAATACAGGGTCTGTTATTGTACGGCTAATCCTCCCCCCGAGGCCACGGCGTGTTAGCGGAACAACTGCGCTCACCATGTGACGGACTCAGGACCGAGGGGAACACCAGCGCTTCCTGGTTTACATTTAAATCACAGAGGATAGCGGAGGAACAATGCCTCCATTCTGAGCACAAGGGGGAAAAAATTGCCCTCATGAGCAGTTGGCCTCACTAAACGGACCACCGGTTAAAGTGATTCCGGCACAATCGCCAGAATAAATGTTGGCAATGCATGTTTCAGTTTTCTCCCTTTATGTTGGGACGGCGATGTGCTTTGACTGTGGTTGTGTTTAGGCACAAAAAACACTAAGAAAACACCACGTTTTGGCTTAAAATACCTGTTTTGGTTGACACTAACACAGCTGGATACGTCCCAGCTTCCTGTCAGGAGTATCGAGTTTTGGTCGCCATTAACACGACTGTAAATTGCCCCCAGGTCTCCTTAAAAACATCCAGTGGTGTCACACTTACAAACGTTGAAACACAGTCTTGAACTGTGGTCACTGGCTTCTCAGCACCACCACCATCGCCTTCTCCTCCCCATATGGAAGTCAGCTCATAAACATATATTGTGAATGTGATATGACCCGTTTTGTGGAAATGCCAGTGTAGTTCGAGGCCTACGACGTATACAAACGTGAACATTTAAGTGGATTCCAGGAATATTAACTACCAACATTTTGTCCTGGCTGAATGTGCGCACATCGCATCCAAAAATAATGTTTGTAGCCATTTCTTTTATATGTTCATTTTTCCGCTCGAGCCGGTTGTTATTTAACAACAACACTCTCATTGTGCTTTTAAGCCGATTCCCTCGGCAGCAATTCATATCTATAATAGAAAAAGAGAAGCACCATCATCCCTGCAGCATGACATCCTGCAAACCTCAATTTATTTCAAGCATTATGGTTACGGTATAGTGAGCAGGATGCTTATAATAATGCAGTTCCTCCGCAGCTGCACCGCCACACCCTCCTGTGCAGAGTGATTGGACATAAAGCTCAGAATAGAAGAGAACTGAGCTCTATTTTCCCGCAGATCGACACAATAAACACACAGGAACGTTGAAAATAATAGACATAACGCAATACAACTTGCAGTCAAATTCCCAGTGATGAATCAGTATACGTGGGAAAGTTTGATAGCGCTCATTGTTCATTATTCTGATTGCATACGGTACAAAGCACAGGCACTAAATGCATCACTTCTCAGGGGATTGTTCGCCTAGTGAAGCCACGGTAAAGGAAGAAAGTAGAGATAACGCAGGTAACAGGGAATGCAAAAACACAAATGACCCACATTGCTCTGCGGCAGTCCTGGATGTTGTCGTGACGCTGGGGAACTCCATTGTGTATTAAAAAACAGCAGCAGTTCACAACAAGATGCAAAATGACACACTTCTACATCAGTGTTTGGACGCCCTGATTGGTCAAAAAAGCTCAAATGCTTTTCAACTCTTAAATTTGTGCTTTTGTAAAGGGAGTCTGGTGTATTACTATTTGGGTCTTAACGTGTACCTTTTGACTGTAACCTTGTACGAACCAAATTAATTGGTACGTTTTTTTTTACTTAATAATTCATCTAATTGTGTTTATTTTTTGTTCTGTTGAGTTTCGTGTCTCTTAGTTAATTATCTGGTATTTATCGAACTTGTGAAAAAAAGTGTAAAAATGTGAAACACAATAAAAACTGTGATAAGGTGTTTACAAAAGAGGTTAAAACCCTGCTCATGTACACGTACTGTTAAGTACAGTGGGTCAAATTTTAACAAGCAAGTCGTTGTGTAAAGCAAAAAGATAATTTGCATAATCATTCATTATCATAAAAATGTTCATTTTCTCTTCCAAGTTAAATTTAGGTATTATTACCAATACGCATTATAGCCTAAAACAAGTTGTAGAAAGCTGTTATTTCCTTTGCTGTTGAATTATCTGGTTATTTTGTTATTTTTCTGACAGCTGTTACTGAGTTTTAAGTGTCAGTGTCTGTGCTCCCTTGGTCCTGTTCCTGTAAATCATCTGTACTTGTTGAATAAAGTTTTATACACATCCTGATTGTGGTGCTGGAGCTGGGAGGATATATTCCTGCTTTCCCTCCACTGCCGGTGACTGACACTGAGTGTGTGTTGTGCTGTTTTTCTACCTGTCAGCCGGCTTATTATCAGAGCAGTGACAGCGGTGTCACAGTAACTGCCCTTTACCCGCACGTACGGATCCACGCGGCCGGCAGCCTCTGTCTATTACCGCTGCACCCGGTCGAGTTCTGCGCCATCTGTGTCCATAGCAACTGGACAAAATAAGTTACTTATTATAGGACAGGGGCTCAGCTGGCAGGTGGTTTTCAATGAGATTTGTCATATCCTCTTCCAGACTGGTTTACAGCACACGAGGAGCAGGAAGTCGGAGGTTGAGGGTGTCAGTTTCAGGAAGTAAAAGTCTGTTCTTCTGTCTGAGGATTGTGTTGCTTCCTGATGCTCAGTCCTGAGAAAAGGCTCATTCTAGCCTTAAACTGTGGTTACCTAATTTTTGTACTTTGTACTTTGTTCATATGCTTTTGACAGGAGATGCAATGACAGTTTGCTTTCAAACACTATTTCTTTCCACAGGCTGGTGTCAGAATAATTTAATCCAAGGGACAAAAGAATAAACGAAGTAAGTGGACACCGTTTATGCAAATCCGACTGGTACCCAGGGTCGTAGCATAGTCGTGCAATTTCCTCCGTACAAGCAGCGTGTGTGTTCGTGCCCTGCTGCCCGGTGCAGTAGCACGCTAGCAGAAACCAGACTAATTCCTAGCCAGTGAAAGGGTTGACAGGAAATGGAACAACATGAAACAAAAATGGTCCTCGTTAGATAAATTGTCAGGAAATTCTACGCTGTGTGTGTTGTTCTGTACGAGGGCGGATATTTCACTTCCCTGTTGGAACATAACCATTTTTTCCAAGAGCAATTCCTGAAGGGGTCACCTGAGGATCTATTATAAATTTTTACCCTAAAGCAAGATGGAGGGATTTGTCACAACCTGGCAACCAAAAATGTTTTCTTATTCAGGGCTTATAATGATCTATGAAGCCGTAATTAATGATTGATTAACATTAATAAAGCAATCATTTACATCTTATGAACCATTTATTGGGTAAGGAGGACTTATGAGAAAGAGGAGGTCATTTAAGAGGATGTGAGTCTGGGTATCATTCGATTCTGATGAAAATACCGTTGAAATGCCATTTAATAAACTCTGTCCCCTAAATCGTTGTGCTCCAGTAAACTATAATCCTGAATACTCTCCTGAAATGCTCCTAAAACTCTGAGAGCATCAGCACAGGCTGCTGAAGCACGTTCAGCTTCTCCCTTCGCCCCTATTGCCTACTTTGCCTGTTTGTGTGTGCTTTGTTCTAACCATGTCAATTGAGTGACACTTCAAATGGCTTCGCAGACTCCCAGAAAGTGAAGGGAGGAGGAGGAGGAGGAGGAGGAGGAGGGATGTCGGTCGGTAGCAGCTGCGGGTGAAGATAGAGAGATAGCGTTGCAGATCGTCAAATTCCTCCCCTATCCCCCTCCGTCCTCTGAAGCACATCTGCGCCGAGGCCAGCAAGCCGGGACCCCTCAACAATGGGGGACATTCAGCGGCTCAGATAAACTCCACTCCTGCTCCCACCATGTACCACCATCACCGCTGTTATCTCGGAAAAAACCTCCCTCGCCTCCTCCTCTGCCTTCGTGCTCGCATGGTACATTTTCCCCTTCTGCCTCCTCCGTCCTCCGAATCTCAGCGCCACCTCGGTATCACCTCCGCTGCCCCCTCCCTCAACCCTTGATAAAGCACTGCCTGCTCTCCCCTTCGCCACAGTCGGCCCCTGTTATCGCCCTGCTGTTAACCTGAACCGTGAGGACGCCGCCAGATGTGACACGCAGCAGCAGCACTTTCTCTTCAATGCTGCATTCATTTTTTTCCACTGGCATTTTCTCGAGGAAGCAAATGTAACAATGTGTGATGGCTTGGTTTCTTTCTTAAACTGGCTATAATTGGTATGAACCTTTGTACCGTCTGTTCAGGTGCGGAAGTTTGCTGCTTTGGTTCCGTCTTGCCTCTTTCATGGCATCTTTTATGCCCACTTTACGCCTCCTGCCAGGCACCAAATGACAGATGGACAACGTTAGCGACTACTGGGCGAACTTTGTCAAGTATTTAGCTGCTAAAAAGCCTTGACATTTCCTATAAGAGTTAGTCGAGACCAATACCCGAGCTGGAAGATTCATGAATATTGGCCTTACATTTATCAAGTGGACTGAAGCACTTCAGTCACTTTCGTGTGACAAAATGAGTCAAGACAATTTCCAGAAGTGCTTTTTTACGCCGACAACAACCAGGTGTTCATAAAGAGACCACTGAACATCTCCGGCTGTGTTTTTGGCGACCAAAACAGGCATTTACTTTTTCCTTACCTTTACCAAGTTGTTTTTGTGGACGTAAAGTTCCAACATCAAGAGCTGTAAAGTTTCAACATATCTTGTTTGGAGAAACATACGTTGCCAGTATTTATTCTGATGATTCGGGATGAACACAAACACGGAAGGATTTAGATCATCAAATCTATCACGAATAAACCACAACAATCTCGTAAGTATCGTGTAACTTCATGAGTTAAATTGAGTGAAAACATAATGATCAACTCGTCTAGACTCAGAGACGTGCAGTGGTCACCAACCACCATCCATTATAACGTACAGTACTTTCTCCTTCCTCTAAACTAAAACTGACCCCATTCCTTCCATTACTTTCTAAAAATTACCCGCAACTAATCCCATTAATGGTGTGTTTTTTTTGTCGGCAGTACACACATTGAATTCTCGATGTTTATAGATGCTGGATACGGACCGCCACACAGCAGCGACAGTCTTCAGGACACGACCATTGTGTTGGCTGTTCTGTCAGATCAATTAAAAACAGCCAATCGGAGCGGTTGCAGCTTCATTAGCAGAGTGCTGGATTACATATATCAGTGTCAAAACTGTAATAAACTGAATCCTCCAGATAATGAGCACATTAATCCCTCTCTACCCCATCTCCCCGCTCTCTGTTTACGCTGATAAACCTGTGGAGGCAGATATAACCATCAGACCGCCCGCCTCCGACTGGAAATTGGAATTTAATCGCGGGATGTTTCATATAGATCTCAAACTCCCCTGACAACATTTCCCCCTCCTAAGTTTTTGTTATTTAACATTTGAATTAATGCAGTGGGGAAACAGACATAATCCTGTTTATAATCCTGCCAATAGGTTAACAACCACTTAATCCTGAAGGGTGTCTCGGTGTTGTGGCTGCAGGTGGTGGAAGTTCACACGGCGGGGAAGAAGCAGGTACAGATGTATTGGAGTTCTAATAACTTTTTTCTGGCATATTTGATGACTTAATCATTAGTTTAAAATGGAATCACACAACTAATTTTCAATTTTATGTTGTCAATAGTCCATATACACTAACAGCCAACCGTGACCCCACATTACTGACGGCTCTGTTAGTCTGACCTCTTCGTTTGAAGGGGTTGTGCATAAACTCTGTGTGGGAATGTCCTTACAGAGTCGTTAAGGACACGTGTGAACTCGCAGTTTCAGGGTCTCTTGGGCCACTTGTGGGTCGTTGAGCCAACCGGCCTTCATGTGGGTTGATGGGCTAGCTGAGCTCAGGTGTGAACGGCTGTTTAAAGTTGTCTGAGGAGGGAACTCAGTATTGCATTGTAGGTGGGTGATAAGTCAGTTTAGAGATAGAACCTTATAGGCCTCCCTATTACTGAGTACTGAGTTCTTTTAACTATTTATTTAACAAGACTTATTAACACTTATTAACTAGAGAAGGCAAGTTCTGAAGAACTTGTGGTTGTGAATGCTGGCTGGTTAAAAGCTGACGCCAAATGTTCATTGCTGCAGTGCCAAGAGTATAAGATGTCAAGATTTGTTGAAAAGCTGCACTTCAAATGCACATTACTGGTTGTAAAAAGTGGCAAATTGTTTGAATGATGTGCAAAAAAGCCAACGCTAAACATAATTAGTCGACTTTAACATATATGAAGTCGCATCTGAAGAGAATGAAGAGTCGTAATAATGGAGTGACAATGAAGGATTCTGTGTTTTGTGTCGAGAAACAGCTGCTGGAGTACGAAGAGACGTCGCAGTGGGAATGAGTCAAATACTACAAATGGGACTGAAAAGTTAAATTGATCTCAAATGTATTAAAGATGGGGAAAATTTATATTTAAATGTTTTTTCTGGCTTTAAAAATGAAGGAGCAGATTATAGTAAAATTTAGTAAAAAGTGGTAAAGAAGTAAGAGAATAAGTGATGCCACTGTGTGTGCACTCATTCAGAATCTGTCTCAGCTCCCCAGTTAGAATCGATGATAGTAACTAAGTCGATAATGGTAACTGACTGAGACAGTTTATTTTTTTACAGAGATTTCACCTCACGTTATCATGCTTCTCCCTGAGAGACAGGAACAGCTATCACTTAAATGTTGTTATGGTAGGAACTGTGAGCACATTGTGAAATGTTTGTGTGTGTGTAGTCAGAAATGTGGCCAGTGGAGCAGTTAAGACGAGTGGCTGCGACCGGCAGGAATTTTCCCTCGAGCTGATGTTTGAATTATGCAGGTGGAGTGAACACTGTGGGAATGGGAGCGAGCTGAAGACGAGGTCTCCTCTCCGTTCCGTCAGCCGAGTCCTTCACTCTGGCTGTCAACATTCTGGCCCGCACACACACCGATGGAAAGATCGGAAATTTCCTCAAGAATGATGATAATTTATGAGCTGTGGCTGTGTATAAAGTATGAATGAAAAAGGTGAATTGTTACGAGGAAGTTCTAATCTTTGCGGACGTTTCAAAGTATTAATGGAGGTTCTTTGTGGATGTACGATGGTCTAGGAGGAGTTTGAAAATAAGTAGGTTTGAAGGGATTTCTAGTTGACTTCCACTATAACTAGGCTAAGACTAAGTTTCAAAGAAAGTTGAATATTTTGAAAAGTTTTAATGGGATTTAGAAAGTTTAATGATAAATGCCAAACTGTCTGGTTGAATGAGACACTGGAACCTGTACAGGGAGAGATTTCGGCATTGATTTTGAGTCAATGGGTCACATGAGGTGGAAGCTATTGAAAAAAATGACATAAAAATGTTTTTTTTTAATTAAAAAAGACGAAAAACCAATAAAAAGAGGTGTTTCTTGGCACTGATTTCAAGCCAGTGGGTCACATTCAAAATACTGGTAAAAAAATATGACAACATTTTTACAAAATTGAGAAAAAAAGCTAATAAAGGATTATTAATCTGGCAGTACACTCCATGGTAGCAATGCCAGAAATATTTTCTTCGTACGACATTTTGTTGAGTTACAAACAAAACAAAACTGTAATTTTTTTCGTTATTGTAACACAGATTGTGACGGTGGAGGCAAACAATACAAGGAAAGTTTTACTATTATGACAAGCATCTGAAGAAAAACACTCACAAGTGATTATATTTACAGACAAAGATCATTTGAGTTCCTTCTCGTTCCTCTTTCTCTGCATCTACTTGTGTACAAATGCTGCATGGAGATGTGACAAACCAAACATTTTGTTTACCCTCCTTATCACCAGGCACATCATTATTAGAATACTCCATCTCCTTCATCCACATACACACATGAAGACAGATGGAGTGCAACAACAGAACACATTCACATTTTCTTTGGGTGGATGACAGGCAGACACACAAACGAGCTGATGGCTTCTGTTCATTGTGATAAGTTCAACCGTCGCCCCGATAAAGCGCCGCAACAAATGACGGAATCTGCGACTATTAGTGCACGAAGCTCTCCGTAACACTCAGGAGAAGGTGTTTGATCATAACTCCGAACGACACAGTTGTTTTTCGCAGGTAAACAGAGCTGCTTTTGAGCCAATTTACTCATCGACTGGAGAAAGGAATCGGAGCAATGCAATTACTCCATTAGGCCCAACCGGCTAACAAAGGCCATACCCTTGAACACGGGGATGGAGAATGATGCTTCCTATTAGAAGCGCTGTCAGGGCCTATTATGCTGCTCCCATGACAACCTGAGCTCTGCCCTGCAAATTCAAATCCGGTTTACAGCACGAAATGCACGTTTCTGTCCTTTGTTTAGACAAACATCACTGTGTGTTACACACAAGGAATAACCATGTGTGACGTGTGTACTATAGCGATGCAGTACGAGCCGGTGCTATTAGATTAGCACTGGCAGAGGGCTAAATGGATAATGGCAAAACAGTGAATCACCCACATTATGACCCTCAGTGGCATGACCGGTAATGATCTGAGAACTTACAGGACTGTTCAGGCTGACGGATGTGATGGAGTCAGATGTGTGTGAGAACACGAGGCCAACAAACCGCTGTTTTTAGTCACATTACTTGGACGTTTCCACAGATAAGTCATTAGCCTTTGGGCCTTTGTTCACAGGCATGTACTACTCAACCTGAAGTGCAGTGACTCTGCATGTTTTTTTCTGCTGTTTTCTTAGTTTCACCTTAACTCAAAAGTTCAGAAGTTGGTTGAAACTCTTTTCTTTAAGCCAGAGATGAAGAGACGGCGTCTAAATCCTCTCCCGATCTCCCTGCTACAACAAATTCACAGTGACTTATAAATAAATAATCAAATTGTGAAAGAAAACCTTTGATGCGGTTATTCTGCTGCGACATATACAACACTGCTTAACAGTTTGAATGTAGGCTGTGGTGTAAACTTTGCATGGGGACGACTGACAAAAACAGAAGAAGACGAGGACTGTGATGCTAACTTTAGCATGCTAACATGCACACAAAGCTCACGTGCGGATGTTTAACGGTCCTGATGTTCATTATCTCAGTTAAGCATGTTCGTATGCTAACATTCAGCTGAGGCTGGTGGGAATGACATTTTTAAAAGTATATTAGATCTAATATCTATAAACAGACTTTGTGACAATTCATCCGCAATTAGTCGAGACATCTGAGTCTTAAACACAGTTAGCAAGTCAGATGATCGTGAGTCACTGTGATTTATTGTCGTAGCACCACAGATGTACTCTCAAAATTTAATAGCAATTCATCTGACCGAATTCCTTCCTTTGTACTGACTCCTGTGATTTTCCGAAACAGAAATACGTGTCACCAAGAGCATATTTTCCACAGCTAAATATTTACACGTGAGCATAAATCACGGGAGAAAATGTCGGTGTGTGAGCATGAAGACACGGACTGCCTGTTAAAGTGCGTTTTATCTCCCGCACTCAAATCAAAGCCAGACCTGCGCGGCCCTGCTGCGTAAGAGCGGCTTCACCCTGAATATTTCTAGCGGGGGTCGTCATGTAATGACAGCACCTTTCTTATACACATAGATCTAACACTTCCCCTCCTCTTCCTCCCTTTAATCCTTTCATCCCTTTGCCTCTGCTCTGCTCATCTGACTCTGATCTTCCTTGCTTATCTTATTCTGGGGGGTCGCTGAGCGATGGGGCCCTTTTGTGGAAAGGACGGATCTGGAGATAAAAGGCGAGTTTAAAATGCCGGTGACTGAGCCGAGGCGCTGTCAGATAAATTGGGACGACACCTCTCTGGTCCCATCAGGCGCTACCTGCCTCGGTTCCTGGATCAGATGACTGAGCAGCCGTGAACCAGAGGGGGTGACGTTTTCCCTCCTCGCAATCTTCACAAAGATTCATGCAGTTAAATCGCTCTCAGTCATCCATCCGTGCTCAACCTCTCGCCTTTAATCAGCTCTTGGTGTGCTTATTTAGAGTAAGTGATTGCCTGTAATGTGCTCTGGCGGTGAGAGGCCGGAGCCCAGGCCCTCACTGGAAGCCATAGATCTTCCACCACCGCTATCGCTAGGTGTGAGTGATGATCTCCATATGCCCGGGCTCACCCCTATTCTCGCCAGGAAAGGCTCTGTGTATTAGTCATGCCTGCATGCCATTATCGCCATGTGTCAAACGCACACCTGGTATGTGTGTGTGAGTACGAATACAAGTGCGCTTACGTATGTGTGCTCGAGAGGGTTAGTGTTCAATTATAAGTGCGCTCTATGGCTGTGAGCCGGCGCCTCGTCGCATCGCCGCCTCCCCTTCTCAGTCATGTTAGCTTTTTCTCCACAGCTGCTCGCAGGTTGTTTACACTGACCTTGTCTGCACCTCTCAGCTCACCTGGCCTGCAGTGCCCGCCACACGCACAAACTGTGTCCGTCTAAATGTCATGGTTGCCAGAACTGCCAGTTCATTAGGCACACCCGGATAAAACAAATCAAATCCAACAGCCTTGCGGTAAGTCTTACATTCATTATAGGGTGACAACATTTTCCCACCAACAATTACGCTTGTGACAACACGGGGGCACGCTACATTTATTTACTGCCTTCGCATACTGAACATTTCCCTCTGTTGCATCTTCACATTAAAAGCATTTAACTAGAAAAACACAAGTTGACTTGTATTATGAAGGAGGCTAGTCACAGGAGATGCAATGTGTTCAATGAGCATCTGCAGAGAAAAACAACAGCCATTTTCGGCATTTCTTCGAAAGCAGATCAGTATGAAACATGTCAGGGAGTCCTGGACTGCTGTGCCCACATCTTTACAGAGACCTGTCTCCACCTCAACATCCTCGATCAAGCTGCTGCACCGAGTTCAGAGACAAAAGAGCGCAAGACTCCAGCAGGCCGAGAGGAGGTGGACTCTGTGTTTACATCATTGATGCTTCGTGCAGTCGAAGTTCATCAACAGTGTCAGACGTTCAATATGAAGATGCCACATTATCATCAGCATCTTGCTGCTGCTTGTTTACATTGACCCCAAGGCAACTTTAAAAAATGTACTGCGCGTTTATGCGTATATGTATGGAATAACATTTGTTCAATGTTTGTGTAGCATGAAAAAGTTTACTTTCATGATACATCCCTGTGTTGTATAATGACAAATCACCCTGAACCTTGAATTTTGGATGGACTGGATGAACTCTTTTGTGTTTTAATGTGAGGTGGTTCTAATATTTTAGAACCTCTTTCATATAGGGTTAATAAAAGTAGGATGTGTACTTTATACAATTTTAACTAGCAGTACCTAATAAAAGGGCATCTCAGTGTGCTTTTCTACATAGAACTGATAGATACACACAACTCTGAATCCTTTTGAAGCGATACTTCACCCAGATCTGTCTTCTTCGGAGTATCAAACACAAGTTGACTGTGAAAAGTTAGTGTTTCGCGTCTTCAAAGAGAAGAGTCATCATCTTTGATTCATGCCCTCAGAAACCACTGAAGCCACCCCCTGTACTCCGCCTTCACTGTCGATCCGGATCTGTTCCAAACTGTCTTATTTTCGTCGAATACAGCTAACTATGCAACTTTGAATCTCTTACTAATGAACACAGCATATGGTCATCTCTGTTATGCACGTACTGGAAGCATTTCAGATTTGTCGAAGAGGGTTATTTGGCAAGAGAGTCGTCTATTAAAAGGGACTTCTTGTTAAATTTAGCTTATGTAATGTTATGTAATAGATAACATGTTCTGACTTGTGCTGTGGAACACTGGTTTTAATTGGTTGATGTTAAACATACTCCCTTCCAAAAATAACATATTAATATTATATGTGATACTTTATTGTAGGGTGGAAAAAAACATTTAGTTGAGCCGGATTTGACATATTGCTCAGTGATACTTAAGAAGGGAGGGTCAGTACTTCTAAATCATAACAGACTCTTCTGCCTGCTATATCACTTATCATTATTATTAAGAGCTTTCTCCTGCTTTATGGCTACAGACTAATGTGACTAAGGCAGCAAGCTTTTTGCAGCAGTGAAAGAAAGAAGAGCGATATTGACTTTCTCATTACCATGAATTTCATCAGAAAGAGCGTCGTCGCTTGACTCTCAAACGGCGTGTGTGTGGAAGAGTGTGTCACTGTCACAGGCCAAACAATTTCTCTCAGCGCTTTCTTCTTCTGCTGCCTCAGACATCACAGGCCTCTGACACCCACGACTGTGGCTCTGCTTTGTCAGATGCTGCCGACAAGTCGCACCAGAGTGGCAGTCTCCGCACCGACGCTCGAAAAACATGAACTTCTGCTGAGGTGAACCAGCCGGAGAAGGGGAGATGAAGGGGGGGGGGAGTGGTAATAACAGAAAAATGGGTTGTGGAAAGGGTAGAGGCTCGCAATCAGGGAGAGATCTGTCTTGTATCAGTCTCGTTATGTCAAGAGCCCATCATTTTTTAAGGACCTGTGCCTGCTGCATTGTTATAAATCCCACTGCTTTTCTTGCAGGACCCACCCTACTCTGCCTTTGATTAGTGGCCTTTATTGGTTGCGTCGGTATAACTGCACATAACTGAGCGTTGTGCCAACCTCTGATTTTTCGCGGCACTGATACGCTGGTTTATGAGACGTAGTTTCCCCGGTAAACACACCAACCTATTCGGCCTCCTGCATGGTCTGCTGCTGCTCCTCCAGGGGATACTCATCCTCCAGAGCCCATTTTCACACTCAGACACACACTGAACATATAGTTCAGAAATAGCAAGCTAGCCAATACTTGTCTCAACTGTGGCTAGGGGCCGAGGGGTGTGTGGTCACGGCTAAACAGTTGAAAACATGCTCTCGGCCATGGGCACGGACCCCACCAAATTTTCCTCCTCCTGTTGTCTAACAGGCTTCAAGGGCCACCAAAATCTATCAAAAAAAAAAAACATAATGGATGTATTAAGCACAGAGTACCGGGACCACAAAGTCGTCGAGGCTTTCAACATACGGAATTGGGCGGTTTTCATTGTGGAAAACCGACAGACAAAGGCCAATCAGAGGCAGGGCAGGGTGCGTCTTGCAAGAAAAGCACTGGGATCCATAAAACATTGGGCCTGGTACACATATAAAACACACGCATACTGCAGAACACACACGCGCGGAGACGAAATGTATGCAGACCGTTTTTAAAAAAAAAAAAAATGGAGCGGGTGTACGGTCGGGTTTATTAAAACCAGAGAGCGCTTTTGGTGGCGTGCCAACCAGTGGATGGTTATGGGATCAATCAAGAGCGCAGAATGGCATCTACAGCTAATAAGCAGTCAAACACACACACACACACACACACACACACACACACACATACACACTACACAAAGAAATGTGAAATTTAAGCCAGCACCACCACACCCTGAGAATGTGCAGCATTACGCTCCCTGCCAGAGACCGCATTTAATGAGACTGCGAGGGACCACAAGCCGAAGAAAGTCTACCTAGACACAACACACACACACACACACCTACACACACACACACACCTACACACAAACCTCCACTCATTAAGGGGCATACATAATTCCTCCCATGGATAATTACTTTGGGCTTTATATGCATCACTATAGAAACACTTGCGCAGAGGCGCCGCATAGTAATCTGCTATAGAATTCATACAGCAGGTGGGAACGCAGTGTAATATTATCATCCCCGAGCTGAACCATCTAAAGAAGAGCACGAAGCTGCACTTACACGAGCAACACGGCCATGTGCTTTGTATTATTCTAAATGGAAACTGTACTGCGCCGTTACAGGACAGTGGTTATCGTGTCCGTGCGAGGCTCGCGTCAATGCGCCTTTGTCTGCAAGAAACTCCTATTCCACGCGTCTGTTTGCACGGTCCGTGGGCGTATGTTTACGATAAACACCACCTGTATGTATGCAAATGTACCGCGTATGTCCGCGCATTTGTCAGTCGAGTGTCACACGGCGGCTGCGAAGACATTGTACTCCATCTGAGATCAATTTATGGCTCGGTTCAACCCCCGGAATACTTGGAAGTATTTTCTACCGAGGAAGAAACGGAAAACAGAAAATAGAAACCGTGTTTTTGAGAATTATTCCGAACAACAGACGCAGTTCATCTGGGGTTATACCACTATAATGACACACACTCATTCAACAGCCTTGGAGTTAACAGAGAGTTCAGGCTGCAAAAGTATCAAAGTAAAAAGATGTTAGTATGCATTAAAAAAAAATGGCGATTTTTGAGTGTGCTGTTGATGTACGCTATTCCCCCACAATGCAAAGCTCAAAGGAATGCTCACGACCGAAAGAAATGAAAACTGAATGCGGACCGTGGTGATACAGTTCAGATACAAAAAAACAACAACGGATGTTTGTTTTTAGCTGCTAAAACCGTGTGTTCGGACCAAAGACAGAAATTAGCACACGCGTTCTTTTCACGAGATTTATAAAACTGCACGATCTTCATTTCCACTCCCACAATTACCCATGAATGACTGTAGAGATGCCCTTAAACATCTGTCTGTATGTTGACACTTGTGCTGCTCCGCCACTCATTAGACCGACAAGAACAGAAAGTGAGCCACACAATGCAATTTGTGTCATCGACAAGGCGTCGCAGCGTCAGAAAAACGTCGTTACACGTGACCATTTTGCACGTCTGAGGCTATTTATCACATGTGCATGCGTGCATCATCACGGTAACATCTCAGTCATCATCATCAAACGACAAATCTGTAAGAGCTCATATCGAAGCTGCGTCCGATTTCCGTTTTACAAATTTCAGTCGCTGTGACAAAGTGCCTCGTCGTCCGGGATCAAATGAAAAGGTCGTTAACGGGGGAAGTTGTGTAAATTAAAAGAACGCCGAAATTCATCACTCGTTAATAATTTAAAATGTGTTTGCATACGCGCCTCTGAGTGAACTTTTGCTGCGTCGGCTGCGAGATCACAACACAGCAAACCGGCAAAACAACCCTTTGCTCTGAGGTCTCTCACCCTTACATGTCATCACTTCACCTGCAGGTATCTCTAGAAAAACGTGCGTACGCTGTCTGAAAATCCTTCATTAATACCAGTTGATGGGTGGGAAAAGGCGGACGTATGCTTCTTGAGCGTACACACTGTTGGCGCATCTGTCCCCGGGGGGTATTTTACTGCCATCCATCAGTCACACCCACAACCACTATCAACCTTGCTATCACTGCCCAGCCCCCCTAAAACTACTGTAGCTGTCACAGCACAAGCACTTTTAATCCTTTTCCAAACTCATTTCCGCTCTTTGTCATGCCTGCTCGCTACATCTCATTTACCTCTTACCTCACCTGACATTCACTCCCCCCGCCTCCCTTTCTCTCGCTCACATCCAGGGTTTTCGGGGCAGTCGGCCAGCACAGTGAGCAGCGTTTAAATCTGTCTATTCTCTTCCTGAAGAAGCCGCCTTCTAGATCTGCCCCGTAGGCCGACGGAGAAAGAGCAATAAACAGCGCGGAGGTTTTTCTTTTTTTTTTTTTTTTGCGGGGGTATGACAAATGACAATGAGTCAGGCCATGGCTTTGTTCGGAGTGAGCATTATTCATAAAGTACTTAAACTGTTTGGATCTTGCATATTCATACACCTGCGCCTAAATCTGCGGCTCGGGGGCTTTTAAGAGGCTCTGAATGTATGTAGGAGACGGAGCGTTAGAGGTGGAGTAAACAAAGCGATACACGCGAGAGTGTTATAAGGATGCGTCCGCGGTATTTTTTCGCTTATGGTGGCTTGCAATCGAAGAATACAAAACCTTTTCAATATGAATGCTCCGTAAAAAAAAAAAAAAAGAGGGGTCAGGCTACAGTGCGGATGAGAGAAAAAAGGACGGACTAATAAGTTTCCGGTCACAACTGCTCCTTCTCCCAAAGGACTTCATAATAGAGCGGGAAGGTTTCAGGCGGCCGCGGAAAACCTAAACCGATCTATAAATTAGCTTGCAGGTCTCGCGGTCAGCGGAGCCGTGGGGACTGACGGGACTGATTTGTGCCAGCGAGGCTCAGGTCCGACAGGCTCTCTGCTGGGTTTTTTTTCCTCTCATTTCCTTGTACTCCTTGTCATACTCCTTATCCACCCTCCACCCTCCCCCCCCGCCCGACCGACCTCGCTCACTGTGTGTTTAATAATGCTGCTTTTCGGTCTCCGCTGCTATTGTGGTTCACGGATGGCACCCGCTGATATCTATCATCCCGTGGTCTCTCCGTCTCCAACGCTGTCTCACTCTCTCTCTCTCTCTGCATTGCCTTGATGAATGGGCAGTCCACTGTAACCCGAACCCCGTCTCCTCCCCTGCATACCTGAATAATAACACGTATACGGAGGAAATGTAGACAGGTCACCGGGGCGGCGACCCGCCGTCCGACCAGGGCCGTGACCCCTGTGTGACTTCAGCCGGAGATCTAAACATAACTCGCGCTGGCGCCTCGGGGGGGGGGAGAACGAGGCGTGCGGATTGGCCGCGGCTCGTCTTCAGACGGCGAAGGAGAGCGGCGTCTGTAGTAGGGGATATTTTTAACTCTGACGCCCCAAAATAACTTACAAATCATTCTCGGCGCAGAAGTTGGCCCAGACTACAAAAGCCGCTCGTGACAACATCCTGAATGTTTTATGAGGCGGGGAAAAAAAAAAAAAGGGAAAGAAGAGAAGAATCGTGTTATCAGTTATTTTTCCCAGCACGCACCGGAGGGGTGACATCATCGTTCGACTGATCCATCACTGCATTAAATCATTGTTTTGATAGCGATGCCTTCAACTGATTAACCCCGTCTTTAAAAGGCAGACTAATGACTCACAAACGTCTCTGAGCTCTTCCTGCGCTGTGACTAACGATGACCCGGGCTCCGAGCGTCTCCCAGGCTCCAGCCAGTTTGAACCCCGACCTCCGTGACATCACGGCTGGCGCTGCGTCGGTACCAGCTGTTGGTTTGAATATTTATCGCTGACCGCGTGCGGTGAGAGGATTTTTATTTCCGTTTGATCGTAGCAGGGAGCCGAACCAAGACACAGGGAGGAGAACATGCTTTTTTTTTTGGTTGTGTGGTTGGTTCGCCTGCATGATCACACACAAAACAACCCAATCTGTCTCGTTAAAACAGAGAGGAACTCCGAGGTCAGGCATGAACCCCTGTGGCTTCATCATAAGCAACCATTTTCACACACACGCTCATCCTATTGTTAGCACAGGAATATTGATTAGAGCTGCTTTGACCGTATATGTGCAAGAGATGATAAAAACAACGATATGATTCATTTTGTTGTTCAAATAGAAGCTGCTCAGACAAACAGGTGCGGGTCAGGGCGGCGTCTGAAGTCGACAAGTACTACCAATTCCTCCGCGGAAAAACTGACTTTCTAAACTGCTAAACACAAAACTGTGCACTGTGTGGTCTTGTTCGGCAATGAAAAAAATGTCCCGTCATACATCACCCACATTTCCCGACCCAGAGTTCACAGTGACCTGTAACGCGAGCCTGTTGTCGCCTCTTCCTTGAACCACACACGTCCGACTCCAACCCCCTTTTCTTAAAATTTTTTATTTCTGTATCTTTCCATCGGCGCTTTTACTGGAATACTCGTCGAGGCAATTGTCCACAACTGTCATATTCAATTGATTCGATTTACCAGGACTTATTGGAGCGCATAATAAAAACAGTGAAAACCATCATCATTAACCGGCTTTTTGCTCAACATTTATTCTTCCTTACCGCGGCTATTTAACAACCGTGACGGTTTTATTACCGTCCCTGCACTGTTTTACTGTAATAGGCCTCTCATTCTTTAAGGAGCCGTGTGGCCTTGGGCTAGCGGAGATGGCGGGCCGGTTTTAAAGATGGACCCGGTCGACGTGCGCTGTTAATATAATCTTCTAATGTGCGTCTGTGAAAATGTCGCCGTGGCCCGGAGCTGCACTGGTGTGTTCTCCTACAGGTAGGGACTGACATCGGCAATTTAACACTCTGCTTTTTTATTTTTTTAAGGTATATATTCATTCTGTCAGCTGAAGGCTGCAGTCCACATGTAAAAATTTAATAGCACCATCAAAAAAATATGAGAAATGTGATTTATTGGCGAATGTATCAGAGATTTTCCTTCATCTCTTTGTTCTCCGTTGGAACACGATATAATGGCTCTCTCCATAAGTCACATTCTCATATAGCACGGCGCTTCGAGCACTCTGCTATCCTTCAAAGCACTCAGCAGAGGGAAACTAGGGTGCACGCTTAGATAAATGTGTTGTTGCCCTTGACAAACACCGAGACGTTTGGGGGGTAGCCTCAGAGAATACGAGTATGACAGCCCTTAATCGATCTGTGCTCTTTCCTGCTAACTTGTGCAGCGAAGCAAATGCTCAGAATAGATCAGGTGACTTGTCCTGAATAAAATACATTCGCCACCTTGTCCTCGCTGCAACTTTCACCTGTCTTTTCCAGAGTTTTGTCAAGGTCTGGGCACATTAGTTTCCACTGTCTGAGGTCTATTATGTCAACCTCAAGCAAAAATGTCCCTTTTCCCTCTTTTTTCTTTTTCTTTTTTTGTGGGTTTCGGTTCGATTATTACCATTTTTTGCCTGTGGCGGCTGTATTTCATATTTTGCTGAGAGCAATATTTTTTCTACAATGAAATGTGGAATCCAATAAGACATTAAAGAGTGCAGAATTTGAAAACGGTACAGTCTGGGGTCTTTGGGCATAACAGAAAAATAGCAGATGCAGCCAAGTGTGCAGTCTGTGCCTCACGCAATGTCAGGTGTTGGGGCTGCCTCCGTCCCACGAGACGCTGGGATGAGACGTCGGCCCGGTACAACAGGCCACAGTAGATGTTGTGTGTGTGTGCGAACGAGTGGATGGTTTGTGTGTGAGGTCACATCGGTTCAGGTGTATGTGTGTGTGTGAAATGAAAAAGAAAGAAGAAAAGTTAAGACATCAGGTGGAATCTAAAGTTTTTTTTTTTACAAGAATAAAGGTGGTGACTGACTGACAAGTAATCCAACAGTCAGTTTAATGCTGCATACGTGGGAGTTAAATCCTGGCTGCTTCACCGCTGACATTTTGATAAGTTGCTCCTTTAATGAATTTTGTGCTGGCACTGCAGGAGTCCACTATTTGTGTCTGTCAATTTACTTCCACTCTCCTGTTTAACAGGTTTGAATTACATTAATGTATTAACATATTTAACTTAAAAAAATATATGGTCATGGTCATTTTTTTAACCGTTTGCTCAGAAGCAAAAACCAAACAGTTAGAATTTCATTAAGAGTTTTCCTCCCCTTGCTTTATCTGCGGATTACTGTTACCACAATTCCCATTGCTATGTTAAACAACCTCGAGCTAGCAACCTACACGCTGAAAATGATTTGGATCGTGCACTTAGGCAGGCCTGCTTGGTTATTTGGCAAAGATTTAGCCATTTAGCCAGTTTCCCAGGGAGGCTGAACTAAGGAACAAAATATCATAATTGACGTCTCTGCTGAACTTTCAAGGCTTTAGAGGCGTTAGCTAAACGGGCTAAGCAACAGTAAAAGTGTTCGTAGCATTCACTCGATAAAGTCGCTAACCTAGACCTTCATGACTCAATAATGCGCCGCACCAAGCGCTCTCAGGATTGGCAAAATGCTGGTTCCAGTTAAGTGACGGGAAGCGCCGTAAAGTCGTACCCATAATTCAAACAAGTTTAGCTCAAGGGGCTGGAAATAAGGTGGACCAGCTACCAGATTGATAATGGTTTCAACCAGACATTGATTTCAGGACTTAGCTTAGCATAATGTCTGGAAGTAGGTGATAAACAGCTAGCCTAGCCCTGTCCAACATTAAAAACATGCAGTTGATGCCGAGACGCAATGACTTCGAGGAGTCTTGTCACAGACTCCTTTCCATAATGACCACTGAGAGATCAGAGAGGTATTGACCGTCTCATCAAAAAGCATCAGTATGCTTCAAGATGAAGTGCTTGAGGAATTGACAAATGGCTTCTGAAACTACTTTTCCAACACTGCAGGGCTACATCTGACAATGTTTTGTGACTTTTTCCTGAACTTACAACTCACTGTGCTTGTCCACTCGACACAGCAATTGGCCGTGTGTCCAGGGGTGTGCTTTCACCCTTCACACAACTACTTCCATCACCTTTTTGTGTGTACAGCTAGGTTCAACACTGTGAATGCCTCCAAGAAGAGACTGTGTGCGCTTTTACAGGCACTTTGTACAACTGATTGCATCTCGGCACTCCTCCGTGACAGCAATAAACACTTTTGTTTTGGGTAGTGGTCGGACGGCGCTTGGTGTGATCGCGTAGTTTCGAGCATGCCCTGGCCTGAACATACTCCCCAGAGTCAGTGTGAGGGGTAAGACTGGTATCTTAACATGGTTTTCTCATAAAAAATAATATGAACCTATCATCCTGAGCAGTTTCATGATGTTAAAAGTATGAACATCAACCCGCTAGATCACCTGAATAACTTACACCACGCATTAAAGGACTGTAATGACATGCCAGTTTGTTTGCTAAACGTCATCATATGGTCCTCTTTAAAGCGATCACACGGCTTAGCAGCTACTATGAGGATATTAGGTGTGATGTTTGTTAGCCAGACCGAGTCGAGTACGATTTGCGGGAGGCTATTCCCGGTCTGATCGCTGTTATTTCAGGGGCTGTCCTGATGTCAAACCCAATCACTGAATCCTCTTTGATCTGGGTTCTGTGAAGCAGCCCATATGGCTTAACATTCACAGGGTATATTTACCTTTCCCAGCGAGGTGAAAAATGTCCTCATTAATAATGGTGAATTGTTTTGTCTCCGAGCTGTCTGCCTGGCTGCTGAAAAACAAGAGAGAGGTGCATCCACCCAGAATAGGCCGGGACTGGCCCGGGCGGCAGCACATGTAGCAGCGCCGCGAATCTGAATATCAGACGCAGACGTTCAGCTCGCATGAAAGAGACGAGGTGGGTGGGACTGCGATGGGAAAAGGTTTGTTTGAGAGAGGCGACCGGTTTCAAGAAGGCGACACCGGTCGTCACACGGGAGAGTGAAGAGGCCTGTCCGTTTCAGCTGTTTCATAAATGGTCATTCATTTTTTTTTTCTGTCTGTAAACTCAAAATTCATTGCCTTGTAATGTATGCTCGGTAATCCCCTCTGAAGCAGCACAAAAACCTCCTGTCTAATCTCCCAGACCCGTGACTCATCGACTTACTGCCTCACTACAAGGCAGCTTTTTCAGATCAGATTTTTTATCCCCCCCCCTCCGTCCCTGTGTGTTGCAACGGGAAGCTTAATGCATCTTATTTTGATTAAAGTGTATTTATATTTGTGCAGCGCTGAGAGAAAAGCAGATACCAATTCTATGAATTTCAATACGAGAACCCCCTTCTGATGTGCGTGCTGCCGCAACATGCCACGGTGGGATGTAGGCTTATTGCGGCGGGAAGGGGTTGGTTTATGAGCTCACCACACGGAGGTTTTGTCCTCAAGCCATACAATTAGCTTTTGTGTTTTCATTATGCTAATATGAGGTGGTCTTCGGAGGGTGTCTGTCGAGTCCGCTCTCGGCGTTGCTGTCATTTTAAAGTCCCTCCAATTTATTTACGCGGATATGAAAAGCGCTTTCGACGACAAACACGTTTCATAACCCTCGGTATCGCTAATCCCATTTTATTGCAACAATTGAAAGATGGAGAATTGTCATCATTTAATCACACATTGTATAACAGTGTTCCTCAAACGCTCACCACCTGTAGATTTGAAACAATCCTCCAAATTAAAACAGCAAAATGTGTGGCTTTGTAATTTCCATCCAGAACAACGCGTTCCAAGCCCCGATCAGCAGGGCAGCTGTCATTCCCTTTTTCTGAAAACTATTACAAATTACCATAAAACAATTTTTAAAGAGCATTTTCCGATCCAACACCACCATGGTTAAGGTTGGGTTAGTTTTAAACACCAAAATAAATACTCAGTTAGGGTTAGGCACACAAGAAACCAACATTGAATATTGGTAAAGAGCTGGAAGTGAATAACAGTAAATAAAGTCCAATGTTTGATTTACCCATGAATCCACCCTAACCTCTGACATCTGTGGCTTGTGGCTCTACCTAGTTCCTGATGGATCGTTAAAGGTCTTTGGAACATCGACAGTGATATCTATGACTAAATCTCTGCTTGTGAATGCAGTTTCTGTAGGCAAGAGACAACATGTTGGTTTCAGAAGCATTCTGGTTTCCAAGTCCCAGGACTACTGACCAATTACATTTGAGCGGGCTTTGTTGCATTCACGTAAAAAGTCTGTGTAGAGAGCAAATGAGGCGAAACACATTGGCCGAAATGCGATCCAGAACCCATCTGCTAACATCCAAAGACAATTTAGCATTGATTATTTGAGTGTAACGAGGCTAGTCGCTTACTGGACTGTAAACATTGACCAGATCAAGGAAGAGGAAGTCCTGGCCCGGTTGTCCTTCAACCAGATAAACGCTGCCTACACTAGTCGTTAAACACTGGCCGTTGCCCCCAGAGGCTAAATCATTGTCGGACGATTAATATATTACCTCACAGGCCACTTGCTAAAATGACTCACGCTGTTGATTTCCTTGAGAAAGTCCTGTTTTAAAGATTGCTTTTCGCTCCGTCATACAGGATGGCAGCTGTAGCCAGTTTGGTTTCACAGCAGTTACAATGACTCACTGCAAAAACATGCCAAAATCTTGTCAAAGAAACTTCACCATAGAAACCAGCCTTGCTGCACAATTCAAGTCTACTGCATTGATCTCCCAAACAACTGTCACTTTACCAGCAAATCGTTAACTACAATACATCAAGCTATGACGAACAAGGCCATTGCACACAACTGAAGTAGTGTATAGTATACACACTATATTTAGTGTATATCATATTGAGATCAGTTGTGCAATGCAGAAAAAGATGATGCTACAAGAGTTCTTTGAGATGCAAGTTTCTATGGAAGACCCTGACGAAGGCCACAAAGAGAAATAGTAAAGTGTTTTCTTTAGACTGCAAATGTAGACTTATTCCTCTCTTCACGCACCTTGAAAGTAGGTGACCTGTTCAGCAAATGCTCCACAATGTTCTCCTCCTTGACTGTGTCCTCTTAACCACAGTACTGTAATGTGATCTGTACGATTGTCTGTGTGTATGTCTGTATTTCTGTGTGTGTGTGTGTGTGTGTGCTGTCACAGTACAATGGCCCTGAAAAAGAGGATGTCTGTCACAGCAGACCCGTCATAAAGAAAAAGCAGGAGTCCAGACACAACATGTCTGCTTCCAGCACCCTTGTACGACCCAGTGCACAGTGTGGCGCAGGTGTGTGTGGCAACTTGTCTGAGTCTGAACAATCGCATTGCTTGTGTGTGTATGTGCGCGTGCTTGGAATATGACTGTGTCCCCTGGGTACCCATTGGTTTCCTTTGTCTGATCCCTCAGACCCCATGGGAGCTTAGAGGCTTTCGAGTTTAACTCGACTGTTTCCAACATGTACACACACACACACTGGTCCTGTATTGCTGTATAGATCGGCTGTGCGCTTCTTCCTCCAATCGACACTACAAAAAAAGGGATCCCGAGGGGCTCGAGTCAGCCATCCTATTTATTCGCTCTATGTCTGACATCGATAAAATGACCTGCAGCCACTCAAACACGCCTCTCTGTCACTTCAAATCTCCGGCCTGTTTACTGTTACAACGCAGACAAGATGGAGCACTGCACAAAGACCAGCGTGCTCTGAGGCTTTCAAAAATACTGGCAGTGAAAGTAGCTGATTTTTAAGATCACATTATGTGTCCAGTTAATTTGTTTTCCAAATTTTGTAATTATTGGTCCACCGCAAATTAAAGATGAAAATGTTTCATTTTTATAAAAGCAATATTCAGTGAAACTCCTTTGAAATGAAAAAGACACCCGCTGAGGTCGATATGAGCCTCACAAACCACACTTGTTGGGGCGCAGGATATTTACATACCAGGATTTAAGGCAGCAGGGAACTGGACAACAGAGGCTTTAAGGACACAAGCAAGATGGCTGGTCTACAGAGGTACAAGCTGGAAACAAACCAATGGAGATAATGCTTTGGATTCACAGACGTTAATGACCTTATTAAGCTATTAAGATCAGCTCTCAGCAATTGCATGACCAATTCATATTGAACATACCTTCTTCGTAAATGTTATTATACAATTCAGTGTTCCTGCACTCAACAGCTAACGGAATTGACTCACTTTTGAAGCCAGCCTCAAGGGGCCATTCGATGAACTTCAGTCAAAGTCTTTGGCACTACCTGAGCTGGCTTCGGTTCTTAGTCCCTCAGGTTCCTGCTTGGGTGTATCTACCATGGGTACACCAGATTATCCCAGGGTCTTCTCCCACTTGGTCATGCCTGGAAAATGTTCAAAGGGAGGATTCATCCTAATCAGATGCCCAAACTACCTGAGTGGGCTCCTTTCAATGCGGAGTAGAAGCAGCTCTGAGCCAAGCCACCATACTGAGGAAGCTCAATTCAGTAGCATCCGCAATCTCTTTTCTACTTTGGCCACAACACAGAGCTCATATGTACCATAGGTGAGGGTTGGGGAATAAGGTCAGGTTGGCATCAAATATTACATTCAGAATCCTAGCAACCTGCATGATATTATTTGACGCTGCTAAGATCTCAGGGTTTATATGGCATGTATAGGTGAGTGTCGTCAGCATAAAATTGTACCACACGACATGATTTTGAATAACCTGGCCTAAAGGCAGCATATATATAAAGAAGAGGAGGGGACCGAGAACAGAGCCTTGAGGGACACCACAAGTCAGATGATCTGTTGAAAAAGTTGGTCTCCAAGGGCAACAGAAAAGGTTTTGCTGAAGAGGTATGAGTGTAATAAACTTGCTACTTGAGCCATGCTTTTGATGCCAACCCAAGTCACCAATCGATGCAAGAGGACAGAATTGTAGGCAGCACTTAAATATTAAAGAACTATAAACAGGCATCACTTCTGTCTGCAGTTAAGAGTAGGTGATACGTAACTTGAAGAGTTAGGAGTTCTTCGAAAAACTGCAGTCTCTTAATTAACACAGATGCATCTAATAAAGAAATCTTCTCTGCAAACCATCTGCTATACTATGGCAGTAACTGAATAAATGTAAACACAGCAGTTGTATAGGAGTAGTGTCCTATTCCCTAATGAGAGAAGGTGGAATGGAAGTTAGATGGATGTTATTCTCATTATGTATGTGCATAGCCAACTGTCACTGTGTGAGCAGCGCCTGAATACATTAAATTACAATACAGCCACATCATGTATGAAACATCCATCTGGCACTGGAGTTACAGTGGACTGCCCACTCCGTGACCAGTGACCTCATGTTGCATAAAAATGAGTTACACTCAGTGAGATATATAGATTTTAAAATTCAGGAAAATGAATCTGCCAGGATCAGTAGATTATCTGAGCGTTGATGCATTGGAAACAGTTTTGGAAGCAAAAAGTTGGACTGTGTGCCTTCTTAATGCAGGCACAGGGCTAGACGACATGGAAGCTTGCTTGCTCCGTCAGCCAGCAAGCAACTAAACAATGAAGACCTGAGCCCGACTCCAACGAGGAGAGCAATTCCTTTTTGGTAATACATGGATCGTTTTTGTCAGTTAGTAAAGAGAAGCTCAACAACGTAGGTCAACTTCAATTTCTGGAGACAGTCTGCTGGGTCCATTTCTTCTCAGAGTGCACTGCTCTGTAATTTTAGGCTACTGGCCACAAGAATGAAGAATCAAAACGATGTGTTTTCTAGCTTGTACTCCTTTTTAGATACCACAAAACATGCACACATTTTTACCTGAGCCGGTTTTGTATCTGCAAAATTAGCACGACTGACAGGCTGGTTGCAAACAGTCACATGACAGAGGGCTGAGATGCCAGCGTCTGGCATTTTCTATGCCGGGCTGACAGAGCAGGTTTATTAGTTTTAGCAGCTTTTTCTTCCGTTTGATCAGAAGCCACTGGTGAGAACAGATGGAAAGGGAGAGGAGGGAAGGAGGCAGAGGGAGGGAGGGAGGGAGGAAAAAAAAAGAACTGCAGTCATATTTCGAGAGCCAGGGTGATCTAATAAGTGGTGAAAAGATGTAATAAATCAGCATAAATAGACCGCAATGTGTTGAGATTCACACAGGTAAGCAGTGCGAGGCTCAGCTGCTGCTTGTCCCGGCCGGGTGGCATTCTGAGTGCTGAGCTCGGTTTGGCAGGTGCACTGAAGACGCAGACGGAGAGCCAAACAATGGTGTTTGGGGTTGTTTTGTTTTTTCGAGGGGGACTGCTTAAATTCCTAACAGGAATCCTATTATGTTATCGGTGTTGTATAACGACCATGACAGCATTCCTGTGACAGGTGGGTAATCTCACGAAAAGTGTTTTGACAGTCCGTCAAAACCACAAACGGCGGCTGGAGTCTGATCCTTTGGGCTTCGCTCTGAATGTCTTTCTGTTTTGATTTTAATCTGTTATATGAAAGCCCCCACCGCCGCCACACAAACGTACAAGCGCCCCACCATCGCGCACCAACATAATACCCTCATATCCCCAACCGCTGCACCGCTTCGTCTTCCTCGCCGTGAGTCCCCTTTTCCCTCCAATTTTATTGCTATCCTCACCTTGCAGGGACCACATCATGATCTGTTCTCATGATTTGTCCATCTCCTAGAGAAGTAATCACCTCAGCCCTGCTGCAGAAAAGAACATGACGTCGGATGAAGATTGCAGAAGCAGAGGGAAGGAAAATCCACAGTGGCTTCATTATCCCGCGGTTGTATATGGGGCATTTCACCTCGACCGCTGTAGGCTTTTATTGAGATTTTAACTCTTTTGGGGAAAGAAAAAAAGGCAATGCACCACTTCACTTTGATAACTCTAAAGTCTGGAACTAAAACAACAACCCTGAGCTCTTGATGTTACTGAGCTGGAGCTTTTCTTGGATGAATCATTGGTCATTAAAGGTGCAATAAGCTGGATTTGGTTGGTGGCCGGCTCAACCTGGGAACTCAATTTCCTACCCAATTTTGTCCTGATGCTGATTCTGATACCCGAAACCTGGAGGAGTACCAAGTGCTTCTCCAATACCAGTGTTCATTTTTACCCAGGTTTAAATCTGTACAACAGTTCCTCTCTGTCGTTGTTCTAATCTAAGTTAAGGTTAATACGAAACCACCAAGATGGGACGAGATGGTTGGGCTTTGTCTTGTTGGTTTTCAAGTAGGTGGCCTTATTTATTTATTTATGCTTTATTTGATAGGGAGAGATACAATATAATGAACAAGAAACAGGAATGGCTCTCTGATGCAAATATCAAAGAGTTCATAGCAGATGCTGGATTGCAACACTAATCCCAAGAACGGCTTTCAAAATGTTGGGCCCAACACTGATCCGATGGTTCGGATCGGCATATTCTTATTTCTGACTTGTCAAGACAGATTCCCAATATGGGGGATAAATCATGACATAAGCTACCCAGAGGGGAGAGTGTATGAATAACCAGTTAAAAATTATACACATCTACTATTACTAGTACTTATTCAATTAAAATGATAATAATAAAATACAGAAACTTACATTCCTCCTATCACAATATCTGGTTCATTTTCTTATTCGCAGCCTCTCGATCAATGGTGTTCTTTAATAATTGAAAGTGACTATAAAAGACAGTCGTTTCATAAGCCCATGCATCCACGCCGCCCACTCACTACTTTAAGCATGTTCTCTATAAGGCCTTAAATAGCTCTCTCTTTCACTGGTCCATCACTTAAGGACACAATGTGCACAAGGTCCAGTGAGCGCGCTGAAAGATGGCATATTTGCCTACGTGTCTCCTTTCTCTGCCAGAGTTTGAAGTGGCTCTCCTCCCGGGCCATGTTTGCATCTTCTCTGCTGTGGCCAAGGTAGATTAATCATTAATCAGTCCTTCCCTCTGTCCCAGCCCATCTGTGTGGGCTCGTCCTCATCTGAAGAAAAAGACCCCGACCGTCCCTCCGTTCTTCTTCTCTTTGTTGGGACTTCAGTGCTTTTATTTTTTTCTCTCTCTCTCCTTTTGTTTCGTGCTACAAACAACGTTTTCTTTAATCCTCTTTGGATTGCGGACATTTTTCATATCAAGGGGGAAAATGTTTCCGAGAAATCAATTCTATTTTATTTATTTTTTTTACCCTCCGGAGACACGATGCGGGACATATTCCACTGTAATCTGGTTCTGAAAAAAAAACACTGAACATTTGCACAAGTGTTTACCTCAGAATGTCATTAATGGGAAACTCTTAAACTGGGATTCCAAAGCTGACGTCTAATAATCCAATTATCCCAGCCAGCAATGCGTGCATATCTGTTTTCCCACACTTATATATTCTATGTCGGCTCTTGTAAGCCTTCGTTTTCAAATCCGTCCCCCTAGTAAATTGACATTGAATTAATTTAAATCACAATGAGCACCTTGCAGTCCTACATATTAGTATTGTTGATTCTTCCACAGCTTATATAAACAGTTTAAGCACTCGTGGCCCAGGGAAAAAAGGCGAGAATCACAGTCTAATCAGCGCTTAATTATAGTCTTTCGTCAGCTACAGTGTCATTTTCTGGTTTTACTCATTAACCATGTGGTGTGAGTCGAGTTGGGCCTCTAACAGATCTGGGAGGGGGGAGCAGAGGACGGCGGCCCCCACAGCTGCTTTTCCCATTCTCATTTCTCCGAGACTGTTGACTTCATTTCCTGCGGGCCTCACTACAGGACACTTTTGTCTGCTTTTTCACTCCTCTGGTTTTTCTGCTCTGTCTCTTTTTTTACTCACTTGTTCCTCTCCGGGATGTTTGTTTCTTTCCGTGTGTCTCGTGCTGTGTCTGTTTTTGTGACTTTCACTCACTGTTTTTTCTACCTCTCTTTCCCAGCTCCCTCTCGCTGCTTTGACCTGACGGCGACCCACCTGAATTTCCCACATCTCTCCCGTCTGCCAGAACAAGATACACTCAGTCACGGGCACATTTATCATGAGGTACCAAGGGCGTAAGTTTGGTCTCAGCTTTGGTAGGGACACTGCCCAGCAACCTATCCCTCCCGCCTAGTGTCTCATCACAGAACCATTTAAGACCTCACCTGAAGCCCAGACGGTCCAGCTGTTTAATCCAGCTTCCTTAACCTGCACTACATCTGTACTGGATATCTGAGTTTCCTGAATGTATTTCAAAATAATGCATCAATGAATAAAATGTCCTCTTTATATCCATTACACATATGAGCCATCAGCCAGCAAACGTTGACTGTGGTTGACTAGGAGCAGAAGAGAAGAGTTGAGATAGATATGCCAATCCTAGCTGACAGTAACATCAAGAAGACGGAGATCAAAAAGATCGAGAAGTACCAGGAGTTGAAGGAACAACTTGAACAGATGTAGAAGGTGAAGACCAAAAAGGTCCCAGTGGTAATAGGAGCATTCGGAGCTGTGCCACCCAAACTGGGAGAGTAGCTCGAGCATTTTCCAGGTGCAACATCGAGGGTTTGTGCAGAACCCTCAAATTCAAGGTCTGCTTTGAAATTCCATGCAGGTAAAGCAGGGGAATGAGGACACAGTTTGTTTTGTTTCCTTTCCAGATTGCCTCTCTGTATGATTTATTTAACATCATCTACCACAACAGTCACATAAGCACAATGCATATCTTTTTACCTCATCTCAGCTTTAGTAGTCAGCAAGTAGTCTATGAAGTACTTAGTTCAGTAGCACATGAATCTTGGACAACTTATGGAAAATAAGTTTTTATTCGACCTCAAAGTTGGGCGAAATATCCTTATTCTTGTGATCTGGTCAGGATTTTGATCCAGGATTACTCTAAAAGTACACAGTAAGAGTACTTCATATTATGCATGCAAGTAGTCTATGAAGTACTTAATTCAGTGGTATATGAATCTTGGACTATTTATGGAAGATATTTTTTTTATTCCACATCAAAGTTCGTCAAAATATCCTTATTCTTTGTTAAGGATTTTGACCCAGGATTACTCTAAAAGTACACAGTGAGAGTACTTCATATTATGCATGCAAGTAGTCTAGGAAGTACTTAGTTCAGTAGTACATGAATCTTGGACTACTTATGGAAAATAAGTTTTTATTGCACATCAAATTTGGGCGAAATATCCTTATTCTTGTGATCTGGTCAGGATTTTGACAAAGGATTACTCTAAAAGTACACAGTAAAAATACTTCATATTATGCATGCAAGGAGTGTAGGAAGTACTTAGTTCAGTGGTGTATATATTGGACTATTTATGGAAAACAAGTTTTTTATTCCACATCAAAGTTGGTCGAATATTCTTATTCTTGTGATCTGGTCAGGATGCTGACTCCTGCCACTTACTATGACAAAGTGAGAGTACTTGATATTATACATACAAGTAATCTATGAATACTTAGTTCAGTGGTACGATCTTGGACTACTTATGGAAAATATTTTTTTATTCTACATCAAAGTTCGTCGAACTTACCGGTTATCGTCAAATTGTGTAACATGTGTACAAGCCTTTCCACATCACGAGTTTACCTGCCCCCCCCCCCAGGTCATTTCTGCCACATTTAAACTTTTATCTTCTTCTATCGGTGCGACTGCACTCAGCGCCGTGGTGCGGATATCAAATATTAACCTCCCGGCCTCGCAGAAGTGCATGTATCTGTGTGTGTGGCCCGCTGCTTTAGCTATTTAAATGACTTTTTTTTTTTAAAAGCAAGTGGTTCATCAGCAGGTCAACCTCAAAGAGACGTCGGGTGATTTATGTAGTCTGAAGGAGGTAGGAGGAGGAGGAGGAAGGAGGAGGAAGGGGGCGAGGGAGGGAGGTGAGAGGAGCAGAGGGGGTGAAGTCATCCAACACCCCGTCCAGAATGGGATGTTTTGGCAGCCTGCATGTTTGGTGCCCCTGCCGTGACAAACTGTGTTGACGCCGCGGATAAAAAAATAGGCCAAGGTGCTTTCAGGAACACAGAAGTGTGAAAAAAACAAAGATTTGTACCAGGCTGCGTCTCACTTTTGTTTTTATCACCACCTCCACACCTTTTCTCTACCTCTAAACAGGTCTCCATCACATGAGCAGCCAGTTTAAAATGTACACAACTTTTTCTTTTTAAGGAAATAGACTCGAGGTGATTGTTTCGTTGAATGGCATTAGAACGGCAGCCACTGCCCCCCTACTGTGCTCCCCCTCTGACTCTCATGCGTCTCTCCCTTTCATCTCGGGCCTCACTTTAATCACAATCACTCCTGATTTCCTCTCCGTTTCCTCATTTCTTTTCTCTGTGTCTGCCCTGCTCTCACACTCGCATATGTCAGGCCGGGGTCTATTAGTTGTGATGTTCAGTGCAGGAAGCATTAAACTGCCTGTGAGCACATCCTACTGCTGTACTGTGTACCCACACAGCCGAGAAGTTTGTGTACAGAGGAATCCTTCTGTGGAGAGGACGGGAAAAAAGATGAAATACTGTTTAAAAGGCGGTGCTGTGTGTTTGAGTTGCAGCCCATCGTTGTCTACTGCAGCAAAGCTAAAATGGCTGCACACATGCAACACACTGGTTCAGTGCACACGCGAAAGGGAAATTACACGCCGCATGTCATCCAGCCGCTAATGTTTATTAACCAGAGCTAGTTGTACCAGCTCATCAGTAGTTGAAAATTAGCAGACAATGCTTGCTGAGAGTTGAAGGTGAGAACCACTCTTAGGTCTATAGCTGGAGCCAGCAGTTAGCTTAGCGTAGCACAAAAAAACTGGCAGGAGGAAAGCCTAGCTCTGTCACAAGGTAACAAAACCTGTCTATGAGCACATCTACAGCTCACAGTTCTTGAGAAGAGTTAAAGTTGTCAATAAATATGTATTCCTGATAACCGGCACGTAAAACTGTTAGCTAATAGAGCCAACTGACAAACTTCCGTTAGCTTGCTAATGTGACATGTTAAGAGTAAGGAGTAAGAGAGGTAAGCTAACGGAGCATACTGACAAACTTTGTTAGCTTGCTAATGTGACAACACCTAGAAGAAAGAGAGGTAAGCTAACGGAACCAAGAGAGAGGGAGTAAAATAAAATTCTGCTTTATACAATAACATTTCATAAAAAGAGTAAAACGCACTTTAACACAAATTACAAAGTATTTAACTATCAACACCAGCTACGTTAGCATAATCTGGTTCCTGCATAGTCTGCCTCAGGGAAAATAAAACATGTACACATAGGAAGCAGAAGTAACGTAATACTTCTAAAGGACTGGTATAGTTAAAAGGGGCTTTGTGGGACTTCTGTGCTTTGCGCGAAGCCGTTCTCCATTCCTAAACTAACGTTAGCTACTGTAGCTCCCTGTTAGCGGCGCTTGAGAAAGTCTATATGGTCAAATGTTTCCTAGGTCTTTACCAGCCAAGACATTTCTTGTTAAAAGTTTTAATGCAACACATTTAGTCTGAAACTTGTTACCAAGAATGGTCAAACTTGTTGATTGAATTACAATCCAGTCCTGATGAGGAAAATTAAAATTAGCCTAACTCCACCAAAACAGTTGGTTATGGTCTACTTATGATGTGCGCACAGAAAAGTAAAAAAAAAAAAAAAAGAAAAACGCAGCTCATTATTTTGGACTATTTCACAGAAATAAACACAGCTGCTCTGCAAAATTAGTAAGCAGTTTTAGCAGCTTTTGCATATTTTCCCAAATTCAAATCCTGTTGACTCACTTTGGGTCCAAATCATTTCCCTAAAAACACAATGAATATATCCGAGTAAATTTAGTGCATAAATATTTAGATTAATTTTGGTCTTCACCCGTGGTCCTGTTTACCCTGTATTTTTGTTTTCCTCTCTGGATGCATCGGCTCAGTGCTTTTCCTATGGGTCGAATGTTTGATGTGGAGTAAAAGGCTCCAGGAGTTTATGAATGAATATTTTAAAAAGGGATTCAGCACGGCGGCGGGGGCACAAAATGGTTCCTCTGTCCTCTCTACAAGCCAGTCAGTCATCCTGCCGCAAGCCCCGACTCTGGTATCTCATAAAAGCAAAGCTGCATCACTCTGCTGGGAAGGGGAGTTGGGTACAGGAAAGGTCCTGTGTGTGTAAATATATATATATATATATATATATATATATGTGTGTGTTTTCAAGAGAGAGAGTTGGGGGCGAAAGAGCTGACTGACAGAAAGAGTGTGAGACGGAAAACAGAGGCGCAGGTTGTGAGAAAGAGGGCGAAGGAAAATGTGTGGGCAGGAGTTTCTAAAACGAGAACTTGTACTGTGTGAACACGTAGGTTGTCGCAACTATGTGCAAAATGACATAATGTGATTATATATAACCAGAATGCTGCTGTCTGTACGTACATTCAACCCCAACCCTCCTCCCCGGAACCTTATTCCTCTTTGTATTACATCACATGACATTAATGAATCTGTGACATTCGCTCATTAATGCGGACGGCTTTGAATGACATGCGGAATGCAAAAAAAAAATGCATAGTTGATGCTTAATGACTGAAAACTGTGACACATTCATCACACGCCATTTGGTGAGGCTGATAGGTGTCAGTCAGCGCAGAGCCAGAATCATATGGCTACCGGAGACGTCGCCATAGAGACGCCCATCAATTACTCAAGTTGAGAAAATAAAAAATAAAAAAAACCTTGACATTGTTTCAAAAGTCAGCTACAGAAAAAAAAAGGAAAGGCATTTCCTTTTTTTAACAGCTGTAACACTGGATAAATATAGCATTTTTTTGGGGCACGTCTCCTCTCATCTCCTGGAAAAGATTTTTGTTGTCGAAAAAACAGGAATATGTATTTGTTTAACCCACATAACACATAAATTATGAAATATTTCTTTATTTGGTTTGATACCATTTCTTTGCAGACATCTCTATATTTTGTTGACTCACTTTGGTTGTTTGTGGCAAAGGTCATTGTTAATACTTTACGTACTTCGCTCTAACATGGTCGGAAAAGTTGTTCCGGGTCGCTGCTCGCGTGGTCGACCGGCTAGCTCGCAGAGTAGTGGATTTGTACGATTTTGTAAATTTTGTTTATTATTCGTGAGTGTCATCTGGCTGCCTTTTTTTTCCCCTTCCCTTCAATTTCCTCCCCTGAGGACAAATAAAAATTTCTGAACTGAATTGAAAAAAGAATCAGGAAGAGAAAAAAAAAGGTAACACTGTCTTTGAAACTGTAAAACAGCAAGGAATAAAAGCCAATCTCAAACAAACACAAGGGTTAAAATGTGATGTAAACTTTTTTTTTTTTCCTGTAAGCAGTATGAGTAACAGTGTTCAGGGTACACTGACTTCATTGGGAAATCCAAGAGACTCCTGCTCAAAGTCTGTGTTTTCTGTACTCCCGGTTGCATAAGCGCTAACTGTTAGCCAATCCCGTGAAACCTTGCACTCAGCGTGAGGCTCGTATCAGTGTAAGCTCAAAAACTACATCTACATGCAATGTGATCTCTGCTCGAGAGTCGGATTTTTTTGGCCTCGGTGCTGAAATTCCTCTTTGTCTGGTTGGAACCAGTCGCTTTTCTGCCGGTATGGGAGGGGGGAGAGGGGAAGGTCATGGTGGCGGGGTGTCTTAATTCAAGTTGCATAAGAGTGTCTGGGTTTTCATCTTTTTTCTGTATCTTTTTACAGCCACAGTGATAACATCAGAGTGGTTCGTGGGAACGTTTGAGGCCGACAGCCGGTTTGGATGTTTAAAAAAAAAAAAAAAATCAGAAAAGATTACAATTAAATTGAAGACCTGATGTCATTTTGAGCGAGTCACATTGGAGCCCTCCTCAGCGTGGACTGATATTTATTTCTGACGTGCGTGGAGATCGGCAGAAACGACTGCTTATGCACTTGCCTTCCACCGCCGCCTCAGAGATTATCTTGGGGAAATCCCGTCCCTCAGGTCATTTTGTGCCAAATGTCCTGAGATTGAGTCGAGTCTGGGAATGCTTACATCTCTGAAAGCATCGGCTCAGACATCTCGGGAGAGGCCGGGGCTGGTGAGTGGGCAGGTGTGATAAACACACATAATACAGGAACGCTTTGTTGTTAGATTAACCTCGCTGGCTCCGTGCCATGTTTTACGAGTGATGTAATGTGTTATTCTCTTTTCCTCGTTGAGACGTAGACATTGTGTGCCGTGTGTGTGTAAAATGGAACAGTTTCAGTTCGGGGTCTCTGGTGTGTTTATGCCAGAATGATGAAAAGTGTCTGGTCCTCGAATGCCTCATACGACTGCAGTCGCACACATACGTCAGTATGCAAACACACTGTCCCCAATTATTGCTAAACCTTTTCGAATGCTCTTAAATGAACAAGAATTCGGCTAAGTTGAGGTCTATGGTGCACTTTGAATTAGCAGAGTATATAAATGTCTTTGTCTGGGTCGCAGGTCAGCACTCAGGCAGTGTTTTGAAGCGAGATCAACGGGCAGTGTGACCTTCAGCGAGGACAGGAGTTAGCAAAAAGGTAAAAAATAAATGCTGTAGTTTGCTCTGACTAAATGTGTAATGAGTAAATGTGAGGGTGGTAGAAATGTTGTATAATTTGCTGTAAAAGACACTACCTCTGTCTAACATTAATGTTGATTTGGATTATAGTTTTTTATTCTACATTATTCCTTGAATGTAAATCTTTTGTTTTGTCTACTTCATTTCATTGTGTTTGTTTTCTGTTATAATTACGCCAAGGAGGTCATGTTTTCACCCGTGTCCGTGTATTGGTTGGTTGGTTGGTTTGTCAGCAGGGTTAAACAAAAACTATCAAACTGATTTCCACGAAACTTGGAGGGAGGATGGATCTCAGTCCAGAATAGACCCGAGCCCCCAGGAGGTGGGTCGGGGTTTGAAGCCAATTTTCGTAGTGGCCACAACTGTGTAACTACAACGTCTCGTCACCTTTTTAACATTGTGAAAGAAGGGGCTGGAAAAACGGTGGATACATTGTTTTGAGCGCTACAACCGCTGCGAAATGACTCATTTCACTGTCATAATTTGAGCCATTCAGTCCAAGAACATTTCGAGAGATCATAGAAGAGCCACGTGATTAAATTATTTTATCCTCGTTTATGTTAGCCGGGCGCTAAACAGGAAGTCTGTAGTCCAGTTGGAAGTCGAGCGAATTTGCTACGAATTTGATACAGATCCAAATAAATCAAATTAGTCTCTGTTAGTATTCATGTTACTCTTAATGTGTTCTACATATATAAATATATTGTGCAGAAAAAGTTTTAATGTGTTTAATAATCCTAAAACACTTGAGCAAAGAGCTCAAAATGTAATTGTAATCCGTGATACTTTTGATGGATATTGCAAAACGAAAAGTAAGGCAACCAGTCCTGAGTTGCTCAAAAGGCCAACAAAGGTCTGTGTTCAACCTGCAGCCTTTTGTTCTGAACGTAAGAGCATTAAACATGATGAAAAGAGCGCAACTAAAGAATACAGTGCATGCTCAGCAAAGAGAAGTATAAGTCAAGTCAGGACAGGTTATTGTTTTATAGTCCAATATCACAAATCAAAAATCTGCCTCAAGGGGCTTTACAATCTGTCCCGAGACCCTCGATTCATCATGAACCCCACCCGAAAACAAGACAGACCTGGAACAATGTGCGAGCTCTCCAGGTATGGAACATTTTCTGGCAGCCATCTGCTGCCTGTCTCCACCTGTGCGTGTGGAAAGAGTAATATATGGGTGTTTGAACAGGTAGAAAACTGCACTGTTAATATCCGCTCCAGTCAGATGATCCCTCTCAGGTGTGCTTCAGTACCAGATGCCTCATATTTTCGCTACCTCGCGTTATTAATGGTCGTTTCAATATCGGCACGATGTACCTCGGAGCGAAAACCATTTATGGCAAAACGTACAGCCTGAAAGAATGTGATGGGAAAGGCCCCGATGCTTTTGTATTAAAATGTTAAATCATAACTTTTTTATCAACTTCTGGCAAGTCCAAATGTGTGAGCACATCCCCTCACTGGAGATCTTTTGTTGATCTTCTGTTGCAAATTGAAATATTTCTTGATGAGCCAATATTCGCGAGCATGAGATATGATCACCTTTCGCGGTTCAATTTCCCCCCGAGCGTTTTTCTCCTTGTTTTTATTTAAGAGCATTCGAGGTGGACGGTGTTTTCGCTCCAAGTCTTTCTAAAAAAGCCTTGTAAAGACCTGCTGATTTCCCCTTAAACGTTTGTTGATTAAGAAAACAGGAAGGCAGGCATGCGCTCGGTTCATTAGTTACCCGGTGAGCGAGGCTTAAGGTACGCACTACCCAGAGGCACCTCTCTCTCTCTCTCTCCAAACATACACAACTCAGTACTGTAAACACACGCTCACACACAAGCTGCGCATAATGAGGAAGCAGCAATGCACACATGCACACACACATGCATCCATGCAGTTAAGAATGTGCACAAACTATAGCGAGTTCACAAGCGTTAAGTGCTTCATCCAGAGTATTCCCAATCAAACAAACACACAGGAATACACACGGAGGTGTGATTTGCCAGGCAGGGCCGTGAAACGCAGCTATGTGAGAAAACACCTCGCAATGCAAACAGAGCCACACAAGGGAACCGCTTGTTCCTGGGCCAGAACCCGGGGCAGCGCTCCTCACATCTCTGTGAGAGGAGAGGAAGGAGGCCGAGGGAGGAGGAGAGGGGAGAGCGGAGTGATCTGATGAGACCAGACCAGACATGATGGGAGGCATGAAAAACAACATGAGCAGGCGCAAGGAATACGGCAGGAGTAAGAAAAGAGGAAAATAACATGAGAGTACAGGGACGATTGAAGATGAGGGTTCTTAGAGAGGCAGCGAGGAGGGTGGGAGGAAAGAGGAAAATCTAAGACACAGCTTGAAAAGTACAGAGCACTAGAAAAAGGGTCATGTGAAAGGAGATGAAAAGGGTGAATTAATGGCAAGATAGAGAATAGTGCTACAAGAAATGAAAAAGGGAAAGGTGACAGACAATTTAGCATTCACTAAATTGTGCCCCCAAGCAATTGCCCAATCATAGCTTAGCAAGTGAGCTCAGCAGTGCTGAAGCAATCCTCTGTATGTAAAGAGTCGGGAGGGTGGCGCCTACCCAAAACCAAAAACACAAGAGCAGAAGTGTCAAGAATGAATGACTGTGTTTAAGTGCAATCGTTAGCATGCCTTGCTAACTAGCTTAATAAAAAGGTACTTTGCTTTCAAGGCCAAGAGTTAGCACACATTTAAAAAAAACATTATTTACTTTAGTTTGTGGGGTTTCAGCTGTATAATTCACAAGTGCACACAACAGCAACCCAACCAATTACCCAAGATAACGTTACATTTGCTAACAGTGTAATGTCAGCTAAGTAGCTTAAGATGGTTTAGAATGAAATAACAATTATTTCCTTATCTGATTCAAGAACAACAATGTAGCTTCTTAATTTCAATGTCCTAGATGTCATCAAGCAGCCAGAGCTGTTTTTATGGATTCCACCACTTTTCTTGCAAGCCCCTCCACTACTCTGCCTTTGATTGGTTGCCCTTGCTGGTTGCAGTGCTGATACAGTAGTTAATGAGCTCTAGACCTCTTTGGCTTCCTGCCCAGTCTACTGCTGTTCCTCTCCAGGTCACTCGGCCTCCAGAGCTGCTCTTCTCTGGGAGCAGCGGTAGTGTCAGCCAGACACGGCAACAGCTGAAGAGGTCGGTGTGTTTACCGGGGAAACTACAGCTCACAGTCCGCTGTATCAGTATCGCAGCTAGCTGTTTGTTTTACAAATACAAATCTTACCCTAACCACAAGCAAGACACAGACCCATTCACACAACCACTGAACAATGCAGTTGGTAAATAACATGCTAGCTAACTAATTCTTGTCTCGCAAGAGGACAGCTGAGAAAGGTATATTTACCCTCTGATGGAACTAGCATTAGCTTAAATAGCTTTCTATCTACAGCTGATAAAATTAAGCCGGCCACAAATGTAATTTCAGCTGGCAAATCTGACAGCCGAGGGGCTAAAAATGAGAGTGTGCTTCGTCTTAATCCGACTGAATCAAGGACAAATTGTTACCTGAAATCCAAAGCCCCTTTCTACACAGAGATGCAACAATCCTGCCATTAAAAAGACCTGTCAATACGGCTTTGCTCTTTCATACTGAACCAAACGACGACGGGATAATGCCACCGAGTGTGTGAGTTTGTTTTCTCCCTTTTTCCACACCTAAATTTGGCTCTGTGACTACCTTTGTCGCTGTCTTAAAAGGCAAAACAACAATGACAATGCCCCCTCGTTCCGTGGTCATACGTTGTCCACAGAACGGTGAGGTGGAATAACAATGCGACATTCTCGTCTGGAACGTGGTTCGCAAAGTTTGGCATGACTTAGTTTTCTCTTAGTCAGACTTCTCTGCTGTAGTTCTTCCACCGAGTATTTGGCATTTGTTTTTTCGAGTTGACTATACATTGGGGCCCCCAAATTTTGCTACGCTTTCTGCAGAGACAACAATGAGCCACGGCGTCTGGAATCCAAAAATCCAACAGAGGATTTGTTCTCCCTCCTCTCTTCTCTCCGAAAACACTTCCTTTTCCCCCCTCAAGCAGAAGCAGACTGTTTTGAGAAATGTGAGCTTGTTATGCTTTATGATCTGCAATCTGGTGTCTTATTGACACGTTGCCTCCTCTACCGCAAGAGAGACCTTCAATAACATACCTCAGCGTCCCTCGCAAAAAAGGTAGGTCGAGGATGTAGATGTATTTTCAGGCCTCCGTGGGCTGCTTTGATTTTCAGACGGTTTTCCAGCTCGGCTCAGTCCGGATGGCTGGTTTTCCCCTCCATGGATATGAATCTATGAATTTGCTCGTAAAGGTGACCCGCGGCCAAACATTATAATGACTCTGGTGCCAGGGATATTTGAATGTTAATAGTCTCCCAGACAAAAAGCCAATCTTTTGTTTTTGCGGCCAGAAAAATACACACATGTACAGTAATGACATTAATTCTCTCCTCGCTTATGTTTGTGAAAGCGTTTTTTTTTTTTTTTTTCTGAAACTGCCAAATTGCTTTTCCCTCTAAACTACGATAATTGTGCCGGACACTTTTTTTCCAGTCTGGAAAACTTTACTCTGATTGGATGACGAGTCGCCCATGTTTCCCGGTCTCCCGCTCTGTTCTGTTGCCACATACATTTCGGGTTGCTGTGATGCCTGGCAGCCAGCGTACAGACCTGGTTGTTTATGTTGGCCGTGGGAGAGCTGCCAGCTAAAAGGTCCTGGAGCCCAGCTGTCATGAAACACTGCGCTGAATATTTCCCCTCAAATTCAAAACAAAACCGACGTCAACGGCGTTTATTAAAACGACCAGAAATCCCACCTCTGCGTTGCCGTGCGTCGAGGACGTTTGCTTTTTTGGCATCCATGAAATGGCAAACACATGGAGATGTTTGCGTGTTGTGGACGATGCACATTAAACGGGCGGCGCTGTCACGTTCTCGGTTCCAGTTTTATCGGAGCTTCCTGCGTTCCCTATCTGTTCTATCTCTGCCGCAGCGTCTGTTAACCATCAGCGAAAACACCACTTCAAAAGCTATAAACTGGGATAGATGAAAACTAATCTAAAGTATAAAACAACAAAAAGAAAAAATAACTTAATTACCATCTTGACTGTGTTTGGATAATGTATGACTTCTTTGCTGTTAAAGAGAAAACTTAAACACGTGGAAGTAATTTGTCTCGCCGTTATGTTGTATCTTGTGTGTGTGTGTATTGTTAGCATATGTGTCTGTATGACTTTGTGACACTGAGGAATTGGACAGAGCGTAGGGGCCAATCCCCATATGATTGTTCGTGTGTGTGTTTTATGTTTGATCTCATAAAAATGTCTTTGTGTGAATTTGTTGAACATTTCAATGGATAAATGTAGGAACACGATGCATGACCATATGTATCAAGAGCCACCACAGTGTCTCTGTGTCTGTTTGTTGGTTATCTAGGTAAACCTTAATTGAAGTATCCTGCAGTTTATACCATTAAAGATTGTGAAATGTTTCCAAAAGTGAAAGTTTTTTTGTGTTTTCTGATCTTTATGCATTAAGTGTGGACATATTTGAGTCGTTTTCTAAAACGTATGTGCGGCCTCTAGTCGCACTTCCTTGTTTTGTTACAATTGTAACTCAGCTTAGAGTTTTTGTTGGACGATTAGTGACCACTTTGTGCTAAGCTAATGAGAATCCTAACAGAGAGGGAATAAAGACAGAAAGTGTTAGTGTGTGTGCGCATTTCTTACCATGCACACGTGTAGGTCTACAATCTGGGAGCCGGACCCAAAACCATGAGGCTTCTGCGAGACACCGTCGCTCTCATTGAGATCCAGAAAGACAGATTATCTCTGGCATTCCACATCTGGAAGCAGTTGAGTGCCGCGGAGCCGCTTCTTCTGAGAAATATACAAATATGTAGGACAAAGTGCACATGAATGAGGGTGGGGGGTATGGATCTCGCTGTATGTCGCTGCATCTAACTGTGTCCTGATGGGCTTTGAGGGTTGAGGCTATAAATATTTGTTTGCTTTATCATTTTAGTATATATATTCTCATGCTGAGTCTCAAGTACAAAGCAGGAGTCTGGAGGCGGTTAGCTTAGCTTAGCATAAAGGCTGGAGCTGCTAGCCTGGTTCTGCTTAAAGGTAACAAACCTCCTCTATTGTCACTGTGAAGATCCCTTAATCGACGCATTATATCTTGTTTGTTTCAACTTTTTTCCACCTGTTTCCAGCGTTCATGCTAAGCTAAGCTAACCATCTACTACCTGTAGTTTCATATTAATCAGACAGATACGAGAGTGGTATAAATCTCATCTTTCCCAGAGCATCAAACTCCTTCCTTCAACAACTGCATGCCACAGAATCACCTGATACTCTGACCCGCCTGACCACATGCACTTGAGCTGAACCGTCAGCTGTAGGGGCTCCTGACGACTGGGTTAAAAAAACACCACCACCTCCAGAGGTTCAACGCAGGCTCGTGACCTTTTTGTCAGATTTTACAACAGCGGTTTCTTGTGTTAATCAGGATTTATTCCTCGATAGATGAAATGACACGCTCAGCATCGGCAAGAGGAGACTCACTACAACCATATCCATCTCTTCATGTCATACTTGTTTCTGTATGTAATTATCCATTTTATGTGGAAGCCTCCGTAATCATTCGCCTTCACTCTTCAATTTTGTCAGAAAAAAGCTATTACAGTTTTTTTTTTCCTTCCTTAAATTGCAGGATTTCATAAAATAGTCAGCGTGTGAAGCCGAGCGAAAACACAAAATGTTCTGACAGGAACCTCGGCGGAGATTATACATAATGGACCAGCATATTCACAAAGACGCACCTGCGTGAACAGAATACACACTCACACACACACACAATGGTGATGATAATATTCTTACATTAGTGTATTCATTAACGCCCTCCCATAAATGTAAATTTCCTTCCACGTGCTCCGGCTCTGTGGAGAGCGACGCGTGGCATGTTATTTTTTTCCCCCCATGTGAGATGATTCATGTGAGCACACAGCGTGGTAATGACCGGTTAGTCGCTGTGCATCAATCAATTAAGAGGAGCCGTCAGAAGCCTCATAATGGTTTTAATACGTCGCTTCTTCCGCCGACGCACTGAGTCGGATAGGTAATTGCTGCATAATTGCTCGGAGTCATCTCAGGTAAGGTCTCTACCTGGTTAAAGTCTGCGCCTGAATATAAATGCGTGGAAAGTTAGTTTCAGGCGGCTTGTTTGAAAGCAGAGCACTTCTCGGTTCAGCTGCCGCCGTAATACATAATAAAAAACGGAATTGATAAAGCGATGATTAGTATTACACCTGCAGGAGGAGGAGAGCGAAAACAGAGAGGCTTTTCATACAGCACGTAGCCGACAGACCGGAGCGGTGACTGAGGGGAGGTTTTAGTTTTATGCATTGTTGATGGGAAGTATTCAAATACCTTTACTTCAGTAGGAGTAAGTAAAAGTACTTGCAAACGTACTCGATCACAGGTTCACAAGTTGGCACTGATGATGATGATTGATTGGCTTGTAAAACTTGAGAAAATATTGAGTATTAAACACCAAAACCCTCTTTTCGTCCAACCAATAGCTAAACCTTCAAGATGATCAAACCATCCAATTTAAGACAAGGAAAAGGAGCAAATCCTCAATCAATCAATTAATTGACTGTGATAGACTGTCACTCAGCTCCAATGTTACAAGCCGTTGCATAAATTATAAGCTCTTCATATGGTTTGTGAAGCTATCGGATAAATGTAGACACTAGACGACAATACTGTCGCTGACATGCAGTGAAGTAGAAGTAAGTGGTGCTACGTGACTGAGATGGGTCAGATATCAGTTCCCAAATATCAATTCAGAAACTAATTTAAAGTAGATATACTGCAACATAAAACACTCAATCACAAGTATCAAAAGTAAAACTATACATAATATGGGAAAATGGCAGATATACTGGTGACTAATATATCATGATACATTATATCATACTATTGGATTTTTATTGATGTGTAAGCAGAATTATACTGTTGCGGGCTGAGGTGGAACTAATTATATTACTATATATAATTTTCCTTACTTTAATCACTATGTGTCGTTTTGTAAGATCATCGTATGTTTGGATGTGGAATCAAAAAAGACCATATTCATCACTGGATTGTAGTAAAGTAGCAGTATAAAGTTGCATATAACAGACGTATACAATACAGAAATAGTTACATTCCCCCACTGGACACAGCCTGCAAGGAGCAAGGAATCTCTTTCCGTCAGTTTGTTATTCGCATATCTCGAAAACCGTTCATCCGATCTCCTTCACATTTGCCACGTTTGTTGCTGAGGACATATGGAAGTGCGGTGTCGACTGTGGTGTAATTTGGACGCAGTGTTTATACATTTTGAATAAGCAGCTACTGCCTGCAGTACTCACGCTTCATGGCTCTACAGACTAAAGCTTGGCTCACAGGTGAGTTCTCTCATGTGATCCCATGGGGAAGTAGACGTAAACCAAATGGGGATTAGCACGGTGCGACAACTTGCTATAGGGACACATTAGAGTGAGAGAAAAAACAAAAGCAGAAGGTTGAATAAGTGAATGAGTGGGGAGATGCACTCAGCATGAACTGGTGGTGAGATGTTTTTCTGTCAATGGCAGTGCGCAAGCTAACGTTAGCCTCAAAAGCTGCTCCGGGTAAATCATAACTATCAAATGAGTCTGTGAGCATTTCAGGAGGCTTCAGACTGGATCTGTAAACCCGTCACATTACCCGATAATCTGTCACAAGGTTTACCTCACCTTTTATCTCCTTCGTCTTCTTGAACCTCTCACAACACTTCTAAGTACTTCAGCGGCACATTTTTAAAAACACAACCACAAACTGTTAGATCCTAACAAGCCAATAAAAATAAATTAAATCTAAAAGCCGAGCGCAGTGCACCTCACAGTCATCACCACGACAAACGCCGGGCGCTGAAATATTCAGAGTCGGTGAGTCACGGCCTCCGCAGATCTAATAAGACGAGGCTTTGCGCGGAGAAATACACTGACATTCAATTGTTCTGCATTTGCCTTCCAAATGAGCCTCCTGATGGTCTGAGAGTCACATGCGTCACAATCCAGCTGTGCCACTCGGAGGTGACAGCAGCGTTGTTTTTCCGCCGCGGAGTAAAACACAACAAGCAGGGCTGAACCTTTGTTCCCTTCGCTCTATACCGCCTCTTCCATCTGCTTTACTTTCATCGTCCCTCTTTTAACTTGATATGATTTATCAGGAGGGAGGCGAGAAACACATATCATCCCCGGTCGCCTTGTTTCCGAGCGCGTTCGGTCCTAGCAAGCCGCTTCTGATTAATACTTCCTGGCCCTCGTTAGGTGCTGACAGTGGTGCCCACATTCAGGGCTCCTTAGCCTCTCAGCTAATTAGAGTCATTCTTCAGTAATATTTCTAAATCAACTGTTTCCTCTAGCCTATTTGAGACCTAATTGGAAGCATGTGCACTCAACCCGAAGGGCTCCTTTTAACCCCTGACACTTCAAGAATGTGTCTGATGCGGTCATTGATTTTCCTTTCGCTGTTTTTCTTTCTGTGTTCTCGCAGCCGGGGAGAACGTGCGACTGTGAAACTTCGACGGTTTTTTAGTTTGAGGACCGGGGCGTGGATGTGGTTGTGATGGGGGAGGTTGTCTTCAGCATTATCTGCATGCGTTTGTGTCAAGTCTTCTGTCGGGCTGCGCTGCCGATCCCGAGGAGGGTTGAGCTCGGGTCAGAGCATGTGGTAAAAAGCAAGAAACGGCTTCTTACACCTGACACCTGACAAAAAAACACCGACAGGAGAGGCATCTGCAGATGTGCCGTCGAAATGCAAAGTGCGTTTTTTTTCTTTTCCTCGGATTTCACACCAATTTCATCATCGTCACGGCGCCTTGTACAAATTCTCTGATACAGACACTTTGATTTGATGCTCCTTGTTTACAACGTCTGTTACACACGTCGTTAAAACATAATGGTATGATTGAGGCATCCGAGGATCTCAAGTGTGTTGCGTTAACGGACTCCTGCACGCTGTAAATATCACACGTGACGGTAAACACTCAGACTATCTTGTAAGAAGACCGTGTGCAACAGTTTTGGGAGGGAGATTATATAAATTCCGTTGTATTTTTTGGCTCCTCGAGCTCCTTTTGTTATTCAAATGTTTCCCTCTCCGTTTTAGACAAACCGTCTCCCGCCTGACTCCGCTGCGTGAAACAAAGCGAGCTGCCGCTTCAAACCCATTACCCGACACAGACAATGCGATTTGAAGTGGTCTTAGAAAACTTCACAGATTTCGAGAACATGTTCTCTCTCTCTCTCTCTCGTTCTCTTTTCCTTAACGGTCCTGGATCCGACGAATAGTTTCGCCTCCGCCTGCCGCAGTAAACAATGGCTTTGGTGTTTTATCTACAAAGCCCGGCTGCCTGTGAACTCGCTTTCATCATTAATGTCGCTCCATTTCAGTGGATCTGCAGATTGTCGGGGTAGATTCGGCAGACGAGCCTGTCGCATTTTCTCCCCGGCTTCCCAAAAAAAAAACCCAACAACAACATAAAAACCGGAGATAATTCCAAAGACAAATGGTTGTGATATTTTCCGGGGTGTTTATTGGTTGAATGGAGCGACGCTTGTTTCCTTTCGCTGAGGCCGCCCGAGCTTGTCGCCTTTCACGCCGGAAAACAGAATTACAGATTGGAAACAATCGGAGGGAGAGAGGCTCGGCGGGAGATTGATTTCTCAGCCGCCATTTCTGATCCATTAAGCTTTACCTATCCTTTTCACTCCTGAGCCGCCTCCCCCCCTCGCACACCTGCTTCCTCACGGGACATTAGTTGTGGTAAGGGATGGGGGGGTAAAGACATGCCGCCTCTCAGCCTCTGTTGGTCAATGCATCCATCTTGTCGCTCTGCGAACGGCGAGCCGCTGCTCACAGGCAGACGCACTCGTTCTCACCGTAAAGTAAAATGTAACGCAATGACAGAGGGAGATTATAATGCGCGAGCAAACACTCCCTCCCGCCTCGGCGCGGGGAACATTCAATTTGCGGCAATAGAAGATGTTACACAAGGGGCTCGGCTTCATCAAGGAACACTGGTGCCATTGTGCTGCAGTCATAACCGTGATGCACTGCACTTTGCAGAGCGCCGAGCTCGCTCCTCCGGGAAAACAACCGAGCTCCACACACTCAACCAAGACAAACAAATGAACTTTTATTGCAGAAACACCTCGCAATCATATCAGTTCAGTGAAGCTCAGTCCTGAGGTGTTTGTTCGACTCTGTGGAGGCCACAGCTTGTAGTGTGATGACACCTTCAGGGGTTCAAAATCTGAAACAAATCAGGGGTAATACTTCTTGAACCTGACATGCATGTGTCTTTTCACAGCAAAGGCATCTGAAGGGGACCAAAGGATAGTCAGACCTGGTCCGATGAAGGCCTTTTTCCACCAAACTCTTTCACAAACCAAGTTTTTGAAGCATTTAGGCAAAAGAAATGCCCAAAGGACTCAAGTGTTTCCTTGACCTCAAGTGTGAACCGTAGCGGGCGAGTCATAATCTACAGATCGTTTTGCATTGATGAGACATTCTTGATCGCAACGGTTATGCTGAATACTGGTGGAGGCACAGGCTGGGTCCGAGAACCTTGAAGAGAACCGGTTTAAGAATTAGAGCTTATTTGGTGGGAGAGGGTTCGGAGCATTCATTCATTGTCAACTGCTGATGGTCGCGGTGGCCACTTTATCCCTTTTTTTCAAGGGGTTGCAGGGAGGTTTCTGGAGCCAATCCCAGATATCTAAGGGCGAAGGTACACCCCAGACGAGTCGCCAGCTCATCGCAGGGCCCTTTACTGATGGCAGAGGCCGCCTCGTAAGGTGCCACATCAGGAGCGATTGTCAAGGATACTTTGTCAAGTAGCTCAGCTCCAGCTCAGGAGCCGGGATTCGAACCATCGACCTCCCGAACATTGGTCGAACTTCTCTACTCGCTGAGCTACAGCAGCCCCCCGGGGTTCGGAGCAGACATTGGGAAAATCAGGACAAATTCAAAATGCAGTCAACCGAAAGGGTGACCCATATAGAGAAAGAAACCCAACAACTGACAGCATGACGACCTACCACCTGAAGGATGTGTTTAGTTGTCAAGTCCGTCTGAAACGACACTGAAAGAGTTACCAAGTATTCTGAGTTTTGAGAGTTATCAGTCATTATTTGACCAGTATTTGAACATATATCTAGAGTTCATTTAAGACTCCAGCAGTCAAACAGGATGAGTGTCATGAAAACTAGTCTGTTAAGCGCTGAGTTACCTCTTTGCATCTCCCAGGAGTCTGAAACCAAATACCCTGAATACTGGGTCAACTAGGCCCGACTCGGGTGCCATCTTACTAGCAACCAAGCTGACCTCAACTTAGTGGCGAGCCTCTTTAGTGTCGTCACCATACTGGAATTCACAACACTGATACAATAGCTTGAAAATATTGATACTCAGCCCATTTTCGATACCACGGGGGAAAATGGACAACAAGAGGCAGTAGAACTTATTGATTTTTATTAAAGGATAATTATCAGAAAGCTGGTATCCTGTGTGTGAAAGAGTGAGAATATACAGAATCAAGAGTAACACTAGAGCCTTTACTTAAAAGACCTGTTTCCCTCTATTTTGTACTTTTTAGCATGTGTTGTCATGACTTTTTTCCGATTCTTCTAACTCATTTACAACTGGTGTGAAAGTATTTTCCCTCCCAGATTTGACACAACTCCCTTGTGCGGCTGTCTGTGTGTAATTGCATTTGCAAATTTTGAGTTGTCAGCACCGGAACTGGCAGCGCTTCAGTCGCAGGTGCAAAGTTGTGTCGTGTCGGAGCGGGGAAGTCTCAAAAATAATGACATCAAACATTATCCAGAGGGGCCATCGGTGCCAAAGTGCCATTTACCGGCAGAGCCTGGGTGTTACGGGTGCACACGAGGCACTCCTGTCATTAAGTGGCCCGGTGTGTTCACCACTTTCCGCCAAGCCGAGGTCAACGCTGAGAGAGAGACGCTGATGTCAAAGGTCTCGCGAAGGCGCTTGGCCACAGCGGCCTCTGCTGGCTGGTGGCGGCGGAGCAGGCAGGGGTGGAGATCACTGATCTGAAGTGTGGAGGAGCACAGCTGTGAAATCCATTCAAGAATGGGATGATTATCTCTAATTAGCCTAATCCCGCATTAAACTATGTGCTCGTGCTCGCGCTTACCTTAAGATAATGAATCACGCTCAGCCAACTGTTGTGGATTATAATTGACGTGAGCGGATCCCGGGTGCACGCCGGGCGAGGCGGTGGGACGCATCTGTCCTGCCTTTGCACAGCTGCCGGAGAGCGACGACAGCCGTGTTTGGCTTTTTAATTGAACTGGAATGCAGAGGTGTTTGCCAGATTTAATCAGGAGCCGGTCGTGGACGGGAACCTCATCAAATCATACCTGAAATGTTTGGCGATCATGTGCGCTCTCTCGTACGGGGAGGAATATCTCATTAATATCTGACGTTGATTAGCATATCGAAGATAACAAACCGAGAAAGAGAAGCTGAGAGCGACGGGGGAGCTCGCGGTGTGCCCTCACACATTACGAGAAAAACAAACAGCCGGATTTACATAATATCTATTAATAAAAGCTTCTGACTGTTTGAAGGGAAGCTTTACGACAACATGGTTACACTTTCCATAGGAGTAAATGTCAACCGGAGACACTGAGAACAAACGAAACTGCTGTTACAAGCAAAAAAACTCTCACCACACAACAAACGCCATTGTGTGTGAGAGTACAGTGCGCCATGTTTTCCCATAAACTGCTCTAAGAGACCTCACTAAAGCTATTCTCAGCCCGTTTTAAGAGTGGCTCTGATATAAATCAAGTAATTGCAGGCAGAGTCCCATGATGTAATTTAAGCGTTAAGCTCCGAGACACAGAGATGGGCCATTAAAGTGGAATAAAATGATGTAGTTTAATTCATCTCCATCGAGCGGCCTTTTTTTTTTTCCTCCGTCGAGAGTGTGCGGCTCTGTTTCATGTTCAAACAAGTGCAGTTTTTTTTTAACGCGGTAATTGAAAGGGCTTTTTTTACGACACAAAGTGTTTGGGTCCCAAACTAAACGCCCTGACGGATTAAGGGGCGTTCACAGAGAGAAGAAACATGAAAGCGTTTTCTCGGATCTTCTGCGATAATATTTAATCTGCGAGCCAAATTTTTTCCACAGCAACCGACAGATAGACGGGGCTTATGTGTCATCATCGCAGTCCTGGCAGATTTTAGCATTACTGTATCGGATAAAAAAAAAAAGTACTTGTTCGAGAGTGACAGTTAAATCAAGACGCCGGCGTGACACTGCTTTTGGTGTGTCGTCTTGTTACAGTCGCATATTAAATGGGATTGGGGGGAAGCGTTTGCTCGGGGGGGACGACTAAATCTGGAACGAAACGAGTGAGAAAAAACATGATCATACTTTAAAATGAGCCTCTCTGTGCTTTTAAATCAAATTCTGTTACTCCGAGACATCTTGATTGTGTTGTCGCTTCCGTCCCCGCTGGAATTTCCTATCAGGTCATGATAAAAAAAAAAAAAAGAGCAGAAGCTTTGAATAAATTGGGGAAACAATTCCCACGAGAGCGGGTGGGTGGGTGGGGGGCTTCGGAGCAGCCAAACCCGCCGACTAACCAGAATAACCAACATCGGCCTCCGTCACTGCCATGTCATGACATCATCTCGGCTTCCTCTCTACCCGTGTCCCTGTGGTCCCGACTCCTAATTCTCTGGCTCGGATGCTGATGTTCCTCAAAAGGGCTGGGCGACTTAATCCGACGCTGAGAGACAAGAAAATAACAGCGCTGGGCTCTGGCGAGGTCCCGTCTCTCTCTCTCTCTCTCTCTCTCTCTGCAGCGCTTCCACGTGCTGTGATACAACCCGACATTACCAGCTCGGACTGCGCCCCAAATTAGATAGAGTTAGTTTGCTTTGGCCGCACTCGAACCTGGACGCTGTGTGAACTCTCAGAAATGCCTCTAATGACAGACACATGGCGCGGAAATGTGACCCCGAGCGGGAGATAATCACTGTCATTCAGCGTTAGAGCAAATCAGTGTGGGCTGTTAACACCGAGACCAGCGCGGGCCTACGTACAGCAGCGGCGACAATAATTTAGATGACATGTATTTAAAAGCTTCTAGATGTGCGTTAGTGCTCCTCGTAATTGCGATGTGCGACGAACGCACTGCAAAACACTGCCCGAAACGCACTGAGCAAGAAAAATCTTCCTTGAAGACGTTTCGCCTCTCGCCCAAGAGGCTTTCTCACTTCTTGACTAACTTGACGGGAGTCGCAGGCTTTTAAACTCCGTGTGGGACTGTCCTGACAGTCGTTAAAGACACATGTGAGTCGTTAGGGCCGCTTGTGGACGACATTACTTATCACCTACCTACTACGCACTACTGAGGTCCCTCCCCAGTCAGCAACAACCATTCACCCCTGGGCTCACCTGGCCCGAGCAACCAACATGAAGGCCAGTTAAGTCAACGATCAACAAGTGGCCCTAACGACTCTGAAACTCAGAGCTCGCACATGTCCTTAACGCCACTGTAAGGACACTCGTTTAAACACTGGCCGACTCCGCTCCAGTCAGTTAGTACTAAAATATTAGCATTTTAGCTCAATAGCTTCCGGGTCATGTGATCAATTGACTCAAAATTAGTGTGGGATCATAGTACTCCACTGGCTGCATGAGACACACCTCTTGTTTTTGCATTCTAAATCTCTAAATATTTTTTTATTAATTTTTATATGTAAATATTAGCATTTTATTAGCATTTTAGCTCAATAGCTTCCAGGTCATGTGATCAATTGACTCAAAATCAGTGTGGGATCACTGGGACTGGGACTCCACTGGCTGCATGAGACACACCTCTTGTTTTTGTATTTTTAATCTGTTCAATATTTTTTATTATTTTTTATATGTAAATATAGTCTGCAATACGGGTGCACTTGAAATGTTGGAGCGGCTTGCTCGGATCGCAGTGTACCCGGAGCGAATTAGAGGTTTAACCGGAGCCAATGTCTGTCGAATATCCAACTTAAAACTAACTTCACTGCGGTAATCTAACTGCCCACATTTCTTGTCCCGTCAAACTTTGTTGTTGGCGAAATCAACAAATTCACAGATCTTAGCATAACGTGCAACACGTATAAATGTGAGCATTATGGATCGAAAGCTGCAGAAATAAAACCAAAGCTATAATTAACGGAGTTATCATTTAATGCATACCTTTCTCTGTGACACACTACTCAAAATAAGTCAGGGTTGTTGGGATGTTTTGCATAATTATTTATTCTGTGACACATCTGAACCTTAATTTTATAGTTTTGTGAATAGTTTGATGAATGCGCCCCATTTCATTTGACTTTCATTGCACATGCATGTACTGTAGGCACCCACATCCCAATATCTCTGCCTTATTTTGACAGTCAAGACAGGAAAAAGTACAGGAAAGCCACAGCAGTCCTCATGCAAAAATACCAAGGTCCTTTGAGCTGAAGCAACCAAGATGGACCCAGCTATTACTTATGCTGTGAATTACACTTAATGTTTCCATTTAGCATGTCAAGATGTGACGGGGCCAGATTTAAACCCAGTGGTGTTAGCATTTCATGAAAAGGCCATGAAGCCAGTCATTATCGGATCAAAAGATAAGTAATTTAGTGACATAAAAAAAAAAAATGACATGACTATAATTACCAAATTATGCTGTGGCACAGTAATTCAAGGTTATGAATGGGAGACAATGAGAGAAATGGAGGAGGGGAGGGTAAAGCAGAGAGGAGACAGTTCAGATAAAGACTGTCGACCACAATGACGTTAATTGTAACACTTAACCCCGGTGTTTGAATAAAGAGGAGACAGGAGGAGAGTTTCTTCAACACTATTACCACCATTTTGTACTTTCAATTCCACATTGGATAGTTTTTGCTCGCCTTACCTGCCGTTTACCAGAAGTAGCTCAAACATTTCCCATCGACTACTCTGTTTCCCTGCGACTCCCACAGTCGAACGCACACGTTTTGACCCAGGTGAGCTCCCGTACTCGACGGAGGTTTCAGGAAGTAGCTACACTCACAACAATACGCACTTTTCTCGCCGAAATACGACACATTTGCCCGGAATTGCCACGTAAATCAGGCCGTTACATCGAAAACTTTCAATGTACAGACAGTCCGCGGTACGGGCACAGTTTGTTAACCTTACAGTGACGTGTAACTTCACCTTTTTCGTTCATTTGGAGCCACTTTGCTAACGTTAGCCAAAACAGCTAAGTGACAGTAACTCAGAGAGCTGGGTTCAACTTCACAGCAAGACTGAGACTAAGTCGGCTTTAAATGTGCTTTCAGAGCGTTTTAAAAGTGGAGTAGTCATAATACATAGAGGTAGGTAATCAAGCTAACGACTAGTTGTTTATTTACTGTGTTGTGTCTGTAATTTTCTGTTAAAAGTGAAAGTTTACTGTGTGTTAGTACAACTTCTGCATTGTTTACAAGTGCAATGTTCACCTTTAAAGTCATCTTTGTCTAATATTATGCTTGTAAATCAGATTGCCCTAAAGTAGTGGTTGTGAGATGATGTAACAAGATAAGGAAAATATATTTTCTGCCACACAAATTTTCATTTTTGTTATTTCAGTTCTTTGCTTTTTGCTTGAAAATGACAAACATTTACATATTCAGATATTTTAATACCCTTCATATGCAACACAATGAGGGCACATGACTCTTTGAGCTGGTATCCACCTGTAGAGCAATGAAACCTGTGATAAGATGTCACAAGAAGTTTAAGCCAAAAGGCTGGGAACCCTCATATTAGACGATTTAGGTGATTTTTAAGGAAGAGGGGGGAAACATTACACTTCACCAGAGACTAAAAAGAGAGCATGGATGTGTGTAAACAGTGTCAAAGTCCAGCAAGCAAACAAAGAGTTTGCACATCCAAATCTATCAAAGTCAAGTCCTGACTTTGTGACCTGTCACCAAAGATGTCTGTCAGTCAATTCATTACTAGTAGGTGTTGCAAGTTGTTCCCTCGGGTTGCAAGTTGTTCCCTCGGGTAAGATTGTTCACCTCAGAGTTGCCTTAATTTTAGAGGTTTTGCCATTTTCTAATGAAGCATTTTGTTAATAACATTAGAGTGGACAAACCCTGACTGACACAAATTAAACCGCAGAGTCCCATTTGATAGAAATTAGGTTTTATTGAAGGAACAATTGTGAAACTCTACCCAAAATGTTCATAAATTCTTTCATTGTGTTTCTAATAGATTGAATTATTGTGAAAAACAAAATTTTCCCCTCTTTGTTATGGACCCCTGGGGGTCCTAAAGAAACTGGGACAGATGATTGGCAGAAAAACAGTTGGCACCTGTTTTGATTTCTGATTTATTGTAATTAAAATGCCAAATATTCTCTTTTTCCAGCTTCGCAATTATGGAGTTTTGTTGTTTTTTTCAGTCTTGATTGCTTTTCTTGATTTTGTCAGTAACTCTCTGGGGTAATAAGCAATTTGATTACAACACCTCAGGCTTTCGAAATTAATGATAGGCATTTTATCTTTATTTTCTGACATTTTATAGACTAAACAACTAACAAATTTATCAGGAAAATCATCAAAATATGATCTGATAATGGCAGTTAAACTTAAGCTGCATCCTAAATAGCACATAAGCAAATTGTTAAGACCATATTAGCATCAGTGTGGTTAAAAATGCCCTAGATGCACAAAAGGTGTCAATTAACCAATATGTATGATTTCATATGTATGTTTTTTTTTCTTCATTTGACTTCTTACAGGACGATGCCACGCTTGCAGTCTGGGGTTTGGAAGCATTTCACCCCGGCTTTCAAAGACGGGAAGGAAACCTACATGTGCAACTACTGTTTGAAGACGTACACGAAGAATGCCACCAAGATGCAGATCCACTTGAACAAGTGTGAGGAGTACGCTGCGGCTTCGCAGCAGTCGCCAGGCCCCGATGGGAGCTCCTCTGCCTCCATTCCTGTCCCCTCCTTCTCCCTCTTACCATCTGCCAGTCCGGGGGGACAGTTCCTCATTGATTCGGTGGATCAGCGCAGCCAGGCGTACGCCGACGAGTGCCTGGCGAGAGCCGTGTATGCCACATCCTCACCTCTCACGCTCACGGACAATATCTACTGGAAACGATTTTTCAGCGTGCTCCGACCTGCTTACTGTCCGCCCACCAGAGAGGCTTTGTCCTCTCACCTCTTGGACTGTGAGCACGACAGAGTACAAAGCCAGGTTCAGGAGGCCGTAGGGAAAGCCGACTGTGTCACTATCATGTGCAGCAGCGGCTGGTCTACAGCAAAAGACACCAGAACTATCATTTATATTGTTGCAACTCCGGAACCACTGCTCTACAAGTGCACAAAAACAAAGGAGCAGATGCACCAGAGTGCATTTATTGCTGAGGAACTGAAAGACATCATCAATGAAGTGGGGCCACAGAAGGTCTTCGCCGTTGTCACCGATGACGCCCCGGAAATGACGGCAGCTTGGGGTCAAGTGGAGGAAGCCTTCCCGCACGTATCGGCTGTCGGCTGCGCAGCGTGTGGAGTCCAGCGGCTCTTCGACGACGTGGTTGCGCAGCCGTCTATTAACGCTCTGTGCACGAGAGCTGAGCAGGTGGTGAGGTACGTGACGGAGCAAAAAAAGTTAGCAGAGACTTTCAGATGCTGGCAGACCACAAAGACCAGAAACCACCGCGCTGCTGGGGCAGCCTTGGTGCTGCCTAGTGGTTCTGACTGGACTGGCGTGATCAACATGCTCAACAGCCTCCTGGAGGGTCAGAACTCTCTACAAGACATGGCAGTCTCACCCACACTGGACGTTGAGGCTTCCTTCAGGGCCACAGTACAAGACGCAGCATTTTGGAAAGGGTTGAGCAGCAGTCAGAAGCTGCTCTGCTCCATCGGGAACTTTGTTAGTTACATGAAGAGAGAAGAGAGCACACTCTCTGATGTTGTCGACATGTTCGTTCAGTTGAGACATTACGTCGGAGCCTCGCTGTCCGAGTCTGTGCTGCACGGCGCCGAACAGAAAGCCGTCATGGAGTCTTTAGACAGGTGTCAGGAGTTCTGCATGAAGCCCGTCCACGCAGCGGCGTACATGCTGGATCCAAAGCACGCCGGACAGCAGACGCTCTCCGGGGAGCAGATAAACAGCGCTTACTACGTGATGTCCAACCTGTCACACCAGCTGAATCTCGACGATGGTAAAGTGCTCGGGAGTTTCGCCAGGTTCTCGGCCAAGGAGGGACTGTGGAAGGGCGCCGGCATTTGGAGCTCCTGTCAGCACGTGTCCGCATCCACCTGGTGGAAAGGGCTGTGTTCGTCCGAGCCGCTGTCCGCCGTGGCCTCCGCGATACTCCAGATCCCACCAACGACAGGCGCCTGCGACAGCGTGAGGTCACGCTTCTGCAATACGAAGATGGCGCGTTCCGTCTCAGCAGACAGGGCGCAGAAACTGGTGGCAGTACAGGCCAATCTGAACCTTTTAGAGCCAAGTGATGGCGAGTGCGCTCCGCTGGAGAACGAGGAAGAGATTAAATCTGAGACTCTACAGTAAGACAAACTGTGATAGCTGAAGCTGTGAGGAGCAGACCACATGGATCAACAAAATACAGACTGTAAATGTCAGCTGAGTTAGTCTGAGCTTTCTCTCTCTCTGAGCTCACTATACTCTGTTCATGCCTGTGGGGAAAAATGAAGCTCATTCAGAGTGACTGAATCTGAGGCCTTAACATGTTCTGATCACATACAATCATTACTCATGTGGTAGTTCATTCTAATTTAATTTAATTTTTTACTGTTTTAAATAGTATGTTTCATCATAACAATGAAGCTGTTAAGGATTTAAGGTGCTCTATGTAGTTTTGGAACTGAGAAAAGTCATATTTACAAAACTAATATGGTAATAACACACACTGAGACTCTATACCTGAATGAACAAGCTTTCCTCAGAGGGAAATAAGCTTCCTGGAAAAGCGTTTAAAATTTGAAAGATGGCGACTCAGAGGGTCCTGCAAATATAGACAAATCAGTTTGTTTATTTAGTTTATTCAGTCAGGAAAATCAATCACTGAAGATTTCTGATTAATATATAAATGACATAGTGCACCTTTAACAGCCTAACAAGAGTTCTGATCATCTGTTACAGTGTTCATGTTAATAAAACCACTGTATTTATTGAAGATAATTATTTTTGTCTTGTTTCAGTTTATACATGTGTGTAAAAAAAAAAACAAATGCAAACTTTTCTTACAAAAGTACAGTACGTTCCTTTAGAATTAAAGGAACAATGACACATTTTCACTTCTTTGCTGAGGTTTAGATGAGAAGATTAATGCCATGTAAGACTAGAGTTGTCTTTATAGGAAGAGTCCTGCATGTAACCTCTTTAGTTTTTCTACAGATTAGGTGAGAAATATTATGTTCATTAGTCAGCTTTATAGCTGCTAGTAGGTGGATTTTGTTAGCCTTAGACAGCAACATGTCTAGTCTTGCGCTAAGCTAACCAGCTACTGCTGGGCTTTAACCATATATATGTACCAGGCAGATATGAGTGGTATTGATGTTCTTATCTATCTGACAGCAAGAATCTGAATAAGAAGCTTATTCCCCATAAAGGTCAAACTGCTGCTTAAAGGAAGAAATAACGCCCATTTTCCAGTCCTGAGATTTTACTACCAGCCGACTGTGAGCGGTTCAATACATTTCAATTGGAAAACGAGGGGGAAAACTCCAACTTTAGCACCTTTTCTCAGATTTATTAAAACACAAATTATAGTCCGGGCTTGTAAGAAAGTTAAAAGCATCACAAAGGACGTCTGTGGCGAAATCACTCAGGCACGCAGTGTTTTCACACACACTCGCTCACGGCTCTCTCCGTCCTCTGCTGTGTTCTGCCGGTGGTTTGGCACCGGGGGCGGCGGGGCTCTGAGGGGAGATCTGGGCCTTGTAAATACGAGCATTATTAATCTTAATAGGAGCGAGCCAGGGCGCCTCTGTGGAGGTGTCTCCGCCTCGTGGGCAGCAGAACCGATGGAAATCTCACGGGGTCTGATCTCCACCGCGTCACTCAGTAAATCTATCGCAGCATTACATTTTCCCTCCCGCGCTTCTCAGAGTGGCTTCACTCCGCTGCACGTTGTCTGTTCTACATGGGTTTTTTTTTTTTTAGGCAGCGACAACAGATGTGTGGGCAATAATACAGTGACGGTACACATCGTTTTACAGATGAAGAGGGCCGGTCTCACGATGTGTGCTGTTAATGACAGATGGCAGCGCGTCGGTTGGCTTTAAAGTTGCCCCGAAGCGCATGAAATTAATGTAACGGTGGTTTTCAGCTGGTGGGTTGATCCTCGAGGCCGAGGTAATCGGTGTCGAGGTCCCGTGCGTAAAAGCTGAAGAGGTGTTTGTGTTAGTTCGTAATCGGGCCGTAACAAACAGTTCAGTCGTAACGTTGAAATTCTTAATTAACTTTCAGATGCGGAGCAGTCGTGTCTGTTCATTCCGGTTAAACGCGGCATTTCTCCAGCATCAGTTACATTTATACAACCACAATAAACCAAACACACGTCTGCTCGAACACTATTATAGCAAACTACTTAAGAAAAAAAAAGATCCCATTATGTGTCTGCGTTCACTCGGTGCTCTGCGCTCCGTTTAATCCGATGACTCACTTCATTCAAATTGAGGCTTTTGTTGGGTTTTCTTTAGGGTGACTGCGTCATAAATATGACAACAGGCCTTCAAAGCTCCATTTTAATTCCCTCAATGGAAGATTCAAAGGGGAAATAAATGTCATTCAGCACTTCCAATATCGATTTATCGACCCAAAACGCGCACATTTTTGGCAGTGATCCCTCAAATGCGATCAAACAGTTGTGATAAAAGCTTGTATTTGCCAACTGTGAGACCTCAACAACAGGGAACATTTCAAACCCGAAGACCGCCTGCCTTCAAGCGTAAACTTGCATAAATCTGTGGCATAAAGTATTCATCACTTTTCATTCATTTTTTTTTTTGCCCCTGCCCCTCAGAGAGTCTGTGCATGTGTCTGTCAGCCTCTGGATGGGGGGATCGAGGCGGCGAGGCCGCTGTGATTGACGGGAAAAAAATCGACGCGGCAGATTTTACAGCCCTTTTCCTTTAAGACGTTACGTAAGAAACGGGAATTCTTCTCTCCGGGGCGTCTGGAAATCGTTTAAAATATTCCTTCGCCTCTCCGTTTCTCTGTGCGTCCCTCACTCGCTGAGATGGGGCAAGGCGAAACACCAGACAGGGAAAAATTGTCGTAAAATAGGAGAAATACAGGGGGATTGTGACCCCGGGAGGAAACCGGGAGCGTGCAATGGAGGCAACGGAGGCAGAATATTTTATAGTTGAACAACAAATACAACCGTCTAAAATTACATCAGTGCGCTAAGACATTAAATTTACTGGGAATATAACAGTTGTAATTTATCCCAAGCACCTTTTTCTGCATTATAATGTCCAAATTAAAAATTTGGCTCATGCTGGACAACAACACTTTCTCCAACATTGCCAGGTGTTTGGTTGTTTTTTGTCATATGCCTTCATTTCTCGTGGAATACTACATGAATCTTGATGAAATAAATCAGCCATATTTAGGTGGCTGGTATCTAGGAGTGAGTACAATTTGATGCGGATAAAGCGGACTGTTGGGCCTTGACGGAGGTATACACTCTACTGAGTGCCAGTCTAGTTTTATACTTTACTTTAGGCAAACACATTTCCATGAAAAGACCAAAGTCATCAGTGCAAGCCCGTTACTTTCTGCTATGTAAACATACATTTTTAGGGTCACAATAATGTACGAACGTAGGTAGATACTGTAAATTTCAGCAAATGTTACAGAAATGGGAAAAAAAATCTCCTGTGTATTAATACACGTGTTTGCTAACGAGTATTTACAGTAGCAGGACGATCATGTCAGACTAATTCCAACTAAACTAGTCCCTGCATTCACTGTCATGTCACACAGTGCATGGTTTTGGTCAGTTGGCTTCACAGGCAGAATACATATGAAGGATGAATACATATCTGGACTGTTATTAGCTTCATACTCTGAAAGTGATTCCAATCGACACAAAATGAATTAAAACATCACAAGCGCTTCGTAGTATTGCTTTTCATTTAGCGTGTTAATGGCGTCCACCAAGTGCACATTTAAACGAGACTAAAATCAGATAAAGAGGAAATGAAATGAGTTACATTTCAGTCCACTACTGATGAAACACGAGCTTTCAACAGTACTGGCTGGATCCTGCACACACACACACACACACACACACACACACACACACTAGAGGAGGATCTCAGATGGTGGTCTGGCAACAATAACCAACAACAGAAAAACATTCTCCCTCTCCTCTGGGAATTGTGATTGCTGGTCTGATTAAGCTGTCTGAATTCCCTATTAAGAGTCTTCACAGCACATTACCCACCAATCCTCTGGACACCATGACAGCAGATTTACTGTCGAGCGCCGTTCGCTGTTTGTTTGTAGTCCTGGGTTATAAAGCACGGCGTCGGGCCCGCCACATGTTACGCTCCGATATTTAATGTCACATGGGGTTGGGTGTAATTCTTGTAATCTAATCAAGTCCACGCAAGTATGGCTGCTTTAACAGCTGGTGCCAATCCGACTGTAACCTCCCCCGGTCAAGGACCGATACTATTATCTTGGCCTGGAACAATGGCTGGCTTTAGCAGCCGCCCTCGTGTACGAGACGGGGAGAGCAAAGCGAGGAACCGGTGCTTACATTGCAAACAAAAGGCGGCTTGTGTGGGGATCACTGAGAGGAGAAAGTTATATTTTTACGCTGGTATCGATGGCTGAAGGAGCCGAATATAAAACCCTGAGAGGAAAAGGCACAGTATGAGATATCATCAACAAGTCTTTCTCCGCTCACGCTCCACGTAGCATATGCTGTAGCCTGCACACTGTCCAATGAACAGTTTTGACAGAAGCATGCAGGCACTTCTTTTGACAGCTGATAGTGAAATATGTGTTTATTGGTACTTGAATTAGAGAATGGCTCGACTGCTACATGAACAATTTTCCACTGGAACTACTAAAGAAACGGCGAATTGGTTCGGACAGTTGACAAGTTTCTGAAAGGATATACGCTCATGACATTTTTTTTAAAGAATATAAACAGCATTCTCATGTCTGTACAGTAATTATAGACTTTGCCAGGAAGCAATTAGCTTAGCTGCTCAGATGGAGCTGGAGATGGTACACGGTAAGTAGGGGGGAAACAGTTAGCCTGGCTCAGACCTTTTAAAGTGACTTTTAAAACTTTTAAACAGATAAAATTACCATGTTTTATCACATTTGTTAATAGAAATGGTTTTACAGGGACTGAACTATTTCCTGATGTGCAACAGCTGACTGATCGATGCCGTACCACCGTGAAGTGTCTCCAGATGTAGCGCCAGGATACAGATACCGTACACACTGACCTCGCTGTGATGAAAAAGGACATACAGTTTTGTTTGCTAAGTAATAGCTGCACTTAACTCCCACAAAAAGCCCCTAATAGTCATGTATACATTTCTGTTTGTGTACCTAATAAACAAAATAAACAGTGTGTGTGAATTGTCGATCTCTTTGATTCACTTTGGACATTCTGTAGCTAGCTTCTTCTTTCTGCTAAGCTAGGTTAGCCTTGTCCTTTCTCCAGCTCTGTACTCATCCAACGTTAGATTGGAATATATCTTCTCATCTCACTCTTGAATAAAGTGAACATTTCAAAACGTATCTTTTATTATAATTTTGGGGTTAAAGGTAGAAATCAGATATCTTCAAAACTTTATGCATGGACGGATACAACTAAGACTAGTGAGAACCTGTCTTTTCTAGGCCATCGTTGTATTTACATCTACTGTTGGATGGTAACCACTTGTGGCTGTAATTACTGCGGCAGGAATCAAGGAGGAAGTCTGGTGAAGTAGTATAAAGTGGGATCCACAAAGGAGGGGATTTGGGTGGTATGGTTCAGTCAAGATTCTCACCCAGTGAACCACTGTTCGTGTCTTGTGTGAAAATAAAAAGTCTTTTAACTTTAGTGACGCAGGTATATTCTTCACTCACATCATGTTAAGTGTCAAAGTTATTTTAAGCTAAACCACAATGTTTTCCTCAACCTAACCAAGTAGTTGTCTTGCCTAAACCCAACCAAACTGTATGACACTGGTTCGCTGTCGTGCTATTTTGATAGCGCTCAGGGAGCCACTGGCAATCAGCCTATCCAGTTGTTTAGGTATGAGGATGCATTGGTCTGTTCAGACAGTTCTTCAGTGTCTTCAGTACCAATTCCAGTTAACAGGGTCAAAGGCAATGGCAGGAGTATGACTTCCCACATGTAAGGAAATCCACACATATATGGGTATCATACAAACTCCGAACAGAAAGCACCAGCGTGGAGTTTTGAAGCCTGGACCTTTTTTGTTGTAAGGAGCCAGTGCTGGCCACTTAGCCTCCCTACTGCCTTGTTAAAGTCTCTAATAGAATGTTTCTGATTCAGAAATGCAGACACTTGTGACCTTGATGTAATGTTTAATTTGCAGTAGATTCCTATCTGCATGCCCGACTCTGTGGTGGTTACCACCAGGCTGCAAATTGCCTCCTACACTTCATCCTCTTCATCGAGCCCGAAGTGGCCGACCGACTGCGCCAGTATGCCGGCGCTTTATTTAGAGATGACCATCGTGTCAGACCGTTTGGCCGTGTAAACCATCGCTAACGCTCAACCTACTGTAATAGCAGGCGGGCAATAATTTGTGGTTCGAGCCCCCCCATCATTTTCTCATTCCTCACCCGGGCCAACACCAGCCCACCCATCAACCCACTTCTCTCCAAACCCCGGTCTGAAAAACAAAAACAACAGATGGGCTGTGCCAAGGAGACTGCGACTGCTCCTGGCCATTACCACAGTCAGGAGCCGGAGGGGTGGTGGGAGGGTTTGAGCTGCTTGGGTTGCAGATATGTAAAGTAACCTGGTGGCAGGGAGAGTCTGGGCTGTCCTCCCGTGCATGTCTTGTTCTTGCTGCACTCAGCACCTCGTAATGCTTTTATAATTACATTCCAAGCCCGCTGAATCATGATTAGTTGATCAGAGCACCAGCTTCTATAGACTTGAATGGCTGACGTCAGGTAGGCTTGTGGTGAAGTATCAATACCACTTTGTCAAAATATTGTAGTACTGAAGTTTTATTTGCTTCAAAGGATGAAGAGTGAATTATTATTATTATAAGAAATTATATTATTATATTATTATATGTCATATCATTAATGCACATACATATATTGGTGTGTAAGCAGCATTTTCTGATGTTGTCGAGTTTTAGTTTTATAGCATAACTTCAAGCACTTACTCCTGTTATGTTCACGGCATTATACTTATTCTTAATGAAATAAAATTGTACCACATGTAATTTGTTGTCTTTTAATGTGCATTTAATATTCTTATATGTACTGTATCTCTGCATGAGTTATTAATGGACAATATGGTTTCTGAATCCTGAGTCTATACAATTCAGGAGTTTAGTCTGACTGTTGTATTAATTTAATAGGAAATATTCTGAAATGTTTCTTTTCTTTTTTTCCTTTTTGTTATACACTATTTGACCTTTTTGGACCTCAGACAGTTACTTAAATGAAGCAGTTTGAGACAGTCTGGAGGGAAAACCTCCCTCTGGTGGACCTGCTGACCACTCATAGCAACCCAATCATGTGAGTAAACGTTGGCAACGTACAGTACGTACGTATTACAAACCACTGAGATTTTTAAATGTCAGATTTCTTTCAATTGCAATTAAAGTCTCCTTAGGGTCAGTTTTAAATGTTATGTTGTGACAATGCTGTATATTATGGTCTGGTTAGGTTAAGGTTCCAAAACCACTTTTTTAGGGTTAGGAAAAGATCATATTTTGGCTCAAACACCTATTTTGGTTGCCACAGCTGGAGAACTCCCAACATTTCTTTAAAAATATGTATTTGTGTCACACTTACAAATGTTAAGATGTCATGGTTCCTCGTCAAAAATGTCCAGTGGTTTCACAATTAAGAAATGTTAAAACACAGTCTTGAACTGCGGTCACTGGCTTGGCAGCCTTCTCGCCTGTAACTCCCTCGCCATCCCCAATCCTGTAGAAATGCCAATATGGTACGTAACCTATGGCGCATTAACTGCAAACATTTTATTCTGGCGACCGGGCTACTCATAGACATCTTAAACATATCCCACCCCAACTACGCATTTATCTCAGGGGTCACAATCCAAAAAGATTGGTTTAAGGCAGGGTTTCTCAATCCCAGTCCTCGAGGACCTGACCTGACCTGATAACGAGCCACTCATTTGAATCAGGTGTGGTGGAGGAGGGACCCATCTAAAACATGCAGGGCAGTGGTCCTCGAGGACTGGGATTGAGAAACCCTGGTTTAAGGTAACTGAACAGAAACCTGTAATTTCAGCTGATAGATAAATGTGTTGGAGTGAAATACTTGCTTTTGTAATGTATTGGAACCAAAGTATAAAGTGCCATTTAAAGAATAAACACGAATATCAGTACCTCAAAATTGTCCTTAAGTAGAGTTCTTGAGTAAATGTGCGTCACTGAGGCCAACACAAGGAATCCAAAGGTACAAGGCAACCCACAGAGGAGGCTGATTACTGTCATTACGATACTGGGACATTTATATCAAATATAAATATTCGTGATTAGGTCATGGTGAGATATGGAAACAGTCAGCGTTTGAAAACAGAGTCTGCTGTAGGTACATTACATCATTTTTCGGGGTTTCAACCTCTTGGTTCCCAACATCTGGATTCTGCGAAAAAATGTGTTAAAATGTGTTGTGTTGTCTGGAATTGGTTTGTTGCTACGAGCTGGTGTGTGGATGTTGTTCTTTCGTGGCGTGGTGCCTCGCGAGGACGGAGCGCTTGGTAGGAGCTGGCATCTCACACGCACCCTCTTTTTATTCCAGCAAACATTGGCTTTAGCTGAAAACCGAGGGGACTCATCTGGGATGAGAAATGGCACGAAATTACCCAAATAGTAATGGCTCTGCTGGGGATGATGCCATTTGCACTACATAGGAGGTCTATCCGTTTCATCTTTCGGAGAAAAAAAAAAGTCATTCTGTTTGGGGTAATAGCGAGGCGTTATCGGGGAAAGGTTGTAAAAAAATGGTGAAAGGAATGGCGAACACGAGACAAAGAGAGGGGGGATATTGGGCTCCCGCCATCGCGAGTACAATAATAACATGTATTTCTCTATTTTTCCACATGGAGGGAAAGCGATCGCCACATCGGACATGCCTATTTAACCAAGAGGGAGGAAAAGGGCCTTGTGGCACATCGTCATCATTATAGGTGTGGGAGAGATCTGCGCCGAAGCCTTGGCTGCACTTCGCCGTTGCCATCAATCGACTCCGGGGGGATGTTTTCATCCCTTCGCGTCTCTATCTCCGGCTTTACACTCCACCTCCCGCCGTCTCCACATCCCCTTTTATCCTCGCCCTCATCTAATGCCCTCGCTCGCCCGACAACGTCTGCGGATGCGGAAGACAGAAATGCAAGCGGCGGTGCGAAAAAAGGGAAAGCAGCGCGACTCCCGCGTCTCTCTTCCCTCCCGCAAAGAGTAAAGGTCCGGGCTCCCTTTGAATCAAACGACTCTTTTGTTTCTAAAACCAGGAGATGAAGTGAGAAAAGAACTGAGCCGGGCCCGGGCCGCTTTTTTTGGAGACGTGTTGCTGCTCTCCTCATGCGGCAGAAACCTCGGCGGTGCCAAGTACGCAGCTCTAACTGCTACCAGATGTACAATTATAACCACTTACAACCACCGAGGCCCTTTTTCGGTGGGCAAAGAAAAGAGGGGAGATAAACTCTTTGGCAAAATAACGAACATTCTGCAAAAATATTTATCTGTTGCAGCTTTAATACGGGTATTTTATTGTATCTGAGACGCAGATTGTGTGTTCTGCACCACATGAACCGCCACAGCAGTGAGTGTGTTTTATAAGCTAATTATAGCCCGAACCCGCGCACTCAGCGAGAGAAGGGGTGTATTGATTCCCATCCAGCTCATTATTGAGGCCAATTGAACGAGCCAGATTCTTTCCTCCGCTCCGAAAGTGAGCGGGGGGAAAAAAATGAAAAAAGAAAATCTAAATAGATTACTAACCCGCTTTATTTGTCTCTCTTTCTGAGGACATAATGTTCATTCGAGCTGACATATAGTTTCCTGAGCCGTGCCAGGAGGTAAAGAAAAAAAAAAAAGCCTCATCCATCCTGTCAAAACGATTTTACTCGCCTCCGTTTTACAGACTCCGGCGGCGGGGTTCATGGGAAGTTTTTAGGAAGATGGGCGATAGAGGGAATGAGAAGCATCTGTTTCACATGTTCGGGAAGTCCCCCTTTTCGCTTCATATTCCCCCATTTCTAGAATGTTTTCCATTAGTCCCACGGGCGTCTGATCATGTGGAGATGAAGGAATGTCGGAGGTGCTGATATGCTGACAGTGAGCGGAGCCTCGCCCCCCCTTAGTTACTGTTGCTACACCTGTCAAGATGACTGTTCGGGCGTGATGCATGACAGTGGCAGCTCCCAATTCACGGTCATCTTCTCTTTTTTAAAGGTGCTATTTGTCGGAAAACTTGATTTTTGAGTCTCATCACCAGCTCGTCAAATACTGGCGCTCTGGGATGGCGGCCAGCCCGACCTTTAACCTTCCAATGCATCAGTATTTGACGAGTTGGCGATGAGGCTCAAATAGCACCTTTAAGACAGACAAAGAGGTAGACAAAAGCTGCTCGTCACTTTTAGCCAACAACTGTTGGTTTAGCTGAATACATAACTCTCGCTGGCAGATTTAGAACGTTAAAGCCCCCCTGCGGTGTATTTTGATATTTTTATGATATTTCATATTTTCCATGGCCGTGTTGATGAGCCACAGGAGACTGTGGGAGTCGTACGTCATCCTCCAGTAGGGGTTATAACAGCAGCGTGGCTCCGTTGATTGTTAAATGATTGTGTTCGGAGCCAAGCCACCAGGAGGAGCACCAGGCCTTGAAGCCAGGCGGCGAAACCGTGTAATTACAATGTCACGTGATGCTCAGAAATACTTTTTTCCACATCGTACATTGTTGGCTGTAAAACAGTGGATGTTTTTCTTCTTCTTGTGTCACAACCCCCCCGCAAAATAACTTCTTTGACGATCATAATTTGAGCCATTCGGTCCAATAAAATTTGGAAAGTCTAGAAGAGCCGTAAGTTTAAATTATTCCATTTCTATTCAAGTTAGCCAGGCGCTAAACCGGATGTTAGCCGGTTCGGTCAGCGGAAGTCTCTAGAGCGCACGCTCTACGGGCCCCACAATGCAGAAGATCGCCGGGAAGTCGATCCCTTTTAGGCTTCATGCGCCACGGAGCAGCTTTTATAGGAATGAACGGGGCTCCGCCTCCGACACTGTGCCCAGATTTGAACGTAACGTCCTTTACCCCACCACAAAATGTCAAGTATTGCTCTAACTACCTTCCCATGACCACCACATCAGTACGTCAAGAAAGCCTGACAGTTCTACCTTGTTACACTAAGTCTCTGGAGGATTGCGGTTCGGTGCAGCCTCTCCCGCCCAGAATGAGATAATGCGAGCTCGCAACGCCTCCGTGCGTTTTCCTTTCACCTTGTATGTTATTACAGACAACCTGTGAGGTCCACGCCGCGTCATCCACTGATCTCTCTACCTGTGGCAACAATGGTTCGGGTGAGTCAGCGTTATTAGGCGGAGGATGAATAGAGCCTACAACACATAAATCACCCAAATGGGTCTATCTCGTACAAATAATAAAGAATCTTTCACAGCGCTTCACGCGGCGCTGAGGACGCTCTCATCTTTATTCAGGTTATTTGGCACCCAGCTGGAGTTTGAGAAAATTGAGTCTAGCGAGTCTGTATTTCTTATGGTAATCGCTGCATTTTTTTCAGCATTTAGACTTGTCCGGACTGACTGTGCAACAATCCACTTTCTGTAAAGACATGGAAACTAATCAAACTTTATGCCCACCGCTGCAACGCCGCGGTACATTTTTCTATGGAATGAATGCGCCGACTGTGAGCCTCGGAGTTGAAATACATACAGTTAGAAAAAAAAGTAAGGCTTTTGCAAGCAAATAAAAAAAAAGCTGACTCGGCCAGACTGCGGCTCACAGGTGCGCGACAGTGTATATAAAAGGTGGACAGCGTGTTATTACAGGTGTGTAACCACATGTTGACGTAGCCGCCCTCCTCTGCTGACAGGGTGTTATATGGTTCAGTCTCCTCTGACCCTGAAGGCTGGGTGAGCACACTGCAACCAGTCACTGTAACCCAAGCACCGCCGAGTATGACATTATGATTTAGCCTCGGTTTCGCGGTCAGGAATGTAATGACTGAAAGGGGCTCAGGGAGTCGGTGCATGATCCTAAATCACTACACCGGGGGGCTGGGATAAATATGAATGGAGGCTCAGTCACTTTATGCCCCCCCCAAAAAGGAAGAATTCGACAAGTTGAACATTATACACGTTTTTATTGATCTTTTGTCTAAGCAGAAAAGAAAGGAAATGCAAAAACTCCCATATTTTTCGCCTCACGCTGCTGATTTTAAGCAGTAATTGAGGTCAGGGGGGTTCAAGTCATCGGACGGATCATAAAAAGCCCAGCCGAAGTGATGAGCCAGTGATTTTCCTCAAATTGCTGATGATGGGTGAAAAGAATACCAAATATATTCCCAGGGAGAGTGTACTTATCTTGACTTTGAAGTCAATGAATAAAGAAAATGACGCGCAAACTGATTAGGAAAAGAGCTCTCCTTACATTGAATATGAACTATATATAAGACTATAAATAAAGAGACCAGATGAGAACATGTTTATTGTCAGTGAGTAATGTGAGTAAAGAAATATATTGTACACGATAGCATCGGATGAAATGTTCTGTGTGAAATCAACTTTGCAAAACATAATAACCGCATGAGTTGTAGGGAAATAGGAGTAGAATATGTGTAATATAATAAATAATCTCATATTGTTCGACTGTGAAAGCAGCTTATTACGACCTGTGTTTACATTTCTTGTCAGGTGGCGACCTCTAGTGGCCGTAGTAAGCATCACAGCAGCAAAGGAGAAAGTCAGGTGATGTATTATAAAGAGTGATCCAACAAGCACTGAATGTTAACGGTGAGTTATTTTAACTCACTGGCGTAGTGACTGACATTATGAATGTAACCTTGATATGTATATAATTTAGGTTACATAAGCAACGTAGTTATTTTAAGCCAAACCCCAAAGTTTTCCATAAACCTAACCAAACTGCGAAGGGCTGGTAGGGCTGCTGCTGGATGGTTGTTTTTTTGGGGTCACTGACAGTCGACCTATTCAGTTGTTTAGGTATGAGGATGCGTTGGTGTTACAGTTTTGGACACAGTTTGGATAAAAGAAAGTAGTTTTTATGCGAATGTGTCTGATTATTGTCAAGCCACTTCACATACTGATTGCTAAACTAAACTAAAGCCAAACAAAGAAACACTTCAAAGCACAAAAGTACCTAAACTGCACTGCAAAAACTACCATTTCCACACATAGCATCGAATATGTTTTTTCACTTGGGTACAGTCAGTCAGCCTCAAGCTATTTGTGACTTCTCCCACCTTTTAGAACACAAACTACAAGATGCAATCTGTCCCTTCCAGTATTGCTTGTATGAGAAAGCATTAGACATATCCAACAAATGACTGGCAAAACATTTAGGGAATCCATCAGTTTGTTAGCAGACCAGCGTCTAGTATCTAATACGCCTTGACATGCAAGTCTTTTCTGATTTTCTCCTACTGGACGTATTTGTGTCAGATAACCAGTAATTGGGGCCCTACATTTTGAATATTAAACCTGACACCAGTTTCATTGATGTTAAGAATTAGGAAAGGATTGACTGAATGACAGAATAATGAGGGGAGTAAAGTAAGACTGAAAGACTGTGGGATGTTTCCTTTGTATGTAAATATGGCAGAATTAATTTGCCATCTTTCCGGTTGATCCAAACATTGTTAACAAGAGGACCTGAGTTCATGTGTCTCTGCCATCTAAATTCCCCCCTTTTTCTGAGTCCAATCTGGAAGCGCATAATCCCACCAACAGACACTTCTTGTCTCGCCAGGCAGGCCTAAGAACAAGTATGTGCCGCTGAATATTCAAACTTGGAAACGTGGAGTGCTTCTGGTGCCATGTTCCAATATTGTTATGACTCACAGTATGGGTGAGACATAACAAATCTGTAGCCTACTTTCAAAACAGCTCATCCCCTCTGAGCGAAAGTGACATTATGGATTCATCTTTTTCATGGCTTGATTAGTTATCGTGATGGAAACAGCCATAGAGACTGTCAAATCATGGCATGGCAAAACACAAATTATCTGTTGCGATGTAGTTTAAGCTGCACTCATTAGCATGCCTAGCTAACTAGCACACTTCCTAATTAAGCTAATTGAGTGTTACTTTCAAAATCTGGCGTACATGTGGTAACAGGTTTTTTAAAAAAAGCCCTGATCGTGACCGGCACATCAACAACGTGATATTTATCCATGTGTGAATGCTGGTCCTGGTTGCTACCAAAGTTTAAGCTAACGTTAGCAGCTCTGTCCTTCTTATAATCATATGTGGGGCAGTTTAATGAAGAACGAAAGCATTACATTTGTCAAACGTTTAAATTGCAGCCTCTTTTTTATGAATATTATAATTGAAGACTGCCATACAAGAACGACGTCTCTCTATTTTGATGTTTCCTACCTAGTTTGTCGGTTCAGTGAGGATGTGATACGTTTTAGCTGTGAATGTAGCCATCAAGTGCTTATTGCAGAACTCGGTAGGAGACACCAAGGTAAAAAAAACATTACAAATTCAGCTGGTGATGTAACACTAACGGTAACTTCATTAGCAAGTTAGTGACAGCTGTAATTTCAGCCGTGCAGCTGTAGTTTATTCCTTCAGCATTATATTGTCAGTGTAGCCAGCAAGTGCTAATTCAAGAACTATTTAACATGCTTCTGGTTTTAAAATCAGCTGAAAGAAATTAAAAAGTCAGCTGGAGATGTGACGCTAACATTAGCTTCAATGGCAAGCTAGCGACAGCTGTCATTTCAGCCACCGAAATTCACGGTAACCCGCTAAAAAAAACTAGAAAAGCTGGCTTTTCCTAACCGTCTGTAAGAGAGGAACCTGTTTTTCCTCGTAGCTGACGGAAACCTGTGAATTCAAGTGTGTCAAATGTTTTTTTCCCTCGCAGTTTAATAGGAGAGGAAGGTTTAAGGCTGAAAAGCTGTTTCCTCATTCGGTATCACAACACATCTCGCAGATGGAATATATCGGTGAAATACATACTGTGCGCTTTCATTTGTCGTGAGCGTGGCAGAGCTGTGGAGGCAGTAGCCTAACAACGCTGAAACCTTTTTTTCTGGTGACAACCCTTCATCTACCTTTTATTCTCCCTGTAGATCGAGTTTATCTGATCGCTCCCTCCTTACAATACTGTAACTTTCTGGGCAGGAATTGCATTTCCATTGATTCTGCACCTCCAGTGACACGCTGCAATTTCTGGGAATCTATATTCGGTGAGATAGGAGGCAAGAAATGGTCGTACGAGAGACTGTCTCATTTGGAATTCATGGGAAACACTAACTCACATGGTCAGCACGCTCGTATTTCTTCTTTTATCAGAGTAGATTCAATTCCATACTTCCAACTGTGTTTAATTATCAGCCTTTTGGTGGATTGTTGAGTGAAATTACACAACATTAGGTAATATATGTTGCTGCCTTACTTTCACTTTCCTTTCCTGAACTGTCAAAATCCCTCTGGATTGATTGCGGTGGATTCAGATCACCTGTGGTCCGGGTGTGGAGACTGTCTCCTAATCAATGAGTGAAAGCAGCTTGTGACATTCCCTCTCGCAGACAGTGAGGGTGAGATGACACCCTTTTGTGAAGGCTCAAGAGAGAGGTGGACATCTGCGCCCTTCTGATTCTGTTCTTGACACACTGTGGACCTCATCCAGACAGACTGTCGGACAGACTTTCTGGTCTGTTGAGATTCATTCGCTGTCCTCGTTCTTTCTAGTTGAGGGAAAGTTGTGAGCATCGACAGTCACCATTCAACTGGGTCACCTGCGTCAGGGCCGTGCTTATCTGGGCAAGAGTTTTGCTTGTCAGGTTTTTCAATTTTAACTGAACCCCTCGATACCCAAGCTCCTCTATACACCTTTAGTTTTTTTTTTCCCATTTCAGTTCATTGGGGACTTCAGAGGTGGTCAAAGAAGCATGTTTCAGTTTCATTATCCCTAAAAAGGAACTAATTCATTAAAGGGGCAGTATGTAGTTTTGGAGAGGACATTTTCAAAATGTTGATGAAATAATAATACAAACTCGTAAATATTTATTTTTTCCATAACTGAATAAAACAAGATGCTCTCAGAGGAAAATAAGGTCCACAGAACACTGTTTGAAACTAGAAAGGTGGCAGGGTCCGCCACATATAAACAAAGTACAACAGAATGAAGCTGTGTTGTCCTTTAAGGTCAGTTTGTCTATTAAGTTTATTGAGTTGAGTTATTGACGAAAACAAAGACAGTTTGTTTATTTAGTTTGCTTTACGCATAAAAAAATCCGTCAATGAAGATTTTTCTCTTCTGATTAAAAGTTCTTCCCCCAAACTGCATAGTGCACCTTTAACCTCTAATGAGCCATTTCTTCATTATTATTGAAGTAGTTTTGACATTTGGCATTCCCCACAAACATATATATATATTAGTTTTCAAAAGTAAATATAGTGTTGCTTTTTAGGTATTATTTTTGTTATTATGATCTTATTGTCATAGTTTGATTAGACTTTTTACTCATTCTGGAGTCTGGGTAATTCTGATGAGAATCTATCACTTCAACATTCTTACAACTTTCTTCTTCTTTGTCATCGTTGTCGTATAGTAATCGGAAGGTCGCTGCTTCGAATCCCGGCTTCCCCCAGCCGCATGTCGAAGTGTCCTTGAGCAAGATACTGAACCCCAAATTGCTCCTTTGCACATGGCGGCCTCTGCCATCAATGGGAGAATGTGACAAGTGTTGCAAAGCGCTTTGAGCGGTCAGTGGACTGGAAAAAAATGCTGCACGTCCAATTTTCTGCATTTGAATACTTTCACTTTTAATACATAATACAAAGTATATTTTCCTGTCAATACGTGCATACTGTTACATGGGTATCAAATTCAACGCTGGACTCTTGTATGATACAGAGTGGTGACTAATAAACCATGTTGACATTGGAAAAAAATACAAACATATTTCATAAAGATGAAAAAGAGGCAGAATTAGAGTCGGTCCTTCTGTGTTTCACACATGAAAAGTTTCCTTCAGCTCTCCGGCCCAGAGAGGATGTTATTTCACTGACACATTTCTCCGAAAAAACCCTGCAGTCTTGCAGTTTGTTCTGCGGTACGTCATGTTCGCCTCCCTGCGCCGTGTGTGGCTCCTCGTGTTAAGAAAGAGCACATTCACACACTGGCCTACAGGTGCGCCCGTCAAGAGTGAGAACTCTGTCGGTTTACGAGAACATGTTTTATAGAACTGGAAGGGCGACAATAAAAACCACGCAGGGCCCGACTGGAAATAAACAGCGCCACATACCACTGTGATCAACACACTTAATGTTCTTAAATCATAGTATACTTAGACCGGTCTGCTTAGTCTCTCGCTGTCAGTTTGTTCCCTCTCCTTCCTGTCTCTCAGCTGTGTAGACAGTAAGTGGGATGTTTTTTCTTCCAGCCCCGGGGTAACCCTGGCAACCCAGAAGAAAGAAACGTGCTCGGGAGGCCGTGCAAAACCGAGGCGTAGGCCGAGTCATGTCTTTCACAAGCTGCGGGGTCCGTCTCTGAGCCGGTCCTGCCAGCCAGCTACACGTCAGGACGCACGGGCAGCAGCCAGCACTTTCAAACGGAGACCTGCCGCCGCTCAGGTCCTCGCTCACACTGTCAGCGGGTGCAGAGGAAGTTAATGTGAAGCATCAAATCTCAGGAGGACCCAGCTGGCTTCATCTACTGTGACAAATGATACGCCTCCGCGGCACTCTGGTTTAACAACTCTGATGTTATGTGACTTTCATTGAAAGCCTGGAGGATAATTGCCGGCGGATCAAGACGGCGACCTCAGGTGCAAGTTTCCCATCAGAGACAGCTTTTTAAGAAAGCTACGTCCAGCGCGTGAAGAAAGCTGCCCCAAGCCCATTCAAACTCACTAAAGATGCATGAAAACAGGTTACAAGTAGGTTTTCCTGTAGCTGTGTGACTTTATGAAGCTGCAACTGGCTCTTTTTGTACTGATTTTTTTTAGCTCCTCGTGACATTCAGTGACGGCGGTAATTCCTCTCTGATTGATGGATGATTCGGTCCCCAGGCCGTGTATCGCTTTAGAGGCAATTTTCTGCCGACATGGACCAAAAACATCAGGAAATAATTTCTTCCGTGACAGCAAAAATACATCACCGAAGCCATCGGGAACTCCTCCAAGTTGAACCGGGCCTCATTAACACTTTAAAGTGACTTGAAGAAACTCAGCGACATTAAAAGGTGATTACAGTGTATGTGAAACAGTGTATTTGTGCTGGACAGAATGATGGACCCCTGCAAACACAACATATCTGACACCTTCTTTTTGACCTCAACAACACTTTCACGCCTGCATCAAAGTGTGAGGGGGGGCCTCCTGCCTAATTTTGACCCCCTCGCTCGGACCGTGTCCATCTTTAAACTCGGCCTTCGTGTTGATCTCAGCTGCGCACCTGTAAAGTTTCCTGCCTCCACCTTGCTCGGTTATGATGCTAGCACGCCGACAAAATCTGTCCACACACACACAAAGATGCCACATTTTGCCGTGATGACACAAACACACGCACACGAAGGCTCACGCAGTCAAAACAACATAAGCCGACGCTGCCGCAGCTGGTAAAGATCTCCTAATATCCCAATTTAATTGCAGCCATGCATACCTAGATCAACATACGCAGCCTCCCATTTTCATTTGTTTGGTGACCTTTTCAAAAAAGGTTGGCTTTGCAGTATTTGAGCAGATCCAAACACCTGTTGATATCCAAGTCTTTCATAACGGTTAAAGTTTGGTGTTTGGTGAAATGTGGGCTTTTCTTTTGCGTTTGCGTGTCGGCTACGCAATGTATAGCTGAGCGTAAACAGGCAAGAGGCATTGTCTGAACGCATGGTACACATGTCTGTAAAATACCCCCAACCATTCGATGATATCATGTTCACATTACACGTTTATGACCTGACTGTCATGTCAAGGCTGTCACACCAGTGGCCAAAGTCAGAGACTGTTTCAACATTTGTAAGTGTCACACCACAGGATACTTTTAGGGAGACCTTGAACAATCTCAAGCCATGATTGTGACGACCAACAGGTAAAAGATCAAATCTTTTCTGAACTCTAATCAAGTTGTTTTGTTTCTAAACCTAACCAGACCCTAAGAACAGTGGTGCCACGATGAATAGAAAAACTGAACTGAAAGAAATGTAAAGTTTCAACATATACATGGTTATCAATGACCGTTCCCCGCATTCATTATGCCGATTGGGTTGGTGCTAAGAAAAGAACTTAATGACATTGTGAAAATGTAATTGTCTTATTCTTGGATAAAAAATATACACCGATCAGCCACAACTTTAAAACCACTGACAGGTGACACGAATAACATCGATCATCTCATCACAATGTGATGTTCTGCTGGGAAACCTTGGGTGCTGGCATTCATGTGAACTACCCATCCAAACACAGTTGGGGACCAAGTACACCCCCCTCATCACAACAACACTACCCGATGGCAGTGGCCCCCCAGCAGGACAATGTGCCCTGACACACCGCAAACACTGCTCAGGAACAGCTCGAGGAACACAATAAAGGGCCCAAGGTGTTGACCGGGCCTCCAAATTCCCCAGATCCCAATCTGATCGAACAACCGTAAGACGTGCTGGAGCAGGTCTGATCCATGGTCCCAACATACAGGACCCAGAGGATCCACTATAAAACGCCCTGGTGCCAGACACCACAGGACACCCTCAGAGGTCTGAAGTCCATGTCTTGACAGGTCAGAGCTGTTTTGGCTTCACAAGGGGAACCTTCACAATATTAGACAGGTGGTCATAATGTTATGCCTGATCGGTGTATATATATTCCAGCCAATCAGTCTTTTTTGAAACACTGGGGTGAAATAAGCTATATCAAGCTTTGTCTACAGCTCATAGAAGGATCAATTCATGCAGTAATTAGTTTTGGTATTTTCATGGGATTTGCTGACGATGAAAAAAAAGAGATTTGACCGATTCTCTGTCTAACGGAGAGACTCCCACTTTACTGACCTGAATGTTAATCTCACAACAACTGAGTCAACCGAAGGGGCTGCAGAGTCAGTGAAAATCTCGAATCACATCCCTGAACAGCACAAGAATGTTTTTTTTTTTCCTTTTTGGGCTCATTTCACTGTGAATAACAGCTGATCATCTGCTCAGCATGAAATCTCCACCGGCTTTAATTTATAATTCCTTGATCCTTCTCTGTCCCAGAAAAATCAACTTTCCCGTCCTGATTGGCTGCCTTTCTTTAGCGCTCCCTAACGACGCATATTCGCTGCGGCGTTCTCCACCTGTCGCACTCGTTAATGATAATTGCGTCTCTTTTCCTTTTCTCTCCCCCCCTTTTTTTTTTAAATAAGCCACCAAGGCTTTCTTTCCTCCGTGATCCTAATTTCATTCCGTCCCCCTCTGAGCTATTTGAGAAGCCGCTCGAGACCGACATTTCTTCCACGATGTCACGTTACCCCATCCCACCCCGCGCTGCCTTGCCACTCTCTTTTCCACTATCCAAATGGGATACAGGGCTCATGCATTTTTAACAAGAGCAGAGGGACGTGCTTGTTGGTAGTTCTACTTCTGTATGTGTGTGTGTGCGCTGTGTATTCATGCGAGTGCTGCTCATACTTGTTTAAGGAGGAGAAATGATGAAAAAGGGCCAAAGAGCGGTATCGACTCTGCTGCATGCTTTATTTTTTGATTCACTCAAGGTCCTCTTTGGATGTTTAATAGCACCTCGCTGCTCACTATGTGAATGGAAACGTGTGTGTGAATGTGGAAACGTGCCAACGACATCCACTCGACGCGGCTTCCTGTGTGTCAGATCATCCCGACCTCGTCGCTGTGACTAAATGTGTGCAAATATTCTTGTTTACCGCGTCCTCGCAAGGTCGTCCCGCCCAATGTCATCATCTCCCGAATTGTAAAGAGAGGAAATCGCTGTTTGCTGCTGGAAGCGGAGGTATTAAGGATGAGCTTTTCGTGAGGAAAAACAGACCTGGTCCCATCTCATGGACAACAGAGCAACAAATGACCTTAAAAAAAGAATGTCGTCTTCACCCAGAAAAGGCTCGGAGCTGCGTCTCGGGGATCGGCAGCACACAGTGGTGGAAATTTCAGCACACTGTGGGAAATTTGAGGTCTGATGTTAGTAAAGTCTGGACCCAGACTGCACCGAATACAACCAACCTTTTTTAGATCAAATATGAAAGGAACTGAAACAGCCATTACTCTGTGGACTTTGGTACTTTCAAAAACAAACCACATTCCTCTAAATCTGTTTACGTCTACAGAGGCCCCACAAGGCCATGTGGCATTGAATCAAAGTGGACTGCTAAACTGTGTGTCTATAATATAATAATAATTACAATTCTGAGGACATACATCTTATTCAAATGTTAAATAATGTAATAATGTAGTATGTAATTGTCACACGAGTCATACTATAACATCCCTTCTGTTGCTTCATATATAACAAATTATACCTCCAATGTCTCATCTTAGCTATAATGATTACAATTTGAATGAGACTGGATGATTGGTAATTACAGCCTCTATCATTTCTGTACAGCAAACAGGAAGGATTTCATAATATTATCACTTTTACATAAATCTCTTTTTTCTGGAGAAAAGACTGATATCGGAAGACCTTCATGCTTCAAACAAATTGCTCGGAGGATCGTCTTAAGTGTCTTAAACTCTCTCCGATGACAAATAATTGTTGAGATTCGTGCTCCGCAATTTTTCTTAAGGTGGAGTAAATGATTTCATTCTTACCTTAAGTTTTGGAATCGGTGCAGCAGATCACCTCAGCTGGCTGCAATGGTATTCCTTTGGGGCAACTGCGACCATCAAAGTTACACTGACGTTTTTGCCACTGAGATAACGGCAACGATTCCTACAGAATCGAGTAAGATTCCTTTTTGTAAGCACAAACACGTGGCTCTTTCTCGCTGGCAGTTACTCGAGGTTCCCCCAAAAGTCATCTCTCCAACGCTTAACTCGCCATCTTGCTGCAACAATCCAAATTAGGCCTTCCTGTCGCTCTTAGTTGCCTATACAGGCCCACGCATGATTTGTTTTATTTGTTTAATGCTCCTCACCACTTACAACTAACAGAGAGCAAAAGTAGCTAGCGTCAGTCTAGAAATGCGGCCCGCTAACATAAAGTAACGACTGGCTTCCACCACAACGCAGCCGTCCCACAGAGCCCCTTTGACGAAGAGATCATCATCATCATCGTAGAAATCGTTTCCGTAATGTTGTCAGACACTTTAGAATAACAACCTCAGCCTGTCAGTGGCAAAAACAACAACTGGCATCTACTGGACTGAAATTGGACCAGCTACCCTTAAAATATTCGCTTCGCCATTTGCAACGGACATGACTACTTCTGACGACAACGATGGCATCCTGCGCAACTTCAATTGTTGTAGATTGAACCCATCTCCACCGAGTGCTCCTTCAAATAATTAAGACATAAAATAATCTTTACTGAACGCACGGTTTATACATGCAGAAATAATGAACAGCTTAAGTGAACTTTAGCATTCAACAAACCATATTCTGATGAATATCTTAAAATGATTTGGCCTAATGGCCGAGAGTAAACTTCGGCTGGTGGTCCGCTGGGTTCATCGGGACCACGTCCATTAGATCAGAGCCATTCATCCTGGCAGACAATTCATTAGAAAGCGGAAAGCAATCAGACTGTGTATCTGTAATTAACAGTCATCTCTCTGATTGCCTCCACACCATTAAATACCACACCAATATGTGGGCCTTGTATCCCCATTAAGCACTGCTTAATTAAAAATGCAAATTGAGCTCCTGACTGTCATGGAACTGGACACAGCATTTGTGAATGTGTGAGTGTGTGTGTGTGCCCGCGGGCCGTATTAGAGGAAGGTGAGCAATCGAAACTAATGGTTAGACTCGTGAGTTTTGCAGTTTTATGAAAATTAAACTGCAGTGAAGGACAATTAATGAAACTTACTTAATGTCAGTCAAACTTTGAAAGGGTGGAATTAATCCCGGCGCTGTGTCAGTGAGCGGCTGGCGTTGACGGAGCCCGGCGCTTACAAATTCTGTGTGGAAGCGGTCCATCCGCCGTAATATGCGTCGAGGGAAATTGCCCTAAACGGCTCTAATAAGTCAGTCAAAATGCCCTGAAGTGCACCCTTCAGCAGGAAGCTCCATATTGGATGTGATTTTTTACAAATACCATAACCCTTGTGTGTTGCTTAAAATGACTCTGCTGGAGTTATTAGAAGCATCAGAAGATCAGTGCCTGGCAGTGACACATTACTGAGTCTTCTATTCAGCCGCATTTTGTGTAAAAATCTTCTCCTCTGCCCTCTTTTCAGTTCACAAACAACAAAACTGCGAGTCTCCGCCAATATCTGATAGAGTGAGTGGGATGGAGAGCAAGACGAAATCATTATTTCAAGCTTGTGATGTTGTCTGACAAAAACAACATTCATTTATGTAAAATCGCTCTGCGGCATGTTTAACCTTTGATGAGTCAGCTTCCTCCGCTCTCTCCGACCACTTACTGCGCTGTAGTACAGCTCAATTAGTTGAATCTGTCTCATTTACACATGTTTCTGTTGCTGTTGTCAGACACAGTAATAAATAAAACACAGCTATTTAATCAATTCCAATCCATTTCTGTAAGAACTTGTCAGATGTATTGTGACGTTAGTGTTACGTGTGTTAACTAGAAACAAAACTCTGCACATCATAATAACATGTCTTGAAATTAAAGCGACTTACAGTAATTCATACATACATTCATACACTGATGGCGGTGGCTGCCGTGCAAGGTGTCGACCAGCACATCAGGAGCAGTTTTGAGGGTTCAGTATCTTGCCCAAGGACACTTCGACATGCAGACCAGGGCAATCGAACCAGCGACCTTCCAAAAACAAGACGCTGGCTCTACCCTTGAGCCACAGCCGCATGCGCTGGCAGTTTTGCCATGCTGCAGTTAGAGTTTGCACAAGCAAGCTAACGTAACATGAGACGATATCATCTGACTACACGTGCTACCGGCTAAACCTCTTACGACTAAAACCTAGCAAATACAGCCAAACATCATGCAAGTACAACATCACAAGAAATAAAAGTTAGCAACATAGCTAATATCACTTGCTATTCAGCGACAACAAGTCCAGCTCGGCGTCTGTCTGCAGCCTTTTATTTAGCGTAGCTTGCCTAAGTTCTTAACTTCCTTGCCGAGATCCTCTTCGGCCAATTGACCGCTGTAATGATGTCCATGGATGTCCCGGCTCCAGGTCTCGACCCCACTCTGGTCCCCGACCTGAAAATCTTCTGTCACGGCGATGAGCTCCTCAGCTAGCAGCGCTAACTCGCAGCTACAGTTGGCAGCAGTTTCATGGTGCTTTCAGGACATCAGAGGGACAACCAGAGGACATTTATTTTTAATAAAATATGATCCACTTGCACCGAAGAGTAAACCATCAAAACTATTTTGAAGCTGTTATTTCATGTTGCTTTAATAGACTTAGCTAGAGACAGAGACTGGAGGTGAGGGGCGGTGGTTGGCTTCTACCAAAAGAGGGGAAAAGTAGCTCCGGGTGGATGTATTTATATTTTGCCTGCTCTTGGATGACTCGCCAACATTGGCCGCTGGTGTACCGACTTTCTGTAGTTAGCAGACATCAGGGCTAAAGTGTACTTGACTGACTTCCTGTACCAAAAGGTCACTCTGCCCACCATGTTCAAACTATGAGAAATAAATCATAATTAGGAAACATATTTCAAGAGCATGACCAGTGATTTGTACTCGAAAAGCAGTGATTTTTTTTTTTTCGCTCGAAACATCTGCCGGGCCAAATCGAATCTCACGGTGGGGCCAACTTTGTCCGGTGGGCACCACGTCGGGCTGCCTCGGCTGTAGAGGATCAATACTGATGAGGCTATTTCAAGTTCTGGCACGCACATCGCCCACATAAAATTTAAAAAAAAGTGAAGGCCTACAGTAAAAATGAAGAAAAAGGGTCCCTTCAGAGTGGAGACGATGTGATGTGAAATTGTATTTGACATAAGAGATACACATATCTGCAGATGGAGTGATGCAACGGAATTCAAAACATGCAGCCTTGCCACTACTTATTCAGGAGGAAGCCGATCCTTTCGGATGTTTAATGCAGTGAGAGGTGTCAGCGCGGCCAAATTGAACTCATCACCATCGTTTACTCTGGCTGGGTATGACTTTACATAAAGGATATAGAGAGGAGAGAGCGGGAAATGGAGATATATCTCGCACATCATGATGATCTGAGGAGAGGAAGAGGGGAGTGAGGATGGAGGTCTTTTTGCATAAAGCAGGAAAATGTCAAAGGAGGACACGGGAGTTCATCCAGAGGTGAAAATTGATTTGGAGACGGACAAGTGGAACCTTCAACTCACCCCGTGGCCAAACGTCAACATCTTTTCTCTAAATCAGATGTGACAGGCTAAACGCTGGGGGAAAAGAAAAAAAAATGGTGGAAAGGAGGATTTCTGTGCGCTCGTAGACTTTTTGCTCCGAGATAACTGAAACAAAAGAGGAAAGAGAAGAAGGGAAGCGTTGCCTTTTGCTCCGTGGGTAGTCACATGTGCGCCGATCGCTCGGCAGATCTCTCATTGTCAGAACTCGTCTCAGTTGGACGACCTCCAGCTCACACGGGCCCGTGGGCTGCAGTTCTCGGCTGTATCTGCGTAGGCCCGGTTTCCTCTTTCTCATGGAAACAACGGGGCTCTAGTCTACCATGGGAATTTCCTTTTGGACTGCAAACACCCGCTATTTAACCTACACTCGGAGCAAGATGGATTTGGTTCCCAGAGAAAATCAAACCCTTTCATAGGTATTCATTGAATTTCACTCTCCAGGCTATGCCCGCTTAGCCTCTCTGTCTCGTTATTGTGCAGGAGATTTTGCCGGCGTGTATACACTCTGTTATCGCCGCTGTTCTCTGTCGTTTCTTTACAGCCTCCTCAGATCCACTCTTGTCGCTCTGTCAAATGTGTTCGCCCGATTTCCCACCAGCCATAAAGCCGAGCGGGAGAAAACGCTCACGATTGAATTGCAAATATTAATTTATTAAACCCCTCGTTTGTCTCTCATCTCAGGATGTAAATTATTCATCCGAGTGTTAAAGGCAGGAAGGGGTCCTGTCACCTCGGCGCGCATCACGACGCGCCGTAACGGAGCTGGAACCTTTTGATGTGCTGTCTCAGAGGCAGCCAACAAAAAGATCAGCTGAAGGGACTGTAAGAAAACGGAGAAATGTGCCTCAACAATCTAATGACAAGGAGGATAATTGACAAGGCTCCAAGAAAAAAAGGAACTAAAGGCAGCAGATTAGCCCGAGGCGCAGCTTTTTTACTCACTATAGAGTTACACATCGAACAACAACTGCTTACCCCCCCGCTGACCTCAAACTCAGGAGCGTGTTCTGTGTGCTGAACTGGTTTGAACCCATTGTGTAATCACAGTTTAGGGAAACACACTAAATTGATTTTTAAGATCTATTTCAACGCTCCATTGTATTGAAGTGAACTCAAGTAAGGTCAGTAAGAGATACCTCAGATTTACTTGTCTTGGTCTTCGGAAATGATCTGAATTGAATTGAACCAACAACAACAACAAACCTGAACCGCAGGTCCTGTATTGAATGTCAAGATACAAGATGTTCATTGTCACGCCGGTTGTACATAAGCCAGCAGGACTAGAAGTGCATGTGTATATATCATGTATGTACATGAGACACAAACATAATTACAGACTGTAAAGGCGTAAGTGTGTATTGTTTGTGCAAAGACAATAAGTGTAAACAATATATAAATACCGAAGGTGTCTCATGACCTTGCATACAGAACAGAGCTGACTGTCGGAGTATAAACTCTAAAGCAGCGTCCTTGTGAGTCCTGTTAGTCTCGCCTATCGTATAATAAGGACAGGGTGGATGTACTTCAGCAGAACTACTCCTGAGTCCCCCTGAAGAAACCCACCTTCTCTGCTACACCACCGAAACCTGTTGACCAGAACACTTCGATCCGCGCCAGTCAGCAGCTCAGGATAGCAGAAGCGCCGTGCCAGTGTCTGTCTCTGACGGCGGGGAAACCTCAGCCCTCTCTCATGTGGCCGTCTGCACCGTCTGTTTTCAAACCCACCAGACACAAGTCGGAGCGAGGGGCACAAGAGGCGCTCAGTGCGGGCCCGGGCTCGGCGCAGGCATCCTATCAAAGCGCCGGGAACGCCGCGCTGCGCGCTAAGTCAACTTGGCTGCCTCTGAGCTCAAATATTTGAGCAGCGCTCGACGGCCCGGGTGCCACTGGCAGAGCATCACAGGATCCCAGGTCCAAAACAAAAATTTTGGGGGGTGGAGAAGTGGGTGGAGAGGGGGTCTGAATGTTGGGAATGTGCAGAACGCATGTTTATACACAAGCCTCTTCAGTCTCCCTCCTCCCGTTTCCAAGCTTGGCAGGTGGACTAGATAAAGTTTAATGTTGACGACAAGTTTGGACAGCCTGTTTACTTTACTTCTCAATCTGCTGAAGTAAGACTGCAGTTGCAGTCACTCCAACTTTGGCCAATTAGAGCTATATCTGACTTTTTAAAGGTATGGAAGGCGATTCTGGATAAAGATAGTTTGTTGTTGAGTCTCGTTCCCAGGTCGTCAAATACCAACGCTTTGGTACACTCACTAAATTTGAAACCAAAATATTCAGCTTTATGTTATATCAGACATAAGCCAGCTGGTGAGAATAGCCACAGCTAGCCTTAGCTAAAACTTACTTAACAAATACTTGTCATAAAACCTACATTAACTGTTAGTTTTTGCATATAACCAAATGGGAAAGCTGCTTAATCCACTTATGATGGTGAACCTAGCTAAACTAATGCTAAAGCTAACAAAAACAGATTTAGCTGACGAGCTAATTGTAGATTCTCATACATTTTCTTTCATTCCCTGAGGGGACATGCAATATCTGTATTTTCTGGGTGTCATGTAGGTTATGGCGATGACTCTTTAAGGTAAAACAATCAGCCTAAAAGGAATAAAATGTTCCATAATGTTATTTTTTTCTACATTTTGCTGCTTCTGTAGTTTCTGCTTCCTTCATAGGTCGGCACACCACCGTGTACTTTTGTATTTTGTATCATTGTACTTTTTCTACTCTTTCTGTCTATGTTGTATAAAATATACAGGCATAACATTATGACCACCTGCCTAATATTGTGAAGGTTCCCCTTGTGCAGCCAAAACAGCTCTGACCTGTCAACACATGGACTTCAGACCTCTGAGGGTGTCCTGTGGTGTCTGGCACCAGGGCGTTTTATAGTGGATCCTCTGGGTCCTGTATGTTGGGGGGTGGGGCCTCCATGGATCAGACCTGCTCCAGCAAGTCCTACAGATGTTCGATCAGATTGGGATCTGGGGAATTTGGAGGCCCAGTCAACACCTTGGGCCCTTTATTGTGTTCCTTGAGCTGTTCCTGAGCAGTGTTTGTGGTGTGTCAGGGCACATTGTCCTGCTGGGGGGCCACTGCCATCGGGTAGTGTTGTTGTGATGAGGGGGTGTACTTGGTCCACAACAGTGTTTGGATGGGTGGTGCGTGTCAAGTGGCGTTCACATGAATGCCAGCACCCAAGGTTTCCCAGCAGAACATCGCATTGTGGTGAGATGATCAATGTTATTCACGTCACCTGTCAGTGGTTTTAATGTTGTGGCTGATCGGTGTATATCTGTAGAGATATAAAACAGTGCTGTTTTTAATAGTTGCTCGGCGACGAAGCAGAAAACATATATCAGTTTCACTACTGTCACCTTACTAAGCCTGCTGTGAATGCTTTATGTCTCACACTGAAAATACCAGGCCCAAAGGGTGTGTGTGTGTGTGTGTGTGTGTGTATAGTGAGGCGAGTTCACATCAACTTTCACTCACCTATTCAGATCTCACGTTTCAGGTTTTGGCATTTATAAAACCCATAACAGAAGAGGCCGGGGCCCTCTATACAGCCGAGGTACAAGGGTGTAACATTAGACTATTGAGTTCCTTCTCCTCCGAAATAGTAAAATAGGACGTTTTTATTCACAGTCACATTGCTGGAGGGTGGGTATGGATTTATTCTCTCGCCCATTGTGCCGGAGAAACGGGTAAATAAAATGCAACTCTCTCCTCCCGGCCTCACCTCAGCGTTTTCACCCGCTCACCTACTGCTCCACACTTCTCCACTTTGTCCTTGGGAACATCAAATGCAAAAAAAGAGAAGCTTTTTATATGCTGATTCTTTTTTCCTATTACTTTGCATTTTAATGTGATGCATATTTGTCCCCCCTTCCAAAAATGAATGCAAGCACAAAACCATCTGATAGATGCTGTTTTATTTATGACACAAGGATAAAACAGCCCATATGTTGTTAACATCTTGAGCTTAGCGCTGTGTATGATGTCCTCGTTTGTGCATGTGTGTACAGACGAGGATGAATATTAAAGTTTTTTATGTTAAATACTCTACTGCCATCTAGTGGTTGAGCTGTATAATGGAAGAAAATCACATCTTCGGACACATCTATACATACGCCAATATATATACTCAAACACAAACCGTCCCTCTGTCTGGTTTGTGTCTAAAAATCCACCAAGGGATATTTTGGGTCCTTCTGGCCCTCAGCTCCACCCTTATAGAAGGTTAGACAGGACACAGGCGGCCTAAACATCTCCACCACCACCACCTCCACCTCTCTGTGGTGCAGCCTCACATGACTACAGGACATAAACAAGCAAACCAGAGACCAACCCCTCTCCCTCAGGAGTGAAGTGAAACGCATTTTCCTTCAACTCTGCAGGGACATGAAGGGAGAATAGGAACAGTGTGTGTGTGTGTGTGTGTGTGTGTGTGTGTGAGAGAGAGAGAGAGTTCACTGGGTGCATTTAAACATGTACAGCTAAAACCTAGACAATCTATCATTATTGGACTTAACAGTGACAACCTAATCCTCTGTAGCAACTCTGACCTCGATACCCAGCAGACTCTCTTTTAGATACACAGACACTGGATTAAATAGTCTGTTAGTCTTGACCTTGGATTAAATGTTTTGTCTCACATAAACACTTAATGAAATCAATCCTGTTTTAAACGTAATGCATGCTTACTTGTTGAGAGATGTTTCATTTGACGGAACTCGAATCAAACTGCTTAAGAGACAGTAATCAATTCAATGTGTAGATTTTGTGCAATTATTTGCAGTAATATCTTTTTCAATGTTGCTCTGTACAATTAAAGTGATGTCTTTAAAGATGTAATGTGTAAGAAATGGCCAGAATTTCAAAGGTAGCTCCAAAACTACAGATGGCAGCATAACTGCTTACTGCTGCTCACTATACTGGGTTTCCTGCTCTTTGCTGTAGCTAGCTTTGGCCGTAGCGACGAGTTGACGTTAACTTTGGATGACAGGGGGAGTCAGTCAGCTTCTCAGTGAACACGACTGGGACTCTGGGACTGAACATGGCTTCTGAGACCAACAGATGCCAGTTTGACAAACAGGGGAAGCAGTATGGAGGCGATTTACAGACTCCGGGGACGAGTGGCAGACATGTACGGGAGAGTGTCGAGCATCAGCAACAGGAAAAAATGACATGTAGAGCTGGAATATTTTCATATCATACGCAGTAATTTATTTCTGTGACTTTGGAAAGACAAACCATAACTTTTTTGGTGATTTATGTTTAGTTTATGTCGCATTTGAATGAAGTGTGATTATTTGACAGAGAAGATAACTTGCTGCCTCTTTCCCGGCTGAAACCATGCAGGCAATTACTAGGACTATTGCCTTTTTTTGCACAAAGTGGAAACGACATCACTGAGCTAGCTGGTTAGCATGCTAACTTCAGATCCAATCAGTGTTCCTGGTGTTCCCCCTGCCAACATGGGAGGGGGGCTTTTTGGACCCTGGGTCATAAGAGGGTCTACAAAGGCCCTCCCAGTATGCTGTTTTAACGGCGTACTAGGTGGGCCTTTGTGGACCATTTCGTTGCATCACGGCCAAGACTATCAGCGGCCCTGGATCCAGTAACTACTTGTATGTTATGGGCCACATATAATCATCACCAGGCTGACAGTTTCATAGTTTCATAGTGACATTGCTACCTGCCCACATAAAGACCACAGAAAGACCAACCTTGCGACTGTAGCTGGTGAACTTACAGGAGTGAAGAGAGCTGGAGACCTAAAACAAAGCTAGGAACAAGAACACAACTTCCTGTCTGCTGCATGTTTAAATGAGCAACTGTTTTATAATATCAACTTAAAAGGTGATATTATGTCTGGTTACAGCTTCTTTCCACTGACCCCAAGTGACCAAATTATCTCTCTTATTGCAGGTTTAAGATTTAAGGCCCATTTAAATGTGTTCACAACCATATTGGGTGAACACATTTCTGCCCTTTGGAAAGACGTACAAAAATGGCTACACTTGATCATATGCGGATATTGAAGACCCTAAAATTAGAGCGGAGAGCCATCACATTTATCCCTCAAAGAAAATCGCTCCACTTCAAATCCGGTGTGCTGAATCACAGAGCCAAAACAAACCGTCCTAATACTTCTGGGCTTCAGAGTAAGTAGGTAGGATATTTGTGAGGCAACGGTAAATCCCTCAATAATGCAGGCGCTTCCTCCTATAAACAACATAAGGAGATGGGGGCGTTTAGATTCTTCCCGCCCTGTGGAGATATTTATATTTATTTTCTGTACATACAAACAAACACACACACACAGGTGTAATTCAAACATATGAGGTTTGCGTACATGAATGCATCTGGGCATAAGGACGGAAAAGATATTAAAGCATAAATCCAACAACAATGCAGCGACTTCCCATAACGTCCAACACACACTCTTTTCTACACACACACTTCCTATGCACATGTACACACATATACACACTTGCACAAAAAGTTAATGCCCCTAATAGCCCCACATTTACAACACACACCCAGCAGCAGAGCCCCCTGGGCTGCTGAGTGATGAGCCGTCCTCTAGACAGCATGTCTGGGACTTAACTCCCTGAGCTACGACACAGTTCGCAGCTGTATGCGTGTGTGTGTGTGTGTCCACTGATCATAAACCCGCTTTCTCGCTCGAACACACTCAACCGTTATACCGTTCTTCAAATTACTTTGTGTTTTTAACAAATTTTACTGGACTTGGCAAGATGAGAAATTGATTATGTCGTCGGTTTACTCACGATAGCTTGACATGATTCATGGAGGGGTTCTGTGTGTGTGTGTGTGTGTGTGTGTGTGTGTGTGTGAGCGGAGGTGTGTGTTTGCTAAAAAAGCAAACTGAGCTCTGGTGTGATGAGTGGAGGGACGACTATTATACAGAGGTTTTTACTTTTCATGTCCAACAGGTGGCAGTCATGCTTTAATTTTGCACTTATAATCTTTTTTGTAAGTCTTAAACAAACCTTGACCTACATGTACAACAATTTGTAATGATGGGAATAATATTAAAATGACATTTTAAAAGTTGCGTATATTTAGTTTTGTGTTCTATTAATTTCATCGCACTTCTGGATATTTAACCACAGATTAATTTATGGTTTCACACTCACTCAACAACATCTAAAGTCTGTGTTTCTCCTTTTTACATTGAACTCTGTAAAAGACTTAATAAAGCACATGAATACTGCTCATTACCTGAATGAAGAATCTCTCCGACATAAATCTGACGTCAAATATCCCCCTGTGTAAGCCCATATCCTATTCTTAATCGCTTCCGCAGCTCGGATAAATCATAAATCGTAGCCTTGTCTCTGAACGTTGCATTTTAAGATGACATTATTCCCACTGCAACAATTTACAATTCACCCCTATGATCCTTTTTTTTTTACTGTGGAATTCCCAAACTGATGACAGAGACACAGAGAGAGAAGGGGGGTTGGAATGATAAGGCACGCAGACGGATGATTTATCGACTTGACTGCCTTTTTTACGGGCCGCTGTAGCGTTGGTGGGCCAGCCGGAGAATGACGATCGTGACCCAATTCCTGCCACGACTAAAAAGAAATCAAACATTCCAGCTTTTCCCTTCGCCGAGTTTCCTCCGAGGATATTCCCCCGATATCGACAGCGTTCTCGTCTGTCTCTCTGTGTAGATTAAGCGGGGCCTAATAAATACTTTCCAGCCTCCTCTCTCTCTCTCTCGTCCTGAGGGGCCGTTTGGCTATCGGAGGTCTTCATGACCAACCTGCCCCGAGGGTTTGTTGGGCCGTAGCTGGAGTACACAGACTCCTTTGATCCCCGCCACAGAGCACTCAGACGCTGTTAACTTCAGATTAGATTCCCTCACATTTGCATAATGCCTCCTTTAGTCATTAGGAGAACAGACACAGACTCAGGGGAAAGCAGCCGTCATGCACAGTAACTGCAAGATCTTTCTTAACTGCATAAAGGATGATCCTGGCGTCATTTAGCCGCGCAGCTCACGCTGTGTGTAATTAGTTTTGTGTTTTTTTTGTTGCTTGCCTTAATGTGTTTCCTTTAACTAACTGTGACATAGCGAGCTGTTTTTTTGATGTTGTCGCCCAGGAAAGACTTCCATTTATTACCTTGGCTGTCAACGGTAATTGGCATCTAATGCTCAGAAAACAGGCGGAATTAAACGGTCATGTAACTAAAACTTTGACGGAGCTGAATTCATGTTGATGGTGTGAGATTTTCCACGGTACTTGAGGTAATGTGGAAGTGTGGTGAAAGCCGCATTTCACGCTTAACAAAACTGAACAAACGGCGGCCTTTGATGGCAGGGAAATTAGGAATATTATCTTCAAGTATACAAACTATTAAGTCTACGGCAAGGAAAACGTGACTCAGAATCTAAAAATGTAAACCCACAAGGAATTTGACTGCGGTTTTCAGTTCTTACACACTAAAATGTACAGTATAAAGCAGAAATAGACGGCTAAAAACAAGGACAACGAAGTTCAACAAATACACAGAAACACAGAACTACTAGGTTTCAACAAGTAGTTAAAAAATGGTGAATATATAAAAAGCAACAGTAACCAACAATACAAAGTGTCTGTGTACAAGTCAAGTGTGTCAAATGTAAGAGAACCAGATGTTGTTAATTTCAAAGTTAAATGGGCAATAAAATGAAATCATGCTCCAAACAAACTGGAGGCAGAATATAAGCAGCTACCGCCAACTGATTGAAATCAGAAAATCACAAATGTGGTGTTCAACGCGTGGGGTGTTGGGGGTGTTGTTGAATACCAGGAGCACTGATTCGATCCATAGTTGATAAAAACATGTTTTTTTGTAATTATAGCCACTTCAAAGGGGCAATTTCTCTGGAATCAGTGCTCCTGGTGTTCAACCCCCCAACACGGGGCACGCTGGGGGGCACTGATTCGAAACCAGGTCACTTCGTGGGCTCTGGGTCATGAAAGGATCCAAAAGGGCCCACTAATCCTTAAAATAATGTGAGTATCATAAGAATTGTTTGCCACAGAGCTTATTTACAGCGATCCAATCCTAAAATCTCATAGGCTTTTTTATGGAGGGCGCCAGGGCGACGCTAACTTCCGGGTTAGCCTACAAAAATCCCCAACACCGTTGTATTGCAGAGACTTAGATGAGAAGGATGTTAATTAGCCTAGCATAGCATAAAACACGGAAAGCAAGTGGATCAGCAGTCTTTATGCTAAGCTTGACACTAAACTTGAGACATGAGAGCAGTTATCAGTATCCTCAGCTAAATCACGACAAATAAGCGAATAACTTTATTTCCCAAGTGTCAAATTATTCCTTCAACCACACTGTTATTGATCTACAGCGGGATAACACAACAAGGAAAAGGGACTTTCACTCGTAGTAAAGCTAATTTTATGTAGCTCAATCATTTCTTTGAGCTAATGTTCACACGCATTCACCCGACTGAGTTTATCTCCCAGCTAAACCTCGGCTCAGAGTTAAAGTAGTCCTTGTCTGCCCTGTGCACCGCTATCAGTTGTCTGGTCCGTTTCCTTAACCATCCCTTCTGACACACACACACACACACACACACACACACACACACACAGCGACACCCTCCTGACCTCCTGTCAGTCGTGTGCCTGGAAACTGATGAATTAGGGTTCCTGGACACGGCAGGCTTAAGTTACCTCTGACGTTCGCTCTTTCTCGTTCTGGTGCCTACATCCATCGCTAATGCTCACCCACCAACCACACCCAACACACACACACACACACACACACAGACAATGCCGTTAAAGTGCGATAGTTTGGCCCCGCAACCATTACATCATTCGAAACAGTGACAGTCCTCCGTCTCATATGTTTCTCTAATTCTCTAATCAGTAATCTCTGGAGGGAGGGAACGGTGCTTCTAATCATGATCATGCAGCCTATCGGACATAACACACTACAGCTGACCTGCTGCAGCAGTCGAGGTCCACATCAAGTCAAAGAGATGCTATCGCAAAAAATCTGTTCCCTATCGAAAACCACTGCTTATTGGAAAAAGAAGGAAGGTGTGAACAAATTGGGCCCGCTGACTGCACGTAAACCCACTTGACCACAGAGAGAGGTGAACTGGTGAGTGGGTTTAAATGGGGCTATTATCAGTAGCAATAAAAGAAATCAGATAGCGCTCGTTATTTGGTTGGATTAAGGCAAGAAAACACTGCGGTTGTTACATACCAAACTTCACTTACCAACCTACCAGTGTTACGAAAGTTTAAATAACTCACTGTTTATTTTTGGTTTCACCACGGACACCACCGTCCTTGCTCTTTAACCTACTTCACTATAGCCACTACAGGTCGCCACTAAACAAATAACGCAAATACTGGTCGTAATAAGCTGCTTTCACAGTCGACCCACGTATACGGCTGCTTTTCTGATGAGGACAGGCTTAGATGCCGATAGCAGAAGGGAGGAGAATGCCAACTGAAATCGTCAGCATATGACAGGCTTATACAGTCATTTGGTGAGTCAGACTAACTTAACCTGAATAATTTTAAAAACTAATAAGCAATTACATCAACATTTTAGGAAATACGTTACTTTTAATGAGAGCATCAGTACCACAATGAAGCTAGAGGAAAGGGACGTTAGCTTAGCCTAGCTCAAAGATTGGAAACGGTGGGTAACAGCTAGCCTGGCTCTGTCCAAAAAAATCCACTCAGAAGCGCACTAATTCAAAATGAACTAATCTGTTATTAATTAATTAACCTTTGGACAGAGCAGGGCTAACAGTTTCCCCTGTTTCCAGTCTTAATGCTAAGCTAAGCTGTTCCCTGCTAACTGTCGGCAAGAAAGCAAACAAGAACGTTTTCCAGAATGGGGAATGTGAAATTGTACAATATTACTATCAATCAAACACCGAACTACTTCATTTTAGTAGTCGTCGACTAATCCAAAAAAACAGTCAAAGAGTTGATTGATGGCAGGAGATTTATCATAAATCTGTGAAACTCCCAGTTAAAAGTCTGCATGTTCTGTATCTCTACCTTTCAGACTGTGTGTTTCCCATTCATTCCTAATGGATTTATCAGCTATGTATATCTAACATGTACGCTGGATCTCCAGAGGTGGGGTTGGTGCGGGTCAGTGGTACTTTTGGATGCCGTGTTTTATAGCTGCTGTGTTTCCGCGGGCGATGACAGATATGGAGTCGGTGATTGAACGAGCATGAAATCCCTGGTTTCACCTCTCTCTTTCTCAAAACACATACACACAACCAAATTGTCAGTGTTAATTTATAAGAAAAGTGTTAAAAGTCAGCGGTGCGCCAGTGTTTCTAGCTGCTGCCTCACACCCTCATCAGCTCTGTAAGAGGACAAACAACACTCCAATCTTCAAGATCAACACTTATTAAGAGGAAGAATGTGCTGCGTACGGGCCTCCTCTCACGTACTTACGCTGCACATCACAAATCATTATCAGCCGATTATGAGCTGCAGAAACCATTCGGTGATATATTCCAAGACACTCGTGCATTGTTCAAAGAAGCCTAAATCAGCAGTTCTATTGGCCCCATTAAGCCACGCTGTTCAGCGAAAAGATATTCATCCCCAGGGGAGAAAATTAGACTTCGTCCATCCGGTCCTTATCGGAGTGCTCTGCAGTGTTTTCTACAAGTGCTGCTGTGCGGATGGAGCTATTACAGTGTCAAGTGGTGGCAGAGCTCCTGTAAAACGAGCCATTGATCTGTCTATCTGCCTCTGCATTCCTGTCACAGGGCTGAAAGTGAGGTTTTAAAAGGTTGAATGCGACTCTCTGATACGGAGCTTCCTTCAGAGGTGAACTGGGTTTGTGAGTGGGCTGCTCTCTGTATTTTGGTTTGTACGATTCTTTTAAACAAGTGTGTCCTGATGGCCTTGTGGTCTATTATGGTCACGAACTCTCTCTACCCGCCGTGATCCACAGTAGCAGCACTGTGAGCTCAGGCTGCATTTTTCTGTCTGAAACCGACAAAGTCCTGGAGAGCTGCAACAAAGCCCGACCTGAACTCGAAAGGCATTTTTATTTTTTTACATCTAAACTCGACTCGAGCCTGATGCTTTTATCGTAAGCTGAATTAATGAATGTTTGCCACCTGGAAAGTAACAAATAGCCTCTGTGTTGCGTTCAAAGCCCAGCACTTAACAGGAAGGCGTATAGCCCAAACACAGACACTAGGTCGATCAAATGAACAAACGAACAAACAAGCTAACAAACATGTATGAAGTTAAAGCGTCTGAGTGTTTCAGTAGCGTAACGCCAACAAAAACATTAGATCCATTTCAGAGACAGATTTAGTCTAACACACAGTATCTATGATTAAATTGCCGCTTATATGCCCACCCTAGAGCCTATAACAGCCAATGAGTGACCGTGTAGACACTTTAACCACTTGTGCTCCAGCCTCTGAGTGAATTCAGATCTCATTCAATTTTACATAAATTTCAGGATTATGATGATCTGTTGACTAAACCCAACCTGAATTTGGACGTCATTTCTAAAAGATTTTGTCCAGACCTGGCACAGCCCATTGGGTCTCGCCAGGTTAGCATGGGGTGTCCATGCTCGACTGTGATCGACCAAGTGAAAACAAATAGAGTTAAAGACCAGTGGAAACAAAAATGCATTTGTAGCTGACTGATAAATGATCTCTTTTCAGGAAAAAAATAAAAACTAAAACAAAAGCTATGGGCCCAAGATTCAGAGCGCATTTCCTCAACCATAAAAATCCATGATATTATGAATGTGTTATAAGTTTTTCAATTGCCAAAGACAGTCTTTTCATCACTTTTGTCAACAGAAATGGTCATTATCAAGTCTGATCACATTAAAAGGAACTTTAGTTTAATATCAGAATAATCAACAAGAGTTATGTGCTCTGACTTCATTTCTGTGTCGAGATTTAACTGCTCACTTTATTACAGTCGTCCAAGGAGCTCCAGAGCCTTTTCAAGTACTTACTGTGCTGTGTGCTTATCATTGGGAGGCTTGAATGCACTTTCAGAGGTGCAAATGGAGTCAAAGTGCTGTTGCTTCACTTTGGCTGCCAGCGCTGAAAGCAAAGATTTATGAAGTTTAACGCTTTGACGAAAGCTGAATTTTTCAGTCTAAAACAAAGCCGAATCCCCAAAGCAAAACAGGACAGCGCTTTGTAAACGCTGAATATTATATTTACTCAAGAGGCTCTTAAAGTGACGCTCAACACGAGCTTTTAATAATGGGAAACTCCACTTCCAAGCGCTATCAGTGCAGGCCATCTGATTTACAAACCAAACCAACGCTAATGAAATTGTAATCTGCAACTTTCTCCAGCGTGCGTCACAATGACAACACTTTTAAAACACGACGCCAGAATTTAAAAGTGGCCTTCAAAGTGGATGACAAATCACCTACAAGATCTAAGATAGCACACTTTTCCTGGAAAGGTCTGGAACTCGTTCTCTGTCCGTTTTCAGATAAGGACACGAGCAGCGCTTTTTTCGAGACACAACGCAGGTTTTTTTTTTTGCGGCTGGTCGCACAAAGAGCCCCATTCATCTGCCAGGGCAGAAAATGTCTTTTCAACACAGATGCCATCTCTCCAGCCACGTATGGGACACCTCGAGAGAGACGCGGCGATAATATGCTTGGAAAGCCGCTTGGCAGCTCGCAGCCAGACACAGCTCAGGTATGTGTGGTCAAAGAGGAGAGGGAATAAAGCACAACACTGAAGTGAAATGAAGCAGCTCTCTGGACTAAAACCGCTAAATTGAGGTCAGATTTATTAAGGGCCACTCAGGGGAGCGCGCCGGTTTTCAGATTAATCACATTTACTCATGGTTACGTGCTCACACACACACACACACCGCGTCGGCCGGGACCACGGGGACCGCTCTGCAATTAGGCTGAAAAATCTTTCCCTAAACCTCTTTTTCATCGATCACGCCGACACTCGTCGGGCTCGCTGGCGTGAGCTCAAGCCGTCTCTGTCACATTAGCGACGTCAAGCAGACAGTTGTGTGCATCCGGACGCCAAATCAAATACATCGTTTCGTAGGTGGAGTGTGGCATCGCGGGGCCGGGCTCGCGTCGAGGCAATGTGCAACAAATTGAGCATAATACCAAGCAGCTGTGAAAGCGATTGTATAATTGCGGATAAACGCGGACATCCCAAAGCAGCGCGCACAGAAGGGTGGTCCGTTAGCACAACGTAACTTCCTAGATAAATTAAGATAAATTGGTCATTGAAGTCTATTATTTGGGGAAATAAAAAAGGAAGCCTGTCTTAATGAAACATGATGGCTGATAGTGTGTTTTCTATTGACTTTAGTTTTATTGTAACCACTGAGAAATTAGTTCCCGAGTCCCGCGGGTGAAATTCAAACCGACGAGGGCGTAGTCGAGGGGGTTCCACCGGTCTCGCTTTGACACGAGGCATAAAACCGGGACTGAATCAATATTTGAGAATCAATTAATCTGTTTGTGGTGGGATCGGAGTGGATACGGAGGTTTTTTGGCATCCGGTTGTTTCCGACCCGTCTGAATAGCTTCCATGTGCTGCCCGGATCGGCCGGAGCTGTCAGTGGTCGGTAAAAATAGAGGGTGTAAGGGAATGTAAAGACGGTCATGCTGCTCTGTCCTGACACCTTTTAGCAGATATGAAACACAATTAACAGAGTTGTTCTTCCACACTCGTGACAGTGTGTGGGGATGATCTCCCGTCACCTCAGTGACACCGGGCCTCAGCTGGGGAGGGGGTCTTTACAGTGGGATAGGCCGGCCCCTTACACTGCTTTTGGATTGTGAGCACAAACGCACACATGGGAACGCAATAGAAATAGATAAAAATAGAAAACAGTGGTGGAAAACAGCGTCACTACATTTCTCAGTAACCAGAAGTGTCAGAGGATTACAATTTGAAATTCAGCAATAACATTCTTGTAACTTATGTAAGAATTGTTCCAAGGGGCGGCTGTGACTCAGGGGTAAAGCCAGCGTCTTGTTATCGGAAGGTCGCTGGTTCGATTCCCCTGGTCTGCATGTTGAAGTGTCCTTAGGCAAGATACTGAACCCCACAACTTCCCCTGATGTGTGCTGGTCGGCACCTTGCATGGCAGCCGCCGCCATCGGTGTATGCATGTGCGCTTTGGACAAAGGTGTCTGCAAAATGCCTTAAATTGTAAATGTGGCATATTATGGTCACAATATATACTTATTAGCTGACTTGTCACATCCAGATGTGAAGGGGAAGGTGGTGTCTTTACAAGCCACAAGGCTGCCGAATGGGCGACTGCAGTTCGAGTCTGTGGGGACATCTCCAGCCGCCCAAAACCTACCAAATGGGGACCAAAACTGGCTATTTTGCATGAGAATTCTTTGTGGTAACAAATTGGGGGCTTTTTAAGCAGACCTGGGGACATTAACAGCCACTTATGTGGTGACCATAGTCGGCTATTTTTCACGGGAAGTCGAACCATCTCCAGCCATTTTTGTAGCAACCAAAATAGGTACTTTAAGCTAAAACATGATGCTTTTCTAGCTATATCCAATCCATAACACAGTGTTGTGCTGAGAGAGAAATACAACATTTAACCTACTGTGTCTTACGTCTTCTCAGCCGGCTTGTGTCCAGCTGGTAAGGCTGCATTCAAGAATCGCTGGGCTTTGATCGTAGCTGCAGCGTCACCGTGAGGACGGGACGTCACGCAGTCACTGCAGACTGGGGGCAACGTATCTTATTCACACAGAAGACGTTATGCGTGTGGCGAGGCTTCGAAGATATTTAAAAAGCACCGTTGGGAGAGTTAGACTGAGTGAAAAAAGGAAAAGAAACAAGTGACATAATTCAAATACTTGCTTTTGATTAATTACAGTGTCATGTTTGTGAGCAGTTTAATAACCAAGTGCTGCGTTTGAGTACAAATGTGACAAACTTGTACTTGCAATGCAGCTTTTTTTCAGATAAAGTTACTGGTTATGTTCAAATTAATGATTGTTGATTATTGATACAAAGCCTCAGTTAATAAAACAGCACATGAAGTTTGTAAAATCAACTTGACCTCAACCAGCCGTAGTGTGGCGTCGCTACTTTAGTTGAATATTCTGAATGCTCATCTTTAACAGAACAGAAAAGAGAAAACAAATCAAGCCGAATCGAGTCCCTTATCTGGGACGTCTATTTTGCCTTTGAGATAAAGGTCGCCCGCTCCACAATCACAGTTTCGCCCGCAGCGCCACCGAGGCTGCTCATTATCACCACGGCGAGAGTACAAATAGCCTGGCAGCGGTGCCAGCGCTGGACCGCCGCGCTCAGTTTCCAGGCAGAAGCTGGATTGCATCTGGCAGTCTATCCGAGCTCCGAGGTGACAGCGAGGCTGCGGTGATATCACAAGAGGGTGCTAGTCACCACGCGCCACGTCGGTGCAACGCTGCCTGCGCTCTCAGGGAACTTGGTTACAAGTAAACACAACAGATACAGACTAAAAACACATGTGTGAAGCGTGATTTTGGACGGAAGCCTCAATAAGTATAGGTCCTTCTACCTGATGTGTCCTCAGGGAAACATTTAGAGGTTTCTTTTAAGGATTGGTTTATTTTTTTTCTACAAAATGAAAATATGTCACACGTTTCACCGTGTTCCTTTGTGACTGACACTATAAGCGCTGACCCGAGGTTAAACTGTCTTTACATGCTGAATCATGAAAAGCTGTGAACCTGCTGTTATCAATCACCTGCTGGAACCCGAAGTTATTAGATCAGAGTGCAGTGGAGTCATTTAACAAAGATAAAGATCTTCCAGGTTTTTAATCTCACAGTGGGTCAACATTAGCATTAGTCTTTTTCTTTGCCAGCTGTCTTTTGATGCAGATTTCCTTTGAATAATTTCAGTACTTTTGTTGTTCTCCTGGATTTGCTGAGAGTCTGTCGCTCTCCTGCATAAGACAGCGCTATGATGGAATGATTTTCAGATGTTACACACCGTCTGCGCCAACTCTTTATTTTTAGACTTAATTCCTCTCTCTCATACGACACCGTCGGAGGCCGAATCTTGGACTTTCAGTGTCGACTTCCAGCCCGAGAGCTAATCCTCACGTCGGCCACCTCATGTGCATGTGTACGTCTCTGTTAGAGGGACAGATATCAAAAATAAATCCTGCGAATGCTTTGCCCCGGGGCCGAGCTAATGAGACGACCGGTGCACGACATTTCCACGTCTCAGTCCATATATTTTGGGGGGGTTTAGACAAACAACCGCAGCTTCACGGACAGTCTTGTTTGCATTTGTCTGGGCGGTTGTAAACCCACAGGCTCTGCGAGCGCAACAGTGTCCTTACAGCGCCTTTTGTTGGTTTGCCTGAGGGGGAGTGTTGAGTTTCGGTGTCGCGAGGACAAATGAGGCTACAGCTCGGACATTTGTGTGCATGTTCTCGCTGGCTGGACTGGACGATTAAACCACCATCGGTGAGAAGCAGCGTTCAGTGTACTCAGACACCTGTCCAATATTCTGCTCTTCTGTATTCACCTCGGTTGGGGTTATTTATGGGTCTGTGACCCCTGGCTACCCTTTCTTACAGATTGGACGCTGGTTGCGTTTCCCAGCAGCGTCCTCGCTGCTCTTTAACTGTTTGCCCTTCACCTTCTTCACAAGGGCCTCTTATGCAAAACTGCTGGGGCAACAAAAAAAAAACCCACACGAAATGCAATTTTTGCAAACCACATTTGGAGGATGGTTGGAAATGTGATATAAAGTCGGATTTCTACAGATGGCGCCTCAGTCGGGACGCTCTGGACGCTCACATCATGTTTCAACACGTCTTTCTCTGTCACTCGCAGTGCGATACACGACCATGTCGAATGCAGAGATTTGCATCATTTAAGCCCAAATTGTGAGGCGTGAAGGTGCGAAACGAAGGGGTAAGGCTAAGTGGTCGGTGCAAGGGATGTATCGTGACCGGGCCAAAGACTTATGGGATTATCATTAGCGCTGCAATTGTTAGGTCGTTAACCAAAGTCGAGGACAGATTTAAAATTTAAACTCATTGTAGCGCTATTTAAAAGGTTACGGGACATGCACACTGAATGAAATGCAATTTGTTCAATAGCTGCTGAGACATTCAGAACCACAAATATCAACCACATGTTGTCACCGGAGGAGAAGTCAGGAGTTATAATGACGAAACCACTTCGGAACTGTGATAACCAAAGTGCAGACGGCAGGTTGGAATTTAATGTCACTGAGCGGTTCAACCTGTGTCTTAGGTAACGAGTCATGGACTGAACGCATGTGAACAATCCAGCGTCACCTACGTGTCTGTGAAGGTTCTTAGTCATCCATGCTTCCACTTAACATCCAACGAAGTACCAATCAGAGGCAGGTAGAAAACGTTACCTCGCGTGTATCCGTGGCATGACCACATGATTTTCCTTCTCTTCTAATGAGTCAAATGCCATAAAATCTTATAGGCTCTAATGGCCACAGCCACAAAAATATGACAGGTTCACTTTTCCTCACGAGAAATGACACTGAACAGAAACAGTAAAAACATGATTGAAGAGGATCTATGTTTGGACCCGAGCAGCAGTCACAGGGAAAGGTGAGCAGTCATTGTTGGTTATGGCTGCAATTATACAATATAACAACCTGCGAACACCAACTCGCAGCTCTGCGTTCGCACAGAAAGCCTCGACGCCGACTTTCCATGGCATGTAGAAATACAAAAATTCCAAGCGTGATCTAATAGAGCTTTACACAAGATCTGTAGCTTTTCACCTCTTTCTGTGAAGTGAATGTTTAGCCTCTACTCATTTGAGATGTTTTCGTTACTTGCACAACACTGACTGCGAGCCGCGCCAGTTTCCCAGAAACCGACTTTTAAAAATTTTGACTGAGAGGCTGCATGCAGGAGCCCGAGGAGCCAAAAGTGGACGGAGCTCGGATCCGTCGGGCTTTTGTCCTCCTTTACTTTCCTCTGGTTTATGGATTTGCTCTTCTTAAATCAAAGCGACGACCACACGATGTGTCAGGGGTCAAGAGCTCCGTCGTAACTGTATCTCCGCCCGGCCTTTTTTCTCTCGCGGTTGGAATCCCACAAAAGGTACACGCTGACAAGACAATGAGTCATTCAATAAAGTCCCCTTTTAAAGATACTATTGCAAGTAAGCCTGCGATTAAGTTATTGTTTTTTTTCAATGCTGGAATCCCCAGATGAGCTTGAAATCAAAAGCATATACGGTATCAAAGGTGGAAAGGACGGCAGATTTACGATCTTAGGAGGCGTCCACGTCTGAGTTTTTGCCAGAGAGCCGGGTCATCACCTCCCTAAAGTTGGCCCACCCCGCTACAGCATCTGCCCAGCACCACAGTCATCGCGAGGAAACTCGGGAGATTTACACCTTTCCTCCTCCGCCTCCTCTGTTTGGACATCCAGCGGAGGAAAGGTGCTTGCGCGACCCGCAAAGTGGTATTGACAGGCCGACTCTGGACGTCTTTTAATACGACCTGCGGAGGCCATCGCTCTGGGCCGCCCTCCACGCATCGAGTGCTTTTCTGGCAGCCGCGGCACGGCATATGAAGGTGCTTAGCGCAGAACCTCTCACTCACCATGGCACGGGAAGCGGCGGGGAGGACAAAAGGCGAAAGCATGTTAAGAGCAGCATGGGTTCGACGCGGCGCTGAAAGGCTGGCCGGTTTCCAGTGTCCTGTGTGGCGTGGCGCGATAGAGGCTCTGCCCCGGACATTCGTTGTTAATTATCTATTTGGAGGGTCCGGGTGGATGCATATGTGTTCTATGTTCTCAGATAGACTGGAGAAATCCCGGAATTCGCCCTCATTAAAAAGACTTATGGCGAGCGTTGCGTGGCCAAACAATGTGATTCTTCTCAGTCGAGGAATATTTTCTGTTTAAAGAAATGTGCAGTTTGTGACAGACTCTCTGATTTCCCCGCGTCCTGAAGTGACTCCTGATAGAAATGCGTGAAAAAGGTGCAAGTTATTTGAAATGTATTTAGGAGAAGAGAAAATTTTTTTCTTCAGCTTTGGTTATGGAAAACAATCATAGACTTGCATCAAATTAAACGGACGCCACCAAATGTAAGACAGGCTTGAAAGGGACGGAAGAAAACCTGTGAAATATTTCACATTGCATGCAGAAATTCAGTAGGACGTGACACCAGTCATCTCTTCCTCCCAAAGCATTAATAAACAAAAAGAGCACAACACTCCATCGATTGTTTCGTGTCAGAGTTACAGCTCTACTCGATTAAAGAGACAGCTCTGGAATTTTTCTTTGAGATCGGAGAAACCTTATTCCCATCCACGCCCCAGAACATCCTCAATCCCACATTTAGACCGCAGCGCATTAAATCTCCTCCACCTGTCAGCACTCACTGACGTGCTGTACGTCAATCTGTTGGCTCCCCCGCCACCTGCCGTCGCCCCGCAGAGCTCTGCAAATGCATCCCAGGCAGAGACCGAAGTCGGAGCTCGATCAAGACATCACCGAAAACCGCACCGCGGCCTGCCAAACCTCTCTCTTTTCTTTAAATGTCCCACATGAATCCAGATCTAATGCCTTGTTTTACCGATCGGCCACAGAGAATTCCTGAATCTAATTGGCTGGAAGGTTTCAGCCACATAATCAGACACCGATTTATTTTGAGGACTACATATGGCATGATTTTGGTACGATAACACGAAGTTGTACAATCCTCTCATCCATTCACCACCGTGGAACATACTACTTGTTGGTCATAATAGACTCTTATCATGTTATAGACATTTTAACAGAGTTATTACAGAATGGTGTCATGATACGGGAATTTCTACATAAAATACCTTGATGGTCAGAGAAGCCTCGGTCACTGAGAAGTCGTGGCTTACCCAATCACCTCGATCAGCGTGTGGGAAGCAGGACGCAGCTCGGCTTGGGTCTCGAGGATTGGAGCATTTATTCACTGACAAATAGCCTAAACTGTAAACGCACTGGCTGTACTGTAAACTCAATACTCTGCGTCACACACGTGCTTTCTCCTTTTTCTTTGCTTCTCTTTAAAAGGAGATACATACTTTAAAGACACATTTAGTTTAGAAACCGAGCTTTGAAATTCCATGATGCTCACGTCCCTCTTGCAATACGCTAGTGTATTGCAAGAGGGACGGCGGCCTGATGTGTGTGTCTCAACTCGCTGTCCAAGAGAAGAGCAAAAAAAAGTCTGCAAAGGTGCACTACTGGATGCAAAACATGACAAAATGCCCTTCCAGTGCCCTTTTTGCACACTGCTGATAGTGCCCCTTAAATCGTTTTCCGCCCCTGCCCCTCAAACGTCCTGAGTCCGCCACTGCATCTGAGCAAACAATATTGTTGAATGACAGAATGACACAGTTTAAATAATTATCGCTATCGTTTAGCTCAATCCAAGCTTTGGAAGATCTTTTCCGAGGCGCAGAGCTTATAAATACCACCTCACTCGGGCCGGCTCTCAAGGTAGAGCTCGCAAGGATTGAGCCTCGGCCTTTTCTGCCAATCTAAGACGAATGGGAAGCTCTCTGCGCCTCCGGGCTCCACTTCTGTCAACTGTTAGACCGCCAGAAGAAACAAACAGAACCAGAGATCAGCGAGCCGGTCGGACCTCGGTGCCACCGGGGTCACGTACCATGTGGCGGCGCTTTCGCTTCCCCACTTGCTAAATTAGCCTCCATTTATTTGTACTTGGTAAATAGCGGTTTCGGTGCGTGACAACTTCATAGACGCGCGCTCAAATAAGCGCTGAAAGGACCCTCGGCGGTGTGTCCCGGAGGCGAGGCGAGAAGGCCAGCCATTGATTGTGTTTAGTGTCGGCCTGCTGACCCGTACAACAAAGTGACGTGATGTAAACCATGGGCGCGCTTCTGGCTTTATCTGATGTGACAGACCTCCGGTAAACATACACACAGCGCGGCCAAGTTTATACCACTTCTCCACCTTTCGAACCGGCTTCCTGACCAGGTCAAGCCGTCGGTCGCGTGAGGACAAATTGCTCCGATTTAAAGGGAATCAATTCATCAACGCTGACAGTTTCATGAGACATTTGTTTCTGATCAGCGGCTGACGGAACCTCGAGTCTCTCACCACGTAAAGAAGTGTGTGTGTGTGTGTGTGTCGGGGGGATGAGAAGGTCTGGTTTGTAGCACGGTCAGTGTTTCTGACAGACCACCGACAAAACACACCCGCCCCGAACCGCCAGGTGAACGGCTGCCAGTTTGCAGCGAGACATGTTCGACGTGCTCGCGCGCCGTTCGAGCCCTAATAGGCGGCTAATAGGCCCGGCTCTCTGTGAGGTGTTAAAGGTCCGCGGCCCGCTCTGTCACTCACTCCCTTGACCTCATTGTGTTTCTTACGGCTGAGGCAAGCGTCGCCAGACACTGACGCAATGATGCCTCACAGGCCGCGGCGAAAAAGGCCTCCCTGCTATCCCCTAGGTGGAAATTCTCACTTCACGTTCTCTTTTTTTTCTCTCCCTGTCGCCCTGATTTAAGTCTAAAAATGTCCCCCGGTTATCTTAGGGTCTTGTCAAACAGAGCAAGGGGCGCTATCAACGTCGGCGATACGCGTTATTTATTTATCCGTATCGCTGTGATGCTGTGACGCTGCACGGGATCCCACGCGCTCGCCGACTCCGAGGCTGCAAAACAGAGAAACTAATTGCTTTGGCTCGGTGACGTTCGACTTTTATGTGTGAGCAGCGATGCGGTCATATCTGTTGGGTGCCGTTTTTTTCCATGCTGTCGTCATAAAAATATGATCTTATAAGCTCAGAACACATCCTTCAGGAGCGCCGTAAATCATAATTTGGCACAGTAGCGCGTTTGGCACCGGTCAGCAAGAAAATCACTGCAAAACAAGACAGAAGACAGCGGTGAGAGCATGTAATATCTCGCCGTCTTTACATCTTAATGTTTTGAATCTCAGTCGAGGGCTACAGAACGTGGCCTTTTTGAGGCAGATCAGCTTGGGACTCTCGTCCTTCTAGAACTGTGATGAGTTTGAACACAGATTCGATTCTATTTTTGTTGTTGTTAATATTTTTAACCCAGTTCTTGCGGTCGAGGTGTCTATTTTTTCCCTCGGCTTGGCCGCAGTGAAGTTGCGCCACAGTCACAATACAAAAGGAAGAAAAAACGCTGTGGTAACGCGAAGGGGTCGACGCTGTGGCGAAAAGGGCTGTGAGTAAACGCCATAACGTGTTCGAGTTACCGCCGGAATGTATGACATGATGTGAAAACCAGGAAAAGAGGTCGAAAGCTGCGTTTATTTCCACAACAGTGTATTTTTGCTCCAGTCTCCTCGTGTGCCGTGACATTTCTTCATCATGCGAACCGAAGACCTGCACGTATGAAAATAAGGAAATATGTGTTTCATATAAAAAATATTTTCACAGTGCGTTTCATTCATCAAACAGTGTAACTTTAGGTGAGTCAATGAGTCCGAGGTGGTGACAGCACATTGTGCAGAAGACCACCTGCTTCCCTCCAGATGAAAAATGATTTTATTTTTGACAGTGATGTCCAACTAATGCTATTGAATAAGAAAAGAATGTAAAACAATTGCAGGCTGCATCACTGAGGCTTCAAGCAAAGGTATAAGTTAGCAAAGCCGCTATATATTCTGTATTTGTTGGCAGCGAAGACCGAAATGAATTTAAAGACTCCATTTTTTTCGATCAAGCGCGCAGATGAATCAGCTAGATGACGGACTGAGCTGGCGACCCAGCACTGAGTCGTATCGCGATCTACCGTCAACGAGGAACAAGGAAGTGGCTGAGTAATGTCGGGGCCGCAGAGAATGAAAATATGAGAGGCACTTTGTGTTGTCATCAGGTGATTCAGATTCAGCAGAGGGGAAAATTAAATGCAGAACATACGATGTGAAAGAAAGAGGGCGGGGGAGACGGAGACGGGGTGAAAGTCCCACCCACCTCCTCTAACGCTGACAAAATCCTACACACAGAATACTCTAATTAAATTTACAAAAGGTTATTACAGAGCACAAAACAACAAGGTAGAATATTAAAACAGTAAAAGTATTGCATCATAAGAGTAGAACGAAATGAGACATTAAACTTTAAAATGTACAATTATTAAAAGGCAAATTGGAATTTAAGTAAGAAGCCAGCAATATTTCAGGTTGCACATACAGTAGGTTAGCATGGGAAGATGTGTAATGTGGATCGGACGATGAGATAGTGCTTCATAAAATCAATGCTACAACAAACTGGCAGCTACCACAGTTGTGCTAAAAGTGGTCCTACAGTAAATGTATTCAGTTGAAATATACAGAAAAAAATATGTAATTAGATTACAGATTTTACACTCAGTCAAAAGGGAGATTACCAACATGATTACAGTTTTAAAATAAGAAATGACATACTAATCTGCCAAATACATGAATACAGAAGTGAGCGTTCTTACGGAAAACAACACACATGAAATATATTTCATCTTATTTCTCTTGTCTTTATTTGCATATGTTTGGCAGTGAGGTTGTCAGTAACTGTCTCTGAATACATGTTTAAAGCAAATCTCCCAACCATATTAAAAGTACTAGCAGCTGCAGTTGAAGCCTGTGAAGTATTTTCTCACTTTTTTCTACTGTTAAAAGTGAAAAAAGTTACTTTTTTTAACGATTTGTAGTTTTCTGCAGAAGGTTGCAGTCATAGACCTTCGTCGGTCTCAACAGTGTGCATGAATTCAGTGTGTTCTCTTGCATGATTTCATTTTCCGACACACCTGCCTCTCGAATGTACACTGAAAAAAAAACCCAACATGATTTATTGTGGTTGAAAGTTTATTTTAGTTGTCCAGCATCATGGAAATGAAGCTGTGTATGACAACCATCGACCACTGGAACGATCTAATCGTTGAAATATCTGTTAGATGATTGAAAAATGACTGGACAACCTTGTTAGTGTGGTTTTTCCAATTAGGGATGAAGATAAACAAACGATGGCTTCGTCTTTGCCTGCACGTTCGTTTGACCACTGACACAACAGCCTGTTGGACTTTCAGACGGATGTGACGGATCACTTCGGCTGTCGGGCTCCACAGGAAGGAACATAAAGAGTGTCGATAGCATTAACTGCACCGCCGTGTCTGCATGTTATGTAAGCACAGAGAAACACATAAAGAAAATATAATCGGTCCCAGCATTGAGCCCTGCGGCACCCCACACGTTCTGGTGGATAAACCCATCTTCGTCGTGTTTGACCAGAAACAGATGAGGGGAGATGGTAAACAGATGCAGATGCTTCTGTTTGTGTCTGAGACCATGAAAGAGAGCCTGACGTGAACACGATTGGTCCCGCGGGGCTCGACGGCCATGTGCAGTTGATTTCGGCTTGTTTTTTTTACAAAAGCATAATATTTCTGTCTTCAACACATGAGAAATGCCAACTGCCAAAGCTTAAAAGGCTTGATTTATGTAAATATTTGTTGCTAATTGCCCTGCCATGGGATTAAATAACTAACAAAAAAACAAATATGTTAAGGAGACACAAGCTGTTTTGATGCTTACAGACAGCTTAATTTATAGCAAGTGATCTTTTCTGCGGGCCAAAGCCGCGTTGGCACCTTTTGTGACTAACTGCAGCATTCTGGCTGACATAAATCCAACCGCTGTGCATGTTTCGTCATGAGCATTCTTTAAACAATTGGTGATAAATTTCACAGACCTTCAGCAGCATTTACTCACACAGTTTTTTGCGGGAACCTCAACTCATTTTTTCTGGAATTTCATAAATCAAACTGGTGTTTTTTTCCGCCGCGAGTGAGCCACGTTGAGTTTTTATCGCTCCATCGCCTCGAGATAACGCGGGGGTTCTTGAAGATGGATGGTTGCCTCAACGACGGCAACGTGGCGATCCGTCTTCCCTCAGGAGTCTCTATATTATCCACCGCCTGACACTGCAGAGACTTTGTGAGCATTCTTTGGCTCTCTGCAAAATAACCGTCCGTCCATTAAGGGATTATCGTTTTGACAGAATCCACATAAACCCGGGCTCTGTGTGGTGTCGTTCCGCGGGATATTCGCAAACAGAGCTGTGAGAAGGTGTAGGTGGGGCGGACAGTGAAGCCTTGTTCGCCGGGCGTCTTATCAGATTCCTCAGCCTCCATACTTCACGGCGGTACGTAAGGAGTCGGCCGAGGTTGACGCAGCGCCCCTCCTCGTTCGCCTTGGCTTGAAAGGAAGAAAAAGAAAAAGGGAGGACTGAGAAACACAGGGAGTTTCTGTGTGGCAAATTGTGTGTGACATCCATTTTCAACACCGCTGTACTTCTCGCGCGTGAGTCATCGAATGTGATAGGCAACGCCGCGATCGGACGGAACAAAGGCAAGCGAACATATTTATTGCTCTCACATGTATGATCTCATGCGACGCACACCTACACAGCGGCTTAATAGATGTTGTTGACTCCACGGGCAGGTTAAGTCAAAGAAAATAACCGCGCGCTGATGTCATGGCTCTTTCCCACCCCCCCCCCCGACTGGCCGCATTACCGCCGGAGAAAATACAACATGACAAATGGCAGCAAGCTGGCTGCACATTAAGACGAAGAGAGCAAACAACGCTCGCCAGCGGGGAAATTAGCAGAGTGAGTAAGAAACGTATAGCTCAGCTTACCGCGCCTCCGCTGATGTATGACGCCGGACAATGCAGCCTCTCTGAACGGGTCTCCATCAGCGCCGTCGTGATTAATCTCGAACAGTGGTCCAAGTAGCCGGGGCTAAATTAGTTACCGCTAATTAAAGCCGCCTCACGTCCACGCTGGAATCGGGTAACGATGTTTGATAACGCTTTGGAGCGCCGACAAACCCCAAAGGGCGAGATCACCGTGTGATAGTCTCAGTCCGGCTAACGGAGAGGCATGTTTCTGTTTACGACCGGTATCTGATTGTGCAACCCCTCGGCGTATGCAAAGCGAAATCAGCAGTCGTCGGCTTGTATCAGGTGTCATCGCGCTGTCTGCTATGTTAAACTTTGTCTTTATCTGATGTGGCAGAAGAAGATGGAGAATGTACACAGAGAATATTAGCTAAAGGCTGAGGAATGTGATGGGTGAGGGCCCTGTAGTTACTGACTCGGGCTGGGAACGGAGATGGAAATTATTAAAACAGTACAATACAGTGTATTCCCACAAACATACACACACAGACTCTTTTACACCTGATAGCAGGTGGACTAGAATTAAAGTCGGCTTGCTAGAAGACAGTAAAATAGAAATTCTGTTATATTTCAACCTGCTGTATCTCCTATAAATGTGACCTTTGCATTCACCACCTTGTAGAGATTCAAGACAATGAGGACGTGTTTACTGTTGGACTCAGAGAAGAGTGTTTGAAATTATTCAACGAAAATATAATGTTGACTTGACAGGCTGTAGGATGCTTGTGCAGCTTGCCCCCGACGTATGTTCTTGAATGCGAGTCGTCGTTTTCTCCGGATCTCTGTTACAAGATTGGCGAGGGCGAAGTAAACATAAATCATAGAGTCGCGATTGCCAGATTTAAGATTTTTTTCTTTAAACTGGCAACCGACAACTATTTTGCTTGAACGTATCATTTTGAAGTGAAAGTTGACTGCGAGATGTTGCCAGGCGCAAGATCTTCCAGGAAAGTGAAGGCTGACTGTTGGTACAGTCGGGCTGTATAGTGACAGCTGGCAGCCTGGCAACAACAAAGAAATGATGCCAGGCTGCCAGCCTGTCTGTATCACCAGTTGGCCCGGCAACATTTTTTTATGCTTTCATGTCACCATTACAGAATAAATTAATTCATAAATTATCACTTTGTCCAACCGTTAAGAGACAATGTAGAACTGCTTGGAGGTGCAGCCTGGCTTCATCATCCAAACACTTGTACGTCCAAATGCCAAAGTCGCAAACGCGTCTTACCAATTAGCCAACGCTCTGCATGTGACTGCCTTGCAGACATAACTTCTATTAATCAGGACAACATTTGCACAACATAAAGTATGTGTGTCTGGGTAATACCACTTGGAAACACTCGGGGGCGAAAGCTGTCTGTTTCCACTTTAAAGTCGCACAAAAATCACAACATTTGTGTGTTTCAAAGACGGAAATCCACGTTCTATAACAGAAATACACTGAAATAGTCTTTCCTGCTAATTTGTGCCTCACTTACTGTGGAAAGGTGTTAGCTGTAAACCCTGTGACTGAGCTGAACTCCATGTGAGCTGCAGCTGGGCCCTGGAGCCTCCTTGGAGAGGCTAATTGAGCAATGTGTCTACACAGTGTGTCTCTACAGCACATCGACTTTTTGCGCGCCTGTTATTTTTGCACCTCTCTCTGTTTTTTGCGTTCTGCGGTGCAACATTGTTCGGTGTTTACTCAGCTCTCAGGATTAGTGTCAGAACGGAGAGCAGCATACCCAGAGTACCACTGCAGACGCCCCGAGTCGAGCCAGAACCTCTCCCGACCTTTGCAACAACCAAACATTTGCAGCAGCAAAGGTCAACTTTGTTTGTGCACTTGTTTTCCCGCGGGGGTTGCATTTGATTGCGAATAGAAAGCAGGGTTCATGTGACATCATACGAACCTGATTGTGACAAATTTGATCTGCATTGATTTGCAGGAAAGTTATTCGACCGTAAACAACAGAAACAAACTAAACTGGAACACGCAGCCCGTGATCAGCCTTTTGGAAGCATGAGGGTGAGAAGTTGGACAGAGGGGGGGCACATTGGACGGGATCAGTACCATTCAGTACACAATAATACACAGCACATCTAAAGAAATACACACATCAAGTTGAACTTTGAAATTGATTTAGCTATTATGATGAATTGGAGAAGGCTAAACAAACTCGAGGGTCTAAACCGCAGAAAGTTGTTGGAGGCCTCAGCTGGAGAATTTGAGCAAAGCAGTCTTCCCTTTTTCATTTCTCCTTCCCCTTTGTCTGTTTCTATTGTTTGTGCATGTTTTGACATTCACTTTGTAGCGCAACCATGGTGTCATACCTCCAACCGTTCGACCCCACAGGAGAGTGATTACCTTGACCGTGGACCTTTATCTGAACCCTCCCTTTCCCTGCCTCTCGCTCACAGTGTTGGACAAGCATTGTGAGTGAATAACCTGCTCCTTCAATTAAGGACTGGAATAAAAGATTTACCATCATACTGACGGACAGAAACCTCTTTGCTTTTCCGCTCACCTCGGCCTGAACTTTGCCTCGCGAGTCGAGGATGGGAGGGATCGAGGTGGGACGAGGATTGGCCGTGGCTGCTTTGACAGGAGATAGAGGCCATGCCTGTGGTGAGCGCAGACTTCGGGGGCCTGAGGGGATAACGAAGAATGACAGCCACCTTGTGCTAATGGTTCTGCGGTGTCACTCTCGCAGCGGTCTCACCCTGATGACATCATGGCTGCAGGCAGGCCCGTGTCACAACGGGTTGTTTAGGAAATCCATCAAATCATCTGCTGCTGCTGCAGAATTCATTCTGAGCTTCATAGCTCTTTGTCCTGCATGTTAATGCTTATATTGTCAATATCTTTTTTAGCAAACAGATGATAGCAGTACTAGTCTAAAATCATGTCAACAACACTGTAAAGCTGCGGTCCAGACAACTCAGAACTCAAGTTTTTTTTGGAATTCCTCATTACGGACTTGGGGAAAAATCCATCTTCCTCAACTTCACGAGGGAGCATGTCTGATGTCACACAACAATGGAAGCAACGGAGGCTTCCAAGTGTAAAATTGCCATGAAATTATATGTATAATGGTGTCAATTACCTCATGTGTCATTTTTCTTCCTCCATTTTGTTTATATTTGCAATGAGGCTGCACTACCGAGGGTTCACTCGTGTGTACGCTCGCCAGAGAGACATCATTTTGTTTCGGTCGGCCAAGTTTTTCGTTCGCTTTTGGCGCCCTGCACCTGGAACGCTTTGAGGTCAGACGTTGGACGTTTCAACGAGGAAAATCCGACCTCCGACGTCGACTGGAATGCCGCATTACTCCTATACTCCCCTGGGAACGTCTCTGTGAACTCGTGTGTGCGATGCTGTTTTGTTACGTCCTCCACGTGGCTTCACATCCCACCACGCCTGCCTGAAGTTGTTGACTATTTCATTGTTTTACCTTGATTTTTGTGCTTCTACCGTGGGTGAGTATGCTACGTAGTTTAATAATTATAAATTTATTATGCTGTAGTCTGCTGTAGCTCCAAGTCTGCATGGATGCTCTTTGCCGTTCCTGTGTCTGACTTCTTGCATTGCTGAGCAGAGTGAGTGGTGAACCTCTTCTGGGACGCCTCAGCAAAGCGCTGTTGCACAGCTGGTGGAACCACTAGCATTGTCTAGAATGGCTCTGATTGGCTGTTGTGGACAAAGTGTTGCTTTGCGCAAAGTGCTAAGGCTCGCAATGACATGGCTAGCATGCTGTTGTGTAATGCAGCAGGGGCAATGTTTACCATCTTGTTTTAGCATGCTAATATTAGCACTAAAGACAAAGTCATAAACCGAACAAACATCTTGACCTGATGATGGCGCTACATATAAAGAGAATGAATGAATTTATATGAGTGTGTGCACCAAATTTCATAGTTTAATAGTTGATGAGATATTTCAGTCTTGACCTAAATGGTGAGCTGACTGACAGACTGAAATTAGCAGTTAGCACTGAACCAAAAAGGCTATTTCAGCTAAAATGTTAGATTTTCCTCACTTTAGCTGGGCCTCTGTTTATCTCTTTACTGAGCTGAGTGTCCACTTCTGCTCTTAATTCTTTCCTGTTTGTCTCTAAAAGGAATCTGAGTATAATTTTCCAAAAGGATTTCTGTAAACAGGCTTGAATATTTGAGTTTATAACTCTAAAGGCTTATTGCAAAGTTATTCAAGTGGCTTCAGAGGGTAAGCCGCCAAGTGTAACTCTACTCCCTGCACATCCACTCCAACAGCCTACTTCACAAAATCCACTCAAAGCTCAGTGAAGTCATCACTCGACGAAATGCTAACAAGGCTATTGTGTGTGAGATAAACATCCCTGGAGGCCCCCGGCCGACCGGACTGTGGATCTTTCAGGAGGAACTCAGAATATGACAGGTCCACCCAGAACTCGGAACAGGAGAATAAAACACTGGAGCGACCGGCATTAGCGCTTGCAAGTGGGTCCCCTTCGCTGATGACTCAATGCTATAGATGCTGGCACTGGTTCGGCATTACCATGACACTGTGTGTGAGTGTGTGTGTGTGTGAGTACTTTAATCACCATCACCATGACGAACGGTGAAGCTTAGGGGGCGAAAGAAAAGGTGCCATCAGTGTTTTGGCTGGCTCATGCGACCGTTTAATCAAATTCAAATTGTCTTGGTTAAAAGGAACGGGCAAACACTGAGAGCGCTGAAGCTATTCAAGCACATCTGAATGAGTTGCTGAGGTTTGTCTGCGGAGTCAAACGGAACGCTTTTTGCCTTTTTAACATCCAGTGACAACTGCATTTATAACTCACAGGGTTTCTTTGTGTCCCGGCCAGAGACGGGAGATCAAAGAGTAGATTCTGGTATCACACACGTCTGAGAAGCCGGACAGTGAATACAAATATTGTGATACGACCTGACGTTGGGTTTGGTTTCAAGGTGGGGAGAGACAATGAAGTCTGGGCTTCTTCAACCAAAAACAAAACATAACCCATTTTTTTAATGGTATTTTAAATCCTGCATTGTTTGCCACTTCACTAGCTTGCCGTCCTCTTCGATACCTGGTGCAATGTTCTCTGGGGCACAGAAACAAGACCCATTCATAAATACATTGCTATCAAGTACTTAAAGCAACATTATGTCACCTTTTCACCTTAAAGTAACAGCTTCAAAATCATTGTGATGGTACAGTATCTTGTAATAAGGGTGAATGGAGACTCTGTATGTTTGCTTCAACATACAAGTTTTCAACACAAAACATTATCATGATGTAATGAGTTTGATTGTAGTTAGCACCTACGTTACGTTGTTGTTGCAGACCTCAGATTTGTATTTACGACTGTGGTGCTGCACTCACACAAACTGTGGGGGGCGCCACATCCCACAAAAAGGCCCATTTCTACATAATATTGCTTTAATGATGAATAATGTTACGTATCAGGGCTGCCCAATGTGGGGCCCCTGGGTCAACTGTGGCCCTCCAGATGTTTCTAGCAGAATATCTAATGTGAAAAATGATAATATAGATAACTGTTATGCAGGTTAAAATGTTCTTTAAACATGTACAATTTTTTTTTTATAATATGAGCATGTAATTAGGAAAACCTGGAACCCCAATTCCATTTTGGGCATCCCTGTTAGTTTCATTGGTGTTCACAAATCAATAAAACAAACTATAGCCCTTGGTGTTGGCTTTATCAAGCTTCATCAATCGGGGGAATGCATCTAGCCTTACAGGCAAGGTCCAGGGCGAATAAGTCTACCACGCAAATACTGTTGCTTTACACCTCATTGCCACGAGCGCGTGATATTAAGTGAAAGCGACCTTTTGAGCGTTCAAACATTTTTATCATTTCAGAGCTTCCCTCATTCGGATCTCGGTTACTGGAAAGTAAGAGGATACAGTCAAAACACATTTTAGTCAGTAAATCCCCATTCCCCAGTGGAAACTGCTCCTTTGACTTAATGTAATCTGCAACTTATTCTGGAAGAAAAAAAAAAAAAAAGCCAGGTCAAACGAGGAGAGATGGGAAAAAAAGATGCAAAAACTCGCATCTCGCATGTTCCCACATCATGCGTTCAATTTTTAGATCACATGCGGAAGGCAGTGTCATGCAGATTGATGTTGAATTATACAAACGTCCTCCCGAACCTTTCACAAGTAAAACATTAACCAGATTCCCATGAAGGCCAGCCGCCTGAAGGCCTCTTACAGCTGACATGACCCGTACTGAGCTTGACTGTCACCCGCGAAATGATCATTTTAACCAAACTGCATTAAAATGTATGTGTGGGACAGGAAGTACAGGACGGACAGCACAGGACCTCGAGGGTTAGCGAGTTATTGTACTCTGGTAGCTTTGAAAACTAGGTTTGTTGTTACATTCCAGTAAGAATACAGATCTGACGTTCCACCACTCGTATCATAAATATGAACAGCTTGTGTTTCTTGTCAGACAAGGTGAAGCTGGCTGCTCGACAAAATATGAGAATGTTGCTTTTGAAGGTTGAAAATGATTTGTTTTTTTAACAGCGTGTACACAATTTGGTATTAAACACTGACTTTCTTCATCCAGCTGACTTAATACGCCCACGCAGATTTGACTGATGGCTATGAAAAGTTCCCCCCAATTACTCACTACGCCTGTAAATGCTTCTGTGGTTATTTCACGTCACGTAGCTTATGATGGCAACTGATATCGGATTAACCGCTTGAAAAGACTCTAAAACAGCCTCTCTATCAATTCTGTCGGCTAAAATGACAGCTGTAAACATCAGATTTTGTCCTTTCTAGCTCTGGTTGAAAGTTTTGTAGTGTTTCCAGCTGTTTCATTATAAAACAAGGGGGGAAAAAAAGGTGTCTCGATTGATACAAACTTGAAAGGTTGACAGAGCTGCTAGCATTAGCTTAATATATCATTGTTCCCAAAACGAGATGGCTGTTGCAGCAAACCAGCGACCCGCATACCAAAACCATTGCTGTATGGTCACACCTTGGGTTAGATTAGGAAAACATTGAGGTTTAGGCTAGAATAATTTATGTTATATATGTAAGTTACGTGAGTATTTACTACGTTAGTAGGTTAAGGTAATTTACCGTTGACTTTTAGTTTCACACTGGACATGAAGCGGTCTCCTGGGTGAGAGTCTTGTGCTTTCTTGACCCGACCAGTCATCCCCGACCTCCTGCCTATACTTCACCTGACTTCCTCCTTTGCTGCTGTAATAATTGCTTCTGCCACTAACGGAGATACAAGTCTGCTGTAAGAGCTGCTTTCACGATCGACCTATGAGGTTGTTTTTCTGTTGAGGACCGGCTGCCAGTCATTTAATGACGTTCTCCTCGGAACTATGATACGAGGTCAGAGCAGAGAAACACATTGTTTAATTCATTCCACTTTCCTTTGTCGTGTTTTTGGTTTTGGAAAAGGCTTAGCTAAACAAAGAGCAGCTACATTACCCTAAACTCTGAAAACAGCAGTCTTAAGAACAAAATGGTGCTTGGCCTCGGAGGTAACACTGACACCAGCTCGTTGGCTGGACGCGCTAACCAGCAGCTTAGGGGAAATGAAGTTCTTTGATTCACCCGAGGACTTTTGGAAAGTCTGATGTGAGATGTGAAGGAAACCAAAGCTCCAACCGCCTTCTGCACCTAACGGTGATGGAATGATTGCTGCTTTGGGGAGAGGGGTTTTAGCGAACAGGTCCATTTACCGTTCACAGCGGATTAGATGAAACATCTCCCCCCCCCTGATTTCTCTAATACATCAGTGTGGTTTTTGGTCACAGAAGTGATGTGTAGCTTTAATTTTGCACAGTCAAGGTTGCCCAGAGGTGCCGATTATCTCCAACTTAGTTTCCCTTGGACACGGTAACTGGCGCCCAGATTTTTTAGGACACCAGTATAGTACGTCAACCAAAGACAAGCACTCCAAGAGATATTCGCACATGCTTTATGTCTTGGCCAGTCTGGGTTATTCGAGGGGTTTGTTATCTCGGGTCCCCTTCATGCGAGTCGTTCACGCCGCCCCTCTGCTCCCACACGGAGGGCCCTGACTCTCTGTAGCCCCCTGCTATCGCTGAATACACACCCTCTATCAAACACACACACACGCAGAATAACACCAAAGCACGAGCAGGCAGACGGAGACGCGGAAAATACGTGCGCACAGCGAACGTCTCGCACACACGGAGGCGGCGGCGTGCACTCTCTGGCACACGCACCGTCACACAGCTCTGAATGTTTTTTGGGACTTGAGAGGAATGTTGAAGTCTGGCCAGAACTTCGGACAGCTGTGTCTCGCCGAATCAGAGATTTTAAAAATGGACCGTCCGTAACAAGGACGTGACTTTTGACCCAGAGCCTCTCGGCGCTGGGTTTCCTCACTCCGCTCCTCCGTCTGGCCTAACGAAGAAGACGCATTCCTTCTCACCCCGCTCACTCTTGGATTTCACTTTTGTTTTCCCGAAAACATAACAGCAGAGGGTGTGTTTGATGGAGACGCACTGTATATAAAATACATGGAGATAGAGACATATGGGCGTAATGGAGATATAGTGGACGGATGAGAGATGGACAATAAATCTTACCGACAGGACCTTTTTTTGTAGTCTGTGTAGTGTCCCACGCCCAAATTGGTTTTAACTCTTGCAGTTTTAACGCTTACGGTGAATTTTACGTGTCGAAGTCTGAAGAAGTTGTATAAAGCCTTGTGTCGCTCCAGAGGGAGCTGTGTGAAATCTGATGAATTGCCTCGAGTGATGTCACCAGAGTCTCTCAGCTGGTGCTGAAAACTGCAAGTGTGAAAATAAAAGTCCTAGTTCCATTCGAAATGACAGATTGATGAAGGTTCAAGGCGATGTTTTTTTGTCATTGTACAATACGGGGTTGCATAACGAAATGAACGTATCAAATGAACTTATATAATCCTTCATGCTATAAACAGAACATATAGACAGTTATTTATTGACATATATACATAAGGATGTGGTGCATGTGGTACAATAATTCGATGTCTTATATCTAAACGAATCCTGTTTGATTGTATTTAAAGCACCAAGCATCAATGATGTAAACACAGAGTCCTCCTGTCTCTGTTAAGAAGTAGGCACGACAGTCTCTGATGTCTCATTGCCCCAGGCTGTCCATTTCATTGTCTTGCAACCAATGATTAGCCAAGAGCAGCTGTCAATCCAAGCTGGGCTAGCATGACTGCCATCCTGGATCTCCCTTGGATGGTCAAAAGATGCCACGGGCAGCGATCGTCTCAGAGTCCACTGCTGTTGACCCAAAACCCACAATTTCTTCTCCGATCCTGGTGAATGTATTTCCGTCATCGGTAATAGCTGTTTCAGCAACAAAGCCGAAAAAAATAACAGGAATGTAGCGGAATTTGAAGAAGATACAGTCCGATCGCCATTGTTCACATTTCTGTTCGATCACAGAAGCGGCTCTGTCGAAGCTAGAAGAGAGTCGCTTTAAGTGGACCCACTCCACATACATGCTGCCGAATTTGCTGCAATGTGTGCACGTACCGACTCTGGTCTTCCTCATTTAGTTCAGCATGTGCGTGCATCATTTCCTGTGACTCAAGTATGAATCCAATCGTGGGAATGGGACACTCTGGCATAGACAAATTAAGGACCGTAAGATTCTTGGAAGACATATTAGACCTCCACTTTCACCGAAAGCACGATGGAGACACAAAGATTGCCTCTGTAAAGATCTCACTTGCCGGGAGGATGGTTTTTTTCACTGTCGGGGGACGGATAAAAAGTTGAGAATGAGACTATAAACACCTCTCGAAAAAACATCCCTCCCTCGTGCCTACTTGTAAAGCAGCACCTGTCTTTGTACAGCGTAGAAGGGAGTCGAGTAGCGTCTGAGGGGCAGAGAGATTAAAAAGTATTCCGTGTCAACGCACGGGCAAAGAAAAAAAGGCAGGTCGACCGCATGAGTCTGCAGACAAGAGCGCCTGTAAACTGATCCTCACAGTCTAAGCACATCCTCTGTGCTGGGGTCCCTTTTCTGCCAGGCTCACACACACACACACACTCACACACACACACACTTGTCCGTGCACACATTCTTTTGCAGGCTCTGCGAGGGGCAGGCGCAGAGTGTGCTGGAAGCTTGGAACTGTTCCTCAGAGTGAGCGTCTCCCTCTCTCTCTCTCTCTCTCTCACTCTCTCCGGTCGTTAAGTCAGAGAGCAGAGGAGGAAGGGAAGGCAGAGAGACCAGGGGAGGTCTGACGACATGATCCCAGCTCGCCCGGCACCTATTTCAAATTGCACAGATCGATCAATGCTGAGCGCACACGGTCCACCTCTGGCTCCGACTCCACTGGAGGAACACCAAGTCTTATAATCGACTTGTCACTCGGCGGGAGATGTGTGCAGCTTTCCCTGCCAGGACCAGAACTTAAAGGGGGGGTTGCTTTTTTGGAAATGCGCGAGTGTTCGGAGCAGCGGTCGCTTTCGATGCTGGAGGTCCAATGTGAGGATGGATGGCGCATGTTCCAGGGGCTGACGGTGTCCTGCACCGGAGTCTGATCCAGCTTTAAACATCCAACCGAACGGTAGAAGGAGCAGCTCCAAGAACTCACCCCACCTGCGACGTTTTTTGCTGACATGATGCTGTGGTGCAACTTCGACCACCACTTGCTCTCTCTGGCAGCACTTCTGGTGATCGTGAGCTGCGGAGGAGGGGAGCAGAGGAGAGGGACGGATAGCAGCAGCACCAGCAGCAGCAGCAGCACCAGCAGCACAGGTGGTGGCAGCAGCGGCAGCAGCAGTAGCAGCAGCGGCGGCGGAAGTGGTAGCAACAATTACAGCAACAGACGCTTTCATAAGATCCAGCATGGCCAGTGCACCTACACGTTCATCCTACCTGAGGGCGACGGAGCCAGGGGGGGCTCCTGCAGGGAGGCGAAAGCCGGTAGCGCGCAGCAGAACGCCAACTCCCTCCAGAGGGACGCGCCGCCACCTGAGCCAGAGTTTCCCAGCCAGAAGATCCAGCAGCTCGAGCACATTATGGAGAATTATACCCAGTGGCTGCAGAAGGTAAGGAGTCCCAGAGTGATCCCGGCTGTTTATTTGCTCAGATCCATATTTGAAATGTCGTGCCTCGCGTGTTTAACAACATTGCGCAAGAGCGGACGTCTTTTTTGAAGCGGCCGCGCTCTTGTGCCATATTTGTTGAGATATTTGTGTTTCCGTCGGGTGTGTGGTCTCCGCAGTGTGTCTGTTTGCGGCTTCCCAAGATAACTTGTTTGGGTTTCTGGACGAGGCCCTCAGACTAAATCTGGGACGTGTTTGCTGTTTCCTCCCGTCCGACACGCTGTTTGTCACAGTGTTTGTCGGAGAGGAGGGTTTGTGTGCTTTCAGATGTGGAGAATTGTTTTTTTTTTTTTTTTTTCGCGCATACCGGTTTCACAACGAGGTGTCACAGACGTCAGCGACAACATGGGAAAACATGCACGAAGAAGAACTGGAAGGATTACAGGGCTGTCTTCTCTTTAAACTGACAAAGGCGAGAATCAGCAACACAATTTATAATACCTCTGTTGTGCTGTTACGTAACCGGGCACGTTATCAGAATTGGACTTTCTGTTCTGGATGTGACACAGCTGCCTCCGAGGACACCGCGGACGGTCCGGGTCTCCCGTCTATTTTTTTTCCCGACTTTCCCTGGTAAACGACCCTCTGAGTAAATTCCACAGATGTCCGGTTGAGTTGCGCAGCGCGTCGGTCACAGAGCAGAGGTAGTTATGTGTCAGTCACCCCCCGTTCTCCAGCGGGCTGTCTCTTTAATGGCAGGAAGTCAGAGAGAGTCCCCGGAGACGCTCAGAGGAGGAAAAGACAGGGAAAGAGAACGCTGCCTTTATTTATTTATCCAAGTCAAGGACGTGCGAGCACAACTTGAAAACTCAGACTTGCGTGAAAACAAAAAACTGAAACCTTTGTTGGATTTCTCCTACAATCACCATTGTTAATGAGCTGATTTGACACACATACCTCCACATTATCATTTATTTACAGAGCCACTGAAGTGTTTAATACGCACAAATATGGTTCTTATGTGATGTTAATGAGTTGCAAATTCTGAGGCCATCTCTGATTCAGCTGATACAGCTTGGCAGGCGCTCTGCTTTTCTAAGCTTTGAGACTTCGTGTCTCCAAAGAGAGCGAGACTATCTCGGCGAAAGTGAATACATGAATCAAATAAACAAACCCTCCAGATTCGGCGCAACCGGCTCTCCAGCCCCTCGACTTTCCACAATATTATCGTTCTCGAATGAGATTAGCAGCTCGAAATCTGTGATTAATTGCTCGGAGCTAATAGTTTCTCGTCTGCACCAAAAAAAACCGCGCGGATCAAATCCGTGCGCAGATAACACCTGATGGGTTTGATGGATTGCTTCATCAATATACCCCGAGTCTGTTCATTAGCAGTCAGCGTGCCCCCCTCCTTTGTGCCTGCTTTTCATTTGCTCTCAGAAAGTCAACTTTTCACTCCTCAGGTTGAAGGAAATGGTCGTTCCTCATCAATTAACGTGGTGTTGGTCGCAGTATGTCACGGCAAAGACGATGACTGAGTTCGTAATTAGGGAGACGAAGTGTTGGAGGCGACTTCACCCTCGACTTTCACTGAACCACATAGCAGATACAAATTATACAAGGGATTTTGTGTTTTACAGGTTTGAACCTGTGGAATATCAACTTATGACACATATGACAGACTTTATCTCAGATTAGACGAGGAATTTACTGCATACGGTGAATGGAAAGGTTTAAGAAGAGCAAGATAGGCCCCAAAAAGCTGCAGAACCTCTTCACATCAGAGGGCAATCAGGCCAAAATATAATATAACATAATCTATTTCATCTTAATCGCGATCTTGGCTCTAAATTTTTCCGCGATTTTCAAACCAAAGTTCTGCCTAGCCTGGCTTTTAGTTTGGCTCTGGTTATTGTGAATAGAACGAAGAGCTACATCTTCGGAGCTACATCTTCTCGGAGAACTGCAATTGCTCAGTTGGGTAAGTAGCTAACCTACATCTCATAAATGAAAGTGCTGGTCAACTGTATTTCATTTGGAGCTGTTACGTCTTCGATTTTTGCGCCCAACAACGTGACGAGATGACATTTTGGGTCTGTTATGTGGCTTACCGCTCTGAGGTGACTCACATATACCTCCAGTTTTTTTCCTTGACCTAATCCTGACACAAGGACTAAAATATGCTATATATCACCCAATTAAAGGTCCTTAAGTATAGCAATCTATATGACGACATCACTGGAGTGGTTTGTTCACATAGCGCAGATCTGCTAAATACAGCAATCTCTAGAGTTTCCCTATAAAGTTGATTGTGGATGCCTTCAAGATCTCATTAAAGGTCCAGTTACTCTTTCCCAACTGGTCAAATACTAGCACTTTGTGACCGCGGCCCACCCGGCGTACAATCCCAAAGCGTCAGTGTTTGACGAGATGGGAATTCTCACAAATGGGACCTTTTAAAGAAATATACTACATCTTTCTTTCTGACGACCTTCCACACCAATCCACCATTTGAGTCAGACTCCAGTCCAGTCTGAAGACCTGTGTGTGTTTCCGTACGGCTCCCAAAAGCGATCCATGTGTCAAGAAAGGCCAGGGGTGAAATAACACCGGCTTTATCTTTGCTCAGTGGACCTCATCCGTCTGTGATAGTACAAGTGATACTATGAAAACAGAACGGCAGCGTTGGTAGACTGAAGGGTTGACTAATGAGACCTCTACTGCGACTTTCTCCTCAGATGTGAAAAAAAAAGGGGGGAGCCAGTGAAAACGTCTGCCATCACCACTGATGCTATCAGGCTTCTCTTGTGACAATTTGGGAGTTTTGCAGGACCACAAAATCTAATATTGAGAAAATTGTATTGCATAAAGGTTATTGGATTATATTTGAAAATGTGTAATGAAAAGAATTAAGTTAAAGTCGATGGATGCGTGCCATCGAAACGCATATTAGATGACAGAAAAACACGAGTAATGAGTGAGAGATTAGCACGAGGAAGGAATTGGAGTCGGCGTTTCAGAGGGGACACTTAAACACACAGTGGTAATTCAGCCTAATTGCGCTGCATGGGGGAGGGGGGGGGACATCAGGATGCAGTTAACATTTTTCATTGGACAGAAGATTAAGTGTCCTGGCCAGTCTATCTGTCTTAATCACGCCAGCGTTTTTACTGCTTGTCTAAGCAAGAGCTCGCCCTGATGTTGCTCCAGCCAGCCTTGATGAAAGAGGCGGACTGGAGGAGACCATTCCAGATAGTCACCCCCGTGCCCGGGCGCTCAGGCCAGTGTGGGGGGTAGACGGCGAGAGTGATGCAGCAAACAGCTGTTGGGGAAGCGTTTTTAAGTCTGAGATCTTCCCTTCCTCAACCCAGGGCAGAGTATATGGACCCTGATAACATTCCTGACCAGTCAAAGGTGGCTCGTGTTTGTCCAAGGATTACCTCCCTGGCCTGCCTGCAAAGGCGAGGAGCCTCGGATGAGCGTGGCTGTGATCTCAGTGAGAAAATGCAGCAGGAAGCGAGCTACGTCACATACAAAACAATAATTAACCTTTCGATAGGGAGCATTTTTCTTATCGGTACTCACTTGGTGTTTTGCAAGAATAATATTTAAAACAAACTGCGGAAAAATGATCGGTCCATGCTGTGTGACTTTTGGCTGCCCCAGACAAGAGTCATTGAGGGTTGGAGTAAATCGATTAGCAGATTCTTAGATTGCTCTTTGAGAGAGCCGCATGGACCAAAAAAACGGTTGCGCCACAATTCAGACAGACGGTCAGAATATTAGGTCTAGAAATCCACAATGTGACTGCTGCTGCGACCCATGTTTACCGACCAATCAGTCGGAATAGAACATGAAATGACGTGAACTGACCGAGCTAGTCTTATGCTAACGCTAAAAACATTTACCCCAAACACATTTAGCAAAATCTGCATTTCATGTTGACCATCCTAGCAACAGACAGCTGGATTCCCAAGGTCACCAGATCGTGGAGGTACCAGTCAGGTGATGGAAACGTCAGTCTTATTGTTTTTCAACGTTTTCTCAAGATTGGAGCAGATTGTCGCTTCTATATAAAGCACTGCACCACCATTCAGGAGGCATTCGTTACGCCATGTGGTGCATCTCAAATTGGATATTGTACAGTCTGACACAGGTTGCAGATTGCCCCATTAGACCCATCTCACACAGTGTGGTAAGCAATAAACTTGAAAGATGGCTAATAGCGCCCACTTTAAAGGTGCCTTTAGGCCGGTTGTTCCAAAGTCTAGGAGACGTCTTGGCAACGCAATTCTAAACTTTGGTCTTTTAAAACCAGGACAGTTGCATCTCGAGGATAGATAGGATCTGTCTGAGCCAGGAACCAGGTGTCTGTTAAATATAAAGCTGAGGGAAGGAGACCTCTAGCTTAACTTCCTTGTCATAACTATAATGTTTACTAGGCAACTAGTTGAGACACAAGGAAGCTACTTCTCCCAATCAATAAACAACTTGATGTTTTTCACACTCTTGTTATTGTATGGACTAAATACATTTGATATAGAGGGTTCATTTGTTAGCTGTTTGCTAGCTGTTTCCCCCTCTCTCAAGCTAACTCTGTCTTTGCCAGTGCTTAATATTTACCTCAAAGACTTGACTGTCAAGCTTCTCATCTACCTCTCAACAACAGAGCAAACACGTTTATCTCCCAACATGTCTACCTGAGTTTTAGTACTGATATCAGTTTCAATACCTATAAGTTTTCAGTACCTTACTTTAAGAAACAAAAAAGGTTATAAAAAAGGTTTTCTTAAAATGTCTTGAGACAAAAGACAAATCACTGTGTAAAATGGGTGAAATTGCCGGAAATGTTAAGACAATTTAAGAAATACAAGCCTGAGGTATCAGCTTTCGGTACTTACCAGTGTTTGACACATTTCGGGCAGTACCCAACAACCACTGAGGTTTAATACAAGGCTCTTCTGGCTGATGAACAGAGTTACTGCAACGTGTCTTTGTTTCCATTTGCCAGTTACTGTGGCTGCTGGGCTTTAAGTGAGCTGAGAGTCAACGAGGATCAGTCTCTTGTTGGAAATATAAGAAAGGATGGGTCACTTAAGATGAAGAAAAGGTTGCATTGAGTAAAACGCAGATGAGACGCTCACTGCGCGCTCTGAGAACATCCTTTCGGCTTCTCCACTATTTCAAGGACAATGAAAATTTGGCACCGAGACAAGTTCAGCGAGCCAAATTTGGCTCCGTTCTCGGGGAGTGACGGTAATAGATCTTCTCCTTTCCCTCCTGGTGGAGACAGTAGAAAGTGGGTGAAAGCTGTGTTTCTTGAGAAGGGCGCCTTGTGCCAAACTAAGCTGTTGAACAAAGGGAGGGGGGGTCAATCGGCAGCGTTTTTATCCCTGTGAAATTCCCATCACTCGGCCTCCAGACGACCATGACTGTGCTGCACAAACAGCGGTTTAAGAGGATATGTGGACATGTGGGCAGAAGCTTGTTTCCCTTCCATACTGGGAGTTCATCGGAGGAAGGGTGAATATGTTTCTCTACTTAATGCTATCAGAGGGCCACACAGCATGTCCGGGGATCCAAGGAGAAACCTATCTATTTTAGGGGTGACTGCCTCTATGAGAGTTTATTTTCACTGATAACGCGGGCCAAGACTAACAATCGGACGATGCGGAGAGGCTATGAAATGCTCGGAGGAATAAAAAGCGCTTCCTTCCCGACCCCCAAAAACTTATAAAAAGGAAACCATGGAAATTGCTGAAGGACACTGCAATAACAGCTTCCAGAAAGCTTGTCCTGGTTGCACTTGCGCTATGACTATGACTGAGAGCGCAAAAAGGAAACAGAGCTTTCTGCTTAGCGTGTCATGGGAATAAGGGGAAAACATTACAGCCGCGGCCACAGCAATTCCACATGGATGTGAAAATGGAGACCGACATAGTTAATGTTCCCGATTTTCAGGAAAGGGGGCATTAAGTAGTTTTGTCACGCTCAATACGGCAAGCCACTTTGTTTTGAGACCCCCTTCTTTTTTTTTCCCAGAAATCATATTTCAGTGCAGCCAGTCACCCCGAACCTGCTTGAAGTTTTGATATTGCGCAGACATGTATGTTTTGTACACGTATTTCTCTTTAAAGCTCAATAGATGAATAAGGAAATTTCTCGGTAACTTAAGTGTGTTTCTTGAATCCGTCTAGTTTACCCTACTACAGCTATAAAGCAAGCGTTCGGTTCCTTTTCCATCAGTCATTTCAGTGAATCGCTCTCTGGTGGGTACTTTGGAGGGGATTTATTTTGTTTTAATTACGAGGTTATACATTTGGCTAAACGCGATTTATGATATTCCTTCTGAAAACATTGTAGCCAACGTGTAGCTTGGCACCCGCCGACGCATCTGTGAAATAAATTGAGCGCTTCCACTGATAGGTTTGTGTTTCCGTTCCCCCTCGGGTATACTCACTCCGCGTAATGGCGCAAATTTTTCTTCATTTGGTTAGCGGAGGTTTCGTGAATGCGGGTGCTCTGCGGCGTGTCACTCAGGTAGCGAAGTGATCCGTTGAAACCTGGATTAATTGATTTTTCGGCCGTTTGAAGGCAGCCAAAAAAGCTTTAAGCGTTGAAATCCTTTACGAAAATGTCAAATGAGGAATCTGCCTTTATACAGGTGAACTCAAAGGTGAAAGTGATGCCACATTGTTTTTTTTAAACATAATTCACATGTGAATTAAATACATTCATATGTGACGGGATTTTTAACATAGATTCAAATTTGAAATCATGTTTAATGATTCTTTATGCATCAATTCCACATTTCACATACGATTAGCTTTTGGCTCATGTGAACTCAAATTATTTGTCTATTTTGTGCATATGATTGAAAAGTTCCCCCACATTTTTTCCACATGTGGATTAAAACTTTACGAAAATTTTGAAAATGTCAAAATCAAAAAACGTCAAATGTAACGTTGTCTTTTTCAAATATGAAATGAAAATGTACCCTTTTGAATTGACTTTGTCACATGTGAATTGAATATATTTATATTTATGGATTTGAATTTCAAATAATGTGAAATTTGCTTCTTCACATGTGAATTCCATATTTTTACATTTCATGTGAACTCAAAATTGAACATGTGAACATAAAAATGTCACATGTTACCTTTGTAAGTAACTACCTGTTTCTCACATGTGGATTTGAATCCATGAAATTTGCTTCTTCAACACGTGAATTCCACATTTTCACATGTAAACTAAAATTTTGGTATGTGAAAATAAAGTAATGTCACGTTTGAACTGGACATTTCCACAAGCTTTTTTCACACACTATAAATTTCCACGTGGGACATTTACATTTTCACATGTGAATAACAGACATTTATTTGTTACTAACTTGTATTTCCGTGTGGATTACATGCCACCACTTTGACTTTGTGGTCATTTGATTGATTGTTAACGTGAAATGTCGACTGGCTTTTGTGGATTTGAATTTGAACTCACGTTAAATCTGCTTCTTCACACTTGAGCTCCACATTTTCACTCATTGTCTACACAACTGGACTGAACTGAACAATTCCACAAGCCTTTTTCACAAAAATAAGTATAAATTCTCCACATAACTAATTCACATTTTCACATGTGAATTATATACATTCCTACTTCATACGTGATTCTAATGTACATTACAAATTCCACATGTGGTAAAACCAAAACAATCAGCTGAAAGATGCTAAAACTATCAGCAGAGTTGTGAATAACCTCACAGTTACCTGATTGTGTGGCAGCTTTAACATATTATGGATGTGAGTGCGCTGCGGTTTGTTAACCAGGTCTGGAAATCATATTTAGGTATTTAATTCAACTGTGTCATTTGGGTATGTTATTCTAAAATGGCTGAAACAAGAGCAAAAGCCTTTTTTTTTCAAAGGAAAGAGTATAAATAATATTATTTTGGGCAGCCAAGTAGAAGTCATTAGTACCGAGAGTGTAAGTTATGGTCAGATGACTTGCCAAAAGCACAAGGTTCGTGGCTGTATCTCCGCCACTGCTAAGGTTGAGTGATTATGAGCCAAATATGAGATAGCAATGGCTTAGATAGAGCGAAACATTAGACACTGTAGTCAATCTGAGTGCGCAGTTAGCGGGGAAGTAATGTGGTGTTATCACAGCCTGCCGCAAATCACGACTGCGTTTGAACTTGTTTCAGTCGCAGAACCGGCTGTTATCTTTGTTGTGTTTTTGTTTTATAATGACTCTCGATAAACAGAGCGGATGATAATATTACTCACCCGTATCCGCCGCTGTTTATTTATCCTGCGGGCGCTTCAGGTTCATTCAGGTTGAGCGCTTGTAAATCAAGGTTTGATGAAGGTCGGGGGAACTGAAATGGCATTGGAAAACAACCGTGTTGGAGAATTCGAGCCGGATACCGCAGGACGTCCACACAGTGTGAATTTACAATAACGTGTCAGTCAGGTTTTTTTTATAGCTGCCTAACTTCCAAGAAAAGATAGCACTGGGAAAACATGCACGTCTTGTATTGTAGGTTCTGGCAGCGTGCAGGAGAATGAAAAATCGGATTACGCTGCAAGTTGTAATACTCAATGCTACTTCCCTTATTATAAGTTCATCCAATTTTTACTTGTTTGATCCCCTTTGTATCTGACAATTATTAATCCCAAAGCTAATATTGTAAAGTCTTAAAGAAGGGGAGAAACATTCCTGAAGCCTCCCCACATGCTGCCTCTGAGGCCGTCTCTCCCCGCAGCGTCTCTTCGACGCTCTCCGACAGATGTTGCTTTTTTCTGAGAGGACGTCTTTGTCTGTCAACGCTGGGGAGCCTTCCAGAGGTTCCAGAGGACAGAGCCGTTTCACCTTTTCTTGGAGCGGAGCCCGGGCGGACTGAGCGTTGCTATGGTTTCGCATTGAGGAAACAAAAAGAATCACAATCAGATGGCTGAAAGTTGATGGTTTGTGGGCTGGAGAATGCAGAAAAATGTCAACTTTTGACTTGAACATTTTTGCCTGAGTCACATCAGACTGTTTTTCTTATCAGTAATGGTTTGTTTATTTAGTGTTCATTAGCCCGAAACAACCAGATTAGCTTCTTTACGATACATTAGCCGCAAGCCACATCAATTCAGATCAATTCTCAATTGAGTCAGTACTTATCAGAGACTCTGGTTCTCTATGTTCTTTACCACATGTCCTCTCTGTAACATTACATTCATGAGGTACATTTCCTCTCCAGCTTCAGTCAGCAGTCAACATTAGAGAGATATGTCCATGGAGGTCACCTCCGTTACTTGGTGTTTACAACAAATCACGGAGGTGACCTCCGTGGATCTCTGCTGTAGTCAGGTCGATAAACAGGAGTGAAGATAAATCCACTTTTTAATTTGAAAAGTAAAGTTAGAGTGTGAAGTTAGATGTGACTCCAGGTGTTAATTCTTCCATAAAGTCTGGCTCTGCACCCGACTCTCTCCTCTCGTCAGAGCAGCTATGACCCTTAGCTGCAGAATTGTGCATTTAACATTTGTGACAACAGGAGGACCAATTCTATACACAAATATGTAGGCTTTATTTGATGGTGTTAAAAAAGTACAGTGTGGATGTAAGAAAAGGGCTGTGGAATCAGTCAGAGTTGTGGAAAACTGATGACAAGAAGCAGGTAAAGGTGAAAATAAAGAGTATTGTGCCGAATAGATCCTCAAATGACTGATGATTGGCCCCGGTGTTGTTCTTGCGGCGGTGCGATAGGAGCCACTGATTCTTAAACCTCAGCGTCACATTCGGGAATTACCTCACTATTTATTTAATCTTTCTCCGTCCTGGTGAGGGCGATTATCGTGTGATTTATTAACTTGCGATTTGAGACACACACGTCGTGACGGGAGACAGTCTGGGACTGCAGAGTGGCAGGCCGATTATACCCCGTCTCTGTTTTCTGTGGGTGGTTTGGGCAATCGAGCGCGTCGGGGTCTCGGCTTATCGGTTAAGCGCTGTGATTAGTGTGACACCTCATTCGGCCTGCACACACACACATTCACAAATATAAGAAGAAAAAAGATGTAGCAGCACACGGTTATACACACCCTAAAATCTGTTTTGAAAACACACTCCTTACCCTGTCCAGAGCTGTGTTTTCCCTGTCTGGGACCGGAGCCAGGCTTCTCACATTCCACACAATACCAGGGCTGGAGCTGGCACACAGACTGCAGACGTATCCCCCACTGTTTGAAAATAACACCCACAAAACATAGTGCAGCCCAAGTCGAAGGCCCTCGTAAAGCCATCACATTTTTGACCTTTCAACACATTTTCTTTTCGTTCTGTCTTTCCAGCTCGTTGCGCTTTAGGCGAGACCCCGGTCGGTGATGTCAGAGCAGGTGATTAGCTGATGGAAAACACCTGCTGTGCTTGTTTCATGCTTTGATGGAGATTCAGATGCAGCAATCCGACATTTCCCTGACGTTCCTGATTTTGATAGACAAACTCGGGGGAACCGCTGGTGATGTATTTGTTTTGTTTTAGTTTTGTTCAATTCAAAATCAGTACACCGTATTGTATAAAAACTGGATTGTGGTCATTCTTCAATAAGTAAGATAACACGAGGCTGTAGCAAATCACTTCTTATCTCGGTGCGAGATGTTAGATTTCGTTTGATATGCTAACACTGCAGTGTGGCTGCATCACAACTTTCACAATTTTCAGCATTTGTTGGAACTGACTTGTTAAATTAGGCCAGAATACATCAAAAGATGTTACAGTCCTTTAAAAAACAACAACAACACAGTTTTGCTTTAGAAGATTCGTAAAATGATACTTGTGCAATTTTATGATGACAGCTCCAAAAAAATAATAATTAATTAACAGTAGTTATTCCAGATTGGACATATCTGCATTAACACATGTCGTTATCAACATTAGCACCACCTGTTGAATCAAAGTCCAACACTCATTTTTGCTCTGTTTTGGTCTCCACCAACAGCTTCTGACAACAGCTGCCTGCTGTGTGCTGAAAACGGTACTGGTAAGAGCAGCTGAGATTGAATCAAAAAGTTCTTGGACTTTAAAACCAAAACATTAGCCTGAAAGGTGCTAAAATGGTCTTCAGAACTGATGGCAACTTGGAGTCTGGGTGATAATCCTTTGAGGGCCGCTTCAACGTCAGAATTGTTCCCGTTGCTTATCCAGTCTATCAGACGAGTTAATCACAAATGAAATGACTTTCCTGTTTCTGTTCAACACTTCAACGTTGAATTTGTTATTTTACCATTTAGTTGAGAGGTGAAACCTTTTATGGCAGTACGTGCTGATTGTTGGGTTTGGCGTTCACAGATGTTCAGCCTCTGCAGGGGCATGCTGCAACACCCTAAATGACAAAACCAGTTAAACACGACTGCAGCAAGCGATTATGTGTGACGAGGCTGGTTGACCTCAAATGGTGTCATGAAATGTGCTTTTAGAAAGAGTGGATGCAAAATGTTCCAGACCGAAGCTCTTTTACCATCACGAGAATAGTGTATCGCAGTAGCTGACTAGACTAGTCCTAAACTGTGCTGCCGTGCGGTGACCCGACAGGAACCCGCTTATAAATCTGTCAGTGATTGAATAGATGGATGTGCTTTTTTGGTCTGGGTTTAAAACAAAAACACAAATGCTTACAAATGGTTTCTTGATGTTTATTTAAATTGACATGTTTGCAGCAGTTCTGAGATTGGGCGGCTAATCCTCCAGAGGTCTTAAGTGTGTGTTGCTAATCTGTGTCACACTAATGTCCATTTCTGCATACGTGTAAGTGCACGACAGTGTTTGACGTACATGTGAGTCTGTGTTTGGATGAAATGACCCTCGGCTTAACTGATGGCCTGTAAAGCATCAAACGTGATGTTAGTTCTCTGGACCGGATACAGTCATGAGGTGAGGCCCGGACAGGGAAGAGGCTGTGACACTTTCTCAGCGACTGTCAAACAGCACTCTTATTATGAACGAAGATTAGTACATCATAGTGATGCATGATGTTTAGAATAGCACAAGACACATTAGTAACAGTTATGTCAAACCAAAGAATTTCTGAACATTGTCCGGGTGACTTCCTGTCTTGATTTATGTCCTAAAGTCAACAGCGAGTGTACCTACGCAATTTTTTTTACTGTTGAACAGTTGACAAAACAATCTAACCTCAAGGTCAATTTTTTGAAGGTTCTAGAGGCTTTCAGGCTACATTTTGTTGTCCTAACCCGAAGTTCTTTTATCTCCGTCCGAACCAGACTCGGAAGCCGACCTCAGTTAAAGCCCGAATATGACCCAAACCCCGAACATCATCTCTAAATCTTTGTTCGAGTCAAGTATCCATGCCCTTTATCGCATGACCTTGAACAGTCATCATAGTTTGCTAAGTTTTCATTCAACTGTAGATATAGATTTCCATCTTTACACAGCACTATGAGGACGTCTTAATCACGTACGGATCGATTCTTCTTGAAAAACAATAGTAGACAAAAAGAAATCTCACTCCGAGGCCCATTTCGTAACCCAACATGGTCCTCAAACTCTGGACGCCCAGAGCTTCACCGAACCGATCCTGAGCTGAGGTTGGAAAGTTAAGGAAAATTCCATTATTCAACCAAAGCTGATGTGTATTAAAGCACAAAACATGGAGTTCTTGTTTATAATAATAGACGCGACCACAGGACGAGCCTGTAAGACTGTTTGTGTTCGGTGGCGATATGGCTTTGATTCTTCTTGGGCCCGGCCGATGTTGTAAGGTCTGCGGGAATTCCTGTGCGATGCGCAAGGATGTTTTTCGCTTTGTTGTCTGAACATAATGATTCAAGTTTAATTGCGCTGGTTTTGATCATTTAAACCATCCTCGTCCCTGTTTATACGCACGTCCTGCGCACTTCATTTCTGGAAAAAAAAATGCAAAACTAAACAGAAACCTGAGCACATGAAAGGACAGTGAGCAGGCTGCGTGTCGTCCACACATTTCCAAATCTCCCGTCTCTTTTTCTTCCCTCTTATTTAGCATCTTTATCCAAAGAAACAAAAGCCGGACAAATTGTACTGTCAGATGGCCATGTTTGTTTCAACTAATTTTAGGCGCATGACTCACGAACGCATTCATCCCTGCAGCTTTTCTAGAAAGAGCAACAGACGGTAGAAGACACAGAAGAACAGGCGCGTTATCGACTCTTTCATCCATCATGAGCCGGAGGTCAGGCGGCAGCAAATGTTTCTAATGTTGCTGTAGGCAGCGATACAGAAGTGGTCGTGAGCCGCACATTATCATTAACACCGGCATCTATTTTCCTCCTCTCCAGCAGCCGTGGTGAACCGCGGGTCAGACCGAAGCCTGCTCCATGTGGAGATGTTAGTCGGGCTACTGCACCCCGTCTTCCTGCTCATCCCTTTTGTTTAGATTGTGTGTCGGTTTCGGCATCACACAGACACACGCACACACACACACTTTACCGCCTTAATGTATCACCGTACTTAAAAGCGCCTCGCGCAGCCTGCGATATGATATATAGCCCGGAGTGTGTTCGGCACTAGCGAAAGCAACGGGGGGAAGAGCAGAGAGAGACTCGTAAGTAATATAATCTGGACGCGGTGAGATAGCGTCAGCCCGTCTTTGGTGAGAGAAGCAAAGCAAACTATAAAAAAAAAAGAAGGGAGGGAGCGAAACACGGGGAGATAGAGAGATATAAAGCGCCGCGGAAAGGGAAAGTGAGAAAAAATGCATAGCCGTGTGGTGATTGTAACCCTGGACGACTGCCGCCACGGTGTATAAACTCTGCAGTCCTCGCTTAATGGGATGTTAGGATGAAAGATAAACACGAATGTGACGTTGAGGGAAACAGCCCCTGTCATTAAACTCCCATTCATTTTGATTAGAAGAGACAACCGGCTTGATAGATAGTAGAGCTGGCACACAAACTGGAACACTGGAGCCATTTTTTTCCCCCTGAAGTGTTGCCCGGGCCGAGGAGGTTTTAACATACAGCAGTGTGCGTACTAGTGTTTCTGTCATGGCTGGCCTTAAAACAACACACGTCCTCTCCCATCTGCTTCTACAGCTTTCTTGGCAGAGGAATCCCCCCGCTGTGATGTTTAGAGGGTACACCCCGGAATGTCTATCTCCAATATTTGGATGAGAATGGCTCGTCCGTGGGATGCTGGTTTTGCAGTATCCCTGTGTTTCATTAAAAAAAAAAGGGCCGGACTGACCTGTGGCCTGCAGCACTGACACACACAAAAAAAGTCATCATCATCATCAGGGACATTCCCGGAGGATAGATTCCCATGTTGGACAACTTGCGTCACAATAAGTACAGACTGCCCCTCCGCTGGCATAAGACCTCTGGATGAATGAGCAGGTCCGAGTTTGTTTGCTTGTTTGGTTTTCGTTGCGCATTCCCATGTCTTGGGTGAATGCGAGTACTTCCTCTCCCATACGGCCAGATACGCATAATTAATTGGGGTAATTTTAGGGCCCACTTTGACATTAGAGAGCGGGATCGTAACTGGAGGATTTTTGAAAATATACATGCGTGCTTATGCTGCAATGCATGCGACGTATTTGTTTTCACTGAGAAATGAGAGAAATTGTGATTCTGTTTGAGGTATGAGTCAAACATGAAAGAAACGTACAGTATGAATATTACTCCTCTGGGGGGTTTCTGCTCCCTGATGAAAGCTGTACATCCAGTGAGGCGTTACAAGACTTGATATTCGACATATTGAACATATAATTATTGTTTTGATTAAGCTAAAGAAATGAGAATCATGAGGAACTAACTAACTGTGCTACTTACTGATCCTAAAAGTATTTTAATTGAATCAACGTCAGAGTTTGTCTTAATTTTAGAAAACAAGAACTTTTTCATTAATCTAATCATTACATTCAAATTTGGGGTTATAGTGACAGATGACTGCTGTATGTTTTTCATTTTCAGCAGGTAACAACAAGAGCTGACGTTATATCTAAATTGATTCTGCTGACAGCACCCAGGCTCTACTGTTAACTGCTAAGCTAACAGCTTATAGACAGCTTATGAAGTCTAAAAATAAGACGCCTGCTAACAGAATTGATTCCGACTATCTGGGACAACAGGACCCGGGAGGTTGGAGGTTTGCTCTGGCTAACACCCTGCACAATATGTTTTCATGCTCCTTTGTGTGCTTTTAAAACCATTTCCATCACTTTCATTACAGTTTAGGCAATTTCTGAAGAAACTACAGTTGTGGGTGCAGGCTGTTTAAAAGTAGATGCTAAACTGCCTTGCTGGCTCTAAAAAAGTTGGATAACACCAATCATGTATGAAAGATGTAGAATATTTTTAGGTTTGTTGAAAAAACTTAAGCTAAACAGAATTGCTGGCTTTTAAAAGTGGAATAATACCAATTATGTATGAAAAGATGTGGAATATCGTAATGTTTTTGAAAGGCTGAAGCTAAACTGAATTGCTGGCTTTTAAAATGGGAATACTATCAATCATGTGTGAAAGATGTGGAATATTTTAAGGTTATTTGAAGAGCTGAAGCTAAACTGAATGTCGGGCTTTAATTTATTTGAAGTGACACATGAGGAAGTATCATGAGTAAAAATAGTGGGATGACAATGAAGGATTCAAAATATACTATAAGATGGGAGCTAAACTGCATTGCTGGCTTGAATTTGTATGAAGAAGTAGCTGAAGGAGTAAAATACTTAAACTGAAAAGTTCAATAAAGATGGGGAACATTATAACATTTTAACAGATTTTCTGGGTTAAAGAATGAATGAGCAGATAAAGGTTGCATATAGTATAAATGGTTGGAAATCAATGCATAAAAACGCGATCAGTGACCTGAGGTGTATTTGCTGCTCCTGGACTCTGGTCAGAAGTCGAGACCAACTCTGAGAAATTAATTTCCGGAAAAGAATTCTGATCATAAAAACAAGCAAGTGTCCTCGCTGCCGTACCAATATCAATATAAGAAGAGCAAACATTTCTGTTGGATGTGCTCACGCTGCACACTGCTACAGAATTCAAGTTCCCAGCAGTTCCCATCCCTTTTTGATGCTAAGAGAAAGTTCACCCTTCTCAAAACACAACGTCGGGACCTGATTTGTTGTACCCTGTTCGACTTTTGAAATGAATTGGCTTTTATCTTGCATTTTACAGACGTACAGATGACCTCCTCTGATTCATCTTGGTCCGAGGCTCACAGTTAATCACTGGAGGTTATGTCTTGTAGACGCAACGCTGTCAGAGGTCTTGATTTAAAAAGCTACATTCAAGTACTGGGGCTTCAGACAGTGACGGCGCATTAGTCTTTATAAAAAAGAGAAAGCTAAACCCAGAAATTTGTCAGAGGGAAAAAGTGATGATTGTAACAGTAAAAGCAGATGAATGTTTTGAAATAGTCATTTATTTTCCCAAAGGAAACTAAAAACAGAAACAGTACATCTAGTCTGTTTTCATTTCTCAGGGCTTTTAAGGGCTTTTTACATTGCTGGATCGTTGACCTCATCTCGATAAACATTTAAATCTCAAATTTGACTCAAGTGGAGCCACACATCTGCCAATTTGTGTTTCAGAATCGTGATTTATCGCAGCATTCTTCAGATTTCGCTCAGTTTCTTGAAACCGAGCCTTGTTATTTCATTGTGGTTTTCGAGTGTTGTAACTTAAAGTAAATTAGGCGTTTATAGGTTTATTTTAACTCTCAACACTGATTAATGATTTACATGGCCAATTGCAGATCACACATATTTGACCAAAAAAACCCCATGGAAAATCAATTTGGCTTATACCATTTGCCATTAGGTTCAATGTTCTGATTTGTTTTTTATGCATAGAAACAATCAACAAATCAACTCTAACCCTAACTCAAATATTGGCTAAATGCTCGCACATTTCTTTCATAGCCTGCCCTGTTGACAAGCCGTTGTGACAGAAAACCTTTGAAGCGTGGAAAATGGTGTGCCTCCGAACCTGCCAAACGATTTTTGGGCACCTCCGAGTGAGCGCAATGATTTACCCCTCGTGATTTATACAGAGGAACGGTCGGTTTGCTTTCGGGGTTGTGTACACAGGGCTCATTATTCCTCTGGAAATGCACAACTGAAACGCGATGGATGTCAACACAATAGCATCTTGACAGGAAGACAAAGGGGGGAAAAAAGAAGAGAGGGGAAAAAGCAAAAAGGAGAGGAGAAAAAATAAGAGTCTTAGAGTGAGTGGTGTGTGCTGGCAGCAGCTGGTTTCTCTTTCAGATAGCAGTCGGGAACGTCCTGCTTCAACAGCATTAAGAGAGAGCGAAAGAGATGAGGCAGGGTCCGGACCACCCACCTCACTGCAGACCCCTGTTTTTACCCTATATTTAAATCATTCCTCTTTTTTTATCTTTAAGTGTTAGGTCCTTTATTTCAGACATAAAAAAAGAATTGTGGCTTTGTGGTCTTTTCTTGCTGGCAAACATTATTTATTAAATGAGAGTGAAAAATGTTTTTTATCAGCAGTAGCTACATTGCTGATAAGGCTAACGTTAGCTTGATGAGTCTCTTGAAAACAGTGCTTCTCTTACACTGTAATGTTTCCAACTGATTTTAAAAACAAGACTCTTCTGCGGTGTAGTGCTAGCCCTAGTAGCGAATGTGACGAGGTAAAATGTAAGCTCGGCCTCCTTTTTCATTGTCTGCTTGGCTGCTTAGCTTGCATACTTTCCATTTTCACACAATATATGTCTCAATTTATTATTGCAATATGAAAGGCCAGAGGGAAAACTGCTTAAACGTTAGCTTAAACGCCGATAGCATGAAGAGCCGGTTTCCACACAGTGAGGAAATACTACTCAGTGAACTGGTCGTGACCGGCTGTGACCTGCTTTAAGACAAACAACTTAAAGCATTTTGAAAAGAAAATACCCTTTCATCCAAAAAGCGGATCGTGTGCTTCGTCACGGCCAAACCTGGAAACATATCAGTCAGTCTTGTTGTGCTGACTTGTGTGCCCAGTTGAGATTCCCGACAGTTGCAGCCGATTTGGTGTGGATGCAGATGGACTTCTAATAAGAACAGGAAAAGAGGGATATCATGCTAATGCACGGTATTACAACACATCAAACTCTCAAACTGGTGGGATGAGCTGTTGTGAAACCATGGGAAGTTATGGCTCTCTCCCCATTCATTTGGATGGGGGCCTGGTCTTGTTATCCTGTAATTACTATCCAGGGGTTGTTGCCAAGATGGCGGCAAATTGGCCTAATGTGCCTAAAAGGACTTTGATGTAACCTGTGACCCCATAAAACTAATGTCACACAGTTAGTTAATGACACCTTGGCCGTGCAAGTAACATTCGCTTGCTGTAGGCAGTAAGCGGTTTATGCTAACAATTGGTGAATACTTGAAACCAGATGAACACATGTTAGATCCATTCCCTCTCCGCGTTTGCACATGTGGTTTTGGAAAGGCCAAACTCGAGGAGATGCTGTCCCGTGTACACCACTTGTTGCGAAAATCCAACATTTCTCAGTGTGTCAGCTCCGGTTGTGTACAATTGCCAAACTGTGATTAGAAAAGTTTCTGTTTGGAGAATTATTTGGGGGAATGGCCCGTTGATCAAACCCACAATTCATTGTCAAGCTGCTATATTTTGTCCACTAAAGCATCGGGGACATCTGTTTGGATTTTCATCTGTCTGATGAACACTCACTCTCTCACGACATCCTATGAGAGGAGAAGAAAATGTGGCAGCAATTGAGTAAAAAGCCTGGGTGTTGGCCACCGGCGCGAAGGTCAGAGAGGTCGAAGACGAGAGTTGTTACTCACCTAATCTTGACAGAGTGTAAGACAGAGAGCCTTAGAGCTGTTTCAAGGTGGATTTAAAACAAGCAAGCCAGTGACTGAGTAAGACAGCTTACTGAAATACATTCGCAGGGTTCCCATATCTTTGTTACACAATGCTGAAGAGTGACAGGGCAGTGATTCAAGGCAACACCTCCTAAAGCCCTGCCGGAGTGAAATAGAGGCCCAGGTTTAAAAGAGGTGTGTCAACTTCACCCTTCATTGTCGGTGGGGCGATAAGAAGGCGCAAGTGTATGTGCTGGCGTTGGTCCCAACCTGAAGGGGGCTGCTTTTAGGGGGTTGGGTGGCGGTGTGTAACAGCCCCCCCGATGCTCTTGTCCATTAAAGTGGTCTGAAATGGATCCAGGCCCCCGAGCGTAAGGGATGCATCCCAGAAGCCAGACCGTCCCAGTAACACCATCACCATCACCTCCCCAACGCACACACAGAGCCAGAGATAAGCAGAGATGTGACAGAGCTCGAGCTTTAAGTGTTTTATACAGTCCAGACTCACGTTTTTTTCTAGCTCTCGCAGTGTCTCTCAGCACCACCGCCGCTGCTGTTTAGAAAAAAAAGGATCAAGACCCCCTTTTGGAACGGCTAAATGGGGAATGTCAGAAAAGTGGTAAACATTTGCAATAATCTGTAACGATGATAGCGGGGAGTATCATCTTGAGGGATTATCCTGTTCTTGGCTCTTAACGGGATGTCAATTCAGCAGCTCTGCCTTGATAATGTACAGAATGTGCGTGTTGGGGATGTCATCTGATGGATTTTGTAGCTTTTTTTTGCCAGCGATCGCTTCCATGACAAGGTGCACATGCTGCTCGGTTCATCTCGTAACCTAAACACTTGTCCCTCTCCATGATGAAGAGCTCCTTTGCTCTTTAAATCGCCATCCTGCTTTATGTTCTCCGGCTCGTCTCTTATGTTCTAGACAGCCTAAAGTAGCTTTAGTGAATAATAGCCAATTGTACCTCATAAAATGTCTAAACGGACCCGTCTGTACACGCTGCATTGTGAGGGTGCAGTTAAAGGTACTAATGGCGGCATCATTAGTAAAGTCACAGGCAGGCGGTCCTCGGGAACTCGTGAAGCCAGACTGGGCCAAACACACCACCTTAAAACCTTTATGCCTCGGTGTAAAGTAGCACTTAGGGAAACATAAACGTGTGTTTATGTGACTCTCACTTTGCAAACAGTGATTTTGTGAAACCAGAGTCTAGATTTAGTCGTTGTAAAAGCAGCCCGCTGTTATTGCACCCTCTGGAATGTATCTAAAAACAGATTTATCTTTATTTTGAAGGAATTGGAGTTTGATCTCGTTTCCTCGTTTCTTTTTTAAGGTGTGAGATGTTCGCTCAGCGGGTAATTGAGAAAGTTTTCAACTTGAAATTTCAAGGTCAGACTATAACTTGAGAAACATTCTTTCTTTAACAAATGAAAAGTTGAATTTAGAGGCAATAAAACCGTTCCTCGTTCAATACACTGGAGGGTTTTGCAGCTGCAGCCATATTTGGTCTGGTATGACCAGGAGCTTATGGCGGCTAATGTTAGCAAACTTTAGGTAAATATTGCTGTATGACGGACACTACAGACTTTACGACTCCTCTCCACTTGTGCTATTGTTACCATAGGTATTTAGCACCATGTTATAGTTTTCACTTGTGGCCACAGTGGCTGCTGCTCAGCCAAAGTTAAGGGTCCCACTTTGAAGATGCATTTTAAAGATAATGTGACCCCTTTCTGTCTGAAACTCTGTTTTGAGTTTCCCACATATTGTTCTAATCTAAAGATATTCCTCATACTTAAATAGCTGCATCCGGCTGTGTAGTCAAAGGGTAACTTGCAGGTTAAAGTGCGTTTACAGGTCTTTGGGAGTCCTACTGCATATTTAGAAAGGTCGTATAAAGCCTAAAGCTGCATGTAATTTGATAAATTGCCTCAAGTCATGTCACTTAGTGTTTAAGTTGCATTGTCGGTAACGTAGGTGCCATGTTTTGATCTTTTTGATCATTTGTTTTAAAGGTGCAGTCCGTAAAAATTTGCCACTTTGTGCATTCATACGCAAAACCAATTAGGGGGCAGCCCATCACCAGAGTTACTGCTACCTGCTGCTATGTCTAGCTGCCATAAACTAGTTAGCTTAGTTAGCCACGCAGCTAGCAGCACAGCAAAGAGTAGCGGGGGCAGTGTTTATATCTCTGTTACAATATATAGCAGTCATAACAAAACATGCAAATTTAGTTTTGAATTTTGTAAACTAAACTTCTCACAGTAGATATTGCACCTTTAAACTGCCACGAGTCTAACAGTGCGCCTACTTTACCCACAATGCAATTTAGCCACTGAATGACATCACTGGAGGCAATTTATCCGATTACATGCAGTTGTTCTCCCAAGACTTGTAAACACACTCAACTATATAAAATTGCTGGACTTGCCCTTTAGAGATGACCCCATTTTTTTGAGTTGGTAGTCTCCATGTAGAAGTGTACCAAACCACAAAGCTTTTAAGCCAAGTTAACTGGTCTGGAACCTGTTTCCAGTCAAGGTCCCAGCCGTGACAAGAATTTACGAGTATCAGGCAAAATTACCACTTGCTTCTGTCATTTCACTGGCTTTTTGACTCTATCTCTTGATGAAAATGCAGAAAACCGCACCGTGAATTGAAATAAACTGGTTCCAGTTTAAGGTCAACTGAAAAATGGTTAAGATTCAATGGAGAAAATCAGTCACTGGCGTAAGAACTTCACATCTCAGTAGAAAACACACCGCACAACCTTTGCAAGCTCATCATGCGCTCATATTTATTTCACCATCTCAATCCCAACTGATGCAAATTTGCATTTCAGCTCTGGCAGTGAAAGCAAGTATTTGGCTTCTCACTGCTTTCACCAAGCAAGTATTTGCTTTCACTGCTGACAATAGCTACGATTAGTAGTCGGCGACTGGAACGGCGGAGCGTTTCTCTGGAGTCGAGGTTAGAGACCATCTAAATAACCCAACACCCACATAGACCTATTTTTACGGCGTTCCGAGTGGTGATTTTACATGATTGGGCGTGTTTGTGTAATCTTGTTTCTCCTTGGTACTTTCCGTTTATGACCCCCACTCGATCCAGCCATGAGTCAGCCCCATTCCCTACGAGACAAACCATGAAGTGATCGCTGGGCTTAAGTTTCTATCGACCGTCTGTCCCCTCGATACCTTTTCCTCTCAAGGTGACTTAGACTGCGCGGCCTATCGCTGTCCTGTGGTGTTGTGAGATGTACGAGACTGTGAAGTTTTCAAAGTGAAAACATTCAGCACCATCTGCAGAGATCAGAGATTTTACAATTCTATATTGACTGAAAACCATTTCCAAACGCCGTCATCTGCTATGGTTCATTATCAGGCAGAGTAATCCATCATTACTGGAGCTCCGTGGATTCCAGACTCACTGTTTTCTTTCCAATTCCTCGGGCCAGACCATTGGAGGTTATGTGGAAAGTGACACTTATATCAGCCTTATGTAGTTCACAGTTAGGGGAAGCTGTATTATGCCTGAAATCCAGCCCGAAAAAATGTTACATTTCACTTTAATATCGTTGCCAAGAAAGGATATTACATTCAAAAGCTAATTCGTCTTGGCGGACCCGTGCAAATGGCCGAGAAACTGGCTGTTTCTGTGGAGGAGCGAGGTGATCCATCTCTGCTCTGACTGTTTCATTATCTACTGGCTGAGATTGATTGAAATGATGCAATTCATCAATTTTTTGTTGTTGTAAAAAAACAGGACCATTGACCATTCTTTTCCTGCAACTAGGAATATCTACAGCATAGATGTTATCAGGATTTTATTGCGTCAACATGCAGATAGCTTGATTCTTCTGTTAGTTTTAGAAACTAAACGGTCACGAGCACGGGTCCAAAACCAATATATATTCACTTTGTATAGTGTTTAACCTTCTTTGTGTGGTTGAAATTTGGCAACCTATTCATTCACTGGTCTAATCATTAGGTCAAATGTAAATTGTTCGCATACAACAACATACAATTGTCAAGATTTGGCCCTGAAAAATGGGAGATCTAACCAAGCATGTAATGACTTGTGTAAATTTAACCCAAAGAAGCAATAATGACAAGTTAGTGTTATGGCTGGTTGAAGATACTTCATCTTTCCTTTTTCTTTTCCTTCGAGTGTGAGCACTTAATTCTGCCCTCAGCCACGCCGCAGGATGGGAACTGTTGCTAAGGACACCAACACTGGTGATGTTGTGCCGTTTGACAGTGATTTGTCTTGGCCGAGGCGTCCCTGAAAACATGGCTGTTACAGACCACTGATGAGCCAAAGCCAAACTTGGGACGAAATCTTTTAAAGATGGAGTGGATGAGAATCTCCCCACCGGCCGATTATTGAATCATCTCAGCGTGTGTTCAGACTGAGAGCAACCAGACGAACAAGTGGACACTTAAAATCCAATCAAGTTAGATTTATTTGTACAACAAAGGCATGTCTCTGACCATACACGGATAAGCCTCTCTTTATCTAATAATCTAATCTAATATTAAAAGATTGTACTCAAAATAGAAAGTAAAGGAAGACTTAGAAGGGCTATCTACCTTGGCCTCAGCAAAAGGAGAGGAAAGGGGAAACGAAACTACTGCATTAACATTTAACTGGGAGGAAAATAAAATTAAGAATCAAAGCACAATGCACAGATGGTCCACAGTTAGTCCATAAGAGAAATCTTATCCGACGTAAACCCCCATCTCCCTCTTGTCATTGCCTAGAGATAAGGATGAAAGAGCTCTTTCCAGACAAGCTTCAGTGAATATCTGTTCATCTCTTCCAACCCAAGCTAACCGCCTACATCTGGCTGTGCCTATATTCGCTAAACCAATTCTTCACTTGAGTTCAACTCAAATGATGGAAAGAAATATGTTTGTTTGTGCCCATTCCATCGTGTGATCAAAGGAAGGTTGATCAAAAAAGTAGTTTAAAGTTCTCATGTCTTGATTAAGGTACATTATATGGTGTCCCTTTAACAGGCTTCTACTCTGAGGGACAAGAACAGTGGTTTCTTGAAGTTAAGGGCTTCCTAATTTCAGTGGTAAGATATCTTTTAACACAATTAAACCGTACTGTGATCACAGGAAAGAGCCGTATATCAGTTGTATCCAATACGAGGCCAGTGGAACCAATTACATCCATTGATTGTATATAAAATATGGAGGTTTCTGGTCTGAAAAGTGAAGCCAATGCAGAAGTGCCTCAAACCTGTAGTCTTTCTAATGGCCCGGTTTCAAAAAGAAGTCTGATTTTATATAATCTTATGAGAAAATGACCCTACTTCTCACTTGATTTATTATCTCAGTAAATGGTTTCTTCATGAGTTTATGGTCTTGATAGCTTGTTTAAAGTCCTCTACAGTGTAATTCATGGTACGATTTCAAATCGACAATAAAGAAGGGTATGCTTCAGGGCGTGGCTTCTTTGCGATTGACAAGTCGCTACCAAGGCTTGACTTTGGGTTCTGAGTCAGATCAAATCAGTTTAACCCCAGCCTTCATCCTGCCGTAAATATGGTCACTTCTGCCTACAAAAAATGTCTAATCAGTTTTCCTGCGATGGTTTCCTTGGTGCAGATCGAGAACTACATCAAAGAGAGCATGAAGACAGAGATGGCTCAACTGCAGCAGAGCGCCGTCCACAACCACACGGCAGCCATGTTGGAAATGGGCACCAACCTTCTTTCTCAGACGGCCGAACAGACGCGCAAGCTGACTGACGTCGAGACGCAGGTAATGGCTCTTCAAACACACTCACGCTAATGCGCTCAAACCCTTAAAATGTTCTCCCCACTCGTTTTTATGTCTTTCTCTTTCTCATGCTCTGAGAGCATCCATCCTATGCTCCATTAACCCAACTATTCCATGTTCAACTGCCCCAGAAGGGTTACAGAGGACTGGCCAAGGACAATATCGATGCTATATAAATGCCTTTCCCCCTCCTCTGAGTTGTTTGGCCCGGCTTCCTTTTTAGTGTTTAAATGAAGGCGTCTGAGGAGGAGGTGATGGAAAGTTGTGAAGTTAGCGGTGGGTCAATTTTTGCTAGAGCACTAAAAAAGATAACTGTTTGCAAAGAGGAAAAAAGATAATCATAGCAGAGATGAATATCTCCTAAGTGTAACCATGTGTGGGTGAACACTTGACAAAATGAAAACAAAGTTGATGGTTTATATGTGGAGTGTTTTGTTTTTTGTCCTCCATTGTCTCGAAAGCCATAAATACTGCCCCTCAGTTTTTGGCTTCGCTGCAGAGTTTGGTGCATGGTCTTGGCTTTCATTACTGCAGCTAACACAGTGTTTAAGAGGGCATCATATAGTCTTTATTACCTTTTTATTCTGTATGTCTGTGTTTTCTTATCACGGCAGGTTCTGAATCAGACGTCCAGGCTCGAGATCCAGCTGCTGGAAAATTCCCTCTCCACTAACAAGCTGGAGAAAGAGTTAATGGTCCAGACCAATGAGATCAGCAAGCTGCATGACAAGAACAGGTAAACAGACAAGGCTTAAAGCAAACAAAATAAAACACATTTTCATGATGGCGTCCATACTGCCGCAAAATTGGACAAAGCTAGACTGAAGAAAAATAAAGATGATCCGGTCCGTGCAGAAACGGTTTTCACTCTAAGTCCTGCCGTTTCTCTGCGGGATTGTGTAAACAAAATCAAAAGCTTGCTACCAGCTCTCGCTGACCACTTTCCAGATCCAGTTGTGTACACAAGAGCATGAAAGGAAGCTCGTATTTTTCTGTGATGCTCGGTAAATCAGTCTCAAATCCACGGGGGTGTACGCTTTCCACGCTGGACCACTGAGCGTTTGTTGCAAAATCAGGCGATTAAAATGTGGCTTTTGGATCCATTTTCATGTCTCCGAATCGGTGATTGGTCCTCCGGGATTGTCTTGATGATGTAGTTTTTAAATGGGTTCGGTTCACATCTCTTATTGCAAGTATCCATTGGGACTCCGTGCAATCACTTTGAGAAAAAAAGAACACCGTTTTAAAGCGTGGTCTCCGGTGATTCAGGCTTTCAAGTTATCGTCGGAGCTTACGGAGGGCAATCTCCACGAGTTTCAGCAATTTTGACGTCTTTTAGCGAATCTAGAGGGAAACATGATTAGCTAATAAATTCGAAGTCAGCTTATATCATCTCGCAGGCATTAGATTGCACAGCGGTAATGTTTATTCTGAAAGGGCTTAGTCATTTACCTCAGATGGGTTCGCAACGAGCATGATGAGGCACATGTTGTGCGGGGAACACATAGCAACCGGACCTACAGACATCATTATTTTTATTTCAGTCTCACGGGAAATTTTTCGTGTTTGTGTTCCCATATTGCTCACAGAGAAATCGTTGTGAAGTGAAGGGACCGCGTTGTGATCGCTCGCCGTGTCCGTCGGTGTCTGACAGCAATGTCCGTCGGTGTCTGACAGCAAGACGTAAAAATGTCAGAAACTGGAGGAATTTATTAATTTAAATGTGATCTGCTAAAAGTCGCATATTACATAAGCAGTAGGCTCACCCGTTGGTCAACATCATAACATAAAACAATATTCAATCCATCTAATCTGTGAAAACAAAACTCAGTCCAGCAGTTTTTGGATGCCCTGAAGGAATGACAATCATTACGAACTTCTCCATCTTCCATAACAAACTCCTCCTGACCTTTCCTCCCATCCCTCAGCCTCCTGGAGCAGAAGATGTTAGAAATGGAGGTCCGACACCGTGAAGAGCTGGAGACGCTCAAGCAGGAGAAGGGGAGTCTGCAGACCCTGGTGGGGAGTCAGAGCGGGGTTATCAGAGAACTGGAAGCCCAGCTGAGCCGGGCCACGGGAAACAGCACGGCCCTGCAGAGACAGCAGCAGGAGATGATGGACACCGTCCATAACCTGCTCAACCTCTGCTCCAAAGACGGAGGTAAGCACACTGGAACCGCATCTTACATCCTGAGAGGCTTGGAACTGTTTCAGCAAATCAAAGATTTACACAATAGCTGTCACATAAGAGCACCCTCTGGCTGATGTTTGGTGCTGAGGATGGAGAAGAAGAAAGTCATAACATATTAGGAGTTTAACTAAGTCTGATAGCTTTGACAATATATTGTTGGACCAATCAGTGAGAGGAACCAGGAATGATTTAGATGATGACAACCACAAGCAAGGCTGTGTTTGAAAACTGAACGAAGCGCCAAGAAATCACAGACAATAAGGACACAGACAGTGATTCACCAACTGCAAGTCTTTAGGTGTAGGTAAACTGTAGGTGCAATCTGACGTTACCGTTATGGCTGTTGGCTCTGGAGTCAGTGCGTCTGTTGATCTGACATCTGTTAAACGGACTGCGAAGTAATTCTGCTCAGAAATTCCCATGTCCCCATCGGACGGAGCTTCCTGACTCCGATGACCCCCTGACTTTGCTTTCAGCATCACCATGGGTTTGACATTTGTGGTTTTGAGTGAAATGCCTCCGCGGCTATTAGATTGAGACACAAACTCATAAACATAGTAGTACTCTCCGTGACGTCCCCCATGGGTTTTCTGAAAATCCATTGTGAAGTCATTGTGGTGGCAAGGAAGCGGAGCCGGGGTGGAGCTGAGGCTGTTTGCTGAAAGCTAGCTAGACAGCTAGCAGCTAGCTCTCACTCAAATCAGCCACACTCTTAAGTATGCATAACTTTTAGCCTTGATTTAATGTAAACGAGTTAGTTGGATATAAAACATGATTTCGGAAAGAAAGGAAGACCATGCATATTGATAGCTGAAGTCATGCGAAAGGAGAGTTTGTTTTGTCAGCTAGCTAAGATACGGGACGGGTTCTACAAGGTTTTCAGTGAGTGTAAATGAGACGACGTAGCTCGCACGACGGTTGGTTAAGTAGTCCTCATAATTACGTACTTTCACAATCTTATACTTTGACTTTCTTGCATTGAAAATTATCTTTAAATTGACAAACATATGTGTAGGCTAATTAAAGGCACAATTCGAACAGGATTAAAACAATTATTTGTCTCTCTTCGCCTCTCTGTGGAGACCCAGAACCATTTTTTGTACTGAGCTATGAACGTGGCATTTTAATATAGGGGTGTTTGGGGATTGACTCACTTTTGGAGCCTCAAGTAGCCATTTGGGGAACTGCACTTCTAAAAATATTCATGTCGCCCTCAGGATGAACTTTTTTTGATCCCATTTCACTTGGTGCCATTATCAAGTCAAAATTTGAAGCTGTCCAAAACTATGACCAAATCCCTTTAGCTCCAGCTGCACTTTGTGCAAAGTGTTTATCAGGAAATGCTAAACCTGCTAACCCTAATCCGAATGTGGTGAAGAAGGTAAACATTTTCCAAAACATTAGGCATGTTGGCATCGTCGCTGTGAGCTGAGGTCAGCCTCGCAGAGCTGTAGCATGGCTGTAAACATTTATTCCTGATTCACTTAGAAACCATGAGGCAAAAATCAAGAACATCCTCCGTGCGCTGGCCCGGTCCAACCAGGCGAGGAAAAGTTTATGTTATGTTTCTGGAGGAGGACAACACGTCAGTCAGCCATCCTTTGGTTGGTTATTCCTTTCGCTCCAAATGTTGTCCATCCCAAACAGCGTTGACCCTCACCCAAGAAAAATGCCGGCTGACCGGTGCCAAACCACAGTGTGCAGAAGAAAGTTTGTGGATTGGCTGCGTGACGCTTAAACAGCGAGGCGCTGCACTCGACTTTGTTTTGGATTACTTACTTCCTCTTGTCAGATGTTACAGCTGCGGTATTTTTTTGATTTTAACAGTCCTCGTGAAATTATGATGACACCAGTTGTGTAAACCTTACCCCATGCCGAGAGACACAGGGATGCACAGGCTATTAAATTCTGCATCATTGGGAGCAGCGTGAAGAGAGAAACATGGTTCTTATTGTAACCCGGTGCGCTCCTGTTAAAGAGCTTTCGCTGCCTCTCATAAAGCAGCGTGGTGCTTTTTTTTCTTTGCAACAATCACTTTTCACGCTTCAACTTTATAAAGTCTGCGCCGCACGGCTTCGGTGAGGATGTCAAACACGACTCTGGCTATGAAGTAATAGGCTTACTTTATTCCTCAGAGCTTCTCTCCCCCCGGTTAATACGAGACCAGGGATTTCCCTTTTGGCCCTGCGTTTGACCCGACAGCAATGCAACCTCTCCTGTTCGGTCAGTGAACTCATTTACCCCCCTTTTTCGCGGCCATGTGAACACCGAACCCACTTGATCCCGACGTCGGCCTTAAATCCCATCGGTCGCAGGAGATTTGAGAGCAACGTCTGTGTCGGGGGATCGGTTGTGGATTTCCTGCGGCGACGGCCCGTAGAGCTTCCCCCCGAAGTTTCCCCACCTGACAGGAAACAACGGGGGTATGAAGGGGTGTAGGAACCATGAGTGGGTAACTACTGCATGTGATTAACACATGCAGCGAAGGTCACGGGCGGCCTCTGCTTGCTCTCGGACTGTTTAGTCTGGATTTGTGTATGTTACCAGACGTCTTTTAAGACCATGTAGGCCTGTCTGGTCTTTATGTATCATCTCTGCATTCTTCTTGTTGAGATCCAAGTCTGTCCTGATGCGACTCTGCCAAATCTGGCTAAATTATCTGTATTTCATGCCTGTTTTGTGACTGTGGGGTCAGTAGAGCGGGGTATCACAGCCCACCCCCCCTCCATCGCCCCGTCTGTGATTGGTGGCTGCCTTAATGAGAGGCGATAGAAATGAAACGTGGCCGCTGCTGCTCCGTGGTTGGTCCTTTCCTCTTCCATGGCGGTGTTGAAGGTTGAGGCGGGCGTGCAGGTCAGAGGTCTTCCCCCTTCTTCACCCCGGCCCGAATAAGTCAAACTGTAATAGCTCCTGGGGGAGGCCCCGTCCAGAGGAGGTGAAGGAGGAGGTAGATCTCGCTGAGCGTCTGACGCACTGCCCCCTGTTTTCCACAGAAGCGGCGGAGCCTCTTTTTTTTTTGTCTTTGCTGAGGGGAGGGCTTCTGTTTGTTTGGGAAACGGATTAGTGTTTTTATTTGAGGAAAGGGTTTCGCATGTCGTGCCATGGAGTGGCGTCCGCCTGCATTAGGCGTTGTTTTGGAAGCTGAGCTGTTCCCTGACTCAAATCCACTCCGGGAAGACGAAAAAAATACTCAGAAAAGGGGAGATTTATCACTGAAGCTCCATTAAAGGAAAAGTTCACCCAACAAGGAACATTTAGTCATTGTCTGCTCACCCCCGTGCTGATGGAAAGTCCGGTGACTGTTCAGAGCCCACAAAACATTTTTAAAGCTTCACAGCTTAACAGCATCATCCAGAACAACTGAAGTAGACAAAACATAAAATGGCTCCGTACAGTTTGTCCGGTGTAATCCGAGTTTCCAGAAGCCCCGAAACCCCAAATTGATTTGAAAACATTATTTACACCCTTTACAAAAGTTGAAATCTTCACCAGCGGCTGAGCCAAAAGTGTTAGCTTACAAGTGGGTGGGTGCACAAACTTATCAAGGGTTTAAAATCAAATCAATATTTGATCACCGAGCTCTTGACGAGGTGTCCGGATGAGGTGTTTAGATTTATTTTAGTGCCCAGCTTCTTCAATTGTTCAAGTGAATGCTACCACACTGATTTGCTTCAGAGCTTCAGAGCTCCAGAAATGTTTAGCGGACTTCGATGATTTCACCCAACTTTCCATCGGCACGGTGGTGACTAGAGTTTATCCTTTAATGTGCATTTTTCCATTCGTCCATGTACGGCTTTTCCTACAATTAAGGTTCCAATGAGTTTTCAACCTTTGAGGTGCACTGGTTAAGTTTTTTGATGTGGCCAGATGCAGCGGTGGAGCGCTTGTTTAGGTTGTAATCATTACCCCAAACCTCATTAGGGTGCAATGAGCCTTGCGCCGTTATTAGCAGTAATTGACCTAAGATTTGGAACAACCCAAAATAAAGCTCGCTGCCAGATATGATTACATTTTACAATGTTCTATCATCCAACAAAATGAACGATATTCATCACTTTTACAGCTGCTTACTCAGAGAGTCAAATTATTTCAACGTTCCATGCAAAGCCATGTGTGTGTTACAATGCCCCGACACGACAGCGTGGTAAACCACTTCATTAGGCGTCCCTTCGCAATCCAGACCAAAGTTTTTTAAGCGCTGCACATGATTATTTTTATGCTTCACTGACCGGCAGAATGAGTTGACACCTATTGTTGCAAAGACCTTGTTAAGTGTGCAGTTATTGTGAGTCACCTCAGCGACCTTCCTCAAAAGTAATGGGCACCATTCGCATTTATTTTCGCTGAGGGAACAGGACTGTTTCATTAGACGCGGCGTTTGCACACAAGTCTTAAATGGAGCAATATGTTTTAAAGCCATTTATTAAGGCAGTAGATCACAATTCCAGTTGGTGAGTTAATTTATTGCATTTACCGGCCCGGCTACAGTTCTGTGTGTAGATTGTATACAGAAGGATTGCAAGAGTGAAAATCTCCTACAATATATGTTAATACTGGGTGTTTTCTAGTCTGTTTTGTCAGTTATGTTTAAAAGAAGCATGTTTGCTCACTAACAGTCACTGATGACTTTTGTTTTTATCAGACCCAGGAAGTGTAATGTTGTTTTTTACTGGTCAGACGTCACAGGAGGAGACGTTGGGATGTTTGGTTGCGTTTACAGTGTAAATTTTGAAAGTTGACTTTTGGTTTAAACAATTAGGAAAGGGATAACCCCAGAATTACCAAGTACATTTAAGTTGTACAAGCTGAAGCTAAACAACTTAAAATGATTGGCCTACTTTACATAGTAGTTTTGAGGTTAAAGGTTTCCTCTATTATTTTAATTATGGGACAGCGTACAAAGCACAGGTTTGGCAACTTAAACACATTTAAGATCCCCTCCAGACATATATGAAGGTATACAAAAGATTTCTCTAATGTGTGACTGACAGTTTTTGCAGGTTAAAGTATAGTTACTGCATAAAATGTCATATTTATCTATATCTAAAAAACAATACTATTTCGTTTCCTGACTTTTTTATTGTAAAGTTAACTTCATCATCTTTTCTTTTTCTTCCTAAAACTTCCAGAATATATGCAAATATTTGTGATGTACTTCTACTGTGAAGTCCATTCTCAGTGTGTGTGTGTGTGTGTGCACTGGAGGCTTTAAGTTTTCCACATCACACTTGTGTCATCAGATCACACTTTGGCTGCCGAACTGTTTGTGATGTCACAAATCATGCTCGTAGGGAATCGAACCAGCGACCTTCCGATAACAAGACGCTGGCTCTACCCCTGAGCCACAGCTCTTCACATACATTTAGATGTGAAGTGGACTTCATTAAGTGCTTTGATTTGCTGAAATCCTACAATAAAAACGTCATGCGTGAATTACAAGGAGCACTTACTGTATGGAAACTAAATTAAAAATCGTTCTACGGATATATTTCCCTCATATATTCCTCGATATGTGATTAAAAACCATAATACATGAGGCATGTAACTCCTACATAATGTATAGTTCAAAAAGTCTGATCTTTACCCAGCAGTATATTAATGAAAAAAAAAATCTATTATTAAGCAAACATAGTTTGAATCTCAGTCTTGGGACACATTACCCAGAAATGTTTCGCGCAGCAGCCATAATCCTCTTCAGATGTAAAGCAGGCTACACATCATTGTTGTAAAATGTACTGTGGGAATGAGCTGCTATTATTTTATAGCGCTTCGCATCGCCCGTATATGAATACACCAGAGAAATTCATTTGGATTTAGTATGGAATCACTTAAACTCTGAGTGGCATTTAAAGAGTGATTCTATTCACATGGGAGCTGCGATGTCTGTGGCACTCCATTTAGCGCCATCATTCACTCTCTTCAGCTTCCACTACTTGGGCTCATTTGGCAAGGGTACTGATTTATGCAAACACCCGAGCCCCGCTGATCTTTTCACATGAACCCCCCGCTGAATACGAGTCCCCGCTGAACCACAAAATATTTTTCTGTAAATAAATATTAGGACATAAATAATATTTGTAGAGCCGGGCGGCAAGCTGTTCAAGGGGAGCCGCTCCTAAACTGTAGCATCGAGTCCCCACGGCAACAACTCTTCTTCTTCTTCTTCTTCTCGATCTCGAGAGGCGATTGTGAAACGATCGTCCGCGCAGTTACGGATCGAAATTCCAGAAAGTTCCCCTCCGACAACGATCTCCCTGGCCTCCAAAATGTGCCCCGCTGTCTGCCGGCTTGGGGTAAATTACCGCCTGACAGGGCCGCTCTTTGTTGTATTAGAGACCGGAGTGCGAGGGCCCGCTCTGTCAACCTGTCACAGCAGGAGATTCTTGTCGCTGACACTCAATACTTTTGTCAAAACGCTCCGATAGTGCACCCAAATAAGCAGCCTGCTTCCACCCGGGGGGGGAAGTCAGGGCGGGATCAAAGCGGAGGCTAAAGATCGCTGACACATTTCACTTTTTCCCCCGACATCTTCTTTGACTCAACAATCCCGACAAAAAAAAAAAAAAAAACAATGGTGTGAAAACTGAGACGAACCCTTCGTATGGGAGGAGGGAGAGGGGGAAAAAAAAAGGAAAACGGAAGGAATTTCCATCAATATAACAAGGGCTCGGAAGGTAAATATAAACCACTTGTTATAACAGGAACTTGAAATTTATAGCTTGTAGTATTTTGTCCTTAGCCCCTTGCTTGGTTTCAAAATAGTGGCGCCATAATTATCCACAGATGGAGATGGATGCAGCTGGTCCGTCAAGAGTCTGAGGCCTTCTCTCGGAGTTTGGAGATCATCCAGGCGATGAACTACTTTTCTCCTGCTAATAAGTTGGTCGCCCTCAGATTTTATCTGGCCGTTACAAGATACTCACAGCGAGACCTCACCAATCAGCTTCTGCCTCGGACCCCTTTCATATTTCCTCCTCTGAGATGCACGGAACCGAAATATGATAAATTGACCCGTTAAGGGTTTGCGTGTAATTTCTGATTTCGCAAAACATTATGGAACTGATGAAGTCCATACTTGTCTGACACGAGAGGTTGTTTAAAGGGTAACATTTCTTAACAGCATGGACTTTTACAGTGCAATTGTGTCTGTGTCTGGTGTATCAGGTGTTTTATTTGGTCCCTTCGTTCATCACAAAACATTGTAGCACCAACACCTGAGCTCTGGCATCCCATCACAGTCCAGATTGGTGCCTCTCATGTTTCTGACAGACAGCTGTGGCAACAAAATGTGTTGATGCCTATTTAAAACCTTCTTTTTATGGACTTTGGTACCTCAAATATCAAAAAGACTGGTGCAGACAGCTACACACACACACTACAGGAATTGTCACTGGCATCATTTGACATTTTTGTACAAGAAGAGGTTAGATGAAAGGATTGAAAGCACTTACGTCTGAGGTGGGAGGTTATTAACTTAGTTTAGCATAAATGACTGGAAGTAGAGGGGGAACAACTAGCTGAATTCTGTACAAAAAAGAAAGAAGGAAAGAAAGAAACTGCATGGAAACTTGTCACCTTAAGGTTTTAAGGCAAATCCAGGAACTCACTGTTTGAACATTTATTAAAAATGTCGATAAAACTTCTCGATTCTGAAACAAATTAGATAAAACGTGTAAATAAATTAGCTTTAGAGGTGCTGGAAGTAATATTTTTTGGACTCTGGAAGCAGCCAAACTAGCTGTTTCACTCTTCTTCCAGTCTTTCTGCTAAGCTAAGCTAAGCTATTAACCTCCTCGCCCCAGTTTTCAACTTAATCTATATTTATCTTCTTATCTTACTATTAGCAAGAAAGTGAAAGAGCGTACTTCCCAAAATGCCAAACTATTCCTTTCATATAAGAGCTATAGATCAGCTATCAACTGATCGGAATTTAGCCTATGACAAATTTATTTGGGCTAGTAGCACATGGATTGATATCCACCCCAAGACTTTCTCTTTTCTGCTATTGTTAAAAGTGAAATTAGCAACTTGGAACTAGGCCAATGGGTTTAGAGAGGACTCATAACGATAGCCGATGAGTTCAAAGATCGCATTTGGGCCAAAGTGTTTCACGTCTTACAAGAATTGAAGATCACAACTTGTAATATGCTCCAGAGCTGCAAGTAGCTTTGACCTGTGTTTGATTTGTCTTTATAAGATTGTTATTCTGAAATATTGTCACACAAGTTTCCATTATTTCTTCCATTCCCACAGTTGTGCCTAACAGCACAAAGGTCATGGACGAAGAGAAGAAGTTCCGCGACTGCGCCGACCTCTACCAGGCCGGCATCCATAAGAACGGAGTGTACACCATCCAGATCAACCCACAGGAGACCAAAAAGGTACGAAGCCGCAATATCTTACAGCCAGCACTTCACTGTAATGTGAAAACAGCTGCCATTTCATCACCTCTAGGCCGCTCTTATATCACAGTGGGTTTACAGGCGTTTTCTCTGAGTGAGCAAAAAAAGGCCCCAGAGCCACCGCTGGACTGATGAGTGTGAATGATGGGTGCTAGCTGCTGCAGGAATATTAAGAGCTGAAAATACTCTTGGCAGCTTTGCGAGGGGTGAAGTGTGAAACTGGACGTGAAACAAAATGCTGAGCTAATCAGGATGGTGACAATTGTGTGTGTGTCTGTGTGCTATGCTTACATGCTTCTGATTAATGGGAGTGATGATTTCAAAAGGTTTGGAGGTTAGCAGAAGGTTAATGTGTGTTGATTCCTGTCGCTCAAACTCAGCCTTGGTGCAACTGGGCTGATCAGCAAAAATCTGAAGGAAACTTTAGCTGTAATATTTGCAGATTTTACCATTTTTCAAAAGAGGATTTTGTACCGCTGAATACTAACATTCAGCATTTAGGAGGATTAAATGTTAAGATAAGTTTATATTCCACTCAGGAAGCAAAAGCTAGCTTGCGTAGCTAACAGGGTCTCGCTTTCTCAGTGGAAGCTAGTTAGTTTGGATATTTTTGTAATATCAGTATTTGTAAGCGTGAAACCACTGTATACTTTTTTAAGAGACAATCTTCAGAACAATTTTCAGCCGTGTTTGTGGTGACGAAATATTTCTGACAAGAAGTCGGGACATCTCCAGCCATGTTCCTGGCAACCAAAGCAAAACATAGTATTTTCCCTAACCTCAACCAAGTGTTTTTTGTGCCTTAATCTAACCAACATGTCACAACATCAGAAGCTCAAAGAAGGAAGGTTTAGCTCATGTTAGCCGTCTTACATTCATGGGACAGCACTCCTTGGGTTTCCTCACGATTTGAATCACAACATTGACAACATGGAATCAGGAAGTAGCGAAGATATACCTCAAGTCAGAAACAGGACAATGCAACCACACCCCTCCAGTGTTTCCCACAGAATCAGACTTTTAACTGTGGCGGTGGCTCACTCAAGACTTCCACCGACTGAGTTGGCTAACTTCCGGTTAACTAACTTGGATGGGAATAAAATGTAATCAGACGACTCGTCTAGACTCTCCAAATGTTATTCGACCGAATTGCCCAAATTCTGACAGTAAAACGAGTCATTTCGTGGGGTGGTGAGGCTTTTATGACCGTTTTACAGACGTGTCTTTCACAATGTTAGCTTTTGGGAAAAAGTCCCCAGTGCATCACATGTCGATGTGGTTACACAGCTTGGCCAAGAGAAAAACTGGCTTTAAGGCCTGCCGCTGTTTGTGGGCGCTTGATCTCGACGATGAGGCCAGACGTCTTCTTTGCAGAGGAAGTTACGGTCAACTGCGTTAAATAGTCCTCCTCCTCTTCTTTGTTGGTTTTACCGGCGGACTAAAACCCACATCGCCATCCACTGTATCTGAGTTTATAACATCATGCTATTCACTGACGGGTGCGCTGTCTTGATGCTTGATAGAAAATCAATATGTGGTGGCCAATGTTGATATTGTTGTGGACCGCCACAAATAAATGAATGTGTGGGAAACACTGCCCTCAGCTGGTCAATTACACTTGTTAGACTATTTTTAGAGCCTGTACACACAGATTGTTCAAGAATAAGAATACAAATAATGACATCATCAGTTGGTGCCACAAATTGACACCCACTGGAAAACACAAGTGGGGTCGTGAGGATACTTAAATACATAAGAAAACAAAAATAAATCACAGTGTGCTGTACCGATTACACTGGCAAAAAGGAATTTTAACATCATATCAACTTTAAAAGTCAGCAGGATTTGTACGTGTCCAGCATGAATGATGAGCCGGTCTAGGGGGAAAATGATTCTGTCAAGGGTACTTCCTTAATTGTACCCAGGCCGGGTTCATGTGTGTTCAGCTGCGTGGGCCGGCCGAGGTGCGAGACCTTCTCCACTCCACCCTGGGGTCTCCTCCTCCAAACAAAGAGCAACACCGCAGATAGAGCGCCAGCCTCGCATTATCAGCTTACACACGCTGAGGTCCAAGGTTAAGGGGCCACATTACACCCAGGACCTCCACTTTGATCCTGCAGGATCGAGGCCGTCTGATGAGGAACATCTCCGGGGAGCTGGTGAGGGATAAGGGGACGCTGATTGAGTCTGAGGAGGACACAGATACGTCGCATTCCCAGAGATGATTCATCGCGAAAGCAGGGAAAAAAGGAGTGTCTGAAACGAAATGATTGACCCTTCATTGTTTGTTAATACCGCTGAGAGTCCCGTTGAATGTTGAAAGTTAAATTACATCTCCTGAATCCTGACCAAAGACCTATGGGTGCTATTAGTGTTCCATTACCTTCATACATGTGTTTTCCCACCCTCCTTTTCAATTGTGTAGGTGTATTGCAACATGGAAACAGCCGGCGGTGGATGGACGGTGATCCAGCGCCGAGAGGACGGCAGTGTGGACTTCCAGAGGACGTGGAAGGAGTACAAGACGGTGAGACAAGACAAATGCGTGCGCACGGCCGCTTGCCCTACATACAGATACGCATCCATATCCATTAAAAGAGAGATGATAACGGTGGTCCTCTTAAGACAAGACAGTGAGTCAGCACGCAGACAGAAAGGGAGGAAACACACATTCGTATCCATTAAGCATAAATTACGAAAGAGCGCGATGAGCAAAACATCCTGTTCCAAAAACACACTTCCGCAGAGGGATGATGACAAATGGAGTGTGTGTTTTGGCCTCGATTGAACATGCTGAAAGCTAAGAGGCCAGATCGAATGATCCAAGACCATTTGGAACGCTTCAGCAAGATATCATTCCTCCTCAGCGAAAAAGCTCCTCCGTCGTTTTTCTTTTTTAATAGCAATATTGTCTCGGGTGTGTGAGACTCGCTGCTCTCCTCCGGCTCCTTCGGTGGCGCGCTGTTATTCTTCCTCTTTATAACCTAAATGCAAAAACATAAACTTGTTTAGTCTCCGCTCGTGACGCGCCAGCTGTTTCATCTGTTTGTCATCAAGGTGGAAATCTATGCATATTTGCATTGGGAGTGTTAACATTCACAACCTGAGCCGTGTTTAGACGGTAAATTGGGATTTATTATTGCTGGACGTTTGCAACTGCGTGTGTTTGCCGTATAATTCACCTGTGTATAACTTTCTCCAGCAGTCGGTTTATTGTCAAACCGACTGTGTTCGTTCAGTCCAACGTACTCTGCTTTCTGTTTCCAGTTTGATTATTTCCCCTCTCTCGGCTGCCCTTTGATGTACAATTTACCGATCGACGGGAGAGAAGTTTAAAAGACTGAGAACTCCAAATGAAAGCTGTATAACTGGGAGTGAACGCTGGCGAAATGTATTCTTGTTAAAAAGAGAGCACAAAGGACAAATGGGAGAAAAAGAAAACAATGATAGTGTGTGAACCAAAAGCACCAGTGAGACAGATATGGAAGCCGTCCAGCTTTGAACAGGTGTTTTAGAGAGCATGGAGTGCATTACAGTACATGAGGGCACACTAATGGACCTTGGCTGACATTTACAGCGCTGATCTAACAGCTTAGTATTACCGTTATTCTCCTTGAAAAGACTAGAGGTGATAAATGACGTTTTATTGTGTTATTAATTTTGTCGTTCTCGGTCTCCAAAGCCTTGTGCGCTCACATTTAAGTGCTCCTGGAGGATTTGTAAATCTATCAGTCAAAGCTGAGATGCCGTTTCTTTGTGAAACCGTGGAGAGAATCTCGTCAACGGGGATTTAGTGCACACATTTAAATGTGATCTCAAGACCGTCTTGTGTTTGTAATTGCATTACCGGTGGACCACACATCACAGGAGACCTTGAAAATGATATTCAACAACTCTCTCGTTCATCTTATCAGTGTGTGAAAATGGTGCTTGTAGAGCAACGGCTCCCTGTCACATGCGCCGCGGAAATTGTTAGCTTAAAGAGTAAATAAACAGTTAAAATTGTTGGTTAAAGTAATGAATAACAGTTGATAGTAAGCTAAAGGTAATAGATTACAGCTTTACAGAAACAGTTAGCTATAGGGAGCCTTATGGATAAAAATCATTTGCTATTGGATCAAAGTTGAAATAGTTTGCTAAAAGTGATGAATAACTGTTAAAATCGTTAGCCTAAAGCGATAACAATTGACAAAGTTAGCTGAAAGTGATGGATAACAAATAGATAGCTTAAAGTAAGCTAATGCATAAAAATAGATAGCTTAAAGTAATGATAACAGTTGAAATAGTTATCTAAAAGTAAGCTAATGCATAAAAATCATTAGCTAAAAGAAATGATAACAGTTAAACTAGTTAGCTATAAGTAATAATAGTTGACAAAGTTAGCTTAAAGTGATAAGAGTTCGAATATTTAGCTAAAATGACGAACAAATGAGACAGAAAGGGTCAAAAGGGCACCGAACTTGAAAATAACGTTGGTTTTGTGTCATTTAAACAGTTTATCGCACAGCCAAAGCCCTGTGGTCAAGCTCGAGGGCTCAGAGATGAGCTAACCGTCCTATTTTTTCCAACATTGGCTGGAAGTGAGTAATTAGATGCCGCTGGATCAGGAGTGAGTGTTTGTCGAATATACAGCTTCACTCGATTTCCTGTTTTCTAAGATGATCTGTCAAGTAGCGGCACTTGAAAAGTAGGGTCACGTTACAAAGATTTGATTAAAGGAACAATTGTTTTGGCGTTAGCGGAAAAGGGCTTTGCGGTTTTGTCAGCGTTTTAAACAAATGTGACAGCCAATGATATAAAAGTGGCTCGTCGGATAGGAAAACCCTGTCTATGAATGCAGACTTGATCAGTTGTATGAAACGATTATTGTAACTGTAGCAACCATTATAGAATTAGCATTGTTAAATAACTGTCTGTTTGCATCCATTCATAAGAATATGAAAGCTGGTGCTGATGGAAGATACTCATCCGTTCATCCGATACTGTTGTGAGTCAGACAAGAAAAGGGTTGGGATGGGAACCGTCGTTGTATCGGACGCTCGTCTTCATTTACAACGGCTCCTGACATGAACACTGCTCAAGCTTTCCAATTACTTTTTTCCCCCGACGAAAGTGATTTCAGCAAGTGTAACTGAAATGCAAACCGAGCTCTGAGGTCCAACAATGTGACTAACAATCGCCTCATCTTTTTCTGATCTGAGTGATGTAGATCAGGTTTGCGTGTGAAGGATCTGGAGGCACCGGAACTAGACAAAAGAAAGCTGTCAACAGAACTCCAGTCCAATTCCTTTCTCTCCTGGCCGGAGTTCTTGAGATAAACCGCAGTCACAGTAGGAGGCGTTGGATCAAGCTGAAAGCCAGTCAGAGGGGAACATCTCATCGGGAGATCAAATGTAGAGAAGGAGAGAGAGAGAAAAGAAGCTGTAATGGGCCCCAGTCACTTTCTCTTCCACCCACTCGGCAGGACATGCCTAAGGCCCGAGGAATGCCCCATATTTACTTTCCCTCCTTCCCTTTTCTCATCACCACACACGCTTAGCACAAACACAGACTTCTCCCTGACTTTCGCCTGCCCCCCTTCCTCTTTCCCAATCTTTAAATGGAGCGGTCCAGACGATCCCGTCAGAGCTGTAATGTCATCCCCGCTCTGAGATATTCCCCCTCTGCAATCTACCGCTCTTGCCGCTGTCAGAAGCACTTTGCCTGTGACCGGGAGCCACTCTGATCACATGCGAACTTTTCGCAGTTGTTTGAAGGAGCGTCCGTGCGCGTTAGTATATGTTTTGGGAAAGAAGTCTTTTAATAATGACTTTAACATGTGTGACTTGAGTGGAAGACAGAAATGGAAAAAAAATGGTGTGTGTCTATTTCAGCTGGTACCAATTTAGGCACTTTAGGTAGGTAAGTCTTTACACGTGCAGGATCGACCTAAAAGTACGCTTAAAACCTGCATAAAGTTTATTAATATACATGGAAGTAATGTGCAGGGTTCAGTGATATCAGGAGAAATGAGAAAGAGCGCTGGAGATGCTTTGAATGCTGGACAAACAGACACGTTATTTGTTTTTAGGAACCGTTTGTTCTGATCTTATTTCTGATTGACAGAAAATGAATCAATAAATAAATGAGAAAATTCCATCCCATCCATTCCACAATCCTCCTGGTGTTAAGATTTTATCATTCTCGGAAAAGAGAGGACGCGGCCACGAACAATCTCTTGGTCTGTGATTTACAAAAAAGGGGATTATCAAAGCTATTTCCGCACTGATTATACTGTTTTTCTTTCTTCGCTTTAGGGCTTTGGCAGCGTGACGGCGGAGCACTGGTTGGGGAACGAGTACGTTTACCAGTTGACCAGCCAGCGGCAGTACGCCCTCCGCGTAGAGCTGACGGACTGGGACGGACACCAGGCTTTCTCACTTTACGACCGCTTCCAAATCGGCAGTGAGAAACAAAACTACAGGTAACACCGCTCGTTTGGACAAAGAGGGGGGGATTGTTTTTTCAGGCCAAGGAATTTATGATTTGCAGTCTCGTATTTTGCGCCACAGGCTGAAATAATAAGACGAATAAAGCTGCAAATGAAATCATTTTTAGCCACGCTAGTAGCATTGCATCGATGGCAGTGTTGGTCCAGAGTGAATCAGTCACTGTCGGGTGAATTTGCCATGGCATTTGGTACAAGCATTCATGTCCCCTTCAGGAACCGCGTTGATCCATTAACCTTTAATATGACATTAGGTCAAAAAATATCATGCAAGATTCAGGTTTCCAGCTGCTGCATAGTCTGGTGGCACGGCACTATCTCTTGCCAGATGGCAGCAGTCTTCAGACTGTGACTGGGTTGGGTGCACAAACTGTGCCAGTTCGTGATGTTCCCAGTCAAAATGTTTTCTGTGGCTCCTCTGTTGAAGTTTGACAGGAACTTGGCAAAGGAAATTAGCCTTCTTAGGTTTCCTCAAAAGAAAACGTTTGCCCAAAAATAAAAAATTCAGTCCGTCAAACATTCTTTGGCGCTTCACAGCAGAACGGCGGCAATCTCCTACAGAACAGAAGCAGGTGGTCACTCGTTAAAAAGAACACAGACAAACAAAAAACAAAGAAAACAATTCATAAAAATGTAAAATGCCTCCAGACGTCTGGCATAATCCAAGTCTCCGGAAGTCCTGAGGTGCCAACTTGATTTCAAAGACCTTGTTTATACTCACTAGGCACAGTCGAGCTGTGCACCCATTTAGCACACTTGACCACGTTAGCATGGCTGTTTCGTTAGCGTTTTGCCCAAAGCCCTTTACCCACAGAGCTGCTAGCGTAGCTGTAGATTCTTACACAAGGTCTTCACAGCCTGTGTAGTGTTAAGCAACAGAAGCTTCCAGTGTCTCCAAAGGATGCATTCAAACTGTATTACGTTGAGGTCATGTTTTGGCTCAAAGCACAACACAATCATTGTTGATCCGTGTAAAACAGAAGAAAATAGACTTGACACATAAAAATATGTGTCAAATTCTGGTTACACGCCGATAGCGGGAGTTTGCTCCCTTAGTAGACAGCTGTAATGATTAATATAGAAGCGTATTTGTTCCAACAGACGTGCGTGAGATGCACGACTGGAAACGTGACTGAAATGCCTCCTGTCTAGACAAGTCTTTTATTTTTCTTTACTTGCCTCTATCGCTCTATAGAAGATTGTGAAACTGTGTCTTTAACATGTGTCACTAATGGAAGGAAGGAAGGACGAAAGAAATTATATAAGGAAATCGGCCCTCAATAGGAAGACAAAATGTTCCAAAGTGTCAAGATAATGGCGAAGTATGGCCAGTATCTGTGAGCCTTCCAGACGCCTCAATCAAGTCGATCCCGTTATGTAAGCCTATGGCAAAGTTTTTCTCATTGCAAATTCCTTCAAAACCAAATGTATCGCTTGTCATCGTCTCTCTTATTACAAACCTTCTCTCCGATCGACATTTTGTCCTTGTGTGATGTGGGGGCGAAAGGTTTCTGTTTTCTTTTGAGGGGGTTAATGATAACAGGCCTCAAACTATGGCAGATGCTTGGCCCTCTCAGATGTGGAAAACTACTGCAAATTCCACTGACTTCCAAGCAATCGCTGGCTTTAGAAGAGAAGGTCTGACATCTCCAATTCTGCAGTTTTCACTGGATGGCTGGTTCTCTCTGATAAGAGGTCCCTTTGGTTGCGAAATGTCTTCGGTTCAGCTTTGAAAGACGAAACAAGGAGCGGGATTCTGTGACTCAAAAAGCCTTTAACTCAACCATTCTATTCCTTGGAAGATCTAGACGAGATTACAAGATTGAAGTGTTTCCCCGCAGCGGGGGGTTGCCATATCTAATCTTCAGAGTTGTCCCGCGATGACAGGGGTTCTACTTTTACGAGGTTTACGTCTTGAGCAGCTCATACCTGGAGTTGGCTCTGGGGTTTTCTCTGAGGACTGGAGAAATGGATTTCAATCAGGCAGAAAAGATCACGTTGTTTTCTGTCTTTGAATTTAATGCAAAGGTGAGGTTTTGTGTGATGGCAATGTGAGGACAGAGAGAAACTCTGGTTACCTTTAGTCTTTATTAATGACGGTCGTTTGAATGCACAGGCACATAAAAGTGAAGTGCAGGCCTGTAAATGTGTAGTTCTGGAGATCAAACCAAGAGATGTTTGCTGGGGGTTGCATGGAGGGCCGGGCGGAACGGGAGCAAGACTCGCTGTTTCTGATTGTGATCCGGAACCAGATTCAGATTGATCTTCACTCCTGTTTATTAACCTGACTGCAGCAGCAAATCCGCGGAGTTGACTGTTGACCGTTGACCGTTTTCAGGCTTTTCTGTCTTTTTCCTTTGACACACACACCCTCCCTGTGTGCCATTGCTCACTAACGTTAGCTCACGGTTGTTATACAGTAAAGTCAACTAGCTGTGTGGGGCAGATAAACACTGCGTGAGTAACACAGAATAAACACAAAAGTTCCTGTCGCCAGACTCGCTGCGCTACCATTAAACAACCGCCATGGCTGAGGAAAATCTATCTGATGTGATTCAGGCACAAACGTTCACAGATGAGGTAATGTTTTTTAAAATGTTATTGGCGTAAAGTTTTGTCTCGAATTTTGTCTTCCCTATCCCGGAAACAGCGACTGGCGACCACATGAAATGCAACGTTAGCTTGGACAAACTTGTGGATTTCTCTGGGGTTTGAACACTGTTGGAATCATTGGGATGATGTCAGTGCACAAGTCGCTGTTAGATTCAGAATTCCTACATATTATATCTTTAAGAAAACACCATCCAGCTCTTTTATTTAACTTTCTTTCTCACCACACACACGATCACATACAATTATATTGCTTTAATATCACCCTTTTACTCTTTATTTTTAACACCCCATGCTTGAACTTTTGTCCTTTTTGAATTAGGGAAACGATAATTTTGTTTTCGTCCCACTGAGGCATGGCAAAGGACTCCCCCGACTGTTCCAGGCTGTTTTAAATGCAGGCTCATACTGTTCAGGAGTCGAATCAACACGCTGATCTCTATAAATAGATCTGTTCTTAAAAAAAATAGTTGCGGTATGATAATCACACATCGCTCCTCTGAAACACGGGCCAAAACAAACCAGATGGCCTGGCCCACAAACAAAACCGCCGCTGCCACATACTCTGTTGTTTCTGCTTTGGCACCTCTCTGCTTTTAAATGTCAAACAATCTGTGACAAGTCGTCCAAATGGCATTTATTGCTGTGCAACCGAACGAGATAGCTGTAAGCGATATGGCCCGTCTCTCGAGTCGGTTTTGGGTTTATTTTCTGTCATCCGCGGTGGTTTACTGGAATACAGTCTGCGTCAGTGTGAGTCAGACAAACATTTATCAAGACCTCATATGGTACAGTCTCTCTCTCTGTGTTTCATACACACAGGCTGTCAGAACTAAAAGCACATAAACAAACCCAGGAGCAGAAAAAGCACCACTTGGGAAAACCAGGTAGAATATTTGAATTGTGCAAATCCAACAATACGCACGACTCGCCATTTATCATGAACAATATCGAGCACACCGGCCAGGAAATGTTTGTCTTCCTGCCAGCTCCTTGGTTTTAATACATATACATACAGCACGGAATACGGTAAAACGGGAATTACTCAACTTGCAGAGGTGGGAGGGAGGTGTACAATTATTCCTTTGTGAAATCTAGGGTCATAATCCTCTAGAAATGAAATCATAAACAGGGAATCAATGTCATATTTATGCCATTTACGTCAATCAGCCATCTGATTCGTGCCTAATAGCTAAGGAGAGAGAATAAAATGGCCTATATCTGAAAAAAAAGATATTTAGATGATGTGTGTGCTTAAAAGTTCCAGGAAACCCATTAAAGCATCAATAAACATCGGTTTTCCCTCAATTTGGCCGTACTTAGAAACATTTTTTATTCCTCTCTGTCAGTGCCATTAGTATATTACAGTTTCTGCCTGTGTCGAAGGCCTTTTTTTTTTTTTTTCCACAAAGTCAATCCTGGCCGTAGAGAGTCTGCTTCCATGAATCATAACTGATAAGGTGACAACTGATTACAGCTTGTTAACACAGCTGAGTTCATGCAGTCAAACACTGTTAAGTTGAAGGGCTTTCAGCGAAAAATGAGAGCTAACACTATAGTTTTGATTGCTGGCCAGTTTATTTGAAAATGCATTCGTTATCTTCTCAACCCCATACATTCAACGTCGGGTTAACATTTCTGGAGCTTCACAGCAAAACAGCATCGCAGCGTTCTCCTAAAACAGCTGAAAGAGATGGGGACTTGTTTAAGACGTGCAAAAATAATGGGGAAAAAGAAAATAATAGAAGCTCCATACAGCTCTTCAAGCATAATCCAAGTCTCCAGTAGCTCAGATCTCCAATTGATAAGTAAAGACAAGAAATCTTCACTCCAGGGTTGAAAGCATTCCGTCTTTTTAGGCCATCTTTTTTTTTTTCTGTTGCTTTTTCACATCACGTCTCCAGAAACGTTTTGTGGACTACAGAACTCACCCCCAACTTTCCGTTGCGATAGAGGTGAGATAATGAGAGGGTGAACGCATCCTTAAAGCTGTTTATTAAGGTTGTTCCAGCTTCTCAACTTTGAATGTTGTCTTTTTTTTATTTCCTTGTATGACAACAAACTGAATATGTTTGCTTTTTGGACTGTTGGTAAGACGAAACAGGACATTTGAATGACTCAACTTGGTCTTTGTAAAGTTATGATGGGCATTTTCTCGAATTTCTGACGATTATACATGCCGAACAAATCCTGGATTAATATCTAAAATGAAGTGCAGATTAATGTAAAATGAAAATATATAAAATATCTGGTTTAACTATGAACTTTACCAAAGCCTATTCATGCACCTCTGGCTCCAAGACTTAAACTTTTATTCCTCACTGCATGCTTCTAGAAATAAAACTTGAGAGCAGGGGGCAGATCAGGACGACTGCATCGCTGCAACGGAAACCAAATAAAAGAACAAATCAAATCGTCAGCTACATCTGCACAGTGTAAGCTGACACCAGCTGTGTTCTTTAAAAAATGTTTTATGTTAAATGAACAAATCTTATGGACAACACTGGGAGGGGTACATTCGAGCAGACCAGAGCCACAGAGTTCCCACTGAACCACAACCTCATAATAATATTGTGAAATGAGCTTTTTTTTCTCCTTCATTGTGAGCGGGGTCGCCATAATTGCCGAGGTTACTGTCTTTATAAACAACTGTAGAAAAGTCCCCCCCTATCATCAGAGCTAATTTGGTTGTGAAGATATGGCGTGGGGGTTTGCAGAAAGCAAAATAATACAAAAATACAATTTGATGACCCGCAAATATTGTTGTAGCGATAGCCGTCGGATCAACACATCCAGCTAATCGCCCTCATTTATCAAGGAGGTTCATTTGCGGGGAGAAAAAAAGAAAAGTGCTTTGTGTGTACGTATCGATGGCAACAGGAGGGGTGAAGTAAAAGAGACACAAAAATGCTAATTACAGGAAAAAAAATGAAAAAGTAAAGCAGAGGCGAGTCAGAGGGAAATTATGACAGAGAACGAAGAAAAATAGACATTACGCAAAACCGAATTACGTAAGGTAAAATATGACAAAGCCGCAAACTGAAATAAATGATACACAATGCCAGCTTAGATAAACAGTGTCACGGCAGATAAACACGGGCTGTATGAGAATGGTCTGGTTGCTAAGAAGTGTTTTTTGATTTATAGGTGGCTCTCTTAACATTTTTTCCATGATGCCATTTTTTGACAGAGGCTCTTTTTTTTTTTTTAAATAAATAAATACAGAGGATTATTATGTCTGTCAGCCAGCAGAGACCAGAGTTTGAAGTATACAATGATGTAGTGGTGCGCATTGAATATTGTTTTTTTTCCCAGTTACAAACCTTAAAGTGGTGCGTTAAGGGAGAGCTGTGATTTCTTTATGGCTAATTGAACAGAATTGAGTATATAAAATAATATTGTTTTGCACACAGATGTATTTGCCAATAACAGAAAACACAATTACTGTTCTAAAAGCACAGAAAGGTGAAAATAACGAGTGAACCGAATGTTGGCGAGCCCTCCGGTGGGGGTTTACTTCAGAGCTGCAGGATAAATGTACGTAATCATGTTTTAATGGCAGACTCACACAGGGGTTGGAACAATAAAGTGGCATTTAGCATAACTGTGCTCCTAAATAATGTTCATAGCTGGTTCAAGAGTCGAGTTTGCCCTGGAATTAATTTTAGTGTTGCTGCAGTACGCAAAAAGGAGAAGGGAGAAAAATACGACATTCTGACTAGAGACCATCTTGTGACAGGATCAGTCCAGCACGACACCAATTGAGCCCTTCACGTTCCGGGTCGGATCGCACCGAGCTAAGGCTTTATTCTGATCTCAGCTGCGCACCTGTCTGGACTGGTGCTGCATCTCTCTTCACGGACAGACAGAAAGACATAAACACCTGGCGAAATACCCCCCAAAATACTGCTTCTGCGGTAGTTCCCACTATATACACACGAATATGGACCATGCTCATCTGTAAAAGTTTCGAAGCTGCAACTTGCTCGGTTGTGACGAAATCCATCCACAGACAGACACGGTGAAAACAACAGAGTAGACGGGAATGATTAGAACTGGGTTACAGTGACCTGCAACTTCAGACAAGTTCCCCTTTCCTACTTCCTACCTCCCTAGTTGCTCCGACCATGACCATTTAGCCACTTAGCCTTCGTTTTGATCCCGACTGCACACCTGTAAAAGCTTAACGACTGTATCACGGTCGTGACTTTATTGCCCTGACAAAAGTAAATGTTTACGCCAAATCGTTCCCGACGGCATGTCAGCCATGATGACACACACGGAGACGCACGCAGACTCACAAACTGAAAACAGTACCGGCCGAAGCTCTGGCGCCTGGTGAAAATCCTCGTGCGGATCATTTGATGAATGACGATGTACTGAAGACGTATTCTAATGGAGAGGTAAACTTCCATTAATCAAGTGCAAGCCGATATGTTTTTGCAGATTTTTGTATGTCATTTTGCACCCAAGTGGACCATAAACAAATCATACATCTTATTATCAAATCTTCCAATAACTTTCAATTAAATTCCTTACACGCAAGAGTTGTCTTAAGATGCTGTTTCCAAAACCCTTTGCTCAACTTTAGAAACAAAAGCCTGATAATGTCTGTATTTAAATCGTTCATGGCACTACCTCAGAGGAATGTAGGTCAGTTAACGTCTGAGTAATGTCTGTTTAATGCGCCTCAAACGCCAATACGCATGCAAAGATGTGCGGTACCCTGGGCGCGAGACGGAACCATCAATTCTGAGATTGTCTGAGGTGCACGTCCACAGTGGTTAAAGATATGCACAGACACGAGTTGAGGTTTGCCGATTTAAAATTTGAAAAAAAAAATGTTCGTACAGGATGTACTTTCAGTGTGCCTCCCCGCTGGAAGAAAAAGACTTCTATGTTTATTTTTGAACGAGCCGTTACATCTTTATTCAATATCCCTCTCAGTTCGTACGGCCAAGTTTCTTAAATCCAGTGATTTCTCCGTACGGGTAATGGCCCCGATCTCCCCGCGGAATCAGATAGATCTCGTCTAGATGCGTTTCATGTGAGGAATTTTCAGAAAGTATATTGGCAGAGACGCGGGTTCCAGAACATGGTGACCCTTCTATTTTCCAAGACTCACACTGAGATAATCTTGGATATCTCAAGTTGTGTCTACTTGAATCTCATCGCCGCGAGCATCGGGTTCCACAGTTTTCCAGCGATACGGAGACGAAGGCGTCGGCGGCTGCGACGGAGTCAGCGGCGGGGCTCGTTAGACACGAAAAGTCTGTTGTGTGTTTAAAGCTTATCGGTAATCAAAGTTCTGATATGGCGACACAATGTACAGTTGATTGTTCAGCTCTCCACTATGGAGTCATGGGAAAGTCGTAATACATCCCGAACAAGACTGATGAAATAAAAGTGGTGATACAAAGAGGAATAAAAACAGTACTTGGCACTTCTATGACTCTATACTCTGTCACCTTCATAAAGGAATCAACCAGAAATACAAATAAATGAATAAATGACTGATCAAACACACAAAACAATCCCAACTCCCAAGGCCATCTTCCAGCTTTGTCCAGAGCTTTCAACCATACAACATGGTCTTCATGAGTGGGTGAGGTTTGCTCAGTTGTCACACCTGCTTACTAAAGGTGATATGGATGACTCACACATCAACAGATCCATATCTGCACCACCTAAACAAACTCCAACTACTGACTACTATTGTCCTCCAATACATTTGAAGACTACAAAAAAGCCCGTAAATGTCCTTCAAGTGGAAATTCGTGCCAAATGTCCAAGTCAAGAGTAATTTGTTTTCATTCTTACTCAACAACGATTTTAATTTCCAAATGGTTTGCAAATGAAAGTATCACAGAAACCTCAATCTCAATAGAGAGCCACTGGAATGAGTCATAAAACCCAGAAATAAGCTTTGCACTTCTGGTTCCCTGGTTTTTTTTTTTTAATAGGTTTTCGATTAGATGCCTGAAATAAAGTCACCAACCGTTTTGTTCTACAACGTAAATAAGTCAGTAGAAACCCCACTTGTGCTTATACGAAAGCTTACGTGTCTTTAAAAGGTTGGTGGATGAGACTAAAGAGGTTGTCGAGGGAACATTAAACACCGTTACTCCGAACTTGGACACTCACTTTGTCGTTCTGGCGGTTGCATGTTATGCTTCAAAAATCATGAAAGTGTTTTTTATCTGTAAAGATTATCTTGCTGAGTCGAGTATCGTCATTTCTTTTTCTGTTATATTTTTTCTTCAGCCTGCTGCGTGGTCATATTCATGCTTGTCCCACGTACATGATGATTAGCAGCAAGCTAAACTCAAACTGTGAGCAAGCCGTGAAATCAAGGGAGGCAAAAATTAAAGTTTCAAAAACACTAAAAACTTCAAACTCCAAACGGGAACTATCAGGATGAGCAGTGCGTCGCAGGAGGAGAATAGCCCAGCTGACAACAGTGAATCTAGCTAGTGGCACCACTGTAGCATTCACAGAACTTGCTAACGTTAGCAACAGCACAAAAACAGTAAGGAGACATGAATAGATACTTTCTGATGTAAACAGTTTGAGAAACACTCCTCAGCTGGTGACTTTACTGCAGAAGACATTGAATGTATTATCAGTGTACATGAACGCACTGCGGCTAACCTGTGCATGCTGTTTCCATCATGTCTATATGTGTCTCAGCGGAGCTATTTGACACCCGGTGGCAGGAGAGCAGCCAAGCGGGTCTCAGCCAGCCAGACACCTCTGTGGCCCTGCGGTAGGAAGCGAACCATTGGTCAGGGTGATTAACCTTTGCAACGGGCCAATCAGACTGCAGTTCAGGAGGCTAATGACTGCCAGGTGTGTAACAGCACGCGCCGGACCCTCAGCCGGCCGGGTTGTCACCTTCACGTACGGAGATGAAAGAAAACAAGCGTAGCTGTCAGTCAGTAGGTGAAAATATTTGTTAAAAAAAGGGCTGCGGCCGCTTTTATCCGAGCCTCGAGAAAGATGCACATTATAAAAATGATCACAGCGTCTCAGCGTTTGATTTCTCCCGCGCTCTTCAAAGGACGGCTTGAACTTTGTACAGGGTAGCAGAGATTCCATGAGACACATTCTTAAACGGCCTTTCACTAACCCTTCCAGAGAACTTTCCCTCACAGAGTTTCAGTATGACAGCAATATCCTCTGTTCTCGGCAACGTTGTGAAATGGGATGTGTCAGTTAAAACAGCGAGACTGCAAACAAGGCGACACGTTAGCAAATCCGAGGCCTCGCGCCAATCCCAGCCGGCTCCGCTGCGATCCAACACATCGTCTGCTGTGTGTGGGGAGAGTGGGACGCGTATTTGGGAGAAGTCCATGTGATCACTCTAGGTGCATATAAATATGATGGCTTATTTATGTTTGCTTAATTTTTTTAAGGCGCTTAATGGGGACAAGAGCCCTGAGTAGATAAGCATTTCGTGGCAACATAATCTTATGTTTGTAATACACATGTTTGTAATACACATGATAGAAAATGCACGACATGTGCGAAGCCTTCGTTTCCCCTGTAAAAAAAAAAAAGGTCTTAATATTTTGATAATGTTTGATAACAGTGTGTTTAAAACGCAGTGTTAAAATCCCGCTAACCCAGTTTTACTTGGACGCGCTCTCGGATAAACATATCTGATTCCTCACCTGACCCTGCAACAGCTCATTTCCCACGTACACAGCTTGCAGCTGTAATACTCCAGAGCATAGACTCATTATGACTGAAACTGAATCTGCATCAACGCCGAAGCATGAAGCCGTCGGTGGTTTTTACCCAAATCACCCACACGCACACACATTTTTTCCCCTTGAGTACTAAAATGGTGTTCAGTAATGTGAATTGTTTTGGTTTATATTTGTCCATTGTTTGATGTATTTCCATCAGAGACGTTTGCATCAACACGTATGCAACACAGATGGGTGGAAATTCAAAAGGTCCAATATGAGAACTGCACCTTTAGGAATTTGATATAATTTAAGTTTAAAACACACAAAAAAATAAGTGAATTCATCAAAAGAATATGAAGAAATTCCAGTTCTGATGTTGTGTGAATGGCGTCTATGTAGTGATTTCTAATAAAGTTAGCATGCTAACCAGCTAGCCCCGAGCCAGTTTGGACGTCTGGAATCAAAGCGGACAGGAAACAAACACCAACACTCCCCTAATGTGAGCGCTAGCTGCCGGTTAACTGAGCTTACTAGCTAACTGCAGCTACAGTTCGTCACAGTTAGCGGTTACTTTTGGGATTTACTGCCCCCTGTTTGTTTGTTTGTTTGTTTGTTTGTTTGAATTAATTTGGTGCCCAATTCTTACATACTGCACCTTTAATGTGTGGTGATAAACCCATTGAATAATGATTCTGAAAAAGCTTTTTCAGAAGTGTTTTCTTCTTTTTCCACATATCACAGCTGTTGTTGTTTGGGCTAGGCTAATTAGCTCCTATTTTCTGAGTGGAAGTTACTTTTTGCTCTTTGCAGAACTTTATTATCTAACTTTATTTAACTTTATTTATGACTCAACAGATCAAGCAGATAACAGAACAGGGAAAATACAACAGAAAGATCACCAAAAACTGCTCATATGACTTGACAAAGACGAACTAAACACTGGACTTTAATCCAAACTAAACTAACGAGGGGATGAGGTGCAGGTGGAGTGAGGCGGACGAACACAGGTGAGGGGAATGACTGGAAAAACACTAGAACAGGGTTTCTCACTCCCAGTCCTCGAGGGCCACTGCCCTGCATGTTTTAGATGTGTCGCTCCTCCACCACACCTGATTCAAATGAGTGGCTCGTTATCAGGCCACTGCAGAGCTTGATGACGAGCTGATCATTTGAATCAGGTGTGGTGGAGGAGGGACACATCTAAAACATGCAGGGCAGTGGTCCTTGAGGACTGGGATTGAGAAACCCTGCACTAGAAGCATGGAAGAGGCTAATGAAACAGATACAAGACAGGTGTGAAGGGAAAATCAGGCTGGTGAGGAGCACAAGAAAAACAGGAGGGAAAACAGAACAATGGAAAAAGCGCAAAAGAAACCCAAATATTCTCGAAAACACAGATAAAATTAAACTGAAAAGACATGAAAACATTATTAAGAGGTTGGTGGAAAGCTGTGTTGGCTGTCTCTCTGTAACGACTCTGCCAGGTCGAGTTGACTTGACAGGTATTCGCGGTCAGCAGATGTCTCAAAATCTGAGTGGATAAAGCCAAACACTAGCTGCGTGACAACATAGCACCAAGGGCAAATGAAAAGATCTCTCTGTGTAGTTTGGGTTAAATGATGACATGTTGTTGCTACTTTAATTTTCCAAATATGACAAAAGATCACAAACAAGTGGATATTAGAAGAATGAGATGGCAGGACACCAGCCTCCCTCCCCGGGGGTGTCATCGAGTAAAACCAGATTAAATCCCCTCACAGCTCAGTATTTTGGTTAATAATAAGCCTTGACCAATCGCACTACAAATTTACTTTAACTGGAACCACTACATTATCACGCATTGCCTGTAAAGTCCCAGATCTGACCGAGCGGATGTTTGTCCCGATACATTTTAATCAACATGAATTACTAGACGACATGAATTACCGTCTTTTTCCCCACTCGTTCTTAGAAAACAGGCCTCAGGAAAAGCATCTCTTCCTCTCGAGTTCATTACTTTACCCATCGTTGGATTACCCCACTTATCATCCGAGTGCATAATGCATCCAGACAGGAAAAAACTGCAGATGTCAGCTGAGCTGGGGGATTGTTGGTCTGGTAAATACGCGGCGAACACGGTAAACACAGCCGCGGACTATTTAAAGCACCCTGTCAAAGTGTCACGCTTAAAATCCCTCTCGATGATGCGCCTTGGCCATTCGTCTGCACAACAGAGGTCGTAAGAGCTTTTGGAAAATGGAGAGTGGATGTGCAGCGGAGTCTGGTCTTTATCAGAGCGGTAGCAGACCCCGTCCTTGACACGGCATGTTTCATTCGTCAGAATCGGGAATTAGCTGATAGAAGTCGTGCTACCCTTAAGTGAAGCAGCACTTTGGAGGTTTACTGTTAACTGGAAATTACATCCAGAGACATCTGTTGCCTTGAAGACAGTGGTTAATACTTCAGCATGTGTCACCGATGACGTACTGTTCGCAGGAAGATGTACGCAAGTGCTTATGATATACTCGCAGGCTCTTATCCAAACTTGCCCATGTCTCGTGGTCATTCGGTGCCACTGATTGGACACATGACTCACCCTCACATTGCAGGCTCACACGTATTGGTTTAGCGGCTTCGTGAATTCCCCACTGTGACCTGCGCCGCATTTACACAGCTGTCCAAATACAGGAGTCTTTCACGTTAAATGACTTTCTTTCCTGGGGAGTCGACCCGTCTCTTTTCTCTGAGATGTTCAACCTGATGCCTCGAGGCCTCGCTGACGCTGGAGGTGTTCAGCGTCGACTCAAAAGCATGAGCTATTTGGTATTTGTTACTTTCTCATCGGAAAAAAAAAACCCAAACTGGGTGCAAGGTTCAGTACACGCCCTTGGTCCCCTGTTGTCCAGAAATGAACTCAGGAAATTGCTTTCGGTGAGAATGAACCTCATTGGCATGGTGCTGCGATCTCTTCTGCTGGGACGGAGCAAAAAGCCGAGAGAGAGCGTGAGAGAAACAAAAGACTTCAAGTGTTTGTTGCGGCAGATGACGGGAAGGCGTGTTCTGATGGTAATGATAGAGCTGTCAGAAGGATGAAGGAATTGTCAGATCCGCATGCAGCAATTCCCCGTCACACGACGAGTGAGTTCACAGCCGGACACACCCTGAGCAAATATGCTTCCAAGCTTTATATTAGTTTTAAATTTGTGTTTTGAACACTGAGTGCGTGATGGAATTCATCTTGGGAGTGGCGGCTTATCAGACCTATAGGCCTGCTGTTTGTTGTCATGTGAAATATTAATACTATCCGTCTTGTCAGCTTACATGGGACGGGAAAATCACCAGTTGATGCTCAACAGCTGTTCAGTAAATTAAAGCAAAAACTATTCAGTTTATACAGAAAATGATGCCTGATGATGACTTTTTTGGAGTCGATGGAGGAATTGGGTAACATAACCACGTATAGACTCGCATAGGCTCAATAGATAAAAGGCAATAGCGCTTCGAAAAAAGGAAAAGACAGATAGTTTTTCCCCTTTTTTAACTGATTAAGGCTTCAGCCACCCTGCTACGTGTCAATTTTCTCATATGACGGGTTTGTGTGTCTGTATGTTTGATTTCAGGTCAACTCTCACTAAATTCAGCACTCACCAGAGACTCCAGTTCCCTCTTCTTTTCCCCTCTCCTCTCTGTGACATGTACATTCATGGAGTAAAGTAAGCAAGCAGTCAACATTAGCGTACATCAACACCTGCCAGTGGAGGTCTACAGTCGGGTTGATAAACGGGAGTGAAGATAAAAGTAATCTCTGAGTTGGTAAATGATGTAAAATCAGAGCAGCATCCAAATGTGACTCTGGGTGTTTATTCCTCCAGAAGGTCTGGCTCTGCACTCAACTCTCTTCTCCAGAGCTGGCAAGCTACGTCAGTTCAAACAAAACAACAAATCTTCCCTTCAACAATGGTTAAGTGAGTTGCCTCCTGTGTGCCGATCGCAGCTTCAGTTTCTATCCAGCAGCCCGGATCTCCTGCCGGCGCTGACTGTTATACATTCAACATGTTCAGTTTGGCTCGACCTCAGAGGGCTGATATATAGTAGCTTCTGCAGGGTATGCACTCTGCAATTATTGCCTGCAGCGCTCTTACATGCTTTTCAGATATAAAATCTCTTATGACAGGGCAGAAGATATATACGGACTGGCAGCAGAATTGCAGTATCATGTGTTCAAAATGGCATCGGGTTCATGAAAGGAATGTGTCATCATGAAAAGGAACGAACAGCAGGAACAATGTGCTTAAACACAAGAAGACAGGACGAGGGGAAATAGCTGTCATCCAGCGCTGGATGGATGATGGGTTTAACAGGTTGCTTGTTGCTCTTTCACCGTGCGTAGCCGTTACAGGGTAGTATTTTATGACTTCTCTGTTGTTGTGGTGTAAATTAACGTACTGTACGCCTGCAGATGGAAATGTGATTCCCAGACATTCCTTACACTACATGCTCTTTCCTCTCCCTCACTTTCCCTCTGTATGTCTTTCATACGCTGCCTCTTTATTTTATACTCTCGCTGCCGCGTTAATGTTGTTCCAGGTGTCCTACATGTACTCAATCACAACAAAAAACATCAAGATCTCTCGGGGGACGTTTCCTGAAGAATATTATGTCTTCTCGCTGTCTTTATTACTTGCACCGCTCACTCCGCCGCACTCCCCTCTCCCCCACCTTCCCTCTTCCTGATGTGTCTCCATGTCGTGACTCCCTCCTCTTCCTCCTCCTTGATGTGTTTCAGGCTGTTCCTGAAAAGCCACAGTGGGACTGCAGGCAGACAGAGCAGTCTAGTAATCCACGGAGCAGACTTCAGCACCAAGGACATGGACAATGACAACTGCATGTGCAAGTGTGCGCTCATGCTCACGGGCGGTAAGTGAAGCCAAACAATGCATTACAGTGACACATTCAGTGCAAAACTTGAGTATTAGTCTTGTTTTTCCGCTATATTTTCCATCTGTTACGATAACACTGTACTCACTGATACATTGCACAGCAGAAAAGACAATACAGTACACAGTATACAGTAATCTGTGATGGATTTTTCAAGACAATTTAAAGCTGCTTTCATTTGTTTTTCAGCCACTTGGGGGCAGTGTAACAAGCCGTCCACATAATAATTGACATATCGTCACCGTACAAAGTTGGCAAACTTGTTAGCAAACAGAAAAAGTTGCTTGTTTACATTTAATTACAGGAGACACAACATTAAGCAACATTAGCATTCATTTGGAGAACGTCTCTGGTTGCCTGATGAATACAAGTCCAATGTTCACCTCACTTTTAGCTCTGTTTTTGGTCTCCACCAGCTGTTTAGCTGCTTAATGCTCCACTATGCCCAACAGTAAATCACTTTTTCTGACTCACATGAAGTAGGCCTGACTCTTTCAGTAGGAATTCTCCTGCGCTCCAATAACCGCAAGGACACCATTGCCACATCCTGGAATTAACACCACCAAAGACTATTGTGATATGTTAGTTTATTAGCTTATAAGGATTCCCATCAGCTTATGCCATGATGTTAGCTTGTCTTCCTGAGGTCTGAGAATATTTATAAAGGAATACAAACAAGACACAGTGTTTATTCCCCTATACCAGAATGGTATATGGTTCACCTAGACCTGTAGCTGGCTGTGCAAGACTAGCTAGTCGATAACTTTGTCTATGTTTGATACTGATTAGGAAGAGTCTAGTCAGCTTATCAGAGCTTTAGAAAATGCTTGATTTGTACCAGATCAGGTAAAGTTGCAGAAACCAAACAATTGACTTAGAGATTCTAAATAAGTTCCGTAAATCTGAGGGGTCTATAGAGTCGGGTGATATTCTCTGTGGGTTTGTAACAACAAATGACAGCTTTTACATGATATCTAGTCTTCTGATCCACTGTTATTGTGAAAAATACCAAACAGAGCAGCTTTATATTATAATTTTCGAATTATCCAATTAAGTTTAGCTAGCCTGCCTGCCTCGTCCAAGTTCTTGTGTTTCTTACCCCATCAGATGACCCCACCAGCGATGTCCTCTTACATTCAGATTCCAGCAAATGACATGGGGAATACCATGTTATTATTGCCATTACAAATCATGGGTTAAACTACAATAAGAGGCCCAAGATGTCATAAATCAGAATGATCCTTTAAGCATTTTCTTCTGATTTGAATACACAATGGAATGATGTAACTATCCCAAAAGCAGTTTTCTCTGATTGGCTTTACGACCAACCCCACAATGTTCATGGCCCAGTCATTAGTTCAGGTCATTATGTTCTCAACCTGCACTTGCAACTCATGCAATAGGCTAACGTGGCCACTTATACATCTATCTGCACCTATTAGCTTATATTCCGAATCCCTCCCCAGTTGCGCTGTGGTTGGAAACGAGCGCCTTATAAAAATCCCTGGGCGCGGCACCAAGTGTCAGAGAGATTTAAAATGACTCTTGCTTCTCCTGCTGTGTAAGTGGAGCCCGGTGACCCTCGCTGTCACCTCATGGCAGCGCTATTGCTGTGCAGCCCTGACCTGGTACTAATCAAGCATCTCTAAGTGCAGATTTGAGATCAGCATTACCTCTTAGGTCACCGCGAATGCAGTGGGTTAAAGGGAACTGGCATCCGATCACTGATCAACACCCCTGCCCCGATCTGATTCATAGCCTGCCTATGGCCAACCACAAAGGAAAGGCATGACAACATGTAGCCTGAGTCAAGGCTGGTCTGAACCCAGCTCTGAGATGGCTATAGCATGTACAGTATATCATTTGATTTATTCCCTGCATTTACAAGAGCAGGGCTGACACCAAATGATGTAAGTGTCTGGACTATACAAGAGGAACATACTCCCCTGCTACATTTATGAGGACAATGCAGCATGCCGTGTCAGGAACACAGAGGAAAATATAATGTGGACACACACATACTGTAATGTATATATTTACCCAGCTCCAGAACATACAGTCGGGTTGAGGCACCGACAGTAGGAGGGTAGGGGGAGGGATCCCTCTATCATGAGAACAAACTGCACAAGCCGAGATTTCTCTTTCAATCGAGGACATCGCCGCTGTTTTTACAAGTCAGTAAAAATCTCTGTTCTGGAAACAGAGAGTATACCGATCATAAATCCCGAAGGATTGCTGCTGTGCACGCTGAATGTTTACGTGGGTGTCGGCGGTTGTGTGGTCTGCAGTTTATCAACAGATGAGGGATGGCAAGAAGGATGTGTTCGCTGTAGTCTGCATCGCGGTTTACGGGGAAGTATATGAGAAAACAGCAGGTTGCACAACACACATTATGTGACATGCTGTTATCAAACTCCAGAAGAAGTCAGTAAATGGAAGTTATTAACTTGATAACTGTAAAGAATCTGCAACCAACAGTTTCAGCGTTGCAAATTATCCTTAGGGTGTCCTGGGTGGTCAGAAAAATGTAAACCCACTGCTGTGAAACATCGGTGGGACTTAGAATACACATAAAAACAATAACAAAAATGATAAAATATAGCTCAAAAAATGAATAAATTATAACTTTAAAGGTATCTGGAGTAAAACTAGGATTTTGCAAGGTGCCAAAACTGCAGAATTGGGTGAAAATTCCCCAGTGGGTTTGTCAATTTGAAAATATTGACTATAGCAGCTTTAACCTTTCACGTCTTCGGCCCATTTACAAAGATATCAGGTGCAGCGGCGCCTCTGAAAGAGCTCCCAAGCTCGAGGGTCATTCCTCATCTAATTTCATGTAAAAAAAAATCAGAGCAGATCAAGTGCAATTTTACATTTGATTCCCGCTGGCACCGGCAACCTGAAACTATATGCAGCCGCGGAAATGTAAGGAGGCGTCCACCGGTGTCTGTGCTATGCTGCGTATGTGTCTTATGATGAAGTAGCAATCAAATTGAAATTCATATGTGTGCTCCGTGCCAGCAACAAGGGCGGAACATCGCCCCTGATTACCGACAGGTCTTCTGAACGTGAAATGTCATACTGTCGGCTGCGTGGTATTCAGGTCTGAGAGGAGAGCGAGGAGAGGCGCTGCCATTTGCGGCTGTGTGACTGACACATGCCATTCCTCGCATATGTTCTATATCTGACTGTATCACTGAGTGGGATTCAAACTATATCAGATATAAGACTTGCCAGATTAGTGGGATGGAATAAATGTAATGGTCAGTAAATATCTGTTACCGGAGATTTATGCTTGTAATAATAATGTCTAAGTAAATCACTATAACAACTCTTTATTGTGTAGCTCCTCTCTGTGATACATTTTGTCTTGTCACAACCATAACATGACACCCATATTGTTTATTTATGAATGTTTATGACTGTCCATTTGTCCACAATGTCACTTTTAATCCAAAGTTGACAATGCTTAAGGTGTCTTTGTTATGACAACTTCACATTAACATTAAGTCACAATGACTTGTTTTTACATAATATATGTAACTTGCGACACATTCATGACTTACTACTTACGTAACTAAGATACTTATTTTAACCCATACATGATCTTTTCCTCAACCTTTTCGAGTAGTTTGGGGATTAAACCTAACCAAGTAGTTTAGGGGTTTAAACCTCAACAAGTAGTTTAGGGGCCTAAACCTCACCAAGTAGTTTTTGGGGTCTAAACCTCACCAAGTAGTTTTGGGGCCTAAACCTCACCAAGTAGTTTTTGGGGTCTAAACCTAACCAAGTAGTTTTGGGGTTTAAACCTTACCAAGTAGTTTTAGGGCCTAAACCTAAACACGTAGTTTTGGGGCCTAAACCTAACCAAGTAGTTTTGGGGCTTAAACCTAACCAAGTAGTTTTGGGGCCTAAACCTTATCAAGTAGTTTTGGGGCCTAAACCTAACCAAGTAGTTTGGGGCCTAGACCTAACCAAGTACTTTTAGGGTCTAAACCTAAACAAGTAGTTTTGGTGTTGTAGCCTAAACAAGAAGTTTTAGGTTATTGCTATTTAGTCTTTTAGGTATGAGGATGTGTTGTTCATATATACATTTACATTTATGCAGCTCAGAGCCCTTTGCATTTAGTTATATACATCAAAAAACATTACAATACAATAATACAGGGGAGAGTAAAAGAAATGTAAGTGTAAAGGAATTTACAGAAGTCGCTTGGTGGATACTTCTATAATAAAAGTAGGCTGCCTCTCCATACTTAATTGCTGGTACATTAAATGCTGTATTCTAATGACCCAAGGCCTGAGTATAAAGTGAGAATGCTGTCTGGGGGTCTTGAACCATTCAGACCATTGTAAATCAGTAATAAAAAAAAAATATATAAATGCCAAAAGAGACAGGAGGTGGATGTGTGGCTTTAATAATAAGCTATCCGTGCTCTAAGTATAAGCACGTCCACCTTTCCTCTAAATACCAGATGCACTGTACGTGAAGGAAATCATGAAATGTATCACCTTGGCAGTAGAATAAAAGTTTCCCATGCCATTCACAGCGCCGGAGCTCACGCACACGCACTCTTTGCTTTAAATAGAAAAGAGGTACCGATGGTGTTCAGCAACAGGTACTGGCATGCCAGTGAACCCAGTGACAGTAACACATTGAGCAGATAGCGGTGAAATGGTGTCTGAGCCACCGCCATGCCCCTGTAGGAGAGGCCATGGGAAACTTTCAACCTTTACCAAGGACGTGTGACTTTATCTACACCTGAACGTAGTAGGAAGACTTTATCACTGAACTCTATTATTCAAATGTGTATGTCCTTGTCCTTATTCCTTCTGCAGGTTGGTGGTTCGATGCCTGTGGCCCGTCCAACCTTAACGGCATGTACTTCACCCAAGGACAACACATAGGGAAGTTGAACGGTATCAAGTGGCACTACTTCAAGGGCCCCAGCTACTCGCTACGAGCCACCGTCATGATGATCCGCCCCTTGGACTTCTCCTAGTCCTTTGAACTTGCGAACTTTTTAACTTCCAAACGGCTTTGTAGCACATTAGAGGGACGCTTCGTATTTTATCCTCTTGTCTCATCTCATTTCGCAGGCCGTGGGAGTCACCCAATGAATCTTTTATTCAACCTTGTTGTTCCCCAAGAGAAACTGCTGCTGTGCTGCAACCTATTCTCCCCACAATGAACCGAAAAGCAGCCATGGGGAGGAAGACAGTGCATGGCGTGATCCACCTGAACTGATTTCTGTTCCCAAACAGGAGCTGGACCTTATTTAAGGACAAATGTACGAATGTCTCTCGTGCCTACAATTTGCATGTCAGTTGTCAAACCACAGTTTTCCTGGGGACTTGCGTTGTGACAATATGGAGGACTTGAACTCTTCTGAATGTAAAGCAGCTACACCAGAGCAGCACTGACTCTTGAACTGCGGGACAGAAACTAATCTGGTCGGCTCCAAGGAGACGAATGAGAAACGTGGCTTTTTTTTTGTATTAAAATGTTGCTCACAGAACCCACAAATATTACGATTGTATTATATATTGTGTTTTTAGTATTATTTTTTGTTATCCCAACTGTATACATTATCCAAAGTGAGATGCCTTTTGTACTGTACAGTGTATACTGAATTTCTATCTGCATTATGTATAAAAACACACGCTCAGTTTCAATATGACCTTGCAATGCAAGTGTTTGGTAATAGTTACAGGGGTCACTTATATTTGCTGGCAATTACACACTAGCTGTCCTGACAGAGTGTGATTATATTTAGAGTTCAAGATGTGAGGTTATTGGATTAGATTCTGGACCGAGATACATTTGCTTTTGTAGTTGGCCGAGAAACGACTAATGGCTGCCAAGGTTCAGATTGTGAGTGATCACCTTACCTCTGCTCAGCATGAAAAACAAGGACATTAATGCCGTTGCGTATAATAGGTGATACATAACCATTACAGCTCGGTGCGGCCTGGGGGAAGAAAATGCACATTTGCATACACAAGTAATGCATATTGTAAAAAGAATGCACACAGATAAGTATATTACCGAGTGCAATGATGAAGTAGAACATCGTGATCCTTCCATGTTCACAAATCTGTACAAGTTTATATCAAAGGGACAGTTCACCACAAAATCAAAATAGACAGATTGCTGGTTAACTGTAGTGCTGTTCCAGATGTCTGTCTCCTCTCAGAGATAATGGTTATAATGAGAGCACTTGGATTGTGGAGCTCCAAAACAAAGTAGCGATGTCTCTTTCCAGAAATCATGGCCTATACTCGAGATAATCCACAGACCTTGTGAGCAGTTTCCAGTAGGAACTATTTTCTTTCTACTGAACTACACCCTCCAACCGTATCACCACGCAGCAGGAAGCATGCATCTGTCACTACCTGATGTGAGTGGCTGCCTCATCTGAGAAGCGCATACGTCTTTTTTTGACGGTTAATCTAGAATCTACAGCATCTACACGATGGACAAGAGACTTGTTACAGCGCAAGATGTAACCATTAATGGCTTCCTCCTCTGCAGAGCTGTAACGTTAGCTAGCTTAGTTAGCTAGCTTAGTTAGCTAGCTAGCCTCCAGCCAGATCTTAGATGTGCATGCGTGAGCACGTCTACCATCTTGGACGGCTAGGTACGGCAACACCACTGGGACAAGCTTCATGCGAAACTGCAGTAAAAACACATTTTGTGAAGTTGCTTAATATCATAATTACATTTTTTAATCATCATCTTAGACAGCGATGCCTGGTTTCCTGTCGTAGCTTATCATTTTTTTCAATTCAGTTCTTTCTAGGGGGCTTTGTAGAAAATTGTAAACGATAAAAATCATGTGAACATCGAAAAACATGCTATACTAGCTACTACAGGCAGCCACGCACCGTGATAATCATTGGCAAATATGCAAAAATTGGTTTTACTGCAGTTCTACATGTGGTTTGTGGGCGTCCGTGGCATTCTCAAACGAAGCTACCCTAGCTAACGTTACCGCTCCTCTCAGGAGGACGCCATTAATGCTCACATCTTGTGCTGTCACAAACACGTGCCTGTCATCCATTTGCAGATCCACGGGTCATGATTTCTGGAGGAGACATTGCTGCTGAGTCTTACAAATGTATTTTTTGTTGCTTTGAGCACCACGAGCCAAGTGCCATCAATTTCCATTACGTTCAAGAGAAGCCAGACATCTAAATCTCCAAGACTCAGCTACTCAGGTAAGAGGAAAAATATCTGTTTTTGATTTTGGGTTGAACTGTCCCTTTAGGTTGGTGTCCCACATGCACAAAACTCACAAAGAAGAAGGCTGAAGAGGACATGATTCAACTTCACGACCGGTCCTGTCAGTATTATCAGATTGTAGCCTCTTACATTAAGACAAAGAGCAGATTAGTTACATCCAAAACATTTTTCACAGACATCAACGTGACACGGCCTCAGAATCCAACCCGTTCCTGTTTCTCATCAATGCAGCTTTGGGGTTGGGGGGAGCTGGAGCTGGATATGAAGCATGAAATTAATGATTCCACCAAGTGATCCGTGTGAACAAGTATTTCATAACTTCCAGCTTACAACAACAGAATCTGCTGCGGAGTATTTACTAAAGGTACATGTGGCGAGGAGATAGAGTGTATCTGGAACTTGTAAAACTGCAATTGACATGTTTATTAGCATACTAAAGTTGTACAATATAATACCGTGTGTGTGTGCGCGGAGCAGCCTTTCCTCGAGGAAAAGCTCCTCTTTCTCTGTTTTCACTCTGCCCAGAAGTACGACGATGTTTTGAAGTTGAGCGCGAGACGTGAAAAGTTAGGATAATAACCCTGCAGAAATGTGCCTTTGATAACTCTGCTTTTACCTCATTAAATTCCAGATTTGCAGATTTTTATTTAAACATCTTTTTTGTAACATGTGGTCAGTGTTGTGTTCGCTAGATTAAATAAAAAAAAAAAACGAGGCATGTGATGCACTAATGTTTTCAATCTGCGTTTAGGCTGGGCTTTTTTGTGCCAGAATTGATGTGGTGATAGACGCAGGTTTAAGGCCGGGCTCCTTAAAGTTTGGCCCTCGTTACATCTTTTGTTTTTTTAAGCGGACTTGCTTTAACTTCAGAAAAAGCTTCCTTTCTTGATAATATCTCCGGGATCAGTTCAAATCTTCCGATACAAATGATAGACTGTATGTTATGCTGAGGGAAGCTTACTGCGCAGAAAGACATGAGATAAATCCCGCAGATAGACACACGGGCTTTCTTCCGCCTCATTCATTGCCCAAACCAGATGGTGCAAACATAAAAGCCCGGGCTGTGGAGTGGCCATTGTCTCGAGTGGTGACTCGCTCGCTCGCTCGCAAGTGGCAGTGACAGATTGCCAGAGTGTCAAACGATGCTGTCGGGACTTATAGTGTCTCCTCATAGTTGACATTCCTGGGCCTAATCAAAGGTTAAACAAATTACCGCCGCCCGCAAACCGCTGCGTGTCCTTCAGCGCCTGCACTGACCCGACACCCTGACTGGAATGCGGCCTATAGAGAGTCTGGAGGCAGTGGAGTGTGAAGAGAGTCCGCACAAGCTGGCAAACACCTATGTGGGTCTTAAGCGTCGTCCTTTTGTTGGTGTGAGGACAGGAACCACTTCTGAACCGAGGGTAGTTTAGTCTCCGGCGGACGCTCGGGATGTTTCACGTGTCATCTCCGCATACGCACGTATGCACACCAGCTCCTTACGTCTCCGGCAAAAGGACGAAAATGGATCCTTTCCATTTTTCCTTTTCGTTAACTGAGGGGGAGCTGAGGTCTGGAGAGGCGATGGGACTCCCCCAGACAGTCAGTGTTGGACACCGACCAAATCAGATATTAGAGTACAGTACCCGCAGTATGAACGGCCAGGACCAGCGAACTCCCCAGAGAGACCACCTGCACACATGGAAATGAATGGAAACATTGAGGAAACACCGAGGAAGGAAGTGAAAGTAAAAATAGAACATCTGTCTTCAGTCCCTCACGCACCTCATATCAGATTTGATTATACAATGCCATTAGAATGTGCGCTTAATTCCAGCATTATTAATCCAGTATGAACAAATCTGCACCACCACAAACCATTACAACTATTATATTACATGTTGAATTACTGGCATTACAAGGTAAGCAAAGAAGGAGACAGAGTTCGGACTCTCACGATTAAAAGCAATCATCCATCTATTTCAATCAGTAGAGACTTGTAAACAAAAAAAGTATTTTGTGTCGAATACAGATGAGAAATGTGAACAGTCTTTGGCAGTTCATCGTATTTAAAGGAGTTATTTAAGCCATATTACAGGATCAAATTTTGACTTATGGGCCAACGAGGACTGGTAGAAAAAGAATCCACCAGCTAAAAATATCTTTTGGCAGCTAAAATGCATATTGATGTCTACTTTAGTATTGGTTCATTAAAAACATATTTCCTTATTATTTTATTTACAAGCAAATGGTTTCCTAAGACCGCTGATTACAATTTGATACGGTTTTTCTTTTTGGGGGGATTGGAAAATCTGCCAATGTAAAAAATGAATATTTAAAACAATGTAATGACAGAATACAAAGAAAAATAAGACGAAATGTTGAGTTTCTTGTGTTCAACAACCCTCCTGGCTTCCTGGTTCATAGATTTCTGAGTTTCTGAAGTGCACCTGAATGCAGCATTAAGTCTCAATTTGACACTTTCACCCCTGACTTTAGAAGTGCCTCCATTAAAGACTTTTAAAGGGCCCACTGCTGTCTTGAACTTTCATTGGAAGTACGTTTAACTTGCTGCATGGCCTTCATGTTGAGAGGCGATCACCAAGACCGCCAACTAAGGAAATCATCTGTATCGAACCACTGATAGCATTTTAAAAAGCTGCCACGACAGAGAGCATGTTGCTTAAAGGGCCTATGGAGAAGTCACCCTGAAATCATTACAGTATGCTGACATCAGTGCGAGTTTTTCACCGCAGTATACATTAAAGTCTCCTAAACGCTCTGTGTGGTCCCTGCAGAGGGTTAAGATTCGGTGATGTGCGCCGAATAAATCACAGTTTTCTTCATATGTGCAGAGCTTTCTATCAAACTGACACAAAATCCAGCTCCGACGCAGAGTCCCAAAGAGATCCGATCTCTGATTTCTCAAGACCACCAAAGGCCAACTTTTATCAGCCCGTTTCATCACTTTTATTACGAGAATAGTCGGCGTTTGCAGATATTGGTTATCAGAGTAAGCGATATTCCGTCCAAATGCCGGGGAGAAAAAACCCTTCAGATTGTTATGTTAGTAATTATAAAGTAATTCGGGGTTGTGTACCGCTGGTTTTGAGTAGAAAGTCCTGTGGTGTAGGAAAATAAATGGGGTAGAATGAGAATGTAAACGTGAGTGGAGGTGAGGGACTCCCTCATCTAGAAACACGGAGACGGAGCTTGATATGATTGATGGTCTGTGGGAGTGAGAGTGACACTCGGTGTACACAGAGGGTGTGAAGCGCAGAAAGGCTGCAGGCCCCGGCAAGAGCCGCTCAAACTGATAATAGCATAAAGGCTTCTTAGTCGGATGGAAGGAGCTTAAAAGCAGCAGCCTGAAATTTCGAATGTTTCAGGTTTGAATCGGGCAAACTGGATCCGAAAGAGGCTTTTTAATCATGTTCGGACATCCTGGGAAGCTCAGGCTAAGGAGCATTTGCTTGTTTGTTTAATTCCCAAAATTAAGTGTTATTTCATTTGTCTATTCCTGTGAGCTGCTGGAAGCGTAGCAAAGAAAACACGGGAAACCGGCATCGAGGTCAGAAGAGTAGTACGCTGGATAAAGAAGCAGTGGAGGAACGAATGCGCCCCGGTTCCTAATTTGGGCTTCGCGATTTCGGAGCTCAGTGTCGGTAACATTATAAAAGTTGATGTAACGAGTGAGAAGTGTGTGGCCAATTATTGCTCCAGAGGCTGCGGCGGTCAGAGGTAATGATGTGTGATCGCTGACTGAGGAGATTCGAGCCAAAGGCAACATGTTTTCATAAGATCTCTGGTAACGCGAGCATGTCTCAAAACAAATAGCCCATATGTTTTACTAACACGTTCAATATCGCTGAAACACAGAGGACGACTGCAAATGAAAGTCTTCCTATCAGAGACCTGGAACATGCTTTCTGTTTTCTGTTCTTAGTGTTTTATCTGCCCTTTTTTTGCTTTGTACGCTCTTGGAGTTGTGAAAAGTGTCTCTAAAATATAACAAAATCACAAAATCTCTTGAAATAAAGAACAGAACATCAACATCGAAAGAGAAACAAAGGAACTGACTATTCCGACACACTTGTCTTGAAACACCTTTAGAAAGCAAATTCATGTTCATATTCATTTGATCAACAGGGGACGATTTAGCTTTTTCCAGAAGACCCTTTTAATTCCACACAGCCTCATTACTGAACGAATCAATCGGTTGATTGCCGAGGACTCCCTAAACAACGTGAAGGTCGCAGCGCATCAGTGAAATTAGTTCTGGACTTTCTAAGAATGCTTGCAGTTCTGGCCGGGCTCAGGCGCTAAAGCCCACGGCACACCAATCAAACATTCTCCAACAACAGGAAACATTGTAATGTTGGCAGTTCCCTCAGAATGTCTCTCTGAACTAACTGCCCGTTGCACTCTGATCAAGTCCAAAGAAAACAGCTGACCAAACTTAACAGATGACTTCAAAATGTCTCGAACGTGGAGAGCGGGGAGGATGTATATCGTAATTTAGATGCACTCCTGTACGATTATGTTTAAAAGTGGCAAGAAGTCTTCAAACACAGCAAATATCTGAAAAATCGTGAGAAAATGTGAGGTTGGGAGTGGTTATTAACGCTCACGGTGACTGATGGTCACTTTGAAGGTTTTGGCAACAAGTGAGTACCAGTAAGACTCGCTTAATCAACCAATCCATCATTTTTTCCTGAACCTAACCAAGTAGTTTTGTATGGAAACACCCCTCTAGGGTCCCATAAAAAAAAACCTGGATGAGTAAATAGGTGCGGCAAGGTTTTGTAATCCATTATGCTTGCTTCCCTACGGAGCATTCTAATGGCGACCGCATCTTCCAAAGTTTTCACTTGAGTTAAATCTGTGTTACCGTGTGGATGTAGTCATCGAGGTCCATGCAAGGCAGGTCCATTCGTTGAAGAACAGAAGAGGGCAAAATCCATGCGCACGGATTGTGAATCCGTAGCCACGGTTTACAAATATGTTCCCACGGATTCCGCATCCAATTTTTTTTTTCTACCATGTGACCCTAGAGGATCACCGCAGATGAGGACTGCTGTGATCATTTCGCAATGTTAAACATGCGTCTAAAAGAGCAGTTACCGGATATAACTCCAGTTCTATGAGTGGTGACCAAGATAGCTGTGATAAATCTTAGATGTGTTTTGAATCACAACACCAGCAGGTTCTCAGATCACAGGGAACAACCCACGTCAGAAAAATTCCTGATGGGCCAGCGAACATACACAGCCAATGTGTCCTTCATTTACAGAGGGCACCCATGAGTCACCAAAGCTTGATTACTTATTTAACATGCAAAAACTGAAATGTGAACACTGTAGGCATAACACAGAGACTGAAGGATGCTAAAAGACAACACAGGCCCTGCTGCCATCTGGCAAAGGATAAGTTAGTATCTGCTGCCGTACCACCAGACTACCGAGCAGCTTCACTCCTCAAGGCTGTGAAACTCCTCAATTCATCATCAACGCTCCATTTTATAAGATAAATGTAGCACAAAGGACTACGGTATGTTATCATCTTAGCATGTTAGCAGGAGAACTGAGGTCCAGCCTCGCATGGCTGTAGATGCTTCATGTTATTTAAGGCCATTAGCGGTTATCAGTGACGCAGAAAAAAACCTCTCCAACATAAAACAGCCTCTCTTAAAGCCTCTACAACTGTAAACACTTGCCACAGCAAAGAGCTCCTGTTTTATCTTTTATCATATTCCTTCCTCTTCATCATGTGAAACATCGGCATGAAACCTGTCACATGAATCCAGACCAGGGACCAGCGCTTCTTCCCTTCGGCCTGTAATGAGTCGTCTGGCTCCAGCAGCGCTCTCCGTCATCCTGTCGGTTCCTCTGCAGGGGACGATCGAAGCTTCCTCCGGCCGGGCCCTCGCTGACCCCTGTATTGAGCTCACTTTAATTTACTGTCTTTCCCATCTTTATTCATCGGGGCCCAGTGGTACAGCCAAACAATAACATACAGCCTCTTCGGAAGGAAGTATTAGTGGATTACATCGTGGTTTACGTTTCCGGGGCCAGGATAGATTTGTGCGGCTGGATTCTTTGTCGAGGTCACCATTCCATTGTGGACGAAACACAAACCTCTCATCTGCTGGATCAAATCTGTTGTTTTGTGTATTTATTTCCGATAATTTGTCATGAGCCATATGTTTGACATGTGCAGATGATGTTGTTGATTCGTCTGGAAATGAAGACACATTCAGTCATCAAGTGGAAAAACATCCTCTGACTCTGGTTACAGCCGTTTCATCTGGTTATTTTAACTGGTCCCCGCAAATAAACTCCGACTTAATTCAAGCTACCGCCGCAATCAAGATGATAGCAACGAGCATCTCTTTTAACAACAGGATTCCAATTATGTGCAAGGACACCCCAAAGCATAACACAAACCAGCATCACGTAGAGGTCAGCGCAGCGGCGAGAGATCCTCGGATGCATTCCTGACCAATTAATGCACTGCAACAAGGACGGCCAAAGAAAACAATCCGAGAGCAAGCAGTGGAAGGTAAACAAAGCAGCAGCGGCAACAGATGTTGATGAGCATCAGGAAGCACAGGTGCATTCTCTCCAGAGACGGACCCCCTCTGCCTGGAGTGGGGTCTATCGACCACCCGGTCTATTTTGCCCAAATCATCGGAGTGGGCTTTTCCCCACCTGCAGCTTCTTTTTGGATGCGGAATGAAAAACATCTGAAGACGTTCTCTTCATCGTTCCAGATGGTTAACAGCATGGACATAAGCATCGTTGTTTTATTTTTGCATCCACGGGTTCAGTAATGTGCTTTTTGGTATTTTTGTGCAAATTGTTTCCTCTTTTCTGTGTGAATCTGTGTAGAAGAAGCATCTCAGAGCTTCACAGAGAGATTTACATGTTCATATACCCGGGGGTATCTGAGTGAAAACATTGAGTAGAGAGCTGAAGAGACCTGTTGACGGAGTGCTGCAGTGCTTCAACAATGACACAATAGCAGCCTCTGCTGGTGAACCGTCACCCTCACATTAAATATTTAGTTTATAAAACAGACTTTTTACCTTTTATTGGCCCAATCTGTCAAACTGAACCTCTATTTAATACTGTATGTGAGTGATAACTGAGAAATCAACTCTATTTTCTCATTATACTTAAACAAATACTCATTATTATTGTGTGAACGAGGGAGGCAACTAAATATTTTTAAAAAAGAAACTGATTTTGTGATGTATGAGAATGTTTGTTGTTTGTGTTTTACCTTTGTACCTTTGACAACAATATTATATTTTCTTCCATGTGTCTTCATGCCAAACCTGAAACTGTAATGAGCCTGTTTGTCCTGGTGGTGGAGCACCGACCCTCCTCTCAGACCAGCGTGTGAGCCTGCACACATCATCACTCTGACTTGGTTTGAGAAGACGTCTCGATGAGTCACTTCCACTCTCCATGACAGACTGCCAACAGCTGCAACTTCATGTCTGTGTGCATGTGTGTGTGTGCCAAGTTCTATTTATAAATAACCCGCCCCTGCAAAAACCAACACACATAAATCTACCACATCATGTATCTTCATATAAAGCGCAGCTCTTAAAACAGCACTAAACGCCGCTGTCGAGGCACAGATCGGCAAATCATTAAGCGCTGATGTTATTTGTGTTAATGTCAGGATCCCTTAATGTGTGGGTGATTTGTGATCTCACTACCAGCTGCACTGCAAGACTAAACCGCCTCATGCGTAAGCAGGAGATCCTTGTCTCCCCCAGGTATCACATTCTTTCCTGGTCAGAAGTTCCCTGTTTCCTTTCACACCTCCGATTAAGTGTCTCCTTGCATGTGTGATACTCTCTGGTGAAGCTTCGGCTGCATCCCCTCGAGGATCAGTATGAAGTGACAGCAGCTAATACACTGAACTACACAGGTTTTGTCAGTGTAAAGGGATAAATGTTGGACCTTTAAGTACTGTGTGTGTCAGAGAAATAAAAATGAGGTTGTCTTACTTTGTTTTCTCTGCAAATGGACGTCATATAATTTACTACTTCCCTTCTCCCTTTGAAAATGTTGCAGTATTTACTGTCAAACCTGACATCAGGAACGTCTTAAAAGTAAATTTACTCAAGCACTGTCCTGAAGTACAGCCATAGGGACAACTATATTTATTAGTTTCAACATATAAAAGCATATGATCAACCTGTAAAATATGATGCAGTGATGTAGATTTGCTTCCTCCATCAGCAAGTTTCTTTCTCTTTTACAGTGTAGAGTTTCCACAGTTAGCCCAGTTGTTCCACTGTTACCTGGAGATAGTGACCGGAGAAAACTACACCTCTTTCTGTTTTGGCTGCGCAATTTCATCCTTAATTTTTGGATGACAAATGATTAGCATAATGAAAGTGAGGTTCATAGAAAAATAATACATGGCAGGTGTCATTTTCCTCAGCCATTACCACGTGCAATCAGTATTTACTTCAGAATGATAAGCCAAAGCAAAAAGTTGTCTGTTGCCAGTTGAAGTGAAAGATTTAAGTATCCACCATTGTTTTATGTTTATTGTTGTTGTGGTATTGCCAATTTTATTTCTGAAGCCAGGCTATGTAAATGTTAATGGTAGCCACTTTGGTAACAACTCAATACCAGGTTCAAATGTAGCTTTACTAGCTTTAGCTTAAGATCATTACTTTATCTCCCAGCGTACAAAGTCCTCTTTACTTCTGTTAAACGTGTAGGTGTCTTTATAAAGTCTAGAAAAACAACTGAGCTGACTCAATGTCAGTACATTTCCCTTGATTACTAAGAGGTTGTCTAATAAAGACATATTTGCATTGTTCTTCAGAGATTTTCTGTATCTTTTAATGGGGGATACTGAGCAGTGGTAAGTCTTCGATGGTATTCGTGTCAGTGCACTTGCTGATTAAGCTCAGCGCCCCCTGGTCTACTGCCCTGTTTACCTCTGGTTACATGCTCCACAATCTGTGATGAAATATGAGTCCATTGGGGTGACCAGTGTCAGGGAAAGACGATCAGGTTGGTAGCCTGGGATGACTCGAATACTTTCCACGGTCATGTTAAGGGTTGCTCTCCCCATTTTAGAGCTGTAGCTGCAGGCGTGTTGGTAGGGAGCAACGGAGGGAGAGAAAGTTCCGGAAAACAAAGATTTGAGCGGAGAGAAGATTAATATGATCAAGCTAATCTGACAGCTGTTAAGGAAGATCACTTAGCGGGATTAATTGTGCCTGAATTGACACAATAATACTCATAATTATGTCTGACAAACAGGCCGGACAAGCTCCCCAACGGAAACCATCCACCAACAAGAACATTAAGAAGCTCCGCACTATCAGCATGGTGTGTGGCCTGGCGAGCAGCTGGCAGAAGTGGGTGGTGGATAATGAGAAGAAGCAGGCCAGTGAACCCAGCGGCTGGGCTCCATCTACACTGGGAGGACCAACAGAGGAACCTTTAAAGAAGTGGGTCCCAAAGAAGCCTCCTCCTGCTCAGACCAAGCCAACAGAAGCCTCCCAAAGTCCCGTCATCAACTCTGGAGAGGCTAAAAAGATCTTAACTCCTCACAAGGAGACCCACGATGCATCCAAGACGGAGGAGCTTAAGACCTCAGCCGAGCCACCGGTTGAATCTCACATCAAGGTGAAGCAAGTGGTGAGGACGGTGACCAGCGGGGTTCAGGAGAAGGGTGCTGGTGTTGGGCTCCTGACCGAGAAGATCAAGAGGGAGTCGTTACCATCAGATGAGGAGATTGACCGGCTTCTGAAGAAGAAAAGCTCGCCTACACGCCGAAGGAAGTGCTCCAACATGGTGTCATCTCTGACCAAAAGCTGGAAGCAGGTGGAGAAGGAGCAGAAGCTTGGAAAAGAGGGATTAGGAACAGGAGAGGGACGCACCTGTGGTGGTGATAAAGATGACAGTGGACACCCCGAGGCAAAGAAGGAGGGATTGGACATAGAGGATGCTCGAACACACAGGAAAGGCTCCTTGAAAGAAACAGAACAAGAAGAGTCGGATGAAGACTCTGTGTCATCGGTGAAGATTAAAAGACCCACCGTGCCAATGTGAGTACAAGTCCAGTAAAGAGAGGAAGTTGTTTTTTAAATAAATCGGACAGATGTAACAGTGTCTTTACTTCCTCAATCTGATATTCCTTTTTGAAGCAGGATATTGAGGTGAGACATTTAACAGTTGAGGATCGATCTTAAGCGTAAACCAATGTTGGTTGGGGAGCTAAAAGTAGCTTTGACAAAATGCAGAAAGCCAGGATTGGTTGAGTATCTGTACTGACGTTATATGAGTTCAACATAATGAGCAACATAGTGAGCTCTGAGTTTCAGAGTTGTTAGGGCCAATTGTGGGTTGTTGACCCAACCGGCCGTCATGTGGGTTGCTAGGGCTAGGTGAGCCCAGGTGTGAATGGTTGTTAAGCTGTCTGGGGAGGGAACTCAGTACTGCACTGTGGGTGGGTGATAGGTAGTGTCGGAGGCCACCTCTTCTGTTCAAAGACGGTCATTCCAGTTTGACATAGATGGATTTATCTGATTCTCTGAAACTCAGAGTTCAGGCGTTTCCTTAATAACTCTGTTAGGACACTCCCAGTTTAAAAGCCTGAAACTCCTTTCCAGTTAGTTAGAAATAAAGAAGCCTCTTGGATGTGAGGTGAAACGTCGCCAAGAAACTGAAACACATCCAGTTGCCTATGATACAGCATTTAGGATTTGATAAGTATTGTCAGGATAGTAGGAAAAAGACTTTGCACCACTCTGAAATATGAAACATGATGTCACAATGATGTTCTGCTACCAGCTGTTCATAGAGCCTGACAAGCTTTTGCAATATCCTCATTAAATAGCCATAAACACATAGTAACAGTGAGCTGTTTTACCTTATAAGATCCCTTTTTTCTTTCTTTCTCACCAGGCAACCTTTTTATATCTATTCAGATTTCTTTAACAGGGAGGTTTCTTGGGATAATGAGCGTTTTTCACCAATTACTTTTACTTCCATGTTTTCACGTTGATCACAAGTTCTCAGTCATGCTGCCAAGCATCTCATGACCACTTAACTCATTAATCCATCTATTAGGTCTGCATTTACCCTTAAGACCAACAAAAACAGCGACAACTGCCTACTGCTGCATATTTATAACTCCCCTTTCCCCTTGCAGGATCAAAACAGTGTATTTTTTATTTATTTGTAACATGATCTTACATCCCTCCCAGTTACAAAAAGGAAGCTGAGGACGCCAACAAGATCAACGCTCTCTCCAAGAAATACAGCGCTGTGGGAAACCTCAAGAGCCGCTGGCAGAACTGGGCCTCAGAGCACACCGTAAACCAGAAACTAAACCCCTTCAGTGAGTATTTCGACTATGACTACTCCATGTCCCTCCGCCTCCAGAAGGGCCAAGAGGGTTACGGACGCCCCAAGGAGGGCACCCAAACGGCGGAGAGAGCCAAACGCGCCGAGCAACACATCCACCGCGAGATAGCCGACATGTGTTACGTGATCAGGACCATGGCGGATCCGGACCCAGACGGAAAGACCCGCATCACGTTCGGAGAGCTGTTCGACAGATACGTCCGGATCTCTGACAAGGTGGTGGGGATTCTGATGAGAGCCAGGAAACACGGGAAGGTGGCGTTCGAAGGGGAGATGCTGTGGCAGGGCCAGGACGATGGAGTGATCATTACTCTGCTGGTGTGATGTTAACACCTGGGTCAGAGTTGTACTGGAAATCCTCTTACAGCTTACAGCCGATCTTGGGAGATAACCTCAGTCTTTATCAAGCAGGGCTAAGAAGAGGATTTAAAATCCGATTTGACCCGGGTCTAATCACTGGACACTTGCAGAACAATATCAAAGGAATATGGAGACTACAAAGCTTCACGGATGAGTCGGTGTGGATTATCCAAGGAGTGGATTGCTGCTATTTCTGTAGATACTTGAAGACTCTTTCTGTCAGTGTTGTGGGTATTGAGTTGTAGCTGTCATGCACATGTTTTGAGAAATCTCCAAAGACTTTAAAGTTTTAATCCAGGAGCTAGGGGGAGATAGCGTTCTTGGCTTTCGGCTGCTTAAGTTTCCATTCGGAGTTGCCTGCAGATTCTCATATGTGTCTCTCTTGCACTTTCTTTGCGGCTTATATTAATGAGATACTTGATTACGTGTTAATGTACCAAATAACCAGCAGCTTTGCAGTATAACGCAGCGCAGTAACTCAAACACAGATAGGGTTTCATTGCCTGAAGAGCTGCAGCTCAGCATTCATTATACAGTACCAGGCACAATGCAGAGGAACAGAGCAGACCACAGCACTTTTAAGTCTCATGGCCCGTTAGACTGAGCCTGTTATGATTAATGTAAAGAGTGACTGTGACTGTCTGGGGGGAAAGGAAAAACTTTCCTTTTCACATCCAGTTATTGAATGTTTGTCGGAGTTTGTAGAGCCACATAGAAGCAGTGTTTGGATATTTTCAGTGTTTGAGAAATTAGGCAATCGGCAAAAAACGTTGTGTTGTGTTTATGTTGCAACAACACTGTGGTCTGGTTAGGTTTAGCCCCCAAAATCACTTGGTTAGGGTTCGGAAAAGATCATGTTTTGCCTCAGTATACTGTACCTGTTTTGGTTGGCACAAACATGGCTGTAAAAGTCCATTTTTTATTATTAAAAAAGATCCGTTTTTTTGTCAACCGGGCTGAAATTTAAGATGCTTTTGTAACCATATCAGGTATTCTGAATATGACACAACGATAGTCAGTCTGAACATCTAAGACCTCGTTATGCCCTCTTTTCAACTGGCTAAAATGCGGTTACAACATCAACGTGTGACTAAACACAAATTTGTGTAATCATTTTAATAATAAGTCCATTTTTCGGTTGAAAGAGAAACAATACAGATTATTTTTCAGGTATTTCCCCAAAGTCATATTGCATTGGAAGGCGAAATGTAGTGTAATAGATATTGTTATAAATAGGCTGTGTACTGCCAGCAAGAAGGCTCCATTTTCTTTATAGCAATGCAAAATAGACACTGGGCTCATACTCAGAGCATAGCAGCTTTAAGTACTCAGAAACTGGGACTTGTTGAGCGAAGGGCACCAGCTCAAGAGATAAATCATGCTGCTGAAAGGTACGTGGCTGTTGGGGTGGAACAGGTGAAGTGCCTGTCCTCCAGCTGATAGGTTAACAAACCGCTTCTTGACCCCTGCAGTGAAGTATTATTGCAGGATTTGCCACGAAGGCGCCTTTTATCCTCTCGTCATTTTTCAAATCACTCAGCTGAAGCCAGTGTTTGATCGCCTTTTCATCGTGACCGCAGACGTTTTTTGGATCATCAAAAATGGTATTGCATTGTTTTTTTAGTCTCTCGTTTTATGTGCATGCTATCCAGTACACATCAGATCAGAATAAGCAATTATGTGGAGCACCATGCCGTCTAATGTCTGCTTGATTGCAGTTTTATTTGATTATCACACACAGCTGGTTCAAAATACATGTGAGGAATTTCCCCTTCAGCTGGTTTACGGAAAGAGTCCTCACAACTTAATGAGTTGAGTCGAGCGTTAAGACAAGGTATGCACAAAAAAATCCCATGAAGTGGTAACGTCACACATTTTCAGCATGTCGAGTTGTCAGTTCCTGCAAGACTTCTTAGCACAATCTGGTCATGCAAGAACTGATAATACATTTGCTTCCTTATGCAGAAAGCTCTCATCTCAGTTTCTGCTGTTGAGTCCGAGGAATGGGACACCTGTGATCCTCCCTATGACCACACAACAAAGACCAGTTTAAGAAGTTCTTTAGGAGGAAGTTGGCACAAGGTAGCACTGGTTGTGTTTGTCTATATTTATTAGAAAAAACTTAAACACACTGGTTTATCGCAACTAGAGTAATAATAAAAATCAACAGACACAGAATAGCATGACATTGGCCAGAAAATGAACATTTTTAAAAGGGTTACACGCCATTAATCGCTCAAGGCAGCTAGATTCCCAAGGTCGTGAGATCACGTCCGAACCACAGTGGAACCAGTAGTTCCTCATAGGGTCAGTCATGTACATATTTTTGGTCCAAAAACCAAAATGGCATAAAGGGGAACGTTGACATGCCACAGCGTCATGTACAAACATGACAGTGAAGGCGAACTGGTTCAGTCACATGTTAAACTGTTCACAGATGATGAAGATGAAACATACCTGACATACCATCGACACCATCCGCCATCATTAACCGTCAGCTGCTTCTTGACTGACGGGAAGGAGAAATAACTAGTTAGGGAACGCAAATAGGCAGAACCCACAGTATAAATTGACTGGATGCCGCAGGTCGACTTCAGTAGACTTCTGATGCTTCAGCAACTCAGATGCACTCCTGAACTGTAAGTATAATTTCACTGTTTCTTCCGATTCGATTGGCTTCCAGTTGACTTCTACAGTATCTATCCTGGATATTAAGATATTTTTTTTGATTGTTTTACAGTCTCTGTCTCAACCATTGAAGGTTTCTTCTGATCACAGGGAAAACAACAAATCAGACAGGTGAGAGTGAATTAGTATTTGTCCAACAGTCCATGATAATTATCAAAAATTAGATGCTGTGTATAGAAACTGTTCTCTCTTTTTTTTTCACAGAATGCTTTATGCTGCAGTCTTTGCTCTTCTTGCAACCACCGCTTTAGCTGCCCGTAAGTGTACATGTCCTGTATTCTCTACGATGAGACAAATGTGTGTTCAAGAGATGTACCGACAATTTTAAAGCACCCTATCTTATGCAGACGCTAATGCACGTTTTGTTTTTGTAACTTTCGGTAGAGGAAAGTTAACTTAAAACATCTATTCAAGTGTTGTACTTAAAAGCACCCCATGCAGGATTTGTCGATAACTGTAAACTTTTCGCCATTTAAAGGTCCCCTTTGTAAGAAAGTTTTTAGAGAAAGAAATAGTGTATTTGACTCAAAACTCAACCAAAGCCGACCTTTAAATGTGAGGTGAGTGATTCTCGAGATTCTCGAGATTCTTGTTTTGTCTTGTTGACTGGCGTTCCAAAGTCGATGACTAAACGGTGTCGTTCGGCCACCATGAACCAAAATTGGCAAGCCACTAACAGAAAGCATCGCTGCGTGACAACCGAGGGATAAGACTCAACAATCAACTGTGTTTCTCCAGTCACACCCAAAAATGCCCTGAACGCAACAAAATACTAAGGAACAGAAAAATACGGGAAGAGGGCAGGTTTCTGCAGATAAAGACATTGTACTGTACTGTTCTTACACTTTCCACTGAATTTTAGAAGTTAATGTTGTATTTTTTACTCACCTACATTTTTCTTTATAGCTTTTGCAGATTTGCATTTATTTATAAATGTGAACAAACAGTTTCACTTGAGCTACTCGAGTAGTTCGATAGGTCTCCCAGGATTGAACTGAAACCCTACAGCCAATCAGAATCAAGGATTTACCCAGACTATGGTACAAGATGTATTATGGTGGACTGAGCCACCTAGACCAGCTATAATTTAATTGATGTTTTAATTGATATAGAATGTATCATTCTGAACAGGGTTTATGAGTTCTTTTGGTACTTTAAGTACGCTGTGTGTTTGACATGTAAATGAGACATGAAATGCAGTACTGTCATTTGTTACAGAGTATTTTTACACTTTGGCATTGCTCAGTAGGCTTCTACTTCTTCCACCACTGCTAATTTATCATTTTGAGGATGTATGTATGTAATATGAGCTCATCACACTCTTCTCCTTTATGCAATGTTTACTGTTTATGTTTAAATACAGCTGCATGTTGCTGAAGACTGCACGAAAAGTTCATAAATGTTTGTTTCTCTCTTGCTTCCAGCTCAGCTTCAGTACTCCTTCTCCCCACCGGTGGGATCAGGAAGCGGCGCTCCGTACAGTCTCACCGGACAGGGCAGGATCACAGCCATCCGAGTGTGGGAGAACAGCGGCAACCTCGTCTACGGGTAACATATTAGTTCATCACACGCATATTGGATTGATCTGGATAATGCAACGCATCTTCTAGAAATCATATTTATATACAAGTAATTTGCAACAGCAGATTTATTACATCTTCTTACATAATGAGGGGAATCTGGCAAGTTTTAAAATGTTGATACTGAATCAGTAAAATTATAACTGACGATGGACTTTTCTCTATAATTCCGCTTCAAACGTAAAACTTGATTTCTTGTGTTCTTGTATGTTTAGGCACTGACAGCAATTTATTCAGGTTCGGGACAGATCAGGGTCGGGTTTAGTACAGAAAAGAACACAGTGACTTAAGACGCAATGTGTTAAATATAAAAATGTTCTATGAAAAGTATCGGTCGTTTCCTTTTACAGCTCAGCAGTGAAGGTTTCAGCAAACGTTAGTCAAAACGGGAGTAAAAAGTGGATTTGTTGGGGACTATTTCTCGTTGCAGATGAATATGTCTGAGTGAGAATGTACGGCACCAGGATCATATTGATTTGTTCAATTTATTTCTCTGAGTGCCTTTTAGTTTCTTTAAACATTAACGTAAATATGTCAGAATTAGCCAAAATGTCAGTTTTCATCTGTATTCACTGGCCAGATGTGCAGTTAACAACCTAAAGTCAGCCTATAATCAATAAAAACATTAATCAGCAGTAACAAAGCAGAACTAATAACATCACATTCATAGTCTAGAGCTTTTCAAACAATACTTTGAAGGATCAATTTGTTGATGGTTTTGTTTTTTTCACGAGATTTATTATTAAAAATGAAAATATAGGATGGCACCACACTTCATGTTTAAACAGTGGCTGCTAAACAAACACCATATTTTACACCATGAGATTCACGAAACACAAACACAGTGGTAAAAGTGAAAAAAAAAACAATCTTTGTACATCACATTTGTCTTTCTTCCCTTCCTTTCCTCAGCATCCAGTTCCGCTATGGCTTCATCTGGTCCTCGGCCATTGGTCACAAAACTGGTGTCCCCAAGATGATGGAGCTCTTTGATGGTGAAGCCATCATCCAAGTCTCTGGGAAGTATAGCCATTACGTGCAGTCGGTGGTGTTCACGACTAACAGGGGCCGCTCGCTGTACGCAGGCCAACCGTCAGGCACCTCCTTCAACATGTACCCCACCAGCCCCGACGCTGAGCTGTGCTTCATCAGCGGCCGGTACCACGGAGCCCTCACCTCCATCGGAGCACACTGGGCCGTCGTCGATACATCCAACAGCACTCAGGCCTGAGTCCAGTTGTGCTCTTTGTTAATTTCTTAACATTTTATGTCACAAAATTGAACCTTCTCCTGCTGAGCTTCAATGCATTTTGCTGAAAACATCTTGTTTGTCAAAGTGTCTGTCTTTGTTTGATTTTCATGCACAGTATGTGTGAGCATAGGATTACAGAAGAAAAGGCTTTCAGAAACACGTGTACTGTAACTTTCATCTGATTCGGTTTCATTTCTTCATTTCACCTTTACATTTTCACACATGTCGATCTTGTCCTTGTTTGAAATATGTAAGAGGTTAGATGTTCAATAAAAATGCATGTCTTGCCAAACACAAATGCTCACATCATCATGTTCACTGTAAAAAAAATTAAAAAATATATAATTTGACGGCTTTTTTCCTGTTCGTTTTACAGATTTACACTGTATTTTTGAAATACACAGCAATGCCCATACAATTACACAAAAAGACTGTAAATTTACATGTCAAATGTAAAATAAAATCTGTAACACATTAAAATACTTTCGCAAAAGTTTTTTTATAAAAATGTTACATTCAAGTTTAATACTACAATTAGATTTAAAGGTGCACTATCAAGTATTGGAAAGACTTTTAAAGAGGTCATAACAATACAAATTCAGAAATATTCATTTGATATGTTTCTGTAACTGAATAAACAAGATGTCCTCAGAAGGTAATTAGGTCCCCAGAACGCTGTGTGAAGCGTGACGGCTGACAACGTAAATAACAAAATCTAAAAGTTTTGTTTCTTCATGTTTTATTACATTAAATGCTTCTTAAATATCCAATTTTTTTTTCACATAAAATGATGTAATCAAACCCAACTACTAACAGCACTCCTCTTCCATTTTAAGCCAGATTTTTTGTGTTATAGCAGTGATCAACCAAGGTGATTTCATTGCTTTATATGCTTAAATATCCTTAGTTTAAAAAATAAACAAAAGATCTTGTGTAAAATCAAAGCTAAAACCTGTATTTTAAGTAAAAAAATTTACTGTTCTTACAAGAAGTTTATGTTATTTTACGGTATTTTTGGCGCCCCCTGTTGGCAGGATTTTACCTCTTTACTAATATGCATTACTTTCACTTTAGTTTACGTCACACCAGGAAACACACAACTTAAAATTTCTACCGATGTGTCTCAGAGGGTTTAACTGGAGGTGACCGTTCTGCTTGATGGAATTTGGCAGTTTAACATTTTCACAAGCACACCTTCAATTATTTTTAATGAGCGTTCTATGAGAAGATTGTTAGATAGAAGATTAGTTTCGTTTAATGGTGAAGTTTACGGGAAGTTATACATATAATTATTGAAGATATTTTTGGTCCAGGTTCCAGGCATCCAACAGAAGTCCAGGAAGTAACTCATTCACTCTCAATGTAATGCTTGTAAAACCACAACTGTCCTTTCTTTCTTTCTTTCTTTCTTTATAGATATAAATGTATATAGATCAAACACATTCGATATAGTGTATTTATTAGCAACCAGGCTAGCTGTGTCCCCCTGCTGGTTGTGGCAAAAAAGTTAAAAAACTATTCCTTTAATTTAGATTTAAATGTCTATCGTTTTGTGTTTTTGCCATGAAGGCTGCCAAGACTTCTATAAATCCTTCTAAAAATAGAAAGATTTCATCCTTGTAGCTATGATCAATATGTCAAAGTAACAGTGTGATAGTAGTTTGGTGATTTTCCAAAGGGATGACCTGAGGTCACCGAGATCACTCTCAGCAGGATTGTTTCTCCTATTAATCTATTTTAAGTATGCCAGAAAATCAAGACAAGCAGGCAGATGAAGAAGATGCCATGCAGGGAAACCCCTCAGACAGGCTGAGCAGAGGTCAAAACAAAAGAAGAGACCAGGAAGAAGGCACTAAAAAGATCGGCAGACTGGCAGCCACGCCTGTCCAAGCTGATACGCGTCAGGTACAACAAATGTGCCGCAGGCGACAAACTTCCTCATACAGTCGTACACACGTTATCTGACTTATCGGACGGGGACATCAGCGATGGAAATGTCACAACCAAATACCGTGCAGGCGGGGAGGCTGGGCCCTTTCTGTTTCGTCCTGTAATACCTGTACTGCATGTCCTGTCTCGAAGATAGTGTTGTTAACCGGCTTGCAGACGCTTCACACTTACTCTACTTTCACTTTCATTCAAAGTCCTCATGACCAGAGGGCTTTTTATTGTGTGGTTCAGCTTCACGTGCAATGTTGACGGACAGAAGGAAAGTTTTGCACAGGTAGACAACCCAGGTCAGTAGGGTTAAAAAATTAACTTACAAATATAAAAAAAAATGTCTTCATTTTCTGACTGAATAAACAAACTGAAAACAAAACACAGTTCCATACTGTTTATATGTGGCGGACCCTGCCACCTTTCTAGCTTCATCAAAGTCATGGGAACCTTATTGTCCTCTGAGAAACAGCTCGATTATTCATTAGTGGAGAAAATAAATACACTACTCGGAATAAGTCGGGGATATTGGGTTATGGGTGCATATATGCGTGTGCATGGATATGCCATAAAAGTCAAATGAAATGTGTAGCATTATTTTCGGAGACTAGAAATATTCACAGAACAAAAAATAAAACAAAAAAAATATATCCCAGCATCTGTAACTCATTATGAGAAGTGTATCGCTGAGTTTGAATGTCTTCTCCAAAACTACAAAGTGCCCCTATGCACATTGTACAATTTTTCTGATATTTTCTGTTTAATATGCAAATAATGCTATCCGTAAAATAGGTGCTGATTTACATATATTTCCAGATCATACGTTTCCACTTGGCTGACAGAAAACATGTTATTGAATCGTGTGTTTTCATCTTTTTCCTCCTCTTGACACAATGAGTAAGTGATAACAGCACACTGTACGTCTCCAGGGGGTATAGTAGGTGTGTCATGTTATAAACAGCTGTGTTAAATTAGCATACCAAAGGGGATTAACAAATCTTTACCGTTGCTGTCAGTCTGACAAGCTGATAATTATGGTATGCACATTTGGACGCAGCCGTTCTATAAATACGCTGCTGTTTTATGGCCTGCACCAGTGGAGCGCGCAGAGCTGAATCTATGGATGTGTGTGTTTACGTTCTGCCCCCGCGGACGCAAACAGAGGAGCAGCCAGCGTTGTTTTCACCTCGATTTCAACTGTAACCCAGTGAGGGGTGAGGCCAGCGGAGGTGCCAGACCGTCACAGCGCCTCCTCTGAGCTCCCCTACAGACTGTGATCAGGCAGATCTCAACGCCGCATCAGATGCAGGGAGATGAGCAGCCCCTTCATCTCGCTAGCTAAGCAGTGATGTCTTTAATATGAATTCTCACCATAACGGTCAGGACAGTGGACACGCCCTTTCAGTCATCCCCTACAGTGCAGGGGTGATATTTTTTTGCAGGCCAACCCAGAAGTTAGGTTCCCTTTTCAAAAGCTTGTGGTGTTTTTCTATCGGGTTTTGGATTATTGCAAGAAAACACAAGTCACAGTTTGTTCTTCACCGATAAACACCACTTTTATGATACACACTTAACTCTAAATTGAACAGTCTACAAATTGTAAAGTTAGGGGGGTCTATTCTGGGCCGAGACTCATTCTCAGTGCAAGTTTTGCGTAAATCTGTTCAGCAGTTTTTGTGTAACCCTGACGACAAACCAACCAACCAACTAAACAAACAAGTGGACACGGGTGAAAACATAACCTCCATGGCCAGATTTCTCTGGGGTGGAGCACTGTTGGAAACATCAGGGACAGAACTCAACAAAATATACAACAAAGGTACAGTGAAGGTTAGATATTCTTAAAGGGGCACATGTAGTTTTGGAGAAAAAATCAAACTCAGAATCTTAATATGAGGTGATAATACAAACTTAGAAATATTTATTTTCTACATACCTGAATAAACAAGTTGTTCTCAGATGAAAATAAGGTCCCAGAACACTGTTTGAAGCTGCACATAGAAAGGTGGCAGGGTCCGCCACATATAAACAAAGTGAAACAGTATGAAATTGTGTTGTCCATTAAGGTCAGTGTGTTCATTCAATCACGAAAACAAAGAGAGTTTGTTTATTTCGTTTGTTTGTGCATCGAAAAGATCTTTAAAACGTCTTTATTATTACAAGTTTTCCAATATTTACTCTATAGGTGCTAATTTCTATATATCCTGCAAAAAACGTCTGAAACTTGCCCTTCCTTCCCCTCCCTCTTCCAGAAAAGCGCTGAGCACTACACTTCCCAGGATCCTTTGAGGCGCGGCGGCGGCAGCAGCAGCAGCTGTGCGCTCCGGCTCGCCCGCAGCAAAGTGATGATAACACGCCAAAACAAGGTACAATGAGGGAGCGCTGACTTTCGCGTCCTCGCCTGGCTCCCCTGGTTTTCTCTCTCTGCGTGTCGCGAGTGATGCCCGGATCTGTGGCGCGGCGCGATGGCTGTGGAAGGTAAGAGCGCGTCAACCTGTGTGTGTGTTTGTGTGTGTGAGTGTGTGCAGTCTGCTGCTGAACACACACCAGACTGAGACTGAGTTGCCAGCTGACATGATGAGCTGTGTGTGTCGGTGCTGGATGTGCATTCAACCCAGACACTGTCGGGTCAACTGAGAGCGGCTGTGATTGGGTGATGGTGCAGCCTCTTGCTCTCTCCGCATCACGTACGCTGTCCTGCTCATGTTCTTTTTTTCATTACACTGTTCTCGGTCTTGGTACATGATCACACACACCATAAAGACCCGTGTTAACGCGCAGCCTCTTTATCTATATCGCTGCTGCTGATGTGTGTGTGTGTGTGTGCGCGCGCGCGCTGCGATTGGAGACTGGTTAACAGGTCTGCGACCGAGAAGCGTAATCCTCCCCGTCGTGAGGCGCGCCGTGCTCCCTGGAGGACAGATTTTTTTTAAGAATCTGGGAAATTAATTTCTACAGGGGGAATATCCAGCGAGGTTGTTGCGCAACAGAGCGCCGGTGTGTGTGTGTGCGTGCGCGCCCGAGAGCCAGTCAGGTCGAGGCTGCTCATCTGGCAGCAGGTGGTGTGACATGTGGACCGGCTGAAGTCCTCCTCTGTTGACTGACGGGGGAAGAGGAGCTCCAGACATTTAGGAGGTTGAGGTGGAGGAGGGGGAGAAAAAAAAAAAAGCAGACAGTGACCCGGGATGCTCGGACAATCTCCTCACCTTATCGGAGGCATCTTGTGGATCCAGAATCCGATGAGAGGTATGTTGAAGAAGGAAGAGGGGGTGGAGGGGATGGAGTGTCACATGCATGCTGGCTCTCTCCCATTTAAAAAAAAAAAAAAACGCTTTCCCAGCTGTACCTTTGCCCATGCAGGTACGGCTGGTATGAGCACTTCTGCATACCTCCTCTAGATCAGGTTATTCATCTCTGGCAGGCTCACGGGACAAATGTCCACATGTTGTCCTGAACCTGTCTCTCCTGTTTTCTCATGTGAGATTTATGAAAGTGGACTTTTTTTTCTTTGTTATGCGTTTGCGAGTCAATATTTGCGTTGAGAGCGCAGGAAGTGCCGCACGCAGGGAGCGATTCTTAGTTCTGCATATTTTCTCATGTGAAGGACCCAAAAATAGACACATGTGAAGCCAGCAGTCTACTGGTTTAACTCCTGGACCACAGCGGTCACTCTCGTCCCACCGGGCTGTAACTCGCAGTGAAAAGCAAACCAGATATTTGTACCCGAGGATCACCCGAGGGCTCTAAGCAGCATCTCTGTCTGTGCCTTCTCAGATCAAGAAATGTCTTGTGACAGCTGACCCACAGGTGTAAAGACACCTGCCTCAGAGCTTGAGATGCAATTCTTCTTCATACAGAGAGCACAGCAGCAGCAGCAGCATCAGCAGCATCACATCCGCCTGTATAGTTTCATTCATGCATCTCTCGAGATTCGCCTTTCAAAGGCAGTAAAGAGAAAGGCGGCTGCCGAGGCTGCCTGCAGATGCACACTTTGTTCCGAGCTGAATGGTCCAACCAGTCTTCTTTATCCCTTTTTCTGGTCTTTCTCTTCACCCACAGATGAACATTTCAACGGCATCTTTCAGTTAGACGTAATCAGTTATGGAGAAATGTGCTTCATCCTCTCAACAAGCATGAAATTCTCAAATGATACCAGAGAGAGTTAAATGCATTTCAGGAGTAGAACACTGTTTTTTGTCTCTTCTTCTTCTTCTTCTTCTTTTGAAAAGCGGCATCGACACAATTTGTGACCCGAGCAGGCCGAGCAGCCAGACGTGGGACACCTCGGCGCTTTCAGCCGTGATTCACCGACCTGTGTCACCGACGGAGATGAATCATATGAGTCACGTCCCCCCCGTCCCTGCCGGTGCCGCTATAACTAATACGTCTGACAGAATTAGGGAGAAAACCTGCGCTTCCAAACACTCAAGGTCGGATCGGATTCTGCCGGAGCAGCCGAAACATCCTGTCCTGTGGCTGACATACAATACTTTGAAATAGTTTCTCCTTGAAGACTGTGATGATATGGCTCTGCCTCGCTTGAGGAAAGAAGGATTAAAGACAGACTTAGAAAGTTACTAAGTACATTCACTCAAGTGCAGCCTTAAAATATAGTTTCACTGTACTTTGTTCGGGTGATGGAAAAAAGGTTGCTTCCCAGATTCAGATTATACTCACAGAGCTTTTTTTTTGAGCTTCTCAAATACTCAACACCGTCCGATCGAGGCCTCTTGTCACGTCTCAGATGTCTGAGTTGTTAAAAGTTTCATCAAGGCAATATTCCCCCTCTAAACTTCTCAGATGGTTTCATTTAAATAGCTGTTCGTGGCCAGAAGAGGTCAAATGATCCAGATAGTCGATCAAAAGTCCAAATGAGTATAAAATTTGTGGAGCAGAACTTTCTCTCTTGCTCCATTAATCGTCTCACAGCCCCTCAGATTTATCTTGTGGTTCTTTTAGTGGGGCCCGACTTGTGATGAGCAACGGATGCATCAGTATTACCAATTACCATCACACCGCTAAAGTCCATTTTTGATACCTCAAGAAGCAAGTCTGCTCGCTGCTGATACTTCTGCACTTTTACTTTGGGAGGATTTTAAATGAGTAACTTTGACTTGTAATGGAGTATTGTGTTGTACCGATACTTGAGTGAAGGAACTGTACCTTTACCAGCAGTGACAGGATTTTACCGCCATCTAACCGTATCATTTGGATTTGGTTCTGGAATTGAGTTATTGAGTCACTGATGACTGACTGAGATAGTCTGTTGCACAGAACCATCTGGAGAAACTTAGGAAACCGTTGGAAAAAGAGCAGACGCCTTCAAAAAATGCCTGGCAGGTGATTGAGGAACCATCTGTCTATCCAGGTGGTCCTCGTCATAAAAACGACCATAAAGAACGACTGTGAAAGCAGCTTATTGTGACCCATAGTTAGGTTTCTTGTTTGGTGGCGACCTGTAGTGGCGAAAGTAATTATGACGGCAGCAAAGGAGGAAGTCAGGCTAAGTAGTTTAAAGAGCAACAAGTCCGCATAGGGAGGAGGTCGGGGATGGCTCGTTGGGTCAAACAAGCACAGGACCTTTATCTACCAGACCGCAGTCCGTGTTCAGAGTTAACCACAAACCACAATGTTTTCCTAAACCTAACCAAACTCAAGCGTACGATGACGGTTGTAGATTTGGTTTTTGGTATGGGTATGTGTTATTCTATCGCTGTCGAGAGAAGAGCCTAAACATCATTTCCATACCAACTATCCAGTTCTGATAGAACCGATGCCGTAGCAGCATCTTTGCTCGCCTGTTTATGAGCCACCATTGCAATTTTCAAACGAACACTTGCTTCTTCTCTCGCCGGTTGTCGCACCTAAACCACACCTGTAGCTGCGACCAGTTCCTCAGAGGGCACCGATTGCTTGACTTGCTGCGAGCCTGTTCTGGATGGTTGCAAAGTATTGAGTAACTGTTTAGGTAATCAAACAATCTTTTCATCAAGTAAAATTATATTACTCAATAAAAGGACAGTTTACAATGAATCTATTACATTGGCACGTACGTATATGCATGTGGAGTATCATCCTATCTCAGTTCTGTTTCTGTCCCCTTCCCTCTAAGATGATACTTTCCACAGTGCAAACCGATCCCCATTTCTAAATTTGCTGGATCTAATTAAAGCTGCTTTTGTTTATTTCTCATGCCGTCGAGCATCCCTGCGGACTGGACAGAGCTCGCTGCAGCGCCATCAGAGCTGATTTAAGATGTGACGTTTGAGGGAAATCACAACAGCTCTGCACTGTCACTGTTTTCTGTTCCAGTGCTCCACCAACCCCTCGAAGACAGAAAAAATATAGGTCAGCTATTGAATCATTTATAACACATGAGAAGACAATAAGCTCTTTGAGAAACCCGGCACTTTGGAGAGCGCTTACCCAATTTTCAAGCGTTATTTTGGAATGCACTTTCACTTAGCCGTGTGCAAGACGACAACAAACCCCACAACCTTCCTCAGAGCTCCGTACTGATGATGAATAATCAGAAATGCAGTAATGGCTGCTTTCAGTTCAAATTATGCAACGTAAGGAGCATTTTCCTCTTTGTGAGGCACCTTTTTGTGTTTGTGAAAATGAATACCGCGTTGCATGATCTTCTGAGAGTCGGGTCTGGAGATGAAATGCCTGACGAAGACATTCTGCTGGTTCTGAAAGTGTCTGGTTCTCTATGACACAACTCTTCTGCAAGAGGTGTAAGACCGGAGACGAGAGCCTCGGGGGTGGTTACGTCATGTCGGACAGGAAGCCGGACGCCCTCTTTGAGATGGGAGACGTCATCGGTTTCTGTGCTCGGGCTCAGAAGATAGAACAGACCAGAAACACACATACAGATTAACGTCCTTTTTAATTGTGTTAATTAGGCAGAGCAGTCGAGGCTTCTGGTGATCATTCTGCCTCGAGTCCTCATCACAGTCGGAGACATCACGTTTGTTATTTTACGTCCTCAGTTTCGTTGAGCGAAATTAATGAAAACAAATAAACTGTTATGTCACACAGATTCAATTCATTTTCCTGCTCTTTGAACCGGTTAGATCAATCAGCCAAATGTATCATTACAACACAGGGACTAGTCCCTTGTCTTGTCTTTTGTCTGTAAAAAGATCAGATACTGCAGGTATGTGCAAGACTGACATATCTTGCCGAGGAGTGACTCACCTTGTAGTTTTGGGGGAGACATTTTCTAATCAGAAGGGAAAGATCTTCATTTTCTGCCTAAACAAACTGATTATCCAAACTCTGTTTTCATGACTGAATGAACTGAATAAACAAACTGACTTCAAAGGACAACACAATTTCATACTGTTTGTCTTTGAAGCTAGCAAGGTGGCAGGGTCCGCCACATATAAACAAACAGCTTTGCCCCTATTTTCCTCTGAGAACAGCTTGTTTATTCAGTCCTGGAAAAGATATCTCAGTTTGTATTATTACCTCAATAATACTGCGAGTTTCGGTTACTTCTCCAAACATACGTAGCGCCCCTTTAAGTAAGGACTTAACTTGCCCAAGAAAAAACGACTCGAGACTCGCGTAAGACTTTCAGCAAGTTGCATTAAGATGCATCGATGATTGTTTTATAATCACAGCGTAGCTCTCTGACAATCAATTCACGAGGGGCCTTGAGATTGTCACCCATACAATGAACTGTCACTCATGGAGGCAATCATAACCCGAACAGCAACGTTGTTTTGGCCCCTGGCACGCACCACACACGTTCATCCGGCCCACACGCCGAGTGGAATGATGGCACTTGGGTGGTCCGCTCCTGTTTGCCAGATCTGAGCCACAAGCCGGACCACAGTGTGACCTGATGTCAGCCGAGAGCGACCTGAATAAACCAGATCTGGCCCCGATCTCTGGCAAAACAGGAGTGGACCGCCCGAGTGCCGTCATTCCACTCGGCATGTGGGCCGGATGAACGTGTCTGCTACAATTTCTGCACTGCACACTTAAAAATTGTGTAGGAAAGTTGTGCAGAAAGGCAGAGACACAAGTTCAAACCTTTGCTCATTTTCCACCTCTGCGGGAGCTCTGACATCAGGAAGGTGCGCATCAGCAGTTCTGACGGAGCATTATGTCAAAACTTCAGCATCCTCCTCATCGATTCCAGCGAGACCAGCACTCAGGCACAGCGGGGGGGCAGAAGAGATAGACGGCAACTTGAACCTGACTTCATCTTTTTTTTTACAATCCAAAGTCATCGGGGAAAGCACTTGGCGGGGCGATCGAATAAGCCCAAACTGCCGGTAGATTACCTTGCAGCACGAACAGCGTGGCGTTATGCTAATTCCGCTGTTTTATTTGAAAAGAGCAAATTATGCCTGCTGTGAGAACTTTTCCAAAGTTGCCTCAAAGGGGGAATTCATTGCAGCACGCTCATGCATGCGCACCCATATTTTCCTACGACGCGGCGCTATTTTAAGCCAAACCGCTCGTGGATTCTCACCTTTTATTGGACGGCTGACAGCGTATAAACAAACGGGGGGGGGGAGGCAGCCCCCGTGGGATCGGGATGCTGTGGGTGAACGACCAGCGTGTCACCAGCACAAAGCGTTATTCTCAATGTCAGGCTACGAGAGGGCGACGGGACCTCGGGGCGAGAGCGAAGGGCTTGCGTTTCATTCAGGCGAACGCGAATGTGACGGGTCGCGTATACATATGCATACACTCATAGAGGGGAGGCGAGACGCGGAGCCAGTGTCCAGTGCTCAGTGTTTACCCCCGTGGCTGAGGCTGTTCATTCCACTCCTTCTCTCTTGCATCCGTGCGTCAAGCCTCCTTGATGCGTCCTGCCCCGCTCCGCCTGCCTGTGCACCCATTCAGAAACCTCATTTCAAATCCGTCCCCGGGATCTGGCCCAGGAATAGAATTAGTAGAACAAACATGTTTATTCGAGCCGGTGGAATGGGATTACATCTTTTTTAGTCGAGTTAATCGGGGAGCCGCGGCGGTGAAGGAGCGCCGCCCCGACCTTACTCAGCAGGAAATGGGATTAAGATGACAGAAGATGTTTTTTGGGAAAATGTCACAGGAGAGCGGCGGCGGCGTTGTGTAATCCTCCCTTGGGTGGACCGACGGCCATGTTTGATGCAACGCGCCAAAGCGCTGCCGCGTGGAATTTTCGAGTGAGAGCTGAGCAGAAAGAGAGAAAAAAAAAACAAGTCGTGTCGGGCGCGGAGTTGTCCTCCAGCGTTCGCACGTTAGAGTCTCATCGACACGCTTCCCCCGCGCCTCCTCCCTCGCACCTGAGAGAGGATCTGTCGAGCAGACGTCAGGAGGCCACTCATTACAATTATACGGGATCTGTCTGCGGCCTGAGCGCCTCAGCCCGGCTCAGCTTGCAATCGCTGCGCCTGACTGTCAGCTGGAGAGAGAAGAGAGAGCGCGGTGCTCCGGTGAATAAACCTGACTGACACTTTGTTTTCTAAGCAGAATTTGTGGGAATGGACTCGTTCAGTTCGACTCGCGCGAGTGAAATGACCCCGCCAAAAAAAAAAAGAAAAAGAAAAGAAGCTGAGTCAAGGCAGCGAAACAGAACCACAGAGCAATAAATCAGATGCCGAGAGTAATGCACGACTAAGCTTTTGTCACTTCTGTTTTATGTGTCTTCTTGTTTGGCGCGGTGCTGTGTCAAAGAACGGACCTGAAACAATGGGCCCGCTTTTCATAGCAGGCTGTGAAATGTGATAACGTCATCTGTCATTATTTTAAGCAAAAATGCAAAACGTTCTTCGGTTTTAAGCTTCTCATGTGTGAATAATTGCTGTTTTTTAACATCTGCTGTGAATCTGAAACTGAATATATTTTGGACTATTAGTTGGACAAATCAAGACGTCTGAATGTGTCATCTTGAGTCGCGGGAAATTTTAATTAGGCTTATTCCCGTAACGATACCAGTGTCAGGAGCGCTGCATCAGGAATCGACGAGCTGCGAGTCAATGAGATTCGACAATTTCGATACCATGTGATTTATTAGCCTGAAACGGGACCCTGGCTTTTCACTGAACAAGAAGACAATATGCATCAATGGCGAGTGAAGTTGTGTAACCTCAAACACATTCAAGTCTGCATTTGTTGATATTTGTGTTGTTTTTCAGTTCTGACAAACTGTGAAACTAGATCAGGGGTCTTTGACGCAGGTTTAGCAATCAGAATCCGAAGAAAAATGGTATTGGAACATACATTTTTACCATTTTATAACATTTGATAGACTAAATACGTTGCTTAATTGGAACTCTGCAATAGAACCGGTCCGACATGCCTACATTGGTATTTATGCTGATTGAAATGTCATTTCTTGGACTTTCTTCAAATATCTTCATATCCTTAAAACCTGTACAACCTAAGCCAAAAAGCTTATGTAAGTCAGTAAACCATAAAAAAAACACACAAGTAATACAATTGTTATACATTTTAAGATTTTATTTTACAAAATAAAAGCATTACACATTTATTCTAAAGATTTCTAAATGTAGAAACATGAACACAAAATATTTCTAAACACAACAACACCTGACCTGACAAGGTAACTACTACATATTCACTTTCTTCATGAGAGGTAGATGAGAAGATACCACTCATATGCAAAACAAAGCAAAGGCTAGCAGCCAGTTAGCTTAGCTTACTTAGCTTGTATTTCTTGTGTACAGATTCCGCAAACAGAATCAAACTTCTGTAGAAATGCTAGAAGTTTGCTTTTTGTTTCTTTTGGACAGAGCCAGGCTAGCTCAGTCTTTAAGATAAGCTAAGCTAAGCAGCTGCTGGATTCAGCTTTATGTTTAGCTTGCAGACATCAGAGCGACATCAAAGTTAGATGAGAAGATCCAACTCTGGGCAAGAAAGCAAACAAGCACATTTCCCAAAACCATCCCTCAGACAAAGGCGGCCTTTTCTCTGGGATTTCTACCCTCCTAAATTTGACACGCTGTGGTTAAATCCGTCTGAACCAACAGGTTAAACTTAGCCTGTTCTAGCTTATAATATTATTAATGTTTAATTTCACAGTGTGGGACTTGTTGCTCTGGCTCTCAGCTGGGTGCCTCTGTAGGGCGGGACTGTGGGCGCAAAACAAGGTCATAAAATGTAATTAATAGAAACAAGAGTGCTGAAAACTTGAGAATATTTCAGCGCCTGCGGGGAAGGGGCAAAGATGCACCCAGACTCAGCTGGTCTCTTCGCAACTTGACGTCATCTAACATTACCTTCAGTTCCCCCCACTGTTTAACCCAAGACGGCACCAATGAAGACAGTCCGAGTAAGTTTGAAGTTATACTCGATCTGGAAAGCTACATTCTCCTCTAATATCGTGAGCTTATATAAGCACAGCCAGGTGGAGAACGCTGCGGGGACCGTAGTCATTTCCATATTCATGTCGCACCTGCGCTAAGATCTCTCACTCGGTGTGTGAAAGTGTCACCTGTAGCCTCGGGATGCGTTTGTGCCACGGCTCTCAATCAACTCCAACTGTAAGCCACTTTTCTGCACTTGACACACTTGCACATGCCGAAGCGGAGCGACGAAAGAGGAGGGAAACGGCGTAGATTGTTCCGCATTTAGATCTGATGAGTATGCAGATGAGCGACGGGCTAAGTGGTGAGAGGACTCGTCTTTGTTTTATGCGAGTTCCCTGTCGCATCGACCTCTATTCAGGACTTTTTTTTTTGTCTTTTAACGCACTGCAACATTAACCCCGGCTGACAGCGTGGGTCCTTGTCCGTGTCACCAAACAGGCCAGAACAAAATCTACTGTACACTGTAGCGTTATCGACCTCCGGTGAGGTATGAGCGTCGGGCAGATTAAACTCAGGGGAGGAGATAAATATCGCTCCGGTCGTCCATCGATCGCGTCGGCATTGTAAATCACTTCCAGCCCTCATTCTCTCTCTCGCAAAACGACGACCTTTGTGCTTTTTCCGGTGAATATTCTGCATCATTTGGCACCCCGCTGTGCCGAGTGCAGAAAAACTTGGCGGCTTGTCAGCTCCCGGGTCCCTGATGACCGCGGAGTTTTCTCGGCGCTCTGTTCTGCTGACTGATTGAAGCTGCAGATCTGCGATGGTTGGCGTGTCACTGAGTGGGCACAGATGGAGGGAGTCAGGTGAAGGCAGTCATTATGGGGGAACGGTGCTGCAGAGCTCGCTCTTCTGACATTGTTAAAGGGTGGAGCTCGCGCAGTATCTAATTTTAGACAACAGCAATGCTTACTTGTGTATTGGGAAGTGTACGTATAAGCTGTTTTCGGGAGGGGTTAGATGGTCATTCGGGGACGACGTTTACTCCGTGTCAAGCTGCGATGCAGAAATCTTCAATCGAGTCTTGTTCGCCGCCTGGAGCTGTGCTGCAGATGGTCTGAAAACAGCTGGACAGCAGCCTAGAAAGACGTATAAATGCAGATCAAAAAGGGTTAATTGTAATTGTTGGTGTGTTTTGAGAGTTCTGCTGGCAGCAGATTACAGCTCATTAAAACGCTACCAATTAAATCACTCGAATCACTTAAGAGCTCAATCGTAATGTTTGTATTTTTAGTTTGAGTTTCTTGTAGTGGTTTAGTAAAACACTTTCAGGACTCTGAATGTATGACTCACAGGGCCCGAAAAGTAAACCCAAAAGTTAAGTTAAGCGTTCACTGAGTCGGCGGCGGTCAGAATAAAAAAACAGACTTCAGCAACAACAGACAGGCAGTCGCAAAAAGGCCAAAGCAGGACGGTAAAAAGTCCACAAAGACGCCCCGAAAGGTCACGACGAGTCGGACCGGGCAGGAGGAAGACAGCCGGGCTGCCAAAGCTTTGAATGGCATCAGAGACGATCTCTCGGGGAAGAGAGCAGGTAAATAAAGGCGGAATCTAAATGTCTGACTCGCGGATTTAATGGGGCTGTTCCCGGGGAAATCCATGAGAGCCTGAGTAAATCCACAGCTCACCACAGTTAAGTCCACACGGGGCCTCGAGTGAACTCGTGCAGACTTCTAGAGATTCTCCATTAGTTGCAAAACGCACCAGAACCTACTAGCAAGAAAATAGCAAAGCCCGGATATGTTGACACTTTACATTTCTTTAGGTTTAGTTTTCTGTTTTCTGTTGTGACAACGCTGTGTTTACGGTCTGATTAGGTTTAGGCACAAAAAAACACAGATTATATCCTTTATTTTGGCTAATATACCTGTTTTCTGTTGCCACAAACTCTCTCCCAAGTTAAAATGCTTAGAAATGCTATAACACAGTCTTGAACTGTAGTCACTGGCTTCTCACCTGTAACTCTACCACCGAAATGCCAATATTGTGCTGAACATGGAGACACGTACGAATGTAGATGTATCGGTGGTTTGCAGAGACCTTAACTGCCAACATTTCATCCTGGTGACTGAACTGCTTTGTTGATGCAGTGAGGTTTTATATGTCACGTACGGGAAATACAGATGCTGAATAATTTAACGTTTCGAATCGGCAAAGTCAGAGAGTCAGAAGTGGCTTCTTGCGCATCTTAAGATGTGACGTCGTTTCATGTGAATACAGGCCTTACATTAGCCTGTGTTTTGTAGCACTCATGTAAGCTGCCAATGTCAAAACTGTGCTATTAAGATGTGTTTGGAAAAGTGTGAGAAATGTGAAACCACTGAGTTCTGACATCCCACCTGAGCAGATTTCATCCCTTGGTGGTTCAGCACCTTTGCAGACTGGACCTGACAGAAGTCTGCCAGGGTTCAGTCTGAGAGAAAATAAGAAACCTGCTGTTACCATGACATTGGACATTGTTTCACCCTCTCGCAGGTTTCACATGGGGACACACAAGAACATGTATTGTGCATCAATATTTGTGCAGCACCTCCATGCTGATAGTGTAATTCCTCTACATCAAGTCTGTAGTTGTCACAGTTATAGTTGGCAATTCAAACTTTAAAAAGGTGAAAGGTTAAAAAGACGTCTAACATATTGTCTTACTGCGGAGACCCGGTGAAATACGAAACTTTCCCCCTCACCTGCAGTAGCTCCTGTCGCGGTCGCCAGAAAAGAGGAAGTTTGTCTCTTATCAAATATTTATAGATGTTACTCGGCTCTAAATTAAAACAATCTATTTTCGTCGCCCTTTTTACCGTCTTGCCTTTTGAAGCGGAGCACGTTAACAGCTTTATGCCTGGGATACATGCTCCACGGCGAGCCAAAGTGAAACCGCGGTTATATTTAGCCCCCGTGTGTGTTTGTGTGCCGTAAAAGTGGGTCATTTCACTCCGTCTTTTTTCCTCCCATCTTCCCTGACTCAGTTCGTCTGTCTTTCTCGGGCTCGCTTTCTCTCTCTCTCTCTTCCCCTACAACTTTTTCCTCTTTCCCACCCTCTCTCGCTCCTCATCCCCTCCCTTCCTTTTTTTTTGCTTCTTATCCCTCCCCTCGCCCCTTCTCCGCAGCTGAGAAAATGTTCAAAGCCGGAGACACATCTGCGCCTGCTTGACACAGGACCAACCAGTCAGAGCTGATCCGGCCCCGGGGTTGGAGAGGGCAGTCTGTGAAGTTCGAGCACAGTTAACTTTTGATAGGATGTCAGGGTGAATTAAAAGCCCCACAGAGAGTCTCGTTGGCTGGATAACTTGTTACATGACTTCACTTTGATAGTTAGTCACGCAGGCGAACCGTATTGTCTCTCCAGCTGACATATTAACAGATAACTAATGAGCATATATGAGTAAAAAAAAAAAAAAATGGGTATAAAACAATGCTTCAGAGCTTTCATATGTGTTTCTTATGCACTGTTTCATTGTATTTTAGTCAACCAGTAATTGCGCAGGTTTCCACTTGCGTCTCCATTCTCAGGCGGCTCAGACTAGTGAGCCCCTTGTGCCGGCTTTGTATGCGTTAATGAATGCGTCAAAGCCACTAAGCCTAAAAGGAACTTGACAAGAAATTCCTCCAGATGCCATGTCTTGTTAGTTATGGATCATTAGATGTATATCACCAGGCTACACTTACGCAACACTCTTGTATTTAACCCTTTGTTGCGCCCGCATGCTAAGCTCGAATCAAGACAAAGCTAACAGTTACATACAAAAAAATACAGAAAGCCCATTATTTTGTATTTCACTCAGTGCTGTTTGAACTATTTAGCCCACTAATAAAGCGCACAGTGGCGACAAATTAGCAGAGCTGAGTCACTGTATGTTGTGTTCCCCTCTTTGATCAGACTGCAGATCTGGCTCGCACATTTTGATGTCGCAGCTTTGACTCGTGGATCCGTCAGGTTAACGGTCTTCATGCCCTACTTATTTCAGAGTTTGAAACAGAAACACCTAAACCATGTGAGGCCTGGAGCGGAATACCTAGCTGGCTTATGTAACCATGCGCTCTGGCTCCTGTGAAAGCAGCAACACCTATTCGGTCTGACACTCTGAATCAGCTTGAAGTGAAGTTTCAACGTGTTGAAAAAGTGACACTTCTGTTATCAGGAAGCACTCGAATATATATATAAAAAGGCTTTCTCTCTGAGCTGAGATAAATTATTTTGTATAATGTCTGCAGCTCCACTTCAGCTTTTCTCTTGTGCCAACACTGGGCACAAAAACCACTTGGTAAGGGTTAGGAAAAGATCATTTTTCGGCTTAAAATACCCACTATCATCACCATGCAACCCACTAGAAATGTCTTGACTTCTTGTCAAAAATAACCTCTTTATGTCACCACTAGGACTGAGCAGTAATATGGAAATACAGTACGCCAGGGTATTTAAAATAGCACAAAAAATAATAATATTCCAGCTTGTACTCTACGCTAATACAGGGGACTGTGACCTGTAGTTTCCCCAGTAAACACCCCGCCCTCTTCAGTTGTTGCGATCCTTCCTGACCGGCTGTAGGTGCGTAGATGGTGTTAATTCACCAATGAAAAACTAAATTGTACTAAAAGACCTGCATCTGCTCAACACATCATGTAGTTTCCAACTGGCATTAATCACACAAAAAGATTGTAATCAATTATCAAAAATGCCAAATTTCTCAAATGTTATTTTTCTCGAAAACACAAGCAGCCAGGAGGGAACTCTGCCCACAGAGCGGTGTAAAATTAGCAACGTTTCATGTTTAAATGAAGAATTATCTCATTAAAGTTAAGTAAACAAGATCACAAATCTGAGCAGACATCTGATGCCAGCTTTTTGGCACTTTGGCACTCAGTTTTCACTCATCGCTATGCACATATTTGATCACTTCTAAAAACATATTGAGATTTGCTACCCGGCCCTTAATGATGCGAGTGTTCAGCTGTTATTGATATTCGCCAAAGATGGTGCTCATAGTAAATCAATCACGAGACAAACTAAGACTGCATGAGAGACTTTTGTTCTATAAAAAAAGTGCTTTGAAATAGAATAAACCAGAAAGAAGAGATCATCCACACACAGTTCCTCTCTCTGCTGAATTTAATCTGACTGAGCAGCGAGCTCGTCCTACAGGCTCCTGTCCAAAAACATCCGATACCGCGGGCGATGCGCTTCTCTCGCCGTCTCTCTCCACCCTTCAAAGATATTCTAATTAGTACTTTTGTAAGCGTGTAACAAGGATCTGACTGTGTCTTCTGTCCCCCACTGATGGAGATACTCTTGTCGAGGTCCTCAGGCGCAGTCTCCTCACACATTCACACATTCACACACACACTCTCTTCTCACATTTATTCTAATCTGGAGAGCAGACGATGGACTCAAATGACAACCCGTGTAGATTCACCAGGTTTTGCTCGCTTTCCCAGTGCAGTCTGGGTGAGAATCAGCAGTGCATGCAGCACTACTGTCGGGAGGCGTTTTTTGCATGCACATGTATGAAAATCACAGGGGATGCATGCAAATTTGTTGCGTGTGTGCGCCCTGTGCATGCACGAGTGTGCGTGAGCTGATTGGAGAGAGGGATGACAGATGGAGGAAGCTGACCGTCTCCGTGAAGAATATGTGCCAATCCACACATTCGTCGCTGAACTGCTTGGTTATTTCGAGTGTTTGCACTGATTTGTGATTCAGCTCCGAGCCACTGCTAACATACAAAAAAGACTAACAGCTGCGCGGATGACTGAAATGTCATTTTGCGTGATTCCTGCCAGCTTCGGTGCCAGACCACCTCTTCAAATTCCCGAGAGCATCTGCTGGCACAGTTGCTTCGGGAACGAACGCACCCACGTCCTCGCACGTCCCGCGCACATGGCCGATTAGCCGATCGTTATTAGCTTCGCCTTCTTTTTTTGCTTAAACGTCCTGGAAGAACAAAGGTCTCGTAGCCGCGGCGCAGAGTTGGTACAATCTCCGCAGTCATCTGTCCCGGCTTACCCCGGCCTCTATCTCCAGGCTTTGTTTCTGGGTCACACAGTTGATTCTATTCACAAACAATTCATTCTGCTCCACTTTGAGAGTCAGCCAAAGAGAAAGAGATCACTACAAGCCTGAGCGCCCACACAGAGCAAACTTCACTTTTGATTATGGACCCACTACTGGTTTCACTTTGAACCAGCTCGGGCTGTGAAACACAGCCTCTGGAGTCAGCACAGAAAAACGCCGTTTGGCTTCTCCCCTCGCCCCCGGTTTGTACCAGCCGTTTTTCTTTCGACCGGGTTTCTGCCATTGGTGCAATTTTATGGGAATACGGGGAGAGATATCAGCCCGAAACAACTGAATATAAATAATTTCCCTTCCACTGTTCACCCTGTTTAATGTTCAGTCGAGAGAATTCTCTCAGCCAGCCTCAAACCTCGCACTTCATAGCTCATTTTTAAAATAACAGAGCGAACATAAACGTCAGGCTGCAACCGAGATACAGAACTGATATTCATGGAATCCTATTCAATAAATAATGACCTATGATATCCTCACAGAAATGAGCATTTCATCTGATTTATGTTCAAACAATAATCGGCGATTTGCTTTGTGTTCTGTGTGCATTTCTTTTCCCAGTGCTGTACTTGAGTACAATTTTAAAGTACATCTGCGTACTTAATTTTAAAGTAGCTCTACTTAATATTTTTTTGTATTTAACAGAACATGTAATGAGTTTTTAAGATACAACAAACTGCCAATTATCAAACCAGTGGTTTCCAACCTTTTTGGCTCCTGACCACATTTATAGAAGCATTGTGTCGCTGTATTTCTCCCTAACTTCTCACATGGTTTTATTTAAATAATTGTTCAAAGGTCAAAGAGATAGAGAAGAGAGACTAGACAAAAGTCCAAAAAGGGAAAACAAAAACTTTGTCTTTCTTTTTCCACCACTGTCTCTAACGTGTCTAAAGCTGAAACCATCCGTTGATCAATCAATTAGTCTGCAATTATTTTGATAATCGATTGTTTGCTCAAGTCATTTATTGAGCAAAAATACCAACAGCTCTCTTTGTTGCAGCTTATCCTTGTTGCTGTTTCATCCTATAGTAATCTGAGTTAATTGGACAGAACAAGACATTTTTAAAGCATCAACAAGGACTCTGGAAAAGTGTGACAGCCATGTTTCACTATTTTCTGGCGACTAAGTGCTTAATTAAGTCATGAAATGGTGTTCAGATTCATCAGTTATGACAGTAATCATTAGCTGTACTGGAACTCGAAACTACCAGAGAGAGAAAGAAGTTCAGACGTTCCAGACTTTATTTTAATCATTACATAAATTATTATGTAAGTCAAAAAGTCTGCTTCACGCTCCGCAGATGTTCTGACCATTTCCAGAGCCTGAACCATGTTCACGCTGGCAAAATGGCAGCGTGCCCGCCAAGATGATGTAGATGATGTGGAGTGTTTAACTTATATCATCAGGATTCTGCTGAACATTATGATCCAGCTGATTTTCTCATGGAAACACCTCATGAACTGTCTCCAGGGTGAGAGCTGACGTAGCCGAGAATATCCTGATAACTGTAGAAGGTAGAAGAGAGGCATTGCAGCTGAACATATGATCCAAATATTGTCCAAATCAATATCAATGAACAATATCCGAATCACAGGAGCTGCAACTTTTTGATGAAGATGAAATGTATCACAACATATTATTATAAGGAAGGTGCTACAGAGATCTCCATCATTTTCGTCATCATTTTTTTCCAAATCATTCAGCCTCAGTACCTGAAGAAGATTGATTCGAACTGTACCGGATATAAAAAATAGACAACTTCACTCTCACCAAAGCTTCCCTGTCAATATAAAGGTTTATACAACTTCTAACTATTTGGGCGAAAGCTGACGTAGCACAGAAAGTCCTGACAGCTGGTTGAGATGTGGTCTTGGTAACAAAGACGTTGAAACTGTGTCTGGATATAGTTTCATCTCAGCGTGATAATACAAGATTATAATGACTAAGCAGTATATTCTGATTATATGCTCCACCGCACACAAACGTATAGACAAAGCTCTTGTCGGCTGGCGGTTTATAAGAATTTCGACCGGTCGGTAATTGCCGCCTGTACAAATAATTAAGAGCAACAGTGTTATGTAAGACTAATCCAATTCTTTTCTTAATCTTCCTCTCAATAATAGGAATGCATTTAGCCGTGCGGGGATGGAGCCGCTCTTTAACACTTCTGCGTGTGCCCCCATTCATTTTCCTCCCCTCATCTCCCCTTTTGTTTCACTGAATCTCATTGAGAGAGAAAAAAAAAAAAAAAAAGAGGGAGAGGGAAGAAAGGAGGCAGACATGCTCCCTCATCCATCTCTCTTCCCCTCGCCATGCTCGCAACGGCGCATGTCAGGGAAAAAGAGAATGTAATGGTGCTATTTATAGTAACTGTTGCCGTTAAAAAAAAAAAAAAGGCATTTCTGTATCTCATAGCCCCCACGTCCGCCCACCCGTCCTCCCTTTAAAAGGATGGAGAGAAACGCAACTGTCCTCCCCCTGCGTGCGTTACTGCACCGCTTCCCCTAACCCCTCTCATCATCTTGTCATCGCTCAGTCCTTCTAGCCCTTTAGTCTGCTTGTACCATTGTTTAGATGCTTTTAGCAGAGGGATGTATAATTCATCCCTGCTCCGGAGTTGTTGCACAGCAGTCATGAATCGAGCCGGGGCGAGGAGGAGAGGGGAGGCGAGGGGAGAGGAATAAAAGAGGCAGTGAGAGGGAGCAATGCTTCGTGCCGCGCATCTCAAGTCGTCTTTGTTTAAAACATGGCCTGCTCATGTATATTCCGTCTGTGTGTTGCAAACGGGGGCATCTCAAGACCCGTGGTCTCTGATCGGAGATCAAAAACAGAAGCAGGTGTGCAGCTCTGACATGTTTGTGATGTGTCACTTCACCGGATAATGCACTGTGATCAGTCCATCCACCGTTAGACCTGTTAGTCAGTGTCATTCTGACGCTTTTTCAACTCTGGAAAACAAACTTTCAGGGTCGATTCTGAATTCAGGATTAATCAAAACAGATCTCAAGTAACAGTGATACACTGTGAAAACACTCGTGTTGCATCCACAACCTTAGTTAAATGGAAGTACAGAAGTATTATAAGGAAAAAGTACTCAATCTGCAAAAAAAAATCCTAAAGACCATTAGCATAACGCTAAATGCTAACTGTACGATCAAGCTAGCAGCTGTTATCTTTTCTTTTGCAGGGATTTAGCCATTTTAAATGTCAGGGCTCACCTCCCCAAGTGCAAAACAAGTTCGTCCAACACTATTTTGAAGCGGGTTTAGCGCCCAGGACAATCGTGATTGGTTAAAGGAACGATGCGTAAGAACTGGCCACCTGTCAAACTGATACTCCAAACAAATAGGGGGCGACATATCACCAGAGTAACCGCTAACTGCTGCTAACTGTAGCTGCTGCTAACTGTAGCTGCTGCTAACTGAAGCTGCTGCTAACTGTAGCTGCTGCTAATTGAAGCTGCTGCTAACTGTAGCTGCTGCTAAATGAAGCTGCTGCTAACTGAAGCTGCTGCTAACTGAAGCTGCTGCTAAATGAAGCTGCTGCTAATTGAAGCTGCTGCTAATTGAAGCTGCTGCTAACTGAAGCTGCTGCTAACTGTCGCTGCTGTTTTGTGTATTTAACAAGTTTGAGGGACGAGTGATGTTTTTAATGATCTACTTGCATCAGAAACACCTGAGACACTGAAAGAAACATTAATAAAAGTAGAGACAAATTCAGATTCAGTGTGTTTCACGGACAGATGGCATCTGTGAAAGAAGCTATATATTGTAGTAGACGTTTGAGGTAATGAAAACTGTAAAACTCCCATCGTTGTATTTCACTTTCGATTTTTTGTTTTGGGCAGTTTGACACGCGCGACTTGCAATTTGTTTAGACGCATCAATTCCCCCATTTTTAATTTGAGTCATCCAACAGAAACCTGCGCAGGGTTCAGTGCTCTCTGACAGTACGTATGCTCATGCATCCCCGGAATAATCAATGGGAGGTGCAGAGAAGTGTTTCTTTAAATTAGGCCCGAGCCATTATCAATACAGTGCTGAGAGGGGCGAGGGTGTGATTTAAGGTCACGGCGGAGGACGTTTTCCTCGGCGAGGTGTGCTTTGAATAAATGCAGTCCGTTCACTGAATCGTATTGACTCGCCGCTTTCTGTTTGTACAGAGGACGGGACCGCCTATGGTGGCTGTCACAGTCCTGTTATGTGGAAAGGACAGCGCAGATGTTGTTTGCTGTTATTGTCTTGTTCCCATAATGCAGAGTGGCTGTAATTTCTCGGCGACTGTGGCCTGACATAAGTCCCCTGATTGGCTGTTTTCCTGGATTTGACGGAGCCTGCCAGAAAACAGATCGTTTGACCGATATATGGCTGGCATCTTTTTAATCCCAGCCAACGGCAATTTGTCCATTCAAACATGTATTTACTGAAGCCATCTACTCAATACATTGCTTATCATCGAGATGAAAATGTCTTCTTACAACGTTAACGTCTGTCAATGGGCGTTCACCTCTGTATGGTGATGTTCTAGTCTGTTTCAAGCTCACTCTCGCTCTCGCTCTCGCTCTCCCTCGACTCATTCGAGGAGCGAGATACTTCGGAAAACGTTCCTCTGACCTTTAATCTACAGCAGGGCGAGGCAGCCTTCAGGTGTGATGAAAAGGGTCTTTGTCTCCCCGGTGCCACGAAAATGAGCTGCCTGCCGGTGTTTTTTAAGAACGAGTGGGCAGACTGCACGATGACAAATGGCCTATTTCAGTGACACCTCACAACTCACTGCTAGCTGTCGCTTCTGCGCCTGTTAACCGGCTGATGAGACGAGAATAGTGCCGGGGCCTGACACTTTGTATGACAAACAAAAACTAAAAATAATCACTTCATGGAGGAAAAAGCGGTACAATTCGAGGTTACTAGACGGAATTGCCGCTTATATGTGACTTCTGTCCTTCATCTCCTGCGAGCTCCACTGAGACATAATCACCTCGTACCTGGATAGGAAGTGGCTCAGCGGATTTAAAAGCCTATCCTTATTCTAAATTCCTCTGCTTGAGATTTGAACTTGACATGCCAATTTGTCACAACAAGTAAGAGTTTTACTTGGATTTATGGCTGTGAAATGTTGATCTCTCATTGTGGCCCGGTTTATTAGCGGCTGTCGCTGAACGGATGCCTCCCTCCGGCTGGAGATAAAAAAAAAAAAAAACCTGCTCCGCGCAGCTCAGCTATCAATCTCGGCTTACAAGCAAGGCACAAGGTCGAGAACTCCATTATACAACTCAAACAGCCGCAAAATCTATGCAAACACGCCGTATTTAATTTGTATTCGTGCGTCCTGAATTTGATGCATGTCTGGTGGAGAGTCAAGCTGTGCCCCGGGTCCGTGCTGCATGCTAATCCTGGGTTTTGAATAAATATGTGTTGATACTGGAAATCGACAAATTGCTCAAAGATGAAAGTCTGAATGCTAAATTTACTAGTTCTTTGAGTGTGATGTTGGTGGACACCATCGTAGTTAACAGTTAACAGAGGGGAGACGGCTTTATAAACACCAGTGACACACATTTAAGTTCCTCCTAAAGTTAAAGTTTCTCATAAAAGTGTGTTTACAGGTCTTGGAGAGTCCAGTACATGAGTGAAAATAGTACTATAAAGCTGTCTGTGGCTCCAGCAGAAGCTGCATGTAATCTCATAAGTTTCTTCTAGCGATTCAAGTTGCATTGTGGGTAATGAAGGCCCCAGGTTTTACAAAAGAAGAAGAAATGCGTGGCATAGAAAAGTTGATATCTCCGGTTGTGTCCGACTGTGTTATAGGAGTGTAACTCTAGAGCGGTGGACTGCTTTTAAAAACCTGTTGCACACATTACCCACAATGCAACGCAGCCACTGAGCGACATCACAGGAGGAAATTTACAGTACAGTTTCAAATTTTTACAGTAGAAAAAGTATTGTGTGTTGAAGGAGGTTATGTTTTCACACACGTCTGATTGTTGGTTGGTTGGTTTGTGATCAGGATTACACAAAAACTACTCAACGGATTTCCACTAACCTTGGATGGAGGATGTGTCTCGGCCCAGAATAGACCTCATTAACTTTTGGTGCCGATGCGGATAAAGGGGCAGAATTCTTTCTGTCTTTAGCATTGCGAGATTGAGAGATGTTTTTTGACATTTTCATTAATTTCTCAGGGAAGGTAGCATGTATCTATGAGTGCGTACAGTTTGACAGAACCTAAATCTGGTGATCTTAAATTATGGTTAAGCAGTTACAGGTGGTTTAAAATTTAGAGTTTGATACTGGATTAGGCTTGATTGAATTACAGGGGATAGTTGGGCCTTGGCGGAGGTATGCACACTACCATTCTATTGCCATTCTAGTTGCCGTCTAGTTTAGTTTTTGGGTTGCCGTCTGACCCGAGCTGCCAACCCAAAACCTCAGTATTTGATCTGGAAACGAGACTCTAAAATCAACTGTCTTTCTCCAGGAAGTTACATTCGCTTTACATCAGTTTATCTCTCCACACAAGACTTGTATCTTTATTATTATTTTCTGGTATATTATCTATAAAATAAGTAAACTACATTACAGATTGTCTGGTGTTGGTAGGTAGTGTTGAATTATGAGTCTGCTTCAGAAGCTGCTCAACCTTCCTGTATCATCTGCTGCCATCTAGTGGAAAGTTTGCAGCGTAGCATTCAGCGTGGGAGGACTTGGAGGTGACTCAACATGCTCGCAGATGAAAATATCATCAGTATATCCAGTAACATAAAATTATAAAGCAGTTGAAGATCACTTTCAATCCTTCGAGAATGTATTTGGGATACTATTAAGCAGCTCATACAGTTTTATTTTGGAAGCCAAACAGACTGAGAAGCACTTATATTTAAGCATTTCTACAGTAAAGTAGAACTTTTTTACATTCCTGCTACAACCAAAGTGATCAGAGACTAAACACCTCTGGATACATACATTTTATACATGCTAAGTACTAATTTAGTCCTACTTTCCTCCATCCAGCTGTTCACTGTAACCTGAGCCAGAATGGCATCGACCACCAGATGTGTCCGGAAGACATGACGTCACAGCTGGAGGAAGAGGAGGAGTCGGTGGACGCCGGGCCTGTGCTGCTGGACGACGACAGCCCGAGCTACCAGGACATCAGCCCCCCCATGTACCAGCGACGCTCGCCGCCGCACCGCTCCGTCTCTGAGTCCGAGCTGACACGGGTAAGAGGAGGGCTGGCATCTGTTTCACTCCAGGCGGCCTCGAAATCAGATGTAAAATTTAGATTTTATAACAGCATCTTTCAAGTTATTCTGACATCAGTTTGTAGGAAAGTCTGATAATCCAGCCCCTTCATCCCAGTGTCCTTCCCCTGGAGTGTCTTTTGTGATGGAGCCACTTGGGGGCATCAAAGACAAACATTTTCAAGTTCCTGACATAAAAAGCGATCGCATTAAGAAAACGGGTCAGAAATGTAATATCAGGAGTAGAGGGAGTAGGCGGGCAAAGGCATTTGTCTGCCTGCCTGACTCATTGATCTTTAATCTGACTGTCGGTGGAGGTCAGAATCTGTGTCCCCGATCATTGCTCTGAAATATCAGTAGCCTAACTGTGTATTGATCAATCCACGGCGATGTCTGTTGGGCTGAAGTAGAGGACAGGTTTGTAATTGTTCCTTTTTCACTCAGTCTCACCTTTCTGTCGGTTTCGTATTGGATCTATAATATTCCCTAAACTATGTATTATAAATAGTCATATCTATATCGAGTTGGGAACACCAGGTCAGTGTAGCTCCTCGGTCACAGCAGGTCCTTCTTACCCTAAAATAATATACTGGAGGGGCCTTTGGCGATAGTTTTGTCCTGGGCGCATGCAGGACTGTCGGCAGCCCCGGGTGAGGCCTATATACTGTGGTGTCACCTTCACGATCAAGGTGACAGGTAGCAGAAGAGCTAGAGGATGATAGAGACACACTGCTGCCTGTAAGTGTTCCTATAATATATCTGTGATCATTCAGCGTCCTCAGACCAAACCACCTCTGCGACAAAATACTTCAGGGGAGACGTGATATAGTTTTACGACACGGTTAAGGTTTAGGGGTTCTGGCCATCACCCCAGATAAATATTAACAAATCAAGAACCGGGTACGTGAAGTAATAAACCGAAAGAGTTGTAAATGGGGATGCATTTTTTTTTTCAATCAATTACACATGGCAGTAAAAACATGACATGATTTACTGGATTTCCATTATTTCTACAGTAATGATGTATGTGATAATTGGAGATTTTTAAAGCTTTAATTTGTTTATTTTGGCCACTTGGGGGCAGCAGAACATTTACATTTAGCTTTTGTCCAAAGCGACTTGCAGTAATTCATACATACACTCATACACTGATGGCGGTGGCTGCCATGCAAGGTGTCGACCAGCACACCAGGAGCAGTTTGGAGTTCGGTATCTTGCCCAAGGACACTTCGACATGCAGACCAGGGGAATCGAACCAGCGACCTTCCGATTAACAAGACGCTGGCTCTACCCCTGAGACACAGCCGACCCAACAGTGACGTCATTGGCTATAAAACCAACTAAGTGACCAAAAGATGTTGAAATACTTCAGTTTATGGCCAATTAACCTGCAGAACTCATCCACTGTCGTACTTTACGTCAAGTACAATAACTGTTGCTGGTAACAATGATGCTAACATGCTAAATAATGAGGGTTAACACAGTGACACCTTTACCTAAACGTTGAGTTTGAGTTAAATTTAGGTCAAAAGCACTGCCGCACTGAAAAGTCATGTTCCCTTATCATCACAAGAGGTTCATGTTGATCATCTGGTTTCATTGAAGTGGTTCTACACATTAACTTTGAACTAAAATGATTGTATTTGTGGTCAAATAACAGTTTGTGCCGTAAACTGGCAACAAACCAACCCCCCCACCTTCGTAAAAAGAATCCCCTACGTTCCACACATCCAGCCCCTTCGGTACAAAGACCTTAACAGGGAATAAACAAAAAAAGACGAGCTTTTTTTGTTTTTCGGGCTGCGTTTCAACTCTTCCTCTGTGTTTCTGATAATAGATCAAAGGGATCCGTCATCAGCTATGCGGCGTTTACTTCCTCTTCCAGAAATAGGCCGAGGATGGGACAGTGGGAGGAGACGGGCGCACTCTCGTATTCTCTTTTTCTCTGTATAAAAAAATCTGCGTTAATCAGCTGTCAGTCAGAGCGAGTGGAAGCACTTTGGAGTCGGATGTAGTCCTCTGTGTGCATCCTGGATGAGCTTTTGAAATGCCAGACAGACAGACAGACAGACAGACAGACAGACAGACAGACAGACAGACAGGCCTGGGTTCAGTTAGTGCAAACAGACACAGCCAGAGATGCTCCGTTCTTGTGCTGCAAATGCAATTTAATACGCGGCGTGTATAAAGTATCCCTAACATACTATCCGCGCTCTGTGGTTTCCGTGGGCATCATCACGTAATGAAGCCGCAGCTGAGTCTCTGAACTGCATTAGAGACCTGGAGGGCGTTTCGTATTCGCTGAAATAATTCAACCGTCTGAGCTTTCAGTCTCGGTGTTGTGTCCCCTGATCGCAGTTAAGAATTAGCTCCTCTCTTTGGGGGGGAAATTCAGTCGGTCAATAACTGCATAAAGACTATAATTACGTGGAATGGTAATCTGCTCCATCATGCAACACAGCCACGGGCCAAAACGGTATGTATTAATACTTACAGAGGGTTTGAGCTTCATTAGGAGCGAGATGGGAGGTTTCGCAGCGTATTAACTCCACTGTTAGCAATTAAAGTCAACAGCAGTTTAGATGTTATGTGGACGGGAACATGTGGGCCGGGCTTGATTCTGATCGGAGATCGAACACACCCTCAGATGTTATCTACCGTACGTAAGGCTAATCCTTTGACATTTGATTTGACGTATTTGTGTTTATACGAATGCACCCCGAAGGTCAACATAAAGTTTTGATGAATATATGTCGTATAACAGAAGCAATTAGAACAATTAAGACGATTTGATTTGTACGTGTTGTTGTTGCGTGTGGGATTTTGACGATATGCTCACTCTTAAAACTGATGTAGTAATACAGTATCTCGCACTGTACATGTGCCTAAAGGTTCAAAGACACAAAATAAGATCTATTTATCTTTCTTGCTGAGGCTTAAACCAAACCGTCATCCAGATTTTAAAGGATAAGTTCACCTGAAACTGAAAATTCAGTCATTATCTACTAGCCTCCATGCCGATGGAAAGTCAGGTGAGGTTTTGTAGTCCACAAAACATTTCTGGAGTTGACACACTTCAATCTTTTGGTACTATTTCGTTTCAGGTATCAAACTCGGGTGTTGCATCGACGTTCTGCACCTTCCTTAAAGGATAAGTTCACCCAAAGATGAAAAATGTAGTCTTTATCTACTCGCCCCAAAGCAAAACCGCATCGCAGCATCCTTTGAAACAACTGAAGTGAATGGGGACTTGTTTTAGAATGTAAGGAAAGAGCAGGAAAAGACATAAAATATAAAATAGCTCCATACAGCTCACATAATCCAAGTCTCCAGAACCCTTGATGCGCATTCAAGCTTGTGCAACAACTTCAGACGTGCTGCACGCTGACGCCTTTAGCTTAGCGGCTACAGCGAAGATCCAGAGACTTGGATTATGCTGGATGAGCTGCTTGTAGCCAGTTTATGTATATATATATATTTTCCTATTGCTTCATTACGTTTTGTAAAAAATTCCACATTGACTTCAGTCGTTTCAAAGAATGCTGCAGCGCTGTTTTGCTGTGAAACTCCAGAAATGTCCAGAGATGAATTTTTGGATGAACCGAAGTTTGACAAACTTTTCTACAAAATGGGACCAAAAGAAATATCAAAAATGGACAAAATCTTGTTTTGACTTGTACCTGAAGAGGTCAAAACTCCCAGGAGTCGAGAATTGTTCTCTGGAATGTGTTGACGAAGGCCACGGAAAAAACACTGAAAGCGTTGCTGCAGTTTTTAGATTTTCCTGACTTTTTCCCCCTCCCTGTGCACCGAACCATCACTTTGAACCATCTGATCGAACATTAAGTAAACAACATCTGGCCTTGAAAAGAATATTTCAGTGCCAGATTTTTCAAAACTCGCTGCTATGCGCCCATTTTGGTGAAAAACGCAGAGAAGCATTAAGGTTTGACAGCATGATCGATCTGTAATCTAAAATATTTCCCCGCAGGGTGAGAAAACTAAACTTCTCGTCGGTGCTGGTTCACTAAGATACAGCTTCTTTTGTTACTTATCAAGTTTTTCTCTTATTTTTTGGAAGGAAAATCAGACACATTGAAGCTCATATCTATCTAATAATGCCTCAATTAGCTCTGAATAAATGCGAAGACGTAATAAATCCAGGCCTCGGCCCGGGTACATTAGAAGAGAACACTACAGGTCATTTCAGTTCATCACATCAGCGCCGTTCAGTTTAGAATATTAGACCGAAGCTGCTCCCTGGCTCCATTCGTAATGGAGCCGAGGCTTTAGCCCCAGATTCAACACGAGGCATAAAACAGCCATTTAGACGCAGTGGATGGCTGTAACATCCATAGCAAATCAGCTCATCTCGGCCGTAATCGATATCAAACCCAAGGTGAATATATCTTGTTTAGCGTTAACGCGGCCTGCGATGCTTTATGGACCCTGCCGAATCCCAAGGTCGCGCGCCGTGACGGGGCCTTGTGTACTTTTCTTTGACGCTGCTAGAGTAAAAGTTGGCTCTGCCCGTTAACAAAGGTTCCTTACGAGGGCTTATTAATGCATCCGGTATAGCGTGTTATCCTCTGTCAGCTCTCTGGACACACACACACACACACGCACGCACGCGCTCGCAAGACATATCTCGGTTTCATCCCCGCTCCTGTATGTAACAGATTAATTAATACAGGGAATTTTCATCTCCTGCCAACTTTGGTCCGAGAGAAATGGAGCGAGGCCGAGAGAAAGGAAAGTGAGAGAGAGCATGCCAGAGCTGTTAATTAGCTGTGCGGCGGAGATAGGGCCGATGACACAGGGCTCCGTGTCTCCAACAGCCATTCACTCAGTCAACATGACACTAATGGCGGCGGCGGCGGCGGCCCTCCTCCTCCTCCTCCTCCTCCTCAGCACTTTTCTGTCCAGTCACACTCGAAAGGGAAGTGGCTGCAGTGCAGAGCTGTGACACTAGAGGGTAGTGTGTAACAGTGGATCGCGCCGGTGTGATGTCAGCACGTCCACGGAGAGAAGATCACAGCCTGATGCAGCTTCCCTGGTGTTGTTAAATATTAAATAAACGGAGGAAAGTTATTCTAATCATACAAACTGATGAGTCAGGAGCAGCAGTGATGTAAAGTATGCATCACTTTCTGGCGATACATGCACTTAACTATCAAACGTAAAAGTGCATCATACATATATTTACATGTATGCATGCATTGATTAGGCATAACATTATGACCACCTGTCTAATATTGTGAAGGTTCCCCTTGTGCAGCCAAAACAGCTCTGACCTGTCAACACATGGACTTCAGACCTCTGAGGGTGTCCTGTGGTGTCTGGCACCAGGGCGTTTTATAGTGGATCCTCTGGGTCCTGTATGTTGGGGTGTGGGGCCTCCATGGATCAGACCTGCTCCTTACAGATGCTCGATCGGATTTGGATCTGGGGAATTTGGAGGCCCGGTCAACACCTTGGGCCCTTTATTGTGTTCCTCGAGCTGTTCCTGAGCAGTGTTTGCGGTGTGTCAGGGCACATTGTCCTGCTGGGGGGCCACTGCCATCGGGTAGTGTTGTTGTGATGAGGGGGTGTACTTGGTCCACAACAGTGTTTGGATGGGTAGTTCACATGAATGCCAGCACCCAAGGTTTCCCAGCAGAACATCACATTGTGATGAGATGATCGATGTTATTCACGTCACCTGTCAGTGGTTTTAAAGTTGTGGCCGATCGGTGTATAGTGTACACTATGGGTCGACTGATCTGGATCAGATTCAGCATTATTCCAATTATTCTACTTACATGCTGCTCTGATGCTGCATGTCATTAAAAAAGTTACTTGTAACTAAAGTTATCAAATAACTGTAGTAGGTTAAAAAGTACAAAGTTTGCCTCCAAGATGTAGAGGAGTTAAAGTATAAAGTAGCAGAAACTAGTACAGTAATACTCAAGTAAAAATACAAGTAGCTCAAAGTCGTGCTTAAATACAGTACTTGAGTAAAAATACTTGGTTACATTCAATCACTGCTATTTCACATTTATAAGCAGTATATAAACATTAAGAATGTTATTATGAGGGGCCGTACAAGACATAATTCATTCTGGCCCTCTCACACACATACATTCTCCTTTTACATACATACATTCTCCTTTCACATACATACATTCTCCTTTCACATACGTATATATATATATTCACTCTCACATACATACATTCTCCTTTTACGCACATATATATATTCACTCTCTCACACACATACATTCTCCTTTCACATACATATATTTTCACTATCTCACACACTTACATTCTCCTTCTACATACATATATTCTCCTTTCACATACATACATTCTCCTTTCACATACATATATTTTCACTCTCTCACACACATACATTCTCCTTTTACATACAAACGTGTGTGAAAGGACAATATATGTGCGTGAAAGGAGAAATATATGTGTGTGTGAGAGTGAAAATATATGTACGTGAAAGGAGAATGTATGTTTGTGAAAGGAGAATATATGTATGTGAAAGGAGAATGTATGTGTGTGAGAGAGCTAGAATGAATTATGTCTTGTACGGCCCCTCATATGTTATTGTAGAAGCTATAAGTTCTTTTTAAGTGTTTATTGATGTAAACATTCAATAACCAGGTGCTGCTTTCTAAAAAAGGTAATGAATGACACCTAATGATAACCATCATTAATGAGTGGTAAGTTTATACTTAATTACACTGCTAAATGTTAGCAGCTAAATGTTTCATGAACCATTTATTAAACTATTCTAAAGTTTTATAAACAACAGTTGCATTGATTTGGTACAGTAGCTGAAAATACTGTGCACGAATAAACAATTATCTTCTTTAATTACACTATAGTGTGATATGAACAATTTATTATGTGCTGATAACAGCCTGTAAAAGCAACAGAGGAGGTTAAAGAAGCACCGTGCATCACTTGTCTCAGCTATCAGTATCACAGTGATGTGATCGATGACATCTCACGTCTCCTCAAACGTCTCCTTCCGTCCTTCTAATGCCACTCTGAACTGATTTGAACACAACTGATATGCTTTCTCCTTCCATTAACGGCCGAACCCTCCAGTCCTCCTGCATCGCCACTTCTACTCTGCTTTGATTCGGCCTTTGGCGACTTTTACTAGACTTGCTCTTCTCCCAGCCGGTATTTAAGACGGTCTTTTTAATAAAACGTCTTTTTACTGGAGATTGTAAGCTTAATAAGGAGTACTGCTTAAGTCAGGGGGATTATTAAAGACTGACTGATATTCGATTTTTAGGGGCCGATACCAATATTAGGAAGTAAAAACCTCCAGTAAATATTCAACAGTTTAGCAGTAAACTTTATTCCAGAGTGAAACAACAAACTTTAGTACAAATTTAAGGATCCCAGACATCTTTTTCTGCACTACCTTTATGTCTGTAATGGGTCAATAATAACAGCAACTATCTTTAGTTCCCTGACCGCTGCCTGATTAGAGACACATTACACCTCCAGTCTCCTTAAAATGGAGCTCTCTTTAAGTCATTATGTCGGAACAGAGCCGTCCGCCTTGCTCTGATGGACTTTTTGCAGTCCGACGTCTCGAATTGTATTTTCCGAACCTGATTGGACAACGATTTCGGGACTCGCATTGTTCCAAACAGAGCCATGTTTCATCTGACAAACAGTATCGCTCCTAATGAAGGCTGCCAGACAGCTGTAATGGTTCTGAACGCACACACACACAAAAAAAAAGCAACAGCTCTCGCGCTGTCAAAGAGCGATCGAGTATTTGTTTTTGCCCTTGTACGCATTTTGCTCAATAAATGAACTCTGCCCACTTCTTTTGTCAGGGGAAATATCCAGGGCCGAGGCTCGCTCCGAGTTATTTTCTGTGAAGTAAACAAAAACCGCGGAGTCCGTCCGGCATCGCGCGACGTCATTGTGGTCAGTTTAACGCTAAACGCAGGAGCTTATTGGCAAAACAATGCCATTATATGCGCTAATTGCTGCCGGAGTCAAGATTTTTAATTGAGTGTGAAGCTGTTTGACCCTGCAATCAGCAATCTTGGAGGCAAAAATGAAAAAAAAAAAAACCCTGACGCGAGAGGAAAACGATATACAATGCAGCCGCATTCGCCCTCCGAGTCGCGCGCTGTTTGTCTCCGAGAGCTTTTTAATTCCCGGCTCTCTTTGTATTCCGACGCCGTCTCCACAAAAGGGGGGCCGTCATGTGATTGCCTCTTGATTAATTCAGCCGAGCACATTCATATTGGATCTTTAAATGCTTATCAGCGTTAGCGCGATTACACGCTTCATTATGTTAAGTTTTCCCCACTGTGGTCGCTAATGCGTGGATGTTTATTCCACACTTCTTCTGGTTCACGGTTTCGGGGGGTTGTGCGCCTTTTCTCCCCCCGAAGGCTTTATTTCCTTCCTTTTAATTTTTTATTTATTTTATTTTTTTTGAGGTCGTCCTTGCACTGTTGCTAAGGTAACGTGAAGAATACCGGGAGCTGCACTTGGCTTTTTTTTCGGTTATCAATTAAAGCCAAGGACTACGGCGACACGCTGAACGCCGCGCGCCGGCTCACGTGACGGATCAGACGGAGGTTCGTGTTTTTCCTCGTGTGGGTGTTGCCCGGGCTGCACATGTGGACGTACGCGTGTGTATGTGTGTGTGCGCCTCGTTCCCAGGCGTACCGCAGTTGGGAAAATAAAGCAGGCTTCTCCTCTCACCCCTCCGCTGTCACTCAAATCTCTAATTGGCCCGGAGTCTCTTGAACGCAGCTCTTTGAGCGTGATTGTGCTCCTTGTTTTTTTCCAGTCTCTCTTTCTGCTGTTTTTCTCTCCGCCCTTTTGGCTGCGTCGGCCGACTGGCTGGCTGGCAGTCGGTAAAGGCACCAGCTCACCTATTGTACCGGGCCCCGGGAACACAGCTACGGGGCTAAATCAGTGCAGAATGTAAAACACAGATGGCCATTGACTCACAAATGGGTTCATGGAAAAATGAGAGAGTCTCCTGTGAGTCCACTGGCTTATTTTTTCTTTTTTTCTTTCTTTTCCCCTCTGCTTTTCTACCTCATCTGTCAGTCCGGTCCAAACTCTCCCTCCTCGCGTGCTTTTCAACGCACGGCCGTCCTTCCCTGCACTCCTCCCGCATCCGGGCCTCCCCCCTCTCTCTCTCTTTTGTCGCCCCGGGCTTCCGAGTCAGGGTTAATTAGCATTGAGTCGAGCTGTGTTTAATGGTTAATGTGGTTTCTTCCCGCGGCGGCGGCGGCGTTCCCTCCCCTCCCTGCAGATTCGGCATCTCTCTGGTCGCATTAAGACCCGCGCCTACCTGCCTCACCTGCCTCACCTGCCCCGTTCTGGCTGTCTGTCACCTTCGCGCCTACCTGCAGTGGATGTAAGGCCGCATGCCAAAAGCATCATGTACATCTCTCCCCCAATTTCTCCTCTCCCTCTCTCTCTCTGGGATGCTAGATATAGAGTGAGTGGGAAGGAGCCGTGGCGAGCGAAAGGGAGAGAACGAGGTAGTAGCGTATAATAAGAAACAGGTGAGAGAGAGAGAGAGAGAGAGGGAGAGACGGGAGGGATGAGAGCGCCGGCATGTGGGGAGAGGAAGTGAGAAAGACAATGTGATAGATCTGACAGGGACAGGGCGAGATTGAATGCAGGGGAGAGATGAGAGATGAGAGACGGGGAGAGGGGAGAGGGGAGAGGGGAGAGGGGAGGGGTTCGGAGCGAGGAGGCGAAAACACAGAGAGAAAACGCTGCCAGTACCTGTTATTCTGCCTTCTCTGGGCGGAGAAGAGACGGAGGCCTCCATTGCTATGCCGCACCACGCGGCAGCCGGAGAGCAGGCTGAAGTGGAAGGGAGTGGATGTGAAATTTTAATCACCTCTCTCTGTTTGTAATTTTTAGTAGCCCCCTCAATCAAAATCAGAAGCATTGCCAGCACTTTCAAGAGCGATCCTTTGGCAGGCGACCGCGCTGAAGGATTTAAAGTAGAGTGGCATCCTGCAGCAAGAGTACAGTGCAGTACAGGAAAACGCACATATGTGTGTGTGCGTGTGCTGTAGCATGTAATTTAATACAGCCTCTTATAAATGTCAGAGCCTCGCAGCGGTTACAACTACAGTACTTGGCGTTTTTGACCACTCGTGGTACTGCGAAGTAGATACTTCCCTGAATGTGAGGACTTTTGAACCGTTGATCGGCCAGAACAAGACATCTGAAAGCCCAGATCGAAAGATGGAATGTCTAACCTTCGCCTTATTTCAACATTGCACTGTCCCTTCTCCTTTTACTCATGATACATGCGACAGAATCCGTCATCGGATAGAGTCCATGACATATGTTTTCTGCCGCTAGGGGCCTCAACACAAAACAAAAGAAGTCTGTAGAGTTTTGTTCGGGGAGGGCCGGGCTGGTCAGAGCTGGTCACTTCTGGAGGAATAAACACCCACAGTCCCATCAAACTGTCGTCCAACACAGAGCCATTCACTCTGAAGAGATCTCGGAGATTACTTTTTTAACTTTGTGGGATTAAAAAGTGGATTTATCTGCACTCCTGTTTGTAAACCTGACTGTAGCAGGGATCCGCGGAGGCGACATCCGTTGTCGGGTGTTTATGTTTTTGTAATGTGGACGGTTGACTGGAGCCGGAGGGGAAATGTATATGTATGTAATGTCACTTCATGTATGTAATGTTACAGAGAGGAGAGGGGGAAAGAAGAGAGAGCCAGAGTCCCTGGTGAGTGCTGAGTTGAGTGGTTGACCTGAATTCAGCCCACACACACTCCCATCGGTGGCTGCTGTTGCTTGTTAGCTTATGGCTAATAAACAGTAAAGATATTCTATAAAGGAGTCACCATTTCTGATGAAAAGCTTTCTGAAAGCAATATTTAGTTTTGTAGGTTATCTATCTATCTTATAGTGACAGGTGACCAAATGAAACGCAACGTTAACTTCAGTGAACTTACATTATCCCAAACAATGTTTAAACCCAGACAAATCTGTAAATCCACAACTCAACATCACACAGAACATAATAAAGGTCCAGCTGTTTTTAGACATTTTAATGCAGAACTCCTACAATGGACAACTTTTAAAGCTACGGTATGTATCTACATATCTGAAACCAAGTTATCTTGACTGAACCCCAGTGTGGACCAGACATGTGATACATGTAGAAGTGCACTTGTCTAACTTCCTCACAAGAACTGTGAACGTTCCTTGTTGGTTAAGGTTTAGGCATCAGTCTTTAGAAACTATTTTAGAAGCGCTTCACCGCCAAACTGAGCCAAATTCCCTTAAGTGCCATTTAAGCCTTTGACTTGGATTTTGCCGAAAGCTCGAACAGGTTTGCTTTTTACTTCATTGCCGGCTTGTCAAGTTATCTAACCTAAGTGAAAAGGAGTCTGCCTCTCCTTCCCACACACAGTGGATCAGAGACATTATGTCCCGTACGAATCCTCGTTACGGTAAACTTCAAAGTGTGCTGCCTCCATTTTCGAAAAACCCACTTCAGTAATCTCTGAGTAGCTACCTTTATCCACCTTATTCCTCTCTTATTTATTCACTATATTTTTCTGTTCTCTCTACTGTTGTTTATGATTTTAATCGTATCCATGATTTAGAATACCTCCTCTGTGGTCAGCCTTGTGTTTGTGTTTGTTTGGGCAGGATGGACGTGTTGTTACCTGGACAAGTGTTGTTTCATAAAAAAAAAAACACAAATCCCTTCCCTTGTACGCTTACTGTTTTGTCCATTATTGAGAATCAATAAAAAGACCTTTGGAGGAAAGAACAAGACATTTGAAGGTGTCACCTCGGGCTCCGGGAAACTGTGATGGGCATTTTTCTGATTTTTACAGAGTAAATGATTAATTGCGAAAACAACACCGGCAGCAAAAAAATCACAAAAAACCGGGACACAAAGCCCACAGAACAGGAGCCAGTCTGCTGGATTCAGCCTCCTCTGCACAAGGCACGGCTCCAGCCTCGTCTCATTTTTCACGATGATTCTAGACTGCGTTGTTTTGCACCGGTTTGTAAAAAAAAAGAGATTTCGTGATGGCGGTGCGCCATTAAAGGCAGCGATCAGTCAATAAAAGCTGCTCTAAATAATGCAGGTTTCAAAACATTCAAAAGAGGACTTTTTTTTCCTACATTTCTACGAGGATACAATACCATTTCAGGAGAGAAGCTAGCAAGCAAAAACATTTAGAGCCTCCCGGGGCACCTTTTATGCCGAGCAGCGGCCTGCGTTTACATTCAGCGAGAGCACCCGTGTTTTAAAAAGTCGATTAAAACCGTAAAATGCGAGTGAAAGATACTGTAAGGTGAGGCGTGACTGCAAAACATACGAGGTTCATAAAACGGCTCCTCTGCAGCTTCCTGTACATGTCTTATTTTTGGATTCATTTCCCTTTTAACAATTAATAATTAATTGATCCTTGAGGGGGGACAAGGTCACAAAGCAGCCAGTGTATGTATATATGATATGTATTATACAACAAAATCAGTCAAGTGGAAAGTCAAGTCCAGATGGTACGCTCTAATCAGAGTGTGAAAATGGTAGTTCACCAACAATTCCCCCAGCTTCAATAATACATGCACAGACAGAAGGGATCTCTAAACTGGGAAAAAAAACACACAACAGAGCCAAAGTTCACCGAGGATTTATATAACTGCTGATTGTTGATTCTGTGTGTTTCTGATGTTTCATTTCCGGTTCCTCCCAGCCGGGCTACGTGAAGCTGTCCAAGCCGGTGGCCCTGTGGACCCAACAGGACGTGTGCAAGTGGCTGAAGAAACACTGTCCCAATCAACACCAGATCTACAGCGACTCCTTCAAACAGCACGACATCACAGGTACAGCTTCACACTCGCACACCGACCTGAGCAGCGGACGTCACCGAAGACGCAATCGGAAAAAAAAAAAAAAAAAACTGTGTGGATTTGTGCCGTCGCTAGGTGATTAGTGTTTTGATTCTTGAGTTGTTGGAAAATTGCCGCAGAAGCCAATCCTGACTCATTCTCGCTGAAAAAAGTCAAGTACTTTCGGAAAGGGCTACCCGCAGAGCAGGGTAAAATAAAGTCCCTGAAACTTAATTAAGACCTTGGTCCCTGCGGTGGAAACAAGTTCCTCCGAAGGTTTCTAGTCCCCGGAGAAAGTTCCTGTTGCGGAAATGAGCTATTCTAACAGAAACGTCAACAGCTTCGATCACAGAAACAGTCACGAATGAGGCGTTGAACAACCTTTTCACGTCCGTTTACAATGAAAACTCGCAACGCCGCTCCTCTTTTCTGATAACTCTGCTGCATTTGTCTTCTCTCGTCACGACGACGCCGGATCTCATTCACAGCAGCGTAAGCAGGTGCACCCTGCACCCGCTGTCTGCCACCTGCAGCCCTGCCACCCGGCCCACCCGTCTGTCCGTCCCTCCCTCCCTCCCTCCCCCACTGTCAGAGTTGCCACTGACAACAGTTTCCACGTCAATCACTCCCCCTAACGAGGCTCCTCAAGGTCACCCCGGCGCTAACGACACTCCGGTCCGCATAGTAACAGACGACCGTTAATTGCGGTGCTCTCTAGCTCTCAGAGCACGACTGATCACATTAATATGTTTATTTGTCGCTGTCGAGGACCTCCTCGACTCGCTGGCTGGCTGGCGGGATGAATCGCTCGGCGGTCATGATGAGTGGCGTAATGACTCACGCTCCCGTTTTTTAGCCTTTGATGCATTCTGACTGTTATATGTCTGCATGGAGGGTTTTGAGATTTAGCATCCTCTGCTTAATGGGGTGAAAATATGAATCTCAAGTTGCACATATATCTCATCAGCAGCACAGGGCACGGAAGATAACCCACAGTTCATTGCATGTCCGCTGAACCGCCGCTGCATTTTGGATCCATCTTCGAGCAGAGGCATTTTAGGGAAATGGTGTTTTCTTTTCATTCAAGGTACAGTACAAGCACTGCAGCGATTACTAATGAATCACTTCAGTCAAGTCGAAAGTTTGCTTAGAGAAAAGATCATTTCCACGTCGGAGTAAAGTTTTATAAATAACCACTTAGTCATGGTTTATACTTCTGATTAAAATCAGTCGTAAGTCCGTTCTATAAATGATCCCCAAGGACATCTTTGTTGGTCTGGCTGTCGTCTTTGTCACGACCCTGACTTTAGTTTTGCGGTTTTCCTGTTTTATTTTGAAGGCCTCTCATTGTGTGTCATTTTTTTACATTGCACTTCCTGTCTTTCTCTTTTTCCCCAACCTTTTTCTGTGTACACTGGTGTGACATAAGTTAATTAGTCCCTGTGATGGTACTTCCTGTCTTTGCCTCTTTAAACATATGCCTGTTTTTTATTGGAATCATTCCTTGTGTATGCACTTCCTGTCTTTGTCTTTTTCCCCAACCATTTCTGTGCAGACCAGGGTTTCATTAGTTAATCAGTGCCTGTGTTTGTACTTCCTGTCTTTGTCTTTTCCCCCAACCTTTTTCTGTGTACACTGGTATTACGTAAGTTAATCAGTGCCTGTGTTTGCACTTCCTGTCTTTGTCTTTTTCCCGCCCTTTTTCCGTGAACACCTGCGTTTTGTTTGTTAATCTTGTCACTGTGTATTGAAGCCTGTGTTCTTCCTGCGTCGCTCACTTCTACCTTGTGAAACATGAGTCGCTTTTTGCAGATTACTAACTAAGATCTCGTGCACAAAATAGCTTTTGTTGCGGTAATAACTCAGCTTAAATACAAGACACGTAGACAAAGAGGACGCTGCTCTTATCAAATCCGTGCAGTGTTTGTGATTGCATAAAAGAGAAGTCATGTCAAGAGCAAACATCCAGTATTTAATTTGGTAGAAATCTCTGATAAGGTCCATATCTAATAAATAAACATTAAAGTCGAAAGCATTCAGTCATAACCTGCAAATACATTTTCTATTATTAGTCTCGCCGTGATTAGAACATAAGATCTCAGCTTCCCGACGCTATATTAGCTTAACGACCTGTGTTTGTTATAAGGCTTTAATGATTTTTTTTTTTTACAGGATCACACAAGAGAAGAAAGGGTTAACCAAATATGCATGCGCATAGGCCACAAACACACACAAACACACACACTCAGGCTTTCCTACTGGCACAATTAGGAGATAATGACATGCGCAAAACCTGCGAGTAATTCAGTTTGTCTTCACATCGAGCATTAATTAACAGAACCCAATTAAAACAGGCCAAGCCACACCAATTGGGCTCACAAGGCAATTTGCATCCCAATCAATCTTTGAAATATTATGCAGATATTTATTTTTTTTTCCTGTTTCTACGCCCTATTAGCATAAACAAGGGTGGAAACAAATGATGAATGGAATATTGTTGTGGGAAACAATCATGCGTAGACAAACAAACAGTGAGTGTGAATACATTTTGAAGTGCGTGCAGGCGTGCATCTGAGAATATTTGCTCGCCGTGCTTTTAATACGCCCGCTCTGACCCTTAAAGATTGGCCGTGTGTTCGCTTGTGTGTGTCTGCATGAATGGGCCTGATTTTTGTTTTTCAGCACGTCGGATTCTCCAGACCGTAGCGTTCCTCTTTACTGTATTTTCTGTCCAATCCCTCCGCAACAAAACACTCAGCCCTCTTTTCAGCTGCCAGCGGCACTCAATCTCACTTGTCTCGGCGATGTAGTCATCCCTTCATAAAGTAGCAAATCAGTAAACAGTCTATTCCAGATCATAATTCAAACAGGCATTTGTGTCCTCCCCTCCTTCTGACATAAAACAGCGGCGAGGGAGAATGCGTTTTACTGCGTATCTGGGGCTGGTGCAACATTTTTAACGTCGAATGACTTCAGTATGCAGCAGCTGCCTCCCTGCTAGGCTCCTGTAACCTCAGCCAAAGAAATCAATGTTTCCCATCCTCCCTGCAGCCTCCACTGCCAAGAAGCCCTCTCCCTCCCTCAATCTTCACCTCCCACAACCCCCCAACAGAGACGGCGTCGAATTTGACTTTAACACCCAGCTGCCATTAAAAATGCATTAAGGCATATTACGGCGTAATTAGATATTAGTCCCTAATCCGTCGTAATTACGAGGACGGAGCTCTTTTGGTGAGAGGAGTAGCTCGCCACCATAAATTAGTTAAACACACAATTTCCGATACCTTAGATGTAATCAGCGCAGGAGGTGTGATGACATAGGTAATCAAAAGTAAAGAGGGTGGAAGCGAGGAGGGTGAGTCACGATTAAGTTATATCTTCTGTCAGAGACGATCATTACATCACAATGTGGAAATTTAGAGGCTCTCTGAAAGCATAAAAAAAAACCCGAATTAGATGCAGCTGTAGAAGCTGGCTGCAGAAACTTCTCAGTGTGTAGAGACTCACATTTACAGGGCTGGTTCTTGGCAACAACAAACTGTGGATTATAAATAGTTACACTGGTGACACTTTATATAAGTGTGCACAGACCGGTCGACCTGTAGCTGTATGTCTAATTCTATGTATGTAAACTCCAGAATCAATGATGCCAATGTATGTTTTCTGTACATCACACATATGTTGAAACTTTACATGTGTTTAGGTTCAATATTCAATTTTATTTTGTGACGTCGTTGCACTCTGGTTGTGTTAGGCACGAAAACCGCTTGGTTAGGGTCAGGGGAAAAGGTGATATTTTAGCTGAAAGGTGCAATATGTAAGAATTTGCCAGCAGTCTAATTCATACTCCAAACAAAAAGGGAGCGGCGTATAACAAGCGGAATAACCGCTAACTGCTGTTAGCCAGTTAGCTCGGTAAGCTGTGCATCTAGCCATCCAGAGTGGGAACTCAGAGCACAAGGGTAGTGTTGGTGTTTACACTGTGAGCAAAGGGGCTTTGGACAGAATGGACCAGGGCTAGCTCGTTAGCATGCTAACTTCAGTAGATATCACAGTAACACAATAAATAGGTGTCATTATGTCAAAAATGCATTTTTTTTAACATATTGTTGATCTTTTTTGTCAATTTTTAAATGCTTTCAACCGAAAAACTCTCACATATGATAGATAGATAGATAGATAGATAGATAGATAGATAGATAGATAGATAGATAGATAGATAGATAGATAGATAGATAGATAGATAGCTTTTTAATCCCCAAAGGGAAATTAGGTTATCATATTATTGTACAAATCAAAATACAAGGGCAAATGTAGAAACAATAAAGTATTTCATACAATAAAATGCTTAAGTAGCTATAAAATAAAATAAAATAAAATGAATATATTGAGGTAGAAGAGAAAAGGCAAGTGGTAAATAAGATACCACATATTTGAAAAAAATAAAAATAAAAAGAGCCAAGGTCTTGTTGAAAACACCAGCTTGTCGCTACAGACGCAGCCGGAGATATTTTGACTTCCTGTCAAAAGATATCAGTTGTTTTGTCGCCACAAACACAGCTGGAGACGGTCCCAAGGTCTCCAAAAAAAAAAAAATATTCAGCGGTTTCACACTTCAAAATGTTGAATCACAGTCTCAAACTGTGGTCAACAGCTTGGCAGCCTTCTCTCCTCGCCTCGTCTCCAGCACCATCCCAAACCAGGGACGGAAAATGTTGCTTCCAGGACATGTTGTCTGGAAAATTGTACTGAGAGGCGAAGCGAATGAATACATTTGAATTTTCCGAATTAAGTTGTCAACCATCGTTCTTCCTCTTCTCTTACAATTTTTTTTATTTTTTTGCAGATTAGATGCTTCACAGCAGGCAGGACCACTTTGTACATGGCGAATAAGCTTTATTGTGATTAAATGCTCGGGGAATATAAACGCACATCTCATCGGATTGCTTTATGTAAACAGTTCCCTTGGAATCACCGATCAGAATGATTTCAGTCACGTTGAAGAATATCGTCCGTGTACCCAGAGCTGCTGTTATATTGTTGCCATCAATGAACGCCAAATTACCAACTTTAATTTGAGGTCATATGTATGATTAGCTGCTTTTACTAACCTGAACTCGCCCACAGACACTGACAGATAAAGAGTCAAAGGATCCCCGGACGCAGACTTATAAAAGCCACCTTATCCCTCCCACACTGGACCAACTCGGGCTGCATGAGGCACAAAACAACATTTGGAGGTTCTGTGGGTCTGACAAAGATGGAGACAGCAGCGCGGTGTGGATTGGGACCTGGAGGATGCGGCTCCTCCTATCATCCATCATTTGGCCTGTTTTTTCCTCACGCAGGAATACTCCAGACGAATGAATAACCAGCTTCATAATACCCACTGATGTATAGTGTCATAAGGCCTCACTCTGAATAATTAATAGCCTGTAATATTAGTGGTTCAATGAAGAGCGGCGCACACACTGTACCACTTCAGTTCTCTTAAAGCTCCGAGTTCAACCCCCCCTCCGGTTCGCCGGATCCATCAACTCGCCACTTTTTCAAAAAATAACAACAGGCCGTGTCGCTGCGGTCGTGATCTCCTCGTCCACTGGAAGGCCTCACACTGTGTGCAAAATGTATATTTGATGAGCAGCGGAAGGGAAAAAAACAGGACGAGAGGTGACAAACGCTGTTTTAAAACCAGACGGGGGACGACCGGCAGCAGGCCTAAACAGCACTTGAGCGATGAGACAATGAATTTCCGCCGGCGCCGCAGACTGCTGTCATAAAAGCGCCGCTGTGTAATAGAGGAACAGGCGTATAGTGAATGACTGGAACGCCGCTAACATGGCTGCGTGTCAACTCGCGGGGCCACATAACGGCTCCGCTGGCGGCCATTGTTTTGTGCAATTTCCGAACGGGAAATTCGAACAGCTCGCCGCTGATGAGCTGTTTGGGGGACAATTTGATCCACAGACAGAAGGAATTCGTGGTTAATGATGCCATTGGCAAGGCGATTATATGGTGATGTGTAATTTAAAATTAATTACTTTTCTGCCAATTGCGTGTTTTGGAAACGTCGCCCTTGCTTTTTCCATATGGAGAGTTTGGAGATTAATCTTCAGAGGCTGAGCGACGTGCAGCAGAGCAGTTAGATAAGAGTGGAGTTTGGCTCCGTATGAAGCTGTTAGTTTCACTGGTGTACTGATGCTGGTGATGATGAACGAAGATACTATAATATCACATATTTATGAGTCCGTACCGGCGACATGTGTTCGGGTTGTCCACCTGTCTGTCCGTCCCACTCTTGTCAACGCCATGTCTTGAGGGATTTTGAGGAATTTTAATTTTTTTATGACATTTAGCTTTTGTCCAAAGCGACTTACAATAATTCATACATACATTTATACACTGATGGCGGTGGCTGCCATTCAAGGTGCCGACCAGCACATCGGGAGCAGTTTGGGGTTCAGTATCTTGCCCAAGGACACTTCGACATGCAGACCAGGGGAATCGAACCAGCGACCTTCCGATAACAAGACGCTGGCTCCTACCCCTGAACGCCAAATTGTTTCCATGACTCAAGGATGAACTGATCAGAGGTCAGAGGTTAAATGCACTGTGACATCATCATATCCTCCACTGGAACAGCAACTCGTGTGCGGAGGAACTGAACCAGGTTACTGTAATTCTACTCCTCTCTATGTTATTCCCTTTTTTTCTAACTCCTGTCAAACGCTGTAATCAAAGACAGCGTAATAATAGGGCCGTTGTGGGTTTAAGAAAAAACACTGAGCCGGATATTATACAGTCGTAATATAGCCAATATTCCAAAGCCAAACAAGAAATTTCCGAGATTAAAGTCGTAAATTTACAAGCCAAAATCCCTGAATATTAACTGAGTTTATAGCGACAAAATTTGCTAAATTAAAGTCGCAAATTCATGATAAAACTATGAAAAATTGTGGGGGGGTCGTCGAGGAACCACATCACGTCATGTTTGTTAATATCACATTTATACTTTGCAATTGTCTTCATATCACTGTGAGGAAATTGCCCATAGCCATCGGTTTCCTTGCACATGTGTCCCCCACGTTGTCAAGTCCGATCACATCATCCAAATAAGTATTCCTCTGATCCACGTAAAAGTCTAGATACTCGATATGAAGATAGACGGTGAGAGAAAGTTCTCTCTCCCAAATTTATGACTTTTTAATCTCAGAGAACATTTGAGTGTTTTTCTTGAAAATTTACCGCTTTAATCTCAGGAGGTTTTTTTTTTCTAGGAATATTACCCCCTCCCCTCCCCCTGGCTCTTTATTTTACCTACAATGACCCTGATAAGCCTTCATAGTAATCACATGAAGGCAGAAAAAAAAAACCTGCACGAAAATAGAATAATGCACTCTTGATATTCATGTCATTACAGCTCTTGTCCCCGGTGAGCCAGCTGTAATGATCATAGCAGGAAAATTACAGATTTAGTCAAAGACGGCCCGTCTCATGACCAATATGTGGTCATGTGATTACAGCCTCAATCACAGTAATCACACTGTGCCGAGTAACTCCAGACGGCTTTCACCAGCACCATTCGGGACGCAGGGAGAAGGCAGCGTCTCGGTGAAGCCCGTAGGCACGTGCGTGGTTTTCTTTTGCTGCTCGTTCCCACACAGACGCCGTAACTGAAGCTTGATGATGCACCTGCATGACAATTACTGCGTCCACGTCGCCCTCAGAGCTCGAGCTGCATGCCCTCATTACGTTTATATAGATAGGCCGAGATGTTTATTCATTTCGTGACTTACAATTAGGGCTGGATGAGATGTTCCGAACTGGAAGTTGGGGCAATCGCAGGAGATTGAATGAGGGGTGTTTAGCAGGCAGAGAGGATCTTACGAAACAAACTGCTGACTTTCATCAGGGAGTTGTTTTTTGTTCTAGAGTTCCCCAAATAATTTTGCATAGATAATGCTCGAGAAACAAATAAAGTACTTCTTACAAGTACGAAAAGAACATGTGACAGCACTTTGGGCGTAAGCTTTTTGTCAGGATTTTCTGAGTAATTCAGCCTCCTCAACAGCAGAGGGCGCTGTGACTCAGCTGTGCACAGTATGTTCATACATATCTTTTTTTACAACCAACTTTAGATGAACGCCACCCAATTGAACAACAGCCATATTACTAAAGCCTCGACGTCATACAAGAGTAGCAACAACAGTAGCTGGGAAAATGGCGGTAGATTGTACCGACGTTAGATGGTGGATGCAACCAGGGCAGAATGTTTCTCGGGGATGGGCCTCACTGATCACCAGACTTGCACAATTAATCAAAATATAATAAAAATTGCCTAATGGCCAAGTGCAGTATTCCAAATCGCAATGTGCAGCAATGATTGATTCAAGCAAAATGTGACAAAATAACATTATAATGAGTTGCTGTAGTGCTGCAGAGATGCACTTTCTCCTCATGTAAGAAAGTATGACATCAAATGTCACATCATCAACATATTAATAGATTTTTCAGAAAAAATGTAAAGTTGTGATGCAAAAATGATCATATACACTAGCTACAGTTGCAATATGTTAACTTAAATCACCAATGTTGCTATAAATCAGTTTTATTTGTTAAGTTTAGGCATGAAATTGACTTCATACTACTGGGGTGAAACGTAGAATCAGGATATTTACTGCACTAACTATATTTTAATCCATATACAAGTTTTTGAATTTTATCGGACTGCATCAATTAATTGCTGGAGGGTTATCATCCAATAATATATAATAATATAGATAATAAAAACTTAAATAAGATAAAAATGTTTGTACATTTTCAATGACGAAATAATAAACGGCAACCAAGATTTAACAGTTTAGCACATTCCAGACTTTGAGGCATCTAAAAATGCATCACAAGAGGCAAAGAAGTGCATTGGAACATTTGAAACCAGTTTAAATTGAAAACAATGTGATGTTTTAAATACAGTTGGAGTCCAGTAATGAGCGGCCAGGTAAACATGAACATCATCATTTCCTCCAACCTATATCATCATATTAAAAAAATAACCAGAAATAATAATAATACAATGAGATATGACAGGATGAAAGCTCTCTTAAATCTCAGCCTGCAGTCCCTCCATAATAACCACAGAAAAATCCAGGGCGCTCTGTTTAGCTCGGGACAGCTAGTTAGCTCCACGGCAAAACCTCACAGTGATTCCAGTCATTTATATGGACTCCACGGCGTTAGTGAGCTCCCAGCGAGCCGTCTACAGGTTGTTAGCTGCGGCTAACCAACGGAGGTGCGCTATAATGATCGGCAAACTGAAATAGATCAGTGGTGGTGGAATCAGCGTGCGGCTACTGCTGCTGTGACAAGTGGAGGAATCGAGGCAGCTTATTATCCGCGCGTTGGCGGCTGTTTGTGTGTCTCCCTGGATGTCTGGACTAGTTTCATTACTTAGACTGAGCCCCGTTCTCTCCAGGATCATAACTGGCCTCCTCTCCTGCAGTCAGGAATAGCATTAGCATCGGATCACAGGTGCTCAGCGGCCGCAGTCGCCTTTCAGCTGCAGGGCCAGAAGCAACACTGTGACTGAGACAATCAGTCACCATTTACTGTAAGAGACTTCAAGCTGCGCCACATCACAGTGAAAGAATCTGCCCCGGTGCCGCCGCCGCCACCGCCACAAGTCCATGTTTTGTTATCGTCAGCTTGTCGAATCCAAAAGCCGTGATGCCGCTTTTCTTCTCGAGTGGGGATCCTATCGCACATGGCAGCTAAAGAAAAAAAAAAAGCACACTTATTACCCAGCGCTCAACACTCACATCACTTGTTATTCTGCGCTTGACAGAGTGTAGTGCAGGTTTGGAGTGCCGCTCGCCAGATGCAGCTCGGCGACATTCATCCCCAGAGGACACGCATATGGGCACACAGCTGCGCGGGAGATTTTCGAGAAATGTGTGTGACCGGTGTGGAAGATTTACCTGAGGAGATGTAGTCATAGAGTACATTCTTGCACACGCGTCGCACGGCTGCTGAAACACGTCGGGGCTGAAAAGAGGGATGATTGTGAAGTCTTGGGGAAAAGAGTTTTGTGCTCCCGTCGTCACTGGATGTTGAATTCTACCATATCAGTGTTATCAAAAATATATATATTTCAAGTTGGTATCAAGTTTTGCGTCTGTCAGGACAAAGTATTTGGTCAAATTAAAATAAAGCACTGTTCAGCCCCAAAAAAACAAACAAAACCTTTGTTTTCATTCATTTAAAGTTGCAATTTGCAGCATATGGACAGAATTTTAGTCTGAACACATTCGAAAAATGTCCCAACATCATCAACAGGGTGTGAAGAAGCATCAGTTTTGACGTTATGTCAAAGACTGAAGTTAGCATGCTAACCAGCTAGCTACAAATCTGATATCCCCCTGCAGGTACAGCTCGCAGATATACTGTATGCCAGCTAATGGAGTAAAAATGAACAAAATAAACTCACAAAATGTCAAGAAATGAAAAACTCTTGCTTCTGTTTTCCTAACTAAACTGAAAAATACAACTTTATTCAAGTTTCTCTCTTTTATCGAACTAAGACGAGCTTGATTCCCTCGTTAACTCACCGTAACAGTCATTCTCTTTGCATAATCATAATTTTATTTGGTTCTCAAATCACTGAGTAAGATGTAAAATAATTGACTCTATCACTTCCTGCCTGCCGTGTGCTTGTCGTCCCTGAAGTCATAGTCTTGATCGTTAAATCAGCAGACAAACTATAAGGCCACTGGCTCCACGGCTATCTTAGCCATGTGCTAATTCGCTAAAGTAGCTTCAGCCAAGGATGGTGAGCAAAAAGCAGCAGCTGTCGGTTACTATTGTCACATGCAGCTCCCTATATTTGGAGCTACTGATAATAATAATTGTGTAACGCACTATACCATGATACTGTGAAACTGTGATATTTTCCGCCCCACACACTCACAATTAGCGCAGCGTTTTAGCTCAGGATGAACTCCCACAGGAACACAGTGTGTGTTTGCGTATATGCGTCGTGTGTGGATGCGACCATTTGGCGAATGCATCCCAGTTTACACATGCTTATATGTGTGTGTGTGTGTGTGTGTGTGTGTTTGTGTGTGTGTGCACAGATGCACCCTAAGCTCCCATTCATCAGAGCCGCGGCTGACGTGCCAGGCTATAGCTGTAGATTACTGCTGCAGCCCAACGCTGCTGCTCACCCTCCGCTCATTAATCTAATTCCCAGGGACAATGTGTTCGTGTACGCACATCTGCCCGTTTCCGTAAAGCACGCGTGTACGCATGTGCGCAGAGAAACACATTCAGAGCATCTCTGATCTTAACTAGTTAAGAATATCGCTCACATCTGATTAGCTGCGTATTCTTTGGATGTGAATCAGAGAGAAATGAGCTGCAGGTAGCTGCCAGCATCGAGGAAATAGGTGAGAAGAAGAGAAATATTTTAGAGTTTAGTGAAAGGCAGAAGCAGCTTCCTGGGAGTTTGGATCCACAAACACCCTCGCGGAAAGAGAGGAAGAAATTATTTATCTCAATCCGGGTGGGGGGAGGCAGAAAAGTGTAGTAGTGGAGAAGCTGCCTGTATAAATAACTGGAGAGGAAGAGGAGAAGCTGGCTCCAGAGTTTTGATATGTGTGGAAAAGCCTATAGACAGGACAGTAGTTTTCCACCCACTTGTTTTTATGCACATTTTTAAAAAAGAGAGTCTGCGATGGAGCTGATGACACGTGGAAACAGACTCTCCTGAATACACCAGAAAACCTCCAAAACAGAGAATAAAAAAAAGAACATTATCATCACAATATCCTCCGTTTGAGTCCCAGACAGAGTCTTTATCACCACGGCGCCTGATTAAAAACACTACAGGGTACGTATTGATCAGGAGTCGCGACTGAATTCTTCTAAACAGCGCAAATGTCATTTTAGCAGCAATGAAGCGCCGTAATGACTCAGAGTTACTGGGGCTCGATTAATAATTAGAGTGCAGTAGAATAAAGCTTTAATGTCCCCGGGGGGCAAATTACAGACGCCGTTCAATAATAAAGGCTAAAAGAAAATACAGAAATGGATAAAAGCATCAACTAATACGAAAAAATAAAGATCACTGTTGTCATTATCAGTTACCGTCAGTGGACACCCCGTAGCAGCTGGTGATAAAAGCATGTTCTATTTAAAAAGATCTGTTTTTGCCACAACCTGGATTTGTCTGGATGACAGCAGGTTGAATTCCCTGTAAAGCGGATGCTGAGCTTTCAGTGTGAGCGGCAAAGACATTATTCAAACTGACACCAGTAACTTTTGAGTCCCGAGTGTTTCCCAGAAGTTTTGTTTTTCAGACTGAAAGCATGAAACCAACAGATAGTGACAACTGACTCAGTTAGGGAACTCTAAAACACTGTCAGAGTTGAAATTAGCTTTCGTAAAAAATCACTGATTTGCCTTTTTATGTAAAATGCCAGTGTTAGCATTGAAGGTAAGCCCCCAAACATTCACACTGCCAGTCACAAGTCTCACGCCAAAGCATGTAATAGACTTGCTGCGTCCCAACAGACCCCGTTGTCCTCTGCCACGTACCTTTTTGCACGTTCATGCCAAAGGTGTCCTTGTTCTTGTTGGGACAGAGGGGTAGGATGAAGTGTTAGGACTACACGTCCGTCCAAATGGAGGTTTTTCAGAGCCACACCACAAACCGAGGGTTATGAGAGCTCTCTGTTGTTTCAGTGTTTCATGCTCCTTTTCTTTCAACAATCACTAGTCATTTGCTACTGTCTCTGAAGCTAACTAGCTAGCAAGCCAACGTTACTTTGTCATTGCTGATTTGTGCATGACAGTCCTGCATTTAGACGTATCTCAAAGTTACACCCCCCCTTTTGACGGCAGCACCTCTACTATCAGTGCACACTGGCAGAGGAGGAGCACAGGTTGATAATATTAGCCTATAAAGCATCACTAGTGCCCAGATAGTGAAGCAGTGTCCTTTTTTTTTCTGATGATCCATATTGGTTATCCATGTCCGTTCACATAAACGCATGTGACGACAAACTTGATATACTTTTTCCAGATTTCAACCACTACACCTTATAACTGTTCTAAGGGCCAAGGGGGGACTCAAAGACAAGGACCTGGAATGGTATTGAACCAAAGTGCAGTCCAAGGCAAGGCAGAATCTGACACTGATATGATGGAACAGCGTGTCTTTCATTTAATTTATTCACATTTAGGGCATCGAGCAGACACCTTTGTCCGACTGACAGTAATTCATACATACATTCATACACTGATGGCGGTGGCTGCCATGCAAGGTGCCGACCAGCACATCAGGAGCAGTTTGGGGTTCAGTACCTTGCCCAAGGACACGTCGACATGCAGACCAGGGGAATCGAACCAGCGACCTTCGCTCTACCCCTGAGCCACAGCCGCCCTTTACAGTGTGTCATGATACAGGGTTACGGCCCCAGACTCCCCTTAAATGATGGTAGGAGCAAGATAATTGGGTAATCCTGTCACATGTTGGTGAACTATTTGCATGTAGGTTGTTGATGAACAAATGTGGTCTGTTGTTTTGCTGTGATTTTATACTGATGACACTGTGATGTCCAGGGGAAATTTCCCACTGGGTTTTTAAAAAAAATCTATTTTAGCATTTCATTTTGCCCCAAATGTGAAGAATTTGCTAAAAGTGCCCAACATTTAAATGGAAACGGTGAAAGCGAGGCAGCGCTGAAGACTCCGTCAGGTGTCAGAGAAGAAAGCGAGATGTGAATCCAATCAGTATCATGTCATAAAAGAGGCTTTACAGTGACAGGACCACAGGGAGAGTAAGTGGATGTGTTGCCTTCAAAGACGGTGATTATACACATGCTCAACACTAGATGCTCCTTCCGTCCGGTAAGCGAGGGGGTGGATGACACTGTCGCCGCGTGTGACTGGGTTAAATATATGTTTTGGGTCAAGAGTTAATGATTTTCTGCCGCGGCGTCTTTTTTTTTTGCTGTCGTCTTTTTTTGTGTCCACCTGCCAAATGAACTGAGGCAGATTAACCGCGCAGCACGACAGCGAGCTGACATAATATTTAGTTTGCACCACTTCGCGGACAGGTCGTGATCTTTCGGACATTTTTCTCATCACCTCCACCTCCGCATGCGTGAGGCCTTTTACTGCCGGTACACTATTTTTCTATAACTTCCAGATAGTCAGCTTTTTCTTCGAACCATCCCGTCCTCTCTTACCTCATTTATTTCCTCTTGACCAATTTCCTCAGCTGTCCTCCTCCTCCTCCTCCTCCTCCTCCTCTCCTCATGGCCATGCTACACCGCTCAGTGTATTAATTGTGGTTTGAAAAAATTCCCAGCTGAGGCTCGGTGGGATAGTCGAAGCCAATGTGCTCAGAACTGCGGGGCGAGAGAATGAAAGCTTGGACTCCTTTCAGAAGCTGTTCCACCCCGCTGGTGCTGCCTCGACGACCGGAAGGAGCGCCGCTCTGGCATCCGCCGCCGGGAACTGGCAGTTTGTTCGCACTCGTCGGCGAGCTACTCATATTTCAGGCTCCCGCGGTTCCACACCTTGCCCACATTAATACACTTCCTATTTAAAGATATATCGAGCCTGATGTTTCAAGACGTCCACGGGAGAACTTAACACTTGTAATAAGCTGTTTTTAAATCATAACTGGGAGGTTCTGTTGGAGGGGGATTTGTGGGACTGTTTCGGAGCGAGCAAAGATGCTGCACGAAGCACCTTGTTTGTCTCCTGGTCAGACAGCCGTGTTTCATCTCTTGTATCAGCCATTATTTAGGACGGACGTTACCGAAGCAGGGGAAGAAAAAAAAAGCGACCCTCTGTTGCCATGCCGATCTATCTTTGGTTATAGGACGAGGCGCCAAGTGATGGTTGGTCAATATTTATAGACCCATAACAGCGTGCGTTATGTGCACGGCCGGTGTTTTCTTCTGTCAATTTGGACGTCTCCCTCCTCCCCCCCCCCGACGTTCCGCCCCTCCGCCCCGCCTTTGATTCATCAGTCCACTTTCTCTTTCCACCTCACTAATCTTTGTCCTTTCCATCTTCCCCGGGTTTAATACGCTCGCCTCACTCCCCGAGCCTTTACGGCGCTACTTAGCTCCCGAGTGTTTATGTAATGGGTACTTTCACTACCATTTTGCCATGAAGCATCTTAACCGTGTTGGGCGTTTCACCCCCAACTGGCTGCGAAGAGCTTCTTTTAGTTAAGGCGGGAGAAAAACTGGCCTAACGCGGTCGTTTGCTGGTTATACCACTAACGTTTAAGGGTACTTACCTTTTGTGCAGCGGCAGCAAAGTTAGATCCGCCGTAGATCGTCCAAACAAGTCGAGATACGTGAAATTGTTTCGAAAGGGTGTTGAATAAGAGGAAGAATTAAACATTTTATTTCACTCTAATGATCTTTTAAAAAAAATGAGAACAAGGATGAGGGATGTCAAGGACTTACTTTCATGAGCCCACCAGGGCTGATCTTTCTCCTGGTTCTGAACCAATAACGAGCCCTCGCCCGGGCCAGCCATCGGGGCAGAGGAGCAAAGCGAGCTCTCGGGGTCTATCCTAATGCCTCGTAATTACCCTGAATTATCATCCTATCTGCTTACCACCCCGCATGTTACAAAGGCACTCATAACAAGCGTTGATAATTACGCCGCACTCCGCTCGCCTTTTTCTACCAGCAGCCCAAATCCCTGCCTCATAGAAGCTGATTGGATGATTAAATTATGGATTTTTGTACAAGGATTTGCAATTAAGTAAGGAGCTGCGAGGGATTCCCGCTCAGGGGGATGTACAGTACTGATTTTTATATAAAACGTGTGCCGTGTTTTAGAAAGAATGAGCTTCACGTTGAGTTGTGCTCGGCTTGACGGCGAATCTCGCTCTAATTGACAGGCGCATAATAGGCGGGGGCATTCGCAAACAGTCAGGAGCAACCTTGAAACGCTCCCACAGAGCGCTTTTTGTGCGGCTGTAATTGTTCCGCCATATTTGTTTGTGTTCGTTCCCTGTTCTTCCACCGGCATAAATGCTTCATCTGAACCCTTTTAGAGGGCCTCCGGCTGTGCATATTGAATTCCCGCTGGGATCCGGCTCCTTCTGGCCTTCTCAACCTTTTACCCTTGTTTTTATTTATTCATCTCTTTTTCGTTTAGGGCGGGCTCTGATGAGATTGACGGACAGAAAGCTGGAAAGAATGGGCATCATGCAGGAGGCCCAGAGGCAGCACATCCTGCAGCAGGTCCTGCAGCTCCGCGTCCGGGAGGAAGTCAGGACCCTTCAGCTTCTCACACAAGGTAGAAATCTTAACATTTTTCAACCATTTTTCTACCAAACAGTGCTACACACAGCTCACAACAACGCCGTTTTGTTTCATCCGGTGTGTAATTTGCACACACAAGCTCGCAAACACGACAGGTTTTCAGAGCGCCACGCTGTTTCTGTTTGTCTCCGGGGGTTAAAGATTCTTCACGAGGAGAGCGACATCTCGCACTCTGATAAATGTTCAAACCATTTACTGTGCAGCGTTTATGTGCACGCCATCTGTAGTCGTGGCAATCGCTGCATGTTTTAAAGCTGGCAGGAAGTGATGAATCAAAAATGATTATGCAACCACCAGAGTCATGCGCTAATTTTTTCTCATTTTTGGGATCTTCTGGTGTAAAATGAACACAGACAGCTTTATGATGCCTCAAGGATTTAAAACACGGAAGTTTAAAAAATGTAATTTATTCCAATGGAATTGCCAGTATCAGAGGATTCGCCTGAGAAAGTTAGTCTTTGTCACTAAACTTTGTTCTGTTAACCAAAAGCCGGCCATCTTGACAGCGATGAGAGCCGGATTAGAGGGCGCTATGATCGCTTATAAGCAGCGTTGCACCATCATTTAAAAATAAATACTGTAATATTGTAGCTGAGTAAAAACTGGTCTAAAACTTACAAAGGTTTTCAGACAGATATGAGAGAAAAGTCGAAAAAATAAACCTGTTAACAACCAAGCTAAGCTAACAAGCTAACATATTTTCCAAATTGTCTGTTATCTTTTATTTTTGATAATGTTTTATTGGAATGGAGGATGTGCAGAGAAAATAGAGACAAATTATAGGAGCAGTCGTGACTAGCAAGCGCTAGCCCAACCAGGCTAGGTAGCCCATGTAGCTTGTCAGCTAACTAGCTTCTGGCCCCACATATTTCGTGTGTATAAGCCAATGTCGCTTCCTAAACATATTCTGTGTATTTCTGAATCTTAATATACATCCTGAATGCAATTCCTTCCTTCCTAAGACGTTTACTGAGCTGACTTTTGGGGAAAAAAACAACGATCCATCCTTCAATCTGTCTTCTTCATGACTTTCCTTTGTCCTTCCCATGCAAAACATCGCACCACAGCACTACGAGTGGTCAAGAAACTCAACACGGGCGCCTTTAAGTTCAACCACTTTACTTACCTGCACAGGGTGGGAAGAGACAATGTGAAGGTGTTTCATATTTCAGGATTTATCTGTAGAGTCTAGAGACTATCCAAGACACTCATCTGCACAATATGTGTAGGTGCTACTTCACTCCAACGCGAGCAGGAGGATAATCAGAGCTGGCACGTCGACAGAAGAACAAATACCTTCACAATTTTGTAAGCAATGCTTTGAGACTAATACTTTAAAAAGGGAAACAGAGTTGTGTAATGTGTAACTGTAAGCGGAGATGAGCAGTTTATCATGTTTGGAGTTCAACACATGTAGAATTAACTCACCTGACTGACTGTTGAAACCACGTCTCTCACACCAACAAAATCTGACCAGCAACAGAAAAAGATTTCCTAAAAAAAAATCTCCATGATTCACTCTGGTCATCTTTTCTAAGACGGCAGCTATCGATTTGTGCCAAAAATCAATGATTATTTACAACACAAAAAAACGAAACACAAAAAAACATGAGATGATGCAGACTTGTAGAGAAGACTCAAGAATATTCTATTGAAACCCCAAGGTAACAACTTCAATACTGATATTTCTTTTTTTCAAATATTTCTCACTTGCAATGGAAGTCACCGTATGATTTATGTATTTAAAATCTTCCTTTTAAAAGTAACTAGTAACTACACCTGTTAAATAAAGGTAGCTCGATGAAAATTGACATTATTTCCTTCTTAAACGCAGCAGAAGTATGAAGTTGCATTCGATGGGAACACTTAAAGATATAACATGAGACGTTTCTGCACTAAAACATCTAAAAGACTTTGTTATATTGTGTTGAGTTGTGTTTACAACCAGTGTTTAAACCCAGAAAAATCCATAATTTAATCAAAGATAACGCTGCATTTCATTTGGTCACCTGTCGCTGTGACATCCGGGGAGGCAGTCGACACATGTGACTCAACATGAAATGATTAAAATTGTAAATCATTCTCTCATCGGTGAACGTTTCCAGCTGATTAACATCAGACAGATTTTCATCTGCAGTGGTGGTTGTTTGACATCGAAGACAACGACTCCCATGATCCCTCGCTGCTTGCGTCTTCTGTTTTGTTTTGAGTGAGAGGCAAAAATAAAATACTGAGCGTTTAAGTGCCTCCAACGTCTAAATAAGTGCAGCGTTTGAGTAAATGTACTTAATTACTTTCCACCTCTGTCTGTAAGTAGAAATCCAAACCATAATGTTCAAAAATGTTACATGTCGTATATTCACACGAGGCACAATATATCCATCAAACGGATTCCCTCTACACATGTGTCCTTTCATCAAAGATGCAAGTCATTCGCTCCACCACCATTCAAGTCTTCTGTTCTCTGTCACCAGACAGACCCCCGTCCTCCTTCCTGTATCATCTTCTCCTACGTGCACGCTGTGGCACCCTGCCGTTTGTTGCTGTAACCTCGTTTCTTTGCTCTCCGCACAATTCGCTTCTCACTTTGCACGGCGCATCCTCTGCAGCGCGTTTCATAACAACAGCCGGACGCTCCTCGCCTTTTTCCTACATCTTGCCCCGTCGATTCTTAGCTTCCCTCCTCTCTTTTCCTCGGCGAGTTCTAGCAGCTGCCCTCCTCCGTCGCCCGCTATGAGCGGCACCATCGCACCGCCGCCGCCACTTCCATCAGCACCTGCCTGCCCACAGACTCTCAGCGAGGGCTCTGCCGCGGGGGCCGAGAAACAAATTCTAGGGATCTTTGTCAATTCTTGGAAAACATTTGGAGGGGTAATAAAGCGGCGGCCATCCCCCGCCGCCGTTTGGGTCCCCTAGCAAGTGGAGAGTAAGAAGCGAAAGACGGAGCGAGTTTAGCTGAGCGATGATGCTTCGCTGAGGGCGACTCGCAGCCTCCCGTCCCTTCCCTCCTCATGCTTTCTGTCTCATCTTCGCCACTCTTCCTCTCCTCTCTCTCTCTCTCTCCTTGGTGCTGATGATACGAGAGGCGACAGCCCACCATCCTTAGCAGCGACTGGCTGCCGGCCTCAGCAGGAAGCAGCCTGTTGGACGAGCCTGTCCGGGCCTCGGAGAGGAAACGGACAGTAGTGGCAGAACAGACTAAAACTCGGTGGATGACGCAGGGAATGAGGAAATAAAAGAGAGAAGATGAGGCTTTTTTTTCCATTTTTAGTTGAGAAAATTGGGTGTACATGTTTTCAACTCATCACAGGAAGTAAAAATACAAATTGGTATGAGTGATGATGGGCTTTTATAAGAAATAAGAAGCAGAAATATTTTGTTTATTTGACGTTTTTTGCTTCAACATAACCCATCTTTCCTGTGTTTAGCAGCTGTATCACTCAAAAGCACTGATGGCATGGTGAGGAAATTGGGACAGCGAGGAAAGGCGGAGACGGAAACAGAAGTATTTTTAAGTCTCCTATAAGCTGTTGCTTCTGGTAATGCTTTTGGCAGGGAGGGAGGGAGAGACTGTAAGGAGAAGAGATGCCGGGAGTGTTTCGCGGGCCCAACGGCGCACTTCCTCGAGCTGTTGCTAGAGGGGGAATACAGCTGTAACCAGCGGAGGAGCCGAGCCAGCGAGAGAAAATGAAGTGAGAAGGCGGCGCAGGCGAGTGGCGCCGAGATGATGCAGAGAGAAAGGAGAGAAGGTGGAGGGGATGGCGAGAAGAGAAGAGTGGGGAGAGAGGGAGACAATAGGTGACAAGAAGGCAGGATGAGGAAGGAGTGTCAGACGGAGGAGAGGTGAGAAAGAGAAAAGCCTCCCTCTGAAATTTGATGGGAGGCAAAAACATCTCCATAGCTATGAAAAATCTATATATAACTCTTCTATAGAACTGGAGGTGTGGGATTCAAATAATGGCTGAGCTTCCTGAGAAAGACATTTATTCCATCAGCGTAACACACAGAGTTTTCTTTCTCGACAAAAGTATTGTCTTATCCATCATTTTTTTTCCAATCGCCTCGACTTTGCTGGGGTTTTGTCTTCATCAGTAAAATGCAACTTCCTGCAGATGTTTCACATTAGAAGTCCAGCAAGCTTCAATGCCATTTGAGCCACTGGAAGACATTAAATGTGACACAGTGTACAAATGTAGTGACTGTGATAGAACTGATGGAATGAGCATTGTGGAAATGTATGTTAACTATCAAGACAAGGAGATAAACAGACCTCCCACGTCTCCAATTTGTCCGGATGAACGCTTTTTCCACCAGCTGAAGAAATAATAAATCAGAGCTTTAGAGACCGAAATAAGGATGAAGACTTTGACTTCCTCCATAGCCACTTAGCTACATCCGTAAGATTGGGTGACAGAAAATTGGCCGCACAAAAGCAAAAAAAGAGTACAACCCACATCCCGATGAAGCTGTGACGCTGCGTTGAACTTAAATAAAACCAGAATGCAGTCAGCGGTGAACGACATATGTTTCCAACAATGGTTTTATCCTCATCAGAAAAACAACCGTGTAGTTCGACTGTGAAAGCAGCTTATTACGACCCGTGTTTACGTTTCTTGTCAGGCAGCGCCCTCTAGTGACCAGTAATTACTACAGCTGCAAAGGAGGAAGTCAGGAATTCAAGTATCAAGTCATCAATGAGTCATTTTAACTCTACTATCTAACATAGTAAAGTAACATCATGTGCATAATATAACTGAAGTGAGCCAAACCACAGTGTTTTTATAAACCTGTCGCTGGTAGGCTGCAGCAGTCGCGTTGTTTTGGGAACAGTGATATACTGTATGGCATTTTGGGAATCGCTGGAAATTGACATATTCAGTCGTTTAAGTATAAGAATGTGTCGCCTTCGTACAATCATGTGTTTCACAAGGTGGTGGTCCTCACCTCATCCCTGCTCATGAACGGTTGAGCCTTTTTTGAGGATTCATATCCTGTTTGTACTGTTTTAAAATGTAGTATATCTATAACTTTTTTGTTATCGGGGGGTTGTTGACGACATTGACACAGTTCTGCAGGTCGTTGGAAGTCGACTGACAGAAAATCAACTGCTCTCAGTGACATTGGTGGGACCGTTCGGACAAAACAAAACAAAAAAATGGTCCCCGCCCTTCAAACAAGAAAGCATCGCACCAACACAGTGTCCGGCTGAATGAACGAAACGGCAGATTAGTCTCATTTACTGAGTCGGTCTGAACTCAGCGCTCCCTCCATGTTTGTCTATCCTCAAAGAGCAACAGCAACTAAAAGTGTCACCATATCGGACTCATTACAACATGATGATAATGTACAAATATGTAAATGTGTGGTAGAAGATAAGAGCGAGAGAGGTGGACCATCTATACAGAAGGACATGGTGACAGACTGAGATACAGAGAGAGAGAGAGACATCCACTGTCTATGCGGAGAGAGGGTGCACAGGAGAGCGCTGGAGCGAACGAGGTGAACAATAGAGAGAAAGGCAGGAGAGCAGGCGAGGTGTTGTAATTACTGCAGTGTACCCAGACAGAATTAGCTAGACGGACAGTGATTAACCTTTAAGGCTTGCTGGGCCATGGGAGGGAAATAATTAGATTTCCCCTCTCTCTCTCTCTCTCTCTCTCTCTCTCTCTCTCTCTCTCTCTCTCTCTCTCTCCGTCTCCCTCTCTTTGCCATGGGGACGGCGGAGGGTGAAGGCTCATCACTTATTGCTTACAGTCAACAGAGACGCGACCGAGGCACTCCAAACACAAAGTGATACCCAGACGACGACAACAACGGGGCCTCCGAGTGTCGAGTGGACGGTCTGATAGTGGCACTCGGGTGCAGGGTGCAAAGCAAAAGGGCGCTCGGTGCCAATGTTTCTCTCGCCGCCGCTAAGTCGTGTTGTGCGAAGCGTGAAAAAAGGAGAGCTTAATAAAGAGCTCAAACTTTGCCTCCTCACTCGACTCTGCACTTTTTGTCCAACTGCTGCATAAAGTGTGAGTGCCTGTCGAATGTCCATGTCGGGAAGTTACAGAAGGATGTTTTATGGAGGTGGATGGAGCAGGAAGTTGGACAATCGGCTTTGTTTGAAGGAGGTTTTTATATATGATGCTATAAATTGAAGTTGAAATAATGGACACAAATTGCACATCGAGTGTTGTTGACATTAATGGCACATCGTGAATGAGCCTATTAAATGTATAAAGCAAACATGTTTGTCAAAACGGACGTTAAAAACATCTGGCCTTGCTAAGTTAAGGGAAGTGAGGCAACAGTTTAATGACAATAAATTGAAAGTACTCCTGAAGTTTCATCCAAATTTGTGTCTTTCTATCCTTAACTTTCCAATTTAAGAAAGCAAGTGAGAAGTAGGCTCATTTTCTCATAAGCTTACATACAATCTGACTTCTTTTTGCAACCAATGGAGTTGCTCCCCTGCTGGCCATCAGGAAGAATGCAAGTTTATGGCACTTTTTTGAACTGGAAGTTGAAATCATTATTCATCACGAGTGTACATGCAGCGTGATAGACATAGATACAGCTGTGGTTCAGGGGGTAGAGCCAGCGTCTTGTTATCGGAAGGTTGCTGGTTCGATTCCCCTGTTCTGCATGTCGAAGTGTCCTTGGGCTAGATGCTGAACCCCAAACTGCTCCTGATGTGCTGGTCGGCCCTGAATGTTAATGGATACTAAGTTGCTGCTCAGCCTCGCTTCCAATTTTCCCCAGTGGCCACTCACGGTATTACAACAAAAAATCCCCCCATGGCCCCAAAAGTCTGTAAATCCGTTGTTTACTATCGTGGTCGAGGGAAAGTAGCTGGCAGAAGCAAAAGAAGCGGCAGAGGTTGGAGTGTGACTCTTCCGCTGCTGCCCATTGGCTGGAATACAACTGTGTAGCTCCGCCCAAGACACTTTGTTTCCCATCTACAAAGCAAGGGCCAGACAAGGGGACGGGTAGCGGGCCGTGAGGAGATATTCACTGATCTCGACAAAAAAGTGCAGCGGATTGATAAGAATCGCGACTGCGCCTTTAACGGGCAAGATTGTTTTGTGTTGAAGAGTTCGTGTCGGAGTTCAGCCGTGTTTTTCGAAAGGGAGGAAATGAAAAGCAAAGATAAAATCAATAGAAAAACACATATTAGAACACAAGTAAAATATGAAAAGGAAAGGCGTTTAATAAAAGATCAATATATAGAAGAAAACTAATAAAACAGAGTTTTGTGAAGTGATTCGGGGACACGATACAGGTTTGGCTGCAACAGCTCCCGTCTAGTCAAGGCGTCGTGTTTTTCTTGTAAACGTCGGCGTCTCAGACAGACGTGCCCGTTGCGCGGTTTATATTTAGCTTTTAATGTTTGTATCCATAGAAACAAACGGAGGTCTATTCTGTACCTGAGACAATGTGGAGGGCAGGGTTTTTAAACCGAGGCATCTGTCTCACTTCTGGTGAGTTATTGCTTAGCATTAACCCCCTCTGACAGCGTTAAAAAGTCAAACTCCGAGACAAAGGGAAAAGAGGGGATGAGAACGCTCTGATTAATTGGGTTGTTTTCCTGATAATGGCATTTAAAACCTTCGGATAGTTGTGTGTAAAATCCTCGCCAAATCTCTGAATTAACTCTAATACAGCGGCCGAAAGCCGTGAAGCTGACGCGTTTCTCCCGTCCTCTTCCCCCCCAAAAAATCTAATTTTACTCTATTCTGTATTCAATTTCATGCTTATAACCATTTCAGAGTTTTCAATAACAGCCCTGTGCCAGTAAATATGCTATTACTGGCTTGTGAAATCATCACTCTTAAAAGAAACTTGAATTACACAGCTGACAGAGCTGTACGAAAGTGGCTTTCTGAGTACATAGTGCTAATCTGTGAATGTAGACACAGGCTCGCTGTTTATGCTTCATTTACTGTAACAGAGTCTCATTTGAAAAGAGGAGGCGAAGACAACTTTGGAAGAAATTAGAGCGAGATGCTTCACGGTCTCGCCTTCCTTCACTTTGTCCATTAGTGCCCGTTGTTGTCCGGCAGAATTGTTGGTGAGAAGTTTTGTTCGCTTCAATCCAGAGTTAAAGATTCCTTCTTAGTCTTGATTCTTTTGTTTAAAACAGTGTTGTTCCTGATTGAAATATGCTTCCAGACAACAAGAGCTACAACCGTTTTTCCAAGCCCCAATCTCAGACACAATCGTCTCAGTTTCTTCTTCAGGTCCCAGGGAGAAAACGTTAAAAAAAAAACGCGTTTGTGGCCCCGGGGCAGCAAATGAAGGAAGCTTTTCCTGTTGTGCTTTAGTAAAGCTCGGTTCCTTCGCTCCGGGCGCCTTAATGAATTATCTCCCTCCGCTCCATGGCTTCATAAAGGAAATCTCTTCAGTCGGAGAGCTTCACCGAACAGGAAGTCCTCCTCTGTCTTTTTTTTTTTTTCTCTCCACCATTTCTAACTAGTTCAACATGGAACGTTTGCTGACGTGAGGATCTTGAGCGACTGGAGAAAACCTCACTGAGCGAAGCACAAATAAAGGCAAGAGTTGCAGGAACACTGATGGGTTCCACGTTCCCCCTCAGCTGGTAGATTAACACTTCATTTTACAGTCTGGTGGTTGTGGGATAACAAGCAGCTGGATCAATAACTTTTAACAGTCCTGAAGAAAGAACATTGTCAGCTTGCCTCCGAAGAAGCGAGGCCACCCTGTGATTTGTTAAACTACCTATCCCGTCCTATTCGTGAGATCTTTCTGCTTTCACCACACCGAAAAGGGGATGTTTCAAACCAGTGAAGGTCGGCAAAAGACATTTATTTGTTGTCCTTCAAAATTAAAGTCCCACTTTATAAGAAAGTTGATTTGTGAGTTTCGATCCCAACTCGGCGCTTTGGGATTGAAGGTCGCGTCGGTCGGCATCCAAAAGGAACAAAAGCTCAGAAATCAACTTTCCTACAAAGTCTACCTTTAAATCACACTTCATAACTGGCATACTTATAGCCAAACCCACAAACAGCCCGAGTCTGGCATTGCCATAACAATTTGAAAACGTGAATTAGTCTCAAGCCCTCAGTTCATTTTTTGATTACCGACAGGCACAGAACAAAATGCCTCTGGGTGAAATTGGATAGACCTTCGAATCAATCAGAGCAGCGAGCCACCAGACTCCATCGAAACACAACAATTTTGTAAAAACACACATCATCCAATCAACAATAAAATACAATTCATTGGAGCTATCTTGGTTCCACTGTTCCAACAATCACCAACACTGGTTGAAGTGCACCCTTAATTCTGGTCCTACATGCTGTTTTTCCCAGCTGATTCCTCGAGTCCCGTCCTCCCTTTCGCGTTCAAATGAAGCCCGCCCCATATTAGACAAATGATTCGTCTGGATCTCAGACTACAAACAGCTATGTCAGCAATAGATACCAGATTTTTAGGTTGGTATAAGGCCTTGGAGACCGAGTTCTGTGCTTGACAGTTGGCAGTGGCAAACACTTGGCTCCTGTCCAGTTTATTTGGACGTCTGAAAGTTGCCCTAAATAGATCTGAAAACACGTCCCATCTGATCCTACTCGCCTGCAGCCTCAGCCAATAAACTCGCACTGATCTGACCCTTTGTATTAGCTTCAAATATAAATGTGCTGCACCAGTTCCGTTTGCAGTTCAAGAAATACCGGATGCAAACTATACAAATATTGAGGAAAATATTTGTAGACTTTTTGTTTGGCTTAAAAAGAAATACAAAATGCAACTGAAGCCGTCAATATGATGGCTCATCATTGAACAGTAATCCAATGTATGAGGTTTTAGGGGAAACTGATAGCAGCTACAGACTAACAGCAGCATCATAAACACTGAAACACAAACAAACTTTCAAAATTAAAACACCAACATTCGACTTGGAATAACTTTTACCGCAGTCGAACAGCGCCTCGAGTATCTTTGACTTCATCAAGGCCAAAGATCGAAACCTAGAAATGTACGGAGGCATCGTATCTGATCGTATCTATTAAAAAAACAGACATAATCAAATGATCAGTGAACTCCTCACTGCCTTTCCCCCCCAATTAAGAGAGATGAAACCATAACAGCACAAAAGGAGGTGTTACAATCAAGAACGACGGCTCTTTATGCTGCTAAGAACCAGAGTTATCGATATGTTGACACACCAATCGGTTCATCTGCAAGTCTCACGTAAACATCAGCTCCGAGAGGCCGAAGAAGTTTTTATAATACATGCTGTATCTGCTGTGTGGACCGGCCCGGCTCCTCTCCAGTGAAGGAAGGCCCACATTTCCTGAGCAAACCTGTGCCATCGTGAGTGAAAGAGAATCTTTCCCCTCCCCGAAGTCTTTATTGAAACCATTCACTCTGAAGACTTAAGGAGCTCAGGGTGACTACTGTCCTTCCTCTGGGCTTTTCATTGAATCAGATGTCTTGCTCCAGTGTGTGGGGAGCTGAGAGCTCTCATTATCCCCGTTCTCTCCTCAGGATCCTGCCCTCTGTGGGGGCACTTCCTCCTCAAACCTCCCCCCCCCCTCGACTCCTTCTATCCACCCCTCCCGGTCTGTCGCCTCTCCTCTCCCCTCCTCTCCATCTTTCTTTTTTCTCTCTCTTTCTTTTCCTTGCTGCAAGCGAAGGTCAAATTAATTCTTTTTCATAATTTCCTGTCAGCGAGATTCCTCCCTCGGAGACTCCATCCATGGCTCCGTGCCTGAAAGATGTGATTAAGGTGAAGACAAAGTGAATACCTGCGTCTGACAAAGTGAATAATGTTGTTTTTTTTCTTTCTTATCCGTGCAGATATATAAGGTATACAGTAATATCACATTTAATAAAGTCTCCCGCAGTTTCATTTTAATTTTTTTTTACTCTTCTTTGAATATGAATGCAATGTGGATGCCTTGGGTGACTCTCTCCACATTAGGGAGCTAATATGGGCTCGTTCTCGGAGAGGAAATGTCATTTAGGAGCGAATGGCCTCGCTGCTCGGATGACGCCGCGTGCCCTAACCTTTCTCATTAAAGCCGCGGGTCCTCTGAGGGTCCCGAAGCCTAAATGCAGACGTCCACAATGCAGCTACCCCGACCTCTGATGGCGATAATGTTATGAAATACAGGGAGTAATTGCAGCCCCTGTTGTGCCGGCAAAGGCTCCTTTTGATTAAGGAATGAATTGGAACTGGTCTTAATAATGAAGGTAGAGCAGGCGCCCTGTAGCTGGGAAGGCGTTCATTCAATCAGCAAATGGAGTCCGGTTGTATTTTGAAATAAGAAAGGCAGGAAGGAGAAAGGGAAAATGAGCATAAGTAATGCGGCGTATTTGAAAAGAGTCCCCACCTCCTCTCCCCGACAAATACTTTTTATATCCTCGAGCTATAATTCTCCCTGACATGAAGTGAAGACTCCCCGCTCAGGGCCCCCAATTACAGACTCTCTCCTCTCTCCAAAACGCTTTCACACTGGACTGCCAGTCGGCCATTTTCTCTTTTTTTTTTCTTCTTTTTTTCAGCGGGTAAAACAGCAGAGAGGGAGTCGAGCGACGTCAAGGTTAGCCGTAGCGCATTTCATCTAGTTCTACCCAGGGAGAAGCGCCAGTACAACGGAAAAAAAAAAAAACCCACTCTTACCTCCGACTCCGGCTCTCAAGGACACCAGAGCGGGATGCAGCCGAGTATGAACGACCCGCGCAGATCTCTTAATGAAGCCGAGGCGAAAAAGAGGGCGCGGGCAGAATTCGGGGGTGAAAAAAGGGAAGATAATCAAAAAAGATAAACAGCGAGGCAGAGGAAGGAGAAGGTGCACAGGTGGAATAGCTCGAGGCGAAGTACCATTGTGTGTGTGTGTGTGTCTGTGTGTGTGAGCGCTCAGTGATCTGGCCTCTGACCCGTGGCAGAGGAAAACAGATTGCTTTGACAGGTCCACTGACATCACATGAAATCTTCTGCTCTTTTGCCAGCGTCTCCGGAGAGTCCTTGGCTGCCAGATGTCCAGTCGGGTTTGAGCCGCTACTGTAGCCCTCGAATGTGACTGCTGCAAAGGGGAAGTTCGCAGAGAGCTCGGCTGTCAATATGCTATTTGTGCGGACGTGATCTCGGGCCACAGAGGGCGGATCACGGGATCCCGTCAGTCATGTAAACTTAATGAAGTCCGTGCATCTTGCAGAAATATGGCGCGTCGGTGTGAAATCACAGCCTGAACTCTGCGCAACACAAACGACCCCGCTGGTCGATGAAACCCGAGCGCTCAGTAGTTTTGCTCTTTTATGCCTTTTCAAGCCAGAAGCGGAGGGTAAGGTTTCGCTGCACACAGCCGCATTCATTAGTTTATAGTGAAATGAGAAGCCATTAAAAAGTCATTGTATCGGTCGCCCGGCAGCGCAGCCGGTTCCACTCAGTCTGCTGCCGTCTCCAGCCTCCCTGACCACCTCCGGACATCCAGGAGCCCAGACGGCGCGGACAGGCCAGACTCCTGAGCACACGCCTTCAGCTTCCGAGCATTCGCTCATGGTCTTACCAACCTGGATCAATAGCCGTAGGACACTTACGGTACTCCGAGACTGGCCATTACCCCATAAACATGCCGGAGCACTGGCTCCAGACTTACTCTACGTACGTGTAATGGAGAAGAGAAATATGGCACTCCAGAAGTTGCTTTTGCCCACTTCGTCGCCAGGGCAACCGTCATGAGCGCATCAGTTAATGCATCATAAGAACTGACACCTGGATGTGTTAATATAGCACTGTTCCCTGGTACAGTACATGCGACAGAAAAAGGATAATGGCACAGTTATGAAAGGTGTTTTGCGATTGTTAGTCTGTGGACAGGTGTTTTGTTGGGGTGATGGGATCATAACCATGCGAGCGTAGTGGAGATGACAATTAAGAGTGTAAAGCCAGGTGTGGTCCGACCCGCTCGTACACTGCATACGAATGTAATCATGTAGTCATGACTACTGAGGAGTCGTGGGTCGGAAGTCGACATGTAGATGGACGTCGCAGCCATCACAAAATGAGCTCTAGTCTATTTTATCATTCTATTTTTGAGAAGAGAGGGCAAATCGAAGAGAGGAGATTCTGTCAGGTGTCGGAGAAGAGAGATAACAACCTTGCGCAGGTGTGTAGTTTAAATCAAAATAAAGGCGGAGGTCGAAGATGGGCGCAGTCTGAGCGAGGGACTATTTCTAGTGCAAGCTACTACAGATGCAGTTTTGAGTACTTTGCCAGGTGTTTATATGTCTGTCTGTCAGCAGGATAGCGTCACAACCGTACAAGATGCAGTCACAACACTTTACAGTTGTGCAGTCCGAAGATAGGTGTGGATATTTGTGCTTATGAACTTAATAGACTAGACTCAAAGGCGCCATATCATGCTGATTTTCCTGTTTATTTTGGGCGTGTATTAAAAAATATCCATGTCTGACCGCTCCATCTTGGTGCCTGTCTCTTTAACGCCCAGTCTGCTCCGATTGGCCGGCTTTCAAAAGCCCGAGCAGGCTGTGTTTCGTCATCAGCCCTGCTGTGCTAAGGACACAGCTGACGGCTCACAAAATTCCTGACGGCTTGTTCGAAGTCACAGTTTCTGAATCGGGTCATATGCGTTCCTCCGTTGATTGAGCGTTTTGATAGTTTTACAATATATTCATAGCAACTTCACCTGATTAATGGTCAAAAAGGCATCAAAATCTCTACAAAGTGGGACCTTCTAAAAGAGGTTTTTGTGGAGAAGCTAAACCACGGAGGTTAGATGCATTAACTTGTATCTATATTGTTAACCGTATGAACCATTATATTATATTATCTCATGAGACCTTCAACAAACTATATATGGATTTTTTTTACAGGGTAATAGCTGTAAGTTTCTTCATCTGGTGTGAAAGGATGGAATATTTCAATTTCAATGTTCTGCTCTTTCACAAAAAACTTCCTTGACACTGTTGTGGCAGGCAGTAGTGCATCAAGGAGACCCATTCACGTTGGAAATACTGTAAAGGCACTGAAAATGTATTTGAAAAGAGGCTACAGGTGAATTCACATTTCATATCTTCTTATCAAAAGTTCCGTTTTTCTGAGTGCTTAACTAACAAAAGACTTCCTCCTTCGCAGTTTATCGCTGTATGTTTTTGTGGCCATCAATCAGACATGGCCGTCTAAGTCAGGAGCGAGAGTGACAGACATAAAAAGAATATTTATCCGCCGAATCACCGCAGAATCCATAAAGGAGAGCGAGAGAAACGTGTTGAGCGAAAACAAAAGAGAGAGGGCTACCAAGGACATTTTGAGGGAAATGGGGTGCAACGAGTAGGTACATAAAAGGAAATGATGTATATTACGCTAGTCCGGGATCACGGTTTGTGTACGGAGGATTTATGGCGGTGTGCGCTGCGACGGCGCCGCGCCGCACCTGATCATCCATTATTATTGTAACATCTCTCACTTTGGGGGGCAGACGTGATTGATGGGGCGCCGTTAATGACTTTGGGTTTGAAATTGTTATTACCACAAAAGTGACACACAGTATTTAAAAAGGCGGTGCTATGGACTGAGAAGAATGAGGGCATTTGTCAACTGATTACTGCAAAAAAAGAAAAAGAAAATGGATCAAGGTAACGTGGAAAATTCTTATTAAGCGTCCGGCAACTTGAGGAAACTTGTATTGTGTCTGCAACTTGCCTTTATTTCTGTGCACGTCTTCTTAAATATACATTGTTTTACTCACATGTGTATTATTTTGTTGAATTTTATTTGCTTTGAGACTGTACAACACCGCACAGTACATATTTGGGGCAAGTACTCGGCGCCTCAATCTGATTCTATCTGGGCTAAATCACAAGCGAAGCTGCCCCGTCGCTCCCACGGAATACTTCAATTCTAATTAATGTGATTGTACTCTTGTACACCCTAATTGCTCCTCTCTCACAATCGCTGAAAAGACGTGGCAGTGACTCACTGTACAAAACACAATTGGAGGGGAAAAAAATTAAAAATCAAAAGCAAGCCTTGCATAAGAAACACAGATCAACCCGGCCCACATCAGTTGTAATTGGTGCCATTAGTCTTTTTATGCTTGATTGCCTGCCAAAATGTCAGCCTATCTGTTTCCCTCTTGTCGCGTTTTTTTCTTTCAGTTTTTTCCCCCCCTATGAACTGTCAGTAATTAAAAGTTATTGTCTGCTTGTCTCGGTGCCAAGTGGGTGACTTCATAAAAAAAAAAAAAAAAAAAACGTGGAAAAAAAGTTTCCTGTAATCGTTTGTTTTCAACCGGTGGTGAAAAGTTCTGGGAAGCGGTGCTCGTTGTTGTGAAGCACACCCTCAATGCAGGTACTCACTCCTGAACGCCGCACGGTAACGTGCCCGCTGTGTGTCGGGGTCGTGATGAAAGCAATTAAATATGACAGAGAAATAACAGCGTGTTCCGGGTGACTCATGCTCGACATTTTATTGAGCAAAAACGCAACAGAGCGGTCTGGAGCGCGGTGCACGGCAGTATACCAGACGTACGAATGGAGGGAGTGGAAATTGAATCGGTGAATTGGAGGATGTGATTTTTTTGATGCATTAAGGAAGGACGTGTGGTGATGGAGTGTTTGCCTGCTGCTGACCCTGGTCCAGCCCATTTTCTGACCATTTTCTGCCATTCCCAGCAGGCAGAACCCCGTATCAATTTAAACTGGCCAGCAATTTGCTGGAGTAGTCGGGAGGAGTCGCATTTAAAGAGAGTTGTCCGACAAGATGACGGCAGAGGATTGTTGTCAAATCGAAAAGCAAAAGCATCTATGTGGCAATACTACAAATTTAAACCCAATGCTAACAGGAAACCTGGTAACATTAACAAGGGAAAGGAGTTAGTTACCTCACTGAGAAGTTGGAGGTGTGCAGCCTGTCAAACAGCTCCTTCTTGGTCCGTTACTCCCAAAGACTGTATAAAAGACACATTTCAAACTGATTCGCTGTCAAAAAATTCATTAAATGAATACAGCGAACAAAACATTGCACATTGAATGTGACTGAAAACACAAAATGTTGCTGTATACAGTCGGACACAAAGCTAGGCTAACGTCAAGGCTTTCATTATGCTAGATAGCGGTTGATCAAATAGGCTTATACGGGATTAGCCAACTGATTGTTAGCATTCAGTTAGCTAACCCAAACCCTACATCACTCCTTTGCCTCTGTCAGAGCTTCTCTTTGAATGGGCATTTGTCTTTCGCATGTATTTTATACATTTCTGACAAATGAGCGGTAACCATGACTGATGGTGAAAGCTAGCACGCTATCCTCCTAAAATTCTCCACAGCTCCAATCCCGAAATCTCTGGCGCCGACTCAAACTCTTAAATGCATTTGCGACAATGACATTTGAAATTTTGCGTAGACCTACATGTTAATTTAGTATTAACATGTGTTTGTATTTCCTTCTAATTAGCAAATATTAGCATGCTAAACCACGGTTGTCATTGTACTGTGCGCTCTAGTAGAAGCATTAGCTGCCAGCAAATCATTAATTGACCCCATGATTGATCACTAATTTTTCACTCTGCTCCCCTAATACAGCTCGTTTGAAATGGCACCGGTTGTAACTGAACTGTGGTTTCATTCCCGCGACAGCGCCACAGGATCTCAAGCTTCAGAGGCTTTTTAACTTTTATTTTAATTACTTGATAAATATTTAGAGGCAACAGTTGCCTCGGGGATGAAATGTAAATGAGGCTTTTTTGTAAATAGCTCATATAATTCTCTCCACATATCAATTTTTTGTGTGTGTGTGTGTGTTGATGATACTCGTGACTGTCTGCATGTGTGTGTGTGTAGGTGAGTGTGTTACGTAAGAGCAGAATAATGTCTGAAATCACACGGGCTTCCGAAACAGGTAGCTTTTTTTTACTTTTAACTTTCCCATGCCTCCTCGCCCCTGCGTATTATGTGCGTGCTGTGGGAGCGAAGTTTTGGGCTGAACTTGCCCTCCATTAAAGATTTAGCTCGTTCACAGAGGGGAGTTATTAGAGGCAGGGGCCCCGGCTCCTCAGGAAGAAGTTCCACATCAGGACCAGTTTGTTGCGTTGTCAGAAGATTAAAGGCAGTTTGTTGAAAGGTCTTTTTGCTATTCCACATGATTGATCTTCCTCCTCCACCCCCCAGCCCCCATCCCTCTTTCATACGCCAGCTACAGATGCCAAGCCGGTCCCCTTGTCTCTCCCTCCCTCTCTCTCTCTCTCTCGCTCGCTCTTGATTTTCTTTTCACAGCTAGTTTGTGTTCCTGTTTTTTGTCTATTTACATGTCAACGTCTCATGTGTTTCATTGTCTCTCCACTTCTTGTCCTTCTATTCCTCCCACGTTGCCGTTTCATTTATTACAAGAAGCGGCCCTTTTTCTCCGAGAAGCCGTGCTTCCCCGAGACGATTTTTTTTCTCTTTCATGTTAACTTTGCTCCTTTTCTTCTTTTCTATCCTTCTCTCTTCTCCGTCTCATTGTCTCTGTCTGTGGTCAGCGATCTTTTGCCCCTTGCCGGTCGCTGTGCTTGAGGGACATTCCTGATATAATTACAGCTTTTGATTATCCTCCAGACTGACCCCGGGATGGCCTGGCCCTGATGCGGCACAAGTCTGCCAGCCGCTGCTCCTGCCGCAGCTAATGAGGGACGCCTAGTGTTTCCCATCGCCGGCTGACACCTTGATTTATTGTTTTCGCTCGGCTCATACCTGAGGCTGCACTCCTCTATATTAGGAAACGGTAAATAATGAAGTTTACTCTACGACTAATGTGCCTACCTGTGCCGTGGTCTTTCGGAGACAAGCGCGCCGATGCTAAATAACAGCGCCGATCCGGCAGTGATGTAGCTGGTAGGTGTGTGATCCCTCATGTGGAACTTGTTTTTTTTGCCGCGGCCTCGCACGCGGCATCACACAACATAACTCTGTGACGTGACATTAAAAAACCTGACATTTAGCACATTCTGGAAATAAAAATGTGAACATGGTCACAGTGCATCAGTTAAGCTTAATTATGAAATGCACAGATGGTGACATGCTCTCCAGAGGACTGTGGTAGCTTCAAGGACGGCCCGGAAGAGGGTTTTTTTTTTGTTCTGCATCATATTCTATTGACACAATTTTGACTCAATAATAATAATAATGATACATTTTATTCATAGAGTGCTTTTCACAATGCTGACACATCTGCATAATGAAGCACAGCGCAAATTCATGCAGGACACGGAAGTCATAAGCCCCAGCTGTGGTCAGCTGACAGCCAGCAGTCACCGACCAACCACATCCATTCTTCCAAATCAGGCGGTCCATTTAAGTCGTCATTCACCGATCTGTCCTTCAACACTGCTGCACGCACATCACTGCTGCCGGCAAGCTTGCCACCACCACCCCCAGCCTCCACCTGCTTAGTCTGAGTCTAAAAAATGGCTTTCAATTTATCTAGTTGCTTCGATTCTACTCCGGGCGCCAAGTCTAACTGTATATCATTTGTTGCAATAAATGATTCAATTAATGACAAGAGTGTTCCTGAATGAAATCACATTATAAAAAGGAACAAAGCATTAAGATCAGATGGAAAAAGAAACACTACACCATGACCCTGGAGCGTAGTCTCAATAGCATAAATTCAAAGAAACATAATTAAGACTGTTGTCAACAGTGACATTCTTTATGATATGTTAGTATAAAAAGTCACTCACCAGGTGCTCCATTTCTGATGTGTATTTGTTTCACCATCTCTTCTCTGTACGTCTGTAAAGTCAAGTACATGCTCCCTCCACGTAGCAGTCGAATAAGAAAGAATCAGTGGGTTTTTGCACTTCTGCAGCTCTTTGTTGCAGAAAGTTTGAGAAAAGAGAGCGTAGATAAGTCCGCCTTTTTTAATCCCAAATGTTAAAAACAAACACAATCTGTGCTCTCCTCAACGGTGGGTGTTTACTCCTCCAAATGCTCCGGGCTCTGCTCTGTTTCTACACTGTGGGATTGCTGCTTTGATGCCCTTCCACCACTGCTGACTAACTATCCAACCCACCACTTAAAGGCAATTCAAAAATATACAAATATAGCAAAATAGAGCAAAGCCTCAAATTTTGAGAATGTTTTGTGTTTCTACTTCATAGATAACTTAAACAATTCTGATTATCAAATTATTGCCAATTCATATCCCTTTGGAATAAACCAACAAATAGTTTCAGCTCTAATTTTGATGGAGTTTAGAGAAACCCATGTACGTTTTCCAGCCCTGAGTCAGCAGAACCGACCGCCAATCCGCTGCTGCCAATCAAAAACACTCTCCATTAGAATGATTGACTTTCGGTGTCAAACCAGCGGACCATAAAGTTGTCAGTTCAGCAGGAGCGCGGAGAAATGTATGCTCCCGCCAATGCAGAGTGGTATTGATATACCGTGTACTCCTCTTTCCCTTCCCGTCTCGGGTTCTCTCCATTCTACGCTGCGGCTTTGACCGAATCGTGTGTGTATGAATCATCAGACTCTGTACTATAGCTGCGTATGCACGTATGCTTGTGCTTTACTTTCAGCTTTACAATATCGCACAGGCGGCGGCACAGTGAACATCAAAGCGTCCAGCGTCCCGGCGTAGCACATTAGCCGTTTAGAGATACAGGTGAGAGGTCAATTTGACTGTCGAGACAAGAAAGCGAGTCGTTTGGCTTTGAGGGGAATCATCACAGGCGTGCGCGGACGCTCTGCCGACGCGTGCACGCACCCGGCGACTCTTTAATGAGCCGCCATCCGACGGCACGGCCACCTGTGACCGTTTTAGCGCAGTTGTAATTTTCCAACTCGAGCATGGTCGCTGCTTTTTAACTCCCAGCATCTGTGTGTGTGTGTGTGCACGTGGATGAACAAACAGTATGGACTGGCGTGTGTGTGCAGACGACCCCCCTCCTATGCTCATCTGTCATGTACACGAGCTCTTTGTAATTAAAACAGATCGCTGCGACGCTGATTATGGGGGGGAAACACGGTCGGTGTTTATAACCTTGGCGTATCAAAGGAAACCTCTTTGACCTCTGATATTTGGTTTGAACGTGCACACACACACACACACACACACACACGCTCCCGGATCACACACACACACACACGCGCGCTGCTTGGTGTCCTAACCATAATTATGCAGATGGAGAGAAAGTAAGTGGCTAGCGAGCAACACTTTAATTTGAATTCCTCCTTTCGCCCTCCGTGTTTCGCTAATAGTTCCATTTACAGTAATTTGTTCCGCCTCGGGCAGTGACTCATAACAAAGGCATTTGGTTGTAAAACAAATGTACAACACACGTGAATTCTACGCTCGCACACACACACACACACACACACACACGCACGCGCGCGCATAGCCTTTGTCACCTCCCTGGTTCTTTACACATTTTTCCTCGGCTCCATCTCCACCTCCACCTTTTTTTCCTCTACACTATCGGCGTTACGGCTTTTGGCTGCAGAAAAGTGCAGAATTATGGCGCGTCAGTGTTTTAAGTGCTGCCACTATAAAACGGGCGCAGAGAAACCATAAGAAGCGGAATGAGGCGGGCAGGCCATGCTCGGCTATGCCAGCCATTTACTACCCTGGCACGGCAATATCATGATACAGTGCACACTCGGGGCACACGACACCAAATCTGCCCGGCAGATATTTATGAGAGACATATTATTTTTCATTATGCACACATTAAATCACAAGTTGAAATATTAGGCGGGCGCTCGCTCTGTTTTTTCCCTCCTCTGTGCGATTTCACCCAGGAGCCTGAAAACAGTCGCAAGAACTCCTGTTTTTGCTTCAGAGTTTTATTTGCCCATTACCGCGGCGACTTGGAGGTAGTTCACTTTTGAGTGCCTTTAACTCTAACTCTGCCTGCTTGACTCTGACAGACACGGCGCAGATTGCTACTTAACCGCTTCCCGGCGGAGAGGAGGCCGCCCGTCTGAGGATACGACCGCCGTGTGATCTTTTATGGGACGTTCTGGTTCTCGTGTTTGACTACAGCAGTAATACCTGAGAGGGCAATAGGCACAGCATCATCAAAGTACCCATAATCACGGCAAAGAAGGATATCGCTGCCTTTTATCCAACGGTTACCACATCACACGCGTAGCTTCCCGGGTTGGACTTGTTTTATGGGAATTAACAGCACAGGTTTTTCTCTGCCGGCCTGTTTTTATAAATATCTCCTGACATCGGTTTGACCTGTGCAAGTTTCATATTGATTGGGATAGGAGGCGCGCTGTTTGCTAAATGTTCTGCACAAACTTCACCGCTGCATCTCATCTATTTCACGCCCACGCCTCGCTCGCTAGCCCTCTCGGAGCGAAAGGTTGTTCTGCAGCAGCGGTACCTTGCCTCCCTGTCACACACGAACTGCGCGAACGTGTCGGGAGGAAGGTATCGCACAAGTAGGAGTGAGTGAGTCAGTGTTGATCCGTTGCATACTCATTTGGACTGCGGACCCACAGGACGGTGCCGTACAGTTTCCCAGAATAAGAATGTTAATCTGGGATCACTGGCCTGGTTTCCTTTAGCATCTTAATCATGCTGTGATATCAAGCCTCTCGGAGGGGGAATAACGATTTACATTTTGTCTAAATTTAGATTTAGTTTAACGGCCCCTGAGGCGTTTTTAACTTAATAAATTAAAGCTATATTCGACATTCAGCGTCCATTCTGTGTGCTTCTCCGCCATAACATCCATATAGGCCTGTTTTATATTTATTTACAAGGCACACCTTTGACAAAAAACACTAATAAACCAATAAGGGAAAGTCCATCCCTTTACTGACCACCAGGGCAGTGATTGCCAAATTGTGCCATGGATTACACATACAATATTTGTCAATTTAAAGGGGCTCTATTTAACAATTTATCACAATTGAATTGTGGATTTCTTTGTGAAAAGACTCAGGTTGGACTTTCTGTGCCTCATCTCAGTGCCTCTCTTCGCTCCGCTAACAGAGAGCATCAGTAGCTAATGTTAGTTAAGAAATGGAGTTAGGGTTAGCTCCTTTAAAAGATCATTTTTCAACTCAAGAATGCCCCAGTTTGGATTTAGTGGCATCTACTGTAGCTATTTTGGTGCAGATTGCAACCAACTGCATACCCCTCGTCTCATCTTTCTATATGGTGGCAGTTAAAATTGTGAAAACAAACAAACATGACCGGTCCTCTTTGGAGCCAGTGTTTGGTGTGTCTACAGGCTCCTGGAGGAACATGGCTGACAAATCCCCCGAGGAGGAGCCAATTGTACACAGTGGCCAAACTATGTAACTGCAATGTCACGTGACGCAGGCGCCCAAAAAGACTTGTTCCAGAAAGCTTACATTGTAAAAGACATGAAAAACTATCATAACTTGGTGCAGTTGGTCCGATAACATTTTAGAAAGTCTAGAATTTTTAACCACTTTTACGTTAGCCAGGGGCTAAAATGGAAATTAGCTCACCTCGCTCAGCCAGTAGAAGTCTCGAGTGAACACGCTCTTCGGGCCACGCAATGTGAGATCTGGGTGATTATATACCTGTGAAGTTGAGCTTTTTTGACTCCACTGATCAGCTGTCATAGAAATGAACTGGGCTGGGCTAATTTCTGTTTCAGCCTCTCATGCTGCATCCACATTTCCCCCGAATAAATCCACGCTGTAGTTAAAAAAGGTTCATTCTCAGGTACCGAAAACACAACGATTCTTAGTTTCAGGTGATTATACACTAATGAAAACATGGTTATAGATGTGTGTTTCCTTTTCTCCCCCATACCACACACCTTACCTTAAATTACACATTCAGCACACGGGAAGCAACATTAGCATTCATACAGATTCACGTTTGGCCTCCTGGCAAATGAAAGTACAAAATCCACTCTTCTTTAATTCTGTTTTTGGTCCCTACAAGCTCCAGAGAGAAATATCTGGCTCTTTGTTGCTAAATACTCCACTATCTTCACCAGCTAATCGCTAACTCTGTCTTTTTTTTTTGCTTAAAAATGCTTAAAGCTACCACAAAAGGTTTCTGGATACCTTACTGTATTCAAGGCAGTTAGCACTGATTCCAAGTAGAAACTTTTTGCAGCACTTAAACCAGATGAATCCACTGTCAGTGTGGTTGCTCAGCGTGTCTCTGCACACAGCTTCTGTTTGTCACTAGTTAGCCGTTAGCAGCAGAGCGTGCCCTTTTTCATAATCGTTGAAAACACACTGCCTGAGTGCCACGTACAAAGAAGTTCTGAAAAGATACGGGGAAAAAATGAAAGAAGCCAGGGTACTCTTCAAGGATTAGTGAGCCTGTTTTAGCCCGTGGAAGATAAAATTCATTTGGATGTGAAGATTCAGAGAAATATTGTATGGGTCTCCTTTCTCATGCATTGCTGAATCAAGACGTTTCGGGGTTTAAATCAGCACAGCGCCTCTGGTTTGTGATCGTGCTGCTTCAGAGGATTCCTCGTCAATTTTATGTTCCTGACAGGAGCTTGTAAATTTATGTATGTGAATACTTAAATTTAATGACATCCACATCTGATAAACATGGGGCCTACAATCCAGCATATTTTACACCACTGCTGCTATTCTTAGACGCCTCACCGATGAGTCCCGTCTAGTCACAGGCTTCATTTTTTCCCTCTCATGTGTGTCCTCTGGGAGTTTCTAACAGCGAGGCTGGTGTAATTAAAGTATTGGACTGAGGAGCTGGTTATGATTCTCTCCGCCATAATTTGCCAGGTTATTAAAAGGTGAGATTTAGAGGCAGGTTTATTGTTCTTCAAAATTAAAATGTGCAGTGTCAGTGCAATTGCTTATCTGACGACGGTAGCTGCAGGAGATATTATCATTGCTCTGCTGTGCGCACACCGGCTGGTTCGCTGGGCTGCTGCAGCTGATGAAGGTGCATGAGGAAAGGATGCAATGATATAATAAAAAAAACATCTCAACTTGATTGTTTTTTCATCAGTTGTTGCCATTTAGTCTTGCTAACCACTCGTTTGCCTCCACTGCTGAGATTCAGTACCACATGTCTGGTAATACAATGTATGTCGAGGCAATTTCTTAAACATACGTATATAATGGTATGGTATATACACCGATCAGGCATAACATTATGACCACATGCCTAATATTGTGAAGGTTCCCCTTCCACCTCTGAGGGTGTCCTGTGGTGTCTGGCACCAGGGCGTTTTATAGTGGATCCTCTGGGTCCTGTATGTTGGGGGGTGGGGCCTCCATGGATCAGACCTGCTCCTTACAGATGCTCGATCAGATTGGGATCTGGGGAATTTGGAGGCCCGGTCGACACCTTGGGCCCTTTATTGCGTTCCTCGAGCTGCTCCTGAGCAGTGTTTGCAGTGTGTCAGGGCACATTGTCCTGCTGGGGGGCCACTGCCATCGGGTAGTGTTGTTGTGATGAGGGGGTGTAGTTGGTCCACAACAGTGTTTAGATGGGTGGTGCGTGTCAAGTGGCATTCACATGAATGCCAGCACCCAAGGTTTCCCAGCAGAACATCGCATTGTGATGAGATGATCAATGTTATTCACGTCACCTGTCAGTGGTTTTAAAGTTGTGGCTGATCGGTGTTTAAACATATACCATGACCAAAAGATAATGTGAAGCTACGTCATGCTTTGATTGTTTTTTTAGTGGTTGTTTCTGTTATAAGGGGGGATGACTTCACATTTCTTAAGCTATAAAATCTATTTTACGTTGTGACAACACTGTGCGTATGCTTTGGTCAGGTCTAAGCACAAAACCGCTTTGTTAGGGTTTGGAAAAGTTCAGGTTTCGGCTGAGCATACCTGTCTCTAACACAGCAGAAGATGTACCGAGCTCTCCTTTTAAAACTATCCAGTTGTTTCCCACTTACAAATGTTGGAACGCAGTCTTGAACTGTGGTCGTTGGCTTGGCAGCCTTCTCACCCGTAACTTCACCACCATCCCCTCCACCTCTACGTATAAAGGTCATAAACATGTAATGTGAACGTGACCTGACGCGTTTTGTTGAAATGTCAAGCCTATGACAAGTAGAAATGTGGTCTGCAGAATCGTTAGCTGCCAGCATTTTATCCGGACTGACTGACCCAAGACTTACAATGATCGCTGACGGACAGAGAACGCTGTTACAGATCACTGAAAAGCCCAAATGTCCTTATTTTAAGGACACAGACGCTTGTTTCTCATTTAGTTTTCATCTTTGCGAGTGAACGGTTAAAGAAAAACACAATTATTGTTCTGATTGCGTCTTTAGCCGTCATCTCGATTATTTCTATACTCCAATGAGTTTTTTTAATGAAGCTCCGAGCGTTTAATGATATCGGCTCACTTTTCAATTTTGATATCCGCCGAAGACAATTTACAGACGTTTTCTCATTATTGATGAGTTGGACCCGAACTCTTTTTTTTTTTTTTTCAGTGCCCTTCCTCAGAAAGAGAAAACACAAGCCGGGTGACAAATTACACAACGGGAAGACACATCTCTCACACCAACACCAAGAGAGATGATAGTCATCAGCTGTTATTATGTTCGCCTCTCAGGATGCTATCCATCCTTGTTTGCCATCGCATGGGAACGCTGGGCAAATGTCAGACAGATGCTTCAAAGTTCACCACAATGGACCGTTTTATGACAGGAGGTCGTCATTTATACGTGGATTTACACACACACACACACACACACAAGCCTTCAAACTACAACCATCATCCATAACCTTTTATAGACGCGGTAAAGACGCATTAGCTAGATTTTCCTTACTGGCGGCCCGTCTTTAGATGAAGCGTGAGGTCCATCAACGAGTGACCTTTTCAAATACCCGGCCTCTGTTAAATTTCGAGAATGCAGCTGCATACTTTAATTCTGACTCGCAGCCAACGACGCCGACTTATTCATCGCCTCCATATTTACAGCCCGGGCCGTACGCAGAGATGGCACTTAAAGCCGATCTGTCCGACTCTCCGATCTCCGCACGTGTTTCACCTTCTGCGGCGGAACATGAGATGACGTGTCGGACCGCTTCCCACACATTCCATCACTTTTTCATAATCCCTCTTTTCTGCGCTCTCTCCCGCTTGCTGTCACTCGCCGTCTCACTCCTCTCCTGTACTTTTGAACTCCCCCCCCCACCCTTTAATCCTATTTCCTAAAATGGCCCTGTGTCTCCAGCAGGCTCGTCCGGGCTGCAGCGGGAGAATTAAGGCGCCGCCGTTCGCTTTTTCCAGCCAAGTGTAAATGAACAGGATGAGAGAGAGAGAGAGAGAGAGAGAGAGGAGGGAGGTAGGGAGGGAGAACCTCCAGGAAACGGACAAAGAAAGTGAGATAGGAAGGTGTAAAAAAAAGCGAGTGATTAAAGTTCTGACATTATCGTCCCTGGACCAGATTACTACTGCCTGCTTCATAACCTTCACACAATGAACATCTTGCCCTTTTCTTCTTTCCCGCCGCGTGTCTTGTTGATCTCTGCCGCTTCTTTCTATTTCGCGTTGCCATGGGGTCTACCTCGCTGGTTCAATCTGACATGTCATTACAAGACTGTAATAAGGGGGCAGCGTTTATCTTATGTCTCTAACGCAAGGCTGTCCTTTTCAGAAACAAAGACGGCCTGGGTCATTTGTTCAAATGTTTACATTTCTTCCCCGACATTCAACCCCTGGCGGCTGCGCGACCGTCCTCGCAAAGGTGAAAGTAGTTCGACATTGTTCAAACGCCACGAAAGCTCTTGGGGAGGAGATGAGGTAAATGGTTTGGTGTTCAGTGTCGGTCTTTGATAGCGGAGGCTGTGGCTTGCATCCCGTCTCTCTATAAGCAGCGACAGTGGTGGTAATAACAATGACCTACGTCCATTCCTGGTGCAGTGACTTACCAGCATCAACCTGACATCCTTGTAGTTTTTGTACTAATTAAACAAATGAGATATAGTGAGCTGTAGAGGTGCTGGTTGGTGGGCTGTTTCCCCGTCTCCAGTCTTTATGCTAAGCTAGGGCCGAGCAATATGTCGGTATTATATCGTAATATGAGGCTAATACTGTACGTCGTCCTAGATGTGTTCATCGTTGTATCGTGATTTGGCACAAGTGTTGTCTTTTCCTGGTTTAAAAGGCTGCATTACAGTAAAGTGATGTCATTTTCTGAACTTACCAGACTGTTCGACTTGTTCTGATAATTATCTTTACCCACTTAGCTATCATATCTAACTTACTGATATATATAAGTCAATATATATGATGATTTTTTTGGCCTTTTTATGGCTTTATTGATAGGACAGCTCAGAGATGACAGGAAAAAGATGCCCCAAAATACTGCGATATTTGATTTTGTCGCCCAGCAATTGTATTTACGATGTGCTTTTGTGGAGTTGAATTAGTGATATAGGCTTAAAATACTGCAATTTTAATTTAAGCCTAACCCTAACCCTCACCAAGCTAATGCTAAACTAAGCCAAGCTAACCCAATGTTTCCCACACATAGACACCCAAGTTGCCTATATCTGGCGCACAGTTTGAGCAGTTTTCACTTTTTTGGCGTATGTTTCCGTCCAAACGAACGAAGCCATCTGCAATCTACTAACCGATGGACAACCTCCCCTCCACTGACGTTCACACATGCTCTGCAGAGCGACAAAGAGTGATGTTCTTTATTACCTCCCTCCTGTAACGCACTGATTGTGATGCAGCCTCTCCTATTTAATGAACCCCTTGTAATCGATAAAAAGCCTCCTCCTGAAAACGGATCACCTGCTGTCGCCGATGAAGTAACTCAAAAGAGCACACACGTACAGGGAGATTTGTTTTTCTGTATGTGCATTAACACGTTCATCTTCTCAGGTTGATAATGTTCCATCTGATGTGCGACAGGAGGAGGCGGGACGCGATCTTTCTGCCGAATGTGAGACAGCTAGAGAAAGAGTCGGCGAGACAGCTGAGGAGCGAGGAGGCGACATACAGATGCAAGTGAGAGAGAGACCTAGAGAGACTACTTAAACTGCATCAGGCTCAGGGGAAATCTAACCAGGCAATATCCAAACCAAGGCGCTGTGCTCCTGCCACCTTAGCCCCACACAATTACAATACTATCTGACAAAGATATTGAGCGCGGATCCCTTGCTATTTCTGTGGATGCGTGTACCCAGCTAGAACCTGATTTTATAGAAAAGTACCAAAAATGGAATTAAAACTGACTTATTGAAAAGAAAGGCCGCGACACCGGGTGGAGCGGGCAAACAGTAAGAATATGTTGACTCTCCGGAGTCCAGCAGAGACAACACAGAGCGTGACTGAAGGGCTCATCTTCTTGTCTGAGGTGGAGGGTGTGCTTTTTTATTTTGAAAAGGTGACCTTTACCTCCAAACCACCTTTTTTGAAAAGCTCACCGGTGACCTTATACAGGGTGGAGTCTGAGCAGAGAAAAGAGCAGCTTTTTGAAAAGACCCTGACAAAGTGCTGCCTTGTCTCACGATGAGAAACAAAAGTTCAGCAAAGGTTCAGGTTGATGCAGGAAGGTTGTTTTTCTTTTACAGCGTTATCTTTATTTATAAATGAGCCCAGAGAGAGAGACTGCACTAGTAGATACTTTAACTGATGAATAAATCAGTAGGCTACTTGATTCAAATGTGTTTAATGAGCTTTTATTCTTCTAATGAGGAAGACGATGAGATGCGTGTTCATGTATTAAGACTCTTTCACTTTAGCACTGTCAGAGAGTAGAACCTGAGGAGACCCTATTGTACGCATACGAGTAAAATGACACAAATAAACCTAACTTCCTGGAAAGAGACAGTTGATTGTTGAGTCTTATCCCCAGGTTGTTAAATGCTGATGCTTTGGGTTGGCAGCTCGTGTCGGACGCCAACTGCAAGCATCAGTATTTGACAGCCTGAGGATGAGACTCAACAATCAACTGTCTTTCCCCAGGAAGTTACATTTTGTTGCATTAAGTTAAAGTTTAGAGTTACTTATTTAGTACATTTTTTATGAGGTTAAGGAACTAAATAACCAACTCTCTCTACAAGCCAGTTTTTATGATCTAACGGCCTTTACGCAACGTGGACGTGACGAATAAACGACATGAAAATGCAAAATGCTTCGCCAAAACTGCTGACACCAAAAGCGAGAAGGATTTGCGATAGTATGCCCGAGTTAACGCGGGTACATCATCACATTACAACGGACTGGCTTGCTGACCGGTACAGAGAGAGGTCATATTCACCAGTTTCATCTCAGCTGCCTGTCCTGGGATTTCAATACGTCTGGTTTGGTGAGATGTACTGATACGTTAAAACACCAAAGTCACAAACAAACTAACCGATCGAGGCAGCGGTGGATGAAGTAAAATGACTCGAAATAGTCCGGTGGATATGAAGATGGCAGAGATGGATGGCAGTGTCCTTTTGTCGCATTGTTTTTATGGTTTTGTGTCCTCTGACATATATTCAAGGGTGATGACGAGCATAGGCAATCAACAGGTCCGCCATTGTAATGAGCTGTGAGGTGACGTCCATTTCCACGACTAGTTGATGCTCAGCAATCAAAATCAGCCTCATTCTGAAATAAGTCTTTGACACGTAATGTTCGCTTTCTGTGTTAACGTCAGTTCTGTCAAACTTGCAGGCCTATAGATGCAAAGTTACTCAGTCGACACTGATTCATGCCACCAAAGTGATTTGCACCAGCACTGCTTTACATTAAAATAATTGTAATTTTGTGCTGTTGAATTCTTAAATGTAACCTCTCAAGATTACCGTGACGTTGTCTGACGGCAGATGAATTATCTGTGGGTGGTTTCGCCAGCTCTTTCGGGGAAATAGCAAGACGTGCGGGTATCTTTGTGCACCTCGAGGGGGTTTTCACCACAACACAGATAGCAAAAAGGGGTAGTGAAGAAGATGAATTCGGCTCGTGAAGCGCTGGGGAGTAGACCTGCAGGATTTAGGCGGTGTCAGCATTCTTGGTGGCGGAAAGTAAGAATAAAATGCTCCGTATGGGGAGTTCAGTCTCTTTGAAATATCATGCCATTCATCTGAGATACTGGTTCGAGCCTCTTATTGTGCAGTCTGTGGTTATAAGAGAAATAGGCGTCCTCTTTTCATCATTTATGGAGGGATAGATGGACCCATCCTCCCTTACAGTGTGCTTCTTTCTGAGTATTTTGTTGATGAGACCTTTTTTCGACGAACCTTTTCTGTCAGTATATCTCTCTTTGAAGCCTCCGACGCTTTGAAAGCAACCTTTTTCCTGCCTGTGAGTCATATTAGTTACCCCCGTTCTTTTGACATCGCTCTCATTTTAATGAATGTCCGCAGCGCATGTTATATTTAAGAGTCTTACTATTCTCCTGGGCTCCTTGAGGATGTGAAGTCTGTTAACGTCCTCACTTTACCTTTTCCACCGTCAGAGCGATCAAGCACATCAGAGAAGTGAATCTGGAGTAAAGTCATTTTTACAACCATATCTATCATAGATACACCCTCGAGTGGTACTATAAGATACTATAAACACCACTAAATATACATTTGTATGTAATTCAGCATGTATGTTCCAGTCTTCTGTCTCTTTTCTTTCTTCTTCCTGTGCATCTCAGGCTACAGCACAGAGACAGATTTACCAACCAAGATTATTAGTTAATTTTGAAACAATGGCTCCTTGATTTCAGACATAGGTGAACAATTTCATAACATTTCTAGCCTGCAACCATCAATTTTGCTGCCAGAAATAACCGAGTCTCATTATATCTGGACACAACCATGGAGACGGAGCGCCGTTCATTCCTATGAAAGCGGCTCAGTGGTGCATGAAGCCAAAATGGTTAGATAAAAATACCTGGATCTTCTGTGTTGCTAACGTTAACTCTAGCTAGCTATATAACAATATAAGCTAACGTTAGCCCTATGACTTGGTTGAAACGTTGTCTAGGGCTGACTTTATAATATGTCCAGCTAACTTTTCAGCTCTAGCTTAACATATTCAGGTCGAGTATCTTAAATTGGGTCTTAAATATGCATTTGACTAAAGCTAAAGCTTAGGCAAAAAGTAAAGCTAATGTCAGAGCTACTTACGTTAGCTTTAACTCTGATAGCATCCTGGACTTGCTTCCAACAGAGAGGAAATACTTAACAGAGGAAGTGCTTGGTGTGAACAATGCTTTTAAAATAAACATTTAACCACAAAAACTAATGTAGTTGGTGAATAATGTGAAGAAGAAATGCTAGCTTGCTACTGTGAGGAGTAAGTTATTTAGCCTGATATGCTAACGTTACTGCATTTTACAGAGAAGATAAACAGATTGTTCTTTCTTTCTTACAGTTTTCCTTGTGTTTTTGGTTTTGCAGGAATCCCCAGAGTCTTTCAGTGATTCAACATGATTAAAAAGCTTTACAGTCCAATGCCTGGACACGGTTGTTAAATTGTGGTATGACTGAGCGATTGACTAACCCAGGGATTGGAATTAGTTAAAAAGCCATTTGCAAAAGTTTTGTTTTTATTTCTGGTCTCCATTAGGGTTTAAAAATGTGGTTGCTATTATATCTTTCTGGGGGCATCGTTCAATTATAATAAAATGAGAAATAAAATGCAATCATGGCGCGTATGAGACGAGAACAAGGCAGAGCAAACCAAGCATTAACAACTAACCAATGAGAAAGAACATAAATGTCAACGATAGAGCGGTGTTATTGGTGACAAAACAACAGAAATAGATAGATGTCCCAGTGCTCTGAGAGTTCAGGGTCACATAGAGAATAGCAGCTAACAAGGATTCACTGTTGTGCTCGAGTACACTTCAGCAAATGAATGCTGGCGAACATTGGGGGGCAGCAACCTTGGTCGCCGGTTGAAGAGCAGCATTCATGCTTGCTGCTCCACCTTCTTTCCCACAAGGTTTTAAAACCCTGATTTGAGAAATGACCTCCCTCTTCTCCTTCTATTGTGATCTTAACCACTTACTGTGGATGAAGGATCTCGAATATGAATATCAACACTGCCAAAGACATTTCACATAAAACACGGGTCACATTTAAAGTTTATTTAATGCAAAGTGATCGAAAAAAATTCAAATTACTTGCCAGAGATTTATCATGTTATAAGTTGTGTTATGGCGCCTCACTTTTAACAGCGCAATAAACTTTAGCTGAGCCACTTATTAACATGAATATTATAATGATATTTTACAGTCCTCCCATTGTATAAGAGACTATAAGAATCTCTACCACACTGACAACGTGAACTGTAAAAATAATATAGCGCGATGGCGTCGGCGACAGCACTAAGAGTTCATGTTCTCTAAGAGATAATTTTCTCTTTATGGGCCTTATGGCTGTACCGCAGGCCTCAGGTCAGATCTTTCCCCCCACTCAATGAATTCATAATGTAAAGCCCCAGTGCATGATCAGTAAATGGGATGTGCAAATGTAAGACTAATATATGATTTAGGAGCGCCGAGTTCTATACGTTCAGAATCAATAATTTACAGGAGTAGGTTCAGCGGCGCTTCATTTAAATATATCTCGGTTTTTAATCTCTGGTAAAGTAATGTTTGCACGGTGTACATATTAATATATCACTGTTTAAAATTATACAAGTATGAACTCAGTGTAAATGAATCGCTCGCTCTTCTTCTTCTTCGAATGTCTTAAGTGTAATGCAGATTAGGTGCTGTGCCTGCAGGTACGAGTGTGTAAATGTGTTTTGCCTGGTTACCCATCCGAGATGTAAAACTCCTATTGCCCAGTGCATGCAGACGCGAGTTCTCTGCAGCTATGGACAGGATATGGAAAATGGATGGATAGATGGATGGATGGATAACTAATGGATGAATAACTCGCTTGGTAAATATATGTAGTTAATGAATAGGAGGGGAAACCATCAAGGAGCACAAGTACGATGATCCTTAAAGGGGAATTCAGGTATTTGACAAAAGTACTGGAATTGGTCCGGTAGATTGCCTTAGGTGTCAACGTAATCCTTTGGGGCAACCCGACTGTCAAAGTTACATCCATTAAAAGTGCTTATTCCTGCGACTGATAGGCTGAAGTCGTTATTCCAAGTGCCAACAACATTATGGATACAATTCCTACGGAGATAGACTTTGTCAAGTCTTGTTCAAGGAGAGTGCCGCTCCGAAATCTCGCGAGATTTGAGTTGTTGCAGTCGGAAAAGTGAGTCAGAGTTGGACTCTACTCAAAGGGAACTGCCAACATTTCCGAAGTCGTGTCCGACTGTTTAACCGATTTCGACAATCTTGATGAGGCAACAACTATAACCACTCACCTCTCGCAAGATTGAGAGCGAGACTTCTCCGCGAAGGACACGAAACAGATCTCACGATTTAACAAAAAGGTCTAATTCTGTCTGAATCATTCCGGTGATGTTAGAATAACAACTTCAGCCCGTCAGTGACGAGTCGGAGTTGCCCTAAAGGATTATATTGCAGCCTTTAAAGCCATGTCGTGGCTTCCAGCTGAGAAGATCGACTTGATCGATTCCAAAGTCCAAATAAAATAAAACATAAAAATGCCAGAATTCCCTTTTAAGTAAAAGATGCAATACCTCAGTCTTGTGTGTGTCACAAGTGTGTCCAGTATCTATTGAGAAAGTGTCATATATGCAGTGATAACACAAGTAAATAGCTCACCATGACCACATATCACCAGCACTGCAGCTTCACTCGCCATCATCTTCAGTCCTCTCCTCTGCCCACCCACCCCCACCTTCATAACCCCATCAGGGAGCGTAGGCAGGCTTGGGTGAGCAGGTCGATGGAGGGGTTTTGTACCTGGCGGCGCACCTTTTCTCCGGCCTCTAAGAAACTCACTGAGAGCCGGGAGCTCAGCGTGTGTTTAAGTGAAAGTCCTGTTAACCCCCATTACCCTCTGCAGCACTGTACCGGAGGATTAGCAGAATACAAATGGCCCCATCTCGCTCCCCCCCCCGTCCTCCGCAGAGCAACTCCTACACCCTCGGCTGGAAGAGTTGCTGACGACGAGAAAGAGTGAAATGCGATTTGGGGGTGCCGGGCAGGTGTTTACCGCATGCTAAACAGCGTTGCTCATTATGCGAGCCTTAATGGCGGAGAATACATTAGCGAACTATCTGAAAATTTAAATTCGGGGGTTGGGGGGGGAAGGGTGATGAAACACACTATCGGAATGTTACCATGTGACCTCGCAGTGCAGAAGCTCAGATCGTGGCGTGGAACAAGGGAAACGCCAGAGGCTTCGGAGGCTAATTAATAATTAATAATTCAATGCTTCTTTGTATTGCTGTTGGTGGTGTGAAAAAAAAAAAATCAAAAGGCATTGCAAATCAACTGGAGCACGTCGACCGTCAGCCAAAAACTGCCCACGCTGTTAAACCCTCTGCAATATTTGGAGATATTGTTGCTATCAGGGTCATGACAATGAAGAGAGCTCCTTTTTAGTCTGACAAAAGAAACAGCTCACTGTTCTACTTCATCCACATTTCCCTCGGCAAGTCATTGGACAATAATGTGTCTAGGGAAACAAGTGCGACAGTTACTTACTTTTTTAATTAATCGATGAACCAATTAGTCTAAATGTCAGAAAACTGGTAAAAAAAAAACAATCAATTTCCAGAAGAGCACAAAGAGACGTCTTCAAATTGCTTGTTCTGTTTGTAATATTCAATTTATAATCATATAAAAGAGCAACAGGCATCAAATCATCACATTTGAGAAGCTGTCGAAAAAGACTGCGAAAAGGAAAGGCCGCAGATCGATGCTCGCTTCCACGCACTTTCACGGAGTTGGTCCATAAAGATAAGTGGTGTCCATCGCTCCATAGCAGAGGATGAGGACACAACAAGATGACATAAAGAAAGAAAACACAATATAAATATGTCATCTGCTTGTTTCAACGCACGAATGGTAAGAAGTTGCATCAGGTTTTAATTGACTGCTGCCTTTCGTCTATACCTTTGGTAGCGATAGGTGATCAGTCTTGGGAGTTAAACAGGAGTTAAAAGGGGTTTCCATTTCCCGTGAAGCGTATCAAGTCTTTTTCGAAGAAGACAAAAACGACTTCAGGCGAGAGTAAAAAGGTCTTTGCATAATTGAGGAAGTTTCCTACTGCTATTCTTCAAAACGTGTGTCCCGGGACCTCGGCCGGAGGATCCTCAGCCTTGGTGTTTTCCGTCAGACGGCTCCCTTTTTTTGACTGCCGACATTTTCTCTTCCTTGATGCATCGACTCTTAAAAAACCTTTCCAGCTTTGCTCTGTTAGTCTATTTCTTTTTCAATTAATTTCAACAGTGTAAGAAATAAGAAATTTGCTGCTAACTCTTGTTTCTGATGATTTTGTCGGGCGTGTCAGCTTTAGATTTAGATCCGGCACATCCGGACACACCCTCGGCTACGCGGCCGCTCCTCACCATCGGCACTAATGTATGAAGGATTGTTGACTTTTACGATCAGGAGTCTGTTATTTAAATACGCTCAGTAATTACTCGGCCCAACTCTCTGGCTACTTCCGTAGAAGTCTGGCCGAGACAGGAAATCACACATCTGGTTTAAGCTTCTTCCTGAGAGTCGACAGGTTTATTTATGTTATAATTCCCGCCGCGTGTGAAATCATCGCGCCGAGCTTTCATGGCTAACAGACTTAAACAATGATTAGCTCCTCACCTTCAGCCTTAACCCGGTTTGAAGAGCGAAAACCACAAAGAGGGTTTAACTATTAATTTTCTGTTCGCACGCCCGCCCTCTGCTCCCGCTCTCTTCATCTCCACCTCTCCTCGACGTGTCTCTCCTTGTCTCATCCCGAACCTTTTTTCCTTTTTTTTTTTCTTCTCACCTCCGTTTCTGCTCTCCTCTCCCGCTCTCATCACTCACTCTCCTTCCATTGATCCTCCCATTTTACCCATCGTCTCCTTCCTTTCACGCCCGCTCTGTCTCTCTCTCTCTCTCTCTCTGTCCTTTGCAGCGGCTCCGGCCAATATAAAGCAGACCAATATGAGATTTCTCGGCTGATGGAGAGCCACAGCCACTCTATCACACTGTGTGTGTGTGTGTGTGTGTGTGTGTTGGCCACTCTTGTCTCTGTCACTGTCTATGTGCTGTTTAGTGTGTGTATTCATTTGTTTGGGAGAATGTATTTTATTACAAGTGTGTCTGTGCGTACATGTGTGTGTGTGTGTGTGTGTGCATCCACTTCTTCGTGTGTGTTCGCCACACTGCGGCTCTGCTGGCCAGTGGCTGTCAGTCTAATTCCATTTCTGTGGGGGAGCGAGAGATGCCGGAGATAGCGGCGCTGTGCTGAGGCACTGTACTTTCTCTCCGGCTTGTGTTTCACTGGAGCTTCAATTAAAGTGAACTGGCTCCTGGGAGAGGAGTGGTGGCCGTCCGCCACGCTACAGACACACACTCTATTCCCTGTGACTGATCGAATGGCTCCGCGATATACAACACCGCCTGACAGCACACCGCCTGATGGGAAATAGTGAAGGAGGCGGGCGGGCGGGCACCACACACACACTCCTGCATATAGAAGCGCACCAACAAACACTGAGTAACTGCACGGCTTTCTAAATGCACCCTGATTGCAGTGTTTTGGAATAAGGTGCGTGATGGCTCCAGGTATACCTGTACGCCGCACGCTCCTGCAGAAAATGACAATTTAAAGTAAATGGCCACCCAGCGATGTGCATGGCTGCACCCGCGGAACAGAAAATTGCTAAACTCCGTCACCGCGCGCTTCGCGGCCTCCGCATTGTTGCCACCTCAAGTCGGATGTGTGCGCGTACGCCTTTTCTGGTTATTAATCATAGTGGCATCTCATTTTTACCGGCTTATTCCTCAGAGAGGCTACAGAATGTCGCTGTCGTGCGACATCAGCTCAGCACCTCCCGGGGAATAAATGTACTTAGGCTGAGAGCTTGTATGACTCTTCCATGGCAGCAGCGCTGAGTCGGTTCCTCTCCCGAGGTCATAAACCAAATCTAATGTGTAAGTCTAATGTTTACAGCCGCGCACGGCGCCGTAAACGGGTTGAGTCTCAGCGCGCAGCAGTTTTGACCCAGGTTTGCCTTAAAGCTTTATGTTAGGGATTATTAAAGTTCTGATTTACATATTTCTGTCTGAATTTGTGCTTTCTAGGAACAGAGCAGAGACGTGCTACCTGATTTATATTCAGTTATGAAAAATGTTAATGTAATACAAGATCAACAACACAAGGACGGATATCTCCACATAACAATAGAGAGGCCATGATTGATAGTCTTATAATAACGATGGATCAGCATTGACTGCGTGTAACGTGAGAGGGCTCGCTAACAGTGACGAACACACACACACACACACACAGAATGATCACTTCTACAGTGAGTTGCATGTTGTTGTTTTCGGCCACAGCAGGCAGACGCTTCAAAGACCCGACGTACGCCACCTGCCAGGCACGAAACGGCAACGAGACGAAGTCATTGGCTGGCTGGCGAACACAGTGGAGGGCTAGGCAGCTAAAGAGACGGATAGTTCCCTCAGGAGTCGGTAGAGACCAAACGCAGACTGCCAATTATGTTTCTCTGCATTTCTTGGATTTGTAAATTGTAAATATAATTTTAAGACGAGGGAACAGTTTCTGAGTGTCTTAAACACAAATCCCAGGCCTGTAACAGTTTGTCAGACCTAATGTAGGTGCGGACTACAAACAAAACTCATGATGTCACAACAATGTGATCTGTTGAAAACTTGTGTGTCGAAGTGTACGTAACGCTGTGATCCTACCCTCTCACTGAAGTTACATAGTGCAGGAGCAAGTGACAGAGACACCATTCACCGTATTACAAGACGCTGTACCATCAACATGATCTCGAAGCAGTTATTTTAAGGTGAAAAAGTTACATATTGTTGCTTTAAAGGGGCGATACGTAAGCGTTTTAGTTGAAAACGTTCAAAAATGCACTAAAGTGATCAACAGCATGTGAAGGAGTAGCAGTTTTGACGTTATGATGTCTATGTAATGCAGCAATATCTACTGACGTTAGCATGCTAATCAGCTAGCCTTGGCCCATCCTGGTCTAAGCATCCTACCAGCAGTATAAAGACAAACACTCCCTGAGCTCCCAGTCCGAACCACTAGCTGCATGGCTAACTGAGCTAACTTGCTAAGGGCAGCTACAGTCAGCGGTTACTCTGGTGGTACACTGCCCTCTATGACTGGTGGCCGATTCTTACATATAGCACCTTTAATGTTGGCAGAGCCATTACAAGAGAGGAGACAAACCACTTCTGGCATCTTGAATTGAAACGTCTGTAGTGCCAGAGACGGCCGGCGTATGAAACGTACCCCGTCTCGTTCCTCTAAATGCCAGCGCTCGGCTTTATCACAGCTGAAGTGCAAAACACATGTCAGCCAATTATATTGAGAGCTCACCAGACTTTCTGAAACAGTTTTTGATGCCCCGGTGGAAGAGAAGTAACGGCTCTCTCCCCGTTCATTAAGACATTTAGGGGCCTGTCCTTGTTGTTGCTCAGGGACGTTGCAAAGATGGCCGCCGAGTAGCAAGCGAGTTCACGAAAAACAGTCCTTTGAGTGGCTGTTGTTGAGCTTTTGATCGCGCTGCGTGATCTCTGGAGTTTGCTCGCTGTTTGTCATGGACGTTCACATTCCCTGCGCCTTCTCGCTCGTGTTGGCTTTAAAGTGCTTGGGGGAAAAAAATGGAAATGTGAACATTTGCTAACCTATAACTACTAAGCAAACACCGCCCGCCGATGAAACCCACGTGGCTCAGATTGCTGAAGAAAGCAGTTCGCGCACGGCACATTAATCACCGTTCGCTGTCATAGAGTGGGATTGTAGTTGTACATCAAAAACTCGGCAGCGTCGGTCCGGTGGTACAGTCTGTTTCTGTTTTAGCGCTGAGGGGGACGAAAAGACAAAAATCCAAAGCGTCGTTCCGTCAAGTGATGTTTAACGGTGCTAGCACTTTGCAAACCGAGCAGAAAACATTCAACATCCTTGATATTTGTGCCGACTCTCAGGTGACGTGCGTGAACATACAACCGTCCGCAGTTTCCCCGCTCTAGTTTTCCACGCTGCTGCACGGAGGAGAACGTCCTCGCTCGCTTTTTTTTTAACCTCTTTTCCTCTCCTTGCTGAGCCGGAGCACGTCCCCCCCCTTCCCTCTTCTTCGCTTGTTTACACATGATAACGTGCCGCGAGTAAACCCGAGAGAAGGGCTCCATCAATATCGCATGAAAAGACGGAGAGTTTACTCAAGTCAGCGCTCCTCAATCTTGACACGAGATGAACGACACTAATTTCCTCTCTTCTTTTTCTCCCGCGAGTGCGGCGGGCGCTCTGATGATGTAAACACCTCGCTTTATCGCGACTGCCTTCAAATTGCCTGAAGTGGCTGCTTCTGTAATTGCGGGTTCGAGCAGAGTGCACGTTAATTGTGTGTGTGTGCGGTTGCCGACGCAAACGGAAAAAAAAAGAAACTCGCGTACACGATCTTAAGAGTGTTCACAGTTGATTCGGCTGTGAGAAAGTGTGCCGTAAGTGATCCTCAAAACGCTCACCTCAGCTTGTGACTCCATCGCATCTACACCGTGATTAAGATCTTTAGGCGGTGACAGTAATTACCTGCCAGCCACTCGTCTTAAACACACCGCAGACCCCAGGGAAGGCGAGGAGGAGGAGGAGGGGGGGAGAGTGGGAGAAAAGGAAATAAGACGATGACACAGCCAGCTGGAGTGTGGGTGAAAAACAAGAGCCGGGGGGAAATAGGAAGTGCAAACAGAATTTGAAGGGGACGGAGGAAGAGGACAGCAGATGACATTGAACGGGGGAGCTATAAGCCAGAGCAGCCGTCTCCTCTGACGAGTTCATTTCTTCTATTTTAGGAGTTCTAAGACTTTTATCTCCCGCGGCAGCGACGCTCGTTCCAGGGGCCCTGGAGGAAACAGAAAATATACACAACTTTCACGGGGACGGTTCCTGCACATTATTCCTCTACTGTTTCTTTCTGCAGACACACGCATGGTTGTGTCACATTACTCTGACATGTAGTGACTCCCTGGAGGCATATTACACAGCAGTTTTTGGAATTAGTGATGTAAATGTTATCTAATCTAAATACTTTTGGATTACATCAACATCAGTTATGGAGAATATTGCACCGTGGGTTTAAAAATGGATGTTGAATTCCACAAATATTCCTTTTCCTCTTAAAACATCTCAAAATATTTTCAGTGCAAACTACAATGGCACCCGGTAGAGTGCATTCCTCCTCCGAAGCCCAATCAAGACTATTCCAGTGCCAAACTTGAGCACTCAAAATGTTTTAACTACTCACAATTTCTTAACCATAATCCTCTCCATTGTGCTGTAGAAGAATAATAGATCCACATCAAACTTCCCTGAGTGGTTAACCAAAATGTTGCAAAAACGGCTCCCGCTATGTTAACGAAAGTGATAAAATAATTCCTGTATCCGCACCAAAAGTTAATGGGGTCTTTTCTGGTCTGAAACTTCATCCAAATTTTAATAAATCCGTTTAGTAGTTTATGTGATCCTGCTGACAAACCAGCCAACAGACTGAAACAGGTCATACATACAGTAACCTCCTTGCCTGTGGTAATAAAATGCACTTTGCCGTTTTTAAAATAAACACTGTGGTAACAGCAGATAGGTTGAACCATCATGTTTAACTCTATGTCTTTAAAAATGACAACAGAAATAAACAAGTTTGGTGATTTCAGATATCTCCGTAGGACTTCTGGGAATCAAACCACCAGTTTTCTAACCAGAAGTGACTGAATGAACAAACTGACCTTAAAGGACAACACACGTTTAACTTTGTTTTTATGTGGCGGACCCTGCCACCTTTCTAGCTTCCAACAGGGGACCTTATTTTCCTCTGACAGATTGTTTGTTCAGTTATGGAAAAGCTAAATATTTCTGAGTTTGTATTATTACCTCATTAATAAAGTAAATATTAAAAGTTTAGATTTCTTTTATCCAAAACGTCATACTCGCCCTTTAATTAATCCCCGACTACCAGACCCTGAATACACACTATGCATGTGCATTAACTTCTGTACTAGCTCAGGGTCTCTTACACGTCTTCAAGACTCTATAGACACGATGTCGAGCAGCCCGGACACAATCTGGACCAATAACAGGAGGCATAGGAGTGCAGAGTTTGGCAGTTGAATACCATGGCAACGAATGAAGCTTCAAGGCGTCTGAGCGTCCGGGTCGGCCTCAAATGTAAGCCGCAATCACTTTAAATATCAGCGGCTCTCGACAGACTGTAAAATGGTAAAAATGAGTAAGTTTGCGTTGGAAGAATGCCACTGAGTAATCTCTACAGAGACCATATATGTACTGTTAATGCCCGGCTGCTGCGCCAACAAATGTCAGCCCGTCTCTGCAGAGGATTAACAATGGATCCCCGCGTCTCCTCCTTCCTCCTCCGTTCTATCTACATCTCCTCTTCCTTTTGTTCCTGTTTTGTCAGGCATTGTAACTCCCCTCTTCTTCCACCTCCTACGAATCAGAGGCCTGCGTTCAGCCATCAATCACGCGGGGCTGCAGTCTTAAACGGAACAAGGAGATAAAGAGGGCGAGGGCTGTAATGCTTATTTCTCCATCAACTCCCCCTAACTGACTAACGGGCTGAATCACAGTTAGCTCGCCGGCGATGGCCGTGCTCCGTCCGTGTAGGACCGGCGTGTTACTCGGCTTGATTTCTGAAGCCGTTCTGGTTATTTGGTCGTCTGAATGAGGTGCGAGGTGCTTCGCGCGCTACCTTGCTCGCCCCGCGACCGCTCATCCGCGGAGACAAACTAATTTTCTCCTCTGCCGGTAATGAAGAATGAAATCTTTTTGTTTAACGGCGGCGGGTTCGGCACACAATTGTCTTTACTTCTGCGCGCCGCACGAGAGGAGGGCCGAGAAGATTTCGCTCGCGTGCCCTTTTCGCTGAGACGGACGATTCATTCAAAGAGGCGCTCAAGCGTGTGTTGTTAGCTCGGTGCCTTTCACACCGGGCCTCGTGGATCTCAGTCGCACACACATGCACACCCGTGTTTCCGAGTGCTTATCGACACAAACATTTTAACTCACCGACGTACACGCGGTTAGCTGAATCGCAAAAATGCTTGAACTTTTCCTCGTAATTAGCAGTGTGAATTGCACGGTGTAATTATACAACACCAGAGCATTAAAGCACCTTAAACATCCAAATTAGATTTGCTTTTGAATCATATCGCATTTCTTTCACCCACCACTGATTAAAAATATCGAGGTAATTCATTTTGTTTACACGCTCTCCCCTTCACATCAGTGGAAGTTTTAGAAGAAGTGACTCACATTAGTCTTAGTTTATGTTTGAGATGTGTTTATCAAGACACCGGAGATGCTCACGTATGTAAAGTCTCAAGTCTCTTCAGAATCAGAATCAGAAAGTCCTTTATTAGTCCCGCAAATGGGAAAATTTGTGCGTCACAGCAGCAAAAGGACAGTTCGGTATATAACAATAAACCATAATAACAGTAAAAAATAAACAATATGATGAAAAGAAGAAGAGCGAGAGCAGAAAAAGAAATAGAATCATATATACATAATGTGTACAAATATCAACGGTGTAATTATAAACAGTGTGGGCAGTGTATTGTTATTAATAAATAATAAATATAAGTGTGATCTTATGATGTCTTATGGTTGTAATGAGCGCTCTATCGTCTGCTGCTCGCCACCCGGTCTGCTTAACACACTGCGTAGTTATATCTAAGGAATTCAAAGCGCGTACTGTGTTATCATCACTCTTTATCTATTAGCATAGAGTATTATCAGCGCTGATTAGCTGTCTGGTATATGATCACTTTAAACAGGCTACTGAGACACAATGAAAGCTTTCCTTTAAATGAATAACTATTGTGCTTTGTAACATAAATACACAGCTACAATAGACACTGTTGCTGCCAAATTATCTGAAATAAACTGCATAAATGGGTGAAATTAAAACATTTTTATGGAAAATTGGCACCTTTCTTTGTTTGACAAAAATATAATCGGAGTTATTGGCTGTCTGAAGTCCTTTTCTTACAGAACAGAATGTTTTTTGTGGATACAATTGTCTGTGTTGTTAAACAATAAACATCAGCTGACTTTTATTCCTGGAAGAAATGTTTGTTTTTTGGAATGAAATCCATCAAAACTGTGCTTTTCTCCAAGATGTTTTGCTTTGCCATCAGTTCTAGGTTTACCTGTAAGTAGCAGACTGTACTAAACGTGTGCAGCAGCATTGGTTCAAGTCACTTACAATTAAACTTACGATTACTTTCTTATGATAGAGCATCAATTATTAGTAATTTACATGTTGGGCTGGATAGCACAACCTTCTCATGCTTGACCTTTTTCAGTGTTTAAATCAGTGAAGAAACTGACCCTCTGCATGCTGTAGTTGCCGAGCTAAACATGTGCTGCTAACCGTCCGTAGGCGCTGAAGTTAACTTTCACATTACCAAGTGATTGACCTATCCAGGTGTCTTTTTAGGTGCCGGATAAAGTTTGATGTGGTCTATCCAGCATCCTTTATATTCATTCCGCAAATGTTGCATTTGGTGAATTTTTTTGGGAGAGTAGCAACATTTGTTGGGCTCGCTGCCGTAATGTTGTTGTCATCTGTGGCCGTTTTATGGATGTTGATTCACCCAAATTCACGGAGCCTGTTGAGCATCTTTCAGTTCATTGTTTCAGTCTTACAGCCAGGAACAGAAAAAGTTAGCATGTTGCTGATGAACGTAGTGGTGCATTCAGCAACTTATATATAAGATATTTTTCTCAGGAGGTGGTGGAGACCAAAACAGAGCTAAACAAAGGGTCAACGTTGGACTGGAGTTCATCGCTTTTTGGAGTCCCCCAGGGGTCGATACTGGGACCAGTTTTTATTCACGTGGCCACATCACACAGAGCAAAACATATCTAAAAGACATCAATTCACCGTCTATTCTCGAACATTAAAAAGACATCCACTTAAATCCTTAAAGTGTTCAAAATGAAAGTTTCTACAAAGTCATCTTTTCAACTTCAATTACAGATTGAAGGACATCTTCTTGTGGCACAAGATTAAAGGTTTTTATTAAGTTTTGCTCGGAATCACTTCAACAAAAATCGAACTGCCAACCTTAACCTCAGTAAAAGGGGCAGACATTAAACCAGGTAAGCCTCTGACCAGGGTTCCTCTTCAGCTTCATTACTTTAATCATATTAATTGAATTCCTTGAAGTCCTTAACGATTAACTGAGTCCCATCATATCTTCATTCACTATCAGCCTCATTGAGTACCATGTTTTGGTCAACAAACCTTTATCGGATAGGTTATTGTTCCAAGGTTAGATGACAAAAAGAAACAAAACTGGTGTCAGATTCTACAGTTCTTAAAAAGAAATTCTTTTTAAAAAGTTGTGATTCTTTGTAAAACATTTACCAAACCGAATGCAAGAATTCGGCACAGTCGCTCACAAGCAAGCACAATGCCTTTTGCTAAAATTGGTTTTATTGAACACCATGTTTTGGTCGTCCAACCTTGGACAGCCTGTAATTGAAGCTGAAAAGATGTCTGAAATGACGGCTTCTAAACTTTAATTTTGAACCTTGTTAGGATGTTCCTCGGGTGTCAGTGGTGAACGTTTGAAAAGATAATCATTAAAATTCTCCTTGTGGTTCTTCAGTCTTTTGGATATATTTATAAAAATTTGATGTTTTGGATATTTCATTGGTCCTGACAATCTGCATTCTAGTATCCAGCCTTCTCTCGGTCCATTATCAAGAACCAAGGCGTTCTTTTAAACTCTGACCTCACTTTTGAGAACCGTACTAACAAGACTAAATGGCCAGAATGCGACCAATGCTGACAAAACTGTTAATATGTGCATTTTGTGTTTACAGCCTGATCTGCTGTCCCACAATGTGGAAAAAGAAAATCAGTGAACACGAATAAAATGGAAGAAAAAACTATCCTTCTCTTCCCTCGTCTGCTCCTGGCCACTGTAATTTAGTTACCTTTCTCCTCAGGTTAGCAATTAGGATCCTGAGGTTTTTCTAAAAATCACCTCATTTCTTGTGGAGAGGAGCGATTATCATACAGTGGGGCTGCTTTAGAAAAAAAAAAAAAGAAAAACGATTTGCATTTCTGTCAGTACTTCAGCCAGCTTTCCTCAGACTTGCCCTTCCACTCGGAGAAGCAGAAAAAAGCCCAGGTTGTTAACAGAAGGATGTATGATAGGCCCTTCATCAGAGTCCTGGCTCTCGTCCAGCCAACCTGAATTTCATCCGATTCCAACTGATGGAGCTTACTCCTCTTCCTGCGAGCCCGGGTCAAACGGCACAGTGAATTATTCAGGCCTTATTTTAACCTGGGTGGAGTTTTTACCGCGACAGCATGCAGAAATATGCGCTGGATATATTGTGGAACTTTCCTTTTGATTGTCTCCGGCGTTCAGTTTTGTTGTTTTAATTTTACCCCAACCATCTGGCACACATATTAGCTCCGCTAATTCTCAAATGCTGTAAAGAGTCCGCTCTCTTGTTCTGACGCTTTGTATGCCTCCCACTTTGCCTCGGCCCTTTTTAATACTTTGTTCGATCCATACTTTCTTTCTCCTCGTGTCTCTGGGTCCTTCCATCCACCCTTGCTTCCATCTGTCTGTTTTGCACTGTTTCTTTTTGTCCTGATGTTGTTTTTCTCTCCAAAGCCCTCCTGTCTCTCCTTTTTTCCTTCCTCCTCTCTCTTCTTGGCAAACAGTTAGTACATTATTTGGGGGCCCATAGCAGGTGTTCTCCTGCGTGGCTGGAAGGGCTTATACCTGACATTTTCACTACAATAACATTTCGCAGCCAAGACGAGGAGAAACTATTTAGGGCAATGTTGCTTATCTCGCCTTCCAAAGGCGGCGGAATAAAGACAGGACGGAATCGTTGATATCAGCTGCAAAGAAACACCTCGTAATTGTTCGCTTCGCTCGCCAGGGGAAAAAAAAAGCTCCGTGCAACATCTGATGCTTGCCGCGGCGTCGCAGGGGTCACTCCTATCCTCGGCGCTTCCTGTGGCACTCGGTTTCCTCCCGCCCCAATTGGCTGGGATGGATGTAGGAGGCGACGGCGCCATCCAGTAACATGGCAGATGTCTCTCACTGTTGCGATTACTCAGTGTCAAGTAGGCGGTGTAAACAGGTGACACGTTTATTTGCGGGGCGTGCGCGAAAGAAGGCTCTGACGATTAGTCATCATTTGTGCAAATGTTCCCCCTCTCTTCACTTTCACTTCCCGAGGAGACCGGTCCTGGTTTTAGAATAAAAAATTCGAGTGCTTTGGCATCCGGCGGTCGTTTTTTTTTTTTACTCCTACACCGGCAGACTGCACCGCACAACTTGACTGCAGTTATCTGTTCAAGCCTTACTGTAGCGTGGAGGACAGATGAATATAATAACCGTCTCACTCACTCCACGCAGAAAGAATCAGGCGGCAGCACTCGAGTCCAGCCTGTGTGTAGTGTCCTCATGTAACACTTACTACAGTAATCTGCTCTACTACGCTGCTGCTTTCGTCTGTAGAGGAAAAACTTCCACAGTAACCCCATTTAAACTGGAATCTGTGCACATTTAATAGGTCAAACGTGTGTTTCAGGTCTTTACTGCAACTCTGATTGTACTAAACTGCTCCTGTAGCGTTGCATACGGAGATCATTGTACTGTCTGACACAAGATTGCATTGGTGCAACTCAATCGGCGGAATAAACGGGTTAGTAAACCATGCGATATGTTGAATCATATATGCATTTAAACTTTGCATTTCTTTAGGTCCAGTTTTCTATTTCATGTCAAGGCAACGCTGTGCTTATGATCTGGTTTGGTTTAGCCACGAAACAACACTTCATCAGAGTTCGGAGATGATCATGTTTTGGCATAAAATACCTGTTCTGGTTGCCACGAACAACGCTGGAGGTGTTCCAAGGTCGTGCCAAAAAAAAAACACCTGTTTCTCTCACCGCAAACTCAGATTGATGTTGCCCCAAGGCCTTTTTTTCATTCATCTAACCATTGTTTGTTCAGTTGAAACTTGACAGAGCGTTACAGCAGTGCCCTGAATTCACGTTCGTACAGGCCACAAAGGATACAGATGTGATCACAACGACGGTAATGACAATAAAGACGTGATCAAGCCACAATAAGAGCAAATCATGTCGGGCAGTTTGAACTGTGGTCGCTGGCTTGGCAGCCGTAACTCCACCGCCATCCTCTCCTCCTGCTGACAGGACAGTCGGGTCGTAAACATGTCACGTGAACGTGATACAACAGTTATCGTAGAAATGTCAGTATGGTACGTAGCCTAGATGGACAAATGTGAGCGTATCTTTGGTTTGCAGAAACATCAACTGCCAACTTTTTACCTTGGCGACAGGCCTGATAGGTGTGTCTTTTTTCTTTTTACATGATTGCAAATTGAATATCTTTGGATTTTTTGGACTGTTGGTCAAACAAAACAGACATTTAAAGATAGACTTTATTGATCCCTCACCGGGGAAATTCACTTGTTTCAGCTGCTCAAGCAGTGACGGATCAAATGACAAGATCAAATAAGATAATATGACAATAAAGTAGAAAAATATTGATAATACTGACTTTGTACACTCTTATTAAGGACAATTGTACATAACAATTGCAACCTTAGTAATAAAATATGACTATAATGAAGACAGTGAGAGATAGTGATGAGAATTTTTTTTTTTAATTTTACATTTATAGGCGAAATAATTGACAGACTAGTCGATAATGAAATACTTTTCTGATTTAATAATGTCGACAACATAACATCCAAACGCAAAAAGCAAAGAAATATGTATATATACAGACGATATTGGAGTGTATAATGTACAACAGAGCCTATAATAAGACCGATTTAATTAAATTACTTTGTCTGACTTCGTGTTCATGTTTGCTTTTCCGTCAATACCTGAACTGAAGAAATATGAGATGCAATTTCTGCAAGTTGACTTAAAGCCACCAGTGTTTTAATCTCACCCAGGTGTCACTATTTGCGTTCCAATGACTCTGGCACAGAATAATGTCATTTTTAATCTTACTTGTACCTTTGAGGCTCTTATTGGTTGGTTTCTTATTCTAACCAGGGGCGACACCAGGCTCATGTACCGTGTTAGAGCCTCAAGATCATTCCCCTGACCTTCCCTGCAGGCCCAGATCTGATCCTCTGCTCTGCCTAACGCGTCACGCACCCTAAGATTCGAGGGAAAAGACACGACGAGGCATCGAGATTCAGCGGGAAAATGAGCGTGCTTGATTTCGAGAGGCACTCCCAATTCAGAAGTTCTTCAAGTATCAAGGCAATCCAAACAGATCGCATCTCGAGTGTGTCAGATGTCTGAAAACAATCTCCGAATGGATGCTGCGAGCTCGCGCCGCTCGCCGACTGTGTGCCTAATGCGTCTCGCAAACAGCGCCGATGTTTGCCAGCGGAGAGGTAGACACACTATCTGCCTCGCATTAACCTCCCTCTGCGTTACCAATGCGTGTTGACCCAGATGTATCACCGAGCTACAGGTAGGCACAGGAGAGTGTGTCATCAAAGACACACGCCGCGCAGCAGCGGCGCTATCCCGTCGCACAGTAGGGACGCCGTTATCGCACAAGCGCACGCGGACACGTAAAGCTCCGGCTGGAGGGCATGCTGGGACGTGGCAGCCTGTTGCAGCGGCAGATATGGGCACTATCGATGGCTAATGAATGTATATAGTAGATTCCCTCCTGATAATACTTAACCACTATCTCCAGAGTCCTCCCCGGAGAGCTACAGCACATACGACGATAAATATTCATCACGCGGCTCCTCCGTCGCCTGCAGATGCCCCCTCTGTATCCGCTGGGACCTCCACACCCTGACACTTACATTCTATCCATTTACACGCGGCCCTCTTGACGCGATGCGCACCCGAATGTGTGCTGCCGCTAAGGTTAAGGTGTCTAGCTCAAGGGCGATGCGGCGTAGCGGTGGCAGGTACGGTGCCTGCTGGGACTCCGGGAGCCTCGTCACGTATTCAGACCCCCAGCTGGTAAATACACGTTTAATGCTACAGAGTCAGCAGGGGCGGGCGCCGCGCGCGGAATACACGATGACTCCAGGCGGTTTTTGGTTTGAAGCGTGGCGAGGGTGTGAGAGATTTTCAGCGTCAGCACACGAGGACTGTACGCCGGCTGCCACTGTATGACAGATAAGCCCGTGCTCACAGTGAGGAGGGAAGAGCTGGCATTTTGCAACAGCTCTTTTTTTTTTTTTCTTCAGATGTTTCATAAATAAAATATTAAAAGGTAGAAAGTTTGCTGGAGGCTGTATTGTTCAATACTTTTCTCTTAGGCTGATTTCATGGTCTCACACAGTCGGTTCGCTGTCTGTCAACAGAAGCAGTTCTAACAACGTGTATAGTGTCTAAAATTAATGTTTATTAATTAATGTTGCTATTTAGCACGTTTTTTTTTCAAAAACGACACTGTTATACTAAAAATTGTTTTCTGACATCAACATAAATTATATCACAATATGGCAAAAAATAATGTTATAATAATATAATGAATAAATGGTAAAAAAAATATATAGTTAACTGAACTTTAGTCGAGTTATTTTACTGTAAAATGCTTTATAAACCATCTATTAAGCAATTGTAAAGGTTTACAAACATCAGCTGCAACTTCATAATGTCCATCCAAATCATGTTTAATACAGTATTAAGTATTTACAAAATATTATAAACATCAGCTGCAACTTTAAAATAAACAATTTTAAATTCATAAGTTATAAAAGCAAAATACGAATATGGGATGAATTATATTTTTTTCACTAACAAACTTTTTTTTAATTTGAAAATCCAATTTTGTTGTTTTTTAATTTGACTTCTTTTGATAATTTTGAAAATTCGGAAGAGAATTTTGATTGACTGAAGTTGGTGATTCATAATATTGAACAATCTCCCTTATTTCTCTTACCTTTACTCGTAAAAATCTGATTTTGATGCCATGTGCTCAGAATATAATTCTGTATTTAAAATATGACACTGATGTTTTACCACTGTAAGACCTTGTTACGGCAAACTTCTTTATGAATTTGCATTTTCAGCAGACGGAGCAACATAAGCTTTTATTGTGAGGTTGTTTTTCTGGCCACCTGATGGATATAATCCAGATTTTTCCAGCTGGTAATATATTCAGTTTGCACTCCCTCATAGATGCCAGCCACCTTAATACACCTGATTTTTCTTTTCAAAACAGTGAGCTGAAAGACTCTAAAACGCTCCCTCTGACCGAAGGGAACTGCGGAGTCGGATAATAATTATCTGTGGGTTTGTCACTACAAACAGCCCCTCTCACATTACACATCCTCATTTTTCATTGTTTATACAACACGTATTGATTGGTTTGCGGCTTTAAGGGCAAAAGCATTTTTCTAGATTCAGCATTTTGTGCTGACATTCAGCAATCGTACTTGGGGAAACTTTACGAGAGAGCCCAATTACTCATCTCCCCTCCCCCGCCGACGGTAGACGACATGTCTTGTGGCGCTGCAGCCACAAAAACATCGTGTCTATTGAGTCGGGGGAAATAATGCTGCCCTTATTTGCCTGGAGATACTCACTCTACTGCAGTTACTATGCTGTTGCTATCATTATCTGTGTTGCACACACTCCTCCCACACCAGTTGGACGCAACAAGTTCGCTCCAGCTCTCTGGGTGCCGTTCAAATGCTTTGTGGGGAATCAATGGAAGAGGCAGATGAAATGGCTTCATCACGGGTGCCAGGTTTATCCGAGGTAAAAGCTTTTCCTGTAAACCGCAAACGAGAGTTTACATCCAATCAGTTCTATCTCTTCAAACGATCAAATGTACCTTCATCTCAAGAAAATCCAAGCATGTACACAAATGTTTACCTCACAGAGCAACTCAAGACTGTCTGTACGACGACGCCGCAGTCTGAGGGCCTCGGATTTCTTCCTTTGCAGACGTAAATAACGTTTAGGTGGCAGGAATGTGAAAACTCTCAACATTTATTCGTGTAACAAGTGTCTCATAATCGCGCATTTTAATGGCTCCAGCACAGACCAGAATAAATTAAGGTGTGCCTACATTCGTACAAAAAAAAAACCAGACAAACAAACATTTGCAATCAATCTCAAAGACGGCGATCTTTCTCACGACACCCACGCGGCAAACACACCGAGAGCCGTGCCCGAGCACACGCACATGCAGACACGGGAGCACTTCCACGCTCAAACTCACAAACACTTGAACGAGTGTGACAAGCTTAACTGCACCGGCGGAACCGATTGTTTATTGAATTGACTTCTTATTTAATTACCAGAGAGGAAAATTAGCTTGAAGTTGAAATCCCGGAGCCTCTCATGGGGAATTAAAGCGTTTCCAAAAGTTTTCAGCGGAGAGGAAAATGAAATTCTGTCGCCGTGATAAACCCAAGTCTTGTCTTCTGAGCGTACACGGTGTCAGCTCTGATAGAACTCAGACATCACTTCTACGTTACGTCTCCTTCACAGCTTGGATTGAGAGGAACGTTCATTGTCAATAATGCATCCGAAGCTGCTTCTTTGAGACGTCGCCGAGCGAAAGAGGATCGCGATGCCATCAGTGGCAAACGGCGCCTTCAGGGACGGAACGGATGCATGAGTCAGATTAAATGGAAATTGAGTAAAAAGACAGAGACGAACGTCGTGGGTGTTTATTTCTTCCCCAGCAGTTTGCTTATGATAATTCCGCGCGATTTAATTGTTTCATAAAAGCGGCGCGGTGTTCGCGTCTGTAAAGGTTTGCAAACACATTCAATAAAAAGTGGTTAAACTGCAAAGTACGTTCGCCTCAACACAGCCCAGATTAGATTGTTTTCAGACTGTTTGTCTGCCGGCACAATGAATCCCAAACAGCTTCATTAGTCCAAAATGAGTTGTTCAGTTCAATGCCTACCCTCAGTGCCAGCCCTCCTTGTTCTCCAGCTTATATGTTTTATTAGATTCTTCCTCAAGGTATTTTTTTAATCCTTTTCTGTGGCTTTTTTGCCACCGTAGAGAGCCGAAGTCATGCCCCCCCTCCGGTTGGACCACCATGAGACCTTATTTCGGAAAAAAATACGTATAATGGTGAATGAGAGAGACAAATAGTACTTTGACTGTGCTTAAATTGTGCCATGGGCTACACATATGATTTAAAAAGATAATTTTCCAAGTCAATAAGTCACAGTTTGTCATGAAACTAATGAAATACAAGACTGTGGACGGCCAACAGTCGTGTTTGTGGCGTTGTCTCTTTGGACGGTCACCAGAACCCGAAACTTAAAACCTATGTAGAGCTCGAGGAGTCAGCTAGCTACAACAACTGCTGCTAGCATGCTCTCGTCTATGTCTGATTATGAATTTAAAAGTGGTTAATCTCCTACAGATATCATTGTAAACCATCCACTGTGTGCCATGGAGGGCTTGACAGGCTTATTCACAGTACCTGAGGTGGGGTGGCAGTGCAGCAAACGGCGTTGGATCCAAACGAGTGTAAAGTTTAAATAGCACGTCACTTTTTCGGGCCAAACATATCACACAGTGGCTTCAGAAAGCATCCTCGTTCCCCTGCCACTAACTTTGTGACGGATGATCTCAGAGTTTTTGGACAGAAGGCAACACGCAGTGCCGCCCTCTCACCACGGAACCGCTCACAGTTGGCAGAGGAGCAGAAACCCGATACGGAGGAATAAGATCCCATTACTACGCTCCGCGAAAGGGGAAATACGAGTTGTCAGTGTTTGTGAGCCGTGGCGCCGTGTGAGGTCATCATTATTCACCGGCGGCTCTCGGGGGTTGCTGTTGTGAGAGACGCAAGAAAAGTGGGGACGGACGGAAAAAGAGAAAACGCTGAGTGGAAAACATTGCGATGCTTTTCTATATTGTGAGCCCCGCTTCCCCTGCGCCCGCCGTCTGACATCACCGCTGTCCTCCCTACTGTCGAGTCATCACATTTCCTGCGGAAAATGAGATTCGCTGTGCCACGAAGACTGATGATCCCCTTTAACCTCGGCTACTGAAGCGCTCGCTTCCAAAATAGCAACCGGGCCTTTTTGTCTGTGCTCTTTTGAAGGCCTCTCATATCTCATGTTTTAAGTGCTGTTGACTTTGAACATGCCCCTGTTCCAGTCTTGATAGTCCGTCGTATCAGCTGAGCAACTTAAGGGGCATCCTTTCCCTTCAAGTATGCTCAAAGTACACTCAACACGCATATCCCAAGGGCAAATTGAATAGCAGTGTGGTGATAGACTTGCTTTCTTCACTCGAGCTGCACATCATTGGCTCTAGAGCTCGTCCGAGAATCTGGAGTGTTGTGGTAGCGCTAATCTTCGCTCACGTCGCGTGGAGAATTTCAAAGTGACCGCGCGTCTCAATGTGATAGCATCGTTGGCGTAAGCGGGTTAAACATATAGTGTGATATTAAGAAACCAGGGGCTAAATCTATAAATGTACGAACTCTATTACTCAGATGTACAGGTATTTATAAATGAAGAATGTGCACACAGGATTTTAAAAATTGACCTTAATTATTTTCTTGTTATATTCAAGCTTATGTGGGTTTTTTTTTAAATTGTTCTTATCTTATCTTTTTTACCTAGAGTGTTGTCATGCGGATGGGAGGGATGATGTTTATACAATAAACACATACAGTACATACACTTAAAACAAAAAGAAGGTGCACACCTCACCTCCCATTTCTACATTGAGTCGGTCAGGTTTAGGCTCCCAAAACTATTTGGTTAGGTTTAGGCTCCAAAACTGCTTGTTTAGGTTTAGGCACCAGAACTACTTGGTTAGGTTAAGGCTAGCATAAGGGTTAGGGTTAACTCCTTTACTTTACTTTACTTTACTTTTAAGCAAGGTTTAGGCTCCAATACTACTCGGTTAGGTGTAGGAAAAGATCACGCTTTGGGTTCAAATGACTACCATCACTCATTGTAACTTACGTAACATAAGACAAGTTCTGTAAGTCACATCACATGACGTAATATAAGTAATGTAATTTACATAAGTCAACTCATTTATACAACATAACGTTAAAACAAATCAGTGGTAACTCTTGGTAACTAACAGAACGTGAACCCTGGTCTCCAGAGGGAGACTTAGAAGTGTCGGGGCCACGGCTGCCTTTGTTGACCAAGGCGTCGGTCGTGCACACATCCATGGGCAAACTGTTGGAGTGAGTCGTGCAAGAAAAGTAATTTTGAACATACCTGTGCTAGAATAAGAAGTGGTGAGTCCCGCTGAGCCTGAGCCAGTTTCACATCTATATTCACAGGAGAACCACGAATACAAGCGTGTCTATAAATATGACGGACGAGAATGGGTGCATATTTCTGTATTCGTGCTTTTTATTTTTAGGGTTGCGAACACAGATTTTCATGCATCTACTGGCTGGATTATTGTCATAAAGAGATTACCATCATGACAACATCTTGCTCTTTTTCTTTTTATTATTTGCTGTGTGTGCAAACATGTAGGGATGAGTGTCGTGGACTGTTGAGGCTGAGTCAAAGGATGTCAGAGGTTCACGTAACCCATTCAGCCGCGCAAATGAGATTATGACGGGAGTAAAAACCAGCTGCCAGGTTGGTGCGGCTAAACATAGCCACTTGTTTATTTGTGCTTTTTCTTTTCTTGGGAGGGAGAGAGAGAGAGAGGGAGAGGGAGAAGAAGTTTCTTAGGGAGTGGGAGATTAAGAGAAAGAGATACCACAGAGGATGAGAATATCACAGCCGAAATATAGTGAGAGAGGGAGAGAGGACGAACCTCATAGAGACTCCGACAAGAAAGAAAAAAACTATTCTCCGGGAACACAATGCTGGATGGCGTGCTCCAGCTAAATAAATTATCACGGGGGCTATTTTTAAGCTGAAGTGTAAATGCAGTAATCCTTGGAGCAGGAGCTGCGAAGAGCCAGCACACAGCAGCCACATCAGGGAATACAGCTCTGCCTTTATCTTCCCCTCCCCTCCCCTCCCCTCCCCTCCCGCCCCGGCCTCTCTCTCTCTCTCTCTCTCCCTCACACATCCTCCACTCCCGACATCCCTCTGTATTTTTCCTCGCTTTATCCGTTTCCAGTTCGTCTTTTTTTTTCCTCCCTTTCTTTTCTCCCCCCCCCCTCGCCTTTCATATGGTAAAAGCCTTCCTTTCTGTGTCAGAGTATTTTGCTTATCGCCGAGCCCTCTGCGGGGACTCCGTCGAGTTCCCATTGTAATAAACAATAACAGGCCTTTGAACGAGACGGGGAGGGGAAACATGTAAGTGGCACGCAAAAAAAGAAGCGGCAGTCGGAGGATATTAGGCCGCAGTGGGTCATTCTGCGACGCGCGAACAAATCGTTCGCAGCGGACGTGTGATGTTCAGGCCCTCGCGTTTTTGTCTATACTTCTGGCCCCTGTGGGAGAACGCTGTCAGTTCAGGGGAAAGTTTTCTCCGAGAAGCCATTGTTGCCTCGGCAGTATTGTGCTGAGAGGAGACCCTCCTCCTGCCGCCGTTTAATAGCGCATAATGGGATGTCGTAAATCACCGCCGCGGGCCGAGGTTTCACAAGGTTAATGATGGCGTAGTTCTCGACTGTGCCCCATTGCTCAGGTGCCGGTGTCAGCGGGGACCTGAGAGCTGAGGGTGGTTCATAGTTTTCTCATTGGCCGTGTCTGCATGTCTTTACCTCCGTCTGTTCAGACCTGGTGCGTCCTGAGCGATCAGAAGTACAGGTGTTAATCCCCCCTGGAGACGCACTGAGGGCGCATTTTAGATCCGATCGCTCAGACCACACTCAGAGTTGGACGTGTCCCGGGCCACACCGAAGGGCCTCCTACTCATGCAGACGTCCTCTGCGAAACAAGAGGCAGACGCCACAACAACAGGCAGAATGGATTGCACGCTGTCCGATTTCCCTGTGAGTCACTGCGATGCAAATGACATGTTTGGGCTCTCGGATGTTGACAGCAGAAGTCTGTGATCACGGCCGATCTCCACAGACTTCCTGAGAAGTCGCGTCATTTCGAATGAATTGTGAATTGTCGAGTGAAGAGGAACTAAAGGAAAAAAAAACCTTATGAATCATCCGTCCTTCCTTGTAATTCCCTCATGAAATGCAAAAGAGAAGTTGTTCATTTCCATGTCAAAGGTGTCAGTGTCAGTACCAGCCGGACTGCCTCTGAGTTTAAAGTGCATCCAACACAGCACATTACAATACATTTGTGAAAGAAGACGCCATGTTATTAATGAGAAACTTGTCAAATTTAACAAAAAGTAAACGGCAACCAAGATACAAAACTTCTCTGTCGCCCCTGCAGAGAAAGTCCCCAGACTCCCTTAAAGAATCTGTCGATTTTCGTGAAAGTTTGAGCGAGAACAAACTTCATAAACTGTCTTCTCAGAGCTGTAACATAAATGTTGCGCCACGGCTGCCTCCTTGTAATACATCGTGATGAAATACTCTGACCTCTGCCATGTTTTCACCCCAGTTGCCGCCACAGATGTTACTTAAGCCCGCGGCAAGTCATCGTGGCATCACAGCGAAACCAGGAGCGCTGCGCTTCCTCGTTCGACGCCGTGAATCATCTCAAGGCGCATATCTGCCAAATCTCCGCACGTATACGCCATGCGTTTTACCCGCTGTGACGCACACACAGATATAGATACATGCAGACGTCAGCATACGTGCCGCCGGAATAAATGAGTGGCTTGTTTTCACTGTTCCACTTCTTTTATTGCTCCTTTTGCATTGCCATCTTGAAGCCCCGAAGGCCGTGACAGCTCTGTGTCAGGAGAGATATCCTGCGTGATAGAGCAGCGCAGTAAAGAAACGCTACCGAGCTCGGTTTGACAGTCCCCCCGCTGAGCAAGTAAAGGAAGCACGGAGGCGAGGTCTGTGTATATGTGTGTGTGTGTCGGCGTGTGTGTGTCTGTGGTGGCAGGTGGCGCTGGAAAGAAGAAAAAAAAAAAGCACAATAACAAACAAATCTAAGTTGACACGAGTTAGAATACCAAAAATACGAGCACTTTGAAAGAAACCACCGTTCCGCTGTCTCTCGCTCTGCATAAAATAGACTTATTTACTTAACCTCGCCGGGTTTCGCTGATGAGGAGCTCCGCTTTAAAGAGATAGATGGAGAGAGGGGAGGGGGAGGAGGGGGGAACTTCTCGTCAGTTGTTTATGTTGTCGAAAATCAGGGCAGGGAGAAAGAAGCAGGCGTGCTCGCTTGGAGTCGCAGAATAAGATGACCTATTTTGAACACACACTGGGAGAGAAGGCTCTGTAAACCTTATCTGAGCGGCGCAGAGGCTCAACGCTCTACATAGATCGGCGTGTGCGTGCGTTCAGTATGTGTGAGTGCGCCGTGTGTGTCAGTCTCAACGACTACAGGTTGTGCTGGACACCTTTTTAGCCGGACGGACAGCAGTCTCCAAGATGTAATCGCTACGAATTCTGCATTAACGTGGTTAAAAACAACTACATCTTTGTTCTATATTGTATTTTTTGTGTGTATTTACATTATTCCAAATTTTTCCAACAATGTTCAAACCCAGAACACTCCACAAGTTCAGTCAAGGTAATGGTGTATTTCATTTGGTCACCTGTTGCTAAAGCTTCTGGGATAAAGTGAGGAAGGAGGTCCATGAATGCAGCTAAATGTACCGTGAATAAAAGTAAAACGTTACCTGCTGGATTAACAGCTGGATTTCTTCACTGCAGTTTAGCCGTAAGCTAGCAGGCGGCGGCACACGTCTGTACCTGTCTGTGTGTTTACATTCAGGTCAGTGACTGAACTCAGCACTCACCAGAGACTCTGGTTCTACCTTCTTTTCAACTCTCGTCTCTAAAACGTTCCCAAAGTAAAGTGGATTTCCCTTGTAGCTCCAGTCAGCGGTCAACATTACAGAACATAAACACCCAACAAAGGGAGGTCACCTCCAAGGAACCACTGCTGCAGTCGGGTTGATAAACAGGAGTGAAGAATCCCAAAAGTTTAAAAGTAATCTCGGAGCTCTCCTCTGGTCAGTGAAGAGATGTTATTGTGTGATCGTGGGTGTTTACTCCTCCAGAAGGTCTAGCTCTTTTGTTTTTTCCCCCTTGCGGCATAAATTACATTTTGTGCATTTAAAGCAACACCTTGATGAGGTGTTGCTTTACATACACTGGGCCTGAAATCCTCGCCCCCCGGCGTGTTGGTGCAAATTGTAAACACCAACAACTCCCTCAGTGCTCGGAGCTCCCAGACCGGTTTGGACAGTCAGCTAACGGCACCGCTAACTGCTATGGTTGGCAGAAGTCAGCCGTTTCTTTAGTAAGTGAAAGTGTCTGTCTAGATGTTATCGAAAGGAAAACCATAAAATATGATCCAGTAGCGGTGGTTTGTGACGTTGTGCCAAAAACCGTTGTGGTCCGGTTACATAGTGGAAGAACAGGGTGCAGAGTGAGAACGACGGTTACTGTTCTTCTTTTTCAGTGTTCCGTCAAAATGACGTTGAAGATGCAAATTTCATGTCAAACAGTGTCCCAGTGTTTCCTCTTATGTGAATCACTATATACAAGAATATCAGGGATCCATCAGGGTTTGTTGATAAGTCATCAATGTCGAGACCACAGCCGTGTTTAACTTACTTTTATAAGAGTGTGAGTCATACAGAAAAATAAACATGCATTGACATGTAGAAGCTTCACCAACATAATCATTATCAAATGACTCGCAGGTCACTGATGTCATGTTGTAAGTGTTATGTTCATGTTCTTATTCATAAGCTGAATGCAGTTTCTTGTATTGATTCGTACGCTACTTACTTTTGACCTTGGCTGCCTTTGCATCCTCACATCAATGCCACTACCTCCATGTTCATGTTGAATGATTCCATGCCTCACGATTTACGCCAGTGGCGATATTCAGTGCAGGAAATAGAAAATTCCTGTCTTTATACAGATGATACTTCCAAGGTGCACGGTGAAGTTGTGGGGAAGAAATTTTAATCAGAAGAGAAAGATCGACTGATTTATTTATTTATTTATTTTTTAATGCGTAAACATGAACAAACTCTCTTTGTTTTCATTATGGAATGAACTGAATGAACTAAACTGACCGTGAAGGACAAGATTTTCATACTGTTTCACTTTGTTTATATGTGGCGGACCCTGCCACCTTATTTTCCTCTGAGAGCAGCTTGTTTGTTCAGTTATGGACAAAATTAATATGTGTATGTATGTTTGTATTATAACCTCATTAATATTGTTAATATTAAAGGGGCACCATGTACTTTTGGAGAAGAAATTCAAACTCAGAATTTTAATATATACATATATACACATATACACATGTATCAGAAATATACATAAATGTTCCAATAAATAGACAGGTGGCAGGGTCCGCCACATACAAACAAAGTAAAACAGTATTACAGTTGTGTTATCCTAAAAAAAAACCTTTAAAAAGGAAATCTGTCAATAAAGATCCTTCTCTTTTGGTTAAAATGCTTTCCCCAAAACTACATAATGCACCTTTAAGAACACATTGAATAGATTATAATAGCAGTACAATTTATTAAAGGTCATAATTCTGCGACTAGCATGTTGGTTAGGGTTTTTTTTCCCCGTGTACAGCAAGAAAGAAGAAACATGTAGTGTATCACCAGTCTTATCCTTTAAAATCCGAAGGTTTCCGTCAGCCAGGCCTGTCAGGGATACCCCCACCAGGTAAAGCCTGGATCCAGCCTCCAGCCTATATTAGAGATACTTCAAAGCTGGATGGACAGAATCAGTGCAAATTAGTCTCCATGCTCCACGTTTCTTTACTACGAGACATGGCGCACAGCAGAGAGGGAAGCATATGTGGCTGCACGCTGAGGTGTGCTCGGTTTAAACAAGCGAGACAGGTCTGATTACAAATGCATGGGCGAGAGCCATGAACAGAGAGGGAGAGAGGGGGGGGGGAGAAAGAGATATGGAGACAGGAGTGAAGCATGGCAGGGAAGAGGGAGATTTTGATGATCCAGACATTTCACTACCTGTCTCTGAAAAGCCGCTCATCTGTTAATGCCGGCAAATCGCATTCATCACTCGGCACGGGAGAGCGAGCCGGAGCGTTATTTGTGTTCATGTATGTGTGTGTATGTGTGTGTGTGGGTGTGATGCGGCCGCGTCCGTGTGTGAATCGCATGAGACCGAATCCACGTGTGAATTACACTGCGGTACAGTGCGTTAATAATAGATCAGCTCTCCCTTTGTTTGCGACGTAAACGTGATGAGTGGGCCTTTGTAATTGGTTAGTTTAATAACCGGGGACAAACCGACCGCTCTGTGCCTCTCATTCACACACACACACACACACACACACACAACTACACACCACTAAAACACTGGAAATTGTCATTCTCTGTCAGACGCCGCAGCACACACACACACACACACACACACACACTTCCACGCTCGTGTCAGTGAGGCATTCGCACGCTGGTCTGTTTAATTTAGGTTTGGCAGATTACAGTAATTACGCCAAAGAAAAGATTTTTCCCGAGTAATTTGCCCTTTTTTCCCCGTCCTTGAAGAGCGAGACATCGGCCCGCTGAAGGATGATCGCGCTCCTCCTTTTTTTTTCCCCTTTCCCTATTCCTTCTCACTCTGCTCACTTAACTCTTCAACCAGATTGGAAAATATGTTCACATAAAGGGTTGCGAAGGCATCCGGGCGGTTTTATTGTTCCGCATTGTTTTACGGCGATAATAATCTCCTTGATCATCCGAGAATGTTTTCCTATCGATGTAACCACAGCCATAACGGCAAACTACCCCGGACGCACAGCGTTGTGTGTGTATGTGTGTCCGAAGCGTAGTGACGCGGACATAAATTGGAAATACCGAGTATGTCGTTGAACTGCACCTCTGGGGCCCCTCGCCCTCCTTTCTGCGCCACCTCGGAGTAATGTGTGTACATGCGTGTGCAAAGTGTGCGATGGAGGGAGAGCCGCTGTAAACTACCCATGAAATTAAAAAACTCGGAACAGAGTTCTCGGCGTTATCGTGTCGGCGTGCGCGTGTGGCCGCGCGTTCCAACTACCCTTGAAATGAAGACGTCGGCCGGGAAAGACGTTCCCGCGTGTGTGCATACATGTAGCTGTGTGTGTGTGTGTGGAGACGGGTATCCGAGCTCTGAGTGTTCTCACCATTGTCGACGACAGAGAAGAGAAGAGGAGCGGCGAGGGGGGGGGGTGGGGGGGGTGAAGAATCTTTCGAACATGCTGACAGCTTGTCAAGGCCCTCCTACGACTGTAATGAATTTCAGTCCTTTTGTGGTGTGTGGTCCCGCTGCACTGATAAGCCCTGGCACTAATACAGTTAACATGGCGTGTGTGTGTGTGTGTGTGTGTGTGTGTGTGCGTGTGTGTGTGTGTGTGCGTGGGCTGACATGGTGTTTACATGCCTCTCAGCAGAAATAGCTTGATGTATTGCCGTGTTTGCCAATAATGATGATGAATATTACGCGGTTGAATTTGCATGGCTGTACGTGTGTGTGTGTGTGTGTGTGTGTGTGTGTGTGTGTAATAACAGCCAAGCCAAGGTGGAATATGACTCATTACATTTATTAATGTACTGTACTTCAATGCAAATCGGAGGTATATGACTATTCAATTTTTATGCTGCTTTATACTTCTATTCCGGCACATTTTAGAGTGAAAATCTTTATTTAAATACACATGAGGGCATTGATTGGCTGACAGTCATCAAGCTCTGAGCCCGGTAGCATCGTAGCATGGTGATTTAAAAGACGCCTCAACGCAGAGCACGCTCAAGTGCTGTGTCACCTCAGAGTTACCCTGAGACAAGAGGTGTTAGCATTCGTGATGTGTGGGGGAGCAAATGTAAAGACGTTTGTCGCTGCTTATTTCGCTAACTCAATGTCTCTGTGTCCTGTTTATTATCTTCTACAAGACCTTATTCACACGACGGCCATTTTCCTCTGATGTCACGCTCGGGGTGGGAGGATCAAACGGAGCGCAACAGTAAAAACCAAAGGATAGTCGAGATCCGGAAGATAAACACAACACATTTGATGACCTTCAAGCTTCCATTAGACAACAGCTAACGGTGGCCTTCAGTCTCTTCCCAGCTGACATTGCTGTGTTGTGGTGTGGCACGACATCGTAGGAAAGAAGCTGAATGCTACACACAGAAAAATAAAGAACCAAAAATGGTTCTTTATTGCCATAGAAGAACCATTCCATTTCAAAGAACCTTTTAGCAAGAGGTTCTTTAAAGAACCAGAGAGCCTTTTGAAGAACCATTTAAGAACCATTATTTTTCTCTGTGTAACGTTAGCTGACAGATTCTCCAATACGATGTTTTACCTTTTGAAATATGGCCCCAGATTTTCACCATCCATCATCTTCTCAGTTGCTGATCAATCAGGAGGTGGTGAGATTGTAACCTGGAACACAGCAGCATAGCTTCATTCCCTTTCGAGCTTCCCAACCTGAGTGTGACGTGAGAGGAAAATGGCTGGCCGCCGTGTAAACATGCCCAGTTGGGTGAACCCAATACACACTACTGCTTCTTCCTTCTTTTGTTGCGTTTATCTTCACTGTACCGTTGCTGTTGTTGTTTGGAGCTTAGCTTCCTCGGTATAGCTAGCCGGCTAACCTTGTTTCCAGCGTTTGAGGCTGAACACAGCTAAGAGACAAAACCCTTTAAAATCTGACATGGGGATGTTTGTCAATGATGACGGGAGACGATGTTCTCAACTTGGTGAAAAGACTACGCCAGAGCAATAGTGGGAGTCAACAGTGACTGAGTGGTACAAAGAGCATCTGAGGGGACAGTAAACCCCCCTGAACAATGTGTCAGTCAACATATGTCACTTCGGTAGACGTATCACAACCCTGCTACAGTTACCTGAAAGCTACAGCTACATCACCCAGAAACATACATTTATGTCTAAGTATTCATATGGATGTGTTCATGATGACAAGAGGAAATGACAAAAGGATGGTAACAGTAGTCGAGTTAGATGGAAGGGTTAACAAATCATCACACAAACAGCTCTGACTGCTGCCAACTGGGATTTGTGGAGCGAAGTGCACAAGCTGCAGAAATAAATACGAGGCTTCACGCAGCGGGATTGTAGACGGCTCAACAGGTGGAGCAGCCGCCCATCGATCCAGCATTTGTTACCGCAGGATTTGCTTTTTATTTTCCTCTGCAAAAGTGCACAAAGATGGCAATTGTCATTTTAGAGACTGGGTAAGAATCCAAGTCGAAACATTCTCCAAAAACGTTGTGGAAAAACTTGTGTTTTGCTCTCTGGGAAAGAATCTGAATACTTTTTCCTCCTACATTTTTTTTTTTTTTTTTTACTTTGGCCCCAAGTTTCCAAAATATTAACATGAATCCTGGGCTCTGCGTTGGCTGACCGCCCTCAGCCGAATGAGAAGGGCGTACAAAAATCAGAAATCTGTTTCCTTACACCGAGCGCTGCTTCCACACACACACACAAACACACACACGATCACTTACACACTCACACACTCAAGCTGTTGTCAGAGTCGGCGCTGGCATGTATCTTTGTGCCTTGTCATCACGTGCTCCGACTGAGCTCTAAATGTCACTTGTCTCTCTCCGCTTCATCTGCCTGACTCATCCTCCTTGTCTTCACTCTGCATTTGAAATGCCTCTGCGTGTGTGTGTGTGTGTGTGTGTGTGTGCGTGCGTGACATTGACATGTGGCGCTGCCGTTTGATGGACACGCTGCTGCTCTCCACCTCCCCTTTCTGTACGGCGCCTGCAAGCACAATGGCGCTCACCGCATTGATTTTTTTTTTCCCCGTGCCATTTTATAATTATGTCGCTCCTCTTCTTATTCGTCCTCCCCCTCTCACTCTCTTTTATCCTGTCTCTCTTATCTCTCCCCCCTCTCTCTCTTCTATTTTTCTAATTCCACCCCCCCCCCCCACCCCGATCCATTTTTATGCCTCACTGTGCCCATGCTTGTTATCTCGGCCTTTTCTCCCTCTTTTTTTTTTTCCCTCCCTGTTTGATCTCAACTTCTTAATTTCCTCTCTCATCTACGTCACTCCGCTTGGTTTCATTCTGCACTCCCCCCCCCCACCACCACCACCACCCCGCCGCCATCTCCCAGCTCTTCCTGTGATGGTCGTCATTGTTTTTCGCTCTTGTGTTTTATTTTTCCTCTTTCCTGCCATTTCTGATCTCTCTCAACCTCTTCCCCTTTTTCTCCAACGTGAGTGGTTTTTTTTCTCTCTGTCCGTTCTCTTATTAACTTTTTCCAATCTTCTGTTTCTTTTGTTTTGTCTGCAGCCTCTCTGGAGTGCACTCCGTCTTCACCGTAGCCGGACAGAGCGGGAAGGACGCGGTCGCCCACCACCTTTCGCCGAACATCCACCAGGACTCCTTTGTCATCTCTCCGTCTCACGCCTTTCGGCTCTCCGTCCTCCCGTCCTCCAAAGACAGAATCCGGAAACAAAACAAAACAAACTCATGCCTTCTTCTTTCCTAGCCACTCCTGGGACGCTCCCCGCGAGTCGTGACTCGCCGTCTCCAAACAATTCCTCACCGCTTCCTGGAATCTGACCAATGGTTTCCGTCACAGCCGTCATTTCTGACCTTTGCCGCCAAACTTCCACCAGAGCTCTCTCACGCTACGACAGCTCCCGCTCCCCTCTCCCTTCGGAAAAGCCGAGCCCTCCTCGCCATCATCATCATCTACCCAGAGTTGAAACACTTGCTTGGCTGGGTTTCCTGAAAAGCATTTAAACACGAAGACGATCTCTCTCTCTCTCTCTCGCCATTGCCTTGTGGTTTCCTGTGTGTGTGTGTGTGTGTGTGTGTGCGCGCTGATCTGCTCTTAGGAAACCCTCACCGTAAAGAGTGACACCTATAATCCACTTCTTGGTCTGTCTGTGGCATGTTAGCTCCTTCATCGTAGCCCTCAAATGTGTATTTTCCTCCGGCGAGCACTCTTGTGGTGCGCGGAGACTTTCAGAAGTGGCAGCCTGATGACTGTCCACGAGACCACCACGACAGTGTACACCTCCTCCGCCCGTGTTCCTCCTCCTTATCTGCAAAGAGGAGGCATTTTACACGACCACATGTGTGTTTTTGTGCTCTTTCTCTCTCTCTCTCATTCTGTGCATAGATCCTGTAAACGGTGAAGTGTCCGCATCCCCTCCTCACTTTTTTTGCCCCCTCGCTATATTGTGGATCGCTCTCTCAGGATGGACTGCGAGAGAGAACTTCACTGTGAAAACAACCAACAGTTAGTCGGGGAATAAACACCGGAACCCTGGCATCACATTAGGTACGGTTAAGTCGGCTGCCGCCAAATGAACGACGTCGTAGAAAAAAAGCAATCCGAGGGAGATGAAGCAGAACCTGAGAGAGAGAGAGAGAAGGGAAAAAGGGGGGATGAACTGCGGGAAGGAAATTCCCTCGGTGTCCCTAAAAAGCTGCCAGTAAGGTAAACTGAAGCGAAGGGGAAGGGAGTGGCTGGAGTGTAAAAACCAAAAAAAAGAAGAAGAAAAGGAGCAGGAAAAAGCAAATGGAGAGAGACTCCGACTTGAGATTCTTCAACGCTAATGAGGAGAGAAAAAAGAAAGGAAAAGAAATCCCGGATAACAAAAGGAGAGCCTTTTTTCATTTCCCTCCCCCCTCTGCATCGCCGACTCTTTATTGCTCTGTCTGCTTTTAAACTATTTTTAGATGAGATATATTGAAAATAGTGTAGAAGGGAGATGTGCTGTGCGCAAAAAAAAAAAAAAAAAAGAAGAAGCTCATCACGGAAAATGTCGTCTGTCAGCCTATTAGGAAGATAACACTGTATCCTATTTATCTTCTGATGAGAAACTCCAGTCTCTGTCAATGTGAATAATGGCCTCTCACTGTTGATATTGTAGGTATTTTAAACTGCACTTCAAAAGCACATGTGTCCGTCACGAAAACCAACACAAGCCGTAAACTCGGATTCATCGCCGTCCCCTCCGCCACGTCTGTGAGTGTAAATACATTATTAAAAAAAAGAAAACCCTGTAGCCAGTATATAACGACCTGTTACTATCAGCCGCTGATCTTCTGGAGTGATATTTATCAAAAGCTCGCATCCACGCCGGTGTAGCATGAGCTGTTGTCATGGTAACAACATCTTTTCCTCTCCTGGATGGGAGCTGTCAATCAGGTGGAGCATAAAGTAGCGGATCACGGGGGGGGGGACAGGGGGTCAGCGTCGGCCCCTGAGAGCCATCGTTTTAATGGGATTTCATTGGTACACGAAGGCCCGTCTGTGTCCAGCCATTCATTGTTTGGATAGCAGCTGTAGCCTAATGCAGGCAGAGACCTGTGAGCAGATTGAATAGTATTGATCAGTTCTTCAGGACATACAGTCGGTCCAGCAGGACTACAAAAGCCTCAAGGAGTGTGCGCGCGCACGTGCGTGTGTGTGTGTCAGTGTGTGCTGACAGTCACATTGGGATGGAGTTGTTCGGACTAAAACACAAGTGGCTATTTCACGGTCGGGTGCCGATGCCGTGTCCATGTCTGTCAAGGCCTCAGGAGGGAGGAGAGGGGCCGGAGGTCTGTTAAATTTGGGATTCGTCCACTCCTGGATTTCAGATTTGGGTGGAGAATTGGTACGTGTTGGCGAAAGGTTGGTGAGTTTATTAAATTTATGCAAACGACCCTTAGCAGGACATCGTTAACTATTTTCATCAATAACACGAGCTGATATTGATTTTAAGATGAAGATGAAGATTTGAGATGAGATTGGCAATTAGGAGAAAACACTTGAAAACACACTGAGATGAGAAGATTGATACGACTCTTGTATTAGCTTAGCTTAGCATAAAGACTGGAGACCAGGGGAAACAGCTAAACATCTGAAACATCTGCACCTTGAAACTTTTTTGCAGTTTCTTTGTGTTCCTTTGGTTTTGTCAGGCTCTTATGTTCTCATAAAGGTGCAAAATGTAAGAATGTGCCGCCTGTCAAATTCATTCTCACAACAAATACGGTAGAGCACATCACCAGTGTGACTTGTCCTTGCTAGTTAGCTTAGTTAGCCATGCAGCTAGCAGTCTGGACTGGGAGCTCGGAGCACCAGGGGAGTGAGTGCTTCAGTAGATATCTCTGCAACACAATTTAAAAAGTCCTTAAAAATATGCTTTTTTGGTTACATGGTAAGATAAATACTGCTCTTATAATTGCCCGTTAAATAGAAAGCTACAGTGAGCAGTCAGTTAGCTTAGCTTAGCTTAGCACACACACCAGCTCTGTCCCATCAACTGTAAAACATGGACGGAGCTTCCACCTCTAAAAAAGGAAGCAGGTGTGGAAGTGCCTTAAACTTGCATTATTTCTAATGTCCAGCAGGAGGCGACTCCACTGGTTTAAAAAAAAAGTCCTATTGTATGTAAGCTTATGAGAAAATGACCCCACTTCTCACTTGATTTGATACCTCAGTAAACAGTTTCCTAATGAGGTTATGGTCTCAATCTTTAGTTTCACGTCTTCTTTAACACAGCATCATGTTCATTTAGTAAATTATGGTCTCATTTGGAGTAAAATAGAAGATACAGCTTTAGGGCGTGGCTGGCAAGTTGCTACCACGTCGTGTCCTCTGGTTTTCAGTCAGATCCAATCAGGATATCCTCCCCAGCTCCACCCTCTCATCCAAATATGGTCACTTCTGGCTCCAGAAAACCAACATGGCAGCCGCTGTAATGCCAAACTCAAGGCTTCAAGACAGAAGTCTACAAACCAGTGGCTGCTTCATACTTGCTCTGTCCAAAGGTAACAACATCTGCCCACCACCACAGCTAAAGCTGTACGAAAACTGACGAACAAATGAGATGTGACATGTTCAATAGTGAGCTTTAGTGGTGCGGAAAGGTGGGTTTGTTGCCTTTCAGACGGAGCCGGGCTAACTGTTTCCCTCTGCGTCCAGCCTTTATGCTAGGTCAAGCTTCAGATTCAGCGGACAGGTACAGATCTTCTCATCTTACTCTTGGCAAGACGGATAAAGAGCAAAAATGTCAAACTATTTCTGTTTTGCTCAAATCCTAAGTTTTGCTCGGATTTGGTCCGACGTGCACAAAAGAGCCTGACAAAAGAAAAAAAAAACTAACGACCGTGCATTTCTCAAAATCCGGAGGGAACAGAAACACTGGGCTGACTCCTTGTGATCTCACAGTATATGAACCACTTGCATTGGATTTCATCATCGTTTTGATTGCGGCCCTGTAAAGAAAGTAGCGTCTGTATTCAAGCTAAATTGCAGGTCTGCGCTCTGGCGTGCCAGTTAAAGGATTATTGACAGCGGTGCGTTCTTGTTCTCTCTAAGCCTCTTTAAAAATTCAAATCTTTCAAATTTCATGCAGACGGTCTCAAACTTCGGGTCAAGACCTACATTTCCATGCAGGCTATAAACTAACAAATGTAGCAGTGTGTTTTTAGTGATCCATATCCCCGGCTGCAGCACTGTAATAACCCTGGGTGTAGGCAGTAAAATATTGATTCTTTATTGCTTCTCTCCAGAGTGTGTGCTCGCTGCTGGCTTGCGGGTGGGGGGAGGGGGAGGAGGGGGGGAGTGAGGGAATAGATTTTCCTCCAGGGGCATGAGGGAAACTTTCCACTGTGTTTCTTACCCTGACATCCAGGTTTAACCAGCTCAAGATCTGGCAACCCGTGCCAATGTGTCCGAGGACTTGCCCGGACTGGCTCGGAGAACCTGTTAGGAGGTCTGGCACACACTCGCGTAGACACCGATACAGTGCGCACAGTTTCACAACGGCAGACTGAACCCTGAACACGACGTTATTGCACAAGAACTCTTTCGCACACGCTGGCACGCAGGAAGAAATGCACACAAACCCCAGTTGAAAAAAAAGGACTTTCTCACACACACACACACACACACACACGTGGTGACACTATGTGCACACACACACACACACACTTCTCAACAAATTAACAGTAAACACAAGGCACAGCCGCTCACAGGTTTCTCATTAGTTATGCATAAACAAGTGTGGGAGCAAACACGCGAGCGACGCCTCGAAACACAATCTCGAACAGGAGGCTACAAATGGAGGAGTTTAGTTTTCTGCCGTGTTGACAGCATGTTCCGATTCTGTTCTCAGTGTTTTGTAACCAACAGGCATGCAGACCACGTCTCTACTCCCAGTCTATCTACATATAAAGGTGCCTAACGTTGGATATTAATGATGATATTGATATCATGATGAGTATATATAATAAACAGAATAATCTTCATGTGTAACGTGTTCACTGTTTGCTCTTTTTTTGTCGCCGTGCACTAATGTGTGTGTGTGTGTGTGTGTACATCTCCTCACGTGCAGCAGATGTAGATTTTCACAAATAAAAAAAACAGATGCGACAGATGTTGCGGTTGGAGAGGAGCGACGCCGCAGTTTTTCATGGTCGGGTCTCCTTCGGTTTTGCACACAGCAGCCCTCCATCAGGGACCTCGGGGGCCCTGCAGGAGACGCTGCAGATCACAGCTGTCACAGGGCCGCGAGCGCTCACACTTTTTGTGCTTTTGTGTGTTCACGGTGACGTGACGAACGCACGGCGAGCGTTTACAGAGCTGAAACGCTGCTGCTCTTTCACCCCTTTCACACAGACGGCAGCAGCAGTGGCAGCAAAAGTCGTCTCTGTTCGGAGCAGTTTGGGGTTCAGTGTCTTGCCCAAGGACACTTTGACATGCAGACCAGGGGAATCAAACCAATATTAATATAATAACTATTTAAATTGTAATTTAAAGGGGCACTATTCAAACTCAGACTGTTGATATTTACAATATTAATGAGGTTATAATACAAACTTAGAAATATTTATTTTGTCCGTAACTGAACATGAGGTCCCCAGAACACTGTTTGAAGCTAGAAAGGTGGCAGGGTCCGCCACATGTTGTGTTGTCCTTTAAGGTCAGTTTGCTTCTTCAGTTCATTCAGTCATGAAAGCAAAGAGAGTTTGTTGATTAAGTTTGTTTAGGCAATAAAGATCTTTCTCTTCTGATTTAAATGTCTTCCCCCAAAACTACGTACTGTCCCTTTAATGTTGTAAACGATAATTCAAAGCCAAATTAACTGACAGATGGGAATCTTTTTTTAAAGTAGGGCTGTTTTCCCTCGAGACGAAGGCTTGAAGGACAGATCTGTCTCACTATAATACTCACAAACACACACTGAAGTCAGTCCTCTCAAACGTCCTTATTCATTCATTCATTATTATTTATTTAAAGCAACAAATGCAAACATGTCCTTTGTTCAAAGCTGTTAATTCAAAATGTCCGCCCTCTAATTCCAGGGCTTTAGTTTGTGTTTGATGTTTTGTTTTTTGGGAGGGAAGGTTGTGTTAATCTGTGTGTGTGTCATGTGCTTTTGTTCTGCATCGTGTCATCTGCTGCAGGGCAAATGTACAGTCATGTTAAAGTAACAGTTCAGAATTTGAGCTCTTCTTTTCTGAGAAGAGTCTTGCTGAGAGTTAAAGAAGACGATTGATACCCCTCACATGTCTGTCCGTTCAGTATAGCCTGAGCAAAGGGAGGGCTAGCTTATTTTAGAGCTAGCTTATCTTAGCATAAGAAAGGGAAGCAGGGAAAATGGCTAGCCTGGCAAAACTAAAATCTAAAAAGGCATGGTTAAGATTAAGAAATAACACACCATTTTTTTTCCTGGTGTGTCACGTTCGATGCCACGATTGCGCCAGAAAAACAGGGAACAGAAAGTAGAATGTACTACTTTCACTTCGGTCTCTCTGTCAAACTCAACCCTGACTGAACGGAGACAGATGGAAACCTATTAACGCGCCAACTTCTGTCAAGGCATAGCTTCAGACAAACGGGCAACGGTTAGCGTGTCCACCACGGTGTAAGATTTCCATCACTGCCGATCAGATAAACATTCGTGACTACTGCAGAGAAAAAGAAAAAAAAATGACAAAAGCCAGATGTTAGTGGGTTATAAGTATCAGTGAGTTTTCAAGTTTTTTTTTTTTTGTATTTCTTTGAACCGAGTCGGGCTAGCTGTTTCCTCACGTATGCTAAGATAAGAACCTGCTCGATTCAGCTTTCTATTGAAAGGACCGACATCAATGTTCTCATCTAACTCTGAGCTAGAAAGCTGATAAGTATTACAGCAAATTTGAAAGAAACTTTAAAGATCAGTAACGAGAACTAGCTAAAAAGGCAAGATATGCTAGAGGCAGAAAGACACACGTGAAAGGGATTTTTTCCAACAGTTAAAGGTGCAATATGTAAGAACTGACGACCTGTTGACCTCAAACAATATACATATATATACCAGATGCTTTACGACTTTAGCTACTTTTTAGCTTGTTAGCTCAGTTAGCAGTGCAGCTGGCTTTTTTTAACCACTGGGAGAAAGAGGTTAACAGGTTAGCATGCTAATGTCAGCAGATAATCTAATAATAATCCATAAAGTCAAAACTTTTACTTCTGCACATGCTGTTTTTTATAACTTTAGTTGATTTTTGAATGTTTTAAACTGAAATTCTTACATACTACACCTTTAATAAAGCGATCATATAAAAAAGTACATTATTTAAAAATGTAGGGCAAAATCTCGTTAGTTTCTCAAAGTCAAAGGTTCCGAATTTCGAGAAACTCATACGGCGGTATCGCCGCTAATCCCACAACGAAATCGATCTCCGGCTGAATTGAAATCGATGCCTACAAACGCCACACACGCCGTAGTACGTTTTGCTCCTGCGCACGTGCTGCAGTGGCGAGGGTGGGGTGAGGCAGCAGCAGCAGGAGGAGGAGGAGGAGGATAACAGGCGTGAGGGATGAAGAGAAAGAGAGATATGACAGAAAATCGCTAGCGCTCAGTCCCCGGCCTGCCCCCTCGTGAGACCTGCAACACAACACCCTCAGCGCTCTGGATGAGATCTCCACAGGTTTTCCTTTTTTGTGTGTCTTTGTGTGTGTTTGCAAAATTCCCCTCCACTTTTCTCTCCAATTCCATCCACCACTCATTCTACATCTCCTCCTTCAATTACCTTGTTGGTTTGTTTCTTTCTTTTATCCCTCTCTTCTTCTTCTTCTTCATCCCCTGGCTCTACCTCTCTCGTTCTCCACATCTACACAGCCCTCCCTCCTCTCTTGTGTCTCTGCATCGTCCTCGGCAGCCCTGGCTCGCTGCGCATAACTCTCCGCATTCCCATCCTCCTCCTCCTCCTCCTCCTCCTCCTCCGTCACACGTTCGCGTTGAGCCCGAGCGGGCGGCCGTAATGAATTAAACATCTTAAGACGGCGCACACGCTGAGCCCCTTTGGAGTGTCAGGATGAGCACTGGTACTCAGGCGGAGGGGGGCTCCGGCCACACACCGCGAGTGTTTGCCAAGCGCGCTTGACACTGTATCACACGGAGCGGCGGAGGGTTATCGCATCTGCTTCCCTTCATCTCTTATTGTCGTAGGAACGGGGCCTTTTTGCTCGGCGCTGACGCCTCACCAAAAGAAAAGTTTCCCCCTCGCTTTCTCACGCCCGCCTCGTCTCCTGCCTCCGTCTTATCTCTCCCCCGTCTCTTATCTCGTTTGATTTCTCACTCCGCGTTGTTTTTCAACCAGTGGTTTGTGTCAAAATATATTTTTTTCTCGTGCCCCCGCTGTTTTCTCCTCTCGCTTTCATTTTTTAAGCCTTTATTTAACTTTTCTCCTCTTTCTTCTTTTTGATCTCTTTTTTTTTGTCCTTCTTTGTCTTTCATCTAAAACCCCAACCGTCTCCCCACTTCTGATTCATCCCCGGATCTCTGAGTGTGCCGTTATCTCTCCACGCTGTATGTACATGGCGTTTCTTTACACACATTGCAAGTTGGCATCAGGAGAGTCTCTTTCGCCGGCCGAGGAGTTTAAGCCTCCTTATCAACCTTTCGCTGGGTGTTGATTCAGTGCAGATCGAGCTGACATTCATCCGGTCGTGAACTCCCGCTCCCCGCTCTGTGGCCACTTTTTTTTTTTTTACGGGGGTTTTTTTTTTTTATCTTGCCAGCTTTGCCACGACCAGTGTCAGCACTGCGAGGGGGATAATGCGCACTTCCGTTACACTGATTTACTGTGGCAACCTTTCAGAGTTTAAGGGGTCTACTTCAGGTCAAACGAGAAGACTGCAAAATCGAATCAATTGGACAACCGCAGTGTACACACAGAGCCGAGAGTAATGGGTCAGAAAACTGGCAGCGTTTCCCGTCCGAAAACCTTTACATTCAGTTCAACTCCTCCGAAAGCCGCGCGAATCAATATTTATATATAAATGCAGAGGGTCGGATCTGAAAAGTCTTCGCTCGGATGGACAAACCTACGGATAATTAATAACCAAGTCAGCAGTTTTTTTTCCTCAGCTCTGCGGAGCATTTTGGTGTCTTCCAGTTAACCTTTTTTTTTTGCAAATTTAATGGTTTGGTTCGCTCTCGCTGCTCTAATCGACTGCGGTTCCAGCAGGAGCAGGCAGGATTTTGTTGAAGTTCTGATTAATCTACTCCTCCGACATGAAGTGAAACTGATTACCTGCATTTAAGACATCCCGGAGGAGACAGGAGGTGAGAATGGGAGAAATTCGGGGACTGGGGAGTTGGAGCGGGCATGGTCACGGCGATGTAACAGTAAAACACACAAGAGTCAAAACTCGACCCTAAAATTATTCTGTCTGTTGTTAAAGGGATATTCCGGTGTAAATTTAATCCATGGTCTAACACACCGTGACACCGAGTAAGACTCCCCTTCGAGAGATCAAGTTTGCTGACCGCTAGCTTAGCTAGTTTTAGCAACCTCAGAAAAGATCGCACGAAAACAATACACTGCCAGCTTATGCCTCCAATTAGAAACTGCCATCAAAAAGCCACTCACAGCCACAAATGAGGCTCAGAACAGCACCAAACTTCAGCAACAGTACATGTACAGTCCCAGCACACAGTACGAAGCATCAAACATCTGCTAGCTTTGCCGGATTTCTATTGAAAAGACAGCACAACTCACCGCTCTCCTCCAGCAGCCTGCTCCTGTGTCGGGAAGCCCTGACGAGTCGATTACCGAGTGCAGTAGATTTTCGCAGCTCAAGGATGAAAATGTATGATTATTACTCCATTACTTCCGTTCTTTTCCCCATCAGCTCTCGATAATAAGAACTGAGCATTCCATGCTGAGGAAATCGATCTTGATGGGTGTCACGATGTGTTAGACCATGGATTAAACACCGGAATATCCCTTTAAGACAGAAAAAAAACATAATGACTGTGTTATATGTGAGCAAAACAGTTATCCAGAACAAACCGGATAGTTTACTTTCCCTTCATAGTGTTTTTTATTATGTCACAACGTTGCCTTCGCTAAAGTGGTTCATCAAGTTGCGGCACTAATCTACACAAACTGCTGTAGGTAATGCAGAGCCGGCTGCAGGGTGACACCCAAAAAGTGTTTCACAACGATCAGTGGTTTAATCAAATTTTCAGGACAAACAGAACAGGATGCGTGGATCGGAACAATTGCATTGCTGGTCACCCTAGTGGTTAGCCAGCATACGACCCCCAGGGAACAACTCCAGATCTAAACTTGTACCTTAATTAAGGGCATTAATCTCCAGTACACATGTTTTTGATGGTGGGGGAAGGAAACCCACACATGCACGGGTAGAACATGCAAACCCCACACAGAAAGGCCCTGCTCCAGCCAGGAATCGAATCTTGATGTGAACAAAACTGAAAGGTGGAAATCCTGAATCCAGAATCTGCAGGCAATAGAAAAGACTGGATATTGGAAGAGTCCTACTTTCAGCCTGTTCGTAGTCCAAGCAGTATTGACCAATTATATTTGAGCAGGCAGATAAACAAATTAAACAATCCAGTCGCAGACGTCGTCTCACTTGTCAGACTCCATTCTCGCATCTCAAGCTGCTTGCTGCTCGCCTGATTGTACCGTAAACAATACGGATATAAACACTGAAGCGCTGGCCCCCCAGAGGCCGAATGCTCTTCAGAGGCTTCTCGATGTGTTCTGAAAAATTGAAAGCCGAGCGAATGTTGCTCTTACATTCGCAAAGGTGGCCAGAAACACGGCTAATGAATGATAATGTCGCTCCACGCCTGCCGGATCTGTAAATAGACTGTTTTTATTCATGCACACGTGCCATTAATGCCAGTAAATAAAGGCGTAGCTGAAAGAAACCAGGACATTCAATGTTCTGTGATGCTGCAGAGCTAAATCTCTCCATGCTGCTGCCATGAAAAGATCAAAACACGTCAGTCTGTCTGTCGGTACCTTCCGTCTTCCCTGTCTTGTTTTTAAGTTAAATGATGGATCAGCCTGGCCCTGGTGTATTCATGGAAATGTGACTCAAATAGGAGCAAAACGTTTGAGTATTTACAGCAGAGGAGCCAAATAAACTACGGCGCCTAGCAACAGGTCAGCCGGCGCAGTCAACAGTGTGACTCATTAAAGTGTTTTTAATCGTTTTCGACTGCGGAGGAGGTCAACAGCGCAGAGTAATGGGATACGTAAAGGGTCGGATGCACTTGTTAATGATACTTGTTAGTTTTTGCTCTTTGGTCGTCTGATTTCTTGATAACTCGAAAAACACGCAGCCAATCACAGGATTTATCTTTCATAAATATTCTTTATAGCCGCGGAGAGCAGCTGGATTTAATTGCAGTGACAAACAGGATTAAGAAAGATCTTAACAAGGAGATTATAATGCAGTGTTTAGACTCATCAGTGCAACCAATTAGTAGGTGTCATATTTTTGTGAAGCCTTGTATCTATTTATTCTTTTTTTCTGTGGCGCCAACACATTTGTGGCTTTTAATTGATCATAACAGCTATTACTTATTTTTATAAGCCCCTGCTCTTTCTTTACAGTCCAGTCACCGGGATAAAATCTTTGCAGTTTCTACAAAACATGTCATATCGCGTTCACATTGCATGTTTTTCCTGACTTTTATATCGGATGGTGGTGGAGCTTCAGGCGACAAGGCTGCGAAGCCAGTGACCGCCGTTCAGGCCTGTGTTTCAACATCTGTAAGCATGAAATCACTGGATATTTTTAAGGAGACCTCAGGACAATTTTTGATATTTTTGACGGTATCATTTCCAGCCGTGTTTGTGGTGACAAAAACAGGTATTTGTAGCCAGAACATAATGTAAACCTAACCCTAACCAAGTGGTTTTTGTGCCTAAACCTAACCCAAGCATAAGCAGAGCGTTGAGACAAGAGAGAAATTTAACGTATGGAAACCCGGGGTTTTACAGAAACGAACATTGTCGAAACCCACGTAACCTCTCAGCCTTGTGATCTCCATTTTTTCCCCCTTCTTTCCTGTGATCTTTTCTAAACAAGAAATAGCTCTTCCTTGGCAAATGTTGTCCGGTCAGCCTCCCGTGGCGGCGGCGCGGTCGCACAGTCGAACGGGCCGCGGCAGGTACTCTACGAGCTAGCAGGCGCCCGCCGCCCGGCGACTTTTCCCAGCAGCTCGCACAGCTGCGTGCGCCGCCACTCGATTTCAAGGGGAAGCCGGAGTTATTACCACTATGTTTATGTGTCAGGCTGAGTCAATTATACCTCTGACAGCAGCAAAAAAAAAAGAGGGAGAGCGCATGCGGTAAACCTCTCCTCCCCGAGGCTGTGTGTGTGTGTGTGAGCGAGATCCTGAGCGAATGTTTCTCGGGTTGTTTTCGGAGTCTGTGCGTGCGTCTGTGCAAATGTGCCGGTTGCTCCACAGGTAGTGTGAGAAAATAAATCTCCACCCTCTGCTCCCCCCCTGCGTTCGGCGGTGATGGAACTGGCAGGAGCCCCCTGCCGCGGAGCCGGTACCTGGGGGCCTCCAGCCAGCAGGCGCCACCGAGGATGGAGGGGTGCTGTGAGCTCGCTCGTTAAACAGCCCTGCTCCCGACCCTAATGATATCCGCCGGCACGTTTCCTCTCCCCTGCCCTCTCTCTCGCGCTCCGTCTCTCCCTCTCTTTCCACTTTCACTCCTCCTCCAGCCTTCCACCCGCTTTCCCCGCTCTTTCATACGCCGCCGCCATCTGCCTCCCTCCTCCTCCTCCTCCTCCTCTCCTCTCTCCTTCACTCTGTTTGGGTGAGGAAGTCGAAACCCGTCTGGTGAAGGGGAGAGAGGCTCTGTCACACTCGCCTTCTAATGAGCAGTTGCTCTGCGTGCCACCAGCTCTGACGGAGCCAAAATGGCCGACACATTTCACACTGCTGGGCCTTGATCTGTCTGGTGTGTGAGTGACTGGCTTGATGGCTTCACTCCGGTTTAATAACCATGTGGGGGAAGAAAAAAAAAGAGAAAAGACAAACAAAAGAACAAAAAGACAGAACAGAAGAAGTGATGTAACACGCTGCCTTTGGTGAGAAATCGTCTTTTTTCTTGTTTTCGCTGTGGCACAGGACCGGGAGAGGGAAACGTGCGGCGGCGCTGGTATCCTGAGGGGTTTAAAGTACAGGGCTGTTTGATGGCCTCCTCGCTTTCATCCACAGTGTGTATGAGTCAATACTCATTTACAAGCTTTTCATTCTCCGTTTCCCCCACCTGGACAGGAAAGACTCTGTGTCAGGGTATTTCTGCCCCGGTGAATGATTAACATCAGTGTCCTGACTCGCTCTTTTTACCAGAACTGTTATTGAGACAGACACAGTTTGTCTACCACGGGTCATATTTGTCTTACAGGTCGATGATCAATAGAAAAGGGGACGTTTGCGGTCGGCGAACTTCCACCCAAACGAAACCAGGACGTGAGGGAAATTTGTAATCCATTCATTGTGTTTCAGCTCTGCCTGCCTGCATCTATTCTCGGAGAAAATTGAACCCTCTCGCAGTTTATTTATGCAAAATTCATGACAGCTGCAGGTAATGGATGGGTGTTTGGAACAAACAGAAACATTCCTCCTACCTTGTTGTGCAACCTTGTATGTGGGTTTCTGGTTAACCAGAGATCTTCTGATAAAGACTCTCGCAATTGTTTGGCAATCATTGTGTTGCACCAATGTGATCACCCATCATGCATCATTTTTTTCTGATTTGTTTTTAATAGTCATAGGTCTCTAATGTTGGGGCTGCGCAACATTTGTGTCCAGAAAACAAGATGGTAAGTCCATTGTGGTTGTTGTCAAATTAGGTACAAGATTCAACAGAAAACCTACAGAATAATCATTTGTTCACATGCTTAAAACAACCTGTGTGTACATTTTTCTGTTGTGCGACCAAATGATAATTGTTCCAGAGCAGAAGCGAAGGGGGAAGGAGCGTTACATTGTTCTAGCACCAAAGCTGAGCCAAAAAATAACCTGTAAATAAGGTGACTGCTTAATTTTTCCTTGTGCCGTCATGAAGTCAAACTTTGAATTTGTTGTTTGTGAAAAAACATGTTGCCATGGTTTCAGAAACGGGACCCAAACACAGACACACAGGCTAAGCTTCTACAAAACAAAAGCTGAAAGTCCAAATCCAGAATCCAAAATGGAAGCAACAAAAGGCGGGAAACAAAACTCAAGAACTCAAAGAACAAAAGTCGTACAAACTAAGAATAACGTGAGGAATCAGGAACCAAAAAGCCAGGACACACGATGGAAAGAAGGGCAGGGAGACACAGGAACACAAAACAGACAAACTGACAAAGAGAGGAAGGACTTAAATACATAAGTGGTGATTAACTGATAGAAAAGGACGGGAAACCAGACTAAGGGAGGAAGTAAGAAGTGAGACATGACACATGAGGCTAAACTATGACAGTATACCTGTGAAAATAATAACATTCCCGTCAGTGATTGCAGGACTTTACAAATGCTAAACTTCTTAACATCAGTATGGTGACGTTATCGTATTGATGTTAGCATTTAGCTCTGTACAGTCTCACAGAGATATGCTGCGTTCGATTTACCTGGAGGTGGGAGTGAAGTCATTTTGTGGTGACTGCGTTTCAGTACAACTAGTTGGAATACCAGCTCCAGTCAGGTTAGCGGTTGTTAATCATCGTTAGCATCGGTCGATAACAACCTATAACACGGTATTAAACATCGAAGCAACATGTTCACAGCTAGAAGTGGGACCACACTGTGTCTAAGACTGATTTAATGAGATACAAATAAGACACAAGTCCAAATAAAAAGTATATTCAACAGTTTTGTTGACTGTTGATAATGGGAGAAGTCATCTTGGATTTCGATGTCTGGGCTGGTGAGGTGCATCCGACTTTCTGAGTCAGAAATCTGACAGTCGAATTTGCTGACTGGGAACTCGGAAAATTCCAACTTTGCCAGTTGGAACTCGCCGTTAAAGGGATTAAAGGGAGTTCGGGTCTTTTGATGATGGGTTGTATATGTACATTCTGCTTGTGCGTAAGAATACGGACGTTGTACAGTTGAGGGAATGTAGCGCCAAAGAAAAAGGCCGTTTGATGTCAAGGTAAAGCGCCAAAAATGAAAATATATATGTTTTGGTGGAGCCTATTTTATTGGGCTTAAATACGTCTTGCTGCTGGTCCGGTTTACGGCAGTACTACGCTCTGCTTCACACAGACGGAGAGGTGACGACCATCTACTACACACCAATTGGGGATAAGCACCTCATACAACCCCACATCAAAAGACACGGCTGATGTCATCCTTCACTCATCTATAAACCACCGTCCACATCTGGTGGACACAAACGGCAGACGTTACACTGAAAATTACTCATTTACAATGTCCGGCCTGTCATCCCGCAGGCTGTGTGTCGACCCAGATGGAGTTGTACCGAACATGGAAGGTGCATTTGACTGTGTGAACGTGAAACAACAACGAGTATGTGTTTGAGTGTTTCGCCGTGAAGCTCCGGAAATGTTTATGGGCCGCAAAACTGCAGACGAAGAAAGTCCTGAAGCCTGAGAATGTTGGAAGACGACCATGTTGATTTGTAATTTTACCTCCGTGTTGACAAAACTTTGTTTGGTGGAAAATATTCCAAAATGAGCTTTTTTATTTTATAAACTCAGACGTGTTTATATTTTGGCATTTGTACGTCGGCGTCAACGGATCCTGGCACGACGGCGGCAACCAGTGACCTGATGCGTCTGTGTTTGTGTGCCTTTTTGTGGGTACGGAAGGATTGTATGTCTCTCCATCAGGCGCGCATACTTGAGACCGTGTGAGTGCGCGAACAGTCAAAAACACCGGCGCAAACTGGCATCCGTTCCTCTCAGCCGAAGCAACAAAGGAGATGACACCCCGTCCACACCTCCCGAGACTGAAGTCGCACCGAACCCAACGCGGCGAGACACATCCTGTTTTTTTCTCGCCACCATCCAGCACAGTGTAACGCGGGATGACAAGTATTCTCCCGAGCCTGAGAATAACCAGCGCCGTGGAGCCTCCGCAGCCGATTGGCCCGGGCGCGATTTCTGCATAACGCGTGGGCCCGAGATGACGCTGGACAATAACCGCTTCAATATGAACGGGCAGTTTAGGATCTATGGCAACAAAACAGGGAATCAACAACAAATCAGGGAACAAAAGTCACCCTCATCTTGTCCCTCGGCCACGTCTAAATGTCTCGATTGTCCCGCCGGCCCACATTCTCTCTCCCTCGCACATTACACTTGCACATTTATCTCCAAATCGACCACTTAATCTCAGCTATTATCATCTGGCGTGATTACAATAAACAGCCGACCAAAATTAAAGATGACATCACTTTCCGTCCCAGCGGCCTCCTTTTTTTTTCTTCTTAAGACGTGTTGAGTGGGACTGATTTATCGATTGAGGCCGCATGTCTGTGAGGACGAGGAGGATTATGTAGCAGCGGTGTGATGTTGTTGACACTCCTGTCGCCTTTACAGCTCCGACACGGCAGGACTTGGGCGCGTGCCCACCGTGAGTGTGTCTAAATGTGTGTGTTGAGGAGGAGGAGGAGGGCAAGTTTTGAGAGGTCAATGGAGGAGTTTTGGGTGTGAGATAGAGGGAGGATTGTGTGTGTGTGTGTGTGTGTGTGTGTGTGAGTGGTTGGGGGAGTTGTGGGGGAGAGTGGTGGGCCAGCTGGCAGCCTCTGGCTCCAGTGTGTATCCAGGGTATCCGGCTTGGCGCACATTCGCTCCACGGCGACAGCTGGGACCTGGGTGCCAACCAAGACACAACTCCCGAGACAAATGCACGCACACAGCAGGAGGACACGCAGGATCGGACGGGAGGCAAAGGATGGGATGTAGTTTCAGAAAGAAAGCCCATCACAGGGTGGAAGCGGAAGTAGTTTTGCGCAGGATTGAATGAAGTGGCTGTTAAAGGGTTAGTTCACCACAATTACGAGGAGTGTTTTCTACAGACAATGGGCGTAAAATGCAGGTTTTCATGAACTTTATAGGAACAAGTTTCTCAAAACAGAGATGAACTAAACAAAAACTTTCTGCGCGGCTCATTTTCATTTTCCTCATAGCACACGTATGACCCATCAACTCAATTGCCAGAATAAACAGTCGCAATGTACGTTCCAGCGAACCCCAGATATGTTTAAACTTTACATTTCTTTGTGTTCAGCCGTGCTCTGGGCAGGTTTAAGCACAAAAACCACTTAGTCAGGTTTAAGTAAAAATCATGTTTTGGCTTAAAATACCTGTTTTGGTTGCTATAAACACAGCAGAAGATGTGTCAGCCGGCCGTGAAAAACATTTTTTGTTTTGTTTTGCCACTTATCCCGTATCCCGCGGTACTTTCATGCGGGCGGCTGGAGCTCATGTCGTTCTTCAGACTCAAGTTTTCCTTTTTTTCATTAAGCCGCAATCTTCTCTAACTCTGCAGTTCTCCTTTATAGCTTATTTTTTCCAACCATATCGTAGTAAAGCAGACAGCTGTGTTCAACGAAAAAAGCTCTTAAAAAAACCCACCTCATGCTACTCGCACCCAACATGCTAACAAAGATATCAGTTAGCTGAATAGCGTAGCCAGATGTTAGCATGTTCTTAGCGATGTCTGCTCCTGTGATTGTGTCCAATTTAGATTCTGACCATCGTCAGGGCTCACCAGTGACCTTTGGTTCCCTTTTGTCATCCTCCATCGTCTTTCCTTTTTCCTGTGTCCTCACTGGTGAAGCCTTGTCACTCGAAGCAGCCTCGCCCCTAATTAAGCATAACTTTAAGCCGTAATATCAGTTAAACGAGTGAGTTTTATAAAGATAAGAGAAATTTACATTTATTTCTGCGGTAAAGTTTCTCATTCTAACAGCAGTTCGTATGTGGACTAATTTGTTTTCGGAGCCAGCCTCAAGTGGCCGTTCGAGGAACTGCAGTGTTTGGTAGTCGAGCCCTGGAGGTTGCCGCTTGATTGTCAGGCGCTCGTTTCCACGACCCCCAAGTGGCCAAATCATTATTTTTTGCAGGTTTAGCCAAACTTTAATCATAACTGCATGCATATGTACTATTTCAAAACGCGTTGTCATTGAACTTTAGGTTCAGGGTTTTGCAGAATCGTCCATTATCAACATTTATGTCTGGCAATAGACTCAACCAAAACACTCTGTATGGCTCAATCAGTTGGAGCTCCTTATTTTTATTGTCTCTTGCACTCCTCTTTCATACGTCTTATGTCCATTAAAATTCCCAATCAGCTAATATGATGAAGTTTTTTTTCATCCCAGAGTTTAAGCAGCTCTTGAATTACTCTCCTATTACCACTCCAGCGGGTGGTGAATAAGTACGCAGATAAGAGAAGAAATTAACCGCAGTTTGCTTTGGAAAAAAGGACAAATTTCTTATTGTGGGGATAGAAGAAGTATTTAGTGTTAAATATGCTTCAGTAGAAAAAAAGACAGAGATTAATGTTTAATGCAGCGTCCTTGCATTTCATGGCTACAAGGCCTTATTTCAGTTCATTAACTACAAACATATTAAGATTTATTTCAGCTTATTTTTCCCCGCTGCTTTCTCAAAATCAAAAATTAATATAGTGAGCACCGAAAAATTCTCTTAATGCTAAACGTGCGACCATCTTGAATCTGAGTGGCAAACTCACAGAGGAAACATTAGTGACTTATTGGTTCCAGTTTCACAGGTTGTGGTTCGAGGCATCGGGGAGCCTGAAAACGAGGACACGGCTTTTTTGGAACGCTGGTGGCCGATGTCACGGAGGTCGAAGACTGCCGCGAGCCGCTGAGGGAGGGAGGGAGGTTAATGGGAGTAGATCAGGGAACAGCGGAGGTGAGCTGGAACCTTGGAGGGTTTTTTTTTTTCTTTTTTTACGCTGACTGTCCGACTCGCCTCATTTGTCAGTGTACTCTGTAACGGCTGGCTACCGAGCAGCGGGTCAAAATAGAAAGAACTGCGTCAGGATCTGATGCAGCTTTACACTCTTAACACTCTGTTGTCCTTTTTAACACTTTTCATTGGTCGGACAGGGTTTGACTCTGGTGTTTGAGCTGAAAGCTTTATTCTTAAAATGCAGTTGGTTCACTGTCTTAATATTTCTTCAATTAAAGGGAAATGCCACCAATTTTACAAGTTCTATTTAGGCTGTTCCGATGTATTCAGTGGGCGATTTGGTATGCCATCCCCCCTGCTTGGTAAAATTACCAGAATGCATCTTGCCTGTGTTACTCTTACACACTAATTTGACATTTCTACAAAATGACATGTCATATCACGTTCTCATGACGTGTTTATGACGTGACTTTCATGTCAGGAGGTGGAGCTACAGGTGCGAGGATTTCTAGCCATGTTTGTGGTGACCAAAACTGGTATTTCGGGACAAAACGTGATCCTAACCAAGTGTTTTTTGTGCCTAAAACCTGAGCAGACACCGTTGTCATGGCATAAAATTGAAAAACTGGACCTAAAGAAATTTCAACATGTGTACGTACAGTGCACGTCCCAGTTTACAGACTATGTTGTCATCTTGAACCGCTAGCTAGCCCTGTGATTGCACTTCTAAGACTAAACACTAGAGGTCGCTGCCTATTTTGTGAACACCTACTTGACCGACAATGATTAACAGTCGATGACAAAAATTGTCCCAGCTGAGAGGAGGAATTGCAGAGAAAATGCAAGAATCAAACGAAGTCCATATGTCGACTACACTACTGTAACTTTGTTATATATTTCCTGATTTATTTGACAGGAACAACTCGTTTAGGTAAAATAAAGTGTGATCGATTTAATGTGCACTGTTTGCAGTCCTTGTAATCCAACACTAGAAACTTAATCAACCTATCAAGGACACAGACGTAGACAAGCAGCCAGCATAAACTCAGTGTTAAGCTACACATTCACTATCGTTACCTTCCATTTTTCCTGCACACAGCCCACTCCAAAAAGTTTGGCCACCACTTTCTATTGACTGGAAACTGAGAAGCTGTGTATGACGGAAAGAGGAAGAAGCGGTGGGGGGAAACAAAAAAAAAACAGGAACAAGAGGAGAAAGCAATAAGTGACCATCTGTTCAGTTAGATAGGAACACACCTCTGATCTTTCCACTCATCCATCCAGCGCGAGCGATGTCATTACCTCCCCCCCAACATATCTCTAAACATGGAAAAATGTCCTCGGCCGAGCACATTGTACCAGGAATACACGTCATGACTCTGATATGTTTTGACAGCGCCGAGTCCCTCAATATTAAACTCTACTGAATAGGGAATGAAAACAGCTGGGGCACGGGGTTAGATCAACATTTCAGGCCGTCCCCTCTCGATGATACATAACTCGCGCACAGCGGCGTTCATGCATTCGAAAATGGCATTCATTTTTCACACGCCCACCCCGCCGCGTTCGCTTTTGAGTAACCCTCATGCATTGTGACAACACTTGTGCAAACGCACCACGGCATATCAGGCCTCGGAAAAAAAAGCAAAGAGAAACAATAACATGCAGCCCGTGAGAGAGGAAATGTGCAGTGACATAAGTGCAGCGCGGGTGGGATGAATTCGTTTCAGGTGCCGGGGAAATCTGTAACTTCTGGTTGAGGCTGAGCAAAGAGGGCAGGTAAGGCTCGGACGACAGACAGACGCGTAAAGATGAAGCGTTATTTATGAACCTTTATCTTCCCCGTCGAGCCGTAATGCACGGAGAGAGGCGAGCGCCCTCCCACTCCCACACTCAGAAAGGCGGAAACCCTCGGCGGGACCATCAGGCTGGTGGGATGCACGCGGCGCCTATCATAATTACTCGTGCCTTCCTTTATCTGAGCGCGCGGGACAGCGGCACTTTGTTCGCGCTCGCTTTGATTAATTGCCGATGCGGAGAAGCGCTCTATTTACTGCATGTAGGTCATGTTGTACCCGCTTAAACATTAGGTGGCAAAACCTTGACGCGCCCAAAAAAAAAAATATGCAGAAGTTTACTTTTGGTTTACTTAACTGCGAGATGCGCTGCTGCACCTGGCGCCCGACCAGCTCCAAAAATACGTTCCTGCTCCAGAAAAATGCAGAAACGTGTTGTTTTTTTGGTTTTTTTTTAGCCGTCGCTGCCCAGTCATTATTTAGTCTGTAAAGCTTTTTCGCTAGCTCACCAATGCCTTCATCGGCCGACATTCAGGAGCACATTTATCCGCGTCCGTCAATTCTGCTCTTTTCTATCCACACGTAAGGCTGATCTCTGTGATAACCCCGTCAATTTACAGCTTCTTTCATGCGCTGCTTCTGCAAGAATGACGTTCAAAAGGACCGCGGAGTCGTGTGATGATCCGCGAGGAGGCCTTTCTCCTGCCCGTCCCTCCCCCTCTCTTTTCAGACACAACTGGCTAATACGCGGAATAAATACATAAATACACAATCGCACACACACAGTAGTGACGTTATTTTCACAGGTCATCAGTTTGCCCTCTTCCCAGATTTGCTCGCGGGCACACGGAGACGCAGATCAGAAGCAGAAATGATCGCTGCAGATGGCGAGACGGCTGCGAGAGGGCAGAAAAGAGCCCCGGCGGCTAGTGAGCAGTGTCGGTATGGTGCAAAAAGTCACAGTGACAAGTAAGAAAACAGAGAACGTGATCATAGTAAATTCAAATGTGCAATATGTAAGAAACAAATAGGGGGCAGCATATCAACAGAACAACTAACTGCTGCTAACTGTTGCTAGTAAGCTCAGTTAGCCGTGCAGCTAGCGGTCCGGCGTGGAAGCAGGGCGGGCAAGGGCTAGCTGGTTAGCATGCTAACTTAGATATTTCTGCAACAGATCATCACGGACGTGATTTGGTCAAAACTGTGATTTCTCACATTCTGTTGAACATTGTAGTGAATTTTGTGAAAATCACGTACTGCACCTTTAAACAACAAACCACGGCTAATGTTATAACTCAGGTGTGTTAGTATTGGAAAAAAACTGTGGCTACACTTTCTCTTCTATTCTTGTTCAACTAGCTCGCTTAGCTTCAGCATTGTGTCTGCAGTAGACAAGCCAAACCCTCAGGTAGGCAGAAAAAGCAGGTAAGCCGTCCAAATGTTTCAGACGCTCCGACTGGAAAGGGATCGGCCAGACTGATTACAGGGCTGCGACAGCCACGGGCGCCAGATTCGTTATTATTTGACTTTATTGATCGCTGTTGACTGCACATTAACATTCACAGCTGCAAACGCTGCGAGCCTTCAGAAGTCTCTAACATGCATTGTCCTCTCTTCTGCCTGGAGATCGCAGATTGTCTCTTTATTAGGATTTGCTCAAATTCAGATATAAAAAAACCTCCGTAAAATGTGACAGTTAACAAGTCAATTATCTGCTTTATAAGTTCTAAGCTTTGTGGAAACTTCTTATCGACTCCCTTTTGGCCTTTAAATGTCCCGGCTGGTGGAGAAGTGGATTTTGGGCTTCGGCAGAAGTGACGGCGCGATGATGACTGCGCAGTCCTGCTGTTTTTACAGCGAAACCCTTGTTATTTTAATTCTGCTGAGGTTTTTTTTTTTCAATATGATATCAGATATGACCCCATTAATAAGCTCAGTTTACATTCCATTCCACGGTTTCACCTTAATTAGCGTTTTGTTTGCTTTTCCCGCGGACGACTCTGAGTATTAATTCAGACGACGGGGTCATTAAACTGCAACAAATGCTCAGTAAGTTGTCTCGCTCTCGTCCCTTCCCGTGCAGCGCTGCTCTTTATTAGTCCACCGTCAGTCAGTTGTAATATGTTTTTGTTTGTTTTTCCTCGTTTAGTTGCGAGCACCGGCCTCGAATTCATTTCCCCCAGTGGATCCCCCCCCTCCTCCTCCTCCTCCAGCCTCAGGCGCACACTCTCACACACTATAAACTCTCAGACAATGATACAGTTTGTCTCCTTCTGTTTCCCCCGTCGTTCTTCCTGTACCTGCTTCGGTCACGAGCGGCGGCATTTCATGACCCGTCTGTCTTAAAAAAGTCACATAAAAAAGGTAAAAAGAATTAGTTCCACGTTTCATACACCTCCATCTCCACACCGGGGCCGCCGCGTGCCCGCAAGATGTGTAATAGCCTTAATTTGAGATCCACTGCATGAGTTGACAAGATTCCGGAGCGAAGCCTTACATTACTCAATTTTGACAATTTGTCAGGGATTAATCAGTTTGGAAATCCTTGAAATGTGAGTTCGCAGGGGCTGTTGGGAGATGGAATGTGTGACAGCGAGACCTGCCAAGCCGTTTCAGGCAAGCTCGAACTCAGAGCAGAGTGAGGCGAGGAGGAGGAGGAGGAGGAGGAGGAGGAGGGGGTCGGCGAGAGGAGACGGAAAAAGACAGCAATAAGGAAATTTCTGTAGACTTGCACTGACGAACGCACCGTGGGTAAAGTTACACGTCTGATATTAAAAGCAGATAAGGAGGCACGAGAAATGAGCGCACACAGCATCTTTCTCGCCCTTGGGTTTCTCCCAGTCTCACTCATCTTCCTCGTCTGTTACCCGAGCAGACATGGACGCACTCCGTCCTCTGGCGCTGAACAACCTTTTCCCTGCACTCTGCAACACTTCCTCTCAAACAATCATACCAGCCGTCGTGCCCTCGAACCCCACATCATGTGGCACTTGGGCCTTACATGGTTTTCCTGGCTTGCACCGTTTGTGCCTTCACATGTTTTCATAGCAACAGGACTTTATTTTGTTGTATGTCGGGGTAACAGTATTACTGCCAATGACTGGAACAGGAAGAACAAGTTCGTTAAAAAAAAAAAAGGCTGGGCCTATTATTGCTTTCAGTCCTGCTCGTTTCTGGAGATGTGGGTTGGGTTTTTGATCCATCCAGATCCATTTTATTTTCCTTGCTTTCTTTAACATAGCGAGATTGTAGATTGTGGACATTTTCGTTTATTTCTCAGGGGATGGTGAATTGATCTTGATGTATTTAGGTGGCTGGTATCTATGAGCGAGTACAATATGATCGGGATCCAAATAAAAATCTGTATCTAGTGGATTGAAATACATTTTATTTGGTTTTGGATTAGGCTTGATTGAATTGAAGGGGACTGCTGTGCCTTGGCGGAGATATGCCAAGGCCATGTTTGTATTCACAATTGTGGCTTTTTTGGGGTTTCATCATGTTTGCTGGTTCAATTGGTCCTGTCGGATGATTGTTCGCTTATTTTCAAAGCAAATAAAATAAAATCGATAGCAAAAAGCCCTTCTAAAGGAGCAGTTCATCGCAATATACACCTTCGTACAGATGGAAAGTGAAAGAGAAAGACATTTCTGGAGCATCACAGCAAAACACCATTGCAGCATTCTCTTGAACAACTGAGAAAGATGGGGACTTGTTATAAAAAGTCAAAAGGAACCGAAAGAAAACCCAAAATGGCTCCATACAGCTCGTCAGAGATGTTGTAGAAGTACCTAAAAGACACATTTGATGATCTCAGGGCCTGTGGAGAACAGCTGTATGGGGTTTTTTTATCCAGCTGGGGTTTTTTTACATTTAAAAAGTCCCCGTCTACTTCAGTCGTTCAGGTAAACGTACAACACTGAAGCTTCAGAAATGTTTTGTGGCCTACTAGACTTTCCCCGGACTTTCCGTCAGCATGGAGGTGAGTGGATAATGACTTTGAATTTGAATAAAAGTTTTTGGGTGAACTGTGAAAAAAAAAAAAAAATCCACAGACCTCACTGTGAAGATTCTTCTGCAAACACTTCATAGGAGATACATCACATGTAGGATGAAGACACGGCAGACGACCGCACGGGTCACGGTGTAAGTGAGATATGAATTGATATGTGAGAGATATTTGAAATTTGACACTGAAAGGATTCTCAGCTCTTTCAATCGAGTCTTGTTCACTCTACTTCTGAACTTGATCGGGGTACGATAACCCGGTCAAGACGTTCACATGACAATTGCAATAATTTCTCACTGTGTCGTCTCTTCTGCTTCTTCTCTGTACAGCCGTCTCGGCTCAGACCTGACTGGAAGGAGATCAATTCTGTCCAACTTCACTGACGCTCTTTTCCCCACTCTCCTCTTTCATCTTTATATAGTATCTGTTGGTTTTTCTCACCCCCCTCCTCTCCCGCCGTTTTCATCTGGCATTTTGATAAAAGGCAACACCAAATGTTCAGGTTTGGATGAGCCCCAATTTCACAGAGGTTTACAGAGGACAAAGGCCAGGTGATTTACAGTGGGAAGACCCCCCCTTTGTTCTGCCAGAGGACGGAAGAAACAGCTGGAGGCTGGATATCAGCAACCCTTTGTCTTTAGCGAATTGCCTGCTGGATAATATTCACAAGAAATTGCTGTGACAGGGTTTGATGTGTGTGTCTCTGGGCCCTAATAAACCAAGCTAACAGTCAGAGGCTGGGAGCTAATGGATCGTCCTTGATCTTCTTGAGTACTTGAGTGTTGAGTTGGAGGAGGTCACAGGTTGAGAGAAGCTCTCCGACTGGCTCGTAAATCAGGGGTTTCATCTATTCTGTAGAGTTTTGTCCTTATTTTTGCCTTTTGTTTGATTTGACCAAAGGTGAAAGACCACAGGTGACATCAGTGCAAGGTAAAACTTAAAGCAGGAGTTGGTAGGATTGTAAAACCCAGAAAGAGCAAGCTAAAGTTTGACTCTCTTCGGACCTCTTCAGAGCTACTTCTCCAAAACATATACATTCGCCTGACTACACAGACACCTACTGCCCCATAGCTATGGCTGGCCAGCAGGGAGATGTGTTAGCAGCTAGTTCGCTACGCTCAACAAGCTCTCTTAGCTTTTTTAGTCCAATAAAATAATAAACACAAGCAAAATAGCCGTCACAAACATATTTCAGTCAGAAGAAATGGTGACCTGGCGTGACAGTTACTGCTTACTACTGTAGGTGTGTGCTTTGTGCTAATTGGATTAGCTTGGCTAAGGAGCTGTGGGTTCTGTGCTAATGTTAGCTGCTAACGGAGGGTGTTGCCGCCACCACAGCTCTGTTCAAAACATCCTAAAAGACTGAATAGGTCGTTTGTCACAGTCGACATAAACAATATATATCACAGTTCCCAAAACAACATGGCCGTTGTAGCGTAACAGCAACACACATCGACCTTCATTGCACGGTCACAGTTTGGTTATGTAAAGGTAAGAAAACTACTTGGTTAGCTTTCGGAAAACATCATGTTTTGTGTTAGAATCACTATGTTATTTTCTGTATGTTACCTAAGTAATGTGTGTTACGTTATGTATGTTATAGCACTGAAGGGGTTGTGTGCTTTGTGCTACTGAGTTAACTAGTTGAAGTGCAGTGTGAATCATATAGCCCTAGGTCTAGGTTAAGCCTGGGTTAACAATCTGTGTGGGAAAAGGGGCTAAGTCAACCCCAGGGTAAGGATAGCCCTGGTCTAACAACATGTAGTGTGAAAAGCCCTGTAGTTACTGTTGCAAGGCCTGTGGAGGTTTCCATTTCTGCACGGCACATGTGCAGTTTATGATACTCACCATGACAAAATTACCACATGAAATGATTAGTCATTTTTAAAACAGTGGGTCATTGGTGCCAGACAGACGTAGACAAAAGCATGCTTCTCAACAACAGCTGCTTGCAGGTTTTATCGGCTGCAGCTAGCTAGCTTATTAAACTACTGCTAACAACATGAGTTGGCTGAAAATGCTTTATAGCTGCCGTTTAACATGTCAAGCCCTAATCTTTAACTGATTTGAAGACTTGTTTTAACTCGCTGCTGAGCTCAGCCCAACATGATTTTAAGATGGCTGTAAATGCATTTTAAATTGCAGAAGAGACAACTATCCCCCAGCTCTAAGTAAACAAACTCATAATTTATCACCTCAAGTGCAGAGGCCATTAGTGCGCCAGGGCCCGACGATATATCTTGCTCTTGCGTGCACGTGTGACATGCAGCTCCTTTAAATCGAGGTTGACGCGCTGCACTGCAGCATCAAACTGGGGTTTGTTTTAACTTGGCAAACACACCACCGTTATGTAAGTGCTAATGGCTTCAACGAGAGCACTTTGTCTGTGATGCAGGCTATTGTTCAGCACATTGCATTAAATTCACTTAATTGGATGACTCCATGCCCTTGTGTGTGCGTGTGTGTGTGTGTGTGTGTGTGTGTGTGTATGTATGTGCGTGTGTGAATATGTGTTTACATGTTTGTGCCTGGCTCTCTGCTTTGATTGGAATTAATTTCAGTGTAATGGACTGTATAGATGCTGACTCCATTTGGTCTATATTTAACGAACTCAAGTGTTACACAAACAATGCGTGTAGCCATTTTTGCTCGGGCTTTTTTAAAAGCAAGCAAATTATACCCTCTCTGAAAGCCACTTTGAATGTATATGTATATATTTGTCACACAATGGAAGGCTCAAACTGTTGTCCCCACATGACACATGACATCGCACTGAGTTTGAAAATAACCTGAGCAGGCAGGTTTTCTGAAAAATGTGCTTTAGTCACATGTGGAAACAAATGATGGCCACGATATGTGAATATAAAGTATCCAATCAGCTTTGCTTTTTCCTGAGAACATTTTGCAGTCCACTATGAATTGCTGTTATTAACGTCTGGAGCTGTGTCTAGTGGATAATGGACGGTTCTTCAAGAAGGAAATCGTCCAGCTCTTTGAGGGTTGAATAAGATTTAACATTTCAAATCCGACTGCGGGGCTTTCCATAGAGATTGATTCAATTGGTATTGGATCTGAGTCTCACTGATTGAGGCAGTGTTCGAGAGAATCATCGCTGAGTAAATATCCTTCTTGACCTTGGAAAAAACCAGTTACACCAACACATAACCTCACCATAATGTCCATTTATCAGAATAGCTCTTCTGGAGCTTTCGAGTGCCAATGTAGACAAGCAGTCTGCTTTGGAGAATATTCCATGAAATATGAGAAAACTCCATCTGGTGATGAGGATCGTGTGCAAGCCAAAATGTGTTTTAGATTAAATCATGTCGGTGCAGCCCAATCGCCAGAATAAAGGTTGGCAACATTTATTTTTATTGGAACTTGACGATTCTTCAGGTTCAGTTCTCAATTCTATCTCATGATAATTCTGTGCTTGTGCTCTGGTACGTAAAACACTTGGTTAGGGTCGCCACAATGAAGTGGAGATGTCCTGAGGTCTCCCTGACAATGTAAGTGTCACTCTTACAAATGTTGAAATGCCACGATCCCTGGTTAAAATATCCAGTGGCTTCAAACTTGCAAATGTTGAAACGCAGTCTTGAACTGTGGTCGCTGGCTTGGCAGCCTCCTGCCTGTCACTATGGCATGTAGCCCACGACATGTACTGATGTGAATGTGTCAGTGGTTTGCAGAAACATTAACTGTCAACCTTTTTATCCTGGCGACCTGGCGGGATTTGGGCGTGACAGCAGGTTGCTGGGTGATACAATGGAAAAGCTCCACAACAGTTTTAGTTTGTTGCTGTTTTTCTGTGTTATGTGCACCATGAGGTTCTGTTTCTGGTTCTGTATAACAGCCTCATGCATATTTTCTGGCTGGTTGTACAAGCACACAAAGTGATCATCAGACCTATGACTCCCCGTAGATGAATGCCTCACCATGCTGCCATCTGGCAAACATCTGGAAGGCGACTGTGGTGTGAGAGCACCATTTGGCTTTTTCCTGCCATAAACCTGACGCAGGAACGATTGTCAAAACTACGTTATCAGACGTTATTACTTTGTCGGTTGCTATCCAAGTTTTCTGCCCCCTGTAATTCAGATTAAATGTCTTTACGATCTTGTGTTTTCAATGACAACCCTGTTGTAATAATCAGCTTTGTGCGTTTTGTCTGTGCTCAGGACTGCATCAAACAGATGTCGATTCTCTCCTGCCGGCACTGCAATTCTTGGGTTGTGTTCTGTTTAACATTTGTTTCTCAGTAAGTGTCCCTGAGCTTTTACTTGCAACTTGTGGTTCCCCTTTGCCAGAGAAAATTACCGAATAAATGCCACACTGAGAACACTTTTTGGCCTTGTTGCATTGCAATTTTGGCAATGATTACTTGGCCTCTTTGGAACTGGTTTATCCGCTTCATGGTGTTTTGCAACTCCGCCATGAAGTGCACAATTACTATAAAACGTGAATGAAGTAAAACATTATCTCATTCATGAATATTTGTTTCTAAGCCTGTCAGGTAGATTTTTTATCAGCAGTGATGATGGTGTGTTCACCACCAGCAAAGCGATTTTGACCGCAGGATCAAATTCTGAGCGTGTTTTTGCCACAATATCCAAATTACTTGACCGTACATTAGCCGTAAGCTAGCAAGCAGCGACACGTAGATGCTGTGTGTATCTGTGTGCTTGAATTCAGGTCAACTCTCACTGAATTCAGCACTCACTGGACTCCGGTTCTCTGTCTTCTTCTTCCCCTACTCTCTCTGTAACGTTACGTTACGTACGTAAGTAAAGTAGCATTTCCCCTCCAGCTCCAGTCAGTCAGCAGTCCACATTACAGCACATAAACACCCGACAACGGTGGTCAGCCTCTGCCAGTCGCTGCTGCAGTCAGGTGGATGAATGGGTGTGAAGATGAGTCGACTTTTTAACCCCAAAGGTTTAAAGAAATCTCTGAGGTCTCCTCCCCTTTGGATCAAAGCAGAATCCGAAGTGACTCCGGGGTGTTTATCTCTCCAGAGGGTTGAGATCTGCGCCCAACTTGGCATCGTCTTTTGTTTTGTTTTGATAAAAAGCACCCTAGAGGCAGCAATGACATATCGTGCGTTCAAATGTTTATGTCTGCATCAACGACTCATGGTCTTATTCGGCTGATGTGTCATGCACTGAGCTCTACTCTGTCTCCATGAGAACTCCTTCAGTTGAGTGACCATGGGAAATTTTCATCCACCCATAAGCCAGTTTCCCAGGTTGAAGCTGATCAAAATGTCACAAAATGACACAAGACGTGTTCTGATCTGTTTCCTCGCCCAGCTTGTGTTTTTTTTTCTCTCTCTCTTGAATGAGATCCAGTTTTAATACTCCTAATATTACACACAGTTAATCTCCCTCTGTCAGCGGCATGAACAACAAGTCCCTAGGGATTGCCAAGTGAGCCGTTAAATGTGATAAAGACTAACTAACATGTCAGATGACAAGACAGCGGTCATGGGAACTTGGTTTGGAGAGCAGTGATTTCCAAACCCTGTGAATGTTTGACGAGTGGCGTGTGGGGGCCTTGTCATCGCGGCGAATGGAAAATGTTGTTCTTATCAGAGTGTCGGTGAGCCCCAGGCACTGCAGCATGTGGCATTTATGTGGATGTGTCACCGCATTCACTCAGAGCCCAGTGACTAATGAGAAACTCCCTAACTGTTAAAACGGATTTCATCCAACTTGATCTACAACTCCCGTACTTTTTCTTTTCTTCCCACACTCTCTCCTTCCACACCTTAAGTCTCTTTCATTCTCATCCCTCTCTCTCTTTCTTCTGCCATCTAAACAAATTAGGGAGCAAATGAGGAGGGAGGAGTGATATGTGTGATGAGGCATGCCAGAATGTCAACAGATGACAAGGAGTGCAGACGAGGGAAGGAGGGAGAGGAAAGGAAGGAGAGAGAGAGAGAGAGAATGTGATGAAAAGAGGAAAGTATTCCCCAAAAAACCCAGACTTGAAAAAGAAATGATTAATGAGGCCAGATGTTAGGCTTCTTTTAGCATGAATCATCGCATTCCCCATGACAAAGCAAAAACTCACCCCCCCGTTTCCCCAAACATAGACGCAGCAGGCAAATTACTTCCCACTCTGTAGACAATTGAGACAGATCCGGTACTTCTCGGGCTTGAGCTACTCTCCGCTCGCCAGGTCAGGACAGTAAATCGACTAAATGTTTCAGGCTTTTGTTTCGTGCTGACATCACTTTATTCCGATCCATACCTCTCTGGAAAAAAAAAAGGGTCTCTTAAATAGATACACTTCGGATTGAACCGCTTCGGAGTGCTGCCTGTTTGCCCGCGACCGAGCTTATTACGGCATCTGGGCAATCAAATGTGCATGAAGCTGCGGTGCCCCGGCCATGATGCGAGAACGCAACGGATCCTTCGGAGGCGCATTTAGCAGCGGCGGAGAGCCCTCGCATCCTTTAAGAAAATCAATGCCGCTCGGCTTGTGTGCCAGCCATGTCAGCCTGGCATCCCTGATTGATTGAACATGTAGCGGCGAAATGAAAAGCAGAGTGGAATGAGATAAAGCACAGGAAGGAAATTGCTTTTTTTTCTTTGAGCAAGTTTATAGAAATTTATATGTGGCTTGACTTGACACGCAACATGTGTGTGCACGTATGCAGTAGGGTGCGGGTAAAGGAAAAGAAGAGGAAGTGGCAGTAAAAGCTCTGATCTGCTTCTTTATAAATCAATGTTCACCATCAGTGCCTGTTCTCATTTCCCTGTCACTGAACCCGAGGGTAAACCCACCGGGATGTCAGCCATCGGTTTGTGGCCTACTACTGTTTTGAAAGCCTCGAGTTGGGCTATCGCCATCTTGGTTTTTGAAACCAGAGGTGAGCACATTTGGACGAGGAGATGGCGCTGGGGTGGACACGCTGTTGGTGGTAAATCGTGAAACAGCCACATCCTAAAGCGTACCCTGCTTTATCATCGATTTTAGTGTAACTGGGACCAAAATTTACAAAGTGAACACCATGTTTTATTGAAGAAGACTTGTAAGTGGCCACTGAGACCATAAACTCATGAGGAAACTGTGTCATGAGGTTAAAAATCCAGTGAGCAGTAGGGTCATTTTCTCATAAACTTACATATAATAGGACTTCTGTTTGAAACCAGTGGAGTCGCCCCCTGCTAAAGCATTTTCACAGTAGATCCAGATCCAGAGAAATCCAGCTTGCACACTTGTCCTCAGCTTGTCTCTTATAGCAACGTTGTCTCTTGCAGTTAGCGTGAACCCTCTCCAGGTGTTTCTTCAGGTTACGTGTGCTGTAGAAGAGTTCTCTCGGCTTCTCAAGTCATAGATTTCACCCGACTATGAAGTTGTTGTCCTTTTTCTCAGGACAAACTCAAAGTAATGGGACTTCGTTGCAGCACATGTAATGGAACGTAAAATGATAGTTGATGGTGTTCAGAGAAGTCATTACTGGCAAGGTTGCCAGGTTGGAGACTGAAACCTCAACAACCATATTTGGTGACCAGTGTGATTGGTGGAGGGATAACCTGTTGCTTGTCAAGAAATAGCTCCAACACATCACTGACAAAAAAAGACTAATTATCCTTTTTTGATCGGGTTAAACAAACGAGATACTTTGAATAAATTAGTCAGTTGTAGAAAGGAATCCAGTCCGTGCGCTTGGCTGGAGATAAGGATGCTGACAGAGACGCGAGGTTGTATCGATCCCAAAAAAACAACCCAGAATATCAGACATATTATCTTATAACCGGCAAAGGAAGGAGATTTTCTGTGTCCCCCTGTAAACTCCGGCTCCTCTGTTCAGACTGGTTGGTTTAAGTCATTGCATCGGCTCTGCGGTCCTCTGAGGATGTGTATTACTAATAACCCGCGAGTAAAAAATGGGTCAGCCATAAAGCATCAGCTGAAAACAGTTGTTAACTTCTCCTGTCAGAGAGCTCGTCTCAAATCCTAAGTGGAGCTCCGCCACTCCGACGCAAACCTCCAGCAGCAATAAAACATAAGAAGACCCAGCGCGCATCGCCAGAAGGCAGCCGAGCCTCAGTCGTCTCTGCGACTTAGCGTTGAGCTCCTGCCAACAGAGGAGGCCATCCATAATTAACCCTGCGCTGTCAAGTCAAGGCAGCAGTCATAACATGTCCTCGCATGTCATTCTAACCTTTTTCCCTGCATCATTTTCGCCGCCGTCGACTCATCACCCAGATCTGTCGCTTCCCGCGCGAGGACTGCTGTGAGAGAGGGCGAGGGGGGAAGAAGGCTTTGATCTGCCGCGTTTCCTCCACAGCGTCGCTCTCAAAGGCTTTGGACGGCGAATGATACTTGGAACAGAGGGAGGAAAATGTGTTTCTCATTTGCTTTTGTTGAGGGTGATTTATTCCCTGTTAGTCAGGAGTGATTGAGCTATTTGGCTACGGGGTAATCATTGCTATCAACATCTGTTCTCGGCAACAACAAAAAAAAAACAAGCATATTGTGTCGTTTTTTTTCTGCTCGCTTCTCTTTATTCCTCCACCATCATTCTAAATCTTCATAAATCTCCGTCTGGGTAAAGATTTCATTAATTCCGGAGTTGGGGGGGGGAAATTGGCAATTAAAATGTGTGAATCAAAGCAGAGACGGCGCGGAGGTAGAGGCAGCGCAATTGACTGAGTCAAAGGGTCAAAGAGGCTAAGTCGGAGAGAAAGAGCGAACAAGCACGGGAGCAAGAGACAGTGATTAAAAAGTGAAAGAGGGAGATTGATTTGCGTGTCTTCGACTAGAAACCGGAAAAAAAAGGGCCAATCAGATGTGTGTGGGGAAGGAAAACGAGAGAGTTGTGAGAGCAAACGAGTCGAATCAGCGGCGGAAAGCTTTACGGAAGCAGAAATGACGGGATTTTAAAGATCGATTTAAACCGAAAAGTGCGATGTGGAGGAACAAAGTGGGAAACGCGGGGAAGAAATCACAGCAGAGGAATTAAAAAGTGTGGCCCGAGGGAGGACAGTACCCATCTGTCGGTCAGCGCGTCCACACTCAAATATCACAACAACTACTGGATGGATTGCCAGGAATATTACACAGGATGCAGTCCTCTGTCTTTGCTGATCTCTGGACTTTACTGAGTCTGATATCAGTGGGTTCAAGTGACATTTCTTACAATAGAAAAACAGTATTGGATGGATCGTGGATGAGTTGTAGTAACTCTGATGACCCTTGATATCATTATCAAACAAAAACATTCATATAGTTGTAATGTAATGTTATTAAGCTATATTTGAGCTCAATTTGGACCAGAACAGTAACTCCATCCATAAAAACGTCCATGGACGGACTTTTCATCGAGAGCCATCGTGAGCCAATACTGACAAAATATCCCTAAAACTGTTCTTTGTGTTTGAAGTATTTAGAAAATACTAGCGTGCTAATATCTTTAACTTAGATAGTGAGTGTGGTAAACATTATACCTGCTGAACATCAGCATGTTAGCACGCTCCTAGACATCCACTGGTGTATCTGATATCGCGGTGTTGGCGTTTTTCCTAGAACATCATAATTCACGTTAACTCTCCAGTCACACTGTTGTGATGTCATAGCTTTTGTGACTCATACTGGCGTTGCTCCTGGAACATCGTTTCATCTTCTGAAAGAATCACGAAGTCAGCATCTGCAACAAAATAAGACTCTCAGTCGTGAAGCTGATGATACTTCTTACTCTTTATTTTCCTCGAGGTAGGTTCGAGCACCAACGATACTTGGTAAGGTTTAGGAAAACATGGTTTGTGTTAAATTAGACCATATCAGATTCTGACTGTAGCTTCTGTAACTTCTAAAGAAGACAAATTGCAAAATACACCTTTGTGGTTTTTGTCAAGGTTAAACAGTGTTGAGAAAAACATGCAGCTACCGTGAAAATAACAGCGTGGTACTGCAGGGAACACTTGCCTCATCGCCGTAACTCTCTATCCTGATGCTCACATGTCTGAGCTGCTGCCAGCGTTCTTGCCTCATCTGTCAAGCTGTGCCGTCTGGCCTACAAAGGTCCCGGGCAGGGAAGAAGAAGAAGAAGAAGCTGAAGCCTGCAAGTTTGACTCTTTGGCCCAGATGGAAGTCAGACAGCGTGCTTCATACAGTGTGTACATCATCCACAACAGGCCGTTTGGCTTCTTCTTCTTGTTTTGCACTTTAATATGATTCCATGGATGTGCAGTGGACGTCAGTTGAGTAGGTGGTCCTCGGTGGTTTGTTCACACACCGCTGATAGAATGTGACCTCCTCCGAATGGGGTCTGATCTGTGATGGGATATTAATGAGCCTTTATTGTGTCTTGGGTGTGTTGACACCTGTTATCAGAGCTGTCCCCCAGACGCAATAGTGTTTATTAAAGGTGCAGTATGTAGTTTTGGGGAAGATATTTTAATCAGAGGAGAAAGTGTTTTTCTCTTTCAAGCCTAAACAAACTAAATAAACAAACTCTCTTTGTTTTCATGACTGAATAAACAAACTGAGCTTAAAGGACGACACAGTTTCATGCTGTTTTACTTCGTTTACATCTGGCGGACCCTGCCACCTCTGTAGCTTCAAACAGTGTTCTGTGAACAGCTTGTTTATTCAGTTATGGGAACCATAAATATTGCATAGTTTGCATTATTGCCTCATTAATACTGTAAATATTTAAATTCTCCTCTGAAGCTACATAATGCTCCTTTTAAAAGCAGCTGAAAACCAAATTTTGAATAACGACGTGATGGTTTTTAGATGTATATAACGAGTAACATGACTAGATATCAGTTGGATGAGTTGAATTTCTTGTCCTTAAACATTGGAAGCTCAAAGCACCACCTGTGCAGCCCTGAGAATGGCCTTTTTTTGGACGCGCTCGGGCCACAGGTAGAAGAACAGAACCGGCGCTTGTGCGCGGCTACCTCGCGGCCCTCGTGCCAAGAAAAATCCTCTCTCGATGCCGAGCGCCCGGCAGCGCGGACGTGGCGAGGACAGAGGTTGATACAGTGAGAAGTGGGTTAGAGTTCAAAGGGCCGCGGAGAGCAGGCCGCGCTCTGATCTTTGGCAGCGGAGTTAAAACATTAACATTCACCCCGCGGAGCCCGGCTTCACCCCTGCGTCTCCTCAAAGACAGGGAGGAGGCTCATATGGTATGCACGGGGGGGAGATACATAGGGTACGTGCAGCTGATATGTATTTGTAAATATGTGTGTGCGTGTAAAGTGAGAGCAGTTCATATCTGTGTGACACCGTGCTGGATATATGAAGACAGACGATGGGAGGATAGGAGTCAGACCGTATATAGTGTATATGGGCCACGGCTCCGGCTCCAGCTCCATCAGTGGGATTACATGAGTCCATTTATCATTCCATATGAGTGTGGCTTGCATGGGTAATTGTAAATTAAGTGGATTACTGTGCAGTATAGTCCCTGAGGGAATTAGAGAATCTCTGAATGGATGCAAAATCCTATCGCGCTGTAGCCGGCAGCTCCCTCGGCAGCATCAGCACTTTTCTGAAGCAATGATACCGGCGGAGGCTCCTTTGACTGATGCTGATTTAATATCAGCACGGTAGATTTAATGATACTGACACTCATTGCGTTCCTGCTCCCCGAAGTGGGGCCGACGTTTTTTTTTCCAGCGATCGGCACGTTCCGCCGCCGCAAGTGTGCTTAAGAGGAGGTGTTTCGTGGAGACGCCTGGTTCACCCTTTCACGAGCAGGGATACGTTCATTCTGTCTCTTCAACACTATGATGGCCACAGTGGACGGATGTTTGTGAGCCATTTTTAACCGTTTAAGATGAAGCACCACATTCAAATCTCCAGGAGGCGAATCCCAAAAGCCTTCCACACAATTCCATTTTATTCTTACTTCGGCCAAGGAGGTTATGTTTTCACCCGGATGTCCACAAAACCTAGAAGTAGGATGTACTGAATGCCAAGTCTCCTCTGATTGGTCAGCTCTCACAGGCCTGACCCAGCACTGCTAACAACAACAACAACAACAACAACAGGAGCAGCTGTGCTAAATCAATTCTTGCATGTCAAACAAGCCACTGGGCATAAATTATGTGAACGTGTGACACAGTGATGTCACAGAGTCACAGGATTAAAGGCGAGACTACCGACGAGGCGTTTCAGGAGCAGTGTTTTCTGTGGGAGAGAGGAGCTTCTGTCGGTGCAGACTTTTTCATACCGTTGATGTACGGTGTCCACTACAATGCAGACAATTATTATTAGCCATTTTTATACTGGGCAGTAAGCCACCAATATGCCGTCCTTTTGGCGGCTAGGTCTGCAGATTTAGACAGAAGGCGGTAAATTGGGGGTCTGATTTGACGCCTCGGAGGGTACACTTATTTCCACCTCCATTGCTATGTAGGCGTCAATGTGCCGTCAATTGCGTGAGATGGGCGGAGGTGTCGATGACGTGCACTGTTGTGCACCCACAGCCAGGGAGTTTTAAAACCAGGAAAAAGCTGATCACAGCAGTCAGTCCATCACTTCATCCGCCGACGTCAAGATGAGCAAGTGGAAAGCCGCTGAGATCCGGGAGATGCTAGCGTCTCCTCGGTCTCTGTAGCTGTCTCTGTTGTTGTAGCGGCAAGCTACTAACTGGTCGCTACTTTCAAATTAAAAGCCCCATTCTAAACTTCGATGGGGTGCAATGTAAAGCTCTTATTTTGAAGACACATTCGACCTGCTTCTCTTCACGCCATGTCACATGTTTACACCTACCCCAGTGGCGGCCAAGTGGCAGCTTTTTGGAAAAGAAGGAATATTACACCTCCCTTTTAGATACACAAGGCGGCACATTGCAGCCTTTACCTTGCTGCAAATGTGCCACCTTTTCTATCTAAAAAGGGGCTATTGGCATGGTTTTTCACTTTTTTTAAAGTAGAAAACAAACACTCACAAAAAACGTCCTTTGTGATTAAATAATTCCCTCCTGAAAGGGTTAATCACAAAGTTCGGTGAGGTGGGTGGGAGGGCAGAGTGTATGTAAAGTTGCTCTTTCAGGGCTTTGCGTAAGACGAGACTGCGAGACACACTCTTTCTCCCTCCTGGCTTCAGTGGCCTTACACCATCCAAATCCCCCTCAAATCAAAATCCACCTCGAATGAATTGCAGTGGATTACAAATGAGGAAGCAGTGGCAGGGATTTCTGCTTTTAATGAGGACAAAAACCTATCACCACATCTAACCTGTAACGCTTCATTTGCCGCTGCCTGCCAGCCGGCGCTTCCCAGTAGAATTCCGGGGTTGAAATTGTGGAGCTTCAGCGCCGTTCGCTCTGGGCCCTGGCAACAAACGATGGCCTCCCTCCCACACCCCCGAACATTTAAACCCAGCTCGGTTTGCCCAAAGCAATCTCAGCTCGGGAGTCGAAAGGTCACTTTAAATAAATAAAGAATGGGGAGATCACTAGGCATCCCACACACGGAGTGAGCAGCACTTTGAAAGGATAGCCAAGGCTACACCATTTAGCATTCAGTAGCCTGAAGCAATCCATGAGGCTGGCGGTCTGAAAACAGAAAGTCCAAGTCCAGATTGACTCCCACTCACTTGCCATGGCTACATCAGTCACATTGCTCTTTTAGCTCAACTTCTGGGCCTGTTTGTCACGGCGCCGTTTGTTGTTGTCAGCTTTGAGAGGAGACAACTACACGGAATTAATTCATTGCCTCAGGTCGAGGCCCCGGCCAGCGTTTTGACCGGCATATCAACACAGTATGTTTCCAGTTGTGTCCCTCTCTCAGCTCCTAACCTCTCAGAGTTTGCAGGAATTAGCATCGGGGAAATAGCAACGCAAGGTGACAAGACAAAAAACTGGACATGAATACTTGAATGCTCGTCTTGTTTTGTGGATTTTTCCAAATAAAAGCAGCAGAGGGAGAGCAGAGCAGCACTCCCTGCGAGACAGTGCAGGTGAGATTACACACCACATCAGAGGAACTCTATTCTCGGGTTTTTAGGAGGAACTTCACGAGCCTTTAAAAAGAGTGAACTCAATTGGATTTGCGACCCGCAGTCGCGCCACATCCACAAAATAAGAGTCTCGGGTGCGCACACAAGCCAGGTGCACGGACCCGAACGCACACACACTCCCTGAGATACAGTATTTTTTGGGCACGCACACACACATGCCCTTTGTCGTCGCAGGAGCCCGGCTCGTTACATCATCCGCGGGGAAGTTTATCAGCGGCTGATCAGCAGCAGCCCGAAGACTCTCAAAGGCTGTTTTGTCTTCCTCTCTCCTGAAACTCCCTGAACCCACAGATTACCTTCCAGCCATGGGTATTTGTTTACCATGGCCTGAATTTGCAAGTCTTTATCGTGGCTGCCTGCCATCACTGAGGGGAAGTGCTTTACACATGCTCATATCAGCGCCAGGAGAACTAAAGTAAGTCCACAGGTAATGCGGATCTTTACCTCAACGACTATTCCGTTTGAACACTCAGTCAGGACAAAGAACTATTACACTCATTGTGTTTTCTGATACTGGTTATGGTCTTATCTTTTAATCTATCGGCAGAAATGGAAAATAACATTAATAATTATGGATTTAATTTGTGTATAATCACCTGAAACTACGAAAATGTGCCTTAAAATATGCTTTTTATATCGACGGAGGGAGCAGTTCCTCTCCCACAGAGTCCATCATGGTGCACCGCCACGTTTCTACAGTAGCCCAGAGCGGACAAACTAAACACTGGCTATAGAGAAGGTCAGGTAGAGAAGGGTGAGACGAGGGGTGTTCAGTTGGTTGCAATCTGCAGCTACACCACTAGATGCCACTAAATCATACGTACTGGATCTATGAATGGCAACCGAGTGTCAATGCCAACACACAGAGCCTCATCAATACTAACCGACAGGCAGTGATGAATGTATGGAAGTATATTTACTTAGGTACAGTACTTAAGTACAATTTTGAAGTACTTGTACTTTACTTGAATAGTCCAATTTTCACTCTCACTGCATTTATTTGATAACTTTAGTTACTAGTTACTTTGCAGGAGTTGCAAACAGTCGACCCATAATATACTTTTATACCATGATGAACTTTTAATACTTAAACTTAATGCATTGCCAGAAAATTACTTTTGACACTTTTGGTACATTTAATATCAGACATTTTAAGACCTCTACTCAAGTAGAATGAATATGGGTGACTGTTAATATTTAATATGACTTCTGGTTACGTTTTACAACTCTGCCGACAGGTAAAATGAGGCCCGTTCGTCATTAAAAAAAACCCGATTCTGATAGAAATGCCTCCTCTAGATTTCACATAAAGGCCGACAAGATGTTTTGCCTCATTGAGACTAATTGAAACCTTCGGGATGGCTGCACTACAGAATTACTTTTTTGTAGCCTGCTCATCAAGTTGCAACTTTATTTCCTAACACAGGAAGCTGGAGACGACGCAACTCCTCGCTCTGTTTATAAAACACAAACTAAATATTTGCATGTTATTGTGTCTGAATATAACGACAGCTGACACGAATGCTGATCATACATTTTTTTTAAATTTGGGCTCGTGTTGCACAAGTCGAGCGAGGATGTCTGGCCGCCGTCTCTGTTCGGAGGAGGAAAAACAACTTAGGAAACCAGTTTTAAATTCTTTTTTAGTGCATAACTGAGAGAGAGAATATATTTTTCATCCTGACGGTTTGAAGAGTCCTTGAGGTATCCGGAAATATCTTCAAAAACAGCGGTAAGTGCTGTTAGAGGACCCACTCGGATTTTTCAAAGCTACAAAATACAAAAATTAATTGAACGCTTCGCTCTGTGACTCAAATGCAAAGGCAATACATGAGAGCGGCAAACTGGGGCGTTATTGTAATTATTCAAAATTGCTAGTTCTTTATGTATTTCAACTCTTCTTATTGGCACTGGGAGATATTTGGTGGGAAACCATAGGTACCACAACATCAACATGCTGTTGTGTGTCAGAGAAAACTAATCATCGCACGCTACTTATTCCTTCTGTGTAAAAATTAGTCATTTCCTGTGTTTTTCCGCCTCCACAAGTGGGGGCAATTTCCTGCTCACACCCATCCCGACACCAGGATTTAATTTGTGTGCAGAAAAGGGAGGATCTACGCAGCACACCGATCCCCTCCTCTATATATCAAACCCAACTGTTTGATTCTGGCAGATTAAAAGGGGGTGTTTTACATAACAATCTCGCTCGGTCCAGCTTTTTAAGGTTTCGCAGCTGGCCGGGATTTTTTCTCGTCCTCTCACAACTCAGACCTGCTACACTCCTGTGAAGAGGGAGAGAGACCAAAGCGTGATTGAAGAGGGGAATTTTTTGTGGGGTGGAAATATTAGAAGTGTACACAAGGAAGGATGAAGGAGTGGAGCGAGGCGAAGCTCACTGGAATGACTCCCAGTCTCCGCCGCCGTCATCACGCGGAGACCACACAGCGCCAGAATGTTCCAAAACAGCTGGTTTATTGAGGATAAACCGGGGGGTATACGGCGCCTTTGATGGCGCGGCAGTTAAACGCTGCAGTCTCTGCCCGAGCTCCTCTCTCGCTTCCTCACCTGCAATCAAGACAAATGCTTAATGACGTGAACGACACCGCAATGCATTAGACAGACGCGGGCATTTTTCAAGAAGAACAGCTCCATTCAGATTACACCATCTTCTCTGGTTAACACAATTCCGGTTTTCAAGTGTCATTTAGCATCCAGACATTAGTCCCATTAGAGTTGCAAGCAATTAAGAGCAAAGTCCCTCAGGCATAAACAAAAGCAAGATTCTCCAAGGAGATGTAATGGCGGCGGCTTTGCCAGTTGTGTGGCCTTTTCCATCAGGGTTCAGCGCTACGAAGAAACTCTGAAGGAATAAAAGGCGAGTACTTGTACTAGACTTGGTCATTACTGAGCAAAAGAAATGAAAGTTCTTTAGAATTACCCCAAAGTTACCACATTATTTACCTCAAATGTCGTTGAATTTAACCCCCAATGATATCTAAAGTGAAAATTCTTGTATTTTTCAGTGAGCAGTTCATAAAAAGCTTGTAATTCCCTTTATTCATTTCCAGGAAACTTCCAACTTCCTGTTACCATCTGACTTCCTGTCAGCAGACCACTAAGTTGAAGCGAGTTGTTGCGGCTCAATTAGTTTCTGTCCAACTTCTGCAGGTCGGGTCAGGTTGGTACACGCCCACAGGTTCTGCCGAACAGCCGACCACAGTTTGAGTCACGCCGCTTTCCGTGGGAAGTTGGACCATCGCCATCAGTGATCATTTCGACCAAAACAGGTGTTTCAAGCAAAACCATGACCTTTACCAACGTAAAGATGCACAAAAAACTTTGCTCGGGAGTCCAACTTTGGAGCAATTTTCCTAAATGTCATTTTTTCAAAAGTTAGCCACCATAAAATGCAAATTATCAACAAATAACCAGATAATAATGTCTTCACACCACCCAAGGTAAATGTCACTCCTTCTATTTTTTGAGTCAGCAATACATTAGAAAATAACAGGAAAGACAGACGGAGCCTCATTGTTGATTGCTGAATTGGTGAGAATGTAAATTGTTAAAAAGTGGATTTCAGAAATTGGCCTGCAGAAGTTGGACAGAAACTAGAGCTGCAACTGCTCACTTCTTAGTTTAGTGTCCTTCTGAGGGGACGTTGGACAGAAACTAGTCAGAAGTTAAAAGGAAATGATTGGCAGAAGTTAAGCAGAAACCAGTTGGAAGTTTCCTGGAAATGTACGTTGTCTAATTACCAAATATTTACGACAGCTTACTGGGAAATAGCAGAATATTATTATGAAATAATGTCGGCGTGATTATTGTTCCAATTTGGGGAGTTTTTCTTGCAGTCAGCGAAACTTTCCTACACACGCTGCTCAGCTGTGGATTAAGTGCGATAGCCACAAAGACAGGAGCAGCCCTCTGGAACAGCACCCGGGCCTCTTCATCACCAGTATGCGCCGACGATGAGCGCCGGCCAACCGCAGGATCCTGGCCTGTCTCCCAGCCAGCCCTGCTAATTAGTCCCCCCTCTTCTGAGCTAATTGGCCGATAAAAAATGAGGATGGCCTCTTCACCCAGCCCGAGTGTTGTGCCACCAAATGGCGGTGGGGAGGATTATGCGGGCTTATGAGGCATGGTGACACTCAGCGAGAACCACTCCTCTGCTATTAATTTCCTTGTCAAGCGGGTGGCCTCTGCTGTGTCACTTTGGTTTGTTGGTGGATACGGGAAAACTTTAGTCCGAGGGGGTTGACTTCCGACGACTTATTCTCATTAAATGCCTCCGTATCTTAACTGTTTCACTGCATTTGCTTTCGGCGCGTGTGAACAATGAGGACATGAGCTCGAAGCAGACGCTGAGTGCTGTGGGCGATATCAGTGTTACAACATGTTACAGGCAAATAGCGCAGGGCTTATCTGACTTTTGTGGCTTTTATTTGCACTGTGAGGACTGTGAGTAAGCGATCCTGGATTCCCAATAACAACTCGCTGTCAGAATTCAAATCAGACGGGCCATCCGTCTGGAAAATCAAATGAAAAAAATCTCCGATCAGGCGTCTTGGTGGTCTGGTGGTTTAGACACAATACCATGTGACCGCAGCATCGCTGGTTCGATTCCAGCTGTGAAACCTCGGCTGTATATCATCTCTCTCTCGCTCTCTTTCTCTTCATTTCCTGTCTGTCTCTACAGCTGTCCACAAGAGAAACACAAGTGCCTTTTGTGGGTTCGCAGAAAGAAAGAAAGAGGAAGAAAATAAGGTCCCCAGAATGCTGTTTGAAGCCAGAAAGGTGGCAGGGTCCGCCACACATAAACAAAGTAAAGTAGAGTATGAAATTGTGTCGTCTTTTAAGGTCAGTTAGTTTATTCAGTCATGAAAACAAAGAGAGTTTGTTTATTTCAGTTTGTTTAGACATTAAAAACAAATCTTCTCCAAACCTACACGGTGCCCCTTTAATGCTCAAATAAATGTTTTAAATGTTATTTTATTAGTCGTATATGTTATTTTTTACTTACTCTTGTTTATTATTGTCTTGTCTGTTTATATGTTAAAGTCCCTCTGTGGTGCGATATCTCTATTCTAGAAGGAGCGACAATGTCTCCTCTGGGATCAATAAGGTATTTTTATTGTGATTTTTTTGAAATGTAGAGCAACAACTAAAGTGCTTTACGGATAAATGAAAAACAAAACAGGAAAACTAGTCCTAAAATGAACTAAGTACATAAATAAATACGAAGATACATGTATTATACTTTATAAAACGAATGTACGCTGCATGTTTTTTGTGATTTCTTTCTTGTTTTGGGTTTTTTTGCCCTCCTGTTTTAACTTCGACTAGTTTGGCCAGACCGCTATGAAAGCACTTTGTAAACTCTGTTTTTAAAGGCACTCTAGAAATAAAGTTTTTATTATTGTTATTATATTATATAAAAAAAACAACCGTGGCTGAGCCAAAAGAAATACATCTGTGTGTGTGTTTGAGCTGTTTGATTCAGCTTCAATGTGACTGATTTTCTGAATATTATCAGAATATATAGAAGGAAGGAAGGAAGGAAGGAAGTACTATGTAGTTTTGGAGAATATATTGATTGAAAATGCATTGACTGATAAATAAACAAACTCTCTTTGTTTTCATGACTGAGTAAACTGTATATAAACTAACTGACTTTAAAGGACAACACAGTTTAATACCGTTTGTCTTTGTTTATATGTGGCGGACCCTGCCACCCTTCTAGCTTCAAACAGTGTTCTGGGGAACTAATTTTCCTCCGAGAACAGATTGTTTATTCAGTCATGGAAAAAGTAAATGAGTAAACTGAGTTTGTATTATTACCTCATTTATATTGAAAATATTCAAATTCTTAGTTTGAATCTTTTTCTCCAAAAACTACACAGTGGCCCTTTAAACTGTCATATATGACAAGTACAGTAATGTGCTACCTGTGAGCTGAATATGAAAGGAGTGGCGTCTTGGAAGGAAGGAAGGAAATTTCCTGTTTTAACTTCCACCATATATATATACATGCATAAATATACATACATATTGTTGTGCTACTTATACGCTGAATATTCTTTCTTTTCTTTTCTTTTCTTTCTTTTCTTTTTTACTTTATTGACAGTGATATGTTGTGGTTTCTTTCTTGAGACAAATGTACTTATTGTAAGTTGTCTGCTAAATGTCCTAAATGTAAATGTGATATGAAAATAAATTATCACAGCTTGCCTTTTGTAGGGTTTTAGAAAAGTTTTAGACAGAAGGAAAGAAAGAATGATTTCCTGCTTAAACTTAAACTATATATAGTGTGTGTCTCCCTCTGAGCTGATATATGAAATATAAATGATATACAGTATATGGCTATGACTGTATATATCATCTCCCTGAGTGTCCTGCTTTTATTTCTGTCAAATCACTTTGTAAACTCTGCTCTACAAATAAAGTTATTGATAATATTATTATTAAAATTATTATTATATAAAACCAGCAGTGTTTTATTTGTGTGTGTGTGTTAGATTCATCTGTACTGTGACTGATCCTCTGAACAGAATCGCAGTATAACCCCTCGGCCTCCCTGTGAGGCTGCCCTGCTCTCCGGCTCGTCTCCACGCCGCTTCCATCGGGCTTCACAATTAGATAATTTGCACATGCGGAGTTCTCCGGTTATGAATGGGTGCGCTCCCCCGAAGTCCCGCCCCTTCCGCTCCCGCGCGCGGACCAATCAGCGGCGCCGGTGCGCCTCGCTGGGACGTCACGTCAGCTGCCGTCGTGTCGGGATTGGAATGTTACCGACTAACAATCGGAACAACTGAGCAGTCGGTAATTGGACACTCGGATCAAGGAATCCCGTCTTTCGGAGCGTTTTTCTCGGCTGCCTGCCGGCTGCGAGGTGAGCGCTCGTCCGCCTCGTGTCGACCGGAGAACTTCGCCCGCTGCGGGGCTCGCGCCGACCGGGCTTTGATTCCACATCGGCGCGTACGAGGGGGAATGAAGGGAGGCTGTGAGAAATAAGAAGAGAAATGCAGGGATTCGTCAGGTTACAGTTGCACCGCTGAGCCGAGCCGAGCTGCTGCTGCTGCTGCTGCTGCTGCGCTACGACGCTTCGCCGGGCTGCTTTTTCTTCTGGTTTTTTACACCCCCTCTGGCTTCTCCTCACACGGGACCATGGAGGGATAAGGAGAAAAAGGAGAGAAAGACAGGGGGAATAAGACGCATTCAGCCCCGCGGCGCTTGGATTCCGAGCGGCGGCCACACCGACGGGCTCCTCCGGTCAATGTGCTGCCGAGTTTAACATCCAGCGAACCGGGGCATACCTCTCCGTCTGGGAGAGCCTCGGGGACCCCTGCCGCTGTTCCGCCGGGGGGAGAGAGTTCCCAGACGGCTGTCGGACAGTTTTTTTTTCTTCTTTCTTTCTTCTTTTTTTACCATTTCAATAGCCCCATGCAGCCAGTCTGAATGAGGCTGTGGAGACGCGCAGGGGAAGCAGAAGAAGAAGAAGAAGAAGACGAAGAAGAAGAAGAAGAGGGAGGAGGAGGAGAAGGAGAAGAGAGTCGCTGCATGTGATTTTGTGTCCTGAGAAAAAAAGAGGGGTCCGGCCAGCCGCGGATCTGCGAGCGATATGGTGAAGCGAGTCCACAGAAGAAGAAGAGGGAGAACGGGACACTACTTGTGAAAAATCGCCCACATGCACTGGATCACTTGCTGGATTTGGGAACCGAATACGCAGAAGGGGGGTTGGGGATCCTTGGAGGCTGCCGGAGGATGGAGCGGTGTAGCCGGGGTTGGTGAGAGCCTCGCGTCGGGCCACTTTGCATTTCTTCTTCCCAAACGAGTCGCCCCCGCCGCCAGGACACATGCAGGCCAAGAAACGCTACCTGATCCTGCTCTCCGCCGGCGCGTGTCTGGTGCTGCTCTTCTACCTCGGAGGGGTCCAGCTCCCCGCGGCGCGCAGGAGCCGGCATGACCGCAGCCGGACCGGGTACCGGCCCGACCAGCCCTGGCCCCACTTCTCGGACCCGTTACACCTCTTCCTGCCGTGGGACGAGACGGACACCGAGGAGTACAACCTGCACATCTCCCCGCGGCAGAAGGGGGACGTCAACACGAGTGTTTACAAAGGCAAGCGGTGCCGCATGGACTCCTGCTTCGACTTCTCGCTGTGCCACCGGAACGGGTTCAAAGTTTACGTGTACCCGCAGCAGAAGGGCGAGAAGATCTCGGAGAGCTACCAGAATATTTTATCGACCATCGAGGGGTCCAGGTTCTACACCTCGGACCCCGGACAGGCGTGTCTGTTCGTCCTGAGCTTGGACACGCTGGACCGGGACCAGCTGTCCCCGCAATACGTCCACAACCTGAAGACCAAGGTGCAGAACCTGCCCCTGTGGAACGACGGCAGGAACCACCTCATATTTAACTTGTACTCGGGGACGTGGCCGGACTACACGGAAGACCTGGGCTTCGACATCGGCCAGGCCATGTTGGCCAAGGCCAGCATCAGCACCGAGAACTTCCGGCGCAACTTCGACGTGTCCATCCCGCTCTTCTCCAAGGAGCACCCGCGGACGGGCGGCGAGCGGGGGTACCTCAAGTACAACTCCATCCCGCCCTTCCGCAAGTACATGCTGGTGTTCAAGGGGAAGCGCTACCTGACGGGGATCGGCTCGGACACGCGGAATGCCTTACACCACGTCCACAACGCGGAGGACGTGGTGCTGCTCACCACCTGCAAGCACGGCAAGGACTGGCAGAAGCACAAGGACGCGCGCTGTGACAAGGACAACGCGGAGTATGACAAGTAAGTCTGATGGTGGGGAGGGAAAAAAAAGAAAAGTTGTGTTGTGTTTTGGGTGTTTTTACGCACAAGCTCCGTGCGCACCGATCTGTGCGCACGGAGCCGCTGTCACCTTCATCCAAACGCAGCAGCATCCTCCTTCAGACTGTAAGTTGACTCTCTCTCTCTCTCCCCTCTTCCTTCTCGAATGTCAGGCTTATAAATCACACCCAGAACTGAGACTGGTTAACTAATAAAGGGTTATGAGTGTTGTAAAGATCCCCAACCGCAGGTCACAGCTAACCAACCTTTTTATGTCCCCCTCCACATGACTGCCTCTCGCCCTCCCCGCTCCCCTTCTCAAGCATCAAGTAAAAAAAAAAAAAAAGATCTCCAGCCAGTCTATTAGCTCCCTGGACACCCCCTCCCCTCCTCCTCCTTCTTCTCTTCTATCCTCTCCTATGAAGGAATTCACCCTCCCCTCCACCTCCACCTTCCAGCTCCCCCCCCACCTCTCCCATGGGAGCACCACTGCAGCCTATACACCAGGATATGCACGGACATGTTTGATTTGCACCCTGTACTTAGTGCAAATTAAGTGAAAGTCGACTGTGAGAGGAGTTTTTCTTTCCCATCAGTACGAGTGCTACAGTGACCTTGTAATGACAGCAGCTTCACTCCCCAACCCCCCTTTCCATTAAAGGAGCATGCAGTGTAGTTTTTTACGCGTGTTACAAGTTCGGCTGACTTACGAGGCGATTAACTGCGAATAAATCAGCCATAATGGGTTAATTATCACCTTTCGTTTCCAGGAGTCGGTGCCATCTTTCCCCACTTAGCCCCCGGGGACTGTTGATTGCCTCTAATTTTGGAGGTCTCCGTTTTGTCAAGGTGGTAATTAATGATCCCCCCCACCCACACCCCACCCATCCCTTTGGGATTGACAGCTGCACCTGAGCGCTTGGTATGTTTTAATATAGAGGGGTCGGTGTCTGGTGCTTACATAGCGGGATTACGCGCTGAGCTCCGCTGTCAGGTTCACTCGTCCGTGAGTGACATCGGTTTGATCTACATTTAGCAACCTGTGCCTTTTTTTTTTTTCTTTCTGCAAAGCCCGGATAAACTCGGGCGTGTGATAACAGCACTTGTCGACATTGTTCCCAAGTGGGTGTGTGTGTGTGTGTGTTAGTGTACATGTCAAGGTTAAGGGAAAGGAGCATGTGGAATGTTCACCTACGCATATTTCCGACCGGATCAATCGCAGAGACGGGAGTAAAGGAGCTGTGGGTGAAGATGTGCTCGGTCGAGGGAGGAGGAAGTGGCTCTCCTTGAACTTGACGTGAACCTCCAGCTCCTCGCAGACTGATGGAGCGCTTTTTTTTTTCCTCCTTCGTTTTTGCTTTAACAAAACTTCACAAGCATGCACTTGTCTATCCATTCGTCATCCCTTTCCCCCCCTCCTCTCGCACACTCATCCTCCCCTCTGGATGCCTCGGGCTCCGTGTCACCTGGAGAGAGAGAGAGAGAGATATGTCACGCATTATCTCGCATTCCAGTCGTCTCTGGACGGCCCACCTCTGCTCCGCGCCGCTCACGGGCTCCGTTTCCCCCAGCGGGTCCGACCCCGGTCTCGCTCCCCCTCCCCACCTCCTCTGCCTTCAGAGAGCGTCTCCGTGCCGCAATCAGCTGATTGACACGGCGGCGACTTCAGGGAACACCGGGGCGTTCGCGGCCCACTCCCTCTCCACTGTAACGTGTTTCACGGCTGAGTTATTTGGATCAATACGGCTGCCTGTTAGTCATTTCATTTTCCCAGCATCGATACTGCATTTGATTTCTGTCCCGGCTTAAAAAAAAAACTCAGCATATCCAATTCCGTTTTTTTACACTTTTACAGCTTTTTAGCGTGCAGTTTCCTTTTCCTTTCCTCCCTAATGTGGAATTTGGCAACACGGCTGACTGTCGACATTAGTGCTGTGAAAAAGAAGGAGATTGCTCTGACGTGCTTGTATCTGTTCTAGTCATCTTTGGTGATTAGAGCAGATGCCAGCACCCGAGAGCAAAGTGGCTTTTAATTTGTCTTAAACCCTTAGCTCGTTGTTAAATATCTTAAAGAAGTGATCAAAAGACAACTTCTTGAAGATGTCTCACTAGTCGGAGTGAGATTTGGAGGCATTTTTCTTCGTCTTTTCACCAGTTTTCATCCTTTTTCAGCCGAAACTGAGAGACACCTATTTGATATGTGTCAAAAAATCAGGAGATGAACTGGAGAAATTAACGATCGGGAGCACAGCGGGAGATTTAAAATAGGGAAAGACTCGGTGTGACACAGTGAAACCAATTAATCTAAAGCTTTTTTCCCCTCTTTTTATTTAGCAGCCTGTTCAGATTTGAAGGAGACACATTATGCTCATTCTTCATGTATTTATTCCTACTAGGTGAGGTTTACATGCTTCTAATGCTCAAAAAACACTGCTGCTGCACTGTACCCTCCCTCCTGTCTCTTTAAGACCCAGTTGGCTCTGATTGGTCGGCCCACACACGCCTGAGGCAGCGCCGCCAACAGCGACAGAGCAGCTGCGCTAAATCAATTCTCATCTCATCCAGACTAGCCATAAATTATACAGATGTGCGGCGTGGTGACGTAGTGGTGGAATCAAAAAGGCGGGACTACTGACGAGGCGTTTCAGGAGCAGGGGTTTCTGTGGGAGAGACGAGCTTCTGTTGATGCAGACTCTCCCCTTTTTCAGCTTTCAAGATCTTTTACATGCACAAGAATCTATATATCACATTGAAGGGAAGGAAAAAGCATAATAGGTCTCCTTTAATCAAGCGCATACCTCTCATTTAATCTAATTTAAGCGCCTTCGGGTGTCGGCCCGAAACCCTGACGTAGCTCTGTCAGGTAAAAGGATCTATATGTAGCCGGCCGGGGTTAGCGCTCCACTTCCACAGGCTGAGGGCGGACAGGCGAAGCCTCGCGGAGACGCTGCAGTGCAGACTCAGGAATGCACACACGTGTCAGAGCAGCTGTTAGCGGTGGAGGAGGGAGCGCCGGCTGCACGGCGTACGTACATACCTGGATGCCCCGCGAATGTGGCCCGACACACACACACTCTCTCCCGCCTTATCTAGCTCGGCCGTTTGCGATCAACACGCATCCGCCCACACTTATACATACACGCCGCAGAGCTATCCACGCTCATCTTCTGCCTCTCGACCTTTCCGACCTCGTCGCCTTCCACAGGAATGCTGCGCCACAAAAGGAATGCAGGACTGGAGGCCGGCGTACCTGAACCAGCCCCCCCCTCCTCCCTCCTCCCCCCTTACATCCACATCCCACACGCTCCGCACATTTATTCAATTGATTTTCTTAGCGGCGATAGCTTCAATTGGAGACACTCCGGTCCAGTTCCATGGCCGGGGCGCTGATGAAAGGGCCCATTCACTGCCACATTATCCACTGAGTTTTGCAGGGCTCCTCCGACAATGATCCGGGGAGAGGACAGTGAAAGGCTGTTACAGGCGCCACAATTGAAAAATCTCACATTAGGTGGGATTTAACTGTAATGCTTCGCCTCGTGGTGACTGGAGCTCCGTCACCGGCTGAGCTGCTATTTGTGATTTCAGTTGTGGTTCTCATTTCTCTTAAAGAGGCTCTGCGCTTCCTGTTTCTGTCATGAATCACGTGAAGCTGTATTTTTTTCTCTCCCTTTATATTCCTCCACAGTAGCACACCTCATATATGAAGGCCCGGCATTTTAAGGCACTGTCACTGCTCTCCTTTCACCAGATCATCCTGCTCGAATCACAGCTGCGCTCTCGCCTAATATCGCGAGTCAATCCCTTTCTAAGTCGACCATTATTGCTATTGAGCGTTTCCATTCAAGTCCGACGGCACATATTCCTTTTTTTATTTTCCCTTTGTCAAAGCCTTTCTCTGACTAACGGCAGCGTCATCATCCCCCATTTAATACTTAACCAGCTTTGTTGGCGCGTATTGACTTTGCACTTTAGCTACTTCACTGGCAGCTGCCGCTCAAGGTCACCCGCGGGACTTGAAAGAGCGAGAGAGAGAGAGAGAGAAGGAGAGAGGACGGGCCAATAGAGGGAGAGATGTAGAGTATGAGAAAGTCAAGAGGAGATACAGAAAACTTGACTGCGTGGAGGCCTGAAAGTGGGCTGAGAGATTGAGTGATAATGGCGTCCGTGTACGTCGGGATGAGAGAAACCGAGAGTCCAGAAAATTGTGCGTGTAGTGGGTTTTTTTTTTCCTCCCTCCCCATTAGGAGTCAATGATGGCAACGTCAACTGAGCGGCGCGCCGTTTTCATTTTCACAACGGTGTCATCAGCAGAAATTTTCCCCACTTGAGAAAATTCCCTCAGAGGCGTGAGAGCCTGAGAGGGAGAGAGAAAAGGCCCAGCCTCTTATCCTCCCTCTGTTCACCTTCCACCATCCCTCTGCTTCCTTCCCTCCTTCTTCTCCTCCTCTCCCATCAGAAGCGCCGATGTGATTTGGCTCGGGATGGCTCCCGGCCACGTTTCCATTTGCCTCTCTTCCTTCTTAATGACGGCGCGGCGGTTGACATTTTGTTGACGCCGTGCCACGGAAGCGAGAGGCGGAAGCCGATCTTTTGCCAAGTGCAAGAAAACCGGCGACGCTTCTTCCTCCTCCACCTTATCTCGGTAAAACACTATTATGAGTGGGAATAACCGCCATTCACCTGAATGCCAGCGCGGCGGCGGCGGTGGCGGCGGGGCCCTATAGCGGACTCTTGTCTGAGATTTTGGAGTGCCGAGCGAGTGTCAAAACGCAGTTGTGTTGCTACCTCGCTGTTTGGCAGGAGAGGGTGTCACACTCCCCGGGTTGCCATTGTTTGTTTTTTTTCTGTAGTCAGATTAATAAATCATGAATATTTCATGATTGCCTGCTCTCTCTTAGATAAAATACCCAGCTCGTGATGGAGAATGTTAATGATGTGCAGGATAATAAGTTTGAATGTGGCGCGGCTTAATTAGGACTCTTTGATTTTCGGGCGTGTGTGTGTGTGCGTGTGTGTGTGCGCGTGCAAGAGACAGATTTAAGCCTCCGACTCGATTAAACCTCTGTTTGTTGTTTTATCTTATCGCGCCGTCTCATCCACCTCGCATCCCATCTGACATTCACTCCCTCCCGTCTTTGTCGCTTCGAACCGTCTGTGTTTGAGTTGCCTCAGCCCCGTTCGGCGCTATCTGGGGCAAGTCACCGTGTCGCCGCTTCACGAGAGGAGTCAACACGGCGGCGGCGGCGTCTGAGTATTTCCGTCGAGGCTCCCGTCTGCCGCCGCATCTGTTCCCTTTGGTAACTGGTAGCAGCGAGTTCGCGGTGATAAACTTGAGTGATTAGCTCGTGACAGGACCTGCGTTTTTTTTTGTAACTCTGCCGGGCTGCCAAATAACATGTGTTTCTCAGCTTAATGGTTCCGTCTAGAAAAATGTCACAAATAAGCGGGAAAAACGGCCCGAGAGGCAAAAAGGTTGCGCCTGTGAACAGCCGTCCAAAACCGAACGGTATTCAGTTTACAGAGATAAAACGGCAAACGCTCACATTTATAAACAAGAACCGGCAAATGTTTAATATTTGCGCAGAGAAATATTTATCTTTAATCTTCAAATGGATAAACAAGCTGTTTCTCACAGGAAAAAACAAGGTCCCCAGATCACTGTGAGGTGGCGGGGTCCGCCAAACGTAAACAACATAAAACAGTATGAAGTTGTTTTGTCCTTTTAAGGTCAGTTTGTTTATTCAGTCGCCAAAAACAAAGAGTTTGTTTATTTAGTTTGTTTATGAATTAAAAAAAAAAAATCAGTCAGTGGAAATCTTTTTCCCCAAAACTAGAAACAGCAACTTTTTAATGAGAATTATTGTCGTTTAGGGCCGCGACTAATGATTACATTTCGCACGATTAATCTTTTCGGTTAATTTTCTTGATAATTTTTTTGTCCATAAAATATCAGAAATGGTAAAAAAAACATATATATCAGTCTTGTTGCTCAAAACAATGTCCTCAAATGTCTTTTATTCCCCCCACAACCCAAATATTTTCAACTTTTCTGTCCAAAGGAGTAAAAAAAGCTAGAAAATATTCATTTAAGAAGCTGGAATCAGAATTTTGACCTCATCTTTTATGAATGACTCCACCAGACTGGTAAACGTCGATCCTCCTGAACCATTTCAGCTCCAATGTTCTCACATCTGCTCGATCGTATCCCAAGTTTGTGGTGTCGCTGCTTGTTTTTCGTCTGTGTGAGTTTTGGCCGTGTGGCTGCTCATCCATCCGTGTCTCTCTTTTTTTTTTTTGTTTTTTGTGTCTATGTGTCTTTGTCTTTGTGTGAATACGACCGTGTGTGTGTGTGTGTGTGTGTGTGAACGTAGGGATGACTGGGGTCACGACCCCTGCTGTCTGTCCCCTTGCTGAGTGACGAAGGCAAAGCCCCGCTCACTGACCCACATTCATCGAAGGATTACCAGCGCAGCCAAGCCGCCCCTGGCCTCAGAGGTGGTGGTGGCGGCGGCTGTGGTGGTGGTGCAGGGAGGGGGGGAGGCAAAGGGAAAGCGTGGACGTGAACTCGGCTCACACACACTCATCCATCGGATCAGACAGTGAAGCCCAAGTGAACCATCCCGCTACCCCCCCCCCACCTCCTCCCGGGCCAGCTGCCGGCGAGGTGGTGGAGAGAGATTGATCAGCTGGGAGGGTTCCCCCCCAAAATGAAAATCGATGTGGGTATTAGCACAGCGGTGGGCCGGCCCCTGGAATCATTTCCTCTATTAAAAGCTCCTCATTTCCACTCCGGAGGACAAAAAAAAAAATAAATGTCTCCGAAGTCTTGTTGTGCTCTCAGTAACGGTAATTGAAAGAGCGAAGAATAACAAGGCTTCAAAATCCCTCTCCTGCCCACGACTGTCAGGAAATGTTTAAGAGGAATGGATTAATAAGAGACCCAGGCGCAGTGGTGAAAGTTGTAAACCCGTCTCCTCCCTCGCTTTTTCTTCTTCTTCTCCTTCCTGCCACTCTTCCCTCCTTAACTAGTGCTGATACAGTGATGTAAAAAAAGTTTGCGAGCAGACAGGAAAGTGAGTCGCTGCACAGCGTCTGACAGCGCAGAACGCAGAGCGAGCAAGAACCCGATTGGGTCCGTCTTTGCTCAATTAAACCGGACAGGTACGTGACTGGCTGAGGCGAAAAAGTGATGATCAAGACGGACACGTGATCGGCTTCTCATTAAATTCCCCGCCGAGGACGGATGAAAGGAATACGCGGCTGCTGTTTTAGCAGGTTTTTAGGGGAGTGCACTGAGTTCTGACATTTTTTTTTTTGGCAGTGACGCCAAGTATTTAAAGAAATCTCTCACATCTCTGCTTTCTCTGGGTGGCACGGGGCATGCTGGGACAGGGGGCAACGCTGCTCCGAAGCGCCGTCATTCCAACATTCCCACGTTCAGCTGCCGCAGGGTTTTGCCATCGGCCTCCTCGGATTCTTTTACATTTAGCTGATCAAGTCTGAGAACCCAACACTTGTCTGTCTGCTCGCTCACTGTAGACAGTAGACATGCAGAGTTTCTTAACACCAGGCAGGTTTTTAATTGCAGTTAAAGCAGCTAAAAATAGGTGATTGACAAGTTTGCCTTCCTGTTTTTTCTTTTTCTTCTGGTGTGTCACATTCGACGTCACAAAGGAACCACGAAGCGGCTCACAGTGGAAAGCAGCATGTGGGCGGTTACTTTTTTTTGTCTTTTTACTGTCAAACTCTGTCGACGGAACTAAGTTCAACTGTGATGGATGGAAAAGTATTTACATGTGGATGTCCCGAAAAATCTTGCAGGAAAAAGGGGCGACTATTAGCGTGTCCACCTGGTTGTCGTGTCTCCATCGGTGCCAGTCGGAGCTGGAGATGATGAATGCTCGATTGCAGATTGTACCCTTTTCCATCTGAAGACAAAAGCCAGATGTTAGTGGTTGATGTAGGGGGGCTTTTTGTCTAGTGTGAAAGGGATAAGTTTATAAAAAGTTGTTTGATGCCAGGCTGGGCAATGACAAGGTTCGTCCTCCGTTGGGACAAACCAAAGAGGATTAGTTTTTTACTCTCAGCTCTATGAAGCATTTTAGCATCTTTTGACGAATTGTTTTGGTTTTCGGAACCGCAACTTTGCTCTCAGTTGTCTTATGTCAACTAAGTTAAGCAAAAAAAAAAGCTCGGATAGATCCACTGTACACTGTCTGCCCAGCACCAACCAGTTGGACAGTAGTTGGCGACCATAGAGCTTTGAAATGTTTTACATTTTATTGACAGACATTTCCAGAGAAGTGGTGCCAATTTTATTTCTACAGCACCTTTTAAAATGAGTCGACCAAAGTGCTCTGCAAATAAAAAGTCAGGTCAACTGAATAGACAATAAAAGATCACGCATATACCCAGAGCACGGTACAAACTAGTAAAACAACCTTTATGAGAGCCAAAGAGAAGAGGTGTAGGTCTTGAGCTTTTCTTTGAACGCCTCATGAGAAGGAGGAAGATCTCATGTTATTCGTATATTTCCCCCCCGGAGCTGGTGGAGACTAAAACAGAGCTAAAAGAAGGCCGCATATTGGACCTACAGTGTATCATCACGCTGCCAAAAACACATTTCCAGCTTTTTGCAACACATTTTGAACTTTATAAGGTGATAAAATATACATGGTGTTTTAAGACCTTGGTCGATGCCCAAGAGCGGAACACAAATCAGATATTTTAAACTCCGAGCCTGTGTTGATGTTCTACATAGTTTCAAACCAGCCAAGTCATACCAAGACCGTGATGCAGTTGCTTGTTGATGAGGCCAGAGTTTATATTTCCAAGTTGTTTACGAGAAACTTTAAAGTAAAGTCGTTGGTCTTGCATAGAAAAGCATCGTGAGTTAAATGAATCAATCATCTTTATCTCCATGCAGGCCTGTAATTTCTGATTCAACAAAACATCAGCGCTCCCTTTCGCCGTCTCACGTGACCAGTCGAGTGGACACTGGTTCCACTGTGAGTGAATTAGCCCGCAGTTATATGGCTGTTATCTTTTCACTGCTAAACTGCGGAGCATAGGGTGTGTTGGTGCATGAGAGGTCAGGGTGGGCGGGGGGAGTTGGGGGAGTTGCCGCTGGTCCCAGTGCTCGCGGGGATTTGCCCCTCTTCCTGAATGACTCCCGGGCTGCGGAGCACCTGACCGGAGTTATCTCGTCAATGAGGGGCAGTGGGCTGAAACTCTGGCCTATATCGGAGTTAACTCGCTCGGAGCTCATGGTTAAAAAATTGAACGTTTCCTTTCCAGATAAGAAAACAATACAAGGCGATTAGAGCGCCAGCTTTGTCGCCGGCCTCGCCTCCCGTGAGCTCTGCGACTCCCTCGGGGCGTTGCAGCCGCTCCGCTGTGGGGGGGGGAGGTGGGGTAGTAGCTAGTTTTTATGGCGGCTTTTATGGCCCCGAGAGGCCGTTCAGCAAACACCTACCGGCGGCACATCAATGGGACGGCGGATCGTTGACGTCAGCTGACCTCCCTCCTTCACTTCTAACCGCGGCAGGAGCGAAAACAAACACCCGGCCCCTCCGCTGGTATTCATATTCAAATAGTAATTGGCAAAAGGGGGAAATGTGAGTAAGGCCAAAGAGGAGCTGGGTGAGTGAGTGAAAGGAAGGAGGGGGGGGCTGAAGAGGGCAATAGCTTAAAAAAGCATTATGTCACTGAAGAATGTGTGCATGGCTCAATGTTTAAGGGGCCGAGGCTTTGAGGAGAGAAAGGGGGTTTTGTTGGAGCAGATCTGGCGGCCTGGCAGGCTGATGGAGGGGCTCTTTACCCCGTCTGCTCCATCACGCTTTTTACGGCCCGGTTTGACTTCCACTCTCGGGGCGTAAAAAGTTTCGGGGCGCTCCAAAGGGGTCCTATTGTGCGAAAGTTTGCTCTCTTTCCAGAGGGGATGCTTGCGCCTTGTTGACATCGCGGCCTCCCCCATATGGTCTCCCTTTTACTCCCCTCGTGTTGCTCTCCGTCGACGGCCTCTCTTCCTCGTGCATCCCACCCTTTTTCCTTCTGGCAACAATGGCCGCTCTCGCAGCCACGGCCATCGACAACCGTGCCCTGGTTTGGCAGATCCCACGACACTTCACGGATCAGCGGCTGAGCCAAAACTAACTGGGTGGGTGGGTGGGTGGGGGGGACGGGGATGAAGAAGAGGTGGTGGTGGTGGAGGAGGAGGAGACGGTTACAAGGGAAGAAGGCATCTGGTCTCACCGAGGGGAGTCTCGGTGTGCCCAGAGCGTGGGTGCATGATTGACCGGCGAGAGGAAGGAAAGAATCAGTTTGGTGTGTCGCTGTTTTTTCCCAGTTTCCTTGGCAGTTTGCTGTTGCGTGGTGTTTATTCATGAGCTTGACGGGGGCCTCCTTTTCAGATAAAGTGGAAGGAGTGCGTGCTTGTTTTTTTTTTTTGGTTTTTTTGGGAGGCGATGTAGGACAGAGTGCAGCTGCTGGTGCTGGTAATGCCTGGGTATTCAAAAATTAACGCCCACAGCCCTTCTCTATGATTTCTCCTCGCCTTTTCTTCTTTCTCTTTTATGTAGTAATTTCCTCCGTCGCACTCTCCCAGAAGCCCACATGCACAACTACTTAATTCTGCATCCGTGTGACAAGTCTCCCGAACAAATTCTCGCCAGCGTCGCTTCTCACGACCCCGGCCTTCTGTACGATCTCATTACACCGCCGATGGAAACATTTGAGGAATAAGGACGCTTCTTGCTCTCTGAGTCATTTCCACAAAGATTCGGCGGTTTTGGTTTTCTCTCCACGGGCTCTGAACGCCGTCTGCACATCCAGCTGGTGTCACGTATATATTCTCGTAGGCTTCGCGCCGCTTCTTCCCCCCTCCTCTTGTTTCTTCCTGTGACCCTGTCTCAAAAAGCCCTGGGATGCTTTTCCTGTTTCTTAATTCTGTCTGGTGGCGTCTATCCGACCGCATCCCAGCCATCAAAGCGAAGCTAAAAAAGTGACGCGGGGGGAGAAGGAGCCCGAGCGCTAAAAACCCAGTGATCCCGTCGAGAATCTGAGACGCCGAGGTAAAAGGGAAAGAGGGGAAAGGAGAACGAAGAGTCGCAGAGTATCCTGGTTTGTTCCAGCAGCTCGGCGGGGTTGTGTCGCCTTTGTGGGGGTGAATTGAAGTGTTTATTCCCCCAGAAAGTTGTGACACGACAGCACTTTGTTTTCAAAGCGTCGGCATCTTGTTTGCGTTTGCAGCTCGCTCGCGAGACACGACGGTCTCGGGCTGTCTGAAGCGAGACAGGTGAGGAGAGCGAGGGGGGGAAAGTTCTTAGACGCCGCGGAGCTTACGCAAGATGCGGATCCTATAGTCTGCGGCATCGGAGCGGATATCTGAGGGAAGGGTGCGTGTTGTCACGTCCCCCGGACTGAGTTTGTGTTTGTTTGAGCATTTCGCTTCCTGGGATTTGAACCGAGATGTCAACAGATGTGAACCAGCGTTCCGCCTCATCGCCACTTGTGCCCTAACATTTAGATTTCAGAGTCAAAGTTTTCGTACCCTCCCAGCCCTTAGAATAAGATCTGAACGGAGGACTTTTACACGTCGTGGAGTATTTTCGGTGTCGCTAAAGTCTTAATAATTCTTCCATCGCTGCTGAAGACGAAAACCTTCGGCGCCCGAGATAACCCAGGATTGATTCTCGGGGCGGGGATGCACCTATTCCCTTTCATCACTCTGCTACTTCCTGGCCCTTTCAAAATGCTAATTCGAAACAGGCGAAGTGGCTCAATTAATTTCAGATCCACTCGGCGTCCAAGGGGCCTGTTGTCCTCGTTATGTGTCTGCATGTCTGTACTAGCGTATGAATCAAACGACTTCCTCTTTTTCTGTCTTACATGTGTGACTTCTGCGGCGGCCGTCGGGACCATTCCCGCGTAATCGCCGCCTCTATCTGCGGTGCGATCCGCTCAAAGTGTTTTCAGTACGGTCGCTTCTATATTGAGGTGATAGGTCAAATTCTCCTGAGGTCCCCCCCCCCTCCCCTACACAGATGTGTGTGTCTGTCTGTGTGTGTGAAAGGAAGTGTTTCTATTTGCTAGTGGGCCCAGTCTGGAGTTCGAGGGGTATCTGGTGACCGGGGGGAGTATTTGCTCACAGCTACATAGCTTACTATCTATAAACACGCGCACATATATTCTCCCGGGATGGCTGACTTTTCACGAGTCGGGGAATGTCTGAAAAACACTCGCCGTGTATTGTGTCGAGTCTTCGCCTTTTCTGTTTCCAGTCGTGGAGTCGTTCAGTCGGGTGTGTGTTTTGTCTTTGGCCCGGCCGGCGGAGGGGTTGCTTTCCCCGTCTGAAGTGTTTGCTCTGCAGCCGACGACGGGACAGACAGAAACCCAGACAAGTATGTGTTACGTTTACACTGCAGTCTGAGCCGTGTGTGTGTGCGTCTGTGTGTTAAATTGTGCATCAGCGTATGCATATGTGCGTGGCTGTGCATGCCGCCAGGCCCTGTGTGCGTCACCTTCGGCAGAGTAGTGCTGATTCGGTAGTGCGTCCTTCCATTCCCACTTTCTTTTTTTTTTTTTCCCCGCTTTCCTCAGTGAATCTTCTTCTTTTTAAGCCTTCGGGCGAGCCTCCCGCTCAGCCTCTTCCTCACTGTCCACACACACACACACACCCTCACTCCCTCCCGCATACTCAGCAGCATCTTGTTTGGCCGAAACCCGGCGCTAACTCTAACTGTGGCCACTCATGTGGAACCCCCAGAAGCTACAAAACATGAATAATGTATCAGCGAGAGGAGTTTTTATTCATGTTTTTTTTTTTTTTGCTCTTCGTATTAAGTAGCATGTCCGCACATACCAACGCAGTCGTACTGTGCCTCCTCATCCTCCCTGTGAGGCTACCAGCCGCCCCTGGATTCTGCCAATATTTTCACTAAGCAGCAACGGAGGCATCTGGCTTCCTGTACTCTCTCTTTTTGGCGTGGAGGAAATTTCATTTGAATTACATCCAGCATCGGAGAGTGACCTGAAAGGCCTGTTTTTTTTTTTTGGTGGGGGGGTGAACGCTGAGTGAATTTACTGAGTTCACACGGTCTGAGGAGCAGAGGAGATTCATTATTCAATAAATTGCATTTAATGTGGAGTATGAAGCGAGACCAAATGAGCCTCAAAGCCGGCGGCATCTCTGGATGCTGATAAGCTTTTTAGAGGACGACACAGGGGAGGTTTTTTTTGGGAGCGGGAACAGACGGACTACATCTCCGAAAAAATAGATGCGTTGCTTTTGCATTTCCCAGCTGCCGTATCTAGTGGGACGGCTGAGGCGAGTAGATCTAAGAGCTCTGTCATTACTAAGTTAGTTGTAGCTTCATCACCGCCGCCTGATCTGCTGTTTCCATTTGAAAATCTCCATATATAAATCAGGACATCTCCAGCTGCGGGGAAAAAAGCAAATCTAATTTTCTCATTATATCAGATGTATGAACTTGATCTTTAACACTCACATATCTTGACTTTCTCCGAGGTTTGATCAGTCCCTTTGCCTTTTGTTGATGTTGGCGATAAAGACGTCTTCCTCCGTGTCGGCGCTTGTGTCAGTGTTTCCACTGCTGACTGATATAACCGTCACTGTGAAGCAGAGAGAGCATTCGATTAAAAAAACAGCAAGTTGCTTCGTGTTTAAAGCAAACTTTCCCCCCCGACCTGAGGGCAGACACATCGTCACATCCAACATCGCCATGTGTCATGCGGCGCTCCTGATGGAGGATTACGGGTTTTATGTACAGATACCTTTACAAACAACTCTGAGCTCCTGTGAGCTGCTGTGATCAGCGTCCATGCTCTGGGCACGCTGCCCTCTGAAAGTCCACAGAGCGGTTACAGAAGAGAAAAGGCCGCAATCACCATCATTACATGTTGGACGCTTGAGGCTCGCCCACACAGTAAAAAGCCTCTGCACCTTCTCATTTAACCACTTCAGCAGCGTGTTGCTCTGTCTTTTCCTTCTTTTGACTCACAGTCTAAAACACAGCCTCTTCATTCTGCTTCCCCTTCCTCTAAATTTCATTTTGTTCTGAAGACGCAAACGTCTGTCCTTTGCTTTCCCAGAGACGTCATAATGTCCATCTCATTCAGTTTTTCCATATTGCATTCAAACGTTTTAATAAAAAAAACATACTAATACTGGGGAGGAAGTAACTAAGAAAACATACTACATTAATACACTTCCTGTGTCCTTTCATCTGAGTTATCTAGCAAAGCCAAGTTAGCATTAGCTTCACTTCCCAAGCTAATCAAGAGTGACAAAGACGAGATCAGCTAGTCCGCTAACCGCTTAAAAGCTAGCTAAACACAATGTTACATGGACCTAGCTAAAAATTAGAGTGTGGTTGGCAACTCAGAGTTAGCAACAGTAGCTTTTCACTTAAAAATAATTAGCTTACAGCAGTTAAACTTTAACAGTGAGGGACAGAATATCTGCTGACACACAGTTACTTAGTGGGATGTTACATGGAAGTAGCTAAAAGTCTAGGTGCGGCCTGCTACTCTGAGTAAGTTACATAACATTTAGCCAACTTTATTAGCATTGACAACACTTACTTAGATAAATTAGTAGGCGTCCAACTGTCTTCACAGTCAAATGCTTAAGTATTGAACAGAAGAACTAGCAAGTTCAGGTGTGGCTAGCTACGCTGAGTTAGCCACATAACGTTAGCCATCTCATTTTAGCATTGACAACACTAATTGAGATGACTTGGAAGTTAGGACTGTAGTAACTAAGACCATAGTAACTAACTTCAAATAAAAAAACAAAAAACATCTACTATCTTCCACCTTAGGTTCTAGCAAAGTCAAGTTGGCATTACCTTCACTTTCCAAGCTAATCTTAGCGCAAAGACGAGATAAGCATCCACTAGTCCTGTTATCCGCTAATCACCTCAAAGCTATCCGCATCACCTGTCGTCCTCAGTGGCTCCATGTGACGTCCCCAGGTCTTAACTCAGGGTGCACTTAAGACACTATGCATTAGTTTTATTGCGATGCATATTTTATACGCTGCACTTCAAGAGGCATAGACCTCTTTTAGATATATGCTATATGTGCCTCTAATTTACTCGTGTTATGTTGCCGGGCTGAAGCTCTTTCATTTGATGGCTTCTTCGTTGAGAGTCAGCGTTTTATCTGAGACTTGTGAGCGAAACTGTGTAAGATTTTAGAAGCATATACATTTTTCTTCTGTATTTAGAAGCTATAAATATCTGAAGTGTTGTTTTTCCAACAGGTTTTGTATAGTTTTTTCACCGTTCAACCTTTTGGTCCGACCTTGTTTTCACTTTGCCTTCTTCACGTCACACCCTGATCCTGACCCTGAAGTGTGTCCTTCTCCCCCGGTCAGACTTGTGCAGTAACCGAGCTGTCTGGTTAATGATTGTCAGATAAGATTACCCAACATAACCTTATCAAGGCCATACGTGTCAGCCTGTCACTCCTTATCGTCGTGTTACTACACGGATGGACGCACATGTGCATACACACAAAGTAAACACGGGGCCGAGGGAACTGGAAATCTGGCCCTGAAAATGAACGAGCCTGTCCGTCGTGCCAAGCGCTGCTGGACACCGTGTTTGCCGGTGAGGCGTGTTGTGTTAAAACCTCCTCATTGGACGATTCCTCTGAACCGTGCGAACGTGAACAATCCTTTAAACTGTACGCGAGACGCCCTGTCTTTTAAGAATCAAATCACGTTGTTATGAAGCACTTTGCATGTCGTCAGAGAGCTCCTCTCTCGTTTGCTTACGCTTTCTTATTAAAGGAAGTTTCGTCTTAGCAAACAAGCCTCTGTCACGGAGTAAAGTGGGATCTGAATACGTTATGTTAATGGCTCAGTTAATAGCCAATTGAGGGCGGGAGCACATCGACCATTTATGAATCAATATGGCAACGAGAACATCAGTGGTCACTAAGAGCATTAAAGGGCAATTTACTGAGCTGGTAAGGCCGAGACTCGTTTTTCAACAAAATTATCGAATACATTAAAAATCAGCACTTTTCTACTTTTCGAGCTGAAACCACTATATGATGCGCTGGTCAGTCAATGAACACAAAATTAATATTGCATTACTGTGATAATCAATTAAATGCTTCAGCTTTCCAGGATGAGGATTTGCTGCTTTTCTTTGTCTCATGTTGTAAGTTTAAAAGTTTGACATTGATTTATTCTGTGATGGAAGTTTCCTAAATTGATACAGTCGAAGGCCTACGTTGAAAAAGTTAAAAACCTCCAAGTACCCCTAAAAAAAAAAAAGACTTTCAGAAAGAATTTCATTCATTTGAGTAGATGTAATCTACTTCCCTCCCTGGTTGTCAAGTACTAAAGGTCGAACAGTAGTTCATTTTTAAAGGGTGATGTAATAATGGTGGATAAGCAGAAATGAATGTTCTTTGACTTTAATATACAGTTTTTACACCAGAATTCACGTGTATGTGCCTAAATCCTCCAAAAACAGGCGATCGAAGACGTTAAACTTGTCTCTCATTCAGTCAGCTGACAGTGAAATTTAAGTATTAACGAACCAACGTCCCTAACATCAAGCATCACAGTATCGTGTCTGACAAGGGGAGTGGATTGGCGTGTCCACCCGGGTGTTTTATTTGAATCAAAGCAGGGTCAACTGTCATGAGGTGAATTTCGATTATATCCATTGCCATTGACGTCATGAGCCGGATGTTAGCGGGTGTTGGTGGATTTCTTTTTATGCCACAGATGCTCATTTTGGTGTAAAAGTGATATTAGTGGCAGTAACGACTCTCAGTGTCCCATGATGCTCTAAATACTGTTATGGGGATTTTTCCCATCTGTGAAGGAACATTGTAATTTGTCATTTTTAGGCATTATAAAATGGTGATAATTTAAAGCCGTTATGAAACTCTCACAAAGTCCTCCTTTCAGCGTTTCGCCCTCCTCCGTCTCCACGCTACATTTCATCGCACGTTATAACGACAGCCACAAATATTCCATCTAAAAATAGAGCCCCGGCTTCAGAAGCCCATATCATTTGAATTTTTGTGAGTAGTCCACAAGATAAGTGTCGCTGGCAGTCGTGCAGTGTGTCTTTTCCAGCCACTGTGATATGGGTGCGGCTCGACTTCCTCCACACAGCTGAATGGGTCGCTTTTGCACAGATCTGAATGGGAGGTGTGAAGTGGTCGGTCCGCGGGAACAATAGGTGTTGTGGCCTTTGGCAAGAACGAGTTTAAATCACAGGGGGGGGAAATGCCAGAAGAGAAGTAGCTGCTGATGCGCTTCTTCTTCCAAACAAACTGTTTGTAGCAGTTTCTCACGCAAATCCTGTGCTGGGAAATAAGTTAAGCCCGGGACAGAAGCCTCCAACTGTAGTTTTATATCAAACATTGATGTATTTCCTCTTGGAACTGCTCTATACACTATTGTTTGCATCTGGCTGATTAAGTGGTGGATACAGGTTGAATTTTATGTGTAATTTTATGGAGTTATTCAGAACTTTTTCATAGATTTATACTAGTTTTAGCAGAAAAACCAACCTCGCAACACTGTGTTCATACTTGTGTTTGCCTGCAGCCCCACAGCCAGAAGCAGTCTGAACTAATTTCCTTTTCTTTCAGAGTTTACCCCCGCTCTAAGTCTTCAGCTTCCACTATCCTCCTCCTATCAACCTCACCCCACCCCCATTTAAGTGGATCTTGACTTGTTGGACGCGCTTGGTCAGGGCGCAATTATGTAACGGAAAAAGGAAAAGTGCGTCAGGGCTGGCGATAGCTGAGTGGCTCTGATGGTCCTGCCGCGGCCTGCTGGAGGAACATTTGTGGCAGTAATTTAGCACATGGGTGCTTCCGCTGCAGGGGTTATTGTATCCGTCACGCTCGGCTGCGACCACGCCGACCCCCGCTTGTGTTTTCAGGCCGAGCGGGCTCCCCCCGTAAACTCACTGGCTTCCAACAATAGACTGCAAAATGAGACGCACCAGACAGAGTTGGGAGGCAGACTGCGAGGGAGATTGTGGAAAGGAGAGATTAACAGGGTGAGAAAGTGAGTCGAGGCTGCACGCAAAGCACAAAAAAAACCCCGCACGCCACGAACCGGTGACCCGGGCATTGCCGAAAGCATCTGTGTGTCTGCAGCCCAAAACATAAACAGAGTTTTTTTGAGTGGAATCGATACGCCGAAGCTCGGAGAAAATGATGCGAAGGGGAAGAGGAGCAGCATAAATAAGTATTTCGGAGCGATGCGAAGGGGAAACAAACAGAGGAAAAAACCTATGCGATGGAGAGAGAGCGTTGGTGAGCCGGGAATGGCAGATTGTGTGAGGCCCAGACCACAGGAGGCCTCTGAGCACAACATAAACAGAGAGCATGTGTGCTGCTGAACCCCACCAGACCACAGAGGCTCGCTCTGCTCCTGACCAAAACACAGGAACAGGCAGCCTCTGTGTGTGTGCATAAATATGTATGTGTATGTACGCGTGTGCTACAGTGTTTGTTTAAAACCACAACATAACACAGGCGAACAGCTGCTTTAGCCAGTGTGGTCAGCGCTAACATCCCCCCGCTCCATCCAGACCTCATTTCACATCATATTTTCAGTCTCTGGGGTGTTTTCTGACTTGAACCAGACGCCTCTGCTCCGCCCGTATTAATTAAGTATTTCTCAGAAGAGCGCTGTTGATGTAAAGGCCGTGATATATGAGCGGCGTTGTGGGGTAGTGAAGGAACAGCGCGAGTGGGGCAAAATCTGAAAAATGTGGAGGCCATAAGGAACGTAAGCGCCAAACTCGAAGGGCTGTTGGCTGTAATTGTTGGTATAATAACCCATCTGCATCATCATTAAATGTCACCTAATGAATCACGGCCTCGAGATGTAATCCATCTTCTGTCTTTTAACGCAACACGGGGGATGATGAAGAGGGAACTCAGACTTGTAGGGAAATTACTGGGATTGAAGTGATTAATATTGAGATTAATTTCAGGATGAATCCAATAATCATTTAGTCTATAAACGCTCATCACAATTTTCCCAGAGCCCGATGTGACGTCTTCACTCTGCTTCAACCAACAGTCCAAAACCCAAAGACTCCTCACCTGCTATGATAAATGACAGAGAAAAGCAGCAAATCCTCACATTTGAGAAGCTGGAACCAGAAAATGTTTGACATATTTACTTAGAAGAATGACTAAAATAGTTGGCGATTCATTTTCTTTCAGTCAACTAATCGATTAATAGACAGTACCATCTGGAGAACCTTGGAGATTAGCCTGATGCTGGTTTTAACCCTCTCCTGTATTCATTTGGTTGTCAGCATCAAGTGCTACATGCCATTTGATTCAGGAGAACCTTAAGTTTCAGTCTAGCTCACATAAAGTCCCAATTTCAAATTTGCTTTGTCTGAGAATGGTTGAATTTATCAGAACTTCAGTCAAAATTTGGTGTTTCTCAAATGTTGGCCTGGAAGAAGAAACTGAGTGGGTTTCATAGATGAATCAATGCTGCAGAACGTGCTTTTTAAAGCATTTGGAGAGGTTCGAAAGATATTAAACATTATTTAACAATGGTATTATTAGCTGGCGGCAGCTGTCTGGGTCTTTTGAGGGTTAAAAAACTTGGTGGAAAGAGAGCTTGAACATGCCACAGAGACAAGACTTCAAAATGTTTCGTCTGCTTGTTTCTCTTTTCCTTTTTTTCTTATGTAACCACATTGAAGCAATTAACCAATAACATTACGTTTCACTTTTGTTTATCTCACTCGCTGCCTCTCACACGCCCACACTTTCTTCTTATCTCGCTTGCATTCAGACTAGTCGGGAAGTCAGCTACATGACTGTTATCTCGGTATCAAGATTAAACATTACCACAGTACAACACAAAAATTTCCATCTGTAGGCCTCATGAGAGTAGCGACAACGAGAGCTAGCTTGCAGACGAGCTCGACGAGTCAAGTTTGCACAAGTTGCACTTTTAAGATGCCAAAACAAGTTACACTTTGGTAGTTTCTGGACCATCAGGCACCAAAACTCAGGCAGAGGTCCTGGAGAGTGTCTGGAATGCATCCTGGTATCTTGGAAAAGTTCCTGCTGACAAAAAAGTGCCACAAATTAGTGAATTGGGAACAGGTGTCCCCAATGGAGACCTGAAAGGAGTTATGAATCTGCTCTGCCTTTCAGATATTTCACAGCAAAGCCAGAAATAACTTTTGGGGATTGCTTTATGATGCGAATGCCAAGCAGCAGGCAGTATGGGAATCAATCAAGAACACAGCTACAAACGAAAACAGACAAAATTAATTGCCGTTTTACCTGAAATGTACGGATGTAAGTACAGTCTAATGAAAATAAGGATTATTTTCTACCTCTTTTGAGCATAATCACTAGATGAGACAATTTCATTGACTTGAAGGGAAGTTTAACTGAATGTAATGACGTATTCTAAGTCTATTTGATTCAGTTGTAATCGTCCTGTTACAGAAAATTGATTTCACATAAAATTTTAAGTGACGGATGCAGGAACAGCCCACGAAAATACATGAAGCCCCATGATAACACAACAACCACACACACAGAAGATACAACATGTACATCGACTTCACTTGGACCACACTGGCTAGACAGAGTCTATAGTTATATCAGAGAATAAAAGGAAACCTTCAGGGAAAACTTCGAGTTTCTATTCAGGCACAGAACGATGCTCGTTTCATGTGCAAATTAATTCCCATCGTCTAATTGCGGCGAGGATAAATGAGTCCTCCGTAAATGAAAGCAAATGTTTAAGTTATGCCAAGCTGCCATTCTCTTGCTGGTAATAATGATGGACAACAAAGTCACAATTTATTCCTTTTTCTACTGCCCTAATCTGCTGGATTTCAGCCTCTTATCCCTCCATCAAGACCGGCTTGCTGGGCGGGAGGAGCTGTCGGGCCGGGGCGACTCGAGTGGTGCCAGGGAAAAATTACCTCGCCGTCTCGAGGGGAAAGCCGAGGTGTGGACTTTGCCCCGATTGTTTAGCATTTCAAAGGGTGTCCACTGAGAGAGGAAATGAAGGGTGTGGAGGGATGGCAGGATGGCAAGACCAGAGAGCATGAGTGGAACAGGCTGGGGGAGACGGGTCCTGCCTCATCAAGAGACCTGACCCCGTCCTCGAGTGGGAGCTTTCTCATATCGATTAGTTATGCCATGTCACCGCCATTGTTCCCCGCTTGTCCGGGAATCTATCTCCTTCCCTCTCTGGTACAGTGCTTCCTGCAAAAGCCCCCAGAGAGACTACAGACAAGTCTTAGCCCTTCGCATCCCCTCTGTCTCTCATTGAGAAAAGCTTTTTAGCCGGCCGTTGCCAAGAAAGAAATGACTTAGGGTTGGGAGAATGAGAATATGCGGTGCCATTTTCCCCCCTCCCTACGTCGTCCTCTTCCCCTCCCGCACACAATCCCTTTTGCCTTAGTAACCGCACGGCTTTTCCCAGTTCCCAACCCTTTTTGCCGGCCCGTCACTCACTGTGCCGGAAAATCCGACTTTCTCTTCAGTCAGGGATCAAAGCTCAAAGCTCAGCCCAGCCGCCGTATGAGAAGTCACATTCTTGGGCTCTCGGCTGATCCGCGGGGACCTGCCTTAGCCGCCCGGCTGCAGAAGGAAATGCTGCCGTTTGTCCGGGAGAAAAGACATCTCTCACTTATCCCCTTGCCCTTCCCCGCAGGTTTCCACGTAAATCATGACTCATGCGGACACACCTTGTTGGTTTCGAGTGAACGCAGAGGGCCGGTGTGTGTGCATATGTGTGTCAGACCAGTGAGGGATTATTCCCCAAAGGATCGCACATGTGGAGGGTAGGCATTACTGAACTTACCTTGACCTCTCTGGCAAGGGAAGAAGGGGAACTTATGTAAAACGAGCGAGAAAGAAAAAAAGACAGCGGAATCTCTCGGTCAGGAGTGATCTAATGGGAGGAATGATGAATCTAGAGGTTTTGTTATGATCCGTGAGGGAGGGGACGGCTCCTCTTCTCTCCCCTTTTACTTGTTCCACGGTCTTTGTTAAGTCCAGAGCAGATGACATTTATCAAAGAGAGGACAGCTGGAGTTGGGTTTCCAAGGTTAAACACAAGAAACTGGAACAAAGAACGAGAGGGGAAAAAATAGAACTCGTGCTGAAAGTGAGCGATCCAACGATTTCTTACATCTGCTTTTGCAATATCGCTGCCTCGTTGGTGAATCTTTCGCTGAGGGGGTTTCGCTGCCTCAAGCACTTTCGAAGGCTCCAGGGATTTGTTTTTTTTGAAGAGCTGACCAATCAACTTCAGACAACTTTCTTCTAAATTGATAAAAATTGTCATTCTGCGGTTCTCTTTTTGCCCCCTCCCTCCTTTTTTTTTCAAATCCCTGACGACTCACCAGGTTTCCATCAAACTGTCAAGTGAGTTTCGGGGCAAACTTTTAAATGTCACAAAAAATGAAAATCAGGTGGGCTTCCATCAGCTTCGGATGAAAGGAATAAATTGTCTGGCTGAGTGCAGCGAAGAGCTCCACGTTCTTCTTTTCAGGCGGTATTTCTCATGTGTTCGGCTGACGTACAGTGTGAAAAGTCATGCGAGACAAAGTGGTGATAATTGGTGAGTTTGAAGATTTTGAGAGGAGAGGAGAATGATTACAAAGAGAGGGAGATAAAGCCTGCCGGGTTTCATTTTCAAGCGCGCGTTTCGGCGCGCGTCTGCGGCCTTTATCCATTTAAAGCTCCCATTTCAAAAATCAATTTGTTAAATGGTTATCAGGTTCAGTTATCGATCCGACTGCGAGCCGCTGTGGGCTCACTATAATGCAGTCAGTGGCTTCCTGACGCCCAGTGTGGGAGATGAGGAATGGTTATGGTGTTTTAGTTATTTTTAATGTCCATGTGCGCGTTTGTTCATATCGCCGTGGTGACAGACGGTCCTTTTTTGCTGAGTTTTTTTTTTTTTTTTCTGGAATAAAAACGGTTTAAGTTTCCTAGATCCTTAAGCCTGAGGGAAATATCTATCTTTCTCGCTCTCTTTCTTTCTCTCGCTCTGTGTTTTTAATCTTATTTTTCTCTTCCACAGCATGACATCCAGAAATAGACCTGGACAAAACAGTCTGCTTGCTAACTGCATGAGTCAGAGACACACACGGAGAGAGAGCAGGGAAAGCGAGACTGAAGGGAGGCTGAGGAGGATGGATGGATGGATGGATGGATGGAGGGAGGGAGGGAGGCAGCAGAAAGAACGTGAGAGGACGAGAAGGGCAAAGCGAAACAGAAACGAATCTGACCCATCACGATGCACTCAATATCCCCAACAAGCGCCTGTTAAGCCCATCAGTCGCAGGCCTTTACTGCGCTAAAGAAGAAAAAAAAACCCTCAATATTCTCAACTCTCCATCAAGGTGGAGTTTATTATCCAATTACCGGCATATTGTTGGAGAGAGAGAGGGAGAGAGAGAGCGGCAAAACATCTTTGCCATTCAGTTCAGACACAGCCGAGCCAATATTTTCTCATTAAGCTCCTCGCCAGCAGCAGAGAGTCACTCCGCGGTCGGTCTGTGTTGTCCTCTGCCAGATTTCATTGTGAGTGCTGAGACACCAATTCATGTTTGGTCTACCTTGTGAAATTTTGGTGTGGTGGATGGTACCGAACATCCCGCTGTCAGAGAGTATCTCACTGATCCATTCTGTGTTTGTGCTTTTTGTTAAACCCCTTCATTCATGTGGTGTCGGATGTAGCGCTGGGATAAAAAAACGCCCTCCGTTAAAACAGCGTAAGGGTCCCAGGTTGGGGCTTCAGGTATCAGTTGCATGAGTTTGAAGGCTTGATAGAGAATTTAACAGCTCTGATAAGAATTGATTGTTGAAGTACCCTTGTGTTGCACAATTAATCGAAATATTTGAGAAATGCAATATCCAAATTGCAGAAGCTACAGCTTTTTTTAATAAAGGTAAAATGTGACAAAACAGCTTTATAATGAAGTACTGTAGAAGTCCAGAGATGCTCTGGCCTACACATCTTGTTCTCCAGATGATTTGACTCCAACAAATGTGACGTAATTGCGAATTTAACTGCACTCGGCCACTTTTTCATCATTTAATACAAGCAGCAAGATGAATCTGAACTCCTGTTTTATTTAGAAAGCCCTTTCAAAATCAGACTACAGCAGTCTACGATGTAAAATATACCTCCGTACACAAACATTGCAGAAACAAAACAGAAATCTGTGCATGTGCTGTAATTAAATCTTATTTTCACATAGCAACCGTAAGACGGGGCATTTACTGAATGTGACGAACATGACTCTGCTGCACACCTCGCTCAGAGTTGGAAGGGCAAAGTTGACAACGCCTATTCGATTCTTGCTGGATTAGTTTGACTCGCTTTATTCTTTGTGGCTGCAGACGTTAGCTCCATGTGAAAGTCAACCAACGTTTAATGTCACATGACAGACACTTTACCTCTATGAACGGATCAACTGGTCACAACTGGCTTTTCTTATGGCCAACTGGAACTGTGAGATGTCAATCGGATAAACTGGCCACAAACACGGACAGGTTTTGACATGATGACTCTTGTATCTTGGCAGTACATGTCAAGATTTGCTAGAAGAAACAGTAAGATGATATAAAAACATAAAGACTGTCTTATAACAGCAGCGTTCAGTTCCCTGTTGTATTTGCACGTCAGCTTGTGAGACAGGCTTTTAATAACAGATGTCTGGTTATAAAAACAACATAAGCAACATAAACACAGTTTCATGCATTCATGACTCAGCCAACCACGACCCAACTTGACTTAGAAACCGACTACTTCCACCACTTCAGGTAGTGTTCAGGTGTGCTAAGACGCTGAATACTGTAAATCAACAACGTGTTTCCCCGTTTACATTTTCCCAAAACGTTGATGGCAACGGATGAAGGAGACTTAAACTGCCAAGGAATCGGCGAGGGATTTTCCAGAGACAGACTGAGCCCATGGGTGGACCCAAATGCATTTGTTCATCCTCCTAAACTTTATTTAAACGTTTGTGTGCGTGCGCATCATTTTGTGCCCACATATGTTCATCCTCCCTCAATTAACTTATTAAGAGTGTGTGAGTGTGTTTGTGCATTAAAGCCTGAAGAACATCAGAAATGCAACTGCAAGTGTGGGACGGCTCGCTTGCCTGTGCAGTTTTTTTCTTCTGTTCTCTCGTGTGTGAGTGCCGGAGCGGGCCAGGCCATATGGTACGGTGCGGCAAGACAATCCGTTCCAGCAGCTCCTCAGTAACAACAGAAAGCGAACAGGTCTATCTTCGGGGAGGAAGCCAGAGAGCATTCCCACAGAGCCTCATTAGGGACTCTGGCGGCGGGGAGGAGGAGGTGCGAGGAAGAGGCGACGGAGGCAGGTGGCGATGGAGGAGGGCTAGGACAGGATGTATAGGTATCTGGCAGCGAGCGAACAGAAGAAGGAGGAAAATGGATCTCTGGGGATAATCAAATGATGAGCATCCGCTGCTACTTTCTGCTGCATTGAAGAGCGTTTGGGTTTTGTCGGCCAAGGGGGACGAGAGGGTAACAGGATGGTAAAAGCGCACTTGTAGGCCTTTTGGCGCTTTACGTTTCTTACATTTTGTATTCTTCCTCAATTCCCAAGTTAAGTTAATCGCCTGCCTTTACCTGGTTTATTAAACTATCACGGTCACCCTCCATCTTCGCCCCTCTTTCTTATTCTGGTGTTTTCCCTCACCAGTGTGATGTGATGGCTTTGTTTCGGCGCCGCAGGACATTCCCCAATTCCTGTGCTCACCACAAGATCTCCCAGCGTCTTACAAGTGACAGGCCAGCACTCCTTAAAGGGGGAGAGGAGATCAAAGCCTCCGAGCGTGGACGCTTTACTGCTGGAGGAGAGAGAGAGAGAGAGAGCGAGAGAGAGAGGGGAGAAAATCCACAGAGATGGTAATGATAGGTAGTGGTGCCTCGAGAGGCCACACGCTGTTCGTTGACACACATTCTTTGGTCGGGTGTTGATTAGCGCCGAAATCACGCAGGGGTCGGTGTGATTTACACACGGGCATATTATGTTTTCCGTTTTCTGTGTAATAATTGGAGGGCGCGGGGCACTTTTGCGGCTGTGGTTAGCAGTTCAAATCCTGCTAATTTGGCATAACCAGACCTCGGGCTCTTCAAGCTCACAGGAGTCGGGAGAAAGGTTAGTGAGCTTCTGGAGTAAATGCAGGTTTCACTCGGCCCTCTGATTCATCCCCTGACCTGCTGTGAGTCATCGGCAGCTAGGAGTTGGTCGGCTGTGTTACAGCTCTGGATAGTCGTGCTTTCCTCACACACCTACCTCGACTTGAGGAGAATACGTGAGATAGACGGAGGTGTTTGATTCCAAAAAAGTTTGGACGCTGTTTGAAACGTGAAGAAAACAGAAAGTGATCCTTTTTTGACATATGATCAGTTGATGATACTAAAAAAAACGATGTATTTAATGTTTACCTCATCAGCCTATATCTGCTTATTCTGCTAGCTGCTAGCAACACCCTTCAAACAAGTTGAGACACGACCAACAAAAGACTGGGAAAGTTGTGGGATGCTCAAAAACCACGTGCTTGGAGCATCCCATAGATAAACTGGTTAACTGAGGGAACAATCTGTGAAACTGTTGTCTCTTAACAGTTCATTTGGAAATGTTTGGAGTCAGAGTTGCACATCTGTTGTTTTAAGGCCAGACAGGAACTAAAAGTTGATCTGGCCCACAAACGTTATTAAAACACTTCTCGGTCACAAGTGTTTAATGAGGGGAAAAACCCAGAAAAACAGCAATGCAATCTGCACGTTGTAACTGTGATTTCATAAATAAATATGCGACACAACAAACAAAACAGGAAACAGCTCCTCTCTGGGGATCTATAATGACTTCCTCTTTGGCCTTATTAACTGATATCTGCTGTCACGCTTTATGACACCCTGATATGTGTTTAAACCGTGTCTGCAAAGCGCAAAGAACGGAATCATAATCCCTTTTTGGACATTTTCGAGAGCACTGTCTCGTGCAGAAATTCCACACTACGAGTTTCCATCAAATAAAATGTATACAGTAAATATGGTGGACTATAGGCCTGCAACTAACTATTATTAATTTTGCCAAGGAGGTTATGTTTTCACCCATGTCTGTTTTGTTTGTTGGTCGGTTGGTTTGTCAGCAGGATTAAACAAAAGCTACTCAACGGATTTCCACAGAACTGTGGCCAAGTATAGACCTTATTAACCTTTGATGAGGATAAAGGGATGGATCCAAAAACTTTTACATTGACATTCACGTTTTTTTTCTCAGGGGATAATGCATGGATGTTGATGAAAAACATCAGGTTTATGTAGGTGGCTGGTATCTACAGTGAGTACAATTTGATGTAGATAAAGGGGACTGTCAGGCCTTGGCGGAGGTACGTGCTCTACAGAGTGCCATTCTAGTTACCAGTTTTTATTTATTTGCAGATTATTTTCGTGAATCATTGACTAATCGTTTAGTCTATAAACTATACAAAAAATGGTCCCAGAGCCCAAAGGGACGTCTTCAAATAGACGTCCTCTATTGGACTGCAGCAAGATATTTATATTCATCCTTTGAGTTTTGTTTATGGTGTCGGACCTGTGTGTGATTCCTTGAGCACAACAGAGAAACCAGAGGAACCTGCAGAGAAGCCTTCACTTTTAATGTTGCGAGCGACTCATCGCTCTGCCGCCGTTAGCTATTCCTCCCAGACGTGAACAGCATGCAGCCTTGCTGCCTCATGTGTGCTGTGTGTTTCTCAGTGTGTCGCTGTGCTTTGGTTGCTGATTGGTCGGAGTGTGCGTACGTTTCTCTGTGTGTGGTTTTGTATGTGTCTGTTGTTTTTTTTTTTTAAAAAAGGCCTGGTGGGCAGAAAACGGCTGTGTTGTGTGAGGGAAAGAAACCAACAGCACATCTAAAAGCGGGGGGAAGCTCTTTGCTTTGCGACCTATCAACCAATGCCAACCTCGAAACACACACACACACGTACACAGACTAATCCCCTGGAGGAAAAGTGGCCAGCGAGGCGCAGTGGGGGGAAACATGTGGTCAGTATCCTGGAAGGAAGGACACATCCTGCTCTCTGCTTCCTCCATCTCCCCCCTTCTGTACTGTCTCTCTCTCTCTCAGCAGGCCATAAACATAAAGGAAAGTAAAAGACAGAGTCATGGGGGTCAGTCATCGGAAGAAAAATGCCACGGTTCACTCAGTTCAGCTGTTCACACATTATTTTCCCCCGCCTGTGCTGTGTTCGTGAGGACTATGTAAGATAAACGACCTGGGCGATCACTTATTTGTCCAGTCAATGTGAAACTGGCACACTACAAGAATAGAACCAGCCTGCCTCTGCACCGCTGAATAGACCCTCTCACACAGATGTGAATGGAAGGTGCGAGACGGACAATCGCACCGAAACAATAGGTGATGTTTTTGCCAGGAGAAAGACAAAAAAAGAAAAATAAAATCTCCGTGCCAAAAACAAAAAAAAGAAGGCAGAAATGAAACTAGGTAATAGCTGCTCTCATGGCCCCAACAAACTGCTCTGTTGAAGTGCTGGGTTCAATCTTCAACTGTTCTCCTGTAGGAGACGTTGGAAATGTCAGGTTTCAGATTGATTATTTGTGTGGGCGTTAAAGAAAAGGCGAGGGAGAGGATGCAGCGCAGAACAAGAATGTATTTTTCTGTGACAAGAAGATGTCTTTTGTCTGAGTATGACAGATTTTAATGGTTTTTCCTTCACTTGAATAAAGAAAGAATCGCTGAGACATTGACCTCTTTCAGAAAACGCAAAGATACACTAATAAACACAATTTTGCATATAAACGCTACAGATTGCAACCTCTGCTTCCTCACAGTATGCTAATAGACTCAAACTGTGCCTTAATACCAGATGTGTGATCGCCTTTAAGTTTTTCCTGAATGTTAACAGAGGGCTTTAACTTGGTTTAGAGTTGCTGTTATCAATGTTTCATATTACCAATGCATCTATTGACCTGATGCCAGTAGATGGGTTCCTCTCACCTATCTTGTTAGTGTAGTTTCCAGTTTTCTAGCAAGAAAGCTTAGTTAAACTAACTGTACACTGCCAGCTCAGATCTCAACGGTAAACAGATGCTAGCTGGTGACCATAAATTAGCGTTTAGCAGCTAAAGATACAGATGTTTCCTTCAGGATTTTATAGAAACTTCAAAAAGAGCTTAAACTAGACTGAATATTGGGCTTACATTTGCCACATGACCAGAAACATAACCTTAAAGTAGCTACTTTTTGCAAACATACGCTAGCTGATGAGCATAACGTAGCGTTTAGCAGCTAAAGATGCATATATTTCCCTCAGGATTTAATAGAAATGACTAAAAAGAGCTTAAATTTGATTGAATCTTGGGCCAAGTGTCGGAACACATTTTCAAATTAGCTAACGTTGCTCTGTGTTTGCTACATGTGGAAACATGCAACTAGCTGCTGACCAGTAGGTAGCGTTTAGCAGCTAAAGATACAGACATTTCCCTTAAAAAAAGCTTAAATCAGATTGGATATGGGCGTACATTTGCCAGGTCAACCAGAAAGCCACCCTCAAATTAGCTAATGTCAGTCCACGGCTGCTACATGTGGAAACTGTATGCTAGCATAACATGCATAGCTATGCCACTGTTGTGTTTACAGCTAATTCTCCTCCCCTCAAGTGGTTAAAAAAACTATTAATGCAGGTCAAATAATGATCTAATTACCAGGTAATTACTTTTGTTTAATTATTTTATACATTATTGACTCCTTATAATCAATCAATTTGATTATTGATTAGGGAAAGGTAGTTAGTCAGCTGCACAAAATAATGCTAATTGGGTTCACATGAACATATTTTTTAGGGCGACACGGATGCAGTTTGACACCTTGAAAGATAATGAAATAATCAAAAATGTCCGTCAGTGGGAAGTCTAAGCTTCTATTCGCACCTTTGTGATAACCGCTGCAGCCAATCATTTTGTTATGTGTTCACGTCGGCAACAAGGAGGCCACACAAAATGAGATTTATAGCACTTTCACTAGCTTATAAAATAGGACATGCACAGGTGACCCAACACCTTCACGCTGTATTAAAAACCCTGTGTACCTTTTTAGAAAAAGATGCTAATGTTGCCGAAGACAGGGATGCGATTCCCACTGGGGCCACCCAGGCTGAGAAATTTATGCTGTACTGTCAGACACTTTCGGATGAAAGCGCGCTGGATTTGGTGTTTGGGACTCGAGCGGTAAGAGGTGTGTGTGTGTGGGGGGGGGATGAAAAAGATACAAGATGGATGGATGTAAATTAGAGAGAAAACGGGAGACTTCCTTGGAAGCCGGCATGTTGATTACGTTTATTTTCGTATTCTCATCTGTGATAATGATGTGTTTCCGTTTCTGCCTCACTGTGTATACACTCTGGCGTGTGTGTGTGTGCGTGTGTGTGCAGCGGCAAAGCCTTGCATGTAAACCAGTCCCTGCGTCACATTTGTCAGTGTTTGTTCTCATGCCTGCTGACAGCCACCAGCTCTCAAACAGTCCAACAAGGGATTGACTCTGAAACGCCCCTTTGATCTCCCCATGTTCCCCCTCTGAACTCTCTCCCTCTCTGTCTGCCTCCATCTTTTTCTTTCCTTCGATGCGTGGAGCCTCGCCCTTTCATCACATCGATATTTAAAGCCAGCGTCCGCGCTCCCCCTCGCTGGCTGTCACTCGCCGCTTTTTATAAGTCCGCCCGTGTGCACGCTGTTGTTGTCTGCGCGCACGTGTGTGTCGGTGCGTCTGCGTGTGAGATCAGGCCTATATTGGTGCTGACAGGTAGTGTTGGCAAGTCCAAATGTGTTGCCGCGCCCGGGCGTCTAATGCGGCGGCTGACAGCGCGGCGACACTAGTGCCACTGTGCTAGTCTGTGTGATTTTCTTATTAACTTAAACTCTGTTTGACACGGCTTTTGTTTTGCTTTCGTTTTTTTTACTCTTGTTCTGTGCCTCTATGACCCTCAGTCTGCCTTCACAGCCATTCATAAAGTGGCCTTAAAGTGAATTGTTGCTTTTTTATTTTGCCTGCCAAGTCTCCAAAGGCCCTTGTAAAAGCCCCCGTCTAAACTCAGTGCACAGTGTCAGAGCTCGACCCTGATGTCCCGTAAAACCTGAATACCAGACTAAACAATGATTTTGGACATTGTTTTCAAAGGACAAGACAGTGGTTGTTGGTTCACTTGGTTTGTTACAGCTATGAATGAATATTTTCATTTAATCAACCCCAGTTTTTTTTGATGGTATTTCTGGTTGGATTGTTATTGGCTTCCCAGGCATGAGTGGTTTCCAAGGAGCGATGCAGCATCAACGTTCCGTAATGAGTGTTTACTGTAGTATTAAAACATACCTGCTGTTGCCACGGTGACTACAGGTGTCACACTTTCAATTCTGAATCAAAAGTCGTCAAAATCTATTTCAGTTTCGATCATCTAAATCAAAAGCAGGATCGGCGATTCCCCCAGTATCTTTTTCTCTTAACTGAAGGTAACATCTCCGACGACGGCGTCAGAGATCCTGAAAGGACGAGATGTTGATGTCAGAGATGTTAAAGGATCTTTTGGTAAACGTTGAGCTCTTCATCAACGAGTAAACCCTCTTCCCCGAAGAAATCAGACGGTGTTGTCCGGGATGTTGGATTGATTTTACTTGTCAAAGATCCTCTATTGATTTCTTCGGGAAGATGATTTACTCGTGGGTGAAGAACTGACCCGAAGCAGAGCTGATAAGATTACCAAGGATCCTTAATTGATTGACTTGTTTGGGTTGTAAAACCTCCATCTCTTTTAAAGAAGACAGTTGTCAGGGCATAAAACCAATAACCTGTTCATCTTAACAAATCCAGATGTGACGGTAAGATGATAAGGTTACACTACTAAAACACTTAGCAGTGATTAAAAAATGCTAGTGCCTCATCCACCTCATGGCCTTCCTGCTGCTTCCTGCACCAGCCCTGAGCGTTGGTACCAGGTGCGCAACACCTCGCCTCAAATGAAGCAATGACACAAACCGCAAAAAAACCATTAAAAGTTTTCATTACACAAGCAAAATTAAATCAAGCGCACCTTAAGCAGTTTTCAGCCCGTGCTAAAGCACATCCTTTATTTCCTGCGCGCTCTTCACTTGTGCCGACTGTGGTCTGACCTTGTTTGAAAGCCTGTGACTCACTGTGTGCCATTGTCGGTCTAATCCCAGCCAGCTTTATTTGTGGGAGCATGTGTATGGCCTCCGTCTAGGCTTAACGTGACTTAATGCCGCTGAGAGCCAAGCCACTTCTCTGCCTTTGATCTACGGTGGGAGCGACTGCGCCGCTAAGACACTCAAAGACCACACCGTCATCTTTCGGGAAGTCGCCCTCCCCTCCCCTCCCGCTTCAGCCTTCCGACGACGCTCGCATGCTTTAATTCAGCCGGTAGTGAAAACCAGCCCGCCTGGCTTCCTTTCTTCCTCCATTTTTTTTTCTGCAGTGTTTGTTTCTCTTTTCCTTTTTCCTCCGCGGTGACGTAGCTCGCACGAAACGTCTCACACGCTGCTAATGCCATGTCTCCATGTCTGAGTGCGCTGAACCGTCCCGGCTAATGCCATGTGGTCGACCGGTTTTCATGACATAAGCAGACGGTGACAGAGAGATCTATAATTTTCTTCCCGCTCGCACTCTTTTTTGAGACTTCCTCTCCGTTTCCATTCCGTCGACAGAAACGGGAGCCAGGGGCGATGAGGGAATACCCTGTGTTTATCCCCTGCCTTCACAGAGGTGGTGCTGCTGTATTTATATATATATATGTGTGTGTGTGTGTGTGTGTGTGTGAGTGCACTTGTGTGTGTTTCTCTCGAGAGCCTTTTTTTTTTTTCCTTTTCCAAGTTCCTCTTCGTGACGGATCCGATGCGAGTGAAAGCTCCGGTGCACGGCCATACTTTCTCTGCAGACTATTCTTACCGAGTGTAACATTACAGCCGGCGTCTTTGATGTGCATTCCGCCTTAATTTCATCCCGTCTCTCTGTCGCTCCCGCTGTATTTTCCTCCACCATATGTTTGCCGTTTTTTTCCTCACGCTCACACACGTACATTTCGCCTTTCTCGCTGTACTTTTTCTTGTAAATTCTCCCCCCCACCCTCTGCGTATATCTCCGCAGACTTGGCACAAAGGCCCCTTTTCAGACTGATTACTTCGGCCATGTTCCAGAGTTAGTTTTTCTCCCCCCACCCTTCCCTTCGGTCACGCTGCCCGGCTTTACCCTCCACGCCGATTAGTCACTCTGTGTTTTTTACCGCTCCGCGTTAAATGTTTATTAAAAACACTCCCGAGGTCTCTTTACGTTGGCGCTCCCCGGCCGCTCCGAGGCCTGCTGAGGTTAGCGCCGGCCCGCATCGGGGGATGATGTAATGATTTTTTTTTTCCAGCGTTCCCACCTCACGAGTCAGTCACATGGAAAAACGGGCCACGGGTGAAGGAAATTCCGCGCGCGCAGAGGCCACCGACACGCTTCCAAGTTTCACATTAACGCGCCGCTGATGGGGTAATGATGTTATGTATAGCTACCAGGTGAAGGCCGTAAATGTCTGCCGCATGAGTAACACACATCCACGCACACACATATACATATCTTAGCGGGGCTTGTTTTTATCCCTGGATGCACTCAGAGTCACTCAGGTGCCTCTCGCCGAGTGTGTGTTTGTGTGTTTATAGCCTCGCTGGAAAAGCTCAGTGTGTGTTGACATGTGCAGTCAGCCCTCAGCTCGCGTGTTTACCCGCGACCGCAGAGCGTGACTCCGTCCACAGGCCGCCGCGCATGAGCTCGCGGACGCGGGGAGCACAATAGCGGGCCGAGTTTGCGTCGGTAGGTGTGTGTGTGCGACTGCCGGGCGAGGTCATTAGATCAGAGGGGGAGAGCAGGTGGTCGCCGCCTACTTTAGCCTCGGTCACCCCCACCCCTCCGCGTCTCCTGCGTACAGCCGAGAGCCTCCCCTTTCGCAGTGGCAGGGGTCAAAGGTCAGGCCAGGAAAAGGCTGCTGGCTCGGAGCCAGAGACATTCCAGCATTCCTCTGCAGTCTAAATCGGAGCCAACATGGCCTCTCCCCGGAGATCAATGGGCCGCAATGTTATTTAAATACAAGGTGACCACAGGGGTGGAGGGGTTTCAGCGAGGGGGGGTCACAACAGCCGCACCGCTGACAGGAGACACCCCTGCGCCTCCTTTTCCTTTTCTTTTTTTTCTTCATCTCGCTCCCAGATGACATCCCTCATCACGAAGTCTTTCTCAGCTCGCAGCTTTGACTTGACAAGTTATTTAATGATTTAAATCCTCGGGAAAAATACAGAGATTTGAAAATTTCCCCCCACAGAATATCTTAAATTCTCCTCGGTCCCGACTGAGTTTTAAAAGGAGTCGATGAATTATTCACTGTGATCCACTTGTCTCCCCATACAGTCCCAATCAGGCCAAACGACTGCTAAATTCTCACTCTTGTATCTTTTGTGGAGACTAACAGCTCAGTTAACCTCTGACCCTGTGAGGCGTTGTTTGCTCGCTGTTTCTTAAGCAGGCAGTTAAAGTGTCTGGAGACTCTCATCAAATAGAAAAAATAGGTATAATTGCATGTGAAACAAACTGTTTTTGCTCTCTGTCACCGCTCTAATTAATCTAGTTTTTAGTTGTTGGGTTTTTTAACAAAAGAGCTTGGATGAGCGTTTAGCAGCTAAAGGTGCAGATATATGCCTAAAACACTGGTCCCAATCTAAGCTAAAGTAAATTCAAAGCTGTTGTTGAACCAAGTGCTTCTGTCATTGATCTATAGAAGTTCGACCACACTGAAATATTTATTTGATGACCTATAACTGCCCCGATTAGCTGGAAAACAATGAGTCCACATCATATAGCCTAACTTAGTCCAAGTTCAGATGGACTCAACATGTGTTTCTTTCTGAAGAAATATCCAGGCACCCTGCAAAAAATGCCATTTTGTGACCTTAAAACACCCCTGCCTGAGAATAACAGCAGCATTAAGCTCATTATAGTTCTTTATTTCCTTATTTATACTTACTTAGTGTCCTATAAAACTACGTAAACTTGCATAATTTCCAAGTGCAGACCTTGAAAACCAATAAAAAGTATTTATTCCTGGATTTCAAATCTCTTTGGCTGGGTGGTTGGTGCGTAAGTGGCTCTGGAGACAATGAGATGGAACAAGAAGTGACCCACTTCTTGTTCCATTCCTGTCTTCAGGATGACTCGTTGGCTGTTGTAGGCTGCAGTGCGGGCATAGAAGCTCCTAACTGGTCCTATGATCTTAAATTGATTGAATATTGGGCTTATATTCATCACGTGAACAGAAACACAACCTCAAATGAGCTCATGTCTGCTACATGTGTAAAAACGTAGAGGCTTCTATCATTGGTTGTTTCTTGTTTTGTTTTTACACAGGTATTGGCCTGGAAACCCTGGTTGAATTTTCAAAAATGAGCCACAATTGGCGGTAACAATGCAAACACAGTGGTGAGAAGTCCGTGAGTCAGAGCGCGAGCATATAAACAGCACTCGAGCTAAACAAGGAGTAAAGAAGCCAGCTGAGACATTAGACAACATGATTTAAGGGAGATCCTGAGCGTGTAATTCGTACTGTAAGCGATACGAGTCATCACGTGTAAGTCGCGCCACGGTTCAAGGTCCTCGTTCGCGGTCGCCGTCGTGGCGTTCTAGCATGACAGTCATCGTAATGCGGTTTTGATCAGAGGACGTTTGTGCTTCTGTTCTGTAATTTGTTCGCCTGCTCGTCTCTGACTCCCCAGCTCTTCCTTTCAAACTGCAGCTGCTGCTGAAACATTAATGCGCGTCACTGGATGTGCACCAAAGGATTTTTTTTTTTCTTTTTTTTTTTTTTTTTACAGGAAAGATTAAACGGTCACGCAGGCCAGCGACAATAAAATATATAAAAGCTTTGACGGAGCAGGTGCGGGTTGATCTAACTATTGCGATGCATCAAATCATCAAATCGAACAACTGCAAATGCGCCACGTCTTAAAATCTCGACATCCTTCCTGTTACATCATCTCCTGATTGAGTCATGTTGGATGTCTGGCGACTCCACAGGACGGGCCATTTCAGGTCCCGCATCTAAAAAAAAAGAGACGTTTTAGGTTTAGTTTCAGCTGAATCTCGTTCACGAGCGCTCGTGTTACATAAACTCCGGCGGTCCCGGAGCGCTGCGGGAAAGGAAAGGCAGCAGCAAGGCAGGGACTAAGGTGTGTGTACTCGTGCGCCTTCTCTTCGTGTGTCCTCCGGTGTTTGCGCGTGGAGGGCAAAGCAGGAGAGCTGAATGATTTATAAAGATTGATGGCTCACTGCGCCCGGGTAGAGCAGCAGTGCATCAGAGCCGGAGAATGTCACTCGGTCCTGGAAGACGCATGCAGAGCCCTGACTGTTCGTCTCGCAGTTTGTTTTTTTTTTAAATGATGAAATCTATAGACAGTGATGATACCCACGTCTTCCAAAAACCCCTATCAGCCCTTTATCGAGACGTAAGTAGCATGAAAGTGATCTCAGTCTCTGCATCAGCTTCATTTTTCTTGCTGACTTCAACTACAGAAATAGATAAATCAGATTTTTAATAAGTGAGATATCACTCGACTGCCCTCAAATGTTGCTCTCAGTAGTCAGTTTTCTTCCTGTTGGACTTGTCTGGAGCTCTGAGTATTGCCAACTTTGAGTTCTACCAAATGTTTGTTGATCTGTAAGATTATACTTTGGATTTTAGACAGCAGTCTAAAACTAGCTTGTCTTATGATCGAAATCTCCAGTAAGGTCACTGAATGGACCTTGATGCACTGGACTTTTATGCGAGCTGCTGTTTTTAAAGTCAAGATTGAATATCGAACTTCGAATTAAAGGTTTGGAGTCTTAACTGTTTAGAAAATGCTTCAGTTTAACCATTATGTTCGAAGTATGTTTGAGTTGGTGATGGGCCTTTCAAGCAAAAACACTATCTGATGGTCAGTAGGAACTATCCGACAGTTATTCGGAGACCAGGTAATAAATAACGAAGGGAAAAAAAATATGTATTTTCAGACAAAACCTGTCCGAAAAAGTCAAATGAACTCATTTTTCGAATTGAATGACTATTCGAGTATTCGAAACTTGATCCCTAGTTTGAAAATATGGTTGATTTCAATCTAATCTGGTGTTTTTTCTTCACAATCGCTCACGTGAATCAAAAATCTTTGAGTATTTGAAATGAAACAATCCCGTCGTCATATTTGTTCGTTGTTGTTGCCGTTGAATGGTTGTGGGGGGTAAAGGAATTCTGTTAACTTCATTTTCTGTAGTTGAATTTGTAGTTCAACTATTCAGATGTGGCGATGAAGGCTTTGAGCGTCTGGTGATTCAGGTACCCTGAAAAATGCGTTAAGCTTATTTTTAAAAAGCTGAACCTGAATAGTCTTGCATAGAATCCTACTACATTTCATCAGATCAAACCAGCCTTACACATAAACGGAGATCTACTCTGAAACATTTCATAATAACGCAGATGGAGAAGTCGAACGCAACCAACCAAGACGGACCATATGTTCCCGCTGCAGTCCTGCCCCCTTTCCCTTTTTTTTTTTAACCAATGTTCTCTTGGATGAATTGCTCTGTGAGTTAAAGCAGAATAACACAACAGCAGTTTCCAGTTCCCACTGGAAAAATATATCTTCATAACAAAACTAGTTATCAGAATCTCAGCTCATGTTAATTCATGTAATTGTGCTTCCAAAGGCGCTCCGTATTGTTTTTTCCTCGTAGCTGTCGTGATCCTTATTATCGACAATCGGAATAATTAATCTGGATTCAGAAGAGCGACGGCACTTTTTTGCATCCGACATGAGGATGATTAGTTTGACCTACAGCGGGGAAACTTAATATTTCCACTTGCCGAAACATTTAACATTCGCCAATTAGCAATTGTGGAAGCCAGTCGTGATTAGACACAATTAATTCCGCAGCCCTCGAGCGGCTGATGAGGCCGACGCCGTTTGATGAGAGGGTAGAAACTTGGACGGGAAGCCGTGAATTTCTAGTCAGGCGTGGCTAGTGAGTGGAAAGGAAACCTAGTGATGTGTGCCTCGTTTCCTGCCCGTTCGATTTTTGTTTCCCGCTGGCAGATATGTGCTTGTGTTTTTATAAACTATTTTCTTATGTGCATCTGTTGACAGAGTTTGTTTTTTTTTGCCAGTGCCGAGTCTGATCGCGCTCACGTCGAACTGCGGGGTTGATTTGTTGCGAGGCGAAGGGCTCGTGGCTCAGCGAGGCGTTTCACGTCGGAGGGAGTTAATGTACGCGGATATTTGGGAGGAGGGGGGAGTGAATTAAGTGCAACAGACAGCGTCTTGCGAACCGGGGCGTCTAATTTTGGCGCCGGAGGAAGGGGAGGGGAAGGAGGCGCCTTAAGGAGACAGAAGTGATGAGAAGGAGTGAAGGTCACCCTATCGGGTGAGACCACGCAGGCCGTAATGGATCCACTTAACAGTCACAAACAATTGCACCTTTTCCGAATTCCGTGTCCTCCCTCCCCCTCGCTCAATCTCTCACAGAAGCCACGCACACACGGCGAGCGCCTGGCACCTTGGGAAATGAAGATGGATGATGAGCACCTTGCTAAGCAGGGCTGCGAGGAGCTTAGGAGATAATGTGGGCACCCGCGTACACGCCAGCGACGGCGTTTACAGCCACCTACTTAGTTTTACACACGCCGAGCGAGGCGCAGACGCGTTTTTTCACAAAAGCTCGCGGTGCCCTTATCTCGCTTGTCATGTAAAATAGATGCATTTAGCTTTGTATCATTGTCTCGTGGCTGCATTAAACCATTTGGCTCATTACAGCCGGAAGCTTCGAGGCCCCGCGGCGTCCTGCGCGGGGAAAGACAACACCGGCGTAAAGCTTATTAGACAGGCGGCGGCGGCAGCAGCAGAGTGGCTGGCAGAGTACCGAGCCATAAACAGGAAGAACTAATGTACTCCTCTCATTAAATTTGGACTTGGGCTTTTTTTCCTCTGGCCTTTTGTGAGCAGACGTGCAAACACGCAGGTCGCACACACACACACGCACAACAGTAAAGAGCTTTTGTTGAAGCTAATATTAATAATCCGACGATGTGTGTGCAGACGAAAGGATCTCTTAAAAAACCTCAGTTCGTTTTAACAATTAACTCGACCCTTAAATTATTGAGCTGGTCTTTTATTTATTTATCTTGTGATTTGAGGGGTTCCAGTCCTCCACAGCGCTCAGCACCAGAACGGGCCGCATTAACCTTCGGTGCGGATCCGGAACAAAGGACGGATCCAGGACTTTTCTCCACATTTTCCATTAAATTCTCACTGAATAATGCACGGAGCCTTCGGGCAGGGGTGTGCGCTCCACTTTTACGACTACAAACATGAAGGCGATATGACAAATACGAACAGAAACAAAAATAATGGACCCACCGATGTCAAAATCGGCGCCAGAAGAAGAGAGAGTCAGATTGGTTCGTCCCTGATTTGTCGTAAAACCTGAGTGATAAACTAAAACACACTCTGAGTGACGTTAGTTTGATGCGGGCAAATAGGTTGATGCAATAAAAATCTGCCTGTAATATCAAGGCAGCCGGTGTATTGGTTTAGCTCTAATAAGCCCTCACAAAACACACACACACACACTTGCATCATACACTGCACAAACACTCGGAAATACACTGGACTCACACACACACACACACACAAGTGAAGCAAGGCGGTTATTAATCACGTCAGGGGCTTGTTGTACTGACGGAGCTCCGCTGAGAGAAATGCTTCATTAATATCAGCCCTCGAGCCCCTTAAGGAGCACACACACACACACACACACACACACACTGTACAGACATAAAGCACATGTATGTGTGGGCATTATCCAGTGAAGGGAACCCACACACACACCTCATATATACACACGGATCTTGACCTGGCAAGCGTACTCCCACCCGCTCATGCATACAAAATGTCGGCGTCGATAATCATCTCGCACACACAACACACGCAGAGAGGTGTCGGGGCTCAGAGCGTCTGGTCGACTTATTTATTTATTCACCCGCTGCCTTTATCCAGGTCGGGTCATCTTAACAGCTTAACGCACACATGGCCCTTCTTCTGAAAATACATCAGCCGACCTCCTCCCTCGTCTGAAGACTGACAGCCGAAGCGGGGAACACACAAACCCACCGCGTCAGGTGCAGTTTGTTGCCGGGTACCTCGGCCGAGAAGGCTTTGATTTCCTTCCGATTCTTGTCTAGTCAGAGTGGAAACGCTTTTCTCTCCCATGTCGTCGACTGTTTGTCTTCTGCCGCTGTTTGATGTTTTTATAGCAACCCTCCCCGTGGAACTCACTAACTGACCCCCGCAGGATGCCAGAAACGCACGCACACACACACACACACACACAAACACACACAGAGGCAGACATGCACAAATTAAGTGGAAAGGAAGTGTTTGATTGGATAAAACCGCAGGAAGCTCCCAGCTTAACTTCCTGTTTGCGTGCACTATTGTATTCCAAAGTAGCACATAGAGGCCCGGTGGTGAGGGTGTGTGTGCACGCAGGCAACAACACTTTCACACACACACACACACACACACACATACATACTAGACCTGGCAAGATTAAGATCACCCTCTCGCTGCCAAGCTCCTACTCACAAATAAATAGATGTAAAGTACACAATAATTAAGTGTCAGACTTGATACTGCATTCAAAAGGCCTCGGTCCAATTTGCAATTTTAAGCAGACTTAGATGCCGGCTCTCTTTCCCTCCAGCCAGTGCTCCTTTCTAATGGTAATTGGCCATCCGAGGCGTTTCTTTGTTGCTCGCACTGAAGTTTCTGTTCAGTTTGTCAGGGGTTTTTCTCAGGGCGCTGTGGCTGTCGATCCTTGAAGGCATCGCAGCGCACAGCGACACACACAAGTCAACTCAAAGAGGGGACAGTCGACGGCGAGGTGCTGCGCCGCTGTCTCCAGGATCGGGGGGGTTCCTGGAAGTTGTTTAACCGTTTAAAGCCCGAAAGTTAATGTCACAACGTTTATTTCACACAATCAAACTGTGATTGTTAAGCTCAGTCCTGTCAATTGCATTCATGCTACCAGGCGTTCGTCTTGGAGGCAGGAGGTGGTCATTTCACCTAATTTCAACCACATATCTACTTTAAGCTGTTCCAGCCACTAAGCCGTGACTTTCTAGCAAGTTTTTGCTATTTCAATACATTTAGCTAACCTTATCAACCATGAAGCCGTTACTTTCAGCTATTTCAACCATTTAGCCATGACTTTTAGCTATTTCAACCATTTAGTCATGCTTCCTAGCTAACTATATCAACTTATTTAACAATGACTTAGCTAACTTTTTCAACCATTGAGCCATAAGCTACCTATTTCAACAAGCTAACCATGACTTTAAGCTAACTTTTCCAACCATAAAGCCATGACTTTTAGCTAATTCAACCCCTTACCCGTATGACTTTAGCAGTTTCAACCATCTAGCCTTGACTTTTAGCCATCTTTGCCAACCATGAAGCTGTGAAATTTAGCTAACTTTACAAACCACTTAGCCATGTTTAGCTAGTTCAACCATTAGGCCATGACTTTTAGCTAACTCTTTTAGCCATTTAACCATATGACTTTAGCAATTTCAACCATCTAGCTATGAACTTTACCAAACACTTAGCCATGTTTAGCTAGTTCAACCATTTAGCCATGACATTTAGCTAACTAATTCAACCACAAGGCCATAACATTTAGCCATTTCATCCACTTACCCATTAGCCTAAATTTAGCTATTCAATAATTTGTCCATTGCTCCTTTGTGATTTATTTTAATCAAGAATTTGCATGTTGTTTTAACTGTTAAGCACTTAGTAACCATTTCATGAGAAGTGCTGTGGTGGAACTTCCCGGCAGATCATTATTATAGCTCTTGTTTATCTATCACGTTTAGCTTCCTGCCTCAACCATGTGGTGTTTAGGGTGTGATAAGTGATGGCGGCTGTAGTTTATGTTTAGACTTGCAGCGCGTCATGACTTCCCCCACAGTTACAGTGTCTCACAGAGGAGGACTCTGCAGTTTTTTAAAGGTTACATGTCACAGGTCACGAGTACGTAGGAGCTGGATGTGTGCGGCACCAGATTTTCTGGAACCAATTAAGTGCTTTGTGTCCCGGCCGCGATCCACAAGATAAGGGAACAAGGGGAGAGCAGCCGAACCTGTGATGCTGTAATTTCCTCCCCACCTCACAGTGATGGAACATAATGGACGGGTAAATCCTTCCTCCGATATCTTTAGTGCTAACAGGGAGGTGAAGCAGAAGTGTAGTTAATTGGTAGCCTTGTTATCCATGCTGCTGCAGATCTCTGTAGATACCACGGAGCCTTTGTACGAGCAAACAACACAATAAACAAAGCTCAAAACACCAGGCTGCGTTTCATTAACAAACCATTAAAGTTGTGAAGCTTCGACAGAAACGATGTCGATGAGCGCCGTACTTTTTTTTTTTTCTTTTTATTTGCGCGCCCGAGAGATTTACTTCCAAGTCCCCACATTAAATGTAGAAGTCTTAAAATGTTGATCTGCGCCCCGCAGCACGTTATTATCATTTGCTGTCTGGCAGCAGTGTCGGGGGGAAAAGCTGCTCTGGTGTTGATGAAAACCTTACGGCAGAAATGCAATGGAAGCAATAATGGACGTACATTATATGACATTTCTTTGATGCGCTTCAAGCTGGAAATTTCAGGCGTCAGCAGCAACACTGACTCTGACCGGTGCACATGTTCCCGTTTGATGTTTTCGGTCGACATCAAATTTGTTCCACGGTCAGTTGTAAAGCGGGCCTGCTTGCAGACTTAACTAGGTTATGTCCTTACATATGTCCTTGAATACGCCGTTTTGAACTGAGTTTGCTGCTGCTGAAATGACCTACTTTAATGAAAGTATGTAAAAAAACAGACGTTCGACGCTCTGTAGGGCTCAGTTTCAAACCTCGGAATATTTTTGAGGGGATGGTGTAAATGTGTTCGTAGCACAAAATGTACCTAAAACAGTTTTGTACTGAAAGTTCACTGAATATCTGGTCGGATTCAAAAACCTGTTTAATTGTGTTTCCAATCAAAAATCTTCCAATTTCCCTAAATCTTCTGGAGTCAAATACAATTTAAAGGACGACTTCACCCAAAAAATGAAAATTCCAGTCATTATCTACTCGCCTCCGTGCTGATTGAAAGTCTAGTGATGTTTCTCAGTCTGCAGCAAAACAGCGTTGCAGCAGAAGTAGATGCCCTGACATCCGAAAAGCATTTAAAAAGCCGTTATTTACACCCTTTCGTAAGCCAGAAACTTCACTGTAGCTGCGGAGCTAAAAGCATTAGTGCACAGCCCGTCTGGAGCCGGTTGCACAAGCTCGACTGCCTTTTACATCTTTTAAAATTAATGTGGCTGCTCGAGGCTTCCGGAGACCGGGATTAACCTGGAAGAGCTGTACACAACCATTTAAATTCCTTTCTTCAGTTGCTTTTATACATTTTAAAACAAGTCCCCAGCTACTTCGGTCGTCAAGGTGAATGCTGCAGCGCCGTTTTGCTCCAGATATGTTTTGTGAACTACGAAACTTTCCATCGTTACGAGGGTGAGAAGATACTGACCGACTAATTTTCTCATTTTTATCTACCCTTTACTGATCCAACAGTGAACTACAGCTATGAAACCTTACAGATCTGAACTTGGCACGATGAAAATACACAACCATACAGCGCGCTTAAATTGGTAATGTTCCTAACGAGAAAGCTCAGGAAACGTATCTGTTTTGACGGTGTACATTTAACCACACAAACATTTTTAACCCTGCTGGGTGAGGGGTCACACACGCGCCTCGCTGCACATGAATACAGAGATACAGTTTCGGTCAAAGCGGTAACGTGGTGGGAAGCCTGAATCATTACTTTCCGGTTTCAGCTCATTAGACTCTGCGGTTGTGATCCTGTCACGCTGTTGTTGCAAACTACAGTGGAAAATAATCCAGTTAATCTGAATCTAATCTAATTCTGCTACAAAAGGGACAGTGCTAGTCTGATCTGATAGTGCAGTAATTAATTAACAAAAAGACACATTTCTGACGGGCCTCTCAGCACCAGGTCCCTGCATCATCTTTTTGTCTGTTTGCTTCCAGGTCGTAAAGGGTAAGGCTGCGGTTCTGAGCTTTACTGGAAGACACAGCCGCTCTGTTGAGGATGATTTCCTCTCTATCTTTCCTCTCTCTCACGCTGTAAACCCACGCAGACTTCCCTCTTGCGGTTTGACACCTGAGTCTTGCGCAGGTTTCATGTGTTACATTATCTAAAGAAAGTGGTGGGTGGACGGAAGCAGCGCGGCGCCGAGCAGGCACACACTGAGGCACGCCGACACACACACACACACACACACACACTCTCGCTTCACGCCGAGAAGAAGACAAAATGTCAGGGCTGGTTCTGGCAGGGTACTGCCGGCGCTGCCGTCGGCATGGAGACTGCCGCGGCGTAGGGTTGCAGCAGAAGACCGCCGCGCTTAAATTCACTTAAAATGTCAAAACACCTGAGGGGGGTGAGGGCTGTGCCTGGACCTGACAACTATCAACCTTTCTCTGCCTCACGCGCGCTGACAAAAACTGGTTGGAAATCTCAGTGATAACCTTTTCAGTAAGCACTTTGCCCTTTATTTGTTTTCAAATCATATTCTTTTCTGTTTTCGCCGTACACCAACACGAATTCAGGGAGTGCGTATTTTCCCCCGTGGACACTTTAGGTGGTTCGCCCGGTGAATGGTGCGACCGGTGTAGCGCCGCACCGCCGTCCAGGACTCCTCTCGCCACCCAAGGAGCCCAATAAACACGACGCGGGCGTATTTCCAAAGAGCAAGTCTATTAGGGCTCCCATTAAGGCTCCTTTAAGGCTTCGTTCTGTCTAATATGTTAATTGACAGAGCCTAGTATGATATTTAGTGACCATGAATTTCCTCCAATGCGCCCTGCACTCGGTGGCGTGGCATTTAACAAAGCCTTAAAGGAGAAGGACGGGGCGCTGCTCATCGTTCAGACGCCCGGCGCAGCTGTTCCCAACGCTGCAGAGATTTATGGGAGGCCTAATCCAGGAGACGGCTACTGCTCGCTGTGATTCTTCATGTGTGTGGCTTGTTTTAAAGGTTTGGTGCTTTCCCGCCCAGATTTTTTGGAGAGTCAGCTTGACCAGAAAATCGGACATTTTGACCATCGTTAAGGCGTTATGCAGTTAATTACTGTCATTGTGGTGGAGCTGGAAGGAATTAACTGATTAGTCTTTTGACAGAAAAGTAATCTGCGACCATTTTAATGACCAGTGATTAATCATTTTTTGTCACTGCCTCCCACTTGCCCATAATAAAATGCTTTTACCTGATAATTTGCATAGGAACCTATTCATTTACAGTAAATCTATAATGAAGATAAGAAATGCATAGCCAGCCAACCCCCCACGGTTTTCAGCGGCCCCCTTTAGACCCATCTATGAGTTATTTCTGGAGACGCCCCAAAATTTCTCTGGTTTCTTCTTCTAAAATATGGGAATGTGCTGCTTTCCATTTGTCTGTCCATCCATTATGTATACCTGCGTTTCTTTGTCTCTGATCTTAATAATAAATGTGCATTCAGTCTGTTCGAGCAAAACAAATGATTTGAACGTGAAGTGTTACATGCTGGGAAATTGTAATTGCCGTTTTTAAACCATTTTATGGCACTTCATAGACGCATCAGTTAACTGAGGAAACAATCTGTGAGTTATTGTTAGCTGCAGCCCAACATTGTAGGTAAATCTGTGTATTCATGTTTTCTTTAGATAAACGGAATGAGACTCAACAATAAACTACCTTAAAAATGTAACCTATGAAGAAAGAAAAAGGAAACTGACCTTTGTGACCAACTGCAAGCGTTGTTCCTCTTATTTATTCAAATGTATGTTGCACCTTTAACAACACCCAACATTGACGTCACAGTGTACAGATACACCCGAGAGTATCACTGCTGCAACGTAAGAAATTAAACTACTAGAGGTCATCTGATCATTAATCCAGGGACCCTGCAATAGATGCACATTCCCTCTAGAAATGCCAACTCCATTTCTTACGTTGTTGCTCAAACTTCCCCCAAAAAATGGAAAAATCCACAGATTTATCCTTAATGACACTTGTCACCAGTTACAGCCCTGTTATTGTCGATCCCAGAACCTGAGGTAACATCTTCAAATTGCTTGTTTTTTTCAAAACAAATTGAATTTGCAGCGATCTTAAAAACGGAGAAAAGCAATAAACCCTCACATTTAAGAAGCGGGAATCAACAGAGGTCCCATCGACGACTGAGTAAACAAATAATTTATTGAAACTGCCAATAGACCAATCATTTCAAGAACCAATCTTCTGTGCTTCACGCTAATTTCCGTTGAAGCTCTCAGGCAAATCCCTGTTTCTTCCTCTGTGAAAATGCAGCAGCAGCATCTGTGCTGTTTTCCTGCCACAACACAGCACCCACAGCACTTGCATGCACAACCACACAAACACACACAGCTTAAACACACACTTCCGCCATGTCGCTGAAACCCAAAAAATGCTGCGTCTTCTCAGCACTGCCTATTCCGTCATCCGCTGGGTTCGCTGTAAGCCACATGAGGCCACGTTAGCCTCCTCGGCGAGCTGACTCTCTCTCTGCCTTCCTGTTTTAACCGCAGGAAATTTTCCCGTCGCCGCAGGCTCTCTGAACGGCTGACTGGCTGTCTGACTGAACGGCTGCCTGGCTGACTTAAAAGGGACTTTCAGACCTTGTGCTGCTGCTAAGTGTCCCCAACTTACAGTAATTGGTAGGCTCAGGGTGCTTCAGAAAAAGTTATCCTTGCCAACGCCGTCTCGAGCAAGACATTTAGGAATATTTACAGTAAGGAGCAATCGGCCCCCGTAAAGACTGTTGGGAGTGAGAGACCTGGAGAAATGTCCCCGAAGAGGTTTTGGTGTTCAGGATGCTGTGTTTAACATTTTGAAATCTATAAAAATATTCCCATAATGATCATAATTGCTGTAAATGGAGGAGACTCTCGTTGTAAAGAAGGGCTGCGTGTTTGAGTTTCACATCGTCACCAGATCCAGTTTCGCAGGAAATCTGCTGCTGCATCGCTCTACAGCAAGAATTTAATGCTCAAAGTATTACACCACTCACCTGTGTTTACCTTGTTGGGAGGCCCGCTCGCTGTTATCAAAAGCTGTCATAATCTCTTATCTTCTAATCGGCGTGCGCTTATTTATTGTGATCACTCTTAAAACCACAGTTTACATTAAGCTGGATAATAATCAGATTGTTTCCCCCATCATGCGTGCTGTTTTCAAAACATTCACGATCACATTTTGTGGTGTTTTTAAAATGGAATGTTATGAGGAACGTGATTAGTTTAAATGACCCTGTCAGTGTGAGAGAGAGAGAGATTTTCTTTTTGGCAGCATCTCCGGACTGAAAACAGGCTTGGAAATGAGACCACAGGCATTTTTTTCCTTCTTTTTTTTTTTAATGTCTGAGGTTTTTCAGAAACTTGAGTTGCACTGTTTAGTTTAACACACGGTTGTTTAGTTGCAGCAGGGTTTTTGGATTCAATGCCCAGCAGAATGACTTCATGGATGGGTTTGTCCACTATTTTGGTCCAGATGGAAATATCTTAAAAACTACTGGGTGAATTGCCATGAAATGTGGTGCAGAATAGAAAAGCAATGGCATTGACATTTCCACCAGAAAAATAGCTCTTTTTTGCCTTTGAATGCTTGTATTCCCATATCAGCTGCTATCATCTCCGTGCTGGTTAAAACTTTTAAAAAGCTCAACTTTTACACTGAGGGTTGACTGATCGGTTTTAACTCACTTGAATGTCACTTGTGGATTTATTCATCTTGGCTCGAAACTTGTCTAACATCAGTGGATCATAACACTTCAGGTATGGAGTTAATCTGCAGACTCTCCACTTAATGACGAGACCATACCACACTATAAATGGTGCCCCGAATGCGGCAGACAACAGACTAGCTAAACCTACTTTCTAGCCTAGCTGCTTGCCTTATACACCTTTATTATGTCATAACGAATTTTATTAAATATCATCGTTAAATGGCCAAGACTGCCTTACTTGACGTTACACTTCCTGGTGCATGAGAGGATGAATCCTGATTCAGGTGGTTTCGGAGTGAAATACCTTGACAACCATTTAATGGATTTCTGTGACCTTGCTTGTTATTCAAGGTCTATAGAGGATATCGGCCTCAGCTATACCTCGTGTTCTCATTAGCAAATGTTAGCAAGCCGACCTGCTTAGCATCAGCCTCACCTTTATCCACTAAATTCCATCTATACGTAACATCCAAGATTCATCCGTAGAGTCATGATTATCTTCTCTTCTTGGCGGAAATGCAGTAGATCAGAGTAACATTTTACTGATTCCTGGCATGTTAGATGTGTATACACAGAATCTTGAGTTCAGAAATTCATGCGATTCATTTCCTTCCACTTCCAAGCTGTAGCTTGAGTGTCAAATATAAAGCTTCAGCCCCAACATGCTGCCACAACACTATATGTTTATTCAAATGCTCAAAACAATCTTTGAATAAACCAGATTAAGGTGTACAGTACGTGTCCCAAGTATCCAGGCGTCTCCAGCCTGGAATATATCAGTGTTGACAAGGTTTTTTCTTAATCCCTTAACCTGTAAAAAGAAACCAGGCTTCCCACTCGCATGTTTCTGAAATCGGGTTACTGCTGAAAGAGGGGGGAATAATGAGATTCCCATAGTGCATATAACCGCATTCAGTGATGCTCAGGGCATGTATTAACGTCCTCTTGGCAACATTTTCCTCCCAGTAGTTATCATTTCTGGAGTCTTAGCTTATCTATTCAGCCCAAGCTCTGCTTTCCACCCAGCTCACTCCCAATCCACCCTTGTATTTGACCCGCGCCTCTGGGTTTTTGATGTACGCCTCCCCGAGGGGTAGTAAGAGTAGGAGTAAATGTGCACCTTTGGAAGGCTGCAGACAGGAAACGGGAGGGAAATGAAATGATGCAAGGTGTAGCGAGGGGTCACCTCTGTCATGTGGAGCGGTTGCAAGAAGGCCTGCCCGCCCTGCTGGTTTTCGCTGTTTCTAATTGGGGTTTTCACCAGATCCCCGGCTTCCCACAGGGGCTGTTCTTGTCTGCTCGGTACAAGTAGTCAGGGCTCGGAGAAGAGGAGGCCTGGAGAGCGTGAGGAGAAAGAAGGGGTTAAAAGTGAATCAGTCCAGTAGGAGATTAGAGGGGGAAATGAGTGTATGAAATGGCTGCAGGGGGAATACAAGGTAAGAGTAACAGAAAGAAGAGGGGAGAATAACAAAATGAAAAGAGTCAGCAGTGTGGGAATCAAAAGGGAAGCGCTGGCCTTCTTCTCTGTCAAGAAGGGGAATCTTTGAAAAGGAGGGAGAAAAGTGAAGGAGAGGGGTGTTTTTACCCAGAGGAGTGCATGGTGGATTTGTTCAGGCATACTCCCGGCATCAACCTGTTTGAGCTGAACAAGAGGGAGCAGCTTAACTCGCCATAGGAGAAGGTTACAAGTGCTGAACTCACACACTAATCAAGCTTTCTCCTTGTGTTTTCTCCCTCTCTGCCTCCTCTCCACCTCCCTGCGCTGCCCGTCATCCACTCCGATCAACACCATCTAGGTAAGAAAATGTATTCCTTTTCTTGTTGTGAGCTTATGTGTGTGTCTGTGTGTGTGGGAGGGTTGGGTGGGGCGTGAGAACTGGCAGGGTGGCAGAGCGCACATGCTCGGCATATCAATGACGTCTAAATGCACACACAAACCGCTCGCAGACATACAGCAAACATGTGTCGATAGGACGCAGGGTTCCTGTCAAAGGGGGCCACCGCTATGCCTCTCATGGACCTCTTTCAGACGGCCGGATAAAGAGACACTTTCATCCACCGTTGTCTGCCAAAAAGAGAGATTATCTGCTTAAACGTAAAGAAGGAAAAGAACAGAGAGGGAGAAGGACTCTTAGGGACTAAAGGAAAACTGAATGGAGGGGCAAATTTGTGTCTGTCTCAAAGGAAATTGAATTCTGCACACTTTTTGTTGAGAGAAATAAAATGAGAAAAGGGGGGGGATAGGGGACATAGTTGTGGACATTCACAGTCTTTGAATGACATGTTAGAGCTGGCGTTGCTGTCAGCTTTTGTGGTGGTGTGTCTCCACCAAACGCAGCATGTCAAAGCCAACAGACATCGATGAAAGACCGCTTTCCCCTTCTGTCAACAAACCCCATATTGTTCTAATTATTTACTGCAAGTGATTTAGGCGTTTTAAGTTTTGGGCGAACCCATCGTGTTTCCACAAAGAAGGTGGAGGCTTACAAGCAAGGCTATTTTGAGAGCTGGGAAGGGCTCATAAGGTAAAAACTAGAGGTGCTGCTAAGTTTGTGTTCCACAGACAAAGTGGAAGCTAGAGAGCTAGGCTAACTATTTTCCACTTTCCAGCTGTTGAGAGGGCCCATTGTGCATTTTAAGTTTGTGTTACAATCAAAAAGTTGAAGCTAGCAAGCTCAGCTGTCTTCCTTCCAACGGAAACTGGAAGCTAGCTAGGAGGTTTAGCTAGAAAGTAGCTTTCCCTGTGTGCCAGAATTAACAGCACAATGGGAACGTGAACACTAGTTAGCATCCAACTAACACTATCATTTATTCCCATTAGACATTTCTACCACACACTCAGTGTTTTGTTTGTGTAGCTAGCGTTAGCCGTCTCTCGTCATGGGTCCAGTATTGTGATTGTACATGACCAAACTTACGTTATTAAGTTTGTTACAATCAGAAAGTGGGAGCTAGTTAGCTTCTCTTGCTAATGCTATTACTGATTCCCATTAGACGTGACTTTCTAACACCTGTTTCTAACACCTGTTGAGTCGTTAGCCGTTCACACAGAATCAGTGTTTGTGTTGTTAGCGTTAACCGTCCCTTTTAATGGGTCCACTTGTGGTGATTGTACATGACCAGACCAGAAAACTGTGTTTTTTTAGCTTCTGGTGGTTATTAATTTTGACAAAACGAGCACGTAAGACAAACACCAAGATCGTGTTGATTTCTCCGAAAGGTTCTACTTAAATAACCACCAGTCACTGCTGCGACTCTCGTCTCTTCCCTTGAACACACCGTTACATCTATGACAGGCATATATTATATTACTGTTGCGTCTTCAATATAAGCTGCTGAAACTCATAACTGTCATCACCGCCTCCTCATTCAAAGCCATCTCTCTCTCCGAGTCTGTATCCGTGTGTGAGCCAGCCGCTGGTTCACTGGGTCATTTTTTTTAGTGCTGCGGGGAATTAATAATTCAAGGCGATATTAAAGCTTTTCCCTCGTTTTGGGGGGAATCTTTGTTGTGAGCTTCAAACTGATTGCCTCCGAAAACACGGGCAGTGATGGGCAGGCTGCGGCGCTCCTGAGATCCAACAGGAAATCCCAAATCGGAGTGCGTGCGCGAGAATAAACAAGACAGGTGTGTGTGTGTGTGTGTGTGTGTGTGTTTTCAATTAATCCCAGGTAGAAATAGTGAAGGTGAGGGTGTTTGTGTGTTCGCCTATTTGTATGCAGCTGTATACGGCTTGCAAATTAACAACCTTCATAGCTCGCAGAGGAAAAAAACAGAGTCCTCAATTAACATACATATTTGCTTACATACCCACACAATGGTAATAAAATATACGGTGTTATTGCACAGTATACTCATGCATGGTTAACTTACTCCCACTTGTTTTGGTGCAGCGACACAGACGCACATTTGCATATAAACTGAAGGCAAAAGGTTTCCTCGCCTGGCGTTAATACCTCGGCATAACGGGTCGAAAGATCACGCCGTTCCTCCAAAGCGCTACCCTTCCTTCGTGTGTGGGGTTGTTTATAGCAGCCGGTGGGAGGGTGTTTGGGCTGCTCTCCGCGGACTGTTTAGAGACAAACAAAGCGTCTGAAGGCCACCTCACTCTCTCCCACGCCTGTTCCTGGAAGCGATGCGGTCGCGGCGTCCGATGTTTTGACTGGAGCGGGGCGTCCTGACCCCATCGAGCAGGAGGAAGATTTGATATTGTGTCTGTTTCTGTGGTGTGTTTTAGCTAATTTTCAGTGTCAGTGCGATTTTGTTAAGACCTTCACCGTCTTCCACAGATGCTTCCTCACCGGAGACTCTTGGCAAGCTGCTGCAAACCTGCAGGATGAATCCTCAGGGGGCTAATTACGTTAGCATTGCTAGCTTGTTTACTTCACTTGTAGAAGAAGATAAACAATATAGAGAAACGTGAGACAACTGCCCTTAAAAAAAAAAGATAAAGATAAAACTCAGCAGAAATAAAAACGAGAAGCCTGGTTTTCAGCCCGCCACGTTTATTTTTGGGTTATGTAAATGACCTCCTTACAAAAGTCTGGAGTTTTTGCAAACATCAATTCTACTTTTATTTTGAAAGCCACACTTGAGGATCACATTTCTGTAAATAACTTTCACAGTTCTGCATAACAGTCACTTTTAAACATCAAGGCCATCTAAGTCTGCCTGCAGGAAACATGCCGGCACACTAGCGCGCTAGCAATAGCGTGAGATTGGCTCTAGTCACACCTGAACCAATCACAAATCGTCTTGGGCGGGGCTAAACCCAGGATGCAGCGAAGGTGCCCCTGCAAAATACAGATGGGGTGAACTTGTTTTGCATGTAGGGAGGCGAGCCCTGGCATTGAAATACCTGCAAAACAAAAAGGTAACACCTGCTAGCTCTCTTACGTTCGTACCGTTAGCAACCAGGTTGGTGTTGGAGTAAAAAGAGCCATTTTCAGCGTGTAGGTCGCTAGCTTGGAGGTGGCCGTTTCCTGTTGTGAAGGGGATTTTGAAAACAGGAACACACAGATGGCACGGGGAAGGAAAACGCCATCCTGGCTGCCTCCGTTTGTCACCACATGCTCATAGCGGTCCGTCTTCACCTGTTCTCCACTTCTTTTCCTTCCTTCTCCCTCCTTCGCCGCGATGAATAATGAACTTTTCCCTCATTCTTTATCTCCGCCTCACACTCTTCCCCCCTCCTCTCCCTCCTCTCGGTCCCTCCCTCCCCGTTCAATATACTCTGACTTCATTTGCCACAGTGTTGCAGCAGGCTGTTTGGCAGACCTGCCGGCCCCGTTGCACAGCGCTGACGGCTGAATGCGGCGCACCGAGCACACTGGCTGCATTGTGCTTTTGATGAGGCCCTACATCTTAGTCACTCAAGTGCGGACTTGTGTGTGTGCGTAGCCGATGGCGAGGGGGGCATGTCTGTGTGCCCACATCGTGGACTTCCAACACACACACACACACCGTACTGTGTGCACCTTCGCCGTTACCTTTGCCTCCCAGGGGCTGACACAGCGGCGTGGAGATATTTATTAATGCCCGTCGCGATAATGTGTTGAATGATAAAGAGGGAAGGGTCAGGCTCTGATCGATACTCAGGCACCACGCTGAAACACACGCCCCGACTGGCCAAGGCGCCTCTCTCTCTCTCCGTCTCCATCTCCATCTCCATCTCCATCTCCGTCATTACCCCTCCCTCTCACTCTCCATCACTCTCACTGTAAAGCCTTAAATCTCTGGCCACTCTCCACCCGCCGCGCCTGCCAAAAGTCTCTCCAGAATAACTCTTCCTGCCCTGTTTAATGGTTTAACTACCTTAAAGAAAAGGGCAAGGCTCTTCTATTGTCTCCCACTCTTTAATCACATTAAGTGCCGGGCAGGAGCGACAGCTTCATTTTTTGATGCGCACTAAAACAAGCTTCATATCTCAAGTGCTCGAGTGCCCACTCATCATCCTGCGTCCTCTCATACACTGCAGCAGACGCTCCCTCGCAGCCTCGCGTCGCCTGTAATTTCACGCAGATTCACTTCTTCCCTTGCGTGCGCCGCACCGCACGGCGATGTTTTACATTCTCTCTTATTGTCTGGCTTCACTTTCTATTTCTTTCTTTTTCCCTCCTTCTCTCCCTCTCTCTCACACACACACACACACACACACATACGCAGAGAAAACCTTCTTCCCACCTGATTGCTTTCCCATTTTTCTTGCAGAGAGATTTATGGTTAGGGGAATGTTGGAGACAGGCTATTACCATGTCCTGTTTGAACTCATCAGTCAGACAAAGTGGTCGAGGTGGAAGCGGCGACATTCGGAGGGGCCTTTACCGCGACACACTCCTCCTACGCGCCCTCCCCTTGCTCTCGCCCATGTTAACCCAGCTCCGGCTCCCCGTGCCGCCGCGCTTTCATCAGCATCAGGCAGCAGCTCGCTTTTCCCCCCAGTCCCGTTTGACTGGAGGCTGGATGTGAAGCAGCTTACTCCGCTCTGCTGGCTTTAGTTGTGCTGCAACTTTACAGTGTAACAAACGCAGGGGAGGCTCGTTCCGACACTTACATGTAGACATTTTGACATTTTGGTTAGCAACACTGTACCTGTCGGCGAATGTTTCTCGGGCGTCAGCAGGATTTTAAGCATTTTAACAAGCTTTGAGGAAAAGAAGACAACTTCAGGATAAAATCTCGATTATCTTTATGCATTAGAGCCAAAATAATGAATCAATTAATCACTAAGTTGATCATAGATAGATCTATCTGAAACTATTTCAATCATCGATTCATTAGAGGTTGTGTTTTTACCTGTGTCTGCTTGTTTGTTGGTTGGTTTTATCAGCAGAATTACACAAACTGCTGAATGGATTGGACTTTCTGTGTGGATCTGGATAAAGGGAGGGATCCAGAATTTTTCTTTCAAGGCTCCAGACTAATCTTTAATCTCCAGACTGAAACCTTTCTGTCATTCGTGTTCAAGGAACATGGGAGCAGCGCAGGTCTCTGCTTTAGCTCTGACTTTATGCCTTTAACAAGGTTCATTATTCGAAGATCTCTCCGCTCCCAGCTGAGCGGAAAGACCGTTAAGCCAAACTCCATTTGAAAAAGCAGGTGTTTTAAATTTAGCAAAAAATATCTGCGACACATCAACGTGCGTGCCGAGCCGTGGGATCCGCACAGATCACAGATCAGCTGCGTCCTGTTACACCGCGAGCATGTGCCGCTCTTCTGTTTCACATCGCTATAAAGTGAATCTGTTTGGAATTTGGACCGTTAAACGGACATCTGGGAAACTGTGATTGGCCTTTTTTTTTGTTTTATTTAGTTTTTTTCACAGACCAGGACACAAATAACACAATTAACCAAACAGTCGATGAACGGCGAATAAAAGGAGTCATTAGTCAGATTCACATTTGCCGGAAGCTGCGGACCAAATGTGCGCGCTCTTTATAGCGGGCGCAGGCTGTCGGCGCGCGAGTGCCCGCCTCTTCTGAATAATGTAGAGCAGGAAGACGACGTCGCAGGAACACCTGCACAGTTTAATGAAACCCAATAAAAAAAAATACCCTGTAATAAAAACTACCTTCGTGCAAGAATTGTTCTTTTTTTTTTTTTTTGTCGAGGCTGTCAAGAGAAGATAAACGAATTAGAGAATACGACTGCGCTTTGTGTTCCTCGCCGTATCACTTCGCTCCTGCGCTCGCCTCCTTTTTGTTCCTCATCTTTCTATCACCCTTTCTCTCTTATTGCTTTTTGTAAAACACCTCTTTGTTTTGGTTCTTCCACGGCGTCGCCCTGCACGCTCGTGTCGCTTCGCTCTGTGCAAATAAGCCCCAAAAAACGACGCTTAAATCGTCGCTGCCTCTGGAATAATACTCGCGGAGACGTAATGTAAACTGTCATCGCCGTCTCCTGCGGCGACGACTGTTAGAGAAGTGAGGAAGAGTTCACGGCGCTGCTTTCTTTTACGGGCTTGTTATTGTATAGGAAGGAAGGCCCGACCCCCTTCCTCCTCCCTCGGTGTGTCTGAACTTCCTCGGTTGACTCCGCCGCTGAGGGACGAGGCCTGTCGAGTCCTCTCAGTTGCGCGTTGATCTCTCGTCCTCCCCACTGTACCACACACACACACACACTCGCTTGTCGAGCCTCCGCATCCCGTTACTGTAAAATTAATTAGAAGTGACTTGGCTTTGGTTTGAGATGTATAGAGAGGAGACAGCAGTCTGCAGCGCTCGCTGCTTTGTGCTCGGCGGCTGGGGGATATCGCACCAGCGCCGGCTCGGCCAACGCGAGTAATGAAACCCACACAGCTTACTGGATCATCCCGACGCCGCCGGAGCCCATATATTTTCTTTTTTGGCCCGTGCGGTACACAATAGGTGGCGGGTTTTCTGCCCCGTCCTGTCAGAAGAATGCTAATATTGTTTTATAAGCTCGCCTGGCGCACGCTGACAGGCCTCGGTCTTGGCCGGCGGTTTCGGTTATCGCCGCCGGTCCGCCTGAGCCGAAGCCGCGGCATCCGTTTCACCTCGGCACGCCTGCCACCGAGCCTGAATTCCACACTTATCTGCAGGCAGCAGAATGGGTCTCAAGGGACGGGAGAGAGTGAGGAATTTACTCCCCGACGCTCATAAGCCAGCCCCACCTCCCCTCCTCCGCCTCCCGTCCCACACACAGATGTGTTCGAGGAGTGCAGCATTAGCCGGTGGAGTAGCCATGTATGTTCTCGAGTACGTATCAAAGCCTTCCAGAGAGCCTCTTTTCCTGCCTCGTCCTCTTTCTCTCCCATCCTCTTTTGACACTCCTCAGCTCGCGGTGCGTTGGAGCAAGGCTGTTGATAGGGGTGTGTGCCCGCCGATAAGTAAACACTCTCGAGGGGCTTATGGAGGGAGGAAAAAAAAAAAAGCTGCTGAATATTCTCCTCCATTGTGTCGCGCAGCTAACTCCGGCTGTCAGATGGTCCACGTCCACAGATAACCGAGCCAATCCCGCAGCCGCGATGACTGTTAAATAGCCGGCGTGGCGAGCGGATATTGGGGCGTCCTGTTTAGTGCTGTGCTTCAGTCAACGCGAGTGCTGTTTGTCATCCCTTAGGAGGGCTCATCTGAGAATCGGGGGGCTGCCTGACAAGTCACATCGAGCGAGATAGCGGGGAGAAGGGCGGTGAGCGATGCCAGATTGGCTTTTTCCACCGCCACTCCAAAAGGGGCTTGATAAGCGCAGCGCCGGGATGGAGCGGCTGTTGACAGCGGCGTTACAGGTGTCACTCATTCAAGCGGGGGGATGGTTTCCTCTCGGAGTGACTCCCCGAATCAGTGTCATAGCCGTAATCCGGCCTCGCCTCGTGCGATAGAACACCGCGCTCCTGATCGAGGGCCTTTATCTGAAGTTCTGAAGAGTGTAGCATGTCTTTTATATCTCCAAACCTGCAGAAATAAGAAAAACACACCGACTTTCAATCTTGCACTCATGTCCTGTTCAGAGTTGCTTTCACACCTGATCTGCTTGGCTCTGTTCCAACAACATCCGGTGGATTTGCCTGCTTGGTTGGGTTTTCTTTAAACCAGTGTGATTTCTGCTGTTCGGACTCTTTTTCGCAAGAGCACAAACAAAACACTTTAAATAAGAGCATTTTTGGTCCGTTTCCAGCAAACTTTGAAGCTGAATTCAAAAAGCTGAAGTTCTGTTAAACTTGCACAACGCACGCAGCGATCCTCACAGCTGAGGGGAGGAATCTCCTCGGTGATCCGCAGGCGATCTACTGGATGTGATTTTTGCAAGATAATTTGTTCATTACGCCGATATGTGTGTGTGCATGTCAGGACAGGAGTGCATATGTTTTCACTCAGATCGGAAATTAAAAAAGGGGGTTGAAACGAGTACATGTGCTCGCGGGATGATACACTGTGTGCTCGTTTCTCAGCGGGGAAAGTAGGTGAAATGTTGTCAACAACTGTCCCCACACCGTGTTATTACGGTAAAAGCAGCCCAATCACCAGGATAAACCACAGATACATTCACATTTGTACGTTTTATAGGTCATTCGAAGGGGACAATTTCCAGCCGGGTCTCTGGTGACCAAAACTGCTATTTTAAGCCAATGCAGGATCTTTTCCTCGCCCCAACAAGGTGGTTTAGATTTCGATTTACAATGAGGACTGACTGGATACAGTCAACAGCCGCACACCACTCGACGTGGAACAAAATGAAATAAAACCAAGGCGATCATGCGTCAGGGATGCTGAGAGACCTGCTCGCCATCTGTTGAACGGATTAAAACAGAAACAGTGAATTGTTTTAATGACTCCGACAAAGAAACTGCATTTATTTCTACATCTAGAGGTGATAGCCACATCTTGGGTCCTTGGGTTGAGGTATTCGTGATGCAGGATGATCACCAAAGCTGTCCAAAAATGAGTCACCTAATCATCTTTATCTCTTAGTTCATTGATACAAAGGCTCAGTCTCATTTTCAGTCTCATTTCCGCCCTAATCCTCGTCTTCAAGTGCTCCCTCGCTCCTCAGAACAGAGTTACGGGGTTAAGTGGTTGAAATCGTCTCCTTTTGAAATGGGACAACCCCTCGAAGACCCTAATCAGGAATCGCTGATGGCATTTTTCATAAACAGACGCAACCAGACGTTTCAAATATGGCGTGGCGATTTCTCTCCTCGCTCTCTGTTACTGTAGCAACCCTGGAATTATCATAAATGCTATTTGCCGTTCATCTCGACGGAGGTAGGAAAGCACGAACACAACTTCACGCCATCTATCGAGCCTTAAGATGAAGTTGCTTCATCGCCCGGCCATTGGCGGTGAATTGGTGCCCCTTCCCTTCCAGTCTGCACCGATATTAGAGGAGCGGTACACAGTGACGCAACCTCACTGCTGGTTAAATTTCAGGCGCCATACGCCATTTCGGGGGGGATACAACATTGACTGTCACGCATTGTAACGTTTGCGAGCTAGTTGAAACCATTGAAAGCCATTGAAACATACAAACTTTCAGGGATTGTTTGACGCTTCTTGAATGACCGTAGCACATTAAAACATGCGTCTCTGGAAAGGCGAGAATGAGAAGCAGGGGTAGGCGGTGAACCGGAGATTGGGCTTTAACCACAACACAAGTAAAATCTGAAACACCGCAGCACTGAGTCATTTTGGACTACAGCTGTGAGAGCGCCTCCGCCATCAGGACACAATTTGCGTGTGATTGCGCGCTCCTCTTCATTGATAAGCAGGTCACAGGTGTGCCTTTTTTTTTCTCTCCACCAAACACCGAAGCTGCAGCTCTTAATCACGCCGCGGCTCCCAGCGTGAGTCCCGCGGAGGGAAGTGAACGCATTGAGATACGTGGCACAAATGTCTATAGGATGCATTGAACAAACGTCGATTGAGTCCCCGCAGGACCCCCTATCGAGCTCTTGTCTGGCTGCCTGAGATTGCGAGCATGTATGTTAATGCGTCTTTGCCCTCTTTTTTCCTCCCCGCGCCTTGTTTAGTTCCCCTCTTCTCGGTCCGTCTCCTTGACCGCCGCGCCCCCGCTCTTCCCAGCCACAAAAGCGCTCATTCGTCCGTCACAGCCGTTTTCCCAGCGGAGGTCCGCGAGCTGAGGAATCCCCTTCAGAGTGGGCCTTTATCTGGAGCGGTGCCAGCGGTAGGAGAGGCCTGATTTTTAAAAAGAGGACCCTCTGTAGACCTGCTGTCAGGCAACAGAGAGAGGCAGACCTGATGGATATCTGAGCTTCGAGGAGAGGCTGGCACAGGGAGGCCCGAGTCGGCCAACAACAAAAACCGACCGACTCTTGTTCGTTCATTTCCGCCCTCGCTCTGTGCGATTCCATCTCTCTCGCTCATCTGTTTCCTGTTTCGTCTTGTCCTCGTGGCGTGTTGTCACCCCCCCCTCGCTGAATTAACCTGCATATTTGAGCGTGCACGTCGCTCACACGCGTTTTTCTTTTACTCGTTAATTTTGCAGAAGCCTCTTCTCAAGGTTGAGCGTACGAGGAGGATGAATTGAAGCACTCTTTTTCCAATAATGAGTTTTTCATTTCGGTTGTGCGGAGGAATGCTACATGCCGGATTTCACACAAAAGCAGTCGAAGGCTGTTTGAACTCTCAAGTGTTTCGGGCTCCTCTTTAATACAGCGGAGGGGAATATTTTCCACTCGGGATGCTTTCAGCATGCTGTAGCTGTGGTTAAAACATGAGCCATATAACAATCTCTTTGATGACTACGATATCCTTATTCTGTTCTGGTTTTCTTTTTCTTTTTTTTTTTCCCCGCTTTGACCCAGATTCACTGTTGCCTCATTTAAAATCATGAAAGACACCTCCAGAAAACAACAACATGCGTTCTTCTATTTTGTTTTCTCGCTGTTTTTTCAAGCGGCGGAGAGATGACAGGAGTCCCCTTCTATTTTAATGTGCGTCAAGCGAGTGTCGGCTGAGCGATGAGCCAATTAAGCCGAGCCGCCGAGGTAGTCTGATTACTGGAGCTTACCGCCACGATACGGCCTAATTCTGCTGTAATGAGCGTGTCTGAGGAGGCTGGCATTACTCACTTTAAAGCCCCTCCGTCGAAAGATGAGCTCATCTCTTGTGTACAGTTTGAGGAGGAACCTGATCTCCTCAGCCGTGCGCCAAGTCCATACCAAGTCATTGTTCCCCCCCGAAAAGTCGGTGTTATTGTCAAAACACGGTGATTCATGAGTCAGGCGGCACCCACCCGCGTCACGTTGAAAGTACGTCTGGAAAAAAGCTGACAGGGGAGCTTTTGTTCACGTGTGTGGTCGCGGATGCTGTGAACACACACCAAGTCTGAACTATTTTTTATGACGCAATCTCAGACCTGATACATTAAACGGATTATAACGGAAGAGCTAATTGTAAAAACTGAGGACACCCGTTGGTGAATTAGGTGGCTGTAAACCTTTTTTAGATAAAGGGACACACTGATAAATGAGCTTCCGTGGTCGTATTCTTACTCTGCATGTTCCCAATTAAGCAAAGAAGCCGAACCTTTAGGGAGTTCTCGATGCCGACACGATGTTGGTTTTGCGGCGTTGCTGGTAATTTTTAACCCCCGAGTGCGTCACTTATGTCGTCTTAAGCTGAATTTAAGTTGATTACTGCGCTAATTAATTTCCAAATAGAGTTGCCGTGTAATTGGATTACCGTGTAATCTGTTTCATACGCTGGCACATGCAATATCCGCTTCCCTCGTAGCTTTGTTACCTCATGCCCTACATTGAATAACAGGAGATGTACTTTGTTAATAAGACTACATTTTGCCACTGCTGCTTTTTTTTTTTTTTAACAACTGTTTGTTATTCATCATATTCTGCGAGGGACTCCGGGCTGTCTATAAAAAAAATAAAATAAGAAAGAAAGAGCATCTCATTTCACATTTCTTTACGCCACGGTGTTTTGTAATAAACTCGAGGCTGAAACTACGGCAAATCAGCATCGGCCAATATCCTCTACAGCTCCTCAGGTATCCATATACAACAGCACACAGCGGCGTACAAATATTGAAACACAGATTAATTTCCTCTGCCATTCCCGTATACTCACACTCCACCCCATGGTGCCAGTAAGACGATACCTTCCCCGCCTGTCAGCGGAGACCGCTCCATCCTGTAAGAGACAGCCGACAGATGGTGCTTTTGACAGGGTTAGCGCTCCACCAGCATCCCATGACTGATACCTACCGGCGCGCTGCCTTTGCCTGAGGAGCCGGGGAGGTGGAATGCCTTCTTTGACTTATTAGAGGTGAATCAGCGCAGCTCAATCACAGGTTAAAAGTTTGCCCCATCGGATGTTAAGCAGGAGAGAGGCCCACTAGCAAGCGTTACGCATTAATCATAGTCTGTCTACAAGGCCTTTGCTGGAGAGATAGCGGAGAAGACCTGTAAGCCTCCCTAAGCTGACGGGGAGAGCGAGGCCTTGTGGGCACCCTCGGGTGTTTTCATACACCCTAATTAATCCTGTGTTTGCCTGAAATGTTCACTGGCTTTCTCCTCGGCTCACTCCCCGTGGTGTTAGTCTCATTCTCTTTCTGCCTATTTGCTATATATTTTCCATCTCTCTCAAGAATCGGAGTGTCCCCAAGGGTTTGATTTCCAACACAAATAGTCATAAAGAAGACTGATGAGATCTCCGCTGCCGCGGCAAGAGGAGAGACATTAACGCCAGGCGGTGCCATTAGCAAATAGCTGCTGTTCGTGCACCTACAGCTAAACAAGGCTTTAATGTCAGTTACACAGGCTCCGAAAGCTAACGTTACCGCTAGCTCAAAGGAAAAGGTTAATGTTGGCCTACATCAAAGATGGATGACTGTGAAAATGAAGCTCTCAGTAGTGAAGAAAGTACAAGTTTGACTTTACTTTAATGAATAAACCTCAGATATCTTTAAAGTAATAAAGCTGCGGCAATATTTTAAAAGGCTTCTTTTTCAGTGAAGGATAAATCCACCCTGCAACACCTCAAAGGATTTTGGAAAACTCAGTTATTCTCTTTTTTGCTGAGAGTTAGAAGACTAATAGCACTTAGCAGCCAGTTAGCTTAGCTTAGCCCAAAGATGAGGGGGAAACAGCTAAGCTAAGCTAGCTGCTGGACATACTGTAGATTTAATTTAGCGTCAATTAAGCAGCCATTTAGCTTAGCTTAGCTAAAATAGGCTAGGAGAAGCAGCTAGCTTGACTCTGTCCAATGCTAACAAACACTGCATACCAGACCTTTAAAGCTTGCTAATGAACACAGTAAAACTAATTTGTATAATACAAAAAAGGTTGTCTTGTCATCATCTTTATCTTGCTGCTAAGCCAAGCTAACTGGCTGCTGGTGGTATCAATACTCTCATCTAGCTCTTGGCAAGATAGCAGCCAATTAGCTCATTTTAGCACAAAGATTAGGAGAAAACAGCTAGTTTTGCTCTGTCCAACGCTAACAAAGACTGCAGACCTCTAAAGCTCCCCAAAGAACATGTTCAATCTCATTTGTTTAGTAAACTGAGGTGTCATCTTGCTATCAGCCTATGTCGTTTTTGTGCTAAGCTAAGCTAGGCAGCTGCACGAGGTATTCTGCGTATACACATGTGAGTGAAATCAATGTTTGCATCTAACTCTCGGCATGAACGTGAATATCTCCCAACATCAAAGTATTCCTTTTAATAATTAAATCATTTTTTGTACACTAATGTACTTCGTACTCCAGAGTTGATGTTTTTTTTGTTTTTTTCTTGCTAATGCGCTGCTACTTCCATTTGTTCAGATACAGAGCTTTCATCTTTCCTAGCATCAAAGCTAACGTGTGCAGCGCTCACCAGAGTGTACCTTTTATTTATGTCAGACTGCTTACGGAAACAAAACTAGCAGCCATTAGCCGTACAGTGGGCTGCCATTAACGCTACATTAATTTGGCTCTTCATAGCGGGCCATTGTTAGCTCGTGGGTGCCGAGCAGAGTGGAGAAGCATATTTCTCCCTGCGGCATCTAAATATAAATCTGTGTGACCTTTTTATTTCCCCAGATGTTCCACTGCAAAGTAGATTGCATCAGCTTTCAAACAGAGCGCCACGGCTTTATTTTCTCTCATCTTGTCTGCTAAATTGCTCTTTTCTCATTTTGAAAAACCAAGTGAGGGTGATTTGTTTCGCCGCTCTGGTTCTCTAGCAGAGTCAGAAAACGCAGATTTCTGCATTTTGTTTTGTTTTTTTTTTAAAGTTCCATCCTGATTAGAAGACGCAGAATGCTGCCGCTGTAATTTCGGAGGAACAGTTGTATTTTTGTTGAACCGCATTACGTGTTTTTGTCTTGATTACCCTCAGGAGTAAATCTGCTGTACTTTTCTACCAACAACATCCACTCATTATCCATAATACGCCGTTCAGTGGTGGATTTCTCGCCTCCAGAAGGACTGTCTGGCTCTCTCTGAAAGGTTGTTGGGAACACTTCAGCTTTCTGGTCCGTAATTTCCTAAATCATTTCTTAGTAAGCTTCCCTTTAAGAGCTACATGATTTCAGCGCTATTTACAAGGAGAAAATGAGATTCCAGGAAAACAGTGATGCATTTTTTTTTATTTCTGGAAGCTTTATTTTCCAGATGTGATGATATCGTGTGGTTGCCTTTTCGACAGATGTCACATTTCTGCCCGTTCAGCTGATCTGCTGACCTTCTCTTTCACTACCTTGACGTTACATCGGCTTCATCTTTCTGTCCTGTCTGTAGTTTATAATGTGTTTTTGTTTTTTGAGGGTTTTTTTTCTACAGTCTTCCTCTCTTGCACTCGTATGTTAAGCACAGATTTGTTTATGTCTCAGGTTTTATGTTGCGTATTTCATGTCTTGCACTATCTGGAGTCTAGGTGGTGGCAAAAGTACACAAATTCTTTACCAATGTGGAAGTACAGATGCTTAAAAGTACTCTAAAGTGTACTCAAAGTATATAAAAGTGAAAAGTATCCCTCTGAAGGACATCTCTACCAGGCCATTTCTGTGCAAAGCTAACTGAACCTCACGTCATATTAATATAAACTTAAAGGTAGAATCAGTAGGATTTGTCCGAGCTGTCCGTCAACGCGCCAGAAAGACAGCTGATTGTTGAGTCTTATTCCCAGGACGTCACGTACCGACAGACCCGAAGCCCATGTCTGTGATGCATTATAACACATTATGAACATACTTATAATAGAAAAGTAGAAAGAGTTAATTATTTAATGCAAAAACACAAAATAACAGATATCCTGCAGCCCTAACGTGGATTTCTGTTTCACCCACCTGTTTGAAGCCCGCGTGCTCTCTGCTCATTATCATTAAAGGCTCTAACCTGCCACATTGTGCTCTCCTGTACCTACGAGCACCTCTGCAGTCCGTATCGCCGCGCTGTAACGCTGTTCATTAGCGGGCAGCCGGGGCACTCCGGGCCTGCGCGTCTTTGAATATTCTCTGTAAGCATATTGGATGTGCTCTCCTCTCCAGATAACCGCTCGCTCCTCGCTGTCAAAAAAAAGAAAACCACATGAAAGGACCACCGTGTGCTCGCACGTATATTGACACTCCTGACCCACGCCGCGCGGAAAAACAAGAGGCTGCGCCTTTTTTCAAAGCAAGTGGCTCTCTCCGCCGCGGCTCGGTGGGATGTGAGGAAAAGGAAGACGGCCTTAAGGTTGGAGAGAGCAGATAGCTGGTCGGGTTTGTTTTCAGCGCTGGCCCAGACCGGTGTAATTATCGAGCCCGAGGAAAGCGTAGACGTGCCCATGTAAAATCTGACATCATTTACTACAGTAAAAAAGCTCAACTTGTTAAGCAAACAAACCCACACATGCACAAGTTCATGCGCACACACTGCCTGCACGAGGCCGGTCGGTCCAGGGGGGGCTCGTCTCTTAAGCTGCCAGTCGGAGGGGGCGTGTAGATCCTGTGAGCGCTAATTAAATGTGTTTAACCCCGGGGTCGCTCCTCGGAGCCGGGAGAAAAGACACGGACGAGACTCGGAGAAGAGGTCCAGACTCGTAACAAGCGCCGAGGAATCAAGGCGGGCGAGAGCGAGAGCGAGAGAGGGAAAGAAAGATACAAACACAAGCCAAAGAAGCAGATTGAGAGCGAAGGAGGAGGGGTGAGGAGAGGAGGGGGGAGAAAAAGGCTTAACCACGTTGTAAATGTTTTATTGGGCTCCTTTGAACTACTCCGACTGAAGGCATGTGTGTGTGTGTGTGTGTGTGTGTGTGTGGTTAGTATCAGGAGAGCGCCATGCCTCTCCCACAGATGACCCAGTTAACATTGAGGATGGGAGGAGAGGCGAAGACACCCAAGCTGGATTGATGACCGGACAGATAAACTCCCGTGTATCGCACTGCTTTTGAGGCGGGGGCGGTCTGAATCCAAATAGCCAAAACTAATTTTTTGTTGCGACGGAACAAAGACTGAATCAATAAACACTCCCCCTACCCCAAACAAAAAAATCACTTTTTTGAAAATTAGTTTTATTGACAGAAGCAGTGCAGTAGAAAACAGCAGCCTGTTAGGTTGTTTAGTTGGAGTTTGATCCGGACGTTTTTAGATTGATGCGTAGGCTCGAGTCTGTACAGTGTGCTTGATTACATCACTTTAGGTCTTGTCCATTATATCCTTATCTTTCTAATTGACCTCATACACTCAAAAGAAAAAGGGTATTTTAATTAAATGTAACTTTCCCCTCTGATTTATAACTAACACTTTTCTATTGTGTTAAGTGTGATGCTTGACATTGACCTCACATAATGAAACTAGATGAAAAGATTCAAATACTTAAAGCCAGTGATTATTTGAGGTTATAAAGACATTTCAGTTGCAATTTTGCCTCACCGGTGGTTTTCTGGTGTTTTTAAGTATCCAGGTGCCCATGTTGAGTCCACTGGGGGGAGATGGACGCTGTAGCGAGAGGCTGATGGGTTAATAATTAGCTGATGAATGCGTATAATGCATTCTTTTTGTACAATTTTCTCGCATGACAATCGAGAAAATAATCCGCAAACTGATCTCTGCAGTTCTGCTCAGCTGGAGTGTTTTAACGCCTTTTAGCTCGATGTTTTGGTTTTAAGGCCCGTAGCTAGCTAAATCCACTGTATGCTACCAGCGCAGCATCAAGCAGTGCACAGAGGAAGTTAGTATAAAAGCTCTTTAAGTGTTCATTCGTTTGTTTTTTTTAAGGCTAATGAGTTATGAGACAAAAACGCGGCGGGTGCATCTTGTTTCTACGACAACGATATTTCTGTATGATCGACACCGCCCCTGTGAGGTTTACTATCAGTTTGTTTTTTTATTTGACATCGGGAGGATGTGGGTGAATGACGTGATCTTTGACAAAAATACGTTGACTATTAGGAAAAAGAAAAAGAGCGACTGGTGTGAAAAGTCGAGTGATTTTCAACTCGGAGCGGCTCGGATAAAAGACGCTATGTGGACCCGGGCCCTGATGCAGTGGAACATCTAAAGACGGCAACAAGAGCTGGTGAAGATCTGATCAAAGATAAAAGTAGAGTAAATATTGGACTTAAACGTGTGAAGGGGCCAAGAAACACAACTCCAAATGAACGCTGGTGTGTGAACAGGCAACTCTTTGCCAACACATTAGCCACATCAGGTGATAATGTGTCAGCGTTGTGTTTACAGCTCGTCTCGCTGCCTCCTGAAAAACTCAATAATGAAAGTCTGAATGGTCTGTTGAAGGGTTAGAAACTGAGAACGTGAGAAAAGTAGAAGAGGGGAGATTGCGAAGCGTGTTTTTTGGGGTGAGAAAGTGATTAATAGAGAGGCAGGAGCGCTTGTGATAACAGATTAAATCGGCTGCTGCCGCCGCTCGCTTTTATGTGTTTAGCTGTAATTGCGCGGCGCTGCTGCCGGAGTCAACCGAGCGGCGTGTCCTAGCTAGCGACTGCAACCGTGATGCTATTGTTATGATTAGCGCTACCATTAGCATTTATAGCTCTTGTAATTGGACTCTCAGCTGGAGGTAAAGCCATTACCGTGAGATTAAATGGTGTCCCAGCTCTTAAAATTGTTTTTGTGTGTGTGTGTGTGTGTGTGTGGGAGGAAACGGAGAGATTGTGCATTCATTAAATGATTTACTGAATGAATATGTTTTAAACCAAGACAAGCAATCCCGTCTTTCCCATATGTGTGTGCACATTAGCGAAATTGTTGGCTGAGCTGAGCGAGTGTAGCATGTAGCAAACCGTAGCCCGGCTCCATGTGTGTGTGTGTGTGTGTGTGCGTCTCTGAGTCGTTTGCCAGACGGAAGGTTCATTTGTCGCGGATGGTTAATGCAGCAGCAGTGGCGAGGATTGTTATGACTTTCAGGAAGTGGAGAGCGTGCCGTCGCCAGAGCTGCTGCCCCGCCGTCCCACTGGAGGAGAATTACATGCTCGGATTGGAGATGACATCCTCTCGCTGAGTCAGATCAAAGCAGCCAGATTATTGTCCTCCACTCGCTTTGGCCGGAGGAGACGAGACGGCCATCGTCGAATTTAAGAGGAGTGATGCCTCCGAGCGTGCGAGGTGTTGATACTGCTGCGTGTGTGAATAAATACAGAAACGCTGTTGTTTGATTATACAAGCCCAGAAAAAGTCACGCTGTGACCGGCGCTGATATTTCCTTTTGTGCTCTCCCACCTCGCCTTTTAACTTTTACCGTTTCTGCCTCTGAGACGAGGAGGCAGGAATGTTCTGTAATCGAAGTTGCGGCGCTGTCGCAACAATATCCCTCTGTTGCAGGTAGAAGAAAGAGAGGGCTGGCTCTCTGCTCCGCTGCACCGCAGAAATGCCTGAGAGCGGCGCTTCTCAATGGGGAAAAAAACACCGAGGCCCCCTTTTTCACCTCACGCTGACATTTGCGTGGGACCCAGATTGTATCCAGATAGGATTAATCCGGCATTCCATTTATTCCTGGCTTTAAAAATGTCTCCACGACGGAGAGAGGACTGCTCGTTCTCCTGTGAACGCCATGTGTAAGCTTCAGACACGAGGCAACAGGTTTTCTTTTCTTTATTTTCTTCTTCGTGCAAAAAGTTTCCCTTTATGCGTCACCGTTCGCCTCCGTTTGTCCCCGTCATGTCCCTGAGACACGGACAGCCGCAGAGGAATAAACTCAGAAGGACAAGATACAGAGCGAGATAGTCGGAGACGTGTAGAAAAAAAAAAACACAGATATGTGGAGAATCAGATCGGGGAGGAATGTGACGGAATGTCCCACAGCTCCCACGCCATGTATCGTTACATGTCAGAGCGTCCAGATCGGCCTCTTCGTGTTCATTCTTGCTTCATTCATATTGTATCAGGGGAAAAAAAGGAGAGGTTTATAAGAATAATACTGTTGTTCAAAGAACCTGAACTCATCTTTAGATTTGAAAAGTCGTACCGTGATATCAGTCTGACTAAGTTGGGTTTTTACCTGTGTGTGTTTGTCGGTCGGTTGGTTTGTCATCAGGATTACACAAAAACTACCGAGCAGATTTCCATGAAACTTGGATGGAGGATGGGTCTCGGCCCAGAATAGACCCCTCTGACTCTTGGTGCAGATTCGGCTAAAGGAACCAGGAATCCAGGATTGTCTTTTTCTCACTGTCTTTCATATTGCCCAATAGACGGTTTTTGGACATTTTTGTTAATTTCTATGGTAAATAATTCATGGATGATGATGATGATGACTGAATTGCGACACTACTATCAAATGTTGGAAAATGTCCTGTCATTCGATTCCAAATTTCAATACCTCAAGGAGTCAATCATCCTGTAGTGTGGTGATCAAATAGTGATGACTGGTGATTGGCTGTCTTGAGGAATGCGGGAAAAACAAGGTTACGTCCAGAGACGAGGAACAAAAAAGAATTGTTCAGGAACGAATCGATGTCAAGGCATTTTTTAACGGTACCCAGCCCGAATTAAGTGCTTAATTTGGCTTTTTGATATTGTGCTAAAATCAGTAGAGTTAGTTGCGGCGGGGCTCATGTGCTTCATAAATGATTCATAACTATCTGGGTTTTGTCTGGACAAGACGAGGTGTTTGAAGAAAACTGACAAATAACAAGCAGCTGTTTTGATAAATTCTAGATCTTTAATTATTCTCAAACAAAAATGTCTTTCTTGTTGAAGCTTCTCATCTTCGTCCCGATCTTTTTTTCTTCTTCTTCTTCTTTTTTTCTGGCATTTTTACAGGCCGAACAATTTATGGATAAAATTGGGAGAACGAACCTCAAGTGAAAGGTCCAATATGTAAGAATTCCAAACTCGTCAAATACTTTGGAAGGAGGCCGACCCGATCTACAATCCCAGAAAAATCTGTCTTCTTACAAATCGGACCTTTAGAATATAATAAAGATAAACAGTCGCAGCCCCGAACTGACGTGCAGCCTGATCTGTGGTCAGTCAAGAGACAGGAGTGGGTGGTGGAAGTGTTAATTTACTGTCAGTTTAGTAACAGAGAGCACAAGTACTCACGGGGCCCCTCAGCTCTCACTCCCTGCTTCACGAACATAAGTGAATGAATTTTGCCGTGCCATGTTCCAGCGTGAAAACCAGCACAGAAACAGGGTGGCAGCACAATGTGCATCGATCCTGTCATCATATCAGCGTAATTAAAACACAGTTGTCACAGCACGCGTCACGTTTCTTGCGCGCTCTCCGCGGTAATGCTGCCTTCTGTGTTGTTAAAGTGTCTTTCCTTTTATTCCACCTCAAGGAAATTAGCTGGCTTTCTTGAACTTGTTGACAACCTGACACGGTACACGCTGAGACAATTCCCTCCGGTGCTGCTTGCGCGGAGCCACCCCGACAACAGACATGCCACGGCGTTGACGGTGCATACAGATAGGAGGAGGATAACAGCCGCCTCGTGTGCATCGCTCTACTGTAGCGCTCTCGTATAATCTCGTATATGAAAAGTGACACTTAAGAAAAAATGACCTGTCTGACATCCCCCCTCTTTTTGTCTGTGTGCTTCCATGTGTGACCCCCCAAACGAGCTGTGTTCGAACGTACCGAACCCGTGTGACTATCAGTTTGTCAGTTACAGGAAATCTAACCTCTTGATACGTCAGAGAGCGTTGCTAGGAGACTATTTATCAAATCTCGGCCCGAAACACACACTTGAGCAGCATCAATCCAACTGAAACTGTCACACACACACACACACACACACACATACACACAGAGAATGTTATGTTATTAAAGGAGACATATTTCCATTTTACATGATTTAGTGCTCAAAAAACACATCAGTTTTTTCTCGTACTGTCCGGTGCAGCAGCTCTGTAGTTCCCCCCTCTGTTTAAAACGCTCCTGTCTCTTTAAGGCCCGCCTCCTAATTACCCAGTCTGCTCTGATTGGTCAGCTCACACACGCCTGAGCCAGCACCGCTCACCGTCTCTCAAATCTGCTCTGTCGTGGTTTTATTTACGTCTCTCTGTTTTTGTTTACGTCTCTTTATTTTTGTTTTACGTCTGTTTTTTTGTTGTTTACATCTCTTTGGGTTTTTTGTTTTTGTTTTTTTTTACATCTCTTTGTTTTTGTTTACATCCCTTTATTTTTGTTTACTTTTTTCCGGTTTCACATCTCTTTTTTTCTGTAAACGTCTCTCTGTTTTTGTTTACATCTCGTTTATGCTTCATGCATCTTTGTTCTTGTTTTTCTAACATTATTTGCTTTTTATGTCGCTCTGATTTTGTTGACATCTCTTTTTCTTTCATGTCTCTTTGCTTTTGTTTATTTTTTGTTTGATTTTACATTGCTTTTTTTATGTCTTTGTTTTTGTTTTTTCTCTTTTTTGATGTCTCTTTATTTTTGTTTACGTCGCTTTTGTTTTTGTTTACATCTCTGTTATTAATTACGTCTATTTTTTTGTTTTATGTCCCTTATTTTGTTAAGTCTCTTTGTTTTTCCCGACATATCTTTGCCCGCGCTTTGTTGTCTGTTACATCTTCAGGTTTAGCTCAATCGCTTCATTTCAAGTCAAACCTCTTGCCTCACCTTTACCTCACTTCCTTTTCCTCCCTTGTATCGTTGTCTTTCTGTCACATCTCTGCTTTGCTTTTAATCTTCTGCGGACTTTTAATGATTTAAGGTTCATTTGCCTCACAGATGGCACTCGGCCGAGTTTAATTGAGGCCTGCGAGTGAGTGGATGAGAGAGAGTTTTCAGAGGAGTAGCACCTCTCTCTCGTTTCTTTTAAAGGCTTTCACAAAAGCCATAAATTGGCTTCTGGCCCAGTTCCATCTCTTGCCCTACTCCTTCATACGGCATGCTCCTATAATATAGGCTGCAAATATTATTCTTGCTGCAGATATTATTCTTTTGCCGAATCTGTCAGGCAGAAGGGATTTAGTGTTGGGTTTCAGTGTAGATGAAGCGTATTTTTTTTTTTTTTTGTTCTTGGAAATGGTGTACAACAGCTCCAGTAGTTTTTCTCGGTGCCTCGGAGAGATGAGCCCATTTCTCTCCCCGCACAAGGCTTATTAGTTTTTCGCTGTCAGCCCCCTTTTTCTCCGCCGCTATAGTTTCTCTCTGCTGGAGCAGGGCCTCCGCTCTCACACCGCGGCTCATGATTGTCTGCGCAAAACTATAAAGTGATTTCTCAGACTTATCACATTATGTGCTGTCCCGAAATAAGCATTATCTCCAACAGTGGGTCTTTATTCGAGTTACTCTGCCATCTTGGCCGGCGGGCCGATTCTCCACCAGGAAAGTCAACTTGTTTATGGGCTTATAAGCGTGATTAATTTTCTTAAACATGAGGGCTTTAGTCAGAATGCTAAGTGGCTGTGGTTGATGGGGTTTGGATCGGCTCGCTGGAAAAGAGCCCTCGGTCGTACGTGCTTCTCGCTCGGATGACCTCGTAGCCAAAACACACCGCGGTCCGTGCCGTCTGCCGGTCTCCGCGACGTCTCTTCTCTTATACCACGCTCTCGTCATGTCTTCCTCTCGCCTCGGCTCGCGAAGTTGTCTGTTTTTTTCCCCCTCGTTGAATCTCTTCTGCTCCTCTCTCTCGTCCGCCTCTTCCCTCCTCTCCCACGTTGTTCAAGCCACAGTTCCCACAAGCCCCGAGGCCACAGCTGTAGCCCGTCCGCGTCTCCCCCTGACCTCCCCATGTAGCGCTGGAGAACAGCTGTTCCCTGTACACACACACACACACACACACACACACACACACACTAACCAGCCAAGTGCAGCGCTCAGGGGGAAGCCTGCAGTCGGGGCAGTATGTTTGCACTTTTGGTTCATCATCACAGTTACTGCACACACAAACACACGGAGACATATGTGGTCTGACGTGAAGAGAAACTCTGACCGCTCCGCACGCAGACAGCCCGACTCCCCCCGCTCAGCCCGAGTCTGAGCCCGCAGAGACGCTCGCTGAAAGGCTTAGTCGTTCCTTTTGTTCCTCGGGGTGGGGACCGGGCTGACCTTTGACCCCCGCGGCGTGACCCCACCCAGCTCTGGAGCCTAAGTCGGGTCATGTGAGACCCGGTTAGCCCCTTCAGGGTCGTGTCATAAGACTTAAGATGTGGCGGTTGTAGCCGAAGGGGCTGTTAGCTTCAATGACATAATAGAGATACAAAGGAATGTAGACCGACAGCACAGACGCAACACAATACACACACAAACACACACATGAATGTGAATGTGCATTTATTATGTCAGTATTTCTGTATTGAAGCAGCTCATATTTCTCCATTGCAAATTTGAGATTAGCATTTGTTTTACCTTTTGATGAGCACAAAAGCAAACAAGAGAGATTAAAGGGAATAAGTAGATGATAAAAGTCTTATGCAGGTTTTAATTCGGGCTGGCTGTCTTTAGTCTGTACGTCAAAATCTTCCTCGTTTAGGTCTTAATTTTAGTTTGTATAATACCATCATTAGTAATTGGAATGCTTTATAAACCATTTATTAAGCGGTGTCAGTGTTGATAAGCATCATTTGCAACTTTGCTTTGATGCTTTGTGTTTTGTTTTCCTTATTTTGTTAAAAATTAAAAAGGTTCTTGAACGAGAGGCTGTGCTGTCGGTAATGACACTCGGGTATTGTGTCGGCACCAGAAGTAAAACAAGACTAAAAATCATTAGCTCATGACTTTCTGAGGCTTTACGTAAGCACAGCTCTGCTTCCGAGCTAAATGGTAACGACAGCATGCTGACAACAAGGATGTTATATTAAATCTGGACACAGTTTGGCCGCGACGAAACACCACTGGCGTTCTTCCTGGGGCCTTGCCTAATATTCCATTAGCAAATAGAAAGATGGACGATGTGTCTCCAAGTGCTCCCATTGCACAGAATGAAGGATCCAAAGAACGAGCGGTGTCATGACTTGGTTACATTTAGGGAACAAGTATAGTTTGGGTTGAAATACTGTGACATCATCATGATTACATATTGATTTTGCTATATTAGCAACATAGCAAAATGTGCACACCAGCACCTCCCAACTCAGACTTTGTAGCTGTTGCTACTTCACCTGACTTCCTCCTTTGCCTCCGTAATAATTACTACGGCCACTAGAGGTCGCTGCCTAACAAGAAATGACAATATGGGCTGTAATAAGCTGATTTCATATACTTTCACTTTAACTGACATGGAAGGGGAGGGGGGTTTATGACCTGTACTGCAGCCAGCCACCAGGGGGCGATCCTAATGTGCTGATATTTTGCGGTTGTCATTATTTTACCATGTTCACCCTCTTAGGTTAGCGTGTTAGCATGCTAATAAGGAGTAAAGCACATGAAGCACAGCCGCGGGCAGACAGGTATGCATCGGATTTAGTCGTAAAAACCACAAGGACGGGGTCAGGGGATCACCAAAGTCTGTACGATTCATCCTCTGGGGACCGGGAATGCCCGTACACGCCGTCCTAATTAGTTGAATCATTTCAGATACATCCTTCAGGTAATATTTTTACCACCATGTATTTGTCTGGTCATTAAAGCAGCAGCATCATATTAACAAGAGCTCTGCCTGCACTGACTCTTACATCCGTGCACACAGTAAACGTGCCGGGTCGGCACTGACAACACGGCACCTCACATACAGATAGGCAGGTGCACACAGATACATAGCATAGCCTTTGGTACAAAGGCCTGTTGGTGTCGGCTGAATTTGAATGTGGACCTCCAGCTGACATCTATCCATGATTAATGAGAGAGTCCGGGTTAAGTTTTGGCTCCTTAATGAATACAGTTGAGAAGTTGAAGAGCCTATCAATATTTGACATGACTCCTGAATATGTTTGCATAATTGATGCAGGAATCTAAATTGAATCATAATTGCATCATCGTGGACGTTTCGTCCTCTTTCTTTTTCTCATTATTTTTTGCTCCCGTCCTTTGTATCCCCTCTCCCCATGACGTCGAGCTCGAGACCAAAATGTTTCTCCTCCGCGATCATTTTCTCACGCGGCACGGGCACGTGCACGCACACGCTCAGATGGGTGCCGACAGACAATCAATGTGATCTCGGGGTGTGACTGACACATGGTACTGATGAACCCACTGGGTAGCGTATCGCTTTGCTTGCCTGTGTGTTCGTGATTGACAGCTGTACCTCTTCTCTCTCTCTCTCTCTCTCTCTCTCTCTCTCTCTCTCTCTCTCTCTCTCTCTCTCTCTCTCTCTCTCTCTCGATGTCTGTCTCACACACACACACACACACACACGTACACATTTCCTGGGAGCTCTGACTGTCTCAGACATCATGCTGCTCTCCAGTGTCATGCGGTGCTGACATACTCTGTGTTTGATGCCGATGTCAAACTCACTCTCAAATGATTGTGAACGTGCTTGTGTCTGTGTGTGTGTGTGTGTGTGTGTGTTGTGTGTGAAAAAGATGGAGGATCCTTTTTAAATGAACTGAAATGCAGTATATACAGTATTTCTTGATAAAAGTGGGCTGCTGGTGGGGAGAAACTGAAATAAAGAAAAGAAAAATTGGAACTTTTCACCCAATCAAAAGGCTACGTATAAAGATATTCAGTGAAAAATCTGAAAAATCCAGAGGGTCATCAGGTCATATTTCAAGGTAACACAACACATTTGATGACCCCTTAGCCAACGTTAGCGTGCAGGCGTGAGGAGTGAGTCGAAATTTACGTCTTAACCTCAGCAGCTCTGAGGCCAGCGATGCCGGGGCCGCGTCTTTGAAAAAGAAGCCCGCTGTATGCCGACATTTCAAAGGTGCAGCCTCGCCTGATGAAAGTGCGTCTCTCCGTGTGCTCAGCCGTCTATTTACTGCAGTTAGTCGTGCTCCCGCTCCGGGGGTGGGTTCTTAGCATCCTCTGATTGGCGGTGCTGTGCTGAGGGGGGACCCAGGTGGCTCCAGGTTTATATTTTGATTTGGAGGATTCTTCAGAGGGAATACATTAGGACGTGTTTGCAGACAAGGAATTAGACGCGATTAAGTGTCTACTCACCTATTGGAGGAGAGCGGAGCTGGTTCTCGCCGGCAGATGGGACCACCCCCGATAATAATAATAATAATAATGGTCGCTGGTGCTTTGAAAATAAGGGGTGTGTTAATGTGTGTGTGTGTGTGTGGATGAGTGAGAGTGTGTGGCGTTTAGACGCTTCAAGATTTTGGAGAATGATTCGTCATGAAAGAGCCTGCAGCGACTGTAATGTGGATGGACGAATTTAAGCATTCCTCGCTGTCTCTCTGAGTGTGTGTGTGTGTGTGTGTGTGTGTGTGTGTTGTGTGTGTGTCAGATGAAAGGACATCTCGGCGAGGGGTAACTCCGGCCTCCTCCTCCTCGTTTCAGTAGCTCTGATGACAAAATGTGTCAGTGTTTAAAAAGAGGCCGCCGCGGAGCATGTGCTGACATGTCTAAATCTGAGACTGTCTCACACATATGTATCTCTACACACACACGCCACACACACACACACACAAACACACACACGCACAGCGAGGCGTCCCGAGGGCCATCTGGAAGTGCAGAGCGAGGCACAGCTGGTCTCCAGCGAACATCCACGGAGTCCGGACCCCTCATCTGCAAGATCACACAGCGAGGCGCCAATCACTGTCAGTGTGTGTGTGTGTGTGTGTGTGTGCACCCTTGAATGTGAAGCGTGATTGTTGCTGCCACAAAAAGGAAAAAAAAAAACAAATCCACCCCAAATATTCATGGATACGTGTTCGGAATCGACCTCACTTCCATCCTCCGGAGAGCTCAGAGTGTGTGTGTGTGTGTGTGTGTGTGTGTGGAGTTGGGGACTCAGACACTAAACGCAACGGAAAAAAAAAAAAAAAAATTGCCTCCATCTGTTGGCAGTGGAAAAAATCCGAGAGGACAAATTGAAAAGATTGCAAGGATAAAGCCGTCATAGTGAATTAGTATCGCGGCAGGAAGACTTCTTGTTATCGGGGTATTTGTAAAATATTCAGGCTTTACACGTGTGAAGGGGGGGAGAGATGGGTCGCTGCAGGGAAAAGAACGGCGCTGCTGACTCCAACTGATTCCAAAAAGTTTGTGCGAGTGTGCGCCTGCATGTATATGAGGAATATCTTTACGAGTGTGCGTGCCGACATGTTTTTTTTATTTTATTCAGGCGTACGCGGCTCGCACCCAAACACCTGCAGCCATACTCGCTCTTATTTGATAATATGGAGCCGGCGCAGCTATGCAAACGAGCGTGACATCTCAGAAATTCCTTCTTTTTAAATCCGAGTCGGGTTTTGAATTCAAGCCGCAGTCGCCGGGACTTTCCAGGCAAAAATCCGACAAGTGCGGCTCGTTTATTGGCAGCGTGAGGAGACTTTATAAATATCAGCTGTGAGGGGGGGGCCACAGGTCACCGGCGCAGAGAGAGCGGCCGACATCAATCAAACATTATCTCGGTGCCACAGCGCTTTTGATTCCCGGTTTTCATATTTTATGTTTCTAAAACTGTTCGGAGGGTTGGCGCTCTGCATTCGAGCAGGGCGAGGAGAGCTAGAAAGGGAAGAGAGGGGGGAAAAAAAAGAAAAACAGATCATACCGTCGGCCCCATCAGTCAGCGATTCCCCTCAAGAAATTGTTCTTGACGGGGCAGAAAGACCTGTCACATTAAGTCCTTGTTCAGATCTTACGCCCAGATATATCTGTTGAAATCCAGTCAGGATGGACTTCCGAGGTTCGTACCCGGTATCACGGCGGCCTCTCAGATGCGTCTCCGGTGAACACTCGCGGCTGGCTCTCGCTTCCAAACTCATTATGCAAATTGGCAACACACGCCACTTCTGTTTCCCAGAGATCAGAGTGAAAAACATCACACGCCGTCGTCAGTTATTTGTGCTCCATCCGCGGGGATCGATATTGGCGCTCGGAGAGGTTTGTCGATGGCTGCTGTTAATTGTATCGCGCTTTTAAACCATGAATCTGGCGCGGGCGCGTTCTGCCACTCGTGCAGATGATGCCGACCAACGTCCAGACTTGGTCTGTGCAGTCGGACCCCCGGTGCATCTTCAGTTTGCGTTGAGGGCGCCGCCGCACCTGTGACAACAGCTGTCCACTTGTGGCGCAGCCTCATCTGGTTAATAACGTTATGGTGCATATTACAATCTGGATGTGTTTGCTTTGTTAATTTGTTGCTCGATGGTTTCAGTCCGCTCCCAGGTTGTTTTTTTGCATCATGGCTTGGCTTTGTTTTTAGAGTGTGATCTTTTTTGTTTTTGTTATTGGTCATTTAATAGAGATTGTACAATTTTGCATTTGTTTATTCCCATCGAGTGTTATGAGTATTATCTAGTACAACGTTCTCGACAACTAGATTTTAAGTCTCACTTCAGCTTTGGCAGTCAGATAAAGCTTTGTTGGGCTAATTGGATGTAGTAGGATAACCACCATAGAGAATATCATGGCATCACAATACACAGTCCGACACAATCATTATTATTGATTACAGTGACCCTTAAACCTCCTGGCTCCTGGCACTGACTCTCTCGGGTGGCCTACAATCCAACAGCGTCCGTGTCACTATCTTATCAAGCACGTGCCTCAATCAAATGAAAATTGAAGGTTCCTTGGTGGAACAAGTCCCGACAGACACGGAACTTGATATGAACTTGAAATATTATTTGAGTATGATAATCGTTTAGTTTCATATTACGGTATACATTGAAAATGGTATCTCCCTCCAACCCTAGTCGCCAGTCCCCTTCCTTCCACTTTCTGCATGTTAGTGTTTTCATAATCCCCGTCTCTCGGAGGAAACAACAAACTTCACGATGAAAAATGGCATTTTACCTTAACGTGGTCTCGAACGGTACCAATGTAAAGAAGCCGGCAGTTATTAGCCTTTTCTTTTGCAGGGATTTAGCCCTTTTCAATGCCAGCGTGCAAATGTTTCGACCAAAAAGCAAGTTCCTCCGACTCCATTTCCTTCCATTGCAGCTTCCTGGCGCCCAAGATGATTGTGATAAGTCGGCTACAGAAACCAAAAATGACATTATTTAAAGAAATGTCCCCATAATCAAGCTAATAGACTGAATTTTGATTGTCTGTTTCTCATCGAACAGCTCTGAAAGTGATCCCGATGATGTTTTTTCTCGACTGTCTCTGTCATTGGAGTTGAGGTGTGGACTCCGTGTGCACATTACAGCCTGTGCTGCTGATTCTGCTGCCACACGTTTTTACGTGAAACTCTTAAATGTGGCCCGCACCTGTCAAACCAGCCACCATGGCATCATTTTCTTCATGAGCGCTCAGCTGTGTTAACGCACCGTACCCCCCCCCCGACCACCGAGCTCTACAGGGACTATAGGAAACTCTTAACAGTGTGGACAGACCTCAGTGTCGTCACGCCTCTGACCGCAAAAAGCCTGTTTGTTTTGCCAGGCGGACCTCTGGGTCACTCCATGCTAGAATGCTAATTGGAACTAGCATAAGCCGGCTAATGAGCGCTAATTAGGCTAATGAATTAGTCGCAGAGTACAGCAGGCGTTGTGGCGGCGGAGGAGGAGGAGGAGGAAGACGGGGGTCAAAACGGAGAGGCGCGCATCTGGATGCACACACGCAGATGCTGACTCGGGAGTTTTTCCTCCACACAGCTGCGGGGTAAATAAGTAAAGAGGGTGAAAGTTAAGGGGGCAGATACACATTAACACACACACACACACATTCCAGTCACACACACACACACACACACACTACTGATTCGTCTCTCACGCTCGTATCTGTCGGTATACGCATGTGTGCGCACATTATCAATCTGAAACACACACACACACACTCAGCAAACACACTCTGTCTCAGTTAGTCAGGAGCCAATGATGCCCCCCTTTTTCTTTTTCTACCCACAAGCTCACTTAGCCTGCACATCTGTCGTACTCTCATGGGAACACACACAACAATATGCTTCAACTTAGACACTTGTGTTTATGGGGGAGTGCGAGGCTGCTGTTTAATTACCGCTGGAATCTGTCCTTAGTCTGTTCGGGAGTTATTTAGCAGACAAGCGAGCACATCTGCGGCGTGACATCCATCATGATAATAACTTTTGCACGCTTTGATGTGCAGCCACCACATCTGAAGGTTCGCTCTCGTGCGCAGAAGGACACGGCGAGAGGAGACTTCTCTTGTAATAAATTCATAATTTTACGAGGCTTTACTGGAGGCTCCTTTTTTCTTTCCGTCTTCCACATGAGCGCACAAACCCCACTACAATACCACACAAAAAACACTTCCCTGGCTTTTTGTTCCAGCCATCCCCAGACCTCCAGACACCCTGTTCCTTCACACAGACACACAACACACACTCTGGAAGACAAAGAAATTAGCGAGAGAGAGAGTGGCAGGGAGAAGTCCAGGAGGCTAATGTAACAACAGTCTCAGTAAGCAGCAAATTGGATCTCTTTTCTCTCCACTCCCTGGAAGACACTCCGGCTGGTTGCGGTTTTGTGTTTTCTTCACCCCGGAGCTCCACGCTCAGGCGCCTGCTGGGTGCCCACACGGCACCAGAAAGACCGGGTGGCTGCCTGCCAAGCGCTCACCTTTGGGAATCTGGGCTGCCGCAAGAAAGCACATCTATGCTAAATACAAGTCTGAGCCACTTTACTAAACTGTTTCTGTTTTACGCCACTTTGCGCTGAAACTTCGCTGCATTTCGAGGAGAAATGTTGCATGTTTTGGTGAAAACAGTGTGTTTATATGCTTTGGATTTAAGATGCCAACGTTGGCACACTAATTAGCCTGCTTATAACAGTACTTACAAAGGCAAAGATATCATTAGGCGGCTGCAATTTGATGTGGGGCCACAGGTGAGGTTACATAAAGCCCCGTCAGTGTGTGGGAACCGTGACTCTACCATATAACAAAAACAGAACGCTTGCTTACGTTTGTCTTGCTCACCGGTCAGTTCTGATCCTCTAGTTTCTCTCGTAGGAACGTTAAAACGGAGCTTAGATGTATGTGCTTGCTGCTTGTTAGTGATATTTCAGTCTGCCAATATTATCAGCTGATGTTTGCCTATTCAAAGGTATGTCAGTATAGCGGTATGTGTTGTCCAATATGTGCCAATATGAACATGATGCAGAAAAAAGATGCCTGAGATCATTTATAACTATTAGATTCCTAGTGAAGTTTACTGTTTCAGTCCCAGATGTCATTTTGGACAATAAAGTACAGAGGTATCCGCTACCGTACCAGCAGACTACAGAGCGGCTTCGCTCCTCAGGCATCCTCAACCATAAAAAATACTTTTTCTTATGTAGCGTAAAGGGACTACAACTCATTTTGTTGTGCAATCCTGTGTTGAATGACAAATAAATAAGCCTTGAACCTTCCGCGTAGTTCACTCTTACTGGGACATTTTAAATCATTGAAACCGAGTGAGTATATGAGGATCTGATTACTTCTTCCATCACTGACCGTGAGGGAGCAGAGGGTGTGGTTGGTGGAGATGTCTGATTCAGCAACAGTTATGTGTTTTAATTAATAAAAACACAGTTTCCACGCCCCCCGTCTACTCCCTGCATGAGTGGATGAAGCGCCGATCCCATGTAATACAGTTAAAGGCGCTTAATGACAGGTTGCCACGGCAACGTTGCCGTCGGGGGTGCTCGCGGAGAAGTGTTTCTCAACCGCCTCACAGTTGTCGGACATGCTGACACGTGCACTCAAACAGACTCCCGCTTGCATACAAAAGCGACGGGGTGCGCGCGCAGAGGTCATCGTCCGCGCTTTATTACGCCAAGGCTTCTTTTCTGTCTGCTGACTTCTGCAGTATCGCTCCCACGCTCACTCTGTGTGTGTGTTTTGTTTTTTTTCATACAAACACACAGTCATATTTACAACAGAAAATAAAAATAACAACAGGATCACAGCCCGCAGGCTCGACTGCAGCTTCACTCCTCAGGCTCGACTGCGGCTTCACTCCTCAGCCTCAAGGTCACAAGGAGACAAAGAGGGAAGAGAAGTCGTCAAAAAAAGGAGCGAAGAAGAAGAAAAAAGATAGCGAAAAAAGCAAGCTGTGGCCTCTGAACCCTGCGTGAAGTGCAAACCAGCGGGAGGTTTTGAGGGAGGGAAGCGGAGTTGGAAGGAGCGGGGAGGCAGGGAAGGTGAGGGCAGGGCAGGTTGACACGGCGGGGGGCGGCGTCCTCATGTGGAGCTCCTCCTGTGACCTCCCCACCTCATTCAAATCTCTACACCACCCACGCTCCCTTGTAGGAAAAAAAGAAAATGATCTCTTTTACGTGCGAGTCGTAGTGGGGTTAAGGTGCACAGCAGGTGAATCACGAGGGAGGGCTGCAGCCAGAAGTAAAGCAGGAAGGTTGTTTGAGAGATTTATCGGTTATGAAGAATTAAAAGAACCGAGACGGAGTTCTTCCTGCGACGGATCGGGTCAGATGGAAACAAAACAGAGAAAACATTCGTGTTGGATTAAACATGCAGGAGACACGCATGAGAGCTCAGCGGTTAGATTAAACATTTTACAGGCTGGCTGCGTGTTAAATACACACATTGATATTCACTGCCATCAGATGCTGGTCTGTTTTGCAGGCTGTTGCGCACACACACATGCACACACATGCACACACGCACACACATGCACAAACAGACACCATCCAAGCAGACAGCTGGTGTGGAAATATGGGCTAAGATAGCTTCTTCGTCTCCATCGACAGGTGACGGAATGTCAATGTGAGGGCGTGCAGCTGTCGCTCGTTCACGCTGTGTGTGTGCGCGTGTGTGTGTGTGTGTGTGTACAATAACTATGTAATGTGCCGCACAGAACGTTAAGCATGTAGGTGTGAATGAGGGTGGGATTTTATCACATGCTGTCGTGTCCCGGCACTTCATTAGAGCTCGGCTGAAGAAGAGACGACGAGGCAGCATCTCGGCAGTAACATCAGCAAACACCTTTGTGTGTGTGTGTGTGTGTGTGCGTGTGTGAACTTAGTACTTGGCTTCCAGCTTTGCCCTGTCAGCTCGGTCCATATTCACAGGCACACACAGAAGGCAGCATCAGCAATCACTGTCACACTTCTGTACCAAGCCACAGTGCAGCCCCGGCATCGTTAATGGAGCAGAATGTGCATGTAGCGTGTGTGTGTGTGTGTGTGTCCTGTAAACTTCACCTCCTATAGATTATGGCTAAATGAGAAGTGATTTTCTGCCTCACCAGTCTCTTAACCCCCCCAACCTGAACAACCCCCAGGGCTCATTATTATTATTATCACCATTTTTTTGTATTTTTCACCAAATGAAAACAGTTTTTGATTATTGTTATTAAAGATCTCATTCAAGATAGGAATGATAAAAAAAAAAAATCTGTATGTAAATTGATTTTAAAAATGCATCAGCAGCATAAAAAGGCTCATTGTTTTTCTTCGAGGAACCCCGGTGCATAATTATCATCTCATTTCTGCCTTTCCACCAATTTGTCTTACATAATAAAGCACATTTTCTGAGCCGTCACTGACGCAGCGAGATGTAGTTTATAGTTGTGATCGGTGTCTTCGTGCAGCAGGGAAACCTACTTTAGGTTGCGTGACGGGGGATGAAATGTGCAGAGGTGGGACGTCGCTGCACTCGGGTAGATTTTCCACGTATCTGTTCTTTGCTTGACTATTTATTTTTCTGACAGTTTTTTACTTTCACTCCTTACATTTTCAAAACAAGCCTGTTGCTTTAGTTTTAATGCACTTCTGGGGGAATCATCGATTATATCTCAGGCGGCTGTAGCTCAGGAGGTAGAGCGGGTCGTCCGGTAATCGGGAAGGTCGCTAGTTCACTTCTCCGGCTCCCCGAGCTGCATGTTGAAGTATCCTTGAGCAAGATACCGAGGTCCAAATCGCTCCTGATGAGCAGGCCGGCCTCTGCCATCAGCGTACGAATGAATGTGAGCGTGAATGTGACAAGTGTTGGGAAAGCGCTATAGAATTTACCATATTTTTTTAGTTTGCATCATTTCACGCCGCCTTCCCAACATCACAGGACTGATTTCAAGCAGCACACGTCACGCACGGCAGACGTAGCAAGACGAAACGATGTAAAAGACGTAACGGAAACAGAGAAGGGGACTCAAATGCGGGAGGGAAAAGGCTTGTAGTGACAAAGATGGCGGCGTGGATGAAAATGAACAACATTGCAGGACATTCCCCACCCGTGGCCTTATTTAAGTGAACTGTTTGAAGTTGTTGGCTCCAAGAAATAATACTTTTATACCTCGAGTATATTTCAGAGCCTTTTTTTACACGAGTATCAGTGAAAATTCGGGTGAAAACTCCTTAAACAAAGCAGTTTATTGGTGAAAATTGCTCAAAAGAGAAAGTAGTCAGACCAAGTTTTTCCGCCGTTGGATATCACGTTAGCTTTCGGGTAGCATTTATTAGCTCTGCGTGTGTGTGTGTGTGTTTGTGGGAGATAGAGGTAGAAGTGGAAAGTAAATAATGTATGCAAGAGATTAACAAACGCTGTAATATCTCCCTCTGTCCATCTGTGTGACATCGCTCGTGTTAGAGGAAAGCGGCGTACAAACACAGACACACACTCATGCACCGATACACACACCGCCTCTCTATTTCTGTCTGTCCGCGTTTACACACACACACACACACACACACACACACACAGAGCCAGCTGTGTGGTGGAAGCAGGTGTCACTCTCAGCTCATTACCCCTGGCAGGGTTGATCACCCTGTTTGGAGAGCAATAAGACACACCTCACTGGAGAGATAGAGGGATGAGGGGGCAGGAGGAAGAGGGGAGAGAGGGAGGGAGGGAGGGAGGGAGGAGGGGAGCATCGGCCTCCTGCTGTAAGAGATAGAGGGATGGAGGAGGTTGGGCGTGGAGGAGAGTGGAGGGGGGGTACAAAGGAGCATGTGCTGTGGGAGATAGGAAGGAAGAGTGAGACTGGAGGGAGGGTTTTTCGGGGGAGGATGGAGAGGCTGTTTATTGAAGGAGAAGAAGAAACGGAAGCAAAGCGGGATGTTTAGAACAATTTCAGTTTTGGTCAGCAGAAAACAACACTGTGCTCTCGAAGGTCAGTAAAAATGAGTCACGCGAGGAAGGAAACGGCAGCGGAGACGGGATGCAAACAAACCCCCCCCCCTCCCCCGGCTTTACCCGAACACATCTGGAGGAGAGCCTGAAGGTTGTTGCTTCAGGTTTGACCTCTAGATGTTAATGATTAATTAACTAGATGAGAAAATGTGTTGAATTAAGATACAAGTCATTTCTATTTTTAAAAAGAATAGAAAAAGATTGTTCTCTACCAACTGATATTATTACATTAAAGCCATTTATAGCCCCAGTTTGTGTCGGGAGTCAGCTGATGAATAGCGACAGATGGAAGCTCTGCAATTACAATCAAGTCATTATTTTGTTGTTATTTAGTTTATCATTCAAGTGACTTTGTGCGTACTTTGTCTGTTCCTTTAACTTTTAATGTAGCCTGTTTGATTTTGCATCAAACCGAGATCATGTCAGTGGTTAAAACAGTTTTCTAATGTAAAAATTTCAAACATGTTTCATATCTTATTAATGATTAACCGATAACTGATTGTTAAGGCGGCCGACTACTTGCTTAGAAGTGTGGCCTCGATCACACAGAGACACGGCTGCTTCACAAGCGCCTTGGAAAAGTGTGTTTTGGGTAAAGCAGGGACATTATATCAAATTTTTGGAAAAGCATCCCGTGACAAAACCTGTGAAAATGTTTTAACATCGTGCAGCAAAAGAGAGCAGAGCGTGGTTTTGCTGGCAACGTGAAACCTGTTTGATCTAACGCACAAAAGCTCCTTATGTTTGATGTCCAGATGTTTTAATCTCTCAAATATCAACATCAGCATCAGCCTCAAAGACCCAGTAGTTGTAAGGCTCTACAGATCAATACAACAAGTAACAGAATCAGGATCGGAATCTGTTTTGTTTTTCCTCGATAAATACAACCTGGAAAAATAAGAATAAAGACAACATAATGAATAATAACATTAAAGAAGGGTGAAACAAATAAATATACATGTGTTCCCTCTAATTGCACAAATGTTTCCGAGCCTGTCGCCGTAAATAACACGTCCTCGTTGGTGTCAGCGAACTCATCTCTCGTGTTGTGTCTCTGCAGGTACGACTACAAGGAGATGCTCCACAACTCCACCTTCTGTTTGGTGCCCCGCGGCAGGCGACTGGGCTCCTTTCGCTTCCTCGAGGCGCTGCAGGTAAGAAAAGCAACACGCACGTGTTATTATGAGAAAGCACGGCGCGCGCTGTAAACTCGTGCCTACCGGCGATACTGTCGGGGGAAGGAAGAAGAACAAAAAGCATCTTCCCACACTCAGCCTCCTACTTGGCTCGTGTTTTAATGGTGCTGCATCTACAGTCGTATTAAAGGATCACGAAATCATTACCGCTTTCGTTTACGGAGCGGCAGCGTCATGACTATAAACAAAACGCTGAGGAGATTAGCTGCGTCTCCCTGCCTCTAAACTGTATTTCAGATGGTGACGCTGGATTTATTTTGCCCCCCTGCACACAGTACCGTCCCCCCACGACTCTGTCAAAGATATTAACTGTGGATATTAATTTAACCTTATAACAAGGACTCATTTTTGAGCACAGTCATAATAACCTCTCCATAGTTTCTGCTCTTGAAAACCTTTTGATGCAGAGTCGCAATTCTGTTCCTCTTCCGAGTGATCATAGTGGCAGAATTTCACCGTGAACTTGATTTATTTCAGCGGTTATACAACAGCAAACCCTCTCTGTTCATGTTTGAACCGAAAGGAACCCAAACACAAGACACAAAACGGCAGCCAGGTAGAAACAGAAAGAGAGCTTTAGGAATAAACTGATTCAAAAACTAAAACGATACAAAATCCAACAGGCAAGATGCAAAAGGTATCAAAAGAAACAGACGAAGCAGGCAGGGAATAATCAAGGAGTAAAAAAAAGTCAACCAAATGGGCGCAAACCAATGAAGAGCTGGGAACACGACTGACGCCGGGACCCAGACTGGAACAGGAACTGACCGAGAGAGAGGGGGAAGACGAGGACTAATGGTGCGTTCCATGGAAGTTGGAAGTCGGTATTTCCGACTTCCAATCTAAAAGCATTCCAGTGCATTTGCCAGATAAAACACGGACGCTCGCTCCAAACGTGCGTTCACAGGGCACTAAAAACAAAGGCAGGAAGTGTCGGCTCCCAACACGTAACTCTCAAAGACTTCTGTCGAGCACGGATCGACAGAACGAGCGAGGGGTGGGCGTCGTCTTTAAGCAACCTTCGGGCTCTGAGCAGACGTCTCACTTCGCCGATGTCGCTGATGCTCTGTAGACGGGTACCAGTGATGCTGCAGAGCCTTCCTGTCCTGAACCATACCAGTTTGCGATGATCCAGTCAGGAAAGCCTCCAGTGGAAATTCACAGCCGCAAAATTGTGTTGTTTGTTTTTTCCATCCTTACTGGAAAATACACAGTCGTTGCTTCGTTTATTTAGGAATGTTAAAAAGGTTTACTCCTGTGCTTTCGAACAATGTACAGTGTGTCAAGGTTAACGTTCAGGCCGAGCCGGAATAAGAGTTGAAATAGCTTCACGCCCGACGCGCCTCATTATCCTGTTCAGCCGTAATAACCTGTGAGCTAAAGAGTCATTTCTTAATACCGCACCTGCGTTTACCTCCACTCCACTCGCGCCTCTCGAAAAAAAACCGACGCACTCCACATCTCCTCTCCGCTCATCCCGTTTCCACACCTGCGCGGCGCTGCTTCTTTTCCGCATTACTACTGCACTGTCCTTTACCTCTCCTCACCGCGCACCTCTGTCCACCGAGTGCACCCACATAAGTGCGCTTATCTCGCTATCGGCTGGCCGCACACACACACACACACACACACACACACACTTCACTCAGGAGGAAAATGTGCCCTCTCCTCTCTCTCTCTCTCTCTCTCTCTCCGTTCGCCTGACTCACTCCATCTCATCGACTCGCGCCGTCTCGGGGAAGACAGAGGGGGGAGTATTTACAGGCTCTGGTCTTTGCATGAGAAAGCAATTCCTAATAGAGGTCAGCTGTGTGTGTGTGTGTGTGTGTGCCCGAGGGTTGTTTGTGTGTCTGTGTATATCTGTATGCATGGTGTTGTGTGAGGTTGTGTGTGTGTGTGTGTGTTTGCGGAGCAGACAGCAGCAGAGCCCGAGGGCCGGCTCTGGTTTTTAGCTGACACCTTTATGACCCGGGAGTGACAGGGCCGTCATTTCATCAAACTCCCACCACGAACACACAAACACACACACTCACACACACACACACCAGCTGTTCCCTCCACCTCTCCTCTCATCCCTCCATCCCTCCGCCACTCCTTTGCCAAAGGTCACATTCAGCCTCCCTCTTTTCATCTTTTTTTTTTTTTAATTCATCTATTTATCCGCTTTCTTCTGACTCTTGATCTTTTTTTTTTTAAATTCCCTCTCTTCTGTTCCTTTTTTTTTTCCATCGTGCCTCCTGTGCTCCCCTTTTTTTCTTTCAGCAATTAACTTCTCCGGCAACCTCGCGTTACGTTTTTTTTTTTTTTTTTAAACGCTGCTGTGTCAACAGGTGCAGCCGCGAAAAAAGACGAGTGGCCCTGAAATCAAAACAACCCGAGCAGACGGAACGCGGCCGTGTGTGTTTTTTTTTTTTTTCCTCGTTGATTTTCAGGCTCATAAATGATTCAAACCTCTTTTTGGTAATCAAATAAACACAAACGGAATCAGAAACAGAACTATTAAGCGACGTAATCAAGAAATTCTTTTTGTGCATCTCTGAGTTTCTCGCCGTTTTCGCGGCAGAGTGAATAAATGTTCTCTGTTTTGTATGAATCCGGGCTGCGCGTTTGTGTATCTGCGGCTCGGCCCTAACATTTAATTTTCACCGACTCTTTTTGATCTGCTCTCCAGTGAGGGGCTGCTAATCTTTTTCATGTCCGTATCAGTCATCGTGTTTCGAGCTTTTTGTTTTTTTCTTTCACATCAGACGGAGAAGCTGCTTTGTGTTCAGCTCGTGTCTGATCTCAAAGTTTCCTCACTGTGATCCAGGCAACACGTTCAGTTTGGATGTTTAGGTTACATTCGTGTGTTTTTCTGAATCACAGGTGATAAATCTATATGTGTAATGTGGAAGTGACGAACTTACAGAGAATTATTAGCAGACTGCAGCTTCCCTCAGCTCTTTAAAGGCCCTGACACAACAAACTGACGTAGCTGCGTCGAAGGCCGACTGTTGCGTCACCCGTGTCTCGGCCAAAACGCTGAAAAGACTACAAATGACAGCGAGCAAGCTTGTATGTTCTGTGCCTGCATGAAAGAAAATAGTTGTTGATGTACACTGGCTAATACAGCCGCTTCTAATCGAGAATATGTCTGGTAAAAGTTCAGAGACGAAAAATAAGGACAAACCACACTGGATGGGTTTAACCATGGATAAGGTCCTTCCTTTTCTGCTCTCGTTTCTCTTTTCGTGCACCGATCCGCTGACATGAAAAACCAATCGGAGTGATTTATGTCCGACGAGCAGCTGACAATTCAATTCATCGCCCAAATTAACGCAGACAAGGGCTGTCCAGTGCCAACGATGCAACTCGGGCCACAGACGCTCACTGACGGCCCAGACCTCGATCGTCTTTCAGCTGATTGTTGGGTTTTGGCCTTGGATCTGGTTACGTTTAGACACAAAAACAACTTTGTTAGGTTTAGGAAAACAACATTACCTGCTTTGGTCGCCACAAACACGGCCAGAAATTAACTGGAGGTCTCCATTTAAAAGTAACCAGTGGTGCCTTGCTTCCAAATGTCGAAACACGGTCTCGAACTGCAGTCACCGGCTTAGCTTGTAACTCCAACACCATCCTCCGCTCCAGCTCCGTATACGAAAGGGTCATAAAAATGTGACGTAAACATGTTTTCTTGTAGAAGTGTCAATATGTTACGTAGGCCAGCCATTTATTCTGGCAACTGGGCTGATTTCCCTCAAGAGCTCGTGGCCAGAAAGACGACATGTCGCTCCGTGTCTGCCAACACATCCACGGTATGAACTCTATAAGGTCACACTGTACAGATGTTGTGTTCACAGCTCGCTCTGCTGTCCCCAAGTGGCCAAACATCCGTGAATAGAGCTTTAAGTACATGTATTTTCCCTTTTTCGTTAATAGCTGGGAAAAAAAGGGTTCAGCAACAACTGTTTCTCGTATAATTAGGACTTATAATTGTAATTATATCTGGAGCTGCTTTTCCCAGCTCGGTTATTAAAGTTCAGCCCTGTAATGACATTTCTGGTCTGAAACGGCAAACAAGTCTGAAGATGATTAAGTTGCCATTCATGGAGAACATTGTTTCTTCCCCTCTCTCTCTGCTCGGCTGCTGCGAGCCGCCTCACTTGTGATTTTAAGTACGATAAGTCCAAATCATAGAAAATCCAATTTTACCAAACGGGGTGGGTTTTTTTTTAAGGTACGAACACAAAGATTGATCGATCCAGAAGAGAGCCGAATATGGCAGCTTTAATAATAATGAGGATCAATATGTAGCGAATCTGTCATGATTTAGCTGCTCGCTCGTGATTGTGTTTGTAAAGGATCACGTCCAGGCTTCACTCATGTGTGTGTGTGTGTGTGTGTGTGTGTGTGTGTGTTTCAGGCTGCGTGTGTGCCGGTGATGCTGAGTAACGGCTGGGAGCTGCCTTTCTCCGAGATCATCGACTGGAACACAGCGGCGGTCATCGGCGACGAGAGGCTCCTGCTGCAGGTAACGGGCCCCGGCGGTCCACAATGCATCTCACCTGAAAACTGAACACCGGACAGGGAGAGACAGCAGCACGTCCTCTCACCTGAAACCCAAACCACGCTCCCCTCTCCTCTGATATTATCCGGGATCTCGCTCTTGTTTTTGTCTTCCTCGGCTGTCAGCCGAGCAGAATTCCGGCGGCGTATCCCGAGTCCTTGAAAATGCCACTCAGAGCCGCACATTGTTGCGCGAGAGAGCAGCGGATAAATAGAACGAGCAAATGGATTCGGCTGGAATTGCTTGAACTTCATGGGCGAAAAAGTAATTATATGCCCATTAAATCTTAATTTGAATGAAGTGTGTAATAATATTGTTTGACATTGAGCTTTATTACGGAGCAGCTCCGTCTGAGCTCAACACCGGCGTATCTGTCTGTGGATTTAGGGACTTTACACTGTGATGCACACAACATGCAGTACATATAGTTTATTTTAATGCTTTAATGCTTTTATAAGTGCTTACATTCTATTAAAACCAGTAAAAAACTGCACAGCAGCTTGTTTTCTTCTACAATAAAACAGTTCTCGGTGAGGACGGACGTGTTTTTCTTTCGTCATTATCCTCTTTTATTAAGACAAATAAACTCTGCAAATGAACAAAACTACACAGCTCTTTAGCATAAAAGTGCACACGAACTGCAGCAAAAAGCATTTTAGCTCCTCTACCCTAACACAGTTTGATGACTAATCTCTGCTGGTGCTGTTATTTTTCGGTAAATTGGCTGCTTCATTCCCTTGAAAAGACTCAAATGATGTCTAATTTAAAAACGCTACAGTTTTCCTTATAAGACTCTACCTTTTGGAAACAGCATCCTTTGCTGCTCATACGTAGGAACAAGACGAGGCGGCTGCAGAGCTCTACTGGAGACTGTCAGAGAGTCACATGACTGACAGCAGCCTGTTAGCTTAGCTTAGCACCGAGACAGGAAGCAACGAGCCTGGCTCCGTCCAGACGCTCACTGGTTGTTCAACAAGTACAAAAAACGAAAAATGTTGTCGTACATGCGGCTAATTATTGGTCCACAAAGATTCCATTTTTTTACGCTCCTATTTCTAGTCTTTGTGCTAAGCTTTGCAGCTAACCCGCTGCTGGTGCTAGCTTCAAATCCCTCCTATCTATTTCGTGCCGTAAAATTATATTTTTTAAAAGCCTGGCGTATTTCCCAAAATGTGAATTTATTCCCTTAAATCACACAAAAGAGGATCTGATGCTCGACCTAGATCGAAGAAATCTGTAAGGACTTGCGAGAAACTAAAAACACTTGAAGGTTTATTTCTTGAAAGTCCAACACACGACGTGACTGATGAAAGGGAAACAGCTGAGAAGGCCATGAGATTCGGCAAAAGGCTTCACGAATGAACTTATTGTTGGATATTCTTTGTGTCCCCTTGGCCTGGTAACATCCTTGAACAAATCCTTGATATTAAATTGTTTGGTCTATTCATTAAGTTTCAGTATTCAGTCATTTCAATGGTCAGCATCCAAAGACTTTATTAAAACTTGTGACTTACCCCGGAGGACAACTCTGGACACCTGCAGTATCTGCTCAGTTCACAAGCTTTTTCTGTTGATGGGGAATTTCCCCCCCGAGTGCTCCTCCGGGACCAGTTTTAATCTCCCCGTCCCAGATCAGCACTGAGCGGCGTTTGTCTGTTTGCAGATCCCGACCACCGTCCGCTCCATCCACCAGGATAAGATCCTGTCCCTCAGACAGCAGACTCAGTTCCTCTGGGAGGCCTACTTCTCGTCGGTGGAAAAGATAGTGCTGACCACGCTGGAGGTGAGGATTCAACACGCACACGAACACACAGCCGCCCTCTCTCCTGCTCCTCCATCAGCGATCTGTCTCTCAGAGGGGCTGCGGTGTCACAGCAGACTCTCCGCAATCTCCTCTTTATTGCCGGGCCTCTTTTTCTGCTGTCTTTGGTCTGAGACTAAACGCAAGATTGAAGAGGGCAGAAAAGGACATTTCAGCATGTTGTTGTTGGAGAATTTCTCACAAGCATTTTATGTTATGTGTATCTTTCACACTTTCTACAAGATGTTGTAGTAGTTGAAAAGATGGTAAATAGTAATAGTATTAGTTTTTTATCACTTATATGTCTTGCTCTATCTCTCGTATACGCCAGTTTCAGGCCACACAATGGCAGAAAAGTCATTTTGTAGATGCCTTCAATGGTATTTTCCTATTTAGAATTTGCACGCATCCTTCTGGTTTTCCCTCTGATGTCTTCTGGCTAGTCTCTGGACAGATAGCTTTACTGTTTTGCTAACTGCTAACTTCTAACTAGTGCCAAACACTCGTCGCCAGGAAGGGGTTGAAGGTGACAGTGGAAGCTTTTAGTTTCCAGAGAACAGAGGTGACCAGTCGCTCCGTATTCCAGTAGTGACCTGGAGTTTTCAGGGAGTTTACGAGGAGTTTAAAGTCCATAGAAACTTCTCAAACAGCCCCTGTAGTGTATCTCACATCACTACAGTCGCTTTTAGATCCAAAATGGGGTCGGGGTCGAAAGAAACTAGCCCAAACGTCATGTCATGGCAAAAGTGGTCATAGTTGTCACAGTTAAAAAGCCCTGCCGTCATCGGGAGGAGGGAGATGTGATAGTAAAATGAAATGGCGATAACTTTTCGGTCCCAAGGTGTCGCGCTTTAGAGTTGAGTTGAGAAAACCTCCAGAACTGACGTATCATCAATCGGATAGCTAGCTCTGATCGGTTCGCACATACTGCAGTAGAAACATATGAGCTGCAGCCTCCACCAGTTTCTTAAGACCTGTGTGGAGGCAGACGGGGTTCGGACCCTTGTGAAAACTTTTTAAAGAGCTTTGTTTGAAGCTTGCTGATGAACACCTTCCATCCCGGCACTCGTGGTCCTGACTCTGAAGTTTGTGTGTTTTGACAAGTTTTAAAGGATGGATTAATACTTTTCCCCTCCACCGTGAAAACTGGCTGCGGTCGGATCCTCGCCGACCGCAGCTGCCGCTCTCTGTGAAGGACGAACCCACAAACCACAGAAGACAGATTTAGGTGGGGTTGTCACTTTAAGTCCGGACGCCTCCCTCCCTTCCCTCTGACCTCGCATCGCCGCGCGCCTCGAGGCTTTGTTAACAGCGATCCGGTTAAGAAAAATGTGCGACTGGGGAAAAAAAAACAATTTATCCGTCCGATCCCCAGCCCCTCATTATTCAGTTTAAACAAGTTGTTTATAGATGCAGGGATAACACCTGGGCTTACCGCTCGCTTTCACGCCGCGCTTACAAATGTCTTCCTCTTCCCGCCTCGTCTCTCGCCCCGCGCATCCCATCACGCATTTTGATTTCCTCTCTAAAGCCTCGGAGCGAGATTACCGTCGACGCCACAATCTTACTTACGGTATCACCTCGCAAGCACCCACACACTCCTAAAAACACACAAAGCGATGCGTCGTGGCTTCGGTATGTGGAGTCTTCGGATCTTAGCTAGCTCCACATCTCTGCTGTTTGTTATCACACACACACACACACACACACACACACACACAGAGTCAGAAACACATCTCCATGTGTCAAGGTGTGTCAGCGCCGATACACAAGGTACCGCCCGGGCATAACCTCGCCGACGTGTTGTCACTCGGCACTAAAGAGCAAGGTGACACTCTGGAAAGTCTCAGCGTGACTCAGAGAGTGTGTGAGCGTGTGAGTGTGTGTGTGTGTGTGTTCGCATTTGCACACAGCGAGGGCTAAACGCTTAATCCTGACTGACTGGCCTGTGAAAAGCCGGCGAGTGGTGGGAGAAAGGGGTGAAGAGGAGCAGGGGTGACACATGTAAATGGCGTTGCCGTGGCAGCCCGCGAGATAACGAGCGACATGGTTTATTCATCCCGTCGAGGCTGCGACCCCCCGCGCCACCCTCCTCCTCCTCCTCCTCCTCCTCCTCCTCTTCTTCCTCCTCACTGCAGATCTGCGATGATGCACACACACACACAACACACACACACACACTCCGACATCTTGACAGATTGAATCTCCTCGCAAACACACTTTTTATTGACTTCCCACATCCACTCCAAACTCTCCTTGTGTGTGTGTGTGTGTGTGTGTGTGTGTGTGTGTGTGTGCGGGGAAACAAGAGTTAAACCTATCACGCCGCGTTTCCTGTCAGGAAGCGGACGCGTTTCGACCAATCACAAGGTCAATATAGGGCCGGCGCTCCCGCGCTGCCGGCGCACCTATTAAACTCACCTATTAAAGCCGAGCTCACAGTGTACTCCCGGAGAGGCAGGATTTATCTATCATGCTCTAATTGGTTGATTGTGGCTGTTCTGGGGCGAGATTGAGTCGTCCATCATGTCCCGACTGAGGGCTGCCGACGGGGGAGGAGCTGCAGCCATGCGAGCAAAATTGCCCCTCGTAAGGTGCGGGGCGCTCGGGGTTTTTAAGGTGGCGGGGCGGTGTTTTTATAGAGAACTTAACGGATTCCGAGTTAATCTGCTCGGCCGAGGCAAATGGTTATCGACTGGCCTCGGGGACGAGGGCAGGAGAAGTCAAAAAATACTCACACAATGCTGTTTTTTTTCTTCCTCCCTCCTCTCTCGTCACATCCCCGCCTCCCCGCGATGGATTTTCATGTTGCTTTTCTGTCAATATCATTACAGTGACCCCCCTCCAGGTGTGTCATTAACGTCTTTTTACTATTCGAGCTCGGCCAAGCTGACTCTTTTTTCCCTTCCATATATCCGGAGCCGGCAGCCGTCACCTCCCCGATTCAATAGCGAAGCCATAAAATATGGCCGCAAAAAACCTGTGTCTGTTTTACTGAAGCAATTTAGCATGGCTCAAGGGCACGGCAGCAATATCTCTTTTCCTCTCTCGCCCTGCCTGTTCGGCTGAGGCCCCGGCGGCGAGCCGAGGAAAACAGCTCCCATTCTCACGTCCCGACCGTTTGACTGACTGCTCTATTTGGGCGCAGGAAGGATGGAGGCAGGCCTGACTGACCGGTGCTCTTAGATACAGCTGATGACTTCGTCTGGCTCGGTCCCGACGGCCTCCGTCTGTCTGTGTGACTGACCGGCGCTGACGCCTTTGACTTGCTGATCTGTTTACAAGGCGGAGAGAAAAAAAAAAAAAAAACCCAAGCCCCTCCGTTTGGTTTGTGTGCGGAGAAAAATATCACACAATAACACCGATTTATTTCAGCTCGGCTTTGTGCCGCAGCGATTTCACTCTTGACACAATCGATAGCTGCTATTGAGGTGATACAAAGCAAACATTTGGAAGGCTCAGCCGGCTTCCAACTTTCATCCCGACGCCCACAGACTCACTTTTATATCAGTTTTTCTCCGCCGCCCTAATTCACTGACTGGGTTTTGAATAATACTCTGAATATCGTCCCGAATCGAAATGAGGTTATTGGGAAGTTGGAACATTAGCCGTGTTGGCATTCATTCACATTTATTACTATCTCTTCTTCTTTCTTTTCTTTTTTTTTTCCTGTGTGTGTGAAAAACTCATTTCGCAGTGTGAAATGTTTTATAGGTGCGATTACAAGGCTCATTGATCAAATCCTTAATATTTCATCCGCCATAATCTGAAAGGCAAGCGTTTGTTCCTTTATCAGCACAAATATTTCTGATTTTTACGAGTCCCCAGTGATCGGAGCCGAGCCTTATTCAAACGTGGGTTTAGTGAGGGGTTTTTCTTTTTTTGTAACTCGCCGTCTTGAACTGAGAAGGAAGCCTCACAGAATGGGAAAGCGACTCCGCGGCACGAGTCTGATCCTGGCAGCGCACAGTCCGTCCGTTAATGTGGCTGTCAAAGCAACACGAGTCATCGTGGATTCCTTTCGAGTCGGATCAAACTTGTTTTTCCTCAGTCTGTCAGCGTCTGTACCTTCTTTTTGTTGGATTTGTTCGTTAACGAATGTTCTCCATGTCCGTCATCTGATACGTACGGTGTTTTCTCTGTGATGTCGGTCACATACAGTATTCAGTACGTATGGATTCACTTCCTTTGATGAATCTTCGACATTAAAACAAAAAGACTTGGGAGTGAAGCAGCTGTGGAGTCGACTAATGATTGTCCACACGAGATCGGTGTATAATTGGGTTGTTGAAGAAGGTTCTCAGTCATCCAGGTCGTAGTAATGACGTGCTGTATCGTAGGCAACTGGACTTGTTTCAGTTTCTTGTAGACGTCTCACCTCTCATCCAAGAGGCTTCTTCAGTTCTAACCGAACTATCTAACGACTACGACACAGCAGGTTGTACCTGTCAGGGAGGGGCACGCTTGAAGAAAAAGTTCACCAAAAATGAAAAAAAGTCATTAATTCATTATCTACTCACTCTCATGCTCGATGGAAAATGAGTTTCGTAGCCCTCGAAACATTTCTGGAGCTTCACAGCGAAACAGCATTGCAGCATTTTCCTGTACGACTGAAGTAGATGGGAAACGGAAGCCTTGAGGTCCAAAATGGATTCGATAATAAGTTATTTACACACTTTGTGCAGCTGAAATCTTCACTGTAGCTGCTAAGCTGAAAGTATTAGCTCACCTTCCGTCAGAAGTGGCTGTTTAGGAGAATGCTGCAACACTGGTTTGTTGTGCAGAAATGTTTCGCGGACGACTTTCCATCAGCATGGGGGTAAATAGATAATGACCGAATTTTCATTTTGGCTGAACTTTTCCTTTAACCTATATTAAGGCCTAAAAGTTAGATAATTCAACTTTCAGTTGTATCTTGTGACCACACTGTGCTTTACACTCTGGTTAGGTTTAGGCATATAACCATCAAAAAGTTGTCCTGAGGTCTCCTTCAAAATGTCCAATTGTGTGACGCCTTCTCGCCTTCAACTCCACCAGCATTCCCTCAACCGCCCCGTGTGAAAGTCAGGTCACAAATGTGAACATATCGGTGGTTTACTGACATGTTGACTGGCAACATTTTATCCTGGTGACTGGGCCGATCCTGAGAAAAAGGAAAAACACCACCCAAAAAAAAAACGGAGAAAGAGATACTGTAGGAAGAGCAACGATACCTACACAATTAGAGTGTTGATTTGTACCTCTACGGTCTCTAAGTAGTTTATTTGTTGGTTCATTTTCTTGTCTAATGTGATTAATTCTCGTTCCTTGTGCAGATCATCCAGGACCGAGTGTTGGAGCACGGCTCCAGGAGCAGCCTGATGTGGAACAGCCACCCCGGGGGACTCTTCGCCCTGCCGCAGTACTCTGGATACCTGGGAGACTTCCCCTTTTACTACGCCACACTGGGTCAGTAACACACACACACACACACACACACACACACACAGCTGAACTGTACACGAGGGCTGTTACGTAACAGCGATCACACCTCTACTGTACACACACCTGCGCAGCGATGGACTGATCCGTAAAGACTGGTCAGAAATGCTTCTCCCGAGACGTCTTCAGCATCGATCACTCCGGCGCCAGATGCTTTATCACACTTCTTCTACAAGAAAGCGCTTTGTTTTTTTCCCGTGGATTTTCTGGACCTTGTCAGAGCAGCAGAAATATGGCCTCCAGCCCTGATCCACTGCCCTCCTCGAACGGCCGCGTCCAGCAGCGAGTGGAGTGGAGGAGCGGGCCTTTGACGGATGTTTGTGTTAGTCCTGCTGACGCACCAGCCCGTCCATCATCGGGTGTTCGAGTCAGCATTGCTACCGCCGCCGCCGCTCACGGTTCAGCGGCGCCGAGTTTTTTCTCCCCCACCGCCACATATTTGTGACCCGGGAACCTCCCTCTCCATCCCTCACGTCTTCACTCCATCATCATCTCAAACACAGAGGCCCAAATTCAGTTGATGGAGCGCCGGGGCGGAGAGCCGGTATTGAAATGGATGAGCGCGGTGGATTACGGCGCCGGCGAGTTTGTTTGTTTGTCAAAGAGGAGGCAATTAAAACCGGGGACGGGGCGTTTAGGAGACGGTGGCTCGTCTCTGATGGGTAAAAGAGTAAAATCAAAGAGGCGAAGTTTGTTTTCAAGTGACACTCGTTCTCCGGGAGCAGATAACAAGATGCACACTCGCTCTCATCGTGTATGTTAACACTCAGACAGACGCAGCAGGAGCGCTGTTTGTGTCTGTTGCCTTTGTAGGATTAATGTTTAATGTAGAAGCTCGTAACAGTATCTATACTTCAAATCCAGCACAGTCGCCGGAATAAGACGCAGTGACCTGTTTCGAGACTGCGGTTCAACATTTGGAAGCGTGATGTCACTGGATCTTATTGAAGGGGCAACTTCCAGCTGTGTTTGGTGACAAAAAACTGGTATTTTTGACGAGGCTTCAGGACATTTGCAATCCATGTTTGTGGCAAGAAATAACTGATATATCTCCAGCGTGTTTGTCGCGACTGGAACAGGTGTTTTTAACAAGACTTCAGGACATTTCCTGCCATGTTTGTGGCACCAAAACCTGATATTTTTGACGAGAAGTAAGGACAAATCCCGCGTGTTTGTCACGACAAGACCTCCAGACATGTCCAGCTGTGTCTGGCAACAGAAAAATCAGGAATTCTCCAGTGAGTCTTTTTTTACCAGACTTCAGGACAACTCCAGCTGTGTTTGTGGTGACAAAAAACTGATATTTTTGATGGTTGTCACAGCAAAACCAGGGTTTTTTAACAAGACTCCCCAGCCATGTCTGTGGTGCCTGAACCGGGTACTTTAAGCCAAAACATGGTCTTTCCCTAACCCTAACATAAGCAGAGCCTCGTCACAGAATAAAGTAGGAAATCAGACCTCGTTGCAACACAAAGAGATGTTTTTTAGGCAATTAGGTTGAAAAAATCCCATAAAACATGTATTTAATCATTAAGTTAACACTTGGTTGTAAAGACACGTCTGATTAAAGATATTTTACAAGCAATACAACTTTATAACCTAAAATAATAGTAGTAAATCAAAGATAACAGTACCTAACGGTTGAATTAATGGTCATTTAAATTCTGTAACTCTAAATTAAATCATTAAAAAGACACCTATACTTTGGCCAAAAGTATGTGGAGAACACAAAAGGACTTTGCAGCCTGTCTGCAGGCGTTTTGCTCCCACTCAGGGAGGTCGGCCATCGGTGTCGGCTGATTAAAGTCTGGGTGTCATCCCCCGAGCTGCTGGATGGGGTTTCAGGTCACGACTCCGTCTTCCACAACACGGAAACTTAATGAAACTGGAATGAGAATCTGTTGTTTTTGTTGTGCACAGGGCGACTGTCCTGGGCCTTCCCTCAAGTCCGCTGCTATAAAGTTGGAAGCACGCTGTCGACCGAAATTGGCAAATTGTTCCCATCCAGGTCTCCATCAAGGAGGTCGCGAGATAAATCTGAGGGCCCGCGGGGAGGATTAACGGGATGGGAGGAAAGAAAAGAGCGGTTTTGTTTGGATTTTACTTTGACTTTGCTGTTTTTTTGTGAAATGTCGGGCGTTTTGTCGTCTATAGAGGAAGGGAAATCACTCTCTGGCGCTTTTTCGACTCACGGACGCAGCAGCCTGTGGCGATCGGTCGCAAGTAGACACTCGTTCACGGGGTCATTTTAGAGGTCACGAGCCAAATCGCTCAAAATATCAAGTTAAAACTTTCCGTATTTGAAACTTAGTACATAAAACAGGTGTGTCCATATACTTTTGGCCACCAAGCGTCTCTTTCTGGGTATTAAAAAGTCCTCTAGTCCTAAATTAGCCTTTCCTGTCGCTGTAAACATTTAGCAGATGGGATGTGCCGATACAGGCTGTGATTAAAAGTGAAAAAGCCGCAGAGATTCACGCGCCGAATGCAGAAAAACATCCCCAAAAAATCTAAAATGTGCTCCGCTCCGGGTTTTGTTCAATATTTCATGAAAGTCTCTTTTAACGGGGGGCTTGTTGCACATTCACATCCCAGGTGTTTGGAGAAAAAACTCTGCACACTCTCAACTTTTTTTCTTCGTCACGAGCTCACAGGAGAGAGTTTACCAAGTTTTTTTTCTTTTTAAGACTGCAGATATTTTTCCTCATCATGAAAAGTTGCTCGGTGTGGGGGGGAAGAAGGGGAGAGCGTAATGCGATCTCCTCCGCGCCATGCTTTGTTGGTTCGGGCTAGATTAGATTTAAATTAGGAAAAAAAAAAAAGAAAAGCCGAACGTCCTCCGTGATCCGTCTTGCTCAATATCTTATTTCCTGCTCATTTTCAGCCTCGATTACTCCATCCCTACATCAAGTCGGAGTGAATTTAAAGTCACATCAGCACTTAGTCGTGGGCTCGGCGCGATGCAGATACAGCCGAAGAGTTTCCTAAAATGAAATATTCAGTGATCAGGAGATGTGGCATTTTCAAAACACATTAACGTCGCTGAATATTTTAGGATGTGGAGGGGAGAGGGGGCGGCCTTGAAATCGTACATCCCTGACAATTAAATCATCTATATTTTTTTTGAACTGCCGACAGACTCGTTTCAAGCGACGTCTCTCACTGAAAATAGTTCTGAAGTGTCGGAGAATGAGAGCTTTCAGTTCTCCTCCGGCTTCTGTTCTCTTCAAAGGGCCTCGAATCGCACTGATGGCTCGCCGTCTTCCAGCCGCCGCTGTTTATAGATTCATGACGCCGCGCTGATGACTGACCGTCTGTCTGCTCTCTCTTGTGTTTCAGGTATTAAACCGTACCCCAAGTTCACGGCGGTCATCCACGCCGTCTCCCCGCTGGTGTCCCAGTCTCAGCCCATACTCAAGCTCCTGGTGGCCGTGGCCAAGTCCCAGTACTGTGCACAGGTAAAGGGATTGCTGTGTGTGTGTGTGTGTGTGTGTGTGTGTCCACTGCCGCTGATCTCCACCTTTGTGACTCCACCTAAATTGCGCCCGCATTCTGTGGCTCGTATTGGCGTCGCATTTTCCCCGACCAGAGCAACAACAGCACTCGTCCTCCATCTCCCTTTGTGTGTGTGTGTGTGTGTGTGTGTGTGTGTGTGTGTGTGTGTTAACCCTGGTGGATTGAATTAGAGTAGCAGTTTGTAGCGGTGCTACATCTGTCTCCATGGCAGCGAAACCCCCTTCAGCACAGCTGGAGACGGCATGTATTGATTCCCCTGCCTGCTCCTTACCAGCACGGGAAATGAAATGGAATTTGCTCCCCAGTGGCTGGTTTTTGTGTGTGTGTGTGTGTGTGTGTGGGGTGTGCGTCTCCGTTTGTTTGTTTGGCCAGCAGAGCGTATGAGTAAGCGAGGTTGTATTTTGTGTAGGCGGGCTGCGTTTTTCCCGTGCAGCTCGGCTGCTGTGTGTGCGGCGGTGTAATTGTTCGGCCCGTGGAATATAAAGTACGAGGATGTTTCTTTCGCGTAGGCGGACGCTTGTTACATGTGTGCGCTTCCCACCTTTCGTGTACCTCTTGTGTGTGTCTGCGGTTGTTTCCACGTGCGTCTCCGGGCACATGCGGTCCACGTCGGCGGCGAACCCGTCGGCTCCTCGCACACGTGAAGGGCTCGACACTGGTGACCTGACTTTGCTCAAATACCCTGTTTTGATTAACGTGAGCGTATTGTTTTCCTCAATCATTGGTTTTCAACGTCCAAAGAAGACAAAATTCTTGGTCGTTTGTCTTGAATTTGCATTTTCATAAACTGTTTAGCTCAGGTTGTCACGTACCGTATCCTAAAATGTTGGCAAATTCTTGTAAACTCCTGACTGATCTCTGCTTTCAGGAAATACCACTTTATCGACGGTTTAGGTTTGTGTGTTCCAGTGCGATGTTATTGAGTTCACGGCGGTTTCGCTCTCGTAAACATCACTGTCGCCGCCATTATTTAAAGCGTTAAAGGTGAACTGTGTTGTTTCGGGAGAGGAAAGTCCAATCAGAAGAGAGAGATCTTTATTGACTGAGCGAACTGAATAAACAGACTCCCTTTTGTTTTCACGACTGAATAAACAAGCCGATCTTAAAGGACAACACAATTTCCCCACTGTTTGCCTGTTATTTGGCGGACCCTGCCACCTTTCTGGCCTCACACGGAGTTCCGTAGACTTTATTATTTTCCTCTGAGAGCAGCTTGTTTATTCACTCATGGGAAAGGTAAATACTTCTGAGTTTGTATTATCGCCTCTTTCATGTTGTAAATATTAAAGTCTGAGTTTGAATTTCGTCTCTGCCCCTTTAAATTCTTTTCCTGTACTGATTTTTTTTAAATATATTTTTTGAAAAGCAATTATTTCACAATGATAAAGAACTGAAGCGATAAGAGAATAGTAGTGTTGATATAATCCTAACGTAAAGGTCCAACTTTTCTCCACAGTTACCTTCTTTACAGTCGAACCAGCGTGGTGAAACGTAACCGACGTGGACATGCGGGGTCGTGTTTATGTTCTTAGCAGGCTACTTCTTGAGTTTTAGTGAAGACGAAACACTTTCTCGTAACAGCAGGTAAAAAAACGAGTAAACTCCGTCCTCTTCTTAACTCTCGTGGAGGTGCTTTTGTGTTCGTCGGGCTGTGCATGCACCGTGGAGAGCCAGGTACGGCCGGGGTGTTTTTGTTTTTTCTTCCATGCTCGGCGTGCAGAAAAAGAAAGAGGCGGTTGCTGCCGGGCTACGAGCGGATGAGGAGGGAGAAGGGATATAAATAAATGAATGGAAGGGGGAGAGAGGGAGAACACAGAGGAGGCTAAATTGGACACGAGAAAGCTTCTTGCGTTCTGACACAGCAGCGAGCTCCCGCCGCTCGTGTGTGAGCTCGTGTGTGAACGTGCGCACGAGGCGTTTCTTTTCCTCGCGCTACATACGCCAACGGTTTCTTCGCCGGTTTTTCCTCCACACACACACACACACGCAGGCGTACATGCACACAGTCAGCATCATGAGAGCTCGGAGGCTGGTGAGCTCACAGAGACGCCATCTGTCTTTCTAATCAAACAGGAATGGTGCCCCGTATGAGTGGATTAACGCCTCGTGTGTGTGTGTGTAGTGATCCACACCGTATACCTGTTGTCGTCTTACAACGACAAACACTCTCACGGCCTCATGAACGACGCTCGTTCTGTTCTTTTAATCTATATTTTGCTTTTTAATGACGAGATGATTTTGCCATTCATCAAACAGCTGTGTCATTTTTTTTTAACACACAGCTGCTGTAGGCGCGAGGCAGCACCTTAACGCAAGACACCCATATGGCTCCCAGCTCATAATTCAGCAGGTCCAGTCAGGGCGCAGAGTCCCCGAGGGGGAACCGCTGCTGCGTGTGACGTAGTTAATGTCAGAATAATGTGAGACTTTATTGATCCCTGCAGGGAAATTTTTGTGGTTCGCCTCCGTCCGCTACGTCTGAGCGCAGCGTCAGCCACAGCTCGGCACAGTGGAACGAGGATGGATTATTTTACGGACTTGTTCAAGGACGTTTCAGCAGGGCAGGTGTTCTCTGGATCACAGCAGCTAAACTCTACTTGAGTACATGCTGATGATTCCTATTACTTGACTTATTACTAATCGGGCCTTCATTTAGAGGGGTAACATTTTTTCCCATTTGTGAAACTGAGTCCAGTTTTTTTCTCCAGAGATAGTTTTTGTGTGTGAAACCGAGTGACAAAAGATTCTTGTGATTTTTCTTTTTTTTTTTTACTTAGTTTTAAAGAAAAAAAATCTACTAGAATAAACAGAAATTGTACTCTTGTGAATTAGTGTTTCCTTTCACTCGGTTCCACAAATGGAAAAAAAATTCTCCTGAAAAGAAAAACAGTTTTTTTTTTCACTCTGTTGGACACAGAAAAAAAAAATTCTCGATTTTTTTTATACTTGGTTTCAAACTTTCAAAAGTTTCAAATTCTCCTGACAAAATTTATTTCATAAAAACTTTCTACCCAAAAAAAAATGTTTTTATTTAGTTTCACAAATTAAAATAAAATCAACAAAAACAAACATTTTTACTCTGGTTAATTGTTTTTTCACTCAGTTTCACACATTAAAGAAATTAATTTCTCCATAGAAAAAATAATTTTTTGTCAAATGTCACTTTTTTTAAAGAAAAAAAAATTGTGAAATTTTGTTTTCCCCTCATGTTCACACATAAAAAGAATGATTACAGATTATTTTTTTAAAATAATAATTTGTACCAAAAAAAAGCCACTGAAAAAAGTTTCACTAATGAAAAACGTTTTTCAAATTTTTTTTTACTGTCATGAATTAGTTTTTTCTTTCCCACAGTTCCACATATGTCGTATTTTGTAAAGAAAAAAAGGGAAAAATTCTGTTGAATTTTTTTTCACACATATTTCTACCAAAACCTTTTTTCTACCAAAAACAAATTTCTTTTTTTCTCTTTTTTTTTTTTTTACTGTCATGAATGTTTTTTCTTTCACTTGGAAGAAAATAGTAAAAAAAGAAAAAATTCTTGTAAAAAAAAACTTTTTTTTTTCTTTTGGTTTCACAAATGAAAAAAAAAATGCTCCTGAAAAAGTTTTTTTCCACATTTTTTCACAGATGGAAAAACAATTAAGGAACTTAGAAAGTTCATCCTGGCAAAACTTTTTCTTCCCACCAGATAGCAAGTCATAAAAAAAAAAAAAAAATTCACAAAAGTAAAACAAACACTTCCTTACACTTTTTATTTTGGGTTTTTGATTTGAAAAAGGCTGCAAAACACACACACCACCCTCCAAACTCTGTAAATACCAATCCTACTACAGCCCCATGCACACCACTTCAACATTTGGACAAATTGATCGATGTCGTTTGTTTGCCGATCGACAAAGTTTAAATTTGAGATCCTTGTGAAGAAACAGCTGAGATGTAAGAATGTAAATGTGTGTAATGGGCAGACAGAAGTCATGTCGTGTGTGTGTGTGTATATGTGTGTGTCCCTCCTCTGATATTAATGAGGTCTGCTGTAGAAGAGCAGTGAATGGTGAAGGTTAACTCCGTGTAACATTTCCACGTTGGCTGACCCGCAGGTTGCCAAACGGCCGTCTGAGACGCACTCAAACACGATGCGACTGCGGCGGCAGAACATGAGTCCTTCATGTAAAACACCATCTTGACCGGAGGTGGAGCGTGAATCACGGGCCGGAAAATGTCTTTCTGTAACATGTCGTGGGCAGAAATGAAACCTGACAATGTGGCGTGATTGATTACGGGCCGAGTTGTACAAACCGCTCTGGAGCCGTAATTGGAAATATTTTATCACTCCGGTTGCCCTTCTGGCTCTTTAACATTCAATCAGCCTGTAATAAGGTGACATTTGATGTGCCGCGGGTCACGTAAATGTCACGCGTTCAGCGGGTCGATTCGGGGAACACGCTGGGAAGTGTTGTTTTTGTTTTTTCGGGGAAATCAAATTAGACACAATGCAGCTAGTTGGCGTGCTTAATAAGATCTTTTCCGTCTGCTTGCTTTTCAGATCATCGTCCTGTGGAACTGCGACAAGCCTCTCCCCGCCAAACACCGCTGGCCCGCCACCTCCGTGCCCGTCATCGTCATCGAGGGGGAGAATAAGGTGAGCCTCGACGCCATCGCTATCACTCTCTAATTACTCATCTCACGCGGCACTCTCGGAAACTGCAAAGCTACTGTATCGCCACACATTTTTATTCAGTCTGAAGGTTTCTGGGAGTTAATGAGGTTCGATTTGTGCTGCACCGATTCCATTAAAGGACAGTTTGTGTGGTTTTAATTAAAGCTTAGTAATGAGAATATACACACTGAGAGGCCACTGCAGAAAGATAAGGAGAATATAAACCGAGGGAGCCTTTATTTATTTTTTTATGTATATTCTGCTGCTCGACTTTAATCACAACAAAAGGATCTGATTCAATGAAGACAGTGACACAGTTTCTCTGGAGAAAACAAGCCGCAGCATTGATCGGATTACGTCTCGGGTTTGATTTCTCCTAATGTGCCCAATAATTCACGATTCATCACGTCCGTGCCGCCATTCCAAACTCATAACGAGGAAATCTTTGTCTTCAGGGATGCGACTACAGATTATTTTCATTACGTCCTGAGTATTTCCTCGTCGTATCTGGATGTATCTATATCTTCTGTCCAGAGTTTCCGTAAGGCGGGCATCGCTCAACGCCGGTCGCACTTGACAGCAGTCTCCAACTGTCTTCCGTCACGAGCGAAGGGAGAAAGATCACCTCTCACATCCAACATACGCTGTGCCTCAACTCCATTTACACCTGGTATGACCTGGTATTAGGTCTTCTGTATCTGGTTATCCAGTTAAAAAACGATTCTTGTTACCCTTATTGAGATTGGATCTTTTTCCTTCGTGAGAAATTCAAGTTGGCTGCAAATCAGCCCCAGACTCCCTAAGAAAATCACAGAATTTTTGGGGTTGTTGAGTCAGGAGAAACTTTATAAACTTCGTAGAACAACGCCTACAACAATTTTTTAATTATTGGTTCCCTCTTGTAAATTCGGCATATGTAATACATAAAATTATTCCTTTCTTTGTTTAAAACTCCTTTGTGACTAGATAAAATATATGCTTTGTTGACAGCAGATTAGCTGCACAGATGAGTCGAGCACACAGTTAATATCTTCCTGTATGTCGTTCATTCTCCACCCGGCTAGCTATACCGAGGAAGGTAAGCAAAGGAAACTCAAATAACAACTGCAGGATCGAGAGAAACACACAAACAGCGGCCAACAGAAAGGAAACACCACAGCCGAGCCGATGTGACCGAGCGTCTTTTAATAAGGAAGTGATGAACGAGACGTGGAGGCGTTAAGTTACCGCACTGACGGGCAACAACAGCTTTTATTTTATTTTCTCTTCCGCTCAGACAGAGACGCACACAGGGAGATCTTATAAATCCCACTGTTACGACTGAAAACGACTGAAACAATTATAGAATTGATGAATACATTTTGTGTTTATTGACTAAGCTTTAATATTATTACTTTATTTCTAAACAAACATTTCACATCAGTAGAAAACAGGTGCACTGTGTAGTTTTGGGGAAGACATTTTAATCAGAAGACAAAGACAAACCAAACAAACAAACAAACCTTAAAGGACAACACAATTTCATACTGTTTTACTTTGTTTATATGTGGCGGACCCCGCCACCTTTCTAGCTCCAAACAGAGTTCTGGGAACCTTATTTTCCTCTGAGAACAGCTTGTTTGTTCAGTTGTGGAAAAAATCAATATTTCTTTTTTAATATTCTTAATATTAAAATTCTGAGTTTTTGAATTTCCTTCTCCAGAAACCGCATAGTGCTCCTTTAAACTATGACTCAGAGCTTTAAAAAACCAATGTGTAAATAATGTTTCTGCACGTGGGCGATGTTCTCTCCGCTCTCTTTTCTTATGACCGACTGTCACAGAAGACACGTTCGTTTTTACAGAGTTGCGCCTCCAGCCAGACATAAACCAGCGCCCGGAGCCCATGAGCATGCCTCAGTGGCATTTATTATGACAACCGCGTTAGGCTCCGACGCTGAAGACTCTGCCCCCGTCCAAGGGGCTTGTTGTGTTTATCTCGACCTCCCCGCGATCTCTCGTTGTCGGGGTCGAAGGTCAGACACACAGGGACGAAATCTGCCTTGAGCTCGCTTTCCGCAATTTACCAAGCTCGACTTTTGAGGTTGTTTTTTTTTAAGGGGAAGGGAAAGACGGGATCCGGTCGGCTCATCTGTATTCCGAGACGTGCTGACTCATCCGACGGCGTCCTCTCCTTCCCCGTGAGGACCGAACTTCAGCTGCCAATCAGGAGAAGTGGTTCTCACATCAGCGTCAGTCACCCGGCGGTGGGCCCGGTTTATGGTTTACCTCTCCTCGTGGCTCGAGAGTGGTTTCTACCAAGCTGTCAATCACAGCGGGGAGGCCTCGGCGTGTGGCGGTGTGTCCGCGAAAAGCGAGCAGAACAGGCTTAACGTACTGGTGGTGTGTGTGTGTGTGTGTGTGTGTGTGTGTGTGTGTGTGTGTGTGTGTGCCAGGCAGCCTGTGGTTTGTTGTGGTTGTGGCGGGTTCTGTGTTTACTGTGGCGAGCCAAGCTGTGTTCCTCCGCCCCACAGAGGAAGCGAGGGAGGGACGCTTTTTCATCCCGTATCGGCTTTTTTTTTTTTTTTTTTTTTTTACTCTCGCCACTTTCTTCCTGATCCCATCTCTCTTTCATCCCCCCTTCCTCGCTCACGGATCCTCTTTCTCTTGTTCCCTCTTCATCGTTCCCCTGCCTCTCATCGTCTTTGCGCTCCTCTCGATCGAGGCCTCCTCTCTCGCCTCGGGATCGTAGCCAGACTTATCGAAAACACCGAGATCGTGAGTCTGAACTCCTCCGATGCCCGTCATTTATTCAATTACCTCAAAAGTTCAATTCTTTTTATTTCCTAACATTAAAGCCTGCTAATTCTGAATCAAAGCCCTCCACACTGCCAGCTTAAATCCCCGTTGTAAGTATTTATTTATGTACCTTGTTGACCCAAAAGAAGTAGAATTTAAATATATTTAGTCTAAAAATACCAGACTCAGCCTCCCAAAAAAGAAAAAAAACACCATGTCTAGGTTTTTTTAACTGTATAATTAAAACTTCCCTACAGGTTTCCTTAAAAAAAGCAAATTCCCAGAGAAGAAGTGAAGAAAAACATGCAGCAGGAAATAGAACTGTTCAGGGAGAGTCAACAAAATCAACTTTTTAAAAAGAATTGAGTCCAAAATTTTGTGATTTTCAACCTGGATCTCATTCTGATGATAGATAAAGGTGGGAGAATGTTACGCTGCTGTGCTTTAATCATATAAATGTGGAGAATCTGACGTATTCATTTCACCACCTCCTGATTGATCAGCAACTGAGAAAGATGGTGTGATTGTGAAAATCTAGAAAGACGTGAGCCACATTTCAAGCTAACACGTGACATTTGTGAATCCGTTAGCTCACGTTAGCATTCAGCTACTTCATAGCTAACATCATTGTTTCATTACATCCAGTGTGTTTCACTTCCAGGCTTAAACAAGTGTGTCCAAGATGTGTGTGTTGATCCTCCGCAGCTTAAAATAGTCCCGAATAAATGCTCCAAAACATTTGAAATGATGTCCGGGGTTCAGATTGAGTTTGATTTGATTTGCATTTAAGTTCTTCTAGTGAAAGTATCGTGTAAAAATAAATAAATATAATGTAAAAATTAGTGATAACTGATAATATGTCTACACTGTACATGTCTGTCATCAGGGTAAAGTGGCTAGCTGTAACTATGGTAACAACTGTGTGACGGGAACACAGACTCGGTGCTTCTCTCTGTAAATAAAAAACAGATCACCCTTCGGGTTCGGGTTGGTTTCTGCTCTCTGGTCCGGAGAGAAAACTGTGGCCGAACTCTTGAGGGAACAAACGAGCTCGGGGCTGAGTGGCAGCGTTGTTGGTTTTGATGTTTTCATTGTAAACAATAAAAAAACCATGACGCCAGCCTCATCCTCGAAGACATTTCCCTCTGCCGTCCTCTCTCTGGCACGGCGTCCAGAGACGCTGGTTTGTGACGGTTGATTTAAGCCACGTGAGAATCCCGGCAGAGCTTAATATGGTTTACACACACCGGCGGTCCTCCTCCGTCCTCCCGGCGTCTCTCCTCTGCTGCTGTCCTTTCGTGGGGAGTTGAAGCGCTGGAGGCAGATTCCTGCTGCAAGAGCTCACATTCCTGGAGAGCTCCAGGAAGCCCCAGGCTAATATGTCGCACTTCTAACATTACAAACCATCTGGGGGTTGGAAACACCAGCCTCTCATCTTCTCTTTGTCTTTTATTCGGTCTCTCTCCCCCTTGTTTTTTTTGTTTTTTTGCTGTTTGTCTCGCTGTCACTCCCCCACCTCCCGTCTCCTTTCTTGCTCCCTCTCCGACTCTTCTCCGCTGGTATTGTCTCTGACACGTTCTGCTAAACACAAAGTGGGAAACAAGACGAAGCGGAGCGATGGGACTGTTTTGTCTCTCTGTTTATGCGAGCGGGGGAAATTACAGCAGTAATGATGACACTTGAAACGAGAGGGAGGTTCTCTCCTCTTTCCCTCTCAAATCTCCTTTTCTTCGTCTGTAAATACAACTGTCACTCACACGTCTGCTCCTCCACACTGTTGCAGCGTGAGCGACAGGCTAAACTTTCAGCTGCTGTTGTTGCCTCCGGAGGGGTTTTTAGGAAAAAGGAGACGTAGATGGTACTTGACCTCTCCGACAGCTCTGTCACGGCTCAGCTGTGGGAAGTGGTGGGAGATGTGCATGTTAAATTAAGATCTGGATATCCGTGGTTATTACTTTATTCTTTGCTGCATAAACAGTGCACCAGAGGATAGGACAAAAGTCTGACTTTATCCCAAATTAAGTCCTCAAAACAGGATTAAAACATGTTCAAGCCAATATTATTCAACTGAAACTACACTAAAGACTAAAGACTAGGTGTGAAAAAACATTTTGACTGAATGAAATAAAAATAAGAAATATACTTTAGAATAAGTTGAAACACTTCTGTGTACTTAAAAGTAACTGAGTTACTAAGTAATTAACTAAAATGAACTAAAATATACACAGGACATGTTTTTGGTTTTAGTCTTTGGCAATGTCAAGCTTGTCAACACAGCAAGGACGCTGTGAGTCAGTTAGAAAGTGAGAAAGAAAACTACGGAAGCCCTGAGGGGCAAGTTAAGTTTTTTCATGTCTTTTTTTTTTTTCAGTTAATTTTTTTGTTGCCCAAAGAAATTTATTTTTTTTCAGGGGATTTTTTTTCCAAGGAGAATTTTTTTTTTAGGTTTAAAAAAAAAAAAAAAAAAAACATTTTCAGGAGAGTTTTTTTTTTTTAAGAAGAATTTTTTTTTTTTTTCCAGGAATATTTTTTTTTCATGTGTGAAACAGAGTGGAAAAAAGAAGTTTAAGGCTCATTTTTCAAAGTATCTGATTCTGTAATCTTTTTCTCTATTTCACACATAGAATTTTTTTTTTGATAAATGAAAAACATTTGTACATTTGTAAAAAAAAAAAAAAAAGAAAAAAATATTGGTCTGAAATATGCTGGAAATGTTTCAATCTTAAACATGTGCAAAACAATGAAAACATTCCTTCATCCATGAATCAGATCAGATTAGTGTTGAAACAGTAAATCAAACAACAGCAAATGAAAAAATATTAACATCTGTCATTTATCTGGCAAAAAATGTCTAAAATTTGTAAGTTCCAACTTTCCTAACATGAAAATGTGTTTAGTGTTGTCTGTTGAACACCTGGCAGACAGGTGTGTAGGAAAAATGCATTGAAAGCATTGAACTGCAGTTTCAAACTTTGCGTTTTGGACTGTTGGTTAAATAAAACAAGCGTTTCAGAGCCATCAGCGTGTTCACTGTGACACTGTGATGTGCACTTCAGTGTTTTCTGACATTTTACGGTTAGAAGTCATCATTAGCTGCAGCTCTGGGCTGAATAACAGGCTACGCACAGCTTGACGGCACAAAGCCATTTATTCTTGCGTCCTCGGCGGTGTTTGTCGTCGCCCTCGGCTGTAGGAGTGATGAGGACCTGTTGAGAGTGGGGTCACTCTGCCGGAGCGCGGCAGGCGGACAATACCAGGTGTTTACAGAGAAAAGAGGTCAACAGTGACTATTCTTAAATGTAAATGTAATGGCGTTCCAGTGCCGGTGATGTTTTAAAAGTATTCTCACAGAGGCCTGACCTTCAGGGCTCTTGAGAGCGCCGAGTAACTGAATAACAGTTGTTCCGGGCTGTTAACGTTGCGTGTGTGCGCGTATACGTTGTGTTATCCGGATGTGTTTGTTCGTGAGAGGTTTCTCGTTTGTGTGGGAGGCTGTGTGAGTTCGAGCGCACACACCTAGTTTACAATACGCACACTCAATGAGAAGCTGCTGTTTTCTCTCTCTCCCGAGCTTCTTTTCATCGCCGCGACTCACCAAAGACTTTTTTTCCCGTCTAAATATCCTCAAGATGTTGATCTTTCCATCCACCCACCAGCCCCGGCCACCGTCACTCTCCCTCTCTCTCTCTCTCTCTGCTTCCAGTAAATATTCAAGGACCGTCACGTATTTTTTTTACTGTTTGGTTTCATTTGCCTGTAAATAAACCGAACATGTTTGGTTTTTAAACATCGGTGAAGAGGGGAAAAAAGGTAGACTTGTGCCAGATGTAGGACACATGACTCGGGCTGTAGGTGTCTGGCTGTGTTGTTGGTTTTAAAATAGAAAAGCCAGCCGTGCAGCAGCGACGGAAGCTTGTATCAGCGCTCCATCGCTGTAGAAAATGATAAGAAGCGCGCGCAGTGAAGTGTAAGACGCTGGCTTTTATCGCCGCTGTTTTGTTGACGTCCTGGCTCGTTGTCCGCCCTCGATCCCACAAATTTATAAGTTGTCTTTAAAATAGTTTCTACTGTTGAAGCTCTGGATGGACGAGTGGATCTAAGTTCTCATGAGTTTGTCCGTTGGGGGGTTCTTGTTCTTGTTGTTCCCCAATATGCTGTAGAAAATATGTGAAATACGTCCTTCTTTTGTGAACCCTGTCAACGTATGTGTCTGTTGTTGTTTCCTATTTATTTGTGTCTGATTTAGCGTCGTAGTTGTAGTTGTTCGTAAAAGAAGCTCTAAATCAGATCTCGTAAAGTTTAGATCCATCTCACGTCCTTCTGAGATGTGATTGTAATCTGACGTTTTTTTTTACAACATGGTTGTTTGCCGGAGATAAACAAATGGAGGATGTTACGTTACGTACAAAACGGTGAAAGCGGGATCCGCACCTGCAGAGGTATCAGAACTTCGATTCTTAATCGAAAAGCAATGGAAATGAGCTGAGCGGTACAAAGGTAACTCTGACAGTATCGGAGATGTTTCAGAGATCCTTTATTGATTTCTTTGAGAAGAGGGTTTACTCTCAGGGGAAAAAAAACTGAACTGATAACATTCTCAAAGATCCTTGATTGATTTTCTTGTAACACATTTCTATATGTTGTTGTCGTTCATCAGAAACTAGATGTCTGAACGGGTAACGTCACCTCAGTAAATAAGGCTAACGTTTGAGGAACAACCATTTTTGAAAGCCATCACAAGTATTGATGAACCGACGAGCAACTTCAAACTTTGCCATCATTCGCATCCAGAGATCTCGTTGATGTCTCGCGGCAGTCGTTAGGCCGCCTTATTGCACTGCAGGAGGTTTTCTGGGCACGTTCAAGCGGAAGGAGACTGAGAATGCTGCAGGGATTACATACAGTATCTTGCCTGAGGTTGTCTCGGGCATCTCCAGAAGTAGCTATGAAGGGCTTACGGGAGAAGTTTGCCAAGGCCTGAAGCTCGAATAGGCACCGGGAACCAGATTGATCGATGCGTTTACTTTGATTTGATTGTTAAAAACGCCAGATGTTAGACAAAAAAAAGCCCATATTTGGAAGAAAACCCTACAACCTGCAGTGATTTTGAATGACATGGCGCTATTGGAACATTCAATAGAAGCTGTCATCTGTGTGAATAGACACCTCCACACTGTTACGATGCAAAAATATGCATTTTGATGGAAAATAAAAGGGGACGTAATGTTGAAGATTTCCTCTTTGTGACCATAAAAAGGGATTCATTCTTTCTTTTCTTCCCACAATAATTCGGCTTTCGCTCCTTCGGCCTTTTGTTAATCTGTTCCTGGCAGACAAATGATCACAAATGAAACGCCGTTAGAGGAGAAGACCTCGACTTTTCTTCTGTTAACGATGTGGTTTTTTTCTTTTTTAACCCTTTGCGCTCTTGTGTTTTCTCCTCTGCAGGTGATGAGCAGCCGTTTCCTGCCCTACGAGACCATAGTGACCGACGCTGTCCTCAGCCTGGATGAAGACACAGTGCTGTCCACCACAGAGGTACGTCGTAATACGATAAAATACAGTAGGAAAAAGAAAAGTCGCCTCCTTCTCTCTTCTTTCTGTCTCTGTAGTCTGGTCCTCCTGAGGCAAAACACAGTTGCAGACTCTCTCTCTGTGTCCCAAATGCAACTCTCTGATTGCATTTTCCCTCAATTTTTTATCACTCTTTTCCGTTTGTCCCCCGTGTTTTCAAGTTATCGCTCAGAAGCTCGATTTAAATTGCTTAAACTACTCTAACTTTTTCTCCCAGTGCCTTACTTTTTCCTCTCTTCTCGTCTGCTTTTCTTTTCTCTTCCTCTGGTTTCCTTACTCTCTCTCTCTTTCTCCTTTTCTTTCCATCTTCCACTTCATGTTTTGGCGCCTGTAGTCCCACTGCACCTCCCGAATCCCCGTTTTGGGAGCAGCACTGTTATGGGCATTTTTTTTTTTTCCTTTTTTGTTTCCGCACGCTGTCGGGACTGTTCCTGTTTTTTCCCGGGGACATGTTTTGGCGCGGCACCATGGGAAGCCAGATGCTGCTTTGAACGGTGTAGAATTAGATCTCATAAAGGCTGTTTTGTGCGGAGGATCAAGATGGCGAGGCGAGAGTTGGCGACGAAGGGAAAATCCAGCCCCAAAAAAACGGATCGACCCACGTTTCTCCCATGGAGAAAAAACTGGATCACGCGTACAAAGGTTTTTCCCAAACTTCAATGCCAGGGCAAGTCAGAAAAGAAACTCAGCCAAAAATACCATCACAGGTTCTTGAATAGTCTCGACATCTATCGGCCTAATGTTAAACTACACAGGATGAAAGTGTCATGAGTGGCATTTTTGAATTTTAAGCCTCTCTTCTCACTCAGCTTTTGGAGGACAGCTGTTTTTCACAATAAAATATAAAACTAGCATCCAGTTATTGTGAATAGTTCTGTTTTTTATGATCTCACATACCCACTTTGTAGGAAAAACACTTCTCGTATTGTAACTATATTGTCATTCAACTACCTTTTTCTTGGATTAAAGGCGAGAGCAGAAGAGAAACAGGAGCTTTTTCGTCTTTACCTTTGGGACTTGCTCGTAGAGAAGATAAAAAATAATGTGTACTGTGTCTTATGGTGGATTTCTGACATAAGTATTCATTATTATACACACTCTCTCAGTGCATTATAGGGTGGTAATGTGGAGCGAGCTGTTTGTGGAGCCGCTGAGGCCTTTTTTGATGTTTTCGTCTAATTATTTGATTGAACGCTTTGATCGCCGCCACAGAAGTTGGCTGCAGGCAGCTGCTTAGGAAAGACTGCTTTGTGTTTGATGAGGTTTTTGCCTTTGTTGTATTTTCACCACGGCGTGTTTGAGTGTGCACTTCCTTTGTTACTCCTCCCTGTAGTCTCTTTCTGTCTTCTGTCTCTTTTTTTTTCTTACGCAATATTGTAAACTGTGAGTAGATAGAGTTTCATATTGTGAAAAAAGAATGCACAAAGAAAATATATCCCGTTACATCCAGGAATAGTCTGCGGTTAGTTTTGTCGTGTAACTCAAACCGGAGCCTATTATAATAATGGCTTTACTATTGTTTTAATAAGTCGTTTACTAATGCTTCTGTAGGCTATATCAGTTTAAAGCCAATAACAAGAGTAACATTTGGTGTGCCAGGTTGGAAAAATACCTTTTGGCTGATATGTATTCTTATCCTGAGTTTCACACTTGTTAATAAGCTGCTAAAAGTGAGGACGAACAGTTGAAATAGTTATCTTAACTACAAGTAATGGATAAACAGCTGAAACCGTTAGCTTAGCTACAAGTAATAGATAAACAGTTTGAAACAGTTAGCTTAAAGTGAAGGATAAACAGTTAAAACCGTTAGCTTACAGTAATAGAAGAACAGTTGAAACAGTTAGCTTAGCTAGAAGTAATGAATGAACATTTTAAATTGTTCACTTACAGCAACAGATAAACATTTGAAACAGTTAGCTTAGCTAGAAGTAATGAATCAACAGTTTAAATCGTTAGCTTACAGTAATAGATAAACAGTTGAAACCGTTAGCTTAGCTACAAGTAATGGATAAACAGCTGAAACTGTTAGCTTACAGTAAAAGATAAACAGTTGAAACAGTTAGCTTAGCTACAAGTAATAGATAAACAGTTGAAACCGCTAGCTTAAAGTGAGGACGAACAGTTAAAACCGTTGGCTTACAGTAATAGAAGAACAGTTGAAACAGTTAGCTTAGCTAGAAGTAATGAATCAACAGTTTAAATTGTTAGCTTACAGTAATAGATAAACGGTTAAAGCCGTTAGCTTAGCAACAAGTAATGGATAAACAGTTGAAATTGTTAGCTTGAAGTAGTTGAAATAATGAAATCTAGGCTAATGAATAATTGTGAAATAGCTAAAAGTTATATGTAAATGCAATGCTTAGAATTGTTAGCTAAAGTAATGGAGCTGTGTGTTTTGTGTTAACTAACAGGTATGTCAGACAAAATAGGCTGGTAACAAAGCACGATGGCGCCTACCTGATGAACTCTGTTATAGAATTAGCCTGCGTCCTGCTGAAGGAGAATAAACGCCATCTCAATGGATCTTTCTCAACCTGGCAACCCAGGAATTAATTTCACAATCTTTTTGTCTCTCTGTCTGTCCAGGTGGATTTTGCCTTCACCGTCTGGCAGAGTTTTCCGGAGCGAATCGTGGGGTACCCCGCTCGCAGCCACTTCTGGGACAGCAACAAGGAGCGCTGGGGCTACACATCCAAATGGACCAACGACTACTCGATGGTGCTGACCGGGGCCGCCATCTACCACAGGTACAGTGCACGCCTTCACACTGTCGCCTTCTGATCTGTCAAACTTGGTTCCAATAGAGCTGTTTACCTCCACTCCGCTGTTTTCTTTCGTGCTCTTTACTTCTGTTCCCCTTCTGTGATACGGGGATCACAGCTCTGCTCTACTCTGCTCTCCAGTGCTCAGTTGTCTTTCTTTTGACACAACACTTTGATGCCGTGATCTGTAGATTATGAAAGTAGGTGTGATGTTCGTTGTAGCACAGCCTCGGGGAAACCAGTGTTTTGACACGGGAGTGTGTTTTATCCAAAAAAGTGTCAATTTGTCTGCTACGCGGCGCTCCGTAGTTCCTGCGTTTAGTCATGCTACAGCCCTGTCAGCTTTAATATGGCTTCACTCAGCTGTGGTGGGAGCAGTCCATTAAGCTGAAGTCAGCCAATCACGCCGCAGCCAAAACGCTTAATCACTTACGGTGAGTCGTTCGCTCAATCCATCCAGGAACTTGAGCAATCAGTCCGTTGATGAATTCAGAGTTGTGCCCAGAGGGCTTCGACCTGGAAAATCAAGGTGTCTGAAAATTTGTGATGCATTTGAATAAAGTTATACCACACAGTTCTTTATTTTCCCCTCATCCATCTTTAAAGGTATGAAATTGTGGGATTGTTAGAGAATTGCAGTATCTCTGCCTTCGAGAACTCAGTCGTCATGGTTCCCTCTTCTTATTCTAACTCCTCTCTTGTCCTTGCAGGTATTACCACCACCTGTACACCAACTACTTACCCACGAGTCTGAAGAGCATGGTGGACCAGCTGGCCAACTGCGAGGACATCCTGATGAACTTCCTGGTCTCTGCCGTCACCAAGCTGCCGCCCATCAAGGTCACGCAGAAGAAGCAGTACAAGGAGACCATGATGGGACAGGTAAAAGTCTCCTCATGACTGGATTCAAGTTAAATTTCTTTATTTATTATGGATTGTCTCGAACTTAAATGACTTAAAGCTGCTGGCACGCCATTACAGGACAGCTGCCAGATGACAGAATTGGATTGCACTGAAGAAAATCTTTTAAAAATCTTACAACCTTGGACTCGGATCAGACTGATTATATAACCAGCTTTGATTTTTGTCCTCCTTTTTTATATATTGGTGCCGAAGCCAGCCAGCGTTGTTTTCTCTCCATTGTGCGCCGCGGCCTTTCGGCTGGAGCGAACTCTCGCCGCTTTATGAATTATTCTCTCAGGATTCTTCGGTGCGACCCAGGGGTAAACAGGACAAGTCACTTACAGCGGAGAGACAAAAGCACAGAAAGGAGTCGTGTCAGGTTTCTAGTCGGGTTCCAGTCTCCCAAATATAGAGTATGATCCAGGCGATGATTTATTGAGAGACATTACGAATCATTCGGTAATGGTTTTCTCTTGTCACAGTGTCTGAAGTCGTTACTATGACTGAACGAGGGAAAGCTGATGATTATTTTCAGTCTTTTTTTTTTGATGTAATGAGAACTTCACTTTCCTTCCAATAGTCGAAAGCAGCGTTTTTTATCACATCGCTGCTCGATTAATTCAACCTGTCGTGTTCCGAATGTAGAACAAAGTGGAGATTGTTTCAGTGTTTTTTTATAGAATTGAACAGTCAGTGTTTATATTAATGTTTAGTCATTTCAAATCTCAATTACTTTAAGTTACTTTTATTACTTTTGGCTGATTATTCCAACCGGTAATTAACCATTATAAGCAAATGTTGTCAACTGTTACGCCTCCATGCGCGCAGCGATATGTTTTCTTGGTTGTCCGTACCGTTCTTGTGAGCGCGATACCTCAAGAGCGCCTTGAGGGAATTTCTTCACATTTGGTACAGTTGTCCACTATGACTCAAGGATGAACTGATTAGAATTTGGTGGCCAAAGGTCAAAGTTCAACGTCACTATGACTCAAGGATCACACTTGTGCCCATTACATTAAGAATTCATATAATAGTTACGATAACATTTGACATACAAATGTCTAATAGGATAAAATGATTAAATGACGATGTTTGATATCCAAAAGGTCAGAGGTTAAATGCAACGTGACATCATAATAATCTGCAAAAAAAACAAATGTTCTGGTCGTGCGCAGAGGCATACAACCACAATGTGGTAATTCATTACATTTAGCCAATTACCTCAATCAGTTTTTGCAAATGACTCCAAATGTTTACTCGTCACATTTAGCTAATTATGCCGACGGCTTATCCACAACCTTTAGCTAATGATTTCAAATGTTTATCTCTTACTTTGAGCTAATTATTCCAACAGTTTATGCATCATCTCTGGCTAATTATTTCAACCGCTTATCCATAACCTTTAGCTAATGATTTCAAATGTTTATTTGTCGCCTTTACGTAACGATTTCGACTATTCATTTATTACTTCTGGCTGATTACTTCAACTGTTTCCCTTTTCAATTATTGGGACAAAAACATTTTCTAAAGATCAGCGACAACCCAATCTGTTTTCCCATTTGGGTGTTTGTCTTCCTTCTAATTACACATTTATGGAAAAAAGAAAGAAGAGCTGTTATTTTTCCAACTTTGTCGAGCTGCCCCACGTCTTTCCACTGTGCCCTGAAGCAACAACAGAAGTATCCGCTGGGGTACAAGTCCCATGTAGTTGGGATTCACTGATCTAAAGCAAAAATAATTCATAATACCGATAATAAGACTCTAAAATTGTTCCTCTGTCTTCCCTCCTTCAGTCCTCGAGGGCTTCTCGCTGGGCCGATCCGGACCACTTCGCCCAGCGGCAAACCTGCATGAACAAGTTCGCCAGCTGGTTTGGCGCCATGCCGCTGGTCCACTCGCAGATGAGACTGGACCCCGTCCTCTTCAAGGACCAGGTCTCCATCCTCCGCAAGAAATACAGGGACATCGAGAGGCTCTGACAGGACCGGCGCCCCCCTCGGGGGAGACCCCACGCAGGGGGAGGCGCGCGAGAGAGACTCTGCGGAGAGTAGAAGGAGTAGTAGGCCGACGGCGGGATGGACGGGGAGCGACGCAGCTCTGTCTTCCACTCAGCACATTGCCAATGACCACAGCGCCGCCGCTGCCAGGACTTGACGCGGGAAAAGGGATGAATAGGAAACAAGCAGATGGCGTTTTGGATATGAAAAAAAAACACAAACAGAAACCGCAAACACAGACAGACAAAGAGGAGTACACAAACGGACGGACACGCCAAACAGTTCTGTGTGTTTTGCAAATGCGCAAACACGCGGCGCACACTACTGACGACGAGAACTCTTGGATAGAATATTTTTTTGTACGACGCGAACGAGGAACGACGTTGACTTTTTTCCTGCTCTCTCGGCACACGCGCAGGACGGTAGAAGAGGGAAGGTGTCCGCGATCGCAAAAAAAAACAAACAAACCTGGCAACCCACCGTTACCCCACCGGCCCTCCCCAGTCTGCATCAGGACACAACACTGGACTCACTACGAACCCCTGTTGTTCGGTTGATTTGATTTCTGTACAAATCAGCACTCTGGTATCGCTGTTGACTCCTCTCCGAAAAAAGGTCTGACATCAGAGCGTCTTCGGTTTAATATTTCCCTGAAAAAAAGGTTTGAGAAGCAGAGTCCAGCCTGTTATTACAGCGGCCTGACAAGGTTTTTATAGCGAAGCAGCCATTATTTCCTGAAAAATTCTCCGCCGTCGACACACATCCTTGAGCCTGAAAAATCCCGTCTGCCCTCTCCTCGGCTCTTCCCCTTGATGTGCTGATGCGGCTCTTATAATGGTCTATCTGCTTCCCTGTTATCGCCGAGATAAGTTAGAAAAACATTGCGTTTCATATCCCATTTTCCTCTCACACTCTCCAAGGCAGTTGTACTTTCCTCCTCTTGTTTTTTCACTTTCATCATCTTTTATTCCCCCCCCCTTCAAACACTCTGTACTTCCACATCTCCGCCTGTGTGTGTGTGTGTGTTGTGTGTGTGTGTGTGTGCAGAGCCTTGAAAAGTTGGCTCATCCAACCATAAGCTCGAGCGGAGTACATTTTCCCTCCGTTGGAATGAGCGAAATGAACATTTCTGGATGAAATGGAGCAGAACGTTGCATTCTAACCCAAACTCGTTTCGCCCATTTATTTCTCCCTGCGCGGCCTCGGAGCGGCGTCCTCGCAGGGAGGAAACGGAAAATAAGATTTCAGACCGTGGCGGGTCTTTTAGTGACCGCCGTCATTTCACAGGAGTGCTTGTAGAGAGATTTTTTTTTTTAACGCTGAGCGCATCAGTGCCATTCTGACATCAGGGTCTGCCTTTTAAAATTGTTTATTGCACATCACGTTGCCTACATCCGTTTGCGATGCCTAGACGCTGTCGTGTTGAAATATTCTCATCATGTGGCTCTCCCGCCGCCATTTCTTTCCCTCCCCTCCTCCCTCCCGTGACATATCAGAGGACCTCAGAGCCATTAAATTGACAAAAGGTTTGTCGGGCAGAGATGCGTTTGGGCTTCAATTAGGTATTTATGTCGAGTGCCGTTTCATTCCCAGAGGACACGCTGTTGATGAAACACTCGAACATTATGGACAATTTTGTTGTGAAAGCGCTGACCCACACGCCTGACCTTCTGGCTAATGCTAGCCTTGGGAGGACAGCCTTTTTTTTCTTTTTTTCCTCTCCCCCTCCACGTCCGTTACCGTTACAGCTGCGCACATCGCGCCACACCCCAGCCTGACATTTTTGCACCTTAAATTACCTGATTGGTATTCGACAACCAGATCAAAATGCTACAATAACTCGCTATCGCACCCCGAAACGATCATTTCAAAGAGAAACCGGCTGTCTCGCGGCGGAGCTGCGGTCCACTCTCACGATTTTTTTCGCTCGCAAACACTTGAATGAAAGCTTTTAGTGGCCTTTCTGTCAGGCAGCGTAATGTCTCAGCCAAAGCTGTTCAGTGTGTGTTAATCAGTAGCTGTCGTCGATATCAATCACACATGCAATTACTGTTTTTTGCTTTGAGGTTTTTGTCATTGATTTCATTTTGTTCTAGCTTGTGTAAAATGTATTGTGAAGCCTTTTACAGTGTCGACAAATGTGTCATATTCAAATGCAACCGCAGCGTATCATGTATCATATCACAGCCAGCAGGAGTATCATGTTCTTTTTTCCTCATGTCATCGTTTTCAGTATCATGTTTGTATTCACATTCTGGGACTTCCTGTTTGCCAGGAGAGATTTCTGATTTCTACAGTACGTTACTCCTGACTCAGTTCTGCATCTGGTCCCTATTTCACAGTCAGAGGAACATACTGAGGCTGTTCATATTTGGGTTTTAGCGTCCATTGTGAGTGATCCGATCGCAAGTGGACAGCTTTAAGCCTGTCAACTCACACCTGGAGTTAAATGCGTCTCGAGTGATCTCTTGTGATCGCATCTCCGTTCCTCGCTCTTTATGCAAATATACACCTACACCTTCCTTCACTGGAACAAACAAATAAGTTTGTACACAAAGAAACAATTATCTTAACGTATAAAATTTGCCGAATTAACAAGTGAGCCAAAAATAGTTGAGAATTTGTTTCACAAAGGTGATAAAGTTTCTTCTAATGCGACAGCTCTAAAATCGAGCGTTTTTTAAAGGGAGTTTGGTTTTTGTATTTGTAGATTTTGACACGTTTAACATCAACATGTCTTTCAATAAATTTGGCGTAGATGGGGAAATCAGTAAGGTACAACGCACTTCAGACAGGCCGCAAGGAAAGAAGCATCTTAATGTGTTGTATTTAGCATTTACCCACTTGTGATCAGATCACTCAGGAACGGATGTTGATACCAAATGTGAACAGCCTCATTGTTTGAATCCACACCACGCCTTTCTACGTCCAATCATTTGAATCAATGTTGTCGATCATCTCAAAAAGAAGCGCCCCCCCTCCCCCAACAGCTTTGCCGATATTTCACGCCCCCAAAAAACCGACGCCACCACCACCGTTCATTTCAGATCCCCACGACTCTCAGCACTGTACATAGGCATATATTTATTTTTTGAAAACAAAGAAAAAAAAAGAAGACTGTGTACGATTTGAGATGACGTGGCGAGAACACGAGACTGATCCCGCATTGCTGAGGGGAGTTAATGGTATTTATTCAGTTTATTTTCTTCACGCTGTGCACATTAATCCACAAAGTTGCCAATATACAGCTCATATTATGTTCCACTCTGCATTGGTTTTTCCAGGGACGCGTACGTATATCACGCTCCGTCTCGTACACAACGCCCCGAGAGAGATATAACGTTCTCAGAGAGGCAGGGTTTTAAAAAAGATTGCATACGCCAGTGATCGAGAATTGGATTGGGCCGCACCATCTTGGCTCTCTGCGGGAGTCAAATTGCAAAGTCCCAATAAAGACTACGCCAACTGAAACATGGAAAATAATAAGCAGCTGGGTCCCCTGTAGCAGATGGAAACATTTTCAGATTCTGCCGTAACATCTTTCCCCCCCCACACGCATTACAATAATGGGTCCGAGGCTGCGACACAGTCGAGTTTAAATTGACGATTTCAAAGCTCGAATCCAGGTCAGATAACTTGGCGACAGAAAACCGCTCCATCTTTCAGTTGGCGTGCCGCACGGAGCATCGAGTCTAGAGCTCGGTCGAGAGAGTGATGGATGTGATTCAGGCCACTGGGAAAACCTCTGCATCCACTAAAAAAAAAAGAACCACAATGTGGATCATTTGATCAGGGGGAACGTTATGCAAGTTACCGTTGTGTGTGTGTGTGTGTGCGCGCGCTTCGAAACAGATGGAGGAAGGTTTATTGAAAATGTGCCGTTTGTTTAGAGTGGCAGCGGCATGTGTGTGTATACGTGTGTGTGTGTGTGTGTGCGCGCTGGAAACCAGTCTGTTCTTGATTTGTGCCTTTTTTTAAATCAACATGCGAGCTCTTGACACGCCGAGCACTGTCGTTCCCAGACTTTGTTGTTTCCAGTCGACGGGCGGCGATAGCAGCACGAGCGGGGCCCTCGACAGCCCTGCCTTCATACACTGGATGAGTCACAGCTTCCATTCTATTATTACGACGCCCCGTTTTCATCTTTTTTTTTTTTTTTTGTGTGTTCGGACACTGTTGCCAAGGCGACAACGTATGACCACTTCCTGTTTCGGGATTTTATTTATCAGTGATTGGCTGTATCACGTCACCAATCAGCAGCGATAATCTGTTGATCTGTAAGGACTCGGTCGAGCCCAGCTGTCCCGATGCCTTCTCCTCCCTCCTACCTTGTAATTAACAGAAGACTTTTATAGAGGTCACAAATGAAATAGATAAATGCCAATTTTGTAAGAATGATTTATAAAAAAAATAAACTCATATTTGATGATAACTGCATCTCTCTGTGCCTTTTTTTTGTCTAACAGGCTGTATTAAAATGTTGATATGCTAGTCATTGCGTACCTGTTCTCACTAATTGTGTTTAAACGTCCTACAAGAAGCTTTTAACTGGTCTTTAAAGGGATATTCCGGTGTAAATTTAATCCATGGTCTAACACACATCGACACCAAGTAATACTCCCCATCAAGAGGTCAAGTTTGCCGACCGCTAGCTTAGCTAGTTTTAGCAACCTCAGAAAAGACCGCACGAAAACAATACACTGCAGCTTACTTCTCCAACTAGAAACCGCCATCAAAAAGCCACTCATAGCCACAATTAATGGTCAGAACAGCACCAAACTTCAGCAACAGTACATGTACAGTCCCAGCACACAGTACGAAGCATCAAACATCTGCTAGCTTAGCCGGATTTGTATTAAAAACACAGCTCAACTCACCACGTTCCTCCAGCAGCCTGGTCGTTGTGGGGAAGCCCTGACGAGTCGATCACAGAGTGCAGTAGATTTCTGCAGCTCAAGGATGAAAGTGAATGATTATTATAATCCATGGAATGCTCAGTTCTTATTATCGAGAGCTGACAGGGAAAAGAACGGAAGTAATGGATCTGAGTAATCATTCTGAAGTTGCCAAAACTAGCTAAGCTAGCGAGGAGGAGTCTTACTCAGCAGAACAACTGGAAAAAAAGGTGGTATATTTTATTTTAGCGGGTTATATTTTTTTGTTTTCTCATTACTATGAAGACAAAACATTACTAGGGAATGTTCACATCCTCAGCCTTCTTCACAAAACTACAAGGATTACACGTCAGCTAGCTGTACGAATGGTAACGACACTAAAACAAAGTTTATTTTGTACGACAATGTACCTCCACCAAGACTCAATATTTGAGTGTCAGTATCAATACCAAAAAAATACTTTTGTTTGTTGGGATATTTAACAGAAACAAGAAAATGAATGAAATGAAATTGGCTGAAATATACAATTCAGATCAATTAGTGAGTTTAAGGATGACGGATGGGTCTCAGCCCAAAACGGACTCCATCCACTTTTGATACGGAGTTTTCTTCTCACTGTCTTTAACTCTGCGAGACATGTCGTTTATCGACATCTTCATTAATTTCTCAGGTAATAACGATGGATCTTGATGGAAAAAATCAGGCGTAATTAGGTGGCTGTCATCTACAATTACAGTTTGAGTTCAGCCACCTAATTACGCCTGATTTTTTCCATTATTCCATTATTTTTTTCCGTTATTACCTGAGAAATGAATGAAGATGTCGATAAACGCCATGTCTCGCAAAGTTAAAGACAGTGAGAAGAAAACTCCATACCAAAAGCTGATGGGGTCCATTTTGGGCTGAGACCCATCCGTCATCCTTAAACTCACTCATTGATCTGAATCGTATATTTTAGTCAATTTCAGCCAATTTCATTTCTGAAGATACACTTGTTTCTGTTAAATATCCCCACAAACAAAAGTACTCAAATATTCAGAGGTTTCAAAAGTGTCTGAATCTAATCCTTACGTAAGCGGGCATTTTTGGATGGGGGGGATACTTTTCTAAAATAAACAAGACCTCTGTCCAGACAAGCCTTTTAGCACTGTTTCAGAAATAATCTGTCCATACTAACTCGTCTCTTTCCATTACTGTACCATCAATGTCTGTTTCTGTCTTTCTGAATATAAAAAATATAACATCCTTTTCATCAAAGTACACGCTCAAATACATACAGACACTGATAAGATAAGGCAACTGAGTGTCGCCTGCATCTGCTGTTTCCGAAAAATCTCCATTTCTGCCAATCCAGGCACAAACACTGAAAACAGTATTTCAATGTCTTCACCCTGGAAGCAGTTTCCAAAAGCTCCTTTTCAGAGACCTTGATCGCTGTTTACATGCGTACAAAAGGTCAAAACACAAAGACATGACTAAAGACGGATCTCGAAACCACTCAAACCAGATGACACAAAGTGAGCTCGAGCACGGACTCAAGGCCAGTTTGCACCGCAGCAAAAAAATAGTGGAAAAGATTCTTTAGTTTCAAGCAGAAAAGGCAAAAAACATCAAGTTTTGACCTCCGTTCCTCAGAATCAAACACCACATTTGCACAATTTACACAGAAAATGATGTGACGCAGTCAGAAGACATCAAACCACAGTGCCACCGTGAGTCTCTCCCCTTCTTTTCGCCGTGTGAGGCCAAGTTAAAACCAACAGGGGGAAACAAAAGATTAAACCAACGGGAATTAGTCCAAAAATTACACGATGCCGCCTGTTATGGTGTTTGAGGATCCATTCTGTCGCTGCGGCAACGCGATACGAGGATATGCTGACGCATCCGTGTGTGCACCGTAAACATCAGCGAGCGTAACCCTCCACATTTTTTTATTCCCTTCATCATTGGCGACAGCGTGTGCATGGGCAAGTGCTCAGCCCCTGACCTCTGCCTCGGCTGAATGAGAACACACTCCATTTGTACAGTAATAATAGTCCCTCAATGCTGCTCTGCCCTCCGAGATATAATAACCACCCCTGTATTAGACCGCTGAGGAGGGGTTTATTAGTCACTACTCAAAGCATTGATTTTTCTTTACTCTGCTGAAAGCCTCCTCGCTTGCATCTGTCCTTCTGCGTCTCCCCGAGGACAATGGCCTCATAACACATCGTAGATATGACCTCGGCTTTTTTTTTTTTGCTCTGAATTATTAAACGCACCCGTATTCGTCACGCGTGCCCGTTATCTGACAGCGGTGCCATGCAGAGTGTGTGTGTGTGTGAGTGTGAGTGTGTGTGTGTGCGCACATGTGCTCAGATTTGGGCTCGTGTTTCGTGTTTGTATTCGAAGGAGGCCCTTTGTGGATTCTTCGCTCTCTCGTACTCATCTTCCTTGTTTTTTTTTAAGAAATAGAAACGCAAAGAGACCAAAAGCTCTCTCTCCTTGCTGAAGTAGCTGGCCTCCTCTCAAAAAAAAGTCTGTATTTATCAAGAATCAGAGCGGGAAATCACTCTTACCGGTCGTACATTTTTCCTCGATTCTGTATTTTATCAAGTTTACGAATCCGTTGTCAGGAGGAGAGACGCACACACGAAAGGAGAGATGTTCATTATTGACGATGATCTTTTTAAAATGAAATATTGTTTGATGGATCTTGTACAAGGATGTAAGTTTACACACTCTCTCTCTCTCTCTCTTCATAAACAATGATTTTGGATCCATGTCAGAACCAACTATCTGAACCAACTCAGCCTGAAGTCACGGAGAAACAAGCTGCAAACAGAGGCTGAAGCTTGTTTATTTAATTATTCATTCGCTTGTTTATTTTCGAATTTAGCGATGGCTGAGTTATATTTAGGTAGGTACGTTTATACTGTTGGGATGTAATTCCCAGCAGAGCTACACTGATAAATCTACAAGGGTGACATAACTGTGCATTTCTAAGATATATTAGTATATTCAGTCAGATGGCTGATAAGGAACAAGGCAGCATACCTACTTAGGTTTGAAGGAATTCAGAAACTTACATATTGAAGAACACATAATATAATTAACTTTGAGAAACATTATGCTTTTCTAAATTATTCACGATTAGACGGAATCATCAATTTGTGTGTCGATGATGATGCAACGTTTGTTGGGGTCTGTAGCAAACAAATATTCAAATATTTTCTTACATCTGGAGAACGAGATCTGCAGGCCGGGACATCTGCTTGGAAATTTAATATAATTTGATTCCATTAAGACTTAAATTAAGTTGTTTTGGAGATCTGATGCGATGTTGTGATTTTAGCTTCTAATTATTAAACATGCTGCAGTGAAAGAACAAGAACATTCTGGCAGATGAGGCCGATGTATTTCAACAAGGAAGTTAAGAAAAGAAATATAAAATTTCTGATTTTACATGGAGCTGTGAAGTGCAGCGTGAAGAAGCAGCGCACACCAAACCACAGTAGAGAGTCTCAGCATAGTATTTAGACTAGACAAGGCTGTTTTGGTAGAAGCATTTTTCAGTCAGTTTTTTCATAATTTTTCTAGATTTTCATGTGTGAAAAATATGTTTTCACACATGAAATAAATGACATGAATAAAATCTTTTTTTTATTCACTTTCTTTTTTTTTTTTTTAATAAATAAATTCCCAGAAGATCATTTTTATCTCTTCCCAAAGGAAACTATTTTTTTTTTCCCCTTGGGATTTTTTTTTTTTTGTGAAAAGAAAAATCAGGATTTCTTTTTTTTTTTTAGAAAAAATTGAAAATAAATTTGAAATATTTTTTTTGTAACTGGGTGTTAGACATGAGAAATAGTTCTCCTGAAAAAAAGAAGAAAATTCGATAAAAAAAGAAGAAAATTCCAGAGGAAAAAAGAAGAAAATTCCAGAGAAAAAAAAGAAAATTCCAGAGAAAAAAAGAAGAAAATTCCAGAGAAAAAAGAAAATTACAGGGAAAAAAAGAAGAAAATTCTAGAGAAAAAAAAGAAAATTTCAGAGACAAAAGAAAATTCCAGAGAAAAAAGAAGAAAATTCCAGAGAAAAAAAAAAGAAAATTCCAGAGAAAAAAAAAGAAAATTCCAGAGAAAAAAAAGAAAATTCCAGAGAAAAAAAAGAAAATTCCAGAGAAAAAAAAAAGAAAATTCCAGAGAAAAAAAAAAAGAAAATTCCAGAGAAAAAAAAGAAGAAAATTCAAGAGAAAAAAAACTAAATCATACCAAGTGAAAAATTAAAAAATTGCATAAATGGCATATACTGAAAGATCGAGCTGGGATCAATATCAGATCAGTCATATATTGATTGATTTGAATCGAAAACAGATTTTTTTTTTAAACCCAGCCCTGGAGGTTACTCGTTAATAAGATTTAAGATGTAATATTAGGTCTGGATTCATGTTCTTGTGTCTACGTCCCAATGACCTATTGTATTAACCAACATACTTTTTTCTACATTTTGAATGATAAAATATCTCAAACTGTCAGAACTTGTTACAACACATCTTTAAAACGTGAACTTAATGATTGAGAGTTACATTTAACTACTTGTATTGTTTTTGAGTGATTCTGAGAAACTTGATTAATTAACTTGATACACAGCAGGTTAGACCGACAAACAAAAAATAAGAACACAACACAGCGTTGAATGTTTTTTAAAAACCACAGCAAGATTTATATTTCAGCAGAATCTTTAACATGGCGTCTTAATGACATGTCAAGTCCAGTCAGAGCAGAACGACGATGAGTTTACATATGACATGAAATAAAAAAACACAGATCCATAGCAAGAATAAGACTTGTGATTTCGCCACAGTGTTTGTCTGTCTTAATAAAGTTTTGAAGGGCCTTATAAAAAACTTTTTTAAGCTCGGGTCTTCACACACTTCTAACACTATGAAACGTAACAGACGTACAGACTTTGAGGATTAAATAGAATATATATCGATGTGTCTCTAACAGGCCTCTATTGAGCTAGTACCTACAAATAGATAAAACCTAATGCATCCACTCTTTAGATTAATTCAGTCTTAATGCTGATTGAAATGTAGAATATCGAGGTAGACAGAATATATCTTCTGCCATCGCACAAACTGATGTCACCAGCGCCCTCTCTCCCAGTGTCTCCTCACCTCACATCTCCCTCTCTCTCTCTCCCTGTCTGTAGCGTCGAGCCTCTTCGTCTTCATTTGTCTCCTTCTATTGTGTCTTCTTCAGGGTTGATATTGCCAAAGTCCCCATTTTCTTCTGTAAAGTGCAGCCTCAGCCAGTCTGTTATACCCTGTCACACGTCCAGTTAACGACCGTATCTCCTCGTCTGTGACTTGTCGTAAGTGTATGAGCTTGTGTGTGTGTGTGTGTGTGTGTGTGTGTGTGTGTGTGTGTGTGTGTGTGTGTGTGTGTGTGTGTGTGTGTGGCTCAGCTCCTGACAGCCAGCATGGAGTTGATCTCCCAGATGAGGTTGCGGAGTTGGTCCATAATCTGCTTCAGCTGCTGATTCTTCTGCTTGAGCTTCTGCAGGAAAGACGACAACAAAAGAGATTTCTTGTCCGCTGAACAATTAAACGATAAGGTTTGCAAAAGATTAGAAAAAGGTCAAACACAACAAAGCAATATCTTTTTTCCCAGCGGGAAAACAAATAATTCATGGCTTACAGGATATTAAAGTTGCACACAGCACTGGAATTGAAAAGTCCTGTGGAGCCAGATTCGAGCTGCGGCATCGGCTAAACAAGTTTCTCCCATCAGGACTTCTTAAGCATCCTGCTATGAGCTCAGCATAAACTTCACACTTCCCACACCACTGTAAATCCTTGTAAGATATAATTTACTTCAGCGTATTACTGAGGAAAAACTGTTTCCAGATGTAATCTCGCTCCTAATGACCGAGCTGTTTTGCTGCTGGCAAGAGAAAACGAACCGGGAGGTTTTGCTCAGCAGGAAGTCCTGTGAGAAAACAAGATTCGTTTCCCCCGTTCAAATTAAGTGTTAGTCGAAGTTATCCAAAAACAATCTAAAGTTAAACCGGCAATAGACAACTTTTTTTTTATTTTGCTTCAACTTATCATCCTGAGGTAAGTTCTGATTGCACAGTGTAATGGCTGGAGAAAAGTGACGGTACAGATTGCTTCCAAATAAACCTCGCTTTCACTATTCAAGGGGATTTATTCCCAGAAAAATGCTGGTCGCTTTCTCCAGGTAACGGCCGAACAACTGTCATAACTGCAAACACAAAGGAGGTGAAGAGGCAGAGTGACAGAAACGGAGGGAAAGTGAACGGTGTCGTGTCAAAGTCTGTTCCCGCGTTGATAAGTGTTTCCCTTTACCACCAGGACATGAGATGATTCAAAAAATACTACTTGTATATGGCTATATGTCTGATTTTTAGCTTTATACTTCCTCTCCACTACATTAATTTGACAAATTTAGTTACCAGTTACTTTGCAGATTCTGATTATTCAGTCTTTATTTACAGGCGATTACTTGTGACGTGTTACCAATCAGATATAGTTGTTGGCAGGACATTGTACAAGAGGATGCTGCAGAAAAATCACTGATACCGATGATCGGAAAATGCTGAATATCGGTCTACCCCTGATTAAAACCACCACTCGACACTGTGCATTGTGTAGACTAATCGTTCATCTGAGATTTTATCTCCAGCTCGGACGAGCTTGCTGGCGGTTTAATCCAATCAGATGGCATCGTATTTGTAAAGGGCCTTAAAGAGCCAATCGGAGACCATTACACCTACCCCCAGGTTGGTCCTGTCTACCTCAGTTAATCCTTTACTGGTTGTATTTATTACCTTTTTTGATCAGAACTGATCCCTAATGTGCTGATGGTACCAGATGAAAGGTCATGGGACCATCAGAGTCTTTGGGATTCATGATCTTGAAACCATTAGTGTCAGTACAAAGTTTGATGACAATAGTTGTTGGGATAGTTCAGTTTGGACAATCGACTGCCACAATTTAACTATATTTCTGATCTTAACAAATACATCTGGTGCCATAGACAAGGTAGTGTTTGTGACTGGTTCTTTTCGTTTGTTGACAATTAGAGAAATATAAAAAAAACACCCGTCTTGGCTGTGTGTTAAGAATTTGTATGGGACACGAATTATAAAAGCTTCAGCGCCACATTTTTCTTCCCTCACCATACAATTGACAAAGTTCTCCCCCCTACCCGATGAACTCTCCTCAGGTACCGACTCCATCAATCGTAGCCTCTGCTAATCGCTAAACTAACACATCTGGCCGGCTTCAGGGCTACGCAGGTACATAACCGAGGAGCAAACAACGTGATCTGCCCGTCAGTCACTGAGGGCTTTGTCTGCTGATTGCCTCTGAACGCTCTACAAAGATCTCTGAGTCAACAGCCGCCGTGGACTGAAGTACCTCGATGCACAGGCTTTATACATAAACAAATAATGGCTCCCGAGCTTCTGCCGCTGCCGCTGAAGAGTCGGAATAAAAAACAGGTACGGCTGCCAAATGTGCGCTGCCTTTGAAGGAGTTACTCAGGCAAAAACATCTACATTTGAAGGTTCAGGCAAATTTAGCAACAGCGGTACATCACAGCTACTTACTCAGCTGCTTTTTCTTCTGATAGATAGCCAGAGAGCGAGGAGAGGGAGGAGAGGGAAGAGAGAGAGCTCTTTCACTCAGGAGCTACTGTATCTGCAGTGCAGTGAAATCTATTAAGATTAAATCCATCTCACTCTCTCGGTAACACTCCTTTAGCCATGACTAATTACCAGCCATTTTTGCAGCGCTGATAACACCTTGAGCAATCGATTTCACACAGCTCTCTTAATATCAACTGTTTAGCTGATTGTCCTTGAAGATATACCAGAGTGGAACATTTGGAAGCCTTCCAGTCTCTCTCTCCGGGGCTACTCTCGCTGCTTATCGAGCTCTCTCGCTCTTTTTTTTTCTTTCTCCTTCCACTGTCTCTCTCTCTCTCCCTCCTTCACTTTGATTCTTGTGTGTGCGGACGCGTACGTGTGTGTGTATTACATGGGATACGGCTCATTACACTGACGAGCGGGTCTTGAAATAACTCGGCCATCCATCCCGTATTAATGAGATGATACCACCGGCCTTTGTAATTTTCGCTCAAACACTTTCTTTTTTAACAGAGAATACAACACTGGTCCGACATGAAGAGCTGTTATCACAGATATATTTTTCATCCCTGTGTTCAGGCATAAACGGGACAATTTTGGCTTCAAAGGCGAAAATTTGCTACTTCTGGATCCAGAATCTTCCCGCGGAAAAAAAATCGACGCTCGGCTTTTCTTTGAAACCAGACATGAAATTCCACATTTTCCACAGTGGAAATGAGACTATGGAGGCAGCGCAGCCTTTCACGGCGCATTCATAATAAAAAAGACTCGCTGGCATATCTTGATATATGAATAACAAGACTGCTATTATCACAGAAACGATTCTGCAACCTCAGGGAGACGTAATTCCATTCATAACCTCATAATTAGCGTGGCTCTAATCCTTCACACCTATAATATGATGTTTGGGAAAAAGAGTGCAGAGAACAAACCGGAGGAAACGGAGCTCTGAACCATCTCTTTTTTTGTCTCAAGTGCAAAGCTTTTATCACACACACACACACACACATATACACACACACCTCCACTCTGCAGGAACCCGGCAGATGCACTCCCTCATTTCTCAGCCTGCCACTCAGCGGCCGGGCCCGACAATAATGTTTTGACGCCTTCTTCAATCCGCAGTAGGTCTCCTCTGACACGCTCTGACACCGCATCAGCCGCGGCAGGGTGGCCAGTCAACAACTCATGAAAGTAAACAAGGAAGCGCTGTCTGAGCCGCCGTCTCTGAAGGCCTCCCGCAGACTGGCAGACTGCCTACCTGCTTCATATAACCTGGAAAATGCTGGCAGACGTCGGCGCGCCGGCGGCGGAGCGAGTGGAAAAGCACAGTGACCCGAAATGGGGTGGAAGTGGAGATTGGCAAGCGCAGAGGCGGTGCAGTGAGACGTCTGTGTTGTGCAGGTGTTTGCGGTGTGAGTGTGTGAATGCGGCGGTGTGAGCGCGAGGGTGTGGCTGCACATGAAAATGTCTGTGTGTGTTCGCCAGTGTGTGTCAGAGGTGCACCGATCCAATCCTCTGGATGAGTATGGCTGCTCAGAGACGGATCCACAGTTTTCTGTCTTGCTCGGTTCACTTTGCTGCAATTAGATAACGTTGCTTCTGATTAAGGGTCCTGACATGCGACGACGGAGGGACAATTGGTGAACATCTGTAGCCCAGACTGCGCCGTGTCCTGAGCAATGGTTGGCAGCTTTTCGGCCCACTGAGCATCTTTAAATCTGCAGTAGAGCCCTTCTGTGAGAGAAATCCCTCTGATTGGCTATTCAGCTAAGCAAATGAATGCAGGAAAGAGAAAATGAAACATTTTTCACCTACACCTCTACGACAGTGCCATTTTCAATGTTTGATCAGACATATACTTGATAAAAAGTGGCTATAAGGTGATATTGGTCTGTGCTCTACTTTATCATAACAACAGTTTGTATATCTGCAGTTTCCCTTTATGAATGACGAATTCAGACTCTCACACAGGTGAGGAACGTACAAGTTGCAATCTTTGTGGTGTGTTCAAGTGCAGCTTTTTAGCTGAGACACAGGTGACGTGAGACGCAAGACTATTTTTTAGTGTCGATATGTGATATCTTCTACAAAATGATTAAAAATGTGGTGCAGGAACGTTTCCACATCTAAAGAAAAACATTACCGCCTCGTGTTCTCCTGCACAGAATGATCTAAATCAGTCCCACTCAGACAATACTTGTGTGCAGGTGTGTATTTGTTTGCGTGTAATCAGAGAAGGTCATGTAAATTAACGGCGTACGACCGCAGGAAGCTCTCAGGTGCACTCCCAGCACATCTGGGCAGAGGACAAGCCAGGGTGAGATCTGTTTTTCTGCAGGTCTTGTAAACAAAAAGTCACATGGACTCATAAGTAGGTTTTTTATTGGACACCGTCTTGGCAGCCTGTCATCTCGGGAGATTAGACGTTTTGGCAGCGGGGGGTCAAAAAACAAATCCGATTCCAGTCTCCGTGACTTCGGCTAAGCCTGACTGACGCGTCGGAGTAGCTGTCTCTGCTGTAATTTAGTGTAACCGGAGTCGTGCTGCAGTTTGACACAAATGTGTTTAGTTTTTAAAGCTTGTGAGGCTGAGGAGCTGCTGGGTTATCAGATGTCATGACTCCACGTTTATGGAAGAGTGCAGCTGAAACGATGAGTCGACTGACTCGACAGAAAATCAATCAGTAGCAATCGGATATTTAATAAATGAGTTTAAGTCATTTAAGAAGCAAAAGATTTACATCTTCTTAACTGTGAGGACTTCTTGCTTTTCTCTGTCTTACATATACATAGATTAATGTATTAATGTATATATTTTTCTTTGGCTTCTCAAAAGTAAAGATTTGCTGCTCTTCAGTCAAGATCAAGATCTTTGACTTTTGACAGTGGCCATTTTTTTACTATTTTTATGACATTTTACATACAATGAATGGAAAACAAAAGATTTACTAACGATGAACGATTTCTTTCACCTTCTTCCCACCTTTCTTCTAGGACCACTGCTATAGTAAGTCTCTTCTTCCTTTGTCCTCCACTGACCCTTAAAGACAATATGAGTCACAGGCTGAGAAGCACCACTCATTAGTTTCTGCAGCTTTCATCCCGACAGTGTCTGACTTTTTTTCTTAACCATCAACTTTGAGAACTACAATCAGTTTGGATCCGCGTGATAACATAAAAAGAGATAACACGGAGACAGGTTGTGCATATTTGAGACAAAGGGGCAGCGGCTCCATCATTAGCCGACATCTTTGACACATGAACAATAGGAAGAGGGACCCGGCGCTCTTTGCTATCAGGACGGATGACAGTGTGTTTAAATGACACGGATGAAGGGCCGCTGCTCCGTCTTCTCCGCCCTTCCCCGTTTGCCTTCCTCCGATTGCCTTCAACGTGCTCCCGTTCTCCCTTTCGTCCAAATCAGATCAAAGAAGCTGTCCTCAGTCGCAGGGTGAAAGACAGGAGTGAGAGGAGGAGGAGGAGGGGGGAGAAAAAAAGTCTGAATTTTTCATCGAAACCGCTTCATTAAGATTCTGCTCCGCTGAAACTTCACCGCGAGAGAAGCTTTAACTACAGTATCTCTGTGTGTCAAGGCAGATCCTAGCCCGGGCCACCGACAGACATACCCCGACCTGAAATCCATTAGTCATGCATTAACATCATAAGGCCCGCTGGAGATTGGCTTTAAATTAGAAGTGAATGGATTTCTGCAACTTCAATACATCATTCAGCGACACGTCGGATGCAACAACATCGTAATCTGTAAACACTTGGGATTTGTCAAATGTAGGCCATCAAACAACGGGGCGTCTCCGGGCTTATCAAGCTCGATAATTGGCATCTTTATATTAATTAATTCTGTTGCATTATCTCCGCATTAAAGCCGATTGGGGAGGGTTTTTTTTTTTTTTTTTGATCCATTAAACATTACAGAAAAATCTAGCTAATCTTGTAATTATATTAGTATATGAATAAGATGAGGTATTCATCTGCTTTTTAGCTGTTTAACCCGTTTTCATCTACGATTAACAACACGACCTCCGCGCTCTCCGAGCACATTAAGAAGCCAAGCGTTGCTTTTTGATGAGGGGCTTTGAGATAGCGGCGAGGAAGAAACGACTTGGATTAAACACACACACACACAGAAGGAGCAGGAGGAGAGATGGGGAATATAGGAAGTGGAGCGAAAACGTGCCTTCACTCAGGATTCCTCCTGCTAATCCGCCCTGTCGCTGGCGACTCAAATCGCAGCTTTGACTCCAACGGATCTGGCTGGGAATTACAAGTGTAAGTGTCTGTGAGTGAGGAGAAGGGATTAGGGAGAGGAGAGGAAGAGGAAGAGGAAGAGGGAGAGGAAATGAGAGGTAGAGGAGAGGAGATGGAGATGGAAAGGAGAAGGAAAGGAGAAGAGAAAGAGGACAGGAGGAGAGGAAACATCAGGAGAGGAGAGGAAGAGGAAGAGGAAGAGGGAGAGGAAAGGAGAGGTAGAGGAGAGGAGAAGAGAGGAGATGGAGATGGAAAGGAGAAGGGAGAAGAGAAAGAGGACAGGAGGAGAGGAAACATCAGGAGAGGAGAGGAAGAAGAGAGGGGAGAAGAGGAGACAAGTGGAAAAGGATGAAAATTGACAGGTAAGAGGAGAGGAAGTAGATGGGGGGATGAATGAAAGGAAGATGAGATAAGATGCAGGAGGGAGAGGAGAGGAATGGAGGAAGATGAGGAGAGGAAACAAGACAGTCAAAGGAGAGGAAGAGGGGAGGAAACCAAACAAAGGTGAGAAGAGGAAAAGAAGAAGAGGAAATGATAGGAGATGAGAGGAAATAAGAGGAGAAGAGGAAAAGAATGGAGAGAGGAGTGGAAAAGGATGAAAAGTGACAGATGAGAGTAGAGGGAAGGAAAGAAGGCAGAAGAAGATAGAGAGAAGAGGAGATAAAAGAAAGAGGAGGACAGGACATGGGGAGGAAGGAGAGGAAGAGGAAATGGATGAGGAAAGGAAACAAGACAGTGGAGTGGAGGGGAAGAGGGGAAAAGAGGAAACGATAAGAGGAGTGGAAACGAGAAAAAGGTGAGAAGAAGGAAATTAGAAGAAGAGGAGATGGAAGATGAAGAGGAGAGGAGAGGAGGGTAGGAGAGGAAACGAGGGGAAGAGAAGGAACTATGACAGATGAGAGAGAGGGGCGGAGTAAAGGAGCCAGAAGGAGATGGAGAGTTGAGGAGACAGAGGAGAGGAAGATGAGATGAGATGCTTGAGGAAGAGGAGAGAAAATTAAACAACAACAACACCTCGGTAACCTGGAAATCTGTGGTTTTCTTTTTGGTGATATTTGCTGAGTGATGAAGCAGTCTCCCACTGTTTTACTTCACTGACTTCTGCAGCCGAAGCACTCAGGACAGAGTTAATTAATGTCCCAGAACAGCGACAAAATATGTGACAAAAGCCCTTCACGCTCGCGGCACGGCAGCATCTCTGTGGTTTAGGTTTGATACTGAGACATTCAACATCATAATCTGAACCAAACACAGCGCCTAAAAAGATTTGTTAAAAGGATTCTGATTCAATTAAATGCTATAAACCCCGACCTTAGAGGAGAGGAGAGGAAGTCACGTGACTGCATCTCCTATATCACGCCTACATATCTCCTATATCATCGCTGGCAGAGATGAGACAAAACGCCTTACATTACACCGTGAACAAACAGCTTCTGCGCCGACAGAGGCGGTACGTCTCGCCGTCCTCAGACAGCGAGATGGATTGTCTTGGCAGGAGCGCAAGTCAAATTTAATTAAATTCGACGGTTTATAATAAGCGCGACAAAAACTTGGAAAGTAGCCTCAGCTGTGTGGAAAGGTGCTTTTCCAGAAACCAGCGATCCACTAAATTATGCAAGAATGAAAAATGTCCTCAAGGAAATGCAACTCCCCATTAGGCAGAAGAATTAGGACAACCCAAACTCCAGGGGCCAACATTTTTAGTAATGAGTGTGTCTACTGTAACAGCAAAGACAGCTCACACTCAATAAACTAATCTCTGGAACCACTGTATTCTCAGATGAGATTCAAGTCTTTCCCTTCCTTCATCACTTTTTTGGAACATTATTTAACTTGATGATCTTGGTGACTATGATCAACAACTTCTCCACGGTGGTACAGTAACAAGACTAGATCAAAACCTGATATGGACCAAACAACTGGACCGAGACAGCTTGAATAAAAGTGGTGAGAGCAGGCTGACCAACCACAGGAGTTTTGATTATAGATATTTGACTTGAGCACAACTTCAAACGCTCAATTATTAAAGAAAAAATCCATCTGCTGATCACGAATTGTTCTGGAAGCGATCTTCTGGGTCAAAAGCTCTTGAAAGTGCTCGTTTACTTGAACCTCCTCTATTGTTTTGTCAGTGAGGGCATTCTTTTCCTGTGCGATGAGACTGTGGATCTCGCCAACATGCACCGGAAACTACTACTTGAAAAGCATGGATTCAAGAGCACAAATCCTTTGTTTATAGTTTTGTCTTTTATCAGTATGACAACCAAGGAGGGGAGGCGGAATATTCATAACACACGTACATTAAGATCAACACACTCAGCTCAACTACAAACAAGAAACACCGCCACAACTTTATAAAACGGTTTGTCACAGTGAAACTAGAAGCTGAATTACACTGCCAGATTGGTCAAGCATTCACGCTCCAGGCGGTGATTATATATCCTCCCGACTGATTTTGTTCAAATACTGGTGGTAAACATGGAGGCAAATACACTGATTTCATGTTTCAGTGATAATACAACATCACACTTATCTGCCTACCCTTCAAAATATCTGCTCCTCTTACAACATCAGCAGAATAAATGTTGAAGATTTACACTTCTGCTTATCGCCAATATGCTGAAACTTTACATTTCTTTAGGTAAATTTTATAATTTAATCATGGACAAGGCTGTTTTATTATGATCTGGTTAAGTTTAGGCACAAATGCCACTTGGTTTGGGTTTGGAAAATATCATGTTTTGGCTCAGAGTACTTGTTGTTAGCCACAAACACAGCTGGAAAATGCTGAAAGGTCTCACAAACAGCCAATCAACGCTGTAGAAGTCTGGACTTTTTTGTCATAAATACCCGTTTTTGTTGCCACAAACACAGCTGGAAATTGTCCCGAGGTCACCTTCAAAATCCACCGGTTTCACAAATGTGAAAGAATAAATCACAGTCTCAGCCTTCTTGCCTGCGACGTCCACCTCCCAATATGACAGTCAGTTCAAAACCCAATATAATGTACACGTGATACGACACTGTAGGTCGATGAATGTATCAGTGATTTGCAGGAAGTTACTTCCAGCATTATATTCTGGCGACTGGCTTGGCTTCACAGACGATATTAAATAAATAAATACGATTTTTAAAACTTGAGTGCTCTCAGATTTTACTTCCACATGACGTGTGCGCTAAAAATGTTCCACCAAAGTGAAATGTCACTTGAAGAAAAACTTGAAAAAAAAGCACAAGCGAGTCGAGGGGGGAAAGTAAGCAGCTTACTGCTCTGTGCCCTGCCTGGGGAACCCTGTGACGCTAAATGGGCCCTGGTTTACCATCTGACAGTATACCCGTAGGGAGCGGGGCCAAGCAGCTTTAATTTGCCTGACATCAGTTAAAAAAAAAAAGCCTTAATTGACTTTATAAACTTTATGGCTTTTTCTCAACGGGAAGGTTTAAGTGCCAGTGTGTTCTGTGTTTTGGCATGGGCTTTCCCAGGGGAATGAAGCCCTTTAAAGGGATTTTGAAGGCAGATAAAAGCCTTCTCTTCCAGGGGTGGCAGAAATACAATAGCCGTGTTGTCATCTCTGCATACACCGACCAACGGGGTTCTTTTAAAAACGTCCTCAGCACTGAGGTGGAAAGCCTGCTGTGTCAGCCGACTGTTGCAGAACGGTTGCAATCGATTTAGCCTTTTAGAGGTATCTGAGGCTAGGCGCCCCCTCGCTCTCTCCTAAGCACTTGAGTCTCTGCCAGGTAGCCCCATCGATCGAGCTTTCCTTTGTGATTTGGTTCCCAGTGATAATAAATGAGGGCCAAGAGGGCTGGAGTGCTGTTGCTTTAAAACCAATGATGGGCAGCCATGCAAGTGACTCGAGCGTCAGCAAAACTGCACATCAGAGCAAAATCCAAGGAATACAGCAACGATTACTGGGTGGGGGCTAAGTGACATATTAGCAAGAACATGTCTATTTCACTGCAGGAGACACACATTACAGTAATTACCTTTTTTTTTTACAGACATAACAACATAGAATAAGCTCTTGGGCCCGAGTGCATATCCAAGTTCATATTTAGTTCATGAGTGCACGGAGAGTTAATTTGTAGACAGCAGCAGATCAGCTACAGCAGTTTCAGAACTGATAAGGTGAATGAAATTCAAATCAAAAGCGTCCGTGTTCAGAATTGTTTTGACCGCAAATGCATTGGTTAGAGGAAGAGCCCCACAGATATGTGATTTTTAAAGCAAAACCAAGTTAATATGTGAGTGAAAAATTTGATTATGACGAGTCTATATTCTGTTTTAATATTACATTTGTAAACTCTTGTAACATCAGTTTCCTTTTCAACATTTGACTGACGGACAAAAGGCTGTGCAAATGTAAATGTGGCTCAATGCACATCGTTACGTCTCCATGTCTCCTTGTTATTTTCTTTCGTTTCTTTTCTGCTGGCGGCTATAAACCGAGTCATGTGACTCCAACGACTGTCGTTACAACACAATAGAGCACTAACGAAGTCGAAACCAACTTTCCACCATCCCCAACGACCATACTAACGACTGTCGTTGGCAATAATGGAGCACATACGACCCATAGGCATCAGTGGCCTTGTGACCGCCTCCTAAAAGGTTAAATAGCTGGACCTCCACACCGGCTAGTTGGACTAGTCCCAGCCTAGTCAAGGGAGCAGGAACTGGTGAAGCCTCTTGGATGAGAGGTGAAACGTCTTCAAGACAAAAACCAAATCCAGTTGCGATTCGATTCAATTTCCTTGAGATAACTATGACCTGGATGAATGAGAATATTCACAGACTGGCTATAAGCCTGTTTCTCTCAATCGTACCGTTGTGTTTTTTTTATGCATTTTCTTAACTTAGTTTCCTCAGCACAGCTAGCCAACTAACTTTGTTCCAGCTTCTGAGGCTGATCACAGCTAAGTTACAGATATGTGGTGCGGAGACAAAGACGCTTTCAAACCCGAATCGGGGAAGTTTGTTGTGGGTTATGGGAGACAGTTTCCTCGGCGGAGTGAGGTGAGTGAATAAGTGGGAAGCAGTGGTGTGCTAATGAGCAACTACTGCCATATGGTAACTCTGAGATTCAGATTCAGAAACACATACTAAACCTCCTCCCTCATCTTCCATCAAGATGTTTCACTGTGGATATCCTCGTATGCCAACTCGGTAGACATCGCCAAACCCTAGGAACAGGTTACGAATACATTTCCTTTGTAATTTAATTAGATGACGCCACCTCAGTTACCAAAAAACAGTGTAAAGTGTCTGGGGCTTCCAGCTCACTCTGCTTAATTAGAGGTCTTTCCTTTTTGACATCTGCGCTGCTAACTAGCTAGCATACGACAGGGACTGAAGAGGAAGGCTCAGTTTGAAAGTAGCTTCAGAGAGTGCTCGGAGGGTTGATGTGCTGAGATGATGAAGTGTGCACGTTTGAGTGCATTATAGGTAAGATCGTGCGCGTTCTGTGCTCGGAGCCAGCGTTTGCAGAGTGATACCCCGCTGTCGTCCCAATCTCGGAGCAGACAGGACGTCTTTCTTTCATCTCTCTCAGATGTCTGTCAGAAGCTTAAATCATCTGAGGCCAAGCTGAACACCTCCCCTCACACTCTGAGTAAACATGATACTTCAAGGGTTTTTAATGGCCGGTGGAGGGTTTCCTATGAGGTTGAAAAAAAACACCTTTGATTTAAATGTTTTTCAGGTGCCAACAACAGTTCTTCAGACGTCAAAAGCATCTTGTGACTCAGTGATGTGTTAAATTGGTACAATCACTCACGCGCACTTAAAATCAGCTCCCCTATGGCACCTCTCCAACAAAGTAATATTGGATCTAATTACCTCTATCGTTTTAAGAGTGAAGGCGGCGGTATGGGGGGGAGGAAAAAAGAGACAGGTTGGCAGATTTCTGGAAAGATAAGAGAGAGGTAATTCCAATTTAAAGCCTCCGATCCACTCGCAGGTGATGTTGTTTGCGAGGAGAACAAGCATGTTACTCGCGCTTCGACTCTCCGCGCACGCACAAAGCACTTTCTCAAGTTCAAATGCAAACATTTCAGCCAGCGTCTGAGCAAGCAGCTTTCCCTTTACTACATAAAACGGTCGAATGAGAAGTGATGACAGGGTGGTGAAGCAAAATAAGCCGTAGTGGGCTGTCGGGTGATGTAACACGCCCTTTGGCAGTCACAGCGGTGATCCTCCATCAGCTCTTGACAACAAACTCTGACCGCAGCTAAATCTGGAAACAAACGCGCCCTATCAGACCATTAAGATGCCTTACACAGCACAACAGAGAGCTAGTTGTTGTTTATTCTTTACTCTTTTCATTGCTCAGATATTAATCTAACAAAGAACTTGAACTCAAAAAATGTCAAGAAAGGAAATAATGTCATACCTTTAGTTCTTATTAAACAGAAAAATACAACATTGACTGAAAAAGGACCAGCCCTAATCACTTTGTTCTGGTCACTTTTAAAGTAATTCTGGAGAAAGACAGTTGAATGGTTTGGGATATGATTGGTATTTGACAATCTGGGCATGAGCCTGCTGCATCCCGCCACTCGCCCCATGTTTGCTTGGATCGACCTCAGCCTCCGCAAACCCCTCAAAGGGCAGGTGGGTTTACAGATGATGGATGGATGGAAAGAGATTCAACAATCAGCTACCCTTTTGCAGAGAGTAACAGTGCTGAATTGAAAAAAACACTTGACGGAAACAAGATAAAGCTCAACAAAACCATCTTGGTTAGTCTTTCCACTGTTCGATCAATCATCAGCCAATGGTCTTTATGGCTTTTGCTGTTCACAATTGGCAAACACAGAGGTGGTGCAACTCACTGGACAAATCATCACAGGATTATATCCCTATTTTAATGTCATTCGATAGCTAATCCCAATTCGGGGACAGCATCTTTCAAAGGACGAGGTCTGCGAAGGCGTGTCGTTCATTTACAGCGAAGGTCTGTTAAAGGAGACAGTCTAGTCTACGGGGAATTTCCTAGATAACAATTTGTGACTTGAAGCACAATACTGACATTTAAAAGTGGTATTTTAGAAATACAAATCCAACAGTCACCAGGGCGCAGTGAATGAGACACAGCTGACATCTTTATCTTATCTTGGTGATTGAAATTTCTCACTTTGAGCTGCATTTCTGGTACGGAAGGTGCAATACAAATAAAGTTCTTATTTTTTATTGCCACGGTTGCTGTTATCATTAGACAGTGGATGGTTCATACTAGCAAATAATTTCCCTTTGTTTTGAGGATGACACTGTTGTGCACCGAAGCTGAGTGTGGCAGAGCTTCACACAAAGGCAACAACAGAGAAAGCAAAGAGAGCAACAACAATGAAAACATGTCCAATAAATAATGATGATGATTTTCCACTGCGGACAAAGATGACAAAGACAGAGAGAGGGATTTTGCACCATTTCAGAGGTGGCATTGTTTTCACTGGACTAGCTAAGTGCTACTAACTAAGTCATGAGGCGTATGGCTTTGCAACATACTTGTTAAGAATACCATGTGCTTTGGTGAGAATCGCTGAATCTGAACAAAACTGTGTTTTCTTCCACTAAACACTCCAAAGGATGGATAAAAAATAAAAAAAGACGATTCATTGGCTGAGCGCCACCGCAGATACACACGGTGGAGAGCATGTAACTGTGCAACAGTGGAGGTGGTACATCCCTGAATAAGACTTGGACAGAAGCCAGAGAGACCCCGACCTCCTCCACAGAGACTCCAGATTGCATTAGGAAGTGAGGAGGAGGACGACGAAGAAGAAGAAGAATCCCACCACTCTTATATCTGCTACCACGGCGAAGTCAATACATTTCAGCCATTACGTGCCACGTAGGATGTACAGGGTACATGTGTCATATCGAGAGAAGACTCACATAAACTGAAGAAATACTTCAGTCTAGCAGAGTCTAACCTGCTAGAACAATTTTATTCTCTTTTTATTGTTAGAAATATTCATTGTGCATGTGAAAAATAAACCTTTGAATCCTTTCAGATGTGTACAAGAGTGATAAATCCTGCTGAAATGTAAAGGCAGACAGTGGCAGACTTTTTCTCTCTCTTTCTTTCTTGTCATTTTCGCTCCCAGTGGATGCCTGATGACCTGCCGGTCCTCGAGGTCTCGGTTCCCTTTAAAACTAAATTAAAAACACCTCTCTTTACTGGAACCTTTGGTCCTTTGTGTGAACTCACCTCTGTCTGATGTGTATACAAGTCTGCATCCTACATCTCTCTTCCTCTTTAAAGCAGCCTCAAAGGCATCAGAAAAATATAAAGCTTGTGTTGATGTGCGCCTTTGACTTATATCGCACAAGCGACCTGTCTACATCACAACCGGCAGAATACAGCCTGCGCAAAAACTGACTCCCATCACGCCTTCCTTTGATGTAAACAATAGTCCTAAACACGGCGGCACAGTCAGACAGAAAAAACCCTGCAGCTCTAATTGCTTACATCGCCCTTAAACACCGTAACATAAAGCAGAAATAATTGGGGGTGCACTTGACACTAAATGCAACAAAATAACAGGAAAACACGTATTCTCCACCAAAAAAAAAAAAACAAAAAGCGCTCTGATTCCTCCTCCGCAAGAGCTTTGCGGCTACACTGCCCCTCTGACCCAAGCAAAACAATTAAAAAGCCCTTGGCATACAGAGAGCCTCTAATGGGCCACATATGAGGCTGCTAATAAGACAGAGGTACGGGCACCTGCTGTGCACAGCCTACTAATCCTGGAGCCTGAACACAGAGGTGGAGGATGGGAATGGAGGGAAAGGAAGAAAGGGAGAAAAAAGGAGAGGGAGTGGAGCTCAGCAGGAGGGTAACGACGAACCGAGAGAGGAGAGACAGAGAAGAGGAGCGGGAGCGGGAATCATCTGCCGACGGAGCTGCATCGCCGTCTCTCGGTCCTATTACAGTCAGGAGGCAGCGTTTGTTTATCATCGGGCCCTCTGCAGACTCCCTGCTTGCTCTTCAGATAAAACTAACCGCCGCTGCCACTGGAATTCATTATACACACCGAGCCGGCAGCTAGCTAACTCGCACACAGGTCTGGAGAGGAGAGGAGAAGAGCAGAGCCAGACAGTGGATGGCTTTTCTGTTTGAAATTACAAACATCCCCTCTGCTTTTAATTTCTCCCTTTCTCATTTGAATAAAGAGGACAGACGCGGTAATTAACGGGGTATTAAAAAAGCAAGGCAGTGTGAGAGGAGGAGGAGGAGGAGGAGGAGGAGGGTGAGGAGGGTGAGGGGGCACGAGAGGGAAGAAGCAGCAGCAGCAGCAGCACCAGAGTGGGAGAGATAGTAACTATAAGAGGGGAGAGAAAGAGAGGAGCTGTGGAGAATTAATAACAGGCCAGATCTCTCCAAGGCCTCCTTAATGGGCTGTGACAGGAATTTATTCACACTTAGGCTGGTATTAAATCAAACGCGAGGCGAGTGGCAGTGGCAGGCTACAGCAGAGGGGTGGGTGGGTAGAGGGGGGGATCAGGTGCGGCAGTGAAAACGGCGGGGGTCTGGGTGCGGCATTACAACCCCCACACCAGGGCGGAGGGTCATCTCCAAGGCCCTCCGGGACAGATCGAAAGGATGGCGAGATGGAGCGAGCGAGGGATGTATGAAGAGAACAAACGATGAGTGATGTGCCAGTGACAAGACAGCCTGTCCCACGCCCCAGATGGAATGATTATCAAGTAGTCCGGAGAGCCGTATGAATCACGCTTCCTCCATTCTGCAAAAAAACCGCACCGTCACTCAGCCAGACAGCCAGCCAGCCAGTCAATCAGTCAGTCAGTCAGTCAGACGGGATGAATCCCACCGACTTGGACGGCGCTCGCCGCGGACAGCTGGCCAAAAAATGGAAGACGGTCGAAAAACAACACGCCGTCCAAATTAGCTCCGGGTGAAAAATTCTGCGGGCGAATTTATTTGTCATATTCTTTGTTTTCCCTCATTAATTGGCGTGTGACCAGTAATGTAGGACATTCATTAGGGCTGTAATTCGCGGTCACTTGGGTGCCACAGAATTTCGGTCTGTTTTATTGGAGCAGAAACAGCGTAGATGACTGGGGGGACGCCGAATTGATATGCAGAATCACATCCTACAGCACCAGAGGTCTGCAGCACAGAGATTGAGCAATCGCAACCCATTAGGCGCCAATGAATTATGGCTAATGCATCTTAAACATTTATGCAAACGCCGTTGACTTTCACACAAACTCCTCGCGCACACACTCGCGTCGGCCTAACAGCAGCAACATGCATGAGAGGGAGGCGTAAGATACAGTAGAGCACAAAAAGGCAACGAGTCAAAAGAGGCACAGGAGGGGATTAAACTTAAATTCAAATACATATTGTCGCAAACAACATGCTTCCCGGTAAAGACACTTGTGGAGAGCGATGAGAGCGATGCCTCCCCCTTCCTCCCTCGCCCAGTGTTGGGCAGATTGCATCACCATCCGTCAGCCAGACTCCGACAAACAGCAATTACCCCAATCGACAGATAACGAGAGCAAGGCTATCACTCACAGCCAGGACACCCCATAAAGCAACCAGACATTACCATGGAGGAAGTCATTTATCTGCCTCTCCTCCAGCCATCCCTCCTTCCAACCACCTCTCACACCAGACTCTGATCGGTACTTCTACTACCTGCTCGGCGCCGTCGAGCTGGAGGGGGGGTGGGCTCCGGGCGTCGACTGAGAAGAGGTGGGATACAAGCCTGGGGTGACGGGGAAGGGGATGTGAAGCTGGAGTGACAGCTAACACGACGGTCAGGGTCACTTCTTCGTGGTTGAAGATGCAGTGAATTTAAAGGCAGCTAGATGGTTTCTCATCGTAACACACAGTAGAACATGTGGTCCAAACGTGTTTGCATCCATCTGGAGTGGAAAATGCAGGAAATGTTGCAAACAATAAAATTGAAACAAAAATGTCAATAAATACTGGCGTGACGCAGAGATTAAAAATCGCAGCAGATGAAGGACTATAATATTCCTGAATCTAAAACATGAGACAAACGGATTTAGACATTTTTCCATCATGTTTTTCTACATTTTTTCCCTGTCTTTGAGCTTTGATTGCCACTAAATTACATCATCTTGATGCGGCCTCTTCTTCTGCCGCCACTGCTTTGTAACACGTGACTGGAGAATTAGAGCCGCCAGCTGTCTACCTAAATGTTTGTAACTCTGTCAGAGCTAATATCCTCAGAACAGTAATAAATGGAAACATGCATTATTTCACATTTTCTTTTGTTGATGTTCTGGATATTAAATTCAAATTGGCGCTGTATTATCATTAAGTCGATGAATTAAAATGACCCTGCAACCGTTTTGATGACCGATTTAGTTGTTCGAGTCATTTTTAAGCCAAAGTGAAGAAAAGAAAATTAAAAATCAGTCATTCCAGCATTTTTAAATTTTAATATTTTCTTGCTTTTTCAGGCTTCTGTGATAGTACACTGAATCTCTTAGTGTATTTGACGTGTGGTTGGACAAAACAAGCGATTTTAATAACTCAGCTTGAGCTCTGGGAAATTTTGATGGACATTTTTCATTGTTTATGGACCAAACGATTAACCAAGGAAACAATTTGCGGATCAATGTATAATAAAAATCACCCCTAACGGCGATAGGAAGATGCCAAATTACTCTTCAGCAATCAATACTGTGTTTTCTCAAGTGATCAACTCTGTAATTTAACAAGTTTTAATGAGTGTCTTAGTGACAATGTTATCGTTTTATTCAGGAGATATTAAAGATATAATATGCAAGAATTGGGCATTAAGATGTCTTAAAACAACCGTTGCTATATATTTTGAAACGAGACCAAACTTAACCTGAATAAAACTTAAAAACATGACCTTGTTTGTTAACGTTCATGCCTGAATGGTGTGTTCACCACCAGCGGAGCAATTTCTGACTCCAGGATCATTTGTGTTTATTCGCGTTACTCATGTTTATTAGCCCCAAACAGCAGAATTACTTATAGCAAGCAACAGCGCACATTAAAGTTGATTAAATTCAGGTCAGCTCTCATTTCAGCCCCTCATCAGAGACTCTGCAACATTACATAACATTACATTCCATCAAGCAAAGCACATTTCCTCCCCAGGTAACATTACAGTACATGAAGACCAGGCAATGGAGATTACTGCTGCAGTCGGGTTGATAAACAGGAGTGAAGATAAATCAATTTCAATTTCATTTCACTGCTGCTGTACTTGTATAATTGCATGTGATAATTAAACCTTTGAATCTTGAATTGAATCGTGAAATCGACTCTTTAATCTGCAAGTTAAAAATCTGATGGGACTCTGGCTGTTTACTCCTCCAGAAGGTCCAATTTAAATAATCTGTGATTAACTCGTAAAGAGCTGCATGTTCGCTTCAACTGTCAGGGTATCACTTTCTGCACCAGTTCCCAACTTCACTCCACCCTGCACGCAAACTTTTGGATTTTAGAGCTATAATAGGAAGCAGTAAACCAAATATCAGGCTGCACAATGTCCCCGGGTGACGTCACGGATGCCGTGTCAATATTCCTCTGCAGTCTATAGCAGACGCAGGGCTTGGGACAGGGCTGTGGGAAGGATTAAGTAGGGATTGGCCAGCGTGGACATTTAAGGCTGAGCCAACACTTCTGCTTTACATTATTCCCTCTTGTGAGCACAGAACACACACTTCAATGGCTCTCCTCAGATCTCTCTCCTCTGTCAAATAGTAACAAGGGTGGTGTCTGTTCCAAGGTTATTTCACTCGGAACAGAGTGTACTCAAAATCCCCATCCATGGATTTGGAATCCTATTACCCTGCTGTCCTATCGGTCCGCTTATCGCCCGCTTTCCCATGAAGATGCATTACATCACTGTTCGTTATTTACAGCATTCAAGTGAATTTAAATTTTGATAGAAGTCATCTTTTTTCTGACACACACACAAAAAAAATCTACTTTGGCTTTTTCTAAGGGGAAATATGAGGCCGGCAATCCTAAACCAGTGTGACATATCAGTTGGAGTGTTTGAAGCATGCTTGGACTTATCTTTTCACTTATGCATCCATCTTCTCTCGGCGTCCTGTTACAGAAGGCATCCTATTTTCCCCGCCGCAGCCGAATTTCATCAGTCTTTCTGTTATTCCCTTTGAAGACCCTATCTGAATTGGAGCGGCTTAACTCTGACAGTCCACAGCTGTCTACACATCTATCAATCCATCCTTTCATCAATCTTTTACCTGTCTGTACATCAAGAGGCCCCTCTGCCTCTCTGCTACACACTTTTATTCTTTTCTCAAAACATCGCACAAAATGGTTTTTTTTTTTCAACTCGCATTTTGCTACCTGTTTGTTTCTCCCCGTGTCCCTTCGTCCTTCACCCTCCACTTCACACATCTACTCTTCTCTGACAACGCAGCTATCTGTCTGGTCATCCATCCATCTTCAAACACCACCTGAACAGTCCATTTCCCTCTCTCCTTTTACTCAACACATGCCGTCTTTTCTTTTTTTTTCCTCCCCCTCCATCACAAACCAACCTTTTCATGGTAACAGCTCTCTGCCATTTAGCTATCTTCCTACCCTTTCCACCCTGTTGTTTTTTTTTATCTTTTTTTTTTTTTATCTCTCATCCTCTCCCCTGCCACATCACCCTCCTCCCGCCCCGGCCTTTCTCATCCAGCGCTGCCCTATCTGGCTGGAGTGACTGCAGCAGATGTAGCCAGGCCACAAACATCTGCTTCCCCTGTTCCCGCCGCATCTCTCCTCTGCTGATCAGACTAACCGCTTTAACTCCCCAAAGCTTGCTGTCCTTACTGCTGCCTTAATGTGCAGCTGGGCAGTCTGGGCAAAATCAGAGCTAAATATGCCGCAAACACATGAGGCATTCACTGGATATCCGGGAGACAGATTGAAAAGCTGTGCTGCTAATAAGTTCAAGTTTTAGCCTCGGGGTAGGATTGGGCAATGGGAACAAAATAAATGCTGACGCTGGTAGAAACATGTCCTCCATCAGAAAATATCCAGTTGATGAGTTGAGTTAAGTTTACTTTGCAAACTAGACTTTACTGCCAAGTGGTTGTATGCTTCTGCCAAGATGAGCTGCGGTTGACATCCTCGTCTGTCCAGATTCACGAGTACAGAGGGCTTCATCACATGGTGCAACAACAATCACCGGAAGCTTAATATCAGCAAAATCAATAAGCTTGTTTTGGACTATAGTGCTTCAAATATTTACATTTACATTTAGAAGACGCTTTTGTCCAAAGCGACCTACAGTAATTCATACATTCATACACTGATGGCGGTGGCCGCCATGCAAGGTGCCGACCAGCACATCAGGAGCAGTTTGGGGTTCAGTATCTTGCCCAAGGACCCTTCGGCATGCAGACCAGGGGAATTGAACCAGCGACCTTTCCGATAACAAGACGCTGGCTCTACCCCTGAGCCACAGCCGCTCCAATATGAATGAATATGGGAGCTACAAATGCTAAAATACAGATTCTTCACACATGTGTTCGAGCTGCCAACACAAAAGATCTATATCACTGCGGTTTGAACACGGGCAACCAAGATTAGTGTCAGCAATTCAGAATCAGCCCAAATGTAAAATATGGTCACGTAATTATAGTGTTGAATAATGGCCAGAAAAAGTGATTTTTCTGCCAACCATGATGTGTGAGATTTTGTCTGAGATTAGCATAGGAATTATGTGAGTATTGACTAAAAACTAAAAAAAATTGACCACGAAAATCTAGTCATCCTTGAGACCATGTGGAATCCCTCAAGGCTTTCATGAGATGTGACATTCGCAAAAATGGGACGGACTTATCGGGCCGGCAACCCAAAACTAGTTCAACTACAAAGAGCTCAAACGAAAAACAGCAATCAGATCGATCCCCTCAAACGAGCAGAGATGCGTGAGAAACATTCCTGCCGCGGTAACATTTATTATTCCGGCACGACTGGCTTTTATTTTTGTACCATTCATTTATTCTAAGCAGATTCTCTGTTTGCAGCTCATACATCTGTTTGTCATTTTCAGCTTCTAAATCTAAAAGTTTTTGTTTAAAGGTGTATTTTCTGACCACTAGAAGCACTACGATTCTCGTGTGCGCAGGTGACACGACACACATACAAACTTTCACATTATTCCACTTTTCCAGGTGTGCCGGTAATGCGGCAAAGAAATGCAGCGCTGCTCCATCAAAGGCGGGAAAAGAAGGAGACTGCGAGCTGCTAAACATGCTTATAAATAATGCAGGTTTCAAACTTTTCAGAAAAAATCAGCTTTGCAAATGTGTTGAGAGAAAAGAAAACGTGTGGCCTCCAGGATACGCAAAATGTGTTTTGGTGTTTACCGAGTGTAAACGTAACTTTTGTTTGTTTACAGCTAAACTCCACAGCGCATCTGTAAGGTGAACAGATATTCTCCCTTAATAAGGCGCCTCATTAAATCAAGACAAATAATAAAGATCAAGAAAAGCAGACGAGTTTATTCGAGACAACCGAGATGTGGCTAAAAATCAATATCAATACATCCTGTATATTTCCTGCATTAAGTCGACGGTATAGCTCGTTTCAGAGTAAGTGCACACACTGCACAGTATAAAGAGCTCTTTTATAGATATGTATTGCATATTAAGGTGCCAGGATAGGTTGCTATGTGTTAAGGACTGCCGAATGTGCGGGAAATCTGCCCTGAGCGTTTTACCGTAGCCCGTCTTCTCAATCTCTATATACTTGGATCTTTTGACGGAACTCAATTTGCATGCTAATGCTTTGCATAGGGGGAAGGTCATATCATAAACAAGGTTATTTATCACATCCGTACACAGGTCTCTAATAGGACTAAATTACTCTCACTTTCAAGTCTAATATTTCATGTTCTGTCTCTGAAGCTGGGAAAAGGTTTTCATTTTTTTTTCCGCAGAAGAGCTCAAACAAATTTCTGCATTTCAGTCCAGTGTTGCGTTCAAAGACTCGGACTAAGCACTTGGTTATTTATCTACTGCAATCTCAGCAGGCTTTCACCATGCTCTTTGCGGGTACGGAGGCTTTGTGTGAAAAGGAGGATGCTGTTTGTTTTGAGCGGGGCTGAGTGCAGCTGAGCGCCGGGTTTCTGTGCAATGTTTCACTGTAGTGTTAACATTTAAAAGCAGCCAGGGGAGCTGTGCCGAGCTCTTAAAAATAACCAATTCTCATCTCTACCGCTGACACTCCTGACCTTGGACCATTATCATTGCGGCGCACTCAGACGGCTTGGCATGCACAATCTGTACGGAGCCAGCACAATGCACATACAAAGAGAAGAAAGAGAGAGCGAGGGGGGCTTCAGCCGGCGCGCACTGAGAGCATGTGTGAAAGCAAATGCAAACACAATCTCGTCTCTCTGAAGAAGGAACAAAAGCTCTCACTCACTCAGGATGCACACATACTGTACACAAACAAAACCAATCCGTGACAGACAAGGCAAACTAAAAAGGCCTCCTAAATAATGCATGATGTGTTCTACCTGAACCTTCGCCATGCTCCGCTGTCCTAAGCTACTGTACTGGGGTTGAGATACGGGAAGTGCTGGGAGGCACTGCGCGTGTGTCTGTGACTGCTAACTATTTACCTGCATCCACGCACGATCGAGGCTTCATCGACCCCGGGCTGGTATTTGCACACAAGCGCTTTAATGTCATCGCGATGTGCCTGTTTCCCAGAGAGAGATTAAACCTAATCCTGGACTGAAAAATAATCTATGATGGCAAATGCCAGAACGTAGCAGGGGCAGGGTTTTGTCAGACAGGCTGTGTCCTGTTCCCAGAGGTCAGTTCAGCAACGCAATGCAGCACCGTGACAGAAAACATGGAGACATTTTTGATTTTTTGACATGTAAATCAACATCATCTTGATGGTGTTTGTCATTTCAACACTATACCACAACTTACTTCAGTTCTGGAGTCACCAAATCAACCAAAATGTATAACTTCACCTGTGAAATATCACACAAAAACACTTAACTTCTTGCAGTGTGAGGCTGAGCTTCTTTCATCAACTAGAATGATTTAATTTTTGTTTTGTTTGTTTGCTTGTTTTGTTTGTTGGATTATGTTTAATTAAAATCAGCGACACCGTCTTTCTATAGAATATCCACGCTCAAATCCACCTTTGTTTGTCTGTGACTCAAGTCAACTTTACTCATACAACCCAATATCACAAATATTCCTCAGGGGGGCTTAACAACCTGTACTGCCTTTGACACCCCCCTGTCCTCAGACCTAAGCCATGACTCAGGGTTGAATCCTTCTGCAGTCACTTTCAGATTCTGACTGACAACATGACACGTCGGTCTGAAGAAAAGCTCTCTGCTCTGCACTTCGGCGTCATAACACGGCTCCTCTATCAAAGATTGGGCCAAAACATATCTGACAGGGAATAAAACTGAAAAAGCTCTTAGGTGTATTTGATGTTCGACACTTGAAACCACTCCAAAAACTGAGCACCTCACCGAGAAGAAAAAAAAGTCATCTCTTCTTTCCTTCTTTTAATATTGAAAACACCATCAGCTGCTATCTCGCTCGCATCCGCTCTTTGTAGCCGACCGTCAGTTTATTCTCATTGATATCGGCAGTATATTTACTCTAAAGGTGTCTTTTTGGCTCACTCACACTAGTATTTGAATAATTTAATGCATACTGGCAACACTAAGCCAGTCACCCTTAGCATTTTATGATCTGTGGTCAGTGGTGTAGACCTCACGACCATATGAGAAGGCTGGGATGTAGATGAACTGGTAAAACGAGAGTTTCACCTTCATCTTACCCTCACTCATGAAAAGATACCGAGATAATTTAATTCACACACTCTGGGCAGCAACTCAGGCACAACATGACAGGGACAGTCCACGGTTTCATATAAAGTGCCAGAGCCTCGACTGCGGTGGGTCTCATTCCAATAACTTCTCACTCTCCTGGAAAACTGTGTGCTGGAGATCGCGATCGAATGAAGGCTACTGAACTACATCATCAGGAAAACAGCGGAGATGCCAGAGGATGTCAAACGAGCCTCAGCTCCATGTCGAGACTCTGTCTGTGTGAGAAAGTTTGACTTGTTTTCAAGATTACAGACAAACTTGTGGTCGTACCAAGTGGCCTGAAGCTCCAGCTTCACTACCTGCTAAAATACACCTTCAGGGATGAAGCTTTGGGTACCTCCTTCAAACTCCCAAGACCTCTCCACTATCAGCGAGGAAATTGGTGAGTGGAGATGGTTACTGTAGTAAATGACAGTCCCCTCATTCATTAAATACACTGCCTTTTACTGTATGATGTAGCCTTACTATAATAAAAAAGCTTTGCAGGATGCATAGCGATGAGGTAATGTATCTATTTGTATTCTTGTCAGATTAATAACTGTAATATGATGATGAAGAAAACCTACCCTAGGAACAGCTAGTAGATTAGGTTGCTTGGTAATAGTAATTTTGTTGAGAGAACTAAAGTTATCAATCAGTGTTTCCCACACACAGACTTTACTTGGACTGGCCGTCCAGGTATTTTAACAGCCACTCAAGTATATTTGGCAACAAATCTTGGCATTTTTTAGCATCTGAGAGAACAACGCCATCAACAAAGAAGTTTTTTTGGATCCCAATTAGGTAACTGGCTAGTCTTCCTGCAGTACGATCGATTAACAAGTGGACCATCTCAAGTTCTCTCCTGCAAATGCACTGATTGTGATGCAACCTCTCCTATTTAATGTAGGCCTACTTATGCAGTTGTTTTCTACAAGCTTGTAAGGGCGTCTGGTTATTGTGATGTCATAACGCACCACCATTGGTTTGAATAGTTTCCCTGGTATCAATAGGCTACATAACTAAAAACAAGCTCCCTCTGCACTTGGCTCACCTGCAGTTGTGAAAATGGAACGAGGGGAGAAAAAATGCAACATGCGTACTTTGGGCGACTTTATAAAAGTGTGTGTCCATTAAGGTAGAGAATTAAAGCAACAATATGGTGGCAAACTTTGAAAAGCACCTCTACAACACACTGAGGTCCAACCATCAACAGCGCATTAACAGCGTCCTCCAGTCCCCTTCAAAACTGCCAACCTCCACCCTTGTCACCCATTCAATAGCTACTGTGCCCAATCTCCACATGATATTGGAGAGGCGCTTTGAGAAAGATAGCCCAACATCTCATCCACACCTGGTGCCACTCTGGAGCTCTCTGACTACTTCAGCGACACCCAGATGTCCTTGGATTACAAACACAAACTGTTGACGAGTTACCTCCTCTTACATCAGCACAGAATCTACATGCATTTACACGCACAGCGTTCTTACAAGACGCATAGAGCTTTGAATTAAAACCACATGAATGTAGTCTCCGGATTCGGAAAAGCAATACTTGTTAATAGCATTTCCCAGCAGCGCTTCACCCCCTTTAAACACACAAACTCTATCAGGAGACAATAAAGTTTATCACGTGTAGCCTCTTCATTTCGTTTTGTACAAACCTGAGCTTTACAACCTGGATCGTTGCTATCCAAATAATGGCGAGGGGGCTTTTAAAGCTTCAGGTTAATGATGGTGAGTGAATCTTCGGAGAATTTCGAGCCTTATTGTTATAATCGATCTTTAAATATGATATTTTTTTCCTTCCAGCTCGAGTAGATGTGAATGGAAACGCCTGGAGGCGCACGGATCCGAAACTTATTTTGCTCTGAAATAACATCTTGTGAAGCCACGATGAAATTTCATTTTTTCCATCTCATTTCATTAAAGCCTGCTGGGAATCAAACCTGTAACCCCTAACAGTGTTATTGAGATGCAGAACACAATACCTTGTTGACCTCCAGGATTTCTCTCCTCTCCTCGGTGGCGGGGCGGCTCTGGGCGGCCGAGCGATCCTCGTGTTTTGAGCTGTCATCCTCCACAAAGGGTATCAGTTGCTGGAAGGGACAGAAAACACAAAACCTGGATATATAATTTACTGTAAGCAAGACAACCGTAAGACAATCTACTCCAAAATGCTGACATGTTTAACTGATTTGGACTGCACTGAGTTTATCACTTACAGTCAATCTCCACTGTGAAAGTGTCATAGTTACTTTTGTGGTGATCAGCTCTGTTTTAACAGTAGTTCTAGAGCAAAATTCACTCCCTGCAGCATCGTTCTGTTGTTCCTCTGTTCTCTTACTCGGCCCATGCTCCAAATACATTTAAAGCACCATGCTGCATATTCATATTTCTCCTATATCCCACCTGAGTGCAGTTATAGGTCAGAATTATGAGCGTATTGGTGGTGCATCCCTACTCGAGATACCCCTCTGCTGTCTGACAATCTTGTTCCCATGAAGTGGTGAAAATGGGGTTTCTGTGTAAGCTCTCCAACGCAGACAGAGTCTCGCCCGTCTCTCTTCAACATATAGAGAGAGGGAGACAGAAAGCGAGTGGGAGATTAATTCATTTTTCAACGCTCCGTGTGCTTGACCTTGTCTGCTTGACACTACAGTGAGGCTGATGTGAAAGAGCCTTCGGGCGAGGCGGCGCTCCTGAGAGCCGACAGGGTCGCCGCCTGCTGCTCTGCATCACACTGCCCCCTAGTGGTCGCCTCGGGGAGGAGGCGAGCAGGACGATGACTGCAGTCACACGTCAAGTACTGTGTGAATGTTTTAAGAACACACTGTTCCTGATACGCACAGAAAGGTGATGAAGCAGGGTTTGTAAAGCTGTTAAAGACACTTCAAGCACTTTTAAGGTGACTGAAGCAAACATTTCCAGACTCTCAAAGCTTGAATCATCACTGTTAATTGGCAATGTATTTTGTTACTTTGTTTAATTTATCAGCTGTAATGATCCTTGCTCATTTAGACGCGACAAGACATAAATATGATGATGGGATTGTTTTTAATACTCAAATATTTTTGGTTTGCATGACTGATTGTGTAGATGAGGGGTGCCCAAACTTTTTCCTTTTGAGGGAAAACTGAAACTTAATGGTGGGCCATGAGCAGCTATTAATTGTATTTCATTGTACAGTTTGATGCAAAATGGTGCTAAGGATCCAAACTTCCCTTGATTGAATGACTTTCTGTATATCTAAAGAACATTTTTACCTCACAAAACAGCACCAGAAACATCTAGGGGACCAACTGAACCAAGGCCCAACTTTGGTCTGCCCTGGTATAGATGAAATCGATGATTTTGTTTTATTTCTTTTGTCTTTACGGTCATATAACTATTTACACATTAATGTAACATCCCTGCAGTAGACATATTCTGATAGTCCAGGTTGTCCTGAAAAATATGATTTATATAACTTAATTGTGCATTTCAGAGTCGATGTTATGCGCTGCTTATTTTGTAGAATGACCATGCTAACAGAAAACAGAGAAAATAGCTTCGGGCCGGGAGGGTTAAAGAGCAAAAACCTCACAAAAGAGTATAAATATTGATTTATAATATACTGGATACTTTTTAAATCTTTTTTTTTCTAGAAACATCTAGCAGGTTTGCTTTGGGCGACCCTGATATAGATGAAATGCTGAAAATCAAGCCTTTTTCAAGGATTGTATTCAAGCAGATTCCTAACCTTGAAAAGACAACAGTCATTACTAAGCATTTTGCAAACTTTCAAAACTCGTACGAATGTACGTGATGAAGGGTCTTTTACTGAGAGTGAGAAACAAGAACAGTGGCAGTAATGCACACACAGTACAGAACAAAGTTTTTAGTATATAAGTCCCAGCAAATATGTGTAGCGTCACTTACACTGAGCTTCACACTCTCAACAATCCACATACTGCGGTGCACAATCGCAAACACATTACACACCTTTTAATGAGTTTTAAACAAGGCTGCAAAGATAATCTGCAGTAGTTAATCACATTGGAAGCAAAGAGTTCCTGTTTCAAGAAAAAGGTTTCCTTTCCAAAACAAAAACTGTCATACCAGACAAGATCACAAACACAGATTAGGGTCGGAGACTCTCAGAAAGAACAACGAGGAGCCAACAAAAACTGCCATTCGGTGGGAAAACACACCTTGGTCCAATCATGACTTGGCACGATGCTAATCTAAATCATGCAAAGTTCTGGACGTTATTCTGCCTGACTGCACTGTTTGACCCGAGGTTGTGCAGCTGGAGCGGAGGCCGTGCGGATGCTAGACAATGATTGGAGTAAGCCGCCTCGTCTGGAAACAATGACCGACTGGTGTTGGAGAACAGCTGGAGCCGGCCATCGCTGAGACAGACATGAAAGGAGGCAGACGGGGAGAAATGGAGACCAGCAGAAGAAGAGGAGGGAAGAGAAGACGGCGAGATGACGGGCAAAATGTCAGCTAGTCAAAGAGAAAAAAAAGCCAGGGTTGAAGAGGCCAGAAAGAAAAGCGAGAACCAATTCAGAAAAAAAAGAAGAGAGACAAAGAGAGGGGGGAAAAAGAGTGACAGAAAGATGAAAAAATCTGGATAACTTTCTTTGCTCCTGTCAGTTTCCAGGCCGAGCTCCACGCCAAACTGTAAACTCCGACTGTTGGAGGGAGAAAAGACGGCAGGGACATGTGCAGGATATTATATCAGGCGAACTATGAGCCTGTCTCTGGCTCGGGGAAAACTTTGGGTAGGAAAAGAGGAAAGTTTTTTCATCAGATAATTTCAGGCCGAAGCCAATGACATATCGAATTTTAAAGGTAGTGGGCAGATTTTGGCAGCTTCTGGGGGGAAAATGAAATGTGCTGAGTAGGGTGGGAAAGATGGATGGAGAGTGCATTATGTGTGTGTGAGTGTGTGTGTGTGTGTGTGTGTGCGCACGTGTAGCCATGCAGTGTGAGTCATAACCCCTGCCTCTTCCACAGAAAGATGGATGTGGTTTCCTGCCTGACAGAGAAGAATGGGCTAATGAAGTTCTCCAGGTTACCTCGCCGAGACAAAAGGAAAAAAGGTTGGAAGAGACGAACCGAAGAAAAAAAAAATAACAATTTAAAACAAGAAAACAGCAGGGCGAACGTGTAAGGCGAGAGGGAAATGAAATAGCTGTTCAGTGCAGGAAATGACAAGAGGGGGAGGAAGGCTTGCACAACGGGAGGAGAGAGGAAAAAGCAGAAGAAGGGAATCTGGAGAGAAAGCGAGTGAAACAAAGCCAGCACGAACAAACAGAGAGGAGAGGAAGGTGGAAAAATGGGGAGAAGAGGGAGAGAAGAGAAACAGAAAGAAGGAGAGAGTTTGAGGGAAAAAAGCTGCAACAAATGACAGCTGGATGGGAAAAGAGCGAAAGCGCTGACGTGTGCGCTCGGTCCAGCTGTTCATTAAACGGGTCTGTTGCTAATTAGGCTGCGATGAGGTCACGCTGCCCGAGTCATTGATTCCACTTCCTGTTTCGGGGCATCCAATAGTGAGCGGCTGTCAGGCCGGCACCTGAATTCTCCGAGATGATAAATGGCATGCGTGCCGGGGCCAAAATCAACAACCCCTCAGCCCCAGACAAACACGGTGAGCTGAGCTATTGGCTGGTCAGCACTGGACCGGCTCTCAGCCTGGAGGGGAGAGCGAATAAACATTTAAATAAGGTGGAAATAAGAGGGAGAGAAATTGGGAGCTGGCGTTATGACTCAATGAGGGTTTGCACCATTACGGCGACGGAAAATGTCAACGCAAGCCCCTCATAGACTTTGATTTAAGGGGCGGAACTGCAGACGGGGGTAATTTTGAACAAACCGGCGGATGGATCACTCGAAAACGCTTTATAGCGACTGTATTATTCAATGCGGAAAGTGTACACGGTGGCAGCCATCGCAAATTTGTTCCAATTTAAGACTGGTCTCCTCCCACATCCTCCTTTATCCTCAGTAGGAGTCTGGTGAGAGAGATTAGCTCCGAGCCAATCTGTAGAAATTGGGAAGGGACTGCCGCAGTCATAAATCCAATCAAACAGTGGTGGATAGCCTCGCTGTAGCCCTGCGTGGAGCCTCGAACGCTGCATGCCCATTGTGTGTGTGTGTGTGTGTGTGTGTGTGTGTGCGTGTGTTGAAAAAAATCCCTTTGTGTGTGACATGCTTTAGTGCGCCACATGCATGTCTATTTAGAGTTAGGGACACAGTTGTGCACATGCTCGTGTATTTGTGTGTGTGTGTGTGCCGGCAGGCAGGCAGGGATGGAGCTGAAGTGCTTGTTGTTCCTGAAGGTGGATGGTGACCGTAACCAGCAGTAAAGAGACTCTGGAGACTCACCTGAAGCGACCAATGAATCTGCTGCGAGCGGAGAAAAGACAGACCTAGAGGGAGTAAGTGAGATAAGAGTCCCCCGGGGTAAGGACGTGTGTGTTTGTGTGCGCGGCTGCTGTGTGCGCGAACGAGGTGGCGTGGCAGCAACAATGGCCTACTTCCTTTAAACTAACAGCTTCCTAATTTAGCAGGCGATTTGTGCGGGGAGCCGAGCTATGAGAGGCAGCGGCAGAAAGCATGAGAGAGAGAAAAAAACCATGACAGGCATTTTACGACACGTGTGTTTGCGTCTGGACGGTTCAATCAATCAACGTCAAATTAAAAATGGAGTCCCATTACAACATCACGGTGGTTACAAGCGCATCAAGTAAGATCTAATTGCAGAGATAGCCGTACAGGATCTTGATTTAAGGTTATGTGAGAATGTAACCATAAATAATACCAACATGTCCTCTTATTTCAAAACAAAGTAAATCTTGTTAATGTTAAGCGCCCTCTGTACAACAAGGTTCTCTGTATGCTTGTGATTGTTTTCACTGAGCCTCTCAGGTTTATCTTTTATTAATTAACGCTGTCTGCTCTTGTTGTTTTGTTGCCATTTTTCTGCTAAACTGTCAACAGGACATTGTTGTAGAAGAGCATACACTGTTTAAATAAAGATTGAATAAAGAGAATACAGTTACATCAAATGTGGGGAGTCGCCAGAATAAAAATGTTGGCAGTAACCACAGATATGTTCACATTCCTACGTGTCATAATGACATTTCTACAATACCTGTCATATCACGTTCGCATCACATGTTTATGAACTGAAATGTCATATTGAAAGGTCAGTGGTGGAGTTAAGCAAGAAGTCCAAGACAGTGACCACCGTTCAGGACTGTGTTTCTACATCTGTAAGCGTGACACGAGGAAAATCTAATGTCACAATTACGCTGTCCAACAAAATTGTGATTCACGATTTTATACAGATAATCATCACATTATTCTTACAACTTAAAATAAACACTTAAATTGCACTAAAACACATTGGAATCACTCTAACCTCACATTTTGTGAGGACACAAACAGGACACACATCTTTTATTTGTGAAAAACAGATCAGATTTAACTTGTTTTTAATGAAGGATACAGTGTGCAAGCAATGTCTTCAGCCATGGTGACAGGCTTAGGCAATTCAAAATAAACCAGCAAACCTAAATAGGCATCCTCTGTGTGTCTACATCTAAGTATCAGTGTCTAAGTATCAGACACTGAAATGTAACACTTCTAATGCTTTTAAGAGCTTTTCAAGATCATTTTTTAAGACAGATTTTTGGACAAATCCATCTTTTTCTTACTCAAGCATTGCAGGTGAGTATAAAGGTAAGCAGTACACACAGTATGTGGTCCTGTGATGAGGTAGATTTTATGTAGGAATGCAGTTGTTCGAGTGAGTGAGGCTGATTTACATTTTGCCAGGAGGTAACTGCAAGCATAAAGTAGATTCAGTGGCAGGTTTAAAGTTTTGCATCATCAGAAATGTGGACTTTCATGATGGATTAATGAATTTAGATGTTATGTTGTGGTAATTAAAACCTCACAAATTCACGATATTTCAAGACTATTTAGTAACTTTTAAGTCCTAATGTTTCTGTTGAATGTTAAATTTAAGATATTTCATGACGTTTGACGGACCTGCAGACAATTTGAGATTGGGAAACTCTTCCTGGGTGAGGTTTATATGATATAAATATGCCGCCAGTGCAGTTTTAACTAATTAGATTTTACCGTACCTGTCTGATTAAGGTGTAAAGGGCAGCACACACCTGCAGTGTCTGACGCACATCAAAACACTTCTCTATGACAGGCCTCTGACAGCAACCAGCTGTTCTGTCTCAAATCCCCACGATACGCCACTGTCCTTTCTTCCAACATCTACTTGTAGCAATTTCATTACAGTCATTCCTCGATTAGCTCGATCCAGTTAATGTACCCTGACTACTACTTCTGTCTGCATGACATGTCCAGTGTGTGCTACAGCGACAGCGCTCACGAATCTGAGTCATAATTAACTGCACTCACACATACGCTACCCGTCATATTAGTAGAAGAAAATCAAATCTCGTCAGTGCCACCGTGTCTCACCTCCGGAGGTATGGGGTCCATCCCGGCGCAGTTTTCGTTGCATTTGTCGTAGACGAGGCGCAGCTTGCGGAACAGCACAGAAAGCATCCGTAGGTGCTCCTGGAGTTTTCCCAGCCGGTCCTGGTGGGTGTTCGGGTGGTAGGTGACTCCATTCGGCAGCTGGGAAGCACCACAGAGGAAACATTACGTTAAGCAAAGGGGAACTCCACGGTTTTGCTACTGCTAATAAAAAGCAACAGCCATTGATCCCCGGTGACTGCTGAAAGCACTTAAAAACCTTCTGCTGTCCCACAACTACTAATTTACATTTATTTACACTGATAACAAGTGATAATTTCCCTTCTAATTACGTACCACTTACAAGGAACTTTTAACTTGTTATGACACAGCCTCCATTTAATAAAGTTGCCTCTATATGACCATCAGCGAGAAGACTGGACTATTTCTATAATATATGGCTTATATAGCCAATAAAAAAGTGATTTATACATGTCAAATGCAACAAATTGTTACATACACCCCCCTTTCACATATCCATGTCTTCATGCAACAACTTGAAAATAGTCAAATTACAGTTTAAAGTACCAAACACAAACTCAGCGGCATCAAAGGTGAACTGCTTCAACTGCTGCACTCTGAAACACTCTCATACCGACGGCAACACGGGCGTTTTAACTACAATGGGTGTTAAGAGTAACAAGACAAGTTGTTTTTTTGAGAAGATCGACGAGCCTCTGGGGGCGACGCTGTCTGATTATAAACATCCTACATAACATGAAACAAGCATGCCTTCAGGGCGAGAGGCACGGAGAAACAGAGAAACGGTGGGGGGGAGACAGACAGACAGCCAGCGGAGGGGAGGGAAGAGAAGATAAATGGAGAATTTTTATGAGTATAAAGACAGCCTGTGATCTAAAAAACAAGTCACAACAATGCTGTTTGTGCATTCTGTGGCTGCGGCGTGCTTGTTTGGCCCGTCTCTGGCTGTGATTTTAACAAGGTGTGGGAGGAGTGTCTCGGAGGAGCGGGCAGACATCCATGATAAACTCATGCCGACCCCGTCTTCAGGACTCTGTCGGGGCTGAACTGCATGTGAACCGAGCAGCAAACTAATATGTCGACTGCTGATATCCTAAATAAAATCTGAAACTAAGATCCTAAATTAAAATTCTTTACAAATCATTAACAGCATGGGAAGAAATAAAAATAGTGTAAGTGTTGCGTTGCAGAGATTTCTACAGAAGTTAGCATGCTAACTAAACAGCTAGCCACAACCACTTTGTACTAGGCCATAGGGAGTCATTGCTGTGACCAGTCTGCCCACATTTAGCTCCTGGCATCCCCAGGGCTGACCTCACCATCCTGCTTCACATCACTCCTGTCCCCACCTGGACCCTATAGGTCTTCGTTATTCCCAGAGTCAGTACTCTAATGTATTCTGTATCGTCAAACTGGGAATATAGTTCAGTACTGTACCAGTCAGAGTCAGCTAAGGACCTCTAGCAGCACAGCTAAGCTTACTGAGCTGACTAGCTAAAAGGAGCAGCATTACTCTGGTATTAAGGTTCAGCAGGGGGCCAATTCCCACATAATGCACTAGCCTAACTATTAAAGTAATGCAGCTTGTTGCACTAATGTCCTGGAGACAAACAGTTTCAAAGGTATCAGTATGATAATAATAATAATATTGCAGACAGCACACTGTGGGTGATGCAGTCACAGAACAAAAAGATTAGTCTCACCAACAACACATGTGAAATCACATGTTACTCTGTCCCTGATCACTGCTCTTTATCTGAAATAGCTCCTTCTACATGCTGACATCAAAGAGAGAAAGCAGTGCCCCTTCAGCACAGACAAATCACTGGAAACCCAAGACAGCAAAACTCTTAGCTTAACTAGTGTCGAATTTCTTACCCTAAACACTTCGACAACACTTGTCATGTAACATTATTGTCAAGAAACATGCATTATTCATCATTAAATCATCTTGTTTTCATTGGTAGGCGGATGAAAGACATTTCTACTCTGCTATAAAACTTCAACACGTTACTGTTCAAACCTTATCCCTAACATCAAGTGTTGTGACAGTGACCTTAATTCTGTCATTCAAAAGTCATGTTTTTACCGATTTAGGAATATTCAGGATGAGTATCTAAGTTGTCTCCTTCATGCTGAGAAAATTAGACCTGCTTTTGTACCTACACGCTGATATCCAAGTATGCCTTAAACTGGCAACAGATTTGTTCCATTAAAGACTACATAAATGAATAAGTCACGTTTTGCCCTGTGTTGTTGTTACATGAGACGAAAACGATCCAGTTGTGTTTGCTGCACCAACAATAACACCACTGTGGAGTTTTCTGTCTCAAGTGATTTGTGTGCAAAAGACCAAACTTGTATTTTCACATTACCCACAATTTTGAGTTCTTTGCACTTGCAAATTTCCTTTAGATTCAATACAAGGTCTTATACAATCACCAGATTACATGAGCTTTAGACTCTCTGCAGGCCAGAATTGCCTCTGATTTTTTTTACTTTTGAGCTAAACCTGAGCTGAAGTTCAAAAAAATTAAGGTTGATAAAAGCTTTTAGTTGGATGTACTGATGCCTTGGCTTTGGAACAACCTTCCATCTGCTTGCGCTGTCTGCTTTTATAACTTACATCAAAACACATTTTTAAAGGGTTGCCTTCCTGAGTGACAGCTGTTTTGTTATTTGCATAATAGTGGTCTGTCATGTTACCATGAAACCGATTGTATCTATTTTAGTGCGCTCTTTCATATTTTTTTTATTTAATTTTTTATGTTCTATTGTTTTATCTTTTGTATAGATCTGTTAAACGACGGAGCGTTTCCACTCCTCTCATACCATCGCTCTTATGGTGTCACGTGTCTTGTTAGTGTGCAAAAAATATGAGTGATAGAAAGAAAAGGAAAACAGGAAACTGAAGGGTGTGCGTACGCACATTTGACATGCGTGAGGGCAGAGAGACAGCTAGACAGACCTGCATGTTCCTGAGGAGCTGGAAGATCTCCATAGTCCTGAGGACAATGTCTTGGACCGTCTCCTGGCCAATGCGACACAGCGAGGCCGTGTTGACATCCCGGGCTGCCTGGGCTTGCTGCTGCTGCTGCTGCTGCTGAGGCGGCGGAGGCTGGCCACCAAAAGGTGACACTAGTGGAGGGGTTGTCATGGAGACAGAAGGTGAAGATGCTGGTGGAGGAGGTCTGGGTCCAGGTGAGGTTACCTGTCAGGCTTTTCCACACCAGCAGACGCCTTACATGCCTTCAAGGGGAGGAAAATGTAGAGTAAACACAAGATTAGGAGGAGGAAAGTAGTTAGTTAGTTAGTGGAGGTCAATGTATTTCCTCTCAGGTGAACGTCGAATATGACAATCACATTATTATAAGACACACATCATTATTATAAGTATAAGGACACTGACACTGTATTAAGCTTGTATAATCACTCAGCCACAGTAATAGCTCAGCTTATTGTTAGTAAAGTACAAGACGATGTATTCACACAGGAAACGCAGCTGTCACATATCAACTAAAACTAAACGCTGTCAAGCTAAAACAGATACAGTCTCTGAGCTAACGTCACAGCCTTTAATATAAGTTGTACACCGGGGCTTCAGAAGTAGTCAAACGTGCCTTCACATCAGTAGAAGTCTGTTAGAGTCTGTCCTTGACTTTTACCGCCACACCCAAACACATTCAGCCTGATAACGGTTTAATTTGCTAACATGTGGAGTGGTTGTCACCTGAAGCTAAGTGGACAGTCACACCACACGACACCACAGCTTCCTCTCGGCTCATTTGATTCCTTTTGTGCCGTTTAATTACTCCAAACATCTCCGTGAGTGTTCATATTCACGTAATAGCACGTTAGACGAGGTGTAATGTTACCTGTGTGGTGATAATTTATCTGTTTTGTTGACATGTCAAGTTTCCTGCTCTGCTCCTTGGATCTCAGCTGCCGCAACTATCGCGAGAGTTCGTCTGACACCGCGACTGTAAATGATGAAGTAGAGGCGCCACTTGAAAATGTTACTTTCTAGTCATTTAATGTGAGTTTTGCCGTTGTAACACAGTGTCAACTACATTAAATGATACCACTTCACATTAAATCTGATCCATATTTATGTTTTATTTTGAACAACACTTCCTCCAAATGTGTCGAAATGAATGGTAATATTACGGTAAAGCAAGGCGCACCGCCAACTGACTCATGTTCCTTAAGGTAACGGCGCCCCATGGTGGTCCACTCTTATATAACAGCCAAGTCACACACAGCTGGCTTCATCAGCCCCCAGGCCAATTTACGACACATGATTGCTTCTCATGGGTCATTATAACTTTTTTAGTCAGCATAATTTAAATTCATCCCATAAATGTCTATGTTGTCTACTCTGTGTTAAATTAAATCCGTCAATGCACCCATCCATCCATTACGCACACTGTACAGCTGTGCTTGGATTATTTTTGTGAGCCATCAGAATTTAAATTAATTTGAAATACAAGAGGTGTCAGAAATAGACAGAGGGCTACACAAAGCTGCGTCTTCAGTATGTGCTCTGCCATGCAGCAGAATTACTCCTCTGACTTACAGAGCCTGGAAATAAGAGCTTTATTGAAAAAGAGAAAGGCTTTGCCTTCAGGCTTGAGTGGGGCTGAAAAAGTAGATTAGGATGCCTATTACTTAATTTACATTATTCATTCAAATTTTGTGTTACAGGCTGGATTTCAATTTCCTTTTATCTGGAACACATTTTGTGTAATAATAACCTGAAATCTTTTTTTTTTTTTTTCACTTCTTCTCTTTTTCTCTAAAAGAAACATCCTATGTCTGCAACATGCAACACTGATATGAAAAACGCTGTGTCAAGTTCACTTGACTGCCCACAACTTCTTAATTGCAGACAGAGTGCTGGTTAGTGTGCCAGGATGAATGAGCGTTACTCTTACAATCCCCATCTGCCATACCGCCAGGCCAACTGAGGCATGCTATTTGGAAATGAGTTTCTCTGTAATCATGCAGCCTGCCTTCTTGGTGTGTTTAATTGGGGCGAGGGGATAGTGATAGCGAGAGGGTGGAAGCAGGTAGTGAGGTGAATATGCTTCCACCGCTCTGTTGCTGAATTATACATTTAACGCTGCAAGACAGAATTTAAAAAATAACTGAGTTTATTCACAAATCAGACCCATGGATTGAGTTGGGATGCAAGCCGATGGTAAGAACATTCAAAGGGCTTTTTCATGTTAATGTAATCAAATCTCATTGAGACGAAATATTCCTTCAAATTTAAAAGATCTTAAAGGGCAACTCCGCCAATTTTACACAAGTGTGTTCACAGGTCTCGGGGAGTACTACTGCAAATATAAAAAAGTAGTTTAAAGCCTGTGTGGCTCCAGAGGAAGCTGAATGTAACCTGATAAATTGTCTCCAGTGATGTCACTCTGGTGCTAAATTGCATTGTGGGTAATGAAGGCTGCAGGTTTTAAAAAGGAAGAAGAATGTGTGGAATAAAAATGGCGATATCTCTGGTTCTGCTTTATCGATTTTGATCATCTGTTTTTAAACTGTCCATAAAGAGTCCTCCAAAACCTGCCAGCTACATTACCCACAATGCAGCTTAGCACCAGTGTGACGTCACTGGAGGCAATTTATCAGGTTACATGCAGCTTCCTCTGGAGCCACAAAAGGCTTTATAGACTACTACTTTTTCACATCTGCAAAAGTACTCACCAAGATCTGTATACACACCTTAATGTGTAAAATTGGTGGAGTTACCCTTTAATCCATCAAAAGGCGATGGCGTCACAAATCTCAAAGTTTATTATTTTCAGTTTTCCCAACTTAATGTGGTTGCCATAGTCACAAACCTTACTGCATAGCAGCGAGAAGATTAAAGTAAAGCATTGAAAAAATGGGCAGTGCCGTATTTAATTACCTGTGTGTGTCTCCTGCATGTAACTGAGGAGACACAGATTACCTTAAATCCGATGACAGGCACATAGTCCCATCAGTGATGCAGGGTCTTGAACCTTGAACGTGAGAGGGCGCGACAGTGAGAGTGAGATGGATAGAGAAAGAGAGGCGGAGAAGAAAAAGAGTTGCAGAGGCAGCAGAAGGTGACAAAAACCTGAGGAAGAGACAGACTGAAGACCCCTTGTGAGGAAACACAAACCGTGTAATAATTATTAGCTGAGGGGGTATCAGGACTAAAACGGATTATCTAGCCACCTAGTGCATTACGCATGCTTTAATTAAATACGCACTGATCTGGTCCCTCCAGGGCTGAGTTCAGACGGAGAGAGGAGGGAGGACAATGGTCTGCTCTGAAGGCAGCAGCATGTAAAGTCCACTCGACTGCTGACGGCAAACTTCACACACAAGGGGGAGATTAGTTTAGTTGAAGGTATGGGAAAAGATGGATCAAATGTTTGGGTCAAAAGGCGAGTATATGGGTACATTTCTACATAATGTTGCTTTAAAGGTGTACTATGTAGTTTTGGGGAAGAACTGGACTGATTTTATTTACCTAAACAAACTAAATAAACAAACTCTCTTTGTTTTCCATGACTCAATCAACTGAATAAACAAGCTGACCTTAAAGGACGACACAATTTCATAGTGTTTTACTTATGTGGCGGACCCTGCCACCTTTCCAGCTTCAAACAGTGTTCTTGGAACCTTATTTTCATCTGAGAACAGCTTGTTCATTCAGTTATGGAAAAAAAATATATATTTCTTTGTATGAATTTCTATTATTACCTCATTAATATTGTAAATATTGAAATGTTTGAGTTTAAATTTCTCCTCCCAAACCACAAAATGCTCCTTTAAATGTCTAAATAAATTATTTTAAAAAATGTTTTAAATAACATTGTTAAATAAGTGAATGAATAGTTACATAACTTAATGCTTCATAAATATATTATATTATAAAATGCTTAATTAATAAATAATTATCTAATTTAGTGCTTAATTGTTTATATATTCTGCACATCTTTTTATTTATTAATTTATCTAACCATTCATTTATCATCAGTGTAACTTGCTGCAGAGAAATACATCTGGCACTTTCATCAAAGTCAGCGGGCAGATTAAAGCCTCTGACTGGTGAATGAACAGTTCTGACAGACCCAGCAGACTCAACCAGTCGATACAGCTCTCATTGATTGATCTGATGATTTGGCTTGATTTTGAACCGACTGGGTTTCTACATGCACGAGTTGTAAAAGGAGAAAGGACGAGGGAATAGTACAAAATCATCAGGAAGTAACCTCGCCAAAAAAGGTCAAAGGTCACACAACAAGAATACAATTAATAAAATAAACGCAAAAAAGTTGACAGGAACGGGTTGCAAGCGAAATAAAAAACAGTTACGGGAACACATTATTCACAATGGCAGTAAGGCGTTAAACAGATACGGAGCGTCCCCGTGAGGGATTTTACGACATTGCAAATCAGACTTTAGAGGCGAGAGAGAATGTGTGAAAAAGGAATATTTTATTTCATTTTGAATAATTCACTTCAGCTCGTACCTTACAACTGTACAGACACTTTGATCATGTATTAAAATACACTTAATGCTCTTCATATACAGTACATCTGAGGTGGCTGCTGCCCACTTATTGACGTACCAGACTGTGTGCAAATGCCTGTGACTTTAACCTTTGTCTCAGAGTGACACTGTAGGCTAACTGTCAAACACACAGTACTTTATGCTGATGCCACAAGGTAATCAAAGTTGAGTTAAAGTGTTTAGGATAATGTAGAGATTCAGAAAAAGATGGACATTTACGTTATGCAGTGCAATGGAAAGCTTAAAGGCGCATAATATTCAAGTTTTGGACATGTTCGCACTCAAGGATGTCGGCACAAAGGCAATTCAGGTGAATTTGGCATTAATGTCACCGTAAAATTTGAAAAGGACCCCAGGGTCAATAAGCAGTGCAGAACAACTTAACTATCACCAGTTTGATCGAAGCCTGGCCTCATCCCGCAAGGCCGGCTTCTACATCTTCGGGTCCTCGCACAGCGTACATCCGGGCTTCAGGTCGGCCTGTCTCTCCATCTGGATCGTAACGGAGTGGAAGTTGTAGGAGGAGAAGCAAGTCTGTGTCATCTCTCTCAGCACAGTCTGAGCATCCGCTGACTCATCTGTGGAGGAGAGAAGAAGACGGGAGGAAGTGAAAACAAATGTCAGTCACCTTGCGCGTTTGTGCTGAATATTTATGCGATTAAAAATTGGGACAAAGAAGTCCGGAGGCGTACGAGCAGCCCCCCGGGGATTGTGGTATCGAGTCGTAGACGGTATAGAAAACGTCTATGTGCTCATTACACGCCAGAAAGCAAAACCCATACCTATTTATTTACACATCCAGCTGACTGTTTTTCCTTTCTTAGACTCCCGGGAGTTGGCCGTCCTAACCTCCTCCAGCCCCACGGCTGTCTGACTCAGTGTGCGATGACTGAACCACCCCACGGGCGGCTGAGAGAAAATGGAAGTCCAGGTCCTCCGAGGACCTCCTTGCCTATCAATCTCTCCTCTTTCTCTGCAGCTACAAGCTCTTTCTTTCAGTCCATTAGTCAATCTCCCTTCTCCGACCCTGAAAAACCCTTTTACATGTTCTCTGCCTTCCAAGACCTGAGGCCCAATCCCAACGTCCCCCCCTTAAGGCCTTAAGCCCCTCACGGACTAAGCTGACGTCACCTGGTGAGTGTTTTGAGTCGGCAAAGAGCTGAAATGCTATAACAGGAATGAGACAGCACTTTGTGGCACTTCACTTCACCTTGTAGGTTTTTTATTTCACATTTTAAATATATTTTCCTGTCGTATAAGGTATAAACCTGATGGCTTCATGACCTCTCCTGACACATCTTATCTTTCGGGTTTCTTTTGGTAACCTACGATAACCCAAACCGTATGACCTTAGGCAAAGACTGCAGAAACGTCGACTCACGGAAAGTGGCCTTAAAGGGCTTAAAATACCCACGAGAAAGCCCTCATGGTATTAACGGTTTGACAGTGGGACGCCCCTAAACCCTCGTGGACTTACCGAGGACATACCTCAAAGTCTGTGAGTCTGTGAGTCCGTGAGCGTAGAGATCGGGATTGGCCTGAGAGTCAGAGGCTCTGCTCTCACCCGTCCATGTCCTCCCTCAAAGACCACTTAAAAAGTACTTTACTGGGAGAGAATCTATGTTTGCACCTTGTAGCCTCACTAGCAGGTCCCCTTCACATTTTCTTCTTTTCCCCCAAGTCACTTGGTTCTGTTACTTACCGTCTGGCTGACCGTGACAAGATCTAACCACTCTCCGATCCATATGCCTGCTCCATTACCATTGAGAATATAACTTTGAACACTTCAATCTAAAGCGTTCATCCTTGAGTACAAGTGGACAGTTTTGCCAAATTTGAAGAAATTCCCTCGAGATGTTTCTGAGATATCACGGACAAACATGAAGTCACTGTTCTAAGTGCTATATCGTAGGCAACTGGACTTGTTTCAAGGACTCACATGAAACGTCTTGAAGAAAGTCCAGCCCAGTTCAATATCAACATGAAGTCACAGTGATCTTAAACTTTGACCACCTACATCTAATCAGTAAGAAGAAATTCCCTCCTGAGATATTGCATTCAGAAGAAAGGGGTTGTGTTGATGGACAGACAACCCAAAAACCTTTGTCTCAAGTCCAGTCAAGTCACTAGTCTTTTACTTCCAAGTCCAAGTCAAGTCCAAAGTCATTTATTTTCTGGGAAGTTAGGTTGCAAGTCATCAAAACAGTGATTTGAGTCGCCTCGTGTCCAAGATACAATGACTCAAGTCCACATCTCTGGTTGATGCGTCCACTGACCGTGTTTCGATTCACTCACGATGTGTGGCTACAATTTAAAACGTAAAAGCGTGGTCAAATCCCACAGACGGCTCTTTGCTTCACAGGAGAATATGTCGCAGTCTCTTCTCACCTATCGCTACGTGTGCAGTCATCACAGCCTGGTTCATGGTGAGGGCCCAGATGTGAAGGTTGTGGACTGTTGTCACTCCCTTCACCGCGAGCAGACCGTCCCGCACCTCGCTGTACTTCACACCTGCCGGAGTACCTGAGTCATGGATGGAGTGTAAATGTCAGACTTAAAGAAAAAAAATCTGCAAATGTTATGTTCAAACACTGTATGTAGAAATATGAAAGCCATACCCTCCATCAGTACGATAACAATATCCCTCATGATGGTGAAGGTGGTGCACAAGACAAATATGGAGAACAGGAAGGTGCAGATGGGGTCAGCCATCTTATATTCTGGCTAAAAGAAGAAAAATGACACAGGAGATTAAGGTTAAGTACAATCGAGAGCTTGTCTTCATCAGAAGAACGGGGGAATTAGCTGTAGGACCAAAACAGGCTGTTTATTTGAACCTAAACAATCTTTTCCTAAACCCAACCAAGTTGTTTTGTTGCCTAAACCTGACCACAGAGGTAACATTTGTACCTCAGTTATGTAATGTCCTTTTTTTCGAACACTGATTTTGTTTCAGGAGAAATTAAAGGACTTGTCTGGTGTCTTGGTATTTGGAGTGTACTGAGTGCTTAAAGAGATTTTGACATTTCTCCAAAAAGCTCAGTATCTGTACAGACTTACTGATAATGGCTTAAGTATCCCTAATTTTTTCAGGGATGGTTTCCCAGCAGAAAGGAACTGCACAGCCCCAAGATACACATCTACTGTTAATTTTTGCAGTACTTATGTAAAAGAAGCTCATTATTTCACAGTTACGACACCAAAATCATTCGGCATTCTGCAAACAGCAAAGACAGCATGTGGACAGAAAAATCTGCGCCATCTCTCCCGCTGCAAACAGCCACAGCCTTGTGTTGTTCAACACTCCTCAGGGGCGAGTGTGTTTTTATAGCGCTGAATATACAGAGCGCTACACAGATGGGAGCTGAAAATAAGGCAAGAATTAATAAATTAAGGCCTTGTTTTTTACGGTGGGGAAAGCTTTACGGTTTCACTCTGCAGATTCCTACAGAGAGACTCTCTGACCTTGAAGAAGATGATGATGGCGCTGACGAGCACGCTGATGCTCTGGAGGAGATCTCCCACCACGTGGACGAAGGCCGCTCGCACGCTGGCGTTGGCCTGCTGAGCCCTCCTTCCTGAAAGAAAGGAGCTCTCTGTAATAAACCGCACTCACGAAATAATTACACGTTGGTTAGTTCGTTAAATAATCCATTATAATGTAATTAAAATGGATTATAATGCCCCCTACAGTGGATAGTCAGTCATATTACAGACAAGTGCCAAGCGAGGGGGATTAAACAGTTCAAAATGAAGGAGTTGTATCGTTGAGACGTACCTTGATCGGCTCCATGTTGCTCCAAGTCAGCATGGTCGTTATTCGAGTGGGCGTGGTTGTGTCCTTTTCCTTTTCCTTTCTTGTGGCTGTGTCCGTGTCCGTGCGAGCTGAGACCGCCGTGACTGTGGCCGTGACCGGACTGGTGAAGGGTGAGGGCCATGCTTTTTCAAGAGAAGTAACAGAGCATCTTCAAAAAGTGTGAAAGTAAGAGATACAACAGAAACAAAACAACTACCTATTAACATTCAAAAAGGCACACGTGATAAAAAGCTGTACAAATTGGACCGTTTCACTCACATGATATTCGCCAACACAGCACAACCGGAGGTAATGAGCATGATCGTGCCCTCGATGGTGTAGTCGTCGCTGATGAGGCGCTCCACAGCCAAATAAACCAGCACTCCTGTTACCAGCCAGATGGTCCACACCGACAGCAACGCGCCCAGGATCTCTGCACGGGTGAGGAGACGAGGACAGACGGGAGGAATATAAATCAGGAGAAAAAAACAACGAGAACTGTGGGCGAACACCGACTGAAAGCTGCAGGTTTTCTCCAACTCCGAATCACAAACTACACGGTTGCTTAACAAGACTTGGGAAAACTGCACAATCTACGTATTAACATTCAGCGCAGACAGAGGGTCTAAAGTCTTCTCCAGTTTTTTCGGTTTTGCAAACTGTTCACAGAAATGGTCTTCAGGCAAGTCGTCGTGCCCCAAAGTAATTCACCTCCATGTGATTCAGCACCCACAACACATGACGGTCTGTGGTTTTACCGTCAGCGCCACCGAGGACGAAGAAATGTGAACCGTTTCTTGCGTTTTTATTTCAACTCCAGTCGTAAATAGATGAGCTTTTCAAGGTGGTTCTTCTACTGTGCAAGACTCATTAGCATTTCAGGCTAATTAGCGATCATAGGCAACCTACAATTAGCCTCCAATTAGAGAGACATAGCTCAAATCAGAACATATACGTAAAACAACGCACAGAAGTCATGTAAAATTACAACAAAATCTCATTTAAATAAGCATGAAAAATGACCAGATACATGTGATTTTTAAGATGTAAGATGTCCCTGAAGATCCCACATCTGTCTGTCCTGAACCATCCCCGGCAGCCATCACTGTAAACTAAACACAGATAAAAGGAGTACATGTTGCTGAGGTGAGTACGGTATTGTACCTGCACGATGCCAGCCATAATTGAGCTTGTGCGTGGCGGGTCTGGAGGAGAGCCAGAGGGAAATCAGGCTGATGATGAAGCTGGTGAAGTCCACCAGCAGGTGGGCGGCGTCCGTCATCACCGCGAGGCTGCCTGCGAAATACCCGCCTTGCAGGAGGAAAATACATGTATTTAAATATAATACTGCCGCGCTGCTGAAACGCTAAATTCTTACCTGTGTGGGAAGTAACGGGAACTAAATTCAGAACAGATAGACAAAGAGAGACAGGAGGGAGATTTGAAGAAGTGAAGAAGGTACATCTTGATGAGAATAATGCCACTTTTCTACCAAAATTAGTGGTTCAACACAGGTTTTTTTCAAAGGCGGGTACACTCGTCTTTGATTTTTATCTGAAGCGTTTGAAGCGTTATGCTCTACGTCACAAATGTGCTGGAAACAGTTGTAACAGAAGAGAAAAATAACAATAGACCGCATCCCAAATAGGTCAGAATTGGGTGTGTTCACCCAGGTCTTAAGTTTGGATCAAAACTGAGCTAAGTCAAGTCGCACTGAGGTAAAACCTGAGTCTACTGCAGTGTCAACTGGCGTGGGACGCAGACCCATTGCACGCAAAAGCCTGATCTTAGTGCGTTTCAGTGGAAAAAGGGGGTATAAGATAATTCTTTATTAATCCCACAACAGGGACATTTTACAGCAGACAAAAGGGAAGAGCAGGATATGAACAAGAGGAAAATAAAACAGTAACACTAAGATGACACTAAGAATTGTAACGTTATCGTTTCTTGGAGACTTGGTTCAACCCCTCTGATCCCAGACTTGCTGTTGTTCCAGCGCTCTCTTTACCACGAGGACCAGAAACTGGACTCGAGGAAGGGCAAGGGAGAGGTACGTGCTGCTGCTCAGGTGTGGAGATCACCTCTACAGGCGGCTGTCCATATGTTCAGACGTCAACCTCATTATCTCCTGAGCGAGTTTACGTCAGCCGTTCGTATATTCTACAACACGCCGATCTAAGCCAAGGACTCAGACCTCATGGCCAGAGGCTTTTATTGTGGCGGGGGATTGTAACAGTGGCGCCGTATGGAAGGTGAAGAAGTCACAATTTATCCTGAGGGGGAAATGAACGTGTGTACCATACTTCATCTCAATCCAACGGGAAGTTTTTGAGACATTTCTCTTCAAACTCAGGTGATCAAAGTCATTCAGATTCAACTTAAAGGAACAGCTGTACTGAAGTACAAGTACTTTATGAAACAGGGGAAGTGAAAAGAGACAAAGAAAAAGGAAAAGAAGATTGTGAGAGAGAGAGAGAGAAGCATGTTAACGACTTAAAATCTAACAGCTTATTGTTCGGTGTCAGACTGAGGAGGCATCAGAGTGTCGCTGGTACGGTGATGAAAAAAGGGAAATGTACCTGCTCTAAAGAAAGGAGAAGCAGAGAGATAACAGAAAAACCAGAATGACTCACCCAGGATTTCACCGATCATGAAGATCAGGCAGACGACGGACACCACGTACAGCCTCTTCCTGGCAACCTTCTTCTCTCGCTCGCGGTCCTCCTGTGCGCGGCTGTTGTCGTGGCAATGCTTGATGACGCCATTGCCGTTTATATGAAACTCCTCCTGTCTGGTCACGCTGGGATGGACATTAAAACAGGCAAAAGTGTGAAGTTGAGCAGTAGCTTTGTGATTATTTAAGGTCAAGTCGGTTTTCTTTGTAAAGCCGTGTCAATTAATCAACTCTAGCTAGCTCCGAGAGTCAGACGCAAAGCCAGACCTTCTGGAGGAATAAACACCCAGGGTGACAAAATAAAAGGCACTGTTACCTCGAGTGTGGATTTCTCTGGGTTTTAACAGTACACAACTCAACAAAAAATATAACAAAAGGTCCAGTCCGATTGACCGTTTAGTCATAATGAGGTTAAATTAATGCCTGATGTCATCTTCATATCACTTGTATTTAGTGACTGACACATGGAATCTGGAATTTAAAAGTCAAATTTGTTTGGTTTTGGTTTATGATCTCCTTTTTTATATAAAGATTGTTATTTCAAGCTAAAACTAACTTTTGAGACTTTCATATGTTGTTGATTCCTCTGTGGACTAAAGACGACGAGGGTGGAAATAACTAAACTTTGTTATCTGCCGTACTGCAAAGCTGAGCAACTGAGCAGGAGCACTAGGTAGTTTTGGAAATTAAATTCAAACTCAGAATTTTAATATTCACAATATTAATGAGTCAAAAATATTTATCTCTTCCATAACTGAACAAACAAGTTGTTCTGGGAGGAAAATAAGGTCTCCAGAACACCGTTCGAAGCTAGAAAGGTGGCAGGGATCTTTAACCATCGAGCAGCTGATAAAAGAAAACACATTAAGTACATAAACAAAAAAACTTTCATAAGAATATTTTATATTAAATATATAGATTTTTTTAAATTAAAAAAAATGGTATTTAAAGTGTTAAAATCCTAAAAAAGGAATGTATATTTGGTAGTTATTTTCAGGGATGATGAAAGTTGAAACTAATAAAAATAATTTAATAGTATTTTTATGGCCGTTTATGACTTTGATCATCTTTGTGATAAATGTGGTCAGAGTAAAAAAAATATATATATATCATTTTTGTATCAGTTACATGAAGAAACACGAAGTAACAGCCAGAAAGTGAGCTGATAAAACCATCAGAATGTGATCAGAGCCGCACAGGTACCTCCCTCCCTCCTTCCTCCCTACACAGGATTAACACTTGCAGAAATCTGACCACTTCCGCTGCAGTGGTTAAATCCAGTCTCGTGTGGAAAAACCAGAATTTCACAAACAAGGGGAACGTGAGCAAAAGACACTGCCCTCAGCACCAACACCACCACCACCACCACCACCTCCACCTCAATGCATTACACAACTTAAGTTTTATGTGTCAACCAAACTCATTAAATAAATTACAGATAAACACACAAATACATGAATAACTCAATGTTTCTGATAAATACGTACTCTATTCCAATTTTAACCTCATCTGAAGCGCTGATGTAAGAATCAAAAGTTTTACCTTCCCACAGTGGCGTATTTGTTCCTCTCCTCCGACACCAGGGGAACTCTCTCTGGATCCTTCTTCTTGAACATCACTGACTTCTTGGGAGAATATGAGATGTAAAGAAATCTCTCAAAGTGGCAAAAAAAATAAAAATAAAAACTTTTTTTTAAAAAAAATGCCCAGACTGAAACAAACAAAAAAAGACAGAATTAAAACCTAAGAGCACATCTGACACAGTTGTGGGTGAAGTGTGAATCCTCTCGCTGTGATCCTCAGCCCTCCTCTGTTGTGTCCGCAGTGCTCAGCGGCTCCGGCCGGACATCCCTCTTAAACAACAGAGCCGGGGTGCAAATCTGAGGCAGCCTTGTGACTACCGCCGCTCGGCTCCGTGTGCAAATGCAAAAAAGCATGACCGCCTGTAAACACTTCGAGCCGGGTGATGAGAGGAGAAGGTGACCCACATCCACATGGGATCCGAAAAATATATAGATGTTAAACTTCACCGGAGTGTGTCTCAGCTGGAGGTCGGGGAGTGAAGCAGCTGTCAGGAATGAGCAGATACCAGTTTTGTTAGTTTTTTTGTTTTTTAAATAAATACGGGATAAAAAGTTGAAGATAAATTCGTAATTGGGTGATTAGTTGGTTGAGTGCACACTGCGTGTCAAACTCGGGCGGGGCATCTTGTTGTTGTGCACCCCGCCCACCTCTCTCTGAGCCAGCCGGCACTCTCTGATTATACAATCAAACGAGGTGCCGTGCGCTCTGTCTCTCTCTCTCCCTCTGCTCGGTCTGAGCCCGTCACATGGTCATTCACTTCCTCCAGTTTAAAGTTCAGTCTTTATTGTCGGTGTTTAGTGCAAATTTTGTTTTTTTTTTAATCCAAAACTTTGCCCAAATCTGCTCTCATCCATCTCACCTGAGTGTCTCATCTGAATTAAAGGCGCATTATGTAGTTTTTTTGGGGGGAAGATTGACTCATCTTTTACACCTAATCAAAGTAAATAAAGAAAGCTCTCTTTGTTTTCATGACTGAATCAACTGAATAAACAAACTGACCCTAAAGAACAACTCGATGTTGTTTACTTTGTCTAGCCATGTGTGGCGGACCCTGCCACCTTTCTGGCTTCAAACAGTGTTCCAGGTCTGAGAACAGCTTCTGTGTCCAGTTATGGAAAAATAAATATATCCTGACTAACCCACTTTAAGGCTACAAGTTTGGATCACGTTAAACTTACTTTGACTCCTTGAGAATTATTAACAATTAAAGTTACCGCCCCACCCCTCTCAAAAAACATGTGTTGCTTCTAGTCACTTCTGACTGCCGGAGGTGAGGAAGGTTTCTCCGTGCTCACCTTTAATCTGAGTTGAACGTGTGCACCTGAAGGGCAGTGCTGTCAAAAAGTGGCCCATACCCAAAGGTCACAGCCGACTTGAGTAAAAGTAAAGATAACATGTTTCTACTTTGGTAAGGAGTCAAAGTCATCCAAACAAATACTCGGGTAGAAGTCTTAAAGTATCTGATATTAAACGTCCATAAACAGGCCTATCAAAAGTCGTTTTCTGGCAATAAATGTAACCTACCGATCAAAAGTACATGTAGATAATACACCCAGAAACTGTTGGCCGACCGATTATTGGCCTAGTCGATTATCAGATCAGCTGATTATCTGAATCTGCTTTTTACGATTGTCGATATCAGTTTATGGTTTATTGTGTAATTGCGATGTGTTAACTTGAAATCTGAGAACTGATTTCTCTGTGAAGTTCGATGCATCTCTCCAGTGGTTAAGAAATCTTGAATACTAAATAAAGCTGTAGAATTTTTAAATGGGGAGAAAGAAGGAGGTGTCAATTTAAGAATTTCTAAGTCAAATGATTATTGTGTTTCACACGTGATGTTTTTGTATTTCACATTTCAAGCTTAAAAAACACCCCAGACCCCAAAAAAGATTAAAACAAGTACAACAAATTTGTCACAGTGCTCAGTTTTTTGCTGCAGCTAAGTAATTATACTTTTCCCCAGGTTTGGGCTGTAGGGAAATCCTTAATCCTTAGAACTGATCCTGGAATTCTGTGACGTACAGATGGATGATCTCTGCAGCTGTGGAAGAAAAGCACACGTTAACATTTGATTTCAAGATTTACCACAAGATGGCGACAATGAGACATACACATCAGGAGTATTCAGTCCCCTGTGTGAGACGTCTGTCATGAGGAGGAGAGGGAGCTGATACAGGGTTATTGTGTTTTTCATAGAGAAGCTCTTTAAAATTTAAGACTCTGATGATTCTAATTTATATTTTTGTCTGATTAAGAGCAACGTCTTTCCGAACGTTTGGTCTGAATGCCGTTGTGGCCTCATCGTTGTGAACCATCACACCGACGTGCATCACTTGCAATGCTTGTCCTTGTTTGCCCGAGGTTTAACACACGGTCGTCTCTTTTGTGCAGATCTAACAGCTCAGCGACGAGGAGATAAAAGTGTTTTGCACGCGGACGTTTCATCCCTCAGGCCTTCTTCAAGATGAACAAATCACTCAGTCACAGGCGCTGGTATTTTACAATGCAGCCTAAGCGATGCATGTGATGATGGTCGGACAATCATCCCCCACCGTGAGGTTGGGAGTGAACAATCGAGAGGCCTTGAGCTGACTGAAGACTTTGAGAGGTGGACAGCTGCAGGATACAGCCGGTAACATGACTTCAAGAGTGAAAACAAACTCTGTAGAGATTGAAATGATATTGAATGAGACCTGTTATGCTTTTTCATTTCTCTCCTTTCCTTCAGTGTCATCTTGAAAGTTAAAAAGAAAGTCAGAGGCGGGAGAAGCTCCTCTCTCCCACAGAAAACACGGCTCCTTAAATGCCTCGTCAGTAGTCCCGCCTTTAACACCATGATTTTGTGACATCATGCTGCCTATATTCACGGTAGAAGTGAAGCTAACTGGAAGCTGAAAACATGACAGAGGCGACCGGAGACGCTGTGAGTGTTGCTGGCTCAGGCGTGTGTGAGCTGACCAATCGGAGCAGAGGGGGTGTTCAGGAGGGCGGGCCTTAAAGAGACAGGAGCTGAAACAGAGCATCTGAGAAAATGTTGTTTTTTTTCAGCATTAAAGCCATATAAACCTATTCTAGTCGTAGTTACGAACCTGAAAATGAACATAGTGCGTCTCCTTTAAACAGATTCACTCATTAAGAAAGCAACTGGTGACGTCAATCGGCGCTCTGCAGAAGCTTGAAGACACAAAACAATCACACAATGAGACTCCCAGGCAGCTTTTTTGTTTCCTTTTGAGAGCGCTGACGTTAGTCTCCCTGAAGAGGTCTAAAAGTGGAGTCAGTTTGACTCTAAAAATAGCTCTCAATGTGTCGGCGGCTATTTTAGTCGATACTCGTCTGTGGACTCAGAAAGTGGGCCTGTGTTTGGTTTGCCAAGCCGTTTTGTGTGTGTGTGTGTGAATAGATGTGTGCAGTGGGGTTGCCAGGGGCTGCGGCGTGAGAGGAAAATGGCACGAGAAGGGTTAGTTACACATGGCTGTTCACACTGTTCTCGAGATCCTGACCCTGCGACGGGACACTCACCGGACCATGGGAGCTCCTCTCGCACTGTAGGGCTGTGTGTGGTGTCAGAAAAGATCCATACACTCCTGCCATACACAAATACAAGTATGTACACACGCACAGACGCACAGACACATGCCAGAGACACACCCACCCATGCACACACACACACACACACACTGTCAGAAAAGTTGAGATCCATACACTCCTGCCATACACAAATACAAGTATAATGGACATTTACATTGATTCTGAAATATATCGAAGCTCTGCTCACTGCATTGTATCAAACATGCGATGATTCTGTCGTGATATCAATAAAAAATATGAGTAATAACTTTGCCGTACTCACTGTAAAGAACGTGTGATGTTTAGCCATGATTGAAATGGATGTACTGAAGTTTAGAAGCTTAAGGAAGGAAACGTTAAATCAGTAAAGAAGCTGGGGCACCGTTTAGCTCACTTGGTAGAGCGGGCGTCCCATGTACAGAGGCAAAGTCCTCGCTGCAGCGGACCGGGGTTCGACTCCCGGCCTGGGACCCTTTGCTGCACGTCACTCCCCCTCTCTCTCCACCCATTTCCTGTCATATCTTCAGCTTGTCCTATCAAAAAAGCCATATAAAGGCCAAAAAAAAAATACAAAAAGAAAAATCAGTAAAGAAGATGAGCTGAGACCGAGAGGAAGTGATGCAAGAGTGTTCGGTTGACAAGGGGAAGTGTCACAAGGGTGATGATTCTGTCACGATTACAATCGAAAATGTAAGTAATAACTTTCCCGTAATTGGAGTAAAAGACTGTGTAATGATTAGCTGTGACTGAAATGGATGCATTGAAGTTTAGAAGCTTAATGAGGGAAATGTTAAATCAGTAGAGAAGCTGTGATGAGCTGAGGCCGAGAGGAAGTGACGCAAGTCTGTTCGGTGTGACAAGAGGAAGTGGAAGCTCTTTGACGGGAGTAAAAAGTTAGGTGATAAGTGTGCAAAATATCTTAAAGCTTCTTAAAGGTTACTCTAGCCTGCCAAATTGAAACAGTCCCTTAGGGTTTACCAAAAGCCAAGAGAAAACCTTCCAGAGGAAGCAGCGTAGACGTTCGGACTCAGGCAGTTAGAAGCCAGGCGAGTCTCCTCACTACCGGCTTAAGAAATCCATATTTAAATTCCCACTTTTAAAGCAACCTCGTGTAGGTTTAGGGACCTAACCCTTTATAACGGAGAGCCGGTCCAGTGCCTCCTGGACAGGGGTAAACTCGTGATCTAACAGTGTGTGTGTGTGTGTGTGTGTGTTTGTGTATCTGCAGGTGCATCCTCTGTCAACATACCAGAAACATTGCAAACTGTTACCGCCTGCCTCTGTCCCGCCTCTCCACCCTAATGATCGCTGTGTCTGTGTCTGTGTCTCGTAAAAAAAAAAAAAAAAGGCCTCAGAAGTGGTAAACAACTCCAGGTCAGGCGTCTGGACAATGCACTGACGTCAGACCAGCTCCTTCACATTCACCCTCCAGTGATGCCGCCTCACCAAGGGAGCCAGGGTGTAATGTTTGTGAGACGAAAAAGAAAGAAAAGAGAGAGGGCCCCCCCCACCCCACCCCACCCCTCTCTCTTTTCTTTTCACAGGAGGAGTGTGGACGAAAAGAGAGAAAGAGAGAGCGAGTCCCCTCGTAAGTCGTCAGAACTGCGAGGGATCATCTCAGAGAGATCAGACGAGGCTGGATCTGCAGCCGAGACGAGACGCGGCAGAGGGTCTTAGAAGGGAACCTGCTCAGACTGATCCACCTGACCTAACATGATGGAAATGGTCCTAACCAGACTGCGGGACTTCTCCTGCAAGACCTCCACCTTCGACGAGCGCAAAGCGGCAGGACAGAGCGCCTGCAGCAGGGATCCTCCGAGCAGGACTGAAGGCTGCACAGCTGGAGAGGAAGGCAGAAAGCTGGACATAGAGAGCGCGCTGGCCTGGCTGCGAAGGGAACTGGTGAGACAAGAGCTCTTCTTTCTGTATTTTAAATTAAGTCCACATCACTGTGTTTTCAGTAGCAAGGACATTTATTGAAGTACAGCACCTGAAGTACTTAAGTAGGAGCATTTATACTACTTTATACTTAATCTCAGAGTTTAATATAATGCATTAAGAGATTAAAAGCCCACTGTGTAAATAATAAGAACAATCAAGTTTTACTCTAAAGTCAAAGTTAACAAATAGAATAATCTTGTGTGCTGACAATTAAAAAATATCCACTTGCAGGACATTTATGGCTCCTTAATTTAACATTCAGAGACTTCTAATAGGACGAAAATGGAAATAAATAAAGATCTATTTTGCAAATGAAGCCGTGGATTCATGAGCAATTAAATGCACCCTCACTCGAGTCAATACACTCATGGATTTCGCTGCCACAGCCCTAATTGGTCTGGTATGACCATTGATCTAATGTTGAGCTGTCACAATATGCCAATGTTGATGGTAACCACAGTGGTGGACTCGGGATGTTTAAGGGGCAGGGGCAAAAAAAATAAATGGGGCACCACATGCGTGTGTGTGTGTGTGTGTGTGTGTGTGTGTGTGTGTGTGGCGGGGGGGGGGGTTAAAGATGAATTTAATTGCATTTTCCTCAAAATCTTCTATAGTTATTGGAATAACATTGGAATTGTGCCGTGAAAATCTGATTATTGTCTGTTCTTGTCCTTCTGTTGTGGTTTAGCATTTAGCATTATCTCATTATCTATTATGCATATTGTTGTATTCCAGCTATCTTTTATATTTCTGACACCGCTCCTGTGTCTGAAATACAATTAAATAATTAGAATAGAAGAAAAAAGTGATTTGTCATTCCAACAGAATGACCTCCCGGGTGGCTGTGAATGTTTTTGTGTGGTGAAGCTCGGGGTTATTGCCCTTCTGTTCCTAAGATGCATGTAGGTCATGTTGTTACAACGTCAGCCCCTTTTTTAAAACATCCTCTCCGGTCAAAAGGACTGTGTGTGTGTGTGTGTGTGTTTATGTGTCCAATTGTGTGTCTGTCTGTGTGTGTGTGTGTCTGTTTGCACCTCTGTGAGCAACTGTGTAAGGCTCATTGTCACGGTCTAATATATCACTCGCCATTTACTGCATTCAGCCGGACAGCTCGCCATGGTAACCGAGTGTCCTGAGCACACAGAGGAGAAGAAGCTACGAGCCAGAGTCTGGGCGGTACAGAGCAGAGACAGTAAAAACAGGCTCCTGGTTGGGTTGATAAGAACTCAGGATAAACAAGGAACAAGCTGCCCTATAAACGGGGTCAGAAACCATGTTTTCTATCAAGTTGGATGACTACATTAATCCTGGAAAAATAAGAATTTGTGTAAAGAAAAGTAAAACGTGACAGATGGCAGGCTTTGTTTTATTTAAGACACTACTTTCTGTTTTCAACCAGTAGATCTATCCTAGTTTTTGAAAGCTTGAACCATGGTCTCATTTGACTGTGAAGGAGCACAAAGTAAATAAATAATTTGGGGCTGTTTCAACTTAAAACTTTAAGTTTGTTAGTTGTGCTTAGGTTGGATAATTAAAGTATTCTATTAAGTTTCCTTTTTTTGGGGGGAGGATACAATTTAAGTTAACTGAACTTGAAAAAACATGTTCAATAAACTTAAGATAGTTGAATCAACAGCTGCTCAATCAAATTGGAAAATATTACACATAAATTTGATTTCCTTTTACATTTAAGTTCATTTTTCAGAGTCAGTTCTTCACTTTACACAAATCAAAGCTGCATAAACTCCTCCCGGAGCTAATTTGTTTCAGCATTTGAACCAAAACAATATGTGAAACTGATCCCAGTGAATTCATTAAAGTATAAAAGTGTGAGGGGTAAAGACTGAATTGAACCGTTATCATGGTTAGCAATGTTTACACTATTGTGACATAACTTATCTTGAAATGTTTTAAAACCACAGCGAGGTTCCATCACATATGTTTTCTTCAAACTATTAAAAAAAGAGTCTCAAGAGAGTTTTAACTCTCAGACAGTGCATGCGGGGAAGTTCGCCAATATACTGATGATGTTCAAGTTTATTTTAACGAGTGGATTGAACTCATCCAACTCATCATTTTAAATCAAAAGACTTTAAGTTAGAAGAACTCTTGTTTAGGAGACATTCTAAGTTTAATCCACTTGAAATGAATACACCTTGTATATTTATGTAAAGTTAACTAGAAAAGATAAGTTGAATTCACTATATTCCGGCGTTACTCCTTATAAATAACATCACCTCTAGTGTGAAATTTTACTCTGAGAGAACATCATGGTATTGTTCATGAAAAACACACCAAAAGGACTAATTCAAGTCATAAACCAAATATTTCCCCTTTAAAACTTCTGGTTTTCATCATTTGTGTGAAAAATCCAGCTTTTTATGTCTTTTATGTAAATCAGCAGAGCCTCACCATCGACACTAATCAAATCCCTGTGTGTGCTGTGTTCATGAAATTCTTGAGAACAACAGCGATTGCCGGTGTAAACCTCTTGATTTAGACGTTTTGGCCGAGATAGTTTGCAGTGGAGCGTTTGAAGAAAAGGATCACAGACGGATGCAGAAACACACAGGCAGCGTCCAGACTGAGCATTATTTGAAAAGAGCTGGTGTTTGGCATGAGGAGGTGGAGCCCCAGCAAGTCCACATCTCCATCTCCCTCAAAGGGAAAAAAAAAAAAAAGAAAAAAGGTCACGTTTCTTCTCTGGTTTCTCCAAGTGTCGACAAAGGCGGTAAAACCAGCATCTTTCAGCCGGAGCCCGGTCTCAGCCCGGTGCAGTAATTAACAGAGAAAAGAAATGCAGATCGGCCCCAGAGGGTTTTTTTTGTTTGGGACATTCCTCGATCCTGAGGACAAACTTGGACTCTCAAGTTGGTGGAATTCTGAATATCTTATTTTACAATGCAGGCAATTAGACAGCCTCTCATAAAAAAAAAGGAAAGAGAACGGCAGAAAGATGCATTTGCATCTGAAAGACGGCAACGCTCGAATGAAATGGCTGAGGTTTCACACTGAGCATGAAGCCCCTCAGCTTGATCTGGAAGGGAATGGGAACGTTTATAAAGTTCTTTATTGATGATTTATTTCCCTCATCGTGTGATATTTTGGCCTGAATGTCTGCAAAAGTTTAAAAATAGCAACTAAACAGACTTTTTTTATATATGTGTGTAGATGGAGATGCGATCCCAGGACCAAGCTCTGATCCGGCAGCTGATGGAGCTTCACTCGGGCATCCAGGAGCTCAAGCAGGAGCTGTCTGAAGAGGAGGAGGAGGAGACGGACGAGGAGGAAGCGGCAGAAGACGAGGAGGGAAGCTACTGGGACTCTGAGAGCGAGCGAGGAGGCAGCAGCGTCTACTGCAGCTCAGGAGAGGGGGGCTTCTCCGCTTCCTTCATGAAGATGCCGTCGACCCTTTACTCGAGGGTTTCATCGAAGAAGGCGTTCAGCAGGAGAAGCTCTGTGCCTTGAAAATGAAAACCTCATAAAATTCAATTTATGGAGTCTCTGCCCAACTTCCTCATATCCTCTAAAACAGGCAACAAAGACAAGGTGGAGCAAGGTTAATACATTTGCAATTTACCACTGAATTCACAAACGACAAGAGGATGAGTGGAGTTGAGGGAAGAAAAGAGGAAAGCATGTAAATAATGGCCTTATTTTGGTGACGCTTACAAAGTAATGTCATTTAGATCTTTGCACAAAATATAATGACACTCTAGTGGCTTATTTAGCTTACATTTAGTCTTTGTTAATTATATTTTTATGACAAAAACGGAGAAATTAAAGCATGTACATTTTTGACAACTATGAATTGAAAGGATACTTTTGGAAATATACTTATTTTCTTCAACCCAATCGCCAGAATACATTTTGGCAGTGTACGTTTCTGCAAAGCATAGATGTGTTTAAACTTCACATTTATTCATGTTGCAACTTTACGTTTCTTTAGGTTCTTGTCCCTTGTCAAAAATGGCCAGTTGAAATGTTGAAACGCTGTCTTGAACTGCAGCTTTCTCGTCCCGGACCTCCCAATAAGACAGTCAGGTCATAAACATGTAACATCAACGTAAAATGACACGTTATAGAAATGCCAGTAGCCTATGACACATACAAATGTGAACGTATCAGTGGTTTGCAGAAATGTTGACTGCCAACATATTATCCTGGTGACTCGGGCTGTGTTGCTTCCTTGCCCAGAATAAGCTACATCCAGTGTTCGGTTAGCTCGACTCTGTCCGAAGGTTATAAAATGAGTCATCTTTACACATCGGTTTTTGTACAGATTTAACAAACAAGATTAAATAGGGAGCTTTAGAACTTTTTGTAGGTGGATTTTGTTGCCTTTGGACAGAGACAAGCTAGCTTCCCCCCTCGTTTTTTTAGTTTTTATGCTAAGCTAAGCTAAGCCGGTGGCTGCAGCCTCACATTTTATGGACAGATGAAAGAGTGGTATCAATCTTCTGTTCTAACTCTCAGCAAGAATGTGAATATGTGTAAAATATTGTTAGTATATAAATGATGTGACAGAGGATGATATAAGTCCTGTATTAAACACTGACCTGAAGACAATCATTGTTGTCTTTGTGTAGAATTGTTAACAGTTCAAATTGTCCGCTGAGTCGATCCTACAAACGCTGTACAAATGTTGAGTGTGTGTGTGTGTGTGTGTGTGTGTGTGTGTGTGTGTGTGTGTGCTCGAAGCTCACTGACCTTTCATGACTGTAACTGCAACACAGAACGGATTCAATGCAGCAGAAGGACAGCGCGGAGTTAATTGCATTTTTTATTGTTGCCTATGCAGAAATAAAACATTCCCGTGACGGTGTGACATGATGTTCCCTGACCATGTCTTTGTAAATACGTCTTCGAGAAATTGACTGTACATGTCAAGCAGACTGTCGGTGTGTAGAAAAGTATTTGTGAGCGAGAGACGTGGATGTTTTCATTAACCACCTGAACTTTTAGCGGTATTTCAAACAGGTACTGTCCTGCAGTGGTACAGTATGCCAGCACAATAAAGACGTGAAATCACTGACGGTGCATGTTTTATTTTTCTGTCAAATTACAAATCACATAAATCACAAAAGAGCGATTTTCTGTTTCATTCTTTTACATTCACAAAGTCTTGTTTCTTGACCTAACAAAGAAACTAAACGTGTACAAACAGGCTTCTTGCAAAAAGTGCAAAACATCTAAAAAAAAAAAAAATCAATGCCAGCATCAGATAAAGCCAGGCACATTTTCTCCTTAATTTTTCCTCTTCTCAGATTACTTTACATGCAACTGGTGTCTATTTCTTACCATGACACATTTCATTTACAATGAGCCGTTATCTCTAAGCAAATCAGAGCCAATCCCGTCTAAAAGAGCTATTTTTCCACCGGGTCACTGCTGATCGTCCCCCTCTACTTCCACCCCTCCGAAACTCTCCCTCCTCAGTCTTTGGATCTCTGTGTTGAGCCCCAGCAGCGTCTGAGCCAGCTGGAGGTCCTGCGAACGCATCTCCAGCTGCATGACAACAATGAAAAGAACTGAATCAGCATGTTGGAAGAGACGCAGAGACACATGGGCACGTTGCTGCATTAAACAAACTGACGCGATCGCAAACTGCAGAGAAAAAAGCACAAAAAAAGTCACTCACCAGTTCAGACCTCAGCCAGGTTATCGCTCCATCTATCTGCGCCCTCCGCAGCTCCTCGTTGGCTTGGAAACTCCTGCCGAGGCTGACCGGTCTGACGGTGGAGCCGGACTCCTGAGGGTCTTCTCTGGACTCTCCCGTCGCCCTGAAGGCGTGAATCAGTTTGTTTTTAATGTTCTCCAGGACCATGGTGGACAAAGTGTCCTCGCTGTGGCTGTCTCTGTCCATGCTGCAAGGGAATGACTGTGTGTGTCCCCCCCCCCACCTCACGTGTTGCCTCCCAGCACTTTCAGACTCATAAAAAAAAAACTTTCCCTGCTTCCTCTCGTCTTTTTACTCCACTTTGCGGATCCTCTCCGAACTCGTGCTCCTCCTGAACGAGACTCCACAGCAGCAAGCCTGTGCGCTTCTGTTCAGCAGCTGCAGTCACCCCTTTTGCCTGCCCGGTGTTGAACTGGCTTGTTTTGTCATTGTTACTATGGAGAAACTGCCCTCCGCCTGCATGCCCCATCTCCTCCTCCTCCTCCTCCTCCTCCTCCTCCTCCTTTCGGTAACCTTAATAAGAATGGTGGAAGATCTCGGACAAAGACTATTGTTGCCTCCAAAAAAGAACTGAAAAGACCCCCCCAACCACCACCCTCCCCTTTTCTTCCCCGTCTCTCTCTTTCTCTTTCCTCCGTCAATCCCGCCCCCATACAATTCCAGTGTGAGAAATGTGTTGTGAGTGAGCTCTCATTTGGTGCCAAAGAGAGTGTGTGAGCGCGCCGGCAAAGTACAGCGCACACAAAATCCATCAAACCCCCGGTGGACTTTCCTCAGTGCTTCTCCCTAAATAAGACCTGCTTGTCAGCTTAGGAGACAGACAGGTTGGGCGAGGAAGGAGACACAGCCTCAGTGTTAGCCGATTCAGAGGCACAAAGGCCAACCTACGGTGAAATATAACCATCCCCTTTGTGCCCGAGTTAAGTCCGTTCCCCGTGGGGTTTGTGGGATGGTTTTCTTGGCGGCTGTGAGCAGTTTTTTCCCTGACTTCTGTGCAGAGATGAGACAGGGGTCTAGTGTATTTTCCCGTCTGACTTATGGGCCCCGGCTGTGTGAAGTGAGAGGGCACATTCGGAGGCGACATCACACTCAATCAAAGCTCTGAGGCTTTGTCCCGGGGTGGTTCTTTGCTGAGAGGAAATGTTTTGCTCAGTTTCAACGATGTGTCACAGGAAACAAAGAGAAGTGGTGTGTGTGTGTCTGTGTTGGTGTGTATGGGACCTTGTGATGTCCAACGCCCTGTTAAAAAACAACCAAATCACCTGAACCAGTGGTTTCATGCTGTCTTGAAAACTGGTATATTGTTAAAAACATGCCATCTGTCCATTCAAAGTGGTCTCTCGTTGAAAGTAATCAGTTATTTCTCGCTTGCAAATATGAAAAAGCCACCCACAACGATAGTGTTTTGGTTGGTGGTTTCAGGCTTAATAATGATGACGTACAATCCCATTCATGTCTTGTTAAAAATATCCAGTGGTTCCATGCCTACCAATGTTGACACACTGTCTTGAAACAGTGGTGTCCCATTAAAAATATTGAGTGATTTGTCTCTGACAGATATTGGAACGCCATCTCCAATACTGGTTCCTTGTTAAAAATATCCAATGGTTTCATTCTTTCTAATGTTGAAATGCCATCTCGATCAGTGTTGCCCTGTTAAAAAACAATCCAGTGGTTTCATGCTGTCTCAGACTGTGGTCTGTCGTTTACAATTTTCAGTGCTTTCATGCTTACAAATGTTGAGGTACCATCTACAGCGGTGCCTTGTTAAAAATATCCAGTGATTTCTTTCTTACAGATGTTAGGATGCTGTCTCCAGCAGTGGTCTCTCGTCAAAAACATCCAGTGGTTTCAGGCTTACCGTTAATGAAACGCCATCTCCAACAGAGGTTTCATGCTTACAAATGTTGTCTGGTTGATTATATCTTGTGATTTCTCACTATAAATGTTGAAACGCTGCCTCCAGCTGTGGTCTCTCGTATACAATATTCAGTGGTTTCATGCTTACAAATGTTGAAGTGCCATCTACAGCAGTCTCTTGTTAAAAATATCCAGTTTTTTTCTCTTTTACTAATGATAAAACGATCTTGAACAGTGTTGTGTTCAAAATAATCAGTGATCTCTCGCTTACAAATGTTGAAAGGCAATCTCCAGCAGCAGTCTCTCGATAGTGGCTTCATGCTTACTAATGTTGAAATACCATCTTGAACAGTGTTGTCCCATTAAAAATATCCAGTGGTTTCATGCTGTCTCACTGTCTTGAACAGTGGTCTCTCAATATCCAGTGGTTTAAATGCTTACCAACACTGTCAGAAACACCTTCTCTAAAAATGGTCTCTCATTAGAAATATCCAGCGGTTTCATGCTTACAGGTGTTTGGATGCTGTCACAAACGGTGGTCCCTCTCCTGGCAGCCGTGTCACCCACCTGATAGAAAGCCAGCTCATATACATGTAATGTGAGAATAAGACACATTGTAAAAATGTTGATATGACACCTATAAATATGAACATATGGTGTGTAGAAACACAAACTGCAAGGTCTGCTCTAGAGATCGACCATTAAATAAATGGCTCTGATTTGCAATTCTGTCATACGGCTAAGTGTAAAGATGGATGGCTGAGAGAGAGAGAGAGAGAGAGAGCACATGTGAGAGCTCATAAGATGTGAGCTATGACTCCATTCGTACAGAATGGTCTGTGGAGCGTGAGGGGAGGTTGGATGGATTGGGTTGTCAGTCTTGAAGGTCAAGGAAGCAGTTCAACACATGACAACAATAAAAGGGACAAACAAGCTGCCGAATACACACACTGAGCCTCAGGTGGCCTTATGTGACTGAACAACCCTGTTGATTAGAAATTATGTTTGAGATTGTTTGAGATTACAGGGAGCACTGGTTCTGGTGATTCTGGGGATGTCTGGTGGACAGGAAAGGCTTAATCTACACTGTTTGAATACATTATTATGATTACACAAATGCAATATGGTGAGTCAAACTCTTTATGTATGGTGATTAAACATTGTGGAATCATAACTGTCTTGAAAAGGAATTCTGCCCAAAAATATCTTTAAAATGGTGCATTTGAGACAATCTGAAATAAATAAAAATGGAGTCTTCTGAGTTTTTATCCACCACAGTCTGGGACTTTTTCTCTCCAATGAATGATGCGTTCAGACAACTTTGCTGCCTCCTGGTGGTCCTATCAGCCATCCAACGTGCGTTCAGTCATCCAAATGGAGACTAATTCTTTTTTGCAGAAGAAACTTGACAATTTGAGAATTGTTTAAAGAAAATAGGACACACAAACACAACAATGTGTGTCTCTACTCTTTCAGCAGCTAAACTGCTGTCTTTGTTGACTGGTTTCATTAAAACCTGAAGTAAGACTCGTACTTTAGCTGAGTATTTTCCTCTTATGCCACCGTTATCAGCAGGATTCAGCAGGAGTACTCACTGTGCAGTAAAATGGTCGATGTCAGTGTTTTGATATTTTTGGATTAATATTACTGCTGCATTGTTTATATTGTATTTTACTGCTGTAGATGTTTAAGGTTGAGCTTATTCTGACTACTTTATATACTGTTGAGTCGTTTAATCTACAGCTCATAGTCTGTAAGATCGTAATTTGTTTTGTGAAAGCTTTTGAAAATGTTTGATACATGTTTTTTTGTATTTTATTTTAATTAATTGTATTGTTTTTACTTCCTCCATGTTGATGTCCTTTATTCTCATTTTTAACTGCCGTGTCTGGTTTTCACTCTCGTTCGTGAAGCACTGTGTAACTTTGTGAAAGAAATGCTACATAAATAAAGTTTATTATTATTATTATTATTATTATTTATTATGTTTGTAGTGAGAACCATGTGTCTCGTGAAAAGTCATTTCAATTTCATGAGCTCAGATAAACACCCTGTTTTCAGCTTTGTGACTATGCATTTTATAACTTATCAAAGACGGTGATATTTAGTTTGAGAATATGTTTTTAAATACATAAATATTCGATGTTGGATTGATACTGCTATCCAATTTGCGGATATCTTCCAACTCATTTTGGCCTACTGTCGATGGAGACACTGATTTAAATATATATGTATTTTTAACACCCAATTGCAGAGAACATTAAGTTGCCAATGTTTAAGCCAACTACATAGATAATAGCTCACGTTGTGTGCACATAACTGAAGTGTAATATCATCTAGGGGCTGATGCCAATATTTCACATTAAAGCCTCCATCAGCCAATACTGGTGTTGCAGTGATATTATTTTGTATCCCTTCCATAAAGGAAAATTAATCCTTTAGTTAAAAAATAACCAGATTTGGATATACATGTTGTTGCTTTTGTTCGCTGGACAGGAAGGGTATGAAACCCTTGACTAGTTGAAGTTGTCAAACAAATGTGGTGAAGTATAAAGTAGCCTACAACATTTACCTCTGATAGGTAATGAAGGAAAGTTAGCTGCAAAGTAACTAACTAATTAGATAAATGTAGTGGACTACAAAGTAATATTTGCTTCCAAAATGTAGTGCAGTAAGAGTATAAAGTAGAAGACAATGAAAATACTCAAGCTCAAGTACAGTACAAGTACAAGTAGCCTACCTCAAATTTGTACTCCACCCAGTACTTGAGTACACGTACTTAGTTACTTTCCACCACAGGTGAACAGCAGGGTGCAGACAGGTGTAGGGCTCAGCATCCCTCCCCTCTCCCTCCCATCAGCACCACTCCAGCATCCTGCTGAGGTCTCAACGGTCCAGGAGGGGAGAGAGGGGACGACGCCATCTTGTTTGTTTTAGTCGGAGGAGGGGCTGAGAAGCAGCCGCCGCCAGCCGCGACACCACGGCCGACAACACGAGACCAGCGCCTCGCGGCTGTCCGGTGAGTCGCTCGGGTTCGTGTGTGATGTGGAGCCGAGTGTGTGTGAGCGAAATGCGTCGCTGTCATTGAATAAAAACAGCAACAAGGCCGTCCTCGTTCTGAATGACGGCGGCTAACGCTAGCTTGACTGCATCGACACCTGTTGTGATACAGAGAGCGGTTGATGCGGTCTAACGTAACTGTAACTGTAACTGTAACGTCACTGTTGTAGTAGAGTATCGTGAACGACAGTGACGTCAATAAAAAGCCTGCACGACTCTTCAGGAAATGCCCGATACATACCTGTGTACGACGTTACTGAATCACTAACGTGTATTTTGTAATAACACAGCATGCAGGTGTAACGTTGTAACGGTGTAACGCAGGTGCACGTGCGTTACACTGCTGCAGGTATAGCGACCATTTATAGCCTACTCAACTGGGTTACCTGACATTTACCTGAGTGTCAAGGATACTGTGATGGAATGTAACTAAGGGCAGTTACTCAAGTATTTCGAGTATTTTACTTGAGTATTTTTCATTTTCTGCTGCTTTATACGTGAACTCCACTTCATTTTGGAAGCAAATATCCCTTTTTTGCTCCACTACTTTCATCTGATAAGTGTAGTTATTAGTTACTTTGAAGATTACGTGCTGCATCAGAGTCAAAGTAATGTATTTTAAAATTGATTTAAGTTATAGGTCAGTCTGATAAAAAAAAATTCTGCTGATGAGAAAAATTACGAATATCTTATCTGATAATCGGTCCACTCATAGTATACAGTTTATGCATATATGTAAATATATGTATAATTTACTTTTACTTGTACATTTAATATCAAATACTCAAATACTACTTTAGCACGATATCTTGACTTGCTATATCTATATATTTTATATATATATATTTATATAGATATATAATATATATATATATATTTACTTAACATGAGTATTTAAATTTTCTGCTATTTCATACCACCAATCCACTACATGAGACAAGTAATTTACTTTTTACTCCACAGAAACATCTGGATACCATAATCAAAAAATATATTTAATTTAATAGTTAAAAATTCCACCACCTCAACGAACTACAACAAAATCCTGCACTAATATGTGATATAGGATAATGAAGTCACAGGGGACATTTTTCTGTGTTGAGTACTTCCACTTTTTTTATACTTTAAGTACACTTTCCTTTTGATTAACTGCATTTGAGCTTCCCACCCTGAGTGTGACATCAGAGGAAAATGACCACCGTGAGAATGTTTACTCATACAGTGTAGAGTTTCAGGGACATTGCACATTAATAATATTTATGTAAATGAGCCAATTTAGCCACCCGGGCTCATTTTCAACTGCATTCCCTGAACGATGGTAATGACAGCTACAATAGATGCATAAAATACATTAAAAAGGACAAGCAATACTGTACATTTAGCAGAGAACACATTAAACACTTTAAAGCAAGTGTCAATACATAAAACACTAAATTAAGGAACATGTTTTATGTTTTGGTTATGGTCTATAATTTATAAAAGTCTTAATTAATCAGACTGCTGTCACTACTCTTTTCTTATCTAAACAGCCATGTCTGCTGTCCTTTCAGCTGTCCTGCTTTGTTTACCTATCCAGAGTTGTGATTAATATACAGTGTGTTGTTTTCTTTCCTTTGTCTTCTTTCCTCTCTCCAGGCCTGACGCCTCCCCTTCCCCCTTTCCCTCGAGGTGAGAAGGCGCTGAGACGATGTTTTATGCCCACTTTGTCCTCAGCAAGCGTGGGCCGCTGGCCAAAATCTGGCTGGCGGCCCACTGGGACAAGAAGCTGACCAAGGCACACGTGTTTGAGTGCAACCTGGAGAGCAGCGTGGAGAGCATCATCTCACCCAAGGTAATTTGTCAGGGTCACAGCCCCCAGTCTCTTCCACAGGAATTTATGTTTTTTTTTTGTTACCAATCATCCTTTAATTAGAAGGTTTTAATATTTCAAGGTTGCAAAGGCAGTTTTATGTAATTTAGTGCTAAAATGTACTAATCGAATTTGTCAAACATGATATTATCTAACAATTCTGGTCAAAGGTGGTTGTTTGTGAAGTAAAGTTTTAGTCTTTTATTTAGTATCATTCTAAAGTTTACATTAAAATCTGCAGATTTTTTCCACAGTATCTTTACAGATGTTTCCTGCACGTAACTTTTCTTTGATCATTATTTTTTACAGGTGAAAATGGCGTTACGGACATCGGGGCATCTGCTGCTGGGGGTGGTGAGGATCTACCACAGGAAGGCAAAGTACCTGCTGGCCGATTGTAACGAGGCCTTCATCAAGATCAAGATGGCGTTTAGACCAGGTCGGGGATAAAATGTAACTTATGAGTCACAACCCAAAACCACTATTGAACTAGCAAGCCTTGTTCAAACCTTTTCGCCTGCGGTACATCACATGCTGTAACTCTTCTCCTGCATCGTGGTGTTTCAGGTGTGGTGGATCTTCCAGAGGAGAACAGAGAAGCTGCCTACAACGCCATCACGCTGCCGGAGGAGTTCCATGATTTTGATCAGCCACTACCAGATCTAGAGTGAGTCCTCTGTCGGTCTAAAAGTCAAAACGTATCTAACATTTACTTTTTATTTGTTATATTATATTCGTGGCCATTTTTATGCCTTTAGTAGAAAGCCAGCAGCAGAGAGATGACAGGAAGGATTGAGGCGGGAGATCTGAAGAATGACACGCAACTTTTGTCATGTAAGCAGGGATTTTGCTGTTCATGGGTGGCACCTTGATCCCTGGACCACCAGTGTGCCCTACAACATGTTGTAGAGCGCACGCTCTACATGTTGTAGACAGTTTAAACTGAGACTAGTAACTCATATATCTTAGACACAACATAACAAATGCTTGTTTTTTTTTTCTCATTTAGCAGACACTTTTGTCCAAAGTGAACTTACAGTAATTCATACACTGATGGCGGTGGCTGCCATGCAAGGTGCCAACAAGCACATTGGACAGTCTTGCCCAAGTACACTTTGACAATGAGATCAGGGGAATCTTACCAGCAACAAGACTGGCTCTAACAACCCCATTGGATTTCGAGTCCAACGCCTTAACCTCTCGGCCATCACAGCTTATATAGCACCAAGACTATGTGAATATCTAAACTGACTGTATAAAAATAATAATAAGTTGAACCGACTATTTCTGGTTCCCAACTAATGAGAGTAGCAACATTTAATTGAATTGTCAACCAACTTAAATACATTTTTCAAGTATCTTTTTTATGTTTTAGTATATTTCTGCCTGTAATGATGATAGAACCACTCATGTTTTCTTTCCTAAGATGGCTCGCGCTCTTGCTCTCCACTTGCTCTTAAAAACATTTTTATATATTTTGGGATATGTAATCACCAATCAAATCACAAAAAAGTGTTAAAGGAGTAAAGACAGGTGAACTGATAACTTCCATCACAAAATAACTGTGGGAAGACATTGAGAAAACGTCTAAACACATAAAACTTAGCAGCACATTTCATGCTTCAGGAGAAGCGCTGTAAGTACAAGATAGATCGCTGACTGTGTGTTGTGTTTCATGCAGCGATATCGACGTTGCCCAGCAGTTCAACTTGAACCAGAGCAGAGTGGAGGAGATCACCATGAGAGAGGAGGTGGGAAACCTCAACCTGCTGCAGGACAATGACTTCGGTGGGCATCTATCATCTGAACATGCACACATTTGTTCAGTAAAATGCTTCACAGTCACATTTTTAAACATCCCGGACCGTCTGAACACTTGCTGTAGTTTTCATTGCTAGTCGACGCCTACATTCCTTACTATGAACTGTTCGCTACATTTCTGTCGTGCAGCTGACTTTGGTATGGACGACCGGGAGATGATGCGAGAGGAGAGTGCGTTCGAGGTCGACATCATGGGGGCGTCGGCGTCCAACCTGCTGCTGGAGGCCGAGGGTGGAACCAACCCGATGGCCGACAAGTCCAACCACCTGGAGTACGACGACCAGTACAAGGACGACTTCGGAGACAACCCCATGGAGAGCAACGAGGGAGGCATGCTGGGTAGGATCCTGTCAGTGTCATGGGCCTGACATGTATCTGCACATGGTTTTCATCTGGCTTCTTACCTCTCTGTGTAGTGGACAAGCTGCTGAGTAATGAGGATGGTGGCGGCATCTTTGACGACCCTCCTGCCATAGCAGAGAGCGTGATGATGCCTCAGGACCACGGAGACGATGACGACGACTTCGACGCTCTCTCTGGTCAGTTCCACAAATAACCTCCAACACTGGACCCTGACAAAAAGTCTTTAAATGTGTTGCAATAGCTTTGGTTTGTATGCAGTTGAAATCACAACACATACAGAACATATCATGACGTATGTTTTCAACATGGTGTTCTTGTCTTGTTTTTAGCGGGAGCTCCAGACAGCCCGGACTCGGGCCCAACAGAGCCTCTACCAGCGATGGCAGACCAGGCAGAACAGACCGCGCTGGTTCACAACGAGGAGGAAACCTTCGCCCTGGAGCCTATCGACATCACAGGTAAGGCAGCTGGTTTCAAGAGATAAGCATTCATCCATCACTGTAATTTACATTTTTGTGCTGAAACTTCGGTCAAAACTTTCCTCACAACGTCATTAGCACATGCAGTTTCACTTAATTTTTATTTGTATTCCTTTGAAGTAGAAAAGTATTTTTTCCAAGCCATAAAGCCAGCAGTTTTCCAGTGTTGACAATTTCAGAGCTTCGCATTTCTGTCTATGCAGGTCAATGTGTTTAAATAGAGAAGCCGTTTTGCTATTTTAGTTTACTGAACTGAATCATCTCCGTCTCCCTGTGGTCTGCGCAGTGAAGGAGACCAAGGCGAAGCGAAAGAGGAAGCTGATCGTGGACAGCGTGAAGGAGCTGGACAGCAAAACCATCCGCGCACAGCTGTCTGATTACTCCGACATCGTCACCACGCTGGACCTGGCGCCTCCCACCAAGAAGCTGATGATGTGGAAGGAGACCGGAGGAGTCGAGAAGCTTTTCTCTCTCCCTGCTCAGCCTCTCTGGAACGCCAGGCTGCTGAAGGTAACGTCACCACAGACAACGTTCAGAATTCAACTGCTGTGTCTACCTGCGTGTTGTCTCCATCTGCCTCTTTGCTCTCTCCAGATGTTCACAAGGTGTCTGACTCCGCTGGTACCGGACGAGCTGAGGAAGAGGAGGAAAGGTGGAGAGGCTGACAGTCTGGATGAGTTCCTGAAGGATCTGGAGAACCCGGAGGTGCCCAGAGAGGAAACAGCAGGGCACCAGCAGAGGGACATCATGGGTAAGAAATGGCTGTTTGTGCACATTTATGCAATAAAGAAAAGTCTCCTTTTGGCTCGAGCCTGGACCGAGTGCAGTGTGTTCATTTCCCCTCCAGACCAGACCATCATGGAAGAGGCCAGCGTGCTGCAGACTTCAGCTGTGGAGGGCAGCAGGACGACGCTGGACGAGTCGGCCATGCCCCCTCCGTCCTCCCAACGTGGCCTCAAGCGCAAATCCCAGGACACAGAACCAGCCCTGCCTGTGAGTACAGATGTCAACTTTAGTCTGCATTTACTGAAGCACACTCACCACCCAGCCGTCTCCATATATGATATCACATTATATTTAACGTCAGGACTCATCGTTTTCTTTCTCCACTCAATCTCGACACTCTTTTCTCTAGATGGGAGCTTTGGACCAGCAGCAACAGCCACAACAGCCGCAGGGCTCCAGCGCCTCCAATGTGTCCCAGCAGCTGGAGCCAACCAACGTGGAGCTTCCACCGGAGGAGACCACCAACATCAGCCAGCTGATCGAGCTGGACCTGCTCGGCGACAAGGACAAGAAGAAGGATGACGACTCCGATGAGGAGGTGAGCTAAAGATCCACATCTGTTTTAGTGAGTAATTAAAACAGAGGATGGACACGTGGTCATTTTACAGCAGGCAGCCTTTGTTAGTGTTTGTAACTGTGTTTTTCTGTGTCAGGAGGAGGAGGCGCAGGGAGGAGACCAGGACCAGGAGGAGAGGAGGTGGAACAAAAGAACCCAGCAGATGCTCCATGGCCTTCAAGTATGTATATGTTCACATCTGACTGGGAAAGTCTTTTCTTCAATTTTTCTGGAGCTGTGTCTGTATTAAAACACAGCCCCCTGTCTATATTTGCATGTAATCACGCTACTTTAATGAGTTTAAAATACGTTTTTGAGTAAAAACTTTTGAAATGCCAGAGCCTTCCTGTCCTGACTCCATCTCCCTCTCTCGTTGCCACAGAGGGTGATGGCCAAAACAGGCGCCCAGTCGGTCAGCCTTCTGGATCTGTGCCGGAACAACAACAAGAAGCAGGCGGCTGCAAAGTTCTACAGCTTCCTGGTCCTGAAGAAGCAGCAGGCGGTGGAGCTCGTCCAGGAGGAGCCGTACAGCGACATCATCGCCACGCCCGGACCTCGCTTCCACATCATCTAGAAAAAACGCAACTCTACGGTCCGAGAAAAGGAAAGAAAACGACTCCACTCTGTACCGTCTGCAACACAAGTAGATTTAACAAACTTTTGATTGTTTGTTGACTTTGTTTTGTGTATAATGTGGAGTTTTTTAATCTTCTATCTGCGACGTCTTAATGTCAGCCGGTCGTGGGAGGAAAGAGGTCTGAGTAACATGGTTGGTTGGAAAGATTCCACAGCGAGGAGGACCGCAACTCCAAACGATGCACACCTCCTATTTGTTATTATTTATTACTAATGTATTTATTATTTATTGGATCTTTTATTGTTAAGAATCACTCAATAGCCAAGTCAGTATTAAGTAGGCTAAATAAAGTAGGTTTGGAGTTGCTGTCCACTCATTGTTGGATTTTTTAAAAAACTTTGACAAGCACTAGTTCCTTAAAGAAACAGTTAAAGGAGTCAGTTTTCGGTTACGACTCTCAACCATGTTACTCTGAGACTCACCTGTCCCACTTCTGCAGGAAAAAAAAGTTCTCATGTACAGACTTTAGCCAAAAGGAGCATGCACTGTATCCAGTCTCTGCTAGAGTACGTTTAAACAGATACTACGACAGCGATTTTACACACTCGACCAGCAGTTAATCATTACACAACTGCAGTGTAGCACTTTCAGCATTACAAACTCCAAACGTGGTGTTTTTGCGAATGCTTTGCTTGCATCATCGACAGTCAGAAAAAAAAACTATAGTTGTGTCCCAAAATCTATACGACATATCAGTTTTAAGCATGATAAAAGTACGCACAAAACAAAAGAGAGAGAGAAACTGTCCACAGGTGGAACGTATAGCTAGTATAGGTGATGTAAACATCAGTGGTCAGCCATACTTGCATGCTCTGTCCTGAAATATTTTGTATGGATCGACTCGCTCCAGAAAAACCATATTCTAGACTCAATTCATCCAAACATTTTACGTATCATCATCTTAAAACAACTGAGTGACAAACAGTGATGTATCGTCTTGATAATTAAGACTCATTTGTTGTGCTCAGCGTCACTTCCACAGTAACTTCTGAAAGTCTGAATCATGTTCAATATTCATTTATTGATGTGATATATAACAAGAGAATGAATTGTTTGGTTTTTTTTTTAACTCACAATCGATTTTTAATCTAAAGAATGACCTGATGAGATGATCAGGTGAAGTCTGAATGGACACATTTGTTCTAAACGTTGTTGTTTGGACTCTAAACTCATCGTACAAAAAAATATTACAGGCTGAATCAAAATCACACAACAACGCAGTAAAAACAAGCAGACCAGCAAGTCGTTGTGACCGCACTTATTCCTTGTGCATCTGCGAAGACGCCTGAATGCATCATTTTTTAATCTCACTTCCATATGAACGGTTTGTCGTGTAACGTCTGAGTGCATCTTAGATTTTAAACTATGTGCCTGTAAAACCTGCTTTTTTTATTTTGTATAAAAGCCGAGACAAATCTTCTCAATTAAGAAAAGTTTGTCTCTGACCAGTTTTAATCTCATGCCTGTAACTCCCGAATCCTGGAAACTGTTGCAGAATTTTTTCAAAATAAAATAAATACCATGAACAGTATTTTAAACGGCATTTTGTGTAAGAAACATTGATTTCTTCTATGCTGGAACATCGGAAAAACAGAGCGGTAGGAAATGTGCAGATTGTAATAATTTCAGATTATATTAATCACGTATGGAGGACTGAAACAATCAAAATAAAAAACTTGTCGGTTTCAGTCCTCCATAATCATGAACATCTTTGACATCTTCAGATAATCTTTATGCCAGAAACGAAACGGCTGAAGTCTCTGTCTTCCTGTCGCACTACGTATTCGTCACGGCAGCAGCAGGCGTGCTGTCTTTTGGTTTCTTGTGTCGACTTCTTTTCCTCTTCTCCCCCTCCTCCGTCTTCTTCAGCGGCGGTGTCGGGGCGCCTTTCCCCTTCTTCTTCTTCTTCAGGCAGCTCAGGGGGTTAGGATTGCTCTGCTTCCTCTTCCTCTTCCTCCCCCTCCTCTCTCCGTCCTTCTGGCCGATGCCCTGCTCCTCCTTCAGGCTGCGGATGCTCTGCTGCTGCGCCGGGCTGACCAGCTCGCCCAGCTGGACGGCCTGGACGTGGTCGAGGGACGTCTGGCAGGGCTTGTCCAGCACGATGGTGTTCTGGATGATGTAGAGCAGAGGAACGCCGGGGATCTTCTTCAGGCCTGCAGTTAATGTGTGGTCCTGGAGAAAACACATATACACGTCAGTTACCTCTAACAGTCTGTCCTTTGACACTTCAACTTCTAAATTTGGGTCTAAAGTGTTTTGATAATCAATTTGAGTATGTTTTTAAGTAAGAAAAAAGTTTAAATTCTCTGATTTCAGCTTCTTAAATGGGAATATTTTCTGGATTATTTATTCCTCTATGACAGTAAATGTAATATCTTTGGTTTGTGAACAAAAGGAGACATTTGAGGATGTCATTTTGGGCTTTAGGAAAAACTCTGATCGACATTTTTTAAACATTTATTGACGTATAGACCCAAAAATTAATCAACTAAAAGAGAAATTAGCCGATAGTATAAAAACTAATCGTCAGTTGTAGCTGAAATAATTACTAGGCATAATGTAATAAACATCCCTGCAATAAATCTTCCCTTCATAAAGGTCATACTGATCAGTTATTGATGAAGCTGATTTACAGAGGCGTTGATTCAACTGTACGGTCATTATGGAGCCTGTAGTTTGTGTTGCTGTTGAAATACAATACATTATAATGAAAAGATTCTAATGTTTTGACCATTGATTAACACGTCACTAATACAGTTTGCTGTAGATGCAAAGTTCATATCTGGCCTATCTTTAGTTTCTCATTTCACTTCCCTCTGGTTGATGTGTGTGTCTGATCTCTCTGTATTTACCTGCGTAGCCACGAAGTAGTGGTGTGGGTTTGTCTCCTCCAGCATGGACAGCAGACACTCTGAAGCGGGGACGGGACTCTTGAAATGTGCACACCTCCTGACCTGAAACCTCTGCAGGATGATTTTGGCTCCGTACAGCTCTTTCCCCAGAGTCTCCAGTTCTTTCAGTGCACAGCTGACAATAAACAGGAGTGAATATAACGACATGTTGGATATTAAGATGTGATATTTGTATGAACGTACAGTAAGTGGATGTAACGTTACTCACCTTGTGGTGCACAGCTGCACCTCTCCCATCAGGTATTTGGGCATCTGCTCTTTGATCTGGATCTTGTTTTTCAGAGCAGCCTGACTGAAAGTCCCGTCGATGAGGATCTGAAAGGGCTGCCTGAAGCTGAAGTTGTATTTGTAGAAACTTATGGTTTTCTTGGCTTGTTTCTGCCGCTTCAGCCCCATGCTGGCTGCGAGGTGAAGTCAGAAGAGAGGCTCGTTTTCTAAATGCTTCTCAGAAAGCAACCGCTCGTGACGCACGTTAAATATGTCCGTTGAAGAAAACTCTTCCGGTTTGATAATTCGCTCGTTTAATGGACGTCTTTCATTAACATTTCCAAATTATCGCCATCGGGTACCTCAGCATGGATTTCTAGCGTACACAACACGCTTGTGGTGTGTGCTTCTAATGACTCCGACCGGAAACAAAAAAATACGAGGAAGGTTCCGGCTGTTTCAGAGCCCGTACAACTACACTACAATTTTGTTTTACTATTTAATTTGCTAATATTTGTATATATAAAATGCTAATATTTATATATAAAAATTAATAAAAAATATTTAGAGATGTAAAGATGTAAAAACAAGAGGTGTGTCTCATGCAGCCAGTGGAGTACTATGATCCTACACTGAATTTGAGTCAATTGATCACATGACCCAGAAGCTATTGAGCTAAAATGCTAATATTTATATATATAAAAATTAATAAAAAATATTTAGAGATGTAAAATGTAAAAATAAGAGGTGTGTCTCATGCAGCCAGTGGAGTACTATGATCCCACACCGAATTTGAGTCAATTGATCACATGACCCAGAAGCTATTGAGCTAAAATGCTAATATTTATATATAAAAATTAATAAAAAAATATTTAGAGATGTAAAATGTAAAAATAAGAGGTGTATCTCATGCAGCCAGTGGAGTACTATGATCCCACACCGATTTTGAGTCAATTGATCACATGACCCGGAAGCTATTGAGCTAAAATGCTAATATTTATATATAAAAATTAATAAAAAATATTTAGAGATGTAAAATGCAAAAACAAGAGGTGTGTCTCATGCAGCCAGTGGAGTACTATGATCCCACACCGATTTTGAGTCAATTGATCACATGACCCGGAAGCTATTGAGCTAAAATGCTAATATTTATATATAAAAATTAATTAAAAAATATTTAGAGATGTAAAATGCAAAAACAAGAGGTGTGTCTCATGCAGCCAGTGGAGTACTATGATCCCACATCGATTTTGAGTCAACTGATCACATGACCCGGAAGCTATTGAGCTAAAATGCTATTAATTTTTATATATAAATATTAGCATTTTAGCTCAATAGCTTCCGGGTCATGTGATCAATTGACTCAAAATCGGTTAAGAAAAATTATATATAAAAGATATTTGATGTTGTCAACAAATCCTAGCATTTATGAAGTGCTTTTAAATTGCCTGTTAAAAATTTATAAGCAAAATGTGCCTATAAAATGTTATTTTAATCCCATTTTTGTAAATGTTTTATTATTGTTATTTGTTGTTGTTGTGTACAATATTTGTATTATTCTTTTTACTTAACTTATTATTCTATTATTATTTATTTGTATTGTTTATTATATATTTGATTGACTATTATTATGATTATTATTAGGGGTGGGGTTTATATTGTCCCCGCCCCTCGCCTGTGTTTTTCCCGGAAACGGAAGTGCTCCTTCAGGTAGCGCGACAGCAGCGGAGCAGTCAGGCTCGGTCCTGTGACACTTGTCGTCGCCTCTGACTCAAGGCTAACGTTAGCTCGGGTCGGGCCCGTGTGGCTTGGGTTGGTTGTGTGTTACCTTCCTCACTTGTACACAGTAAACATTATGGCGGCCGCGGATTCCCGGTCCTCGAGTGACGGCGGGCCGGCCAGCAGAGGAGGATTCCCGGCCGGGGAGAGCAGCAACGACCGCGACGGGCCGAGCGGCAGCGGCAGCGGGGAGGGCGAGCGGGAGCGGGACCGGGCCACCTTCGAGTGCAACATTTGTTTGGACACTGCCACGGACGCTGTCATCAGTATGTGCGGCCACTTGTTCTGGTACGAGGCGAGGCGGGGAGGTGTGGGGGCTAGATATCATGTGTGCGGACGGTGGTTGTTGTTTCTGCTCAGCCCACCGGACCGGAGTGTAGTTTTGTAGCCGTGTGCGCGGCCTCCTTTTCCCCGTCAGTTTGAGCTGTTTCACGGCGGAATCACGCCCAACGGTCCGGCAGCAGTCGGTTGTCTTGTGTCGGCGGCCAAGATGGCTCGCTGGATGTTATTGTGGAGAGGGTGTTGTTATAAATGAAGCGTGGCTCCAGTTAAACATTCACAACGCGTGTTTCCTGTCAGAAGTAGGTCCTGAAGGCTTGGATCAAGGCTGATCATTTGCATATTGATCATGTGGTCTGCTGTGATCTGGCTCAGGCTGATCATATCATATGGTGTGGTGTAGGTCAGAGGTCACGGTAGCAGGCAGTGCCTTCTTGGATCAGACTCTGTGACACATTAACTTCGCTGTTTTTAAACTGTCTGGTGATCATTTGTAGCTCTAGAGCTACACGAGTAGTTCATTAATCGACCAAAAGATGAAAGCAGATTCTCTATTGTGAGGGTTTCCTGCATTGTTTGTTTTTTTAAAGCCTAGCCGGGCGATACCAAGAGTAAAAAATTCCCACTTTTCTTGCAGTGATCCCTCAAACACTTGTGACAAAGATATGTAATAGAGGCGGGATATTTTAAAGTTTAAAGGTGCAGTATGTAAGGATCTTAGTTACAAATTAAAGGAGACATGTTGTGCTCATTTTCAAGTAAGTTATTTTATTGGTTACTACTAGAATAGGTTCTCATGCTTTAAGGCCAAAAACACATCCTTTTAAAACCCTCTCTGTCTGTTTTAGCTCCTGTCTCTTTAAGATCTAGTCTCCTCTGATTGGTCGGCTCACGCACGCCTGACCCAGCACTGCTAACAACAACAGAGCAGCTGTGCTAAATGCAATTCTTACGTGCCAAACTAGTCGCTAGACATTCAATAATGCAAATGTGTGACATGGCGACGTTCTGTGATGTCACAAAGCCATGGAATTGAAGGCGGGACTAGTGACGATGTGTTTCATGAGCAGTGTTTTCTGTGGGAGAGAGGAGCGTCTGTTGGCGCGGACTTTGACCTTTTAACTTTCAAGATTTTTTACATGCACAAGAGCCTACAGTATATAAACACTGAAGGAAGAGACAAAAAATGGAAAAGCATAATCATTCTCCTTTAACTAAATTATCAACAGAATGTGAAGAAATAACAGTTTTGACATTTTGAAGTCGATGCAGAGATACCTACTGAAGTTAGCATACTAAACAGCTAGCCCCTGCCCGTCCTGGTCCAAAGCTCCTGTGCTAGCGGCGTAAACACCAACACTCCCATTGTTCCCAACAGCTACTCTAGCGATATGCTGTCCCTTATTATTATTTTCTACATGTTGCTCCTTTAAAAATAGACGTTATTGTCTAAAATGACAGCACACTGAAACAATAAACTCTCCCTGGGAATTTTGATCATAATACATACATACCTCAAGCATCTGTTTCTGCAGTGTAGTCTCTTAAAAGTAGCTCCCATATCGGCCGATATGGGACAGCATGTACTCAGAAAACAATCAAATTGATCAGTCATGAAAATAAATGTGAGGTATTGCCTTGTTAAGTCGAACATATTTGATAAAAATGAAAAGTTTTGACTCTGTACATTAGTTTAATAGATAAATCAATAATCAAAGTAACTGTTAGCCTGTAACCTTAGGTTGCACTTGAGATGTGATTGTACTTCCTTCTCCTATCTTGGTTTTAATCAAGACTTGCGTAAGGCTCAACCTTCAAACCGCACTGTGTTGAAAACATACACAATCACAAAATGACGTGTGAGAGCGTCACTCATTCACGAGTGTTGACAGGCCAAGGCTAAACTGAGATTACAGCCAGGAGTGCTGGATTGGGGTCAAATCTAAGGGCATTAAATCAGACGAAAAAGAAGACGGAAGACGACTTCTCCTTTCCTACGTACGCACGTTTGTTCTTTAAAAGATAATGATCTGTGTGTGTGTGTGTGTGTGGGTGTGCACATGTTTTGGCTACACAGACAGATGTGGATTTTGAGGAAGTACAGAATGCTCTCGCTGCCAACAAGTGAAGTTGGTAAACAGTGATTACGGCTGTTATCTCCTCTTCATGGGGGAGGTTTTTACAGAGAAACTCACCAATGTAGCCCAAAAAAAAAAGTTACATACCTTCACCTGAAGCAGGGGTTTTAAAGGATATGTTCACCCAAAAATGAAAAATCCAATAATTAACTTCTCACCCTCGTGCTGATGGAAAGTCAGGTGAAGTTTCTTAATCTACACAACATTTTTAGAGCTTCACAGCAAAACAGCGTTTCAGCATTCTGCTAAACAACTGAAGTAGATGGAGACTTAAGCATAAAGAGGCTCCATACAGCTCATCTAATGTCTTTTCAAAACTTAGATTATGGCTGTATGGAGCCATTTTTACATTTTTAAAGGCTGCTTTTAAAACAAGTCCCCTATTACTGTTTCACTGCGAAGCTCCAGACATGTTTTCCGGACTTTGGAAACTTTACATTTTAAAGAGAATTGGAAAGTTGATTATTTTGTTGACAGGTCAGTGTGACAACTGACGAGGAGAAAGTTTCCTACAAGCGACATTTCTGTCTTTAACATGCAGAGTTTGGCTGATATATTGAATATCTGCTCAGAGAACAGGTGCGTCTCTGTAGAAACTCACCTTACAGTTAACATGTGCAGTCGTCACACACAGAGGTGCACGAAGCTGCTGTGTTATGCGCTGATGTAACCCGGTTGCCACGTTACCCGCGTGCCCTCTCGTCTCGCTCGTGATGAAACTGTGATGATGAAACGTTCAGCAACGGTGAGAGGTGTCGACGTCAGATCACCTGCTGCAACTTAAAGCTTGTATTTCTGTTGCATTCATTAATGAGATAAACGTCTGCATCACAGTATGCTACACATTTTTTATTTTTATTTTAGATGACGTCACCTAACCCTGTGACTGTTTGAAGACAATTTGACTTGCTTTGAATCAAATTGTCTGACATTTCTCAGCAGCAAAACGTCTGCACTCGTTGCCAGACTGCACTCAGATAGATTGAGTCAGAAAAATAGAAAAATGCCCTGTTGATTGTAACAACTGTCACTTTTCTGGCATCAGAATCTTTTGCTGTTGACTCGTACTCGACCTGCACTTTCCCCCTCGACTGTGTCGAAGTGCGAAACTATTCAGGAAGTCCTCGCGAGCAGACGGTGCTGCGCTGTCTCGGATTTTAGCGTAAGAGGAAATTGAGAAAGCAGCCCTTCTAGTAAACCATGCTGAGACTAGAGTGATGATTTGTGTGGAAATAGAAGAAACATTAACCTCACTTAAACGCCTCGAGGTTAATTAGCGCGCGACATCTTTACAGTCCCTGAGTGAGAGTCCTCTTCAGCACACTTATCTCCCTCATTGTTAGATATGCCGGCCGGCCAGACAGGCTGCAGCAGGAGAGAATTATCTCCACCAAGACCGAGTGAGAGCTCGTCGTGTTGGAGGAAGGAGATAGCAAGAGAGATGGAAATCGGCTCATAAATACTATTGGGGAAGACTCTTGACTGGAAGGTTTAGAGAAGGAAACCAGAGTGTGTTCAGTGAAAGTGTTTGCATACGTAAAACCGACACGATACACAATAATCTTCGACTTTGCATACGGAGCAGCTGAAAGTGGGAACCTTCCCAATTTTCAACCAGCTTGTGTCGCTCCAATTTTGGTAGTATATGCAAATAAAAAAAATGGCAAACTTCGCTCTATTTTTGCCTGCACCCAGAGGGCTGTTTCATCATCGGCAGATTGTTTTTCAGTATTTTTATATCACCGCGTCCACGGACACAAGAGTGTAGTTGAGAGACAGAGAGACGAGGCTGTGGTACCTCAGCCGTCAGCAGGAGTGTTTATTGGTCCCGGGCGCAGTGAATTGTGCTTGTGCATTGTGGTTGTCGTGGGTTTTCTAACTTCTGAGCAAAAGGGAAACACCGCATCCCCTCTTCTCTATTTTCTACTGCATAGCAAGCCCATTTTCATGCCAGGGCCATCTTTTCCAGCTGTCAAATACTTCTTTAAGTCTCTTAACATGTCAGGAAATGATATAAATGCCCATCACAGTGTCATTAAAATCCGTACAGTGAGCGACATCCTCTGAGGGACTCGGACCCCTTTGAAGGAAGTCGGTGTGTTTCCACTGTCAGGATGAACCAGGGTCCAAGTTAGGACTTGAAATTATTTCACCCCTAAAAAACAGCCCTGCTCAGGTGGCAGCACTGAACATTTCGGATTGGTCGAGTACGAGCAGCTTTTTATTTCAGCCATCATTTTGAACAATCTGTAGCTGCAAACCAGTTTTCTTTACTGTGCTTCGATTGATCAGCATGAAAGTTACAGGAGAAAGCGCACAACAGATGGACTGACGACGACCAAGTACATCAAAAATGATCACACGTCACTGGACTAAGTTGTCTAGTCTTCATGGCTCTTCAGACACCAGTGGACGCACAGACAACATGCTGAAGGATTCTTTGAGTTTCCTGGAAAGTAGTTCCTGGGACTTAAAGTTCCAGGTACTGCAGGTGGAAACCAACTCGTGTCTGTAAACACCTGAGCAGGATCCGAGCAGAGACAATAACCCAGTCCAGGCTTTTTGCTCTTCTTCTCCTTTAATGTCATGAAAATGAGGATCTTTGTCAGTTTAATGGCTCTGGTGAGGTCACACGATGGAGGCCGCTGAGCCTCTTATTGGACATTAAGCAGTTCTCGTCGGGTCACATGAGCTCGGCTATACGTGCGTCCACATGTCAGATCGCAGTTGAACGGGTTGTTGTGTTAACTTGGGCCTTTCGCTTTGTTCAGCTGTTTGGATCCACAGGAATGCCGCTCTCAGCTGCAATCTGATAGCTGGTATTACACGAATACCGCACACACTGTGAACCCCGAACCGTCGCGCGGATTGACACGAGGTCGTGTTTTTGCTCTTACGGTTTGTTTGGCTCAGCTGCCTGGTTGGTTTGTTCACGTTCGCGTTGAGGCGTCTGCTCGGGCCCACCTGAGGCAACAAGGTTATGAATGTTTTGTGGTTTATGAAACCCGTTGAAAACAAGTCCTGCCTGTTCCTTTTGTATGTTTCGAGTTACTGTGCTGTCGAAGGACGCTGCTTAGTAACGTAGGTGATCATGCATGTATGGAGAGAAGAGGCTTAAAGAGAAATGATAGTTTTCAGCCACCACAACATCTTCTCAGTTTAAAAAATACCTTTAGGCCAGGAGCAAGTTGTCTCACGAAAAAAGAGCTCTGATTAACTCGAAAAACTGAATTTATACGTTTGCTGTAGTGGATTGACTGCTTTAATCTGCGCTGTGCTTTAATTAACTGAGGTCTCGGGGCAAAACTAAGCTCAGAAAACATTTTACATTTAATTTTTTGATGCACTAGAGGCTCCGGAGCAGGATTAAGCCATTGAGAGCTTTCATGCTTGCGGATGAGTTTGCTCAAAATGAAAAGAACACAAGACAAAACGCCGTATAAACCCAGCTGAATTCACCCCACTCAACTTTTATTTGTCTTTACTGTGCCGTAGTTTGTCTTTAGTTATCCAAGCAAAGGAAACTCGGATTAACGTTAAAACAGGACTTTTCCAAAGGGAGTTTTGAATTGATGTAATCGTACCACCAGCTGTTTTGCATGTAGCACATTGCAGGTAGTTTTATCTGTTCGAGAACAGTCATCGCAAGAAAGTTAAAGGATAAATTCACCCAAAAATGAAAAGTTTGTAGTCCACAAACATTTCTAGAGCTTCACAGCAAAACAGCGTCGCAGCTTTATCTCAAACAACTGAAGTAGACGGGGGAAGTTCAAGTCTCAGGAAGCCCCGAGATCCCAAATTGATTTTTAAAAGATGTTATTTACGCCCTTGACATGCGGTCGAGCTCCTGCGTGTGCTTACGCTTTTAGCTTAGCGCTAAAGTGAATCGAGCAATTTTGTGTTTTCTTTCACTTGTTTTTTTTAGGCTTTAAAACAACCTGTGCTTCAGCTGTTGAGGAGAATGCTGTGAAGCTCCAGAAATGTTTTGTGGACTGAGAAACTTCACCTGATCAGCATCGACAGATAAAGACCAGATTTTCATTTTTGGGTGAGCTGTCTCTAGAAGAGACTGGCTGAAGCTGTTGATCGCACCAACAGTAGCGGAGGAGCTGAAGAAGCTTGTGGTCATTTGCTGCACACAGTCGAAAATATTCACCCCCGCGTCCACTTCCTGTCTCATTTCCCCCTCAAACCGTCATCCTGAACACCCACAACGCAGCAGCGGCAGTTCGGCCTCGTCGGCAACCGCTCAGGCGAGACCACTAACCGCTAACTGCCGACGACAGATGGAGCCAATTAATTCTAACGACGGGGGACGACAGGGATGCGTTTAATCAGCCACCACATTAGGAACAGGTTGTTCTAACCAGGTGGGCTTCCTGAGGTGAAAAAGAAAAATCCGACCAGTTTCACCAGAAAGTAGACTTCACGTTCACTCTCTCCATTGAGATTGATATGATAATAAACCGGCCTCCGGGAGCGCTGACATTCTGTAAGAGCAGAGGATCTATTGTAGGAATGTAAATTAATCCTGTGTTTCTCTCTGTCTTCACAGCTGGCCCTGTCTTCATCAGGTGAGCGTTTCCCGTCGTACCATCCTTTGCTCTGTAGCGTTCATTAAAGGCCCCGCAGGAGTTTTTAATGTTCTGACTGGATGATTAGATTTCTGCTTAGGTTGAAGTCGGGGGGGATTGGGAGTAACGGTGCAGAACATACAGTCAATCACAGATCAAATGTAATAACTTATTTATTCATTTAGCTTTAGTTCACATCATTTAATAATCACAGGCTCCATGTTTATTATCAGGAAATGAATCGTCATCAGCGAGTTGAGAAAATTGGCATATTAATCGATGATGACAGTTGTTAATAGTTAAACATTTCATGACTTTTTATAGATTAAAATGAACAAATGATGGATTACGTGATAATGAGTGAAAACGCTCGTGTGAGTGGGCTGTTTTTTCTCGAGCAGCGCCTTTAACGGCGCCTCGGGTTCAGCTAATCGGCGTGATGTAAGCCCAGTGTGGAAACTACAGCCGTCGGTTGACTTAGTGCAGCTTAAACACGCTAATGCACTTAATGCCTCTGTTTACTGCAGCTTTCTCTCTCGCCGCTCACCTCTTTGGCGTGCGGAGCTGGACGCTGCTCTCCATCAACGCAGCGTAGAGTCACATAGACGTTAATCAGAGCTGCAGCCGCATCAGACCCCACTTCTTTATGATACTTCATCTGTTATCTGGCTTTAAACTCAGTATTTAGTCAGTCGGGCTCGGTTTTTATAAACATTCTGTCATGTTTCTTCCTCCTCCCAGTGGTTGGAGACGCGGCCCAGCAGGCAGCAGTGTCCCGTCTGTAAAGCTGGAATCAGCAGAGAGAAAGTCATCCCACTGTACGGCAGAGGGAGCTCCAGCCAAGAGGACCCCAGGTACCTCCGGAGTGTTTTAAGTGTTTTAATTCTGCAAAATAGCCTTACCAACACCTTTCTGACTGTTTCTGTTGCTCCTCAGGTTGAAAACTCCACCTCGGCCTCAGGGACAGAGAACAGAGCCAGAGAGTCGAGGCGGGGTGAGCGAATCCACCCATTTCCTCCAATATATTCTCATTTTTTATACTTGTCTTATTCTTAAACTCCGTTCTCCTCTCCGTGCGCAGATGTTCCAGGGTTTCGGGGACACCGGCTTTCACATGTCGTTCGGCATCGGCGCGTTCCCCTTCGGCTTCTTCACCACAGTCTTCAACACCAACGACCCCTTTCACAGAGCAGGTGAACACGCGGGAGGTGATAAAATAAGGGGAGCAGGATGTTAAATGGTCGATGAGGTCGTTTGGCTCTGATAGATCAGATGTTCCGTGATTGTGAAGCCGAGGAGAAGCTTTGATGATCGATTAATCGGTCTGAGCAATTTGCAAAAAAGCAAAATAAGTCGCACCGGTGAGCCTGAGATTTGGCCCTCCTTTTTTTAAACGATTGAGATTGTCTAGAGTTTGTCAAAATGAAGAAAAACATTTATTTTCACCTTTCTTATTAATGTCTTTAGAAATTGAAGTAAAATGTTAGTTGGGTGCTCCTAAATGGAAACGCACACCGGTGCAACCAGTTCAAAAAGATGGTCTGGGGCCCTTTTTTAAGAGTTGAATACATGCAAATGAATCCACTACGTCATAGTTGAATCCACTGCTGCCACGCTGTAAATGTCAATAAGTGAATGTGCTTAATGATACGAAGGATAATTAGTGGGTAAAACCTCCATCTCAAACGCAGCTGCTGCCTTCAGGCGTCATAATTAGAGTACAGATGCAAACACGCAGTCCTCTGAGACGCCCGCGTATTAACCTTTTCTCCCTCCGTCTCTCCTCGTTATAGACCAGTATGCAGGTGATCACCAAGGCAACGGCAACCTCAACAACGGCAATAACAACTGGCAAGACTCCCTCTTCCTGTTCGTGGCCATCTTCTTCTTCTTCTGGCTGCTGAGCGTGTGATGGAGACCGGACGGACGGACGGACGGACGGGTGGATGAATGGATGTGGATCGACGACCGGGAGGGAGGAACGCAAAAAAAAAAAAAAGAACACTCTGTCACACTTTACTCGAGCCGCAGACACACACTCATTTTACATTTCCTAGCAGGTACTAACTTGGGAGAGAAAAAGCGGGTCGGTTGTCTTTGATTCCGAAACAAGAAATACAGGAATTGTGTTTTTTCTCCTCCCGGCTAAAAGGCAGACTCACTTTAGGATACTCAGCCCCACCCACCCGCTTCTTTGATTTCGTTATGCAAGAGAACACTGACTGGAAAGTGCGCGATTCCCAAGATGAGACATGTCAGCCCTCCCCGTCTACACGCACCTGTAGATATATGCACACAGAGAAAATAAGAGGTGGACACTTAAAGCTTAAGGCGATCAGAAGACAGTATTAAGTGATCGGGGTGATCTTCGTTAAGGATCTTTATTTTGTTTTACGGCTTTAAGCTGCGGAAAAAGAGGTGGGTGGAGGGAGAATTCAGAGCGGTGACTAAATATGTTTTGGTTTTTCACATTCCCCCCTTGAAGGAGTCACAGATTAAATCTTTAAATAGAGAGACGGAGGCACGTCGTGGAAGGTCGAAGTGGGGTTAAAAAAAAAATAAACGAGAGAGGGAAGGTGTGGGTTAAACATAGCGGTTGATATAGCAACCATTTCTTTTCTCCAAAAGGCCAAAGAGTAGTGGATCGCTCGTGTTAGACGTCGAGGGTGAAAGATTAACTGATTTATGTTCCCGTTTACAGTTTTTTTTTTCTTTTTCTCGTGAAAGGAACAAGTGCTCCTAGAATTTGCGACTTACTCTTGAAAACAGGCGGACAGATGAGAACAGCACAGATGGATGCATTTTTTGTTTTCTATACATTTGTCTTAACAAAAAAAAAACTGCCATTGCACTGTGAAGTCATTTGTAGACTGTCCTGAAGATCGACACGTGTGTGTGTGTGTGTGTGTGTGCGAGTGTGTGTGTGTTAAACCGCCTGTTGCGTCTTTCCCCCCTCAAAGCTGGATGAGTGTACCGTTTAAAGGGCCGGTCTGGGAGATATTCGCGCCGCATCGAAGCGAATCTGACGCACACAGTTTGTTGATTACAGAGCGAACTGTCGAGAAGTTCCGGCGAATAAAATAACGGCTCGATGACACTCTGCTCAACGCATCCTGACAGGAAGTAGAGTCGACGAAAGCATCAGTTCAATAAAGCGTCTGTCCCCTGTTGATTTTTTTTTTTTTCCTGACTGTATGAGTGTCCGAGTGTGTAAACATTATATATATATATATATTTGTATATATGAATATTGTAAATGCTGTTTTTACATGTTTTCTGCGTGGATGACCAGCCATGGAGAGCGAGCGAGGACGACATGGCCTCCAGATGCTTTTGTAAAGCCAGATCTGGTTCCCGGTTTTCATACAATTCTTCCCTTTTACTCGAGATTAAATCAAAAAAGCTCGCAGCCCAAGTCGAAAAATAACTCTTCCGCCAGCCTCTCCTGTCAATTTAAATAGATGATATGAACGCAAATAAAGTTTTTTCCTTCCCTGCTACAGGATATGTATGATTTAGCAAATCTGCTCTTATAACTGACACAGCGCAGTGAAAAACTCTAACTGTACAACTATTTATCTTAATAAGTGACAACTGTGAAACAAAAGAGGCCTACATTACCCACAGTGCAGTGCAACTGTTGCTGCCTGTTGGTATGCTAGTAGCATCTAACCGTTAGCCTCAATCATGGCGGGCCACTGAAGTCTGATGAACACTTATTTTTAACTCCACAAACCCCCCACACTTCCGTTCCTTTTCACATTTGAAGTCTTAAGCACCGACCGACGAGGCAGTTTATCAGGTTTTAAAGCATTAAACATTCTCACCGGGGTCAAAGGTGAAGCTCGAGGTCCTCTGTGTGAAAGACAAAATGGCTGCTGGGGCTCGTCATTTCCTGCATACCTGTCTGTTCAAGCTACACTTTGTATTTCAAGGCTTACGTGACAAGAGAACAAGTGATGGATATCATGATTTGTGAGTCTTTTAACAGACTAAACCTGGAGACGTTGTGTAAAAATGGTCTAGGAGATTAAAACTGGATTAAAACATTGACTTGGTTTGTGCCCTGATTGTTTTGTTTGGTGTCAACGGAGTTAATTGTTATGCATATAATTTACTTTTACTTGAGTATATTTACTTTTCATACTTAAGTGCATTAAATAGCAGATACTTTTAAGACTTTTACTCAAGTACGATTCATACAGGTGACTGTAACTTTAACTAAAGTGATATTTTTGCACAATTTCTCTACTTTTACTAAAGTAAGACTTATTTATATTGATATTGATATTGTGCTGTACGGAGTTGTGCAGTGTTCTCAGTCAAACAACCAGCAAAATTAACATTTACTTGTGAGTGAGTCTGGTTTTAAATTTTTAGATTTGATCTCCATCTCTTCACATTTACAGGAGACGATATGTAAAGATGAGAAGCTCTGTGAAAAGGGAGAAGTAGACTAAAGTCGACAGTCAAACGCTGGGTCCTGTACAGTCATATTTACAACTTTATTGCAATATTTAATAACATAATATTCATTATAATCCATATCATAAAAATGTTTGTACAACCCTTTTTGTTTTTTTACAAATAATATCTTAAAAATATATGAAGTAAAAGAGCATTTCTTGCCCTGGCCGTTGCACATTTTTTGTTCCATTTGACGAAATTACATCATAATAAAATATATAAAACATTCTCAGCAAAAATAGAAAAAAACTAAATCTTTACCTGCATTTAAATCCTTTTAACAGGAGGAAGTGACGGATGTCGAAGCAGCCTAACACTTCCAATGGAAATGTCGTGCAGCGTTAATGATGACATGAACAGAAACATAATGTTATATATTAAAACAATTATTGTGGGACATTAAGAGCCAAATCAAAACATTTTTCAAAATAAAGGTACAATATGAAAGAACTGTTAGAACTGCATACTTAAAACAAGTGGGGGGCAGAGTAACGACGGTCTCATGATAAGTTAATTTTTATGTTTTAAACAAAAACTACATATTGCACCTTTAACAAATAAAGGAAATATGTCATGATGCAGCTTAAAAATTCACATTACCTGCCCCACACGCTCAGTTTTTTCCATGTGTACATCATTAATACTACATATTCACATACACAATAAAATAAAATTAAAAGTGCAAAATCAGCAAATCAGTTTAAGTAAACGTATTCGGAAGAAGATGTTGAAAGGGTTAAAAAAGAAGAAGAAGAAACAAAGATATCCTGAAACAATGTGACTGGTAAAATGATCTTCACTTCTTCTTTCGATCTGTTTTTGCTGCTTTGTTGGATTTGTGCAGGATCTTCATGAGGTTTTTGGACATGTAGTACGGCTTCTGTAGAGATCCATCGTGGCGCTCCAGGTCCTCCACTGTAAGGGTGAGGGGACAAATTGAGTCAAGTGATCAAACGGGGAAATGTGCAGCCGATCAGTCCACAGTGAACACTAAATATCAACTCACAGAAGCAGAGGAAGAGAGTGTCGACACACATGTTGTACACGCTGAAGAAGCCATGAGCTATGAGGTAGCTACCGAAGATCACCGTCTGCAAAGGCACAACAAACATAACGTTTATGATAAACTTAAGTTAGTCTGATTAATCTGAATGACTTCCATCAAAAACAGAGAAAGACAATTTGTTACTCACAATAATTGGCATCCAGTAGTAGTTGAGGGTTTCAGAGCGAAAGGTGTTGCCTGGTAGTAATATCCGACCAGAGAAGAAGAAGAAGGACAACACGCCTGGTATGGGGGAAGATTCAGATTTCAGTGTATTAATGAAAAATGTCCATGATAATAACATAAATAACTCATAATAACTAAACATAGTAGAGCATTTAGCAGCTTAAGACCCAGATATTTCCCCCAGGAGTTGGTTTACAGGGTTCCTACAGGTTTCTTCAAGTCAAATTCAAGTCTTTTTAAGACCTTTAAGACCATTTATATAAAAACTTACTACTTACTGAAGAGTGTCTCTTACTACTTGCAAGTAGTCTATGAAGTACTTAGTTCAGCAGTACATGAATCTTGGACTACTTATGGAAAATAAGTTTTTTATTGCACATCAAAGTTGGCCGAAATATCCTTATTCTTGTGATCTGGTCAGGATTTTGACAAAGGATTACTCTAAAAGTACACAGTAAAAGTACTTAATATTATGCATGCAAGTAGTCTAGGAAGTACTTAGTTCAGTAGTACATGAATACATTGGACTATTTATGGAAAACAAGTTTTTTATTCCACATCAAAGTTGGGTGAAATATCCTTATTCTTTTTCTCTGTTAAGGATTTTGTCAAAGGATTACTCTAAAAATACACAGTAAGAGTACTTCATATTATACATGCAAGTAGTCTATGAAGTACTTAGTTCAGCAGTACATGAATCCAAAACTACTTATGGAAAAAAAAAAAATTCTCACGTCGTCCTTCACTTTAAAATCCAGAAGGATACCATCGTGATACCTTCAGCTCACTCCTGGAATCATTACTGTAAAAGTATTGTATGTTTCATGGGTCTGACTGAGAGACTGCTGTCTGCCCCACAGTCACTACCAGCAGGTCTTCAGAGCGGTTTCATCACGAATACCGTAAATGTTAGTAGATTTGCGCAGTTGAAAAAAATGTGCGGCCGATTTGACCAAGCAAACGCGAACCACGGCTGGCTTGACCGCAGTCTTCGCTTCAGCCTCCTCAGCCAGACCCTCAGGCCCCGTCCACAGGAAAACGCTGTTTTGTGTAAACGCACATGTTTTGCATCGTTTTGGCCGATCGTCCACACGGATCCTGTAACGCAGCGCCTGTAAACGCACTTTTTTGAAAACGGGTCTCAGGGTGGAGAAATTCGAAAACGCAGGGGCTGCGTTTCCGCCACTCTTTATTTAGGCTACGTTATTTAATCAAAATAATAGTGGTTGAAAAATGAAACTTTTGAGGAGAATGCGATACGGAGAAGTTACATACTGCACAAATTTTAAGACCCAGATATCAAAATTCAAGACTTTTTCAAGTCTTTTTAAGGTATTATTTCCAAATTTAATGCTTTTAAGACTTTTTAAGACCCCGCGGGAACCCTGGGTTTAGAGCAGGAAGACATTCACAGTAAATGTGCAGTGAACCAGTCCTGAAACTTTGAACATATTCCTAATGCACTGATGTCCTTCTTACCTACTCCTCCGACCACCAGCAGCTTTCCGAAGAACAGCAGCAGGTCTGTCACTTTATCGAGCACCACGACTCTGAGGGAGACAGAAACATGACACTATTCACTGAGTCTCTCTTACACATGCAAATATATTCATGAGGACATGGACAAGCCAAAAAACATGTCCTCAGTAAGCAGTGAGAACACAGGTAACAACTTGAATGAGGAAAAATGACTTCAGCACAAACCTCACTATGTTTCTCATGAGCAGCATGAAGGCATTTTTGGCTGAGACGCAGAAGTTTTTCCCATAAATGGCAATCTGTCAAGAAAACAAAATCCAGGGACAAATCAGGTGATATTATGTAAAACTGTGTCATGATGACTTATATGATGATTTATAGCAAATCACATCTTTCCCTTCGGATAGAACCTGTCAATGATTTAAGATGAGAGCTGCAAAAATTTGAATTTTCTGTACAATAATATGTCGTGCTCACCATGATGTAAGCGTTCCTGTTGAGGAACTTGATGAACTTCTCCAGACACCAGAAGCAGCACTTCAAGCAACACATCAGAAAGCGAGCGCATGGATTCTGAGCCGCTGAGGACGAGAAGTCAAAACACGTACAGTTTAAGAGGCCTGTCAGTTATTTGATGCAATTAAACTTCTAACACTGTTTCTTTTCTGAAGACATGTTTCCACGAGTATGCAACCTGTACATCTATTGAAACCTCAGAATTATAACAGAACTGGATCCTTAAAGACAGTGAAATGAAGATGGGTCAGCCTTACATCTTGTTTTGTGGTCAATGTACTCCAGAATGATCCTCACCACCTGCACCAGGGTCAGGATCAAAGCACCAAAAGCCAGGGAGCCCACATGGTACCTGAAACAACCATGACTCACTGATTATTCATTTATTTAAAACTATTTAACAGGAAGTGAATCCCAAAGCTTTAATTATCTGGAGAAACGACCTTAGAGGCTACAGTTCATATGATTTAGCAGCTGAGGTCTGCTTCCTCAAACTGTCATGTGTAGGTCTACTGCGCCCTCTAGTAGCCAGAGATGGAACTGCAGTCAGCCAGTGTGTCCTGTGATTTGCAGTCTTTACACAGTTTATCTAAACTACTCTTAACTTGTAGCTAAAAAAGTGGGACATATACAGACATCATGTAACTAGAAGTATCCATATAGTGGCATCCGTAGTGAGTGTTGGCCTTCAGTATTTTGGACACTTTTAACAGAGATGGTCACTTTTATCATTGCAGGTATTTGACCGGTGTGACAGCAGCTCATAAACCTACCTGAGTGAGCGTATGAAGCTAGCAGACAGAGGGAACATGGGAATGTCGCCTGGTTTGGAGAAGGCCCAGTAGTAGGAGGCGAAGGCCCCCGCCAGCGTACACTGGCCCAAGGCGATGACGAAGTTGACACACCAGAGAAAAGCCACGGCGTTGTAGATCTGCAGGTTGAAGATGTTCCGCTGGAAGAGACCTTCGTCGTTGTATTTGATGAAGATGCAGCTGGCTGATGGGCAGTCGGGGTAAGCTGATGAGGTGAAGTTCTGAGAGGAGGACGAATGATTGAAAGTGTAAAGGGACCGCGAGAGAGAAGGTGTGAAGAGTGTCTCTGACTTTTAATCCCACTCATTATTTCATTGTCTTTAGTGATTGGATGACTGTAACCATTCCTAAATTACTTTTCAGTTTTCAGGAGATACATTTTTATATCATAGCCAGATCCCTTCTATTGGCTAATGTGCTAAAATATGAGAGGACAAGTTTTACCTGAGGGTCACAGTTCACAGTGCCGTTGATACTCTGACACCCGCTCGAAGTGGAGTTGAGAGCCACCACTCTGTAGATCGGGTTTCCTGAAGTGGCCAGATATCTGCATGCATCTGATTAAGAGAAGAACCGATGCTCTGGACTGTACAAGTGCTTGTAAACTGCGTCACCTCAGAAACTTTGAACGGTCTCACAGATCAAATGAAAGGATACAAAGCAGTGGCACCCCAGTACGCAACGCACACCAACAGGAGAACAAAGGTGACCAGAGGGTAGAGCAGAGCGGACATCATGTGACTGATTGCCCTGTGGGAATAAGAACACGCACATCATGAGGTTATGTCAAACCATTACTAGAAGTGCTTAATACAATTAAGAAATCTACTAAACCTTTAATTAAAGTCTTTGAGAACATTAAGAACATTGAGGTTCGTTAGACGTAATAATCTGACATCATGACTCACTTGCTAGACTCCTGGATGAGGGCGATGGCTATGAGGATTCTGGTCCGCAGGAAGATGATAGTCAGGAGAATGATCGCCTCGCCCACAGATACGATTATCACTGAGGGGGAAGGAGAGGTGAAGTATGAAAAGATGCATCCTTTACACTACTCCATTCTCAACTCTTACTGTGGAAATCAGCATTGTTATTCTATCTTATTTATTTTTCTGTATTCTATTGGTTTACAAATACACAAATATTCTAAAATTATTATACAAATGGGCAACAAAGGATGTGATGGAGAGGTGCAAAAAACCCTCAGAGGGGCTTGACCTGGGAACTCTCTAGTGCAAGTACACAAAAAGTAATTTAATAAAAGAAAAACTAGTAACTGTTTACAAAGATAATACGTAAAGATAAGATTGTAGAGATAAAAAACAAACATTTAAAAGCTTACTTAACTTGTGTAGGTAATATATTTAAAAAATAAAATGGCAAATGTTTAACAAATAACAATAACAAAAATATTTTTTTTACAATTTGTGCAATGAAAGCGTTTAACAATGTATTTGTTTAAAAGAAGAAACAACATGTGCGACCTAAGCATAACTTTACATTTAAACTAAATAAGATAAATGTTGATTATGAGCTTCATTAACAGCTGCAGTGAGCAATAACCCCTAAATCTGGGTCATCTTTTATCAGACTCATTTTACAACGTCATGAATAAACTGGCGTTGTGAACATCACGTGTGACTCCTGTGTATTCCAACAGTGCTTTTATTGCATTAATATTTGGATACGGAAGTATTTATTTGTATTTTATACCCCTCATTTCCTCTGTACTGGTATTTTCCTGAGTAAAAGCTGCTGCTTTGAAACATTGCCAGGTCTGACTTAATCTGACCTGATTAGGTTCCTGATATGCACACAACTGTCCCTGCGAAATGCTAATAAGCCAACAGGCGAAAAGATAAAAACATATCTCTACACTGAGAAGAAGAGGGCGAGGGAGGTTCAAAGAAGATGAAAAGCATTGTAATCAGACTCACAGAAGGCCAGCCAGGTCTCTTGGACTTGCAGGTAAACCTGGAAGTTGGTGGTGAAACCAATGTCAGATATGGTGGCAGAGTTTTGCCTGTGGTTTTCATACTCCCAGTAGCAGTGCCAAATCCCTGCAAGAGAAACAACAACTCAGAGGCTACTAGGAACACATAATCTTATCATAACAAATAAACTGCCTTTGTAGTCTTTGATTTTGTTCAGAACCGATACATACAAATATAACTTTAAAACTGAAGAGGAAATATATATGAATCTGCTTTATTCTGTACCACAGTGCAGGTATAGAACTGGTTTGTGGTGTTGTGCAATTTGGCTGCAGGACAGAACTGCGTTCAAGACCTAACCTCTACATCATTAGGCCTCCAGACATCCTGTTCCACATGTACAGCTGAATTTATAGGCGAGTGTTTACCGTACGCCCCAGCGCCTAGGAGTCCGAAGATGAGCACCCACACCATGACTGGAGCCGTGAATCTCAGCAGCAACAGGAACAGCATACTGACCACCATGGCTATTAGCAGACCACTGAGAGGGGAGAGAGGAGGGCAGGAGGGGGATTAGGAAGATGTGAAGGAGACAAAAAAGGAGAGTGAATGATACTTAATGTAAAATAATTAATAATAAAGTATTTTTTATATGCCAACAGGTATGTTCAGGTACAGTGTGTGTGTGTGTGTGAGTGTGTGCTGCAGTTCGGTGAATCAACTCACACGAGGATCCACGGCCATGACGACGCAAAATCCTCAAAGATTCGGACTCCGATCTCTCTGGCATTGAAGCCATTCACAACATCACTGATGAGGACAAAAGCAGGGACAGGCTTTGTAAGTTCTCCTTTCAAACAGTGAGAAGCAAAAGGTTCAACAAATACAGTGAACACACAGACAAAAGCTAGTCTGTTTGTACAACAAACAAACAGTGATAACAGTTTCAGTATGTTTATGTAAAGCTGTCTGGAACCAACTAAAAGGATGACGAGGTTGTAAAGAAAAGGAGAGTCAGTTACATCTTTCAACCTGTAGAACAAACACAAACTACTATTGTTTCTACTGGTGAGACACAAACGAAGTGAGACAGCCTAAAAAGATAAAGATGACCCCGGACAGACAGGCAGATCTACAGTTTCTAAGAAAACTACCCATTAATGCTCACACGATATCTAAGGCTGCTGTGTATAACTGGGGTACACACAAGAGCGACTACAAGCAGCTGCTACACTAAGCGTCAGTACACACACTCACGAAGCCACCGACCTTGTGCTGGTGATGAGGAGGAGACAGAAACATGGTTGTTAAACTGTGTGTGTGTGTCTTACATGCACAGTTATCTGTGATTTAAGAGCAGACTCGATTTGTTTATATCAACACATGATGAGGGTCGAAATCCACTGTATCTTACCCAGTGCCATTCTTGATTGCGTCGATTGTGTCGTTGATTGTGGAGGGTAGGCCCGGAACATTGACAAAATCTGACGGGATCCTCCCCAGAGCTGTGATATCGGGCAGACATCTCCCCAGAACTAGAAGAAGAGAAAATACATCAAATCAGCTTGAAATGGATTGAATTTTAATACATTACACAATCTCTCATTTATCTTGCATCACAGCCCATCATCTTTTTTATTCATTTATCAAAAGGCTTTTATACATTATCACATTATTATGATGTGATGAGTTTTGTTTGTAGTTAGCACCTTACATTACGTCTGACAAAGACCTGGGATTTGTATTTATGACAGGGGTGTAACACTCAAAAACTGTGGTGGGGGGCCAAATCACACAAAATGTAAATTTCTACATAATGTTGCTTTAAATTAACATGAAAATATAAATTAGGAAGTAGTTCCTGTTCAGTAGCACTTCAGTTTAACCCAAATATCAAACAAGAATCCAGCTGCCTTAAATGGTAAACTTCACACCTGTTTTTTTTTTTTTTTTTTTTAATTTCTTGTTTGTTTTTGTGCATGTTTGAAATAAATAAAAAAATGTACATACAAAATAATACAGTTGCTCTTACCAGAGGTTGTGGGAACGTGGAAGAAAGGACACAGCTCCTGGTCTACAACTTCTTGAACCGTCTGAAAAAATAAATAAATAAATGACATGTGTATGGACCAAAGTGTCAGGGTTGTTTTGCTGAATTAAACGGTGTCAAAATGTTTCCTTAACCAAAATCAGACAAAACAAACATTTGGGAATGTAAAGGCAGACACACACATGCTGGGACAAAACAAAATGGGACTTACCAGCGTAGGATTGTTCAGGTCTAGGGAAGGCACACAGAGGCTCTGATTGAAAACTTCTGCTGGCTTTTTGAAATATGCGTCTATAAACAAAGCGCTGAAATCATTGGGACAGCTTTCCACGCACACCTACAGGTAGTGAAAAAAATAAAATTATTTCTGTGACACTCAGAGTAGCGTATGTGGTCCAGTATCATTAGAAACAAAACAAAAAATCAAGCTGTCTTCTCTACCTGTGTGGTTGGACACTGAAAGCCATTAAGAGCCGTTGCCATGACATTAACAGATGTGGCACATTTAAGGAAGTCAAAGTAAAACAAGTTGGGACGGTCTCTGTGAGAGGGAAGACAGAAAGAGTTATTTTGATTTTGTATCAGTCAAAAAGCATATTTATAACATCTAGTACATTATATGAAAAGGCAAGAAAATGATTAAATTACTTATTTGGTCCAGTGCCACAGAACCATCCCGTTGAGTTTCTTGGATAGAGAACATGTCTGGGATCTCCATAGAGCCAAGCTGAGAGAAAAAAACAAACACAGTGAAACAAAGATAAGAAGTCAATGACCTAAACGATACCACTAAACGACTGATTACAGATTGACGCAGGAGATATGGGCCTTGATTCTGGTGTTACATGTAATTCTGTAGCCCTTCAGACTCTGTGACGTGATCAGGACAATTCAGCCTCTTTACCGCTATAAATGTTTGTTTTTGCCGTACTTAATAGACATTTTATCCCAAAAGTTTAACAGTCTAATATTCAGATAAGGTCACCAATTACCAAACACCTACAAAATAAATTATGTTATGAGCTATGATAGAAATATTTACAGTGGCAAAATACAGCATACAGATCCTTTACTTCACCACACTGTGAAAATACTCCATTAAAAAGCTAAAGTCCTGCATTCAACGACTTATTTAAGTAAAAGTATATCTGTGTTATCAGTAAAATGTACTAAAGAATCAAAAGTAAAATTACTTATTGTGGAGAAGAAATGTCCCTGACAATATTACCATTATATCTGATGTTTCTGGATCACTATTACAGCTAAATTAATGTGTATGTTGCATTTTACAGGTGTAAACTGGGCTAATTTTAACTATTCTATACACTGTGAGGTAGTTTAATCTACAGCAATGCATCGTATTCTATAAAATCATTATGTTTGTAGTGTGGCTGTCTTGTGGAGAAGCTGCCTCTGAGATGCAGAAGAGTGAAAATATAAAGCTGTGCAAAATGGACACACTCAAGTAAAGTAGAGGTATTTTGAATTTGTACTCAAGTACAGTTCTTAGTTTCATTCCACCACTGGCAATAGAGCTGAAATGTCCCATTTAGGTGACAGCTTGTGCTGTATTAACAGATTATATCAGTCCGACCACAGGAGGGCACCGTCTCTGTGACAGGATGAACTGTGGAGTTTGATTTGAATGCAGCTATTGTTAGTTGCTGAAAGCGTGTTTGTAATGTATTGTAAAATGTAATGTAATGCATCTCTAATGGCTGTGACACACACACAAGGTGACTCCATTATCAGGACTCTCTGTTGACTCTCGATAAGGGATCTGACCTGAGTGTTGGAATGAGTTTGACACGGCAATAAAGAGCCTCTGACTGGAAATTTGTTTTGTTTTTTGCAGTTGAACACAATAAGAAAAAGATGTACTACAAAATGAGTGATTATATGGAACGATGACGTATGACTATAGCAGAATCTGGAAGAAATATGTCAACCTACAAGTTTGGTTTATATGGGGTGTAAGATATATATATGGGGTGCGTCATGTTTAAGTTGGTGAGCGAGAGAAAGAAGCAGTGAAGTTGTCTAGTGGCATTAAATGTACAGTTCAGGTTACATTTTGCCCGTTTATAAACTAATAAACTATCCCTGCTAATATTCTATGCCATCGCTAATCCACACAAGAGATGTTGATCTTGCGAGAGTGGCTGTCTGGTTGCAATGGCAGTGACGTACGATTATTAACCGCACTCCTGCTCTCTGTTTGAGAAAGAAAGTTAACCTTTAGACAGGAAGAAACAGTGACCGGAGGGAGGCTTTAACTCTGAGAAGCACAAAATGGGGGGGATGAAGAAAACCATAGTGTGAGTTCAAAGAAAACCACAAACGATCTTTGTTTGTGGTTTTGATGGAAACTCTTGACAGTTATGAGCATCATCACTTTGTCAGTTAGGCTAAAAACAAAGCAGTGAACAACCTTTTCCTGCTCCTGTCGTGTTACTTTAATCATCTGCCGTGACTTTATGTAAAGAATTTGGTTAAAGCAAGAATTATAGTCTGTCTGAGGACTCCGGTGAGGTGATCTTTCTTTCACTGTGGTTTGGAAGACACAGGCAACCAACAGACACACCAGGAAGTAACTGCTCTCTGCCGAGAGATAGTGCATCACAACCAACTGTGATACCAAAAATGGTCACTTTCACACCTCAGTTTTTCTACGTATTTAACAGACAGGATAAAATGTGAGTGAACTTCTGAGGTGCAGGTAGGTGTTTTTTTTTCTTTTGACAAGGCTAGCTGTTTCCCCATTCTCAGTTTTTGTGCTGAGCTAAACTAGCTGTAGCTTCAGATTTAATAAACAGTTATGAAAATGGTATCAATCTTCTCATGTAACCCTCAACAAGAAAGTAAATACAAGTATTCCCTGTTTCTTTAAGAAAAAAAAGTGAAAGAAAAAAACATTTATAGAAGTGTTTAGTTGAACAAACAGCATGGACAAGAAGGGCCCAGAGAGGAGAGGGTGGAAAACAGTGACTGATTATGATTATCACTGAGAATCAAGAGGCCTGTGTTGGTGTTAAATTACGCTCACCTAAAATCCCAACTGCTGCGTAGCCAACGATGACCGCCATAAACAGGATACAGCAGATTATATCAGTGCACCCTCTGAAAAAGAAGGGAGCGACAGCAGCTGTTTAGAGTGAGCACACTGAGCTTTTGCATTAAAATTTGCCTTGAGGGTGACAAATGTGATTCCAACAGTCAACAACTCGGCAAACCAAATCTCAGAGTTAGTCAGTGGGAAATAGATTCACCTTTTCTTCATGGGTCCATTGAATCCTGGATCAAACTCAGCAGGTTCTCCTGGGAATATAAAAAAGTAAAACAGCAAATCAGCTAATTTAGTTTCATCAAGGCTTTTCATACAAGGAAAATTAAGCTTAGCTCAAACAATTGTGATGTTACATTTACAACAATAGGATTATTTTCAAAGGCTCCTTGGTACGAGTTTATTTTAGGAACTGTACTTTGATTTTCAAAGTATTATTTGTTAATCTTCTTTTCACCATAAAACACATGCAACTATAACACACATCATGCCATGTCATCACAGCATCCATATATTTACGTACTACTTGCACATTACTATCACACCTTATAAACCCAAAATATCAGCCTTTTACCAGCATATCTAAAGCCAGTTAACATTCAAATATATCCAACATATATTGCTATAATCTCAAATATCACTCCCTGGGCAGCAAAAGTAAGTGTACTCAACGTCTTCTTTGATGAGAGCCTTTAATATAATGACTGAGAAGCAAAACCTGAGGTTCAGCGCCCAGATTGAGGCCAAAAAGGCCTACAATTTTACCCCAATACTCTTCAATATGGGGGCAATCTGTAAACAATGCAATATCCTAAACTGTTCCATTCTACTCATGTTGTTTCATCTACTAAAAGATTAAAATCATTATTTCGTATGGTCAATCATCAAAGATATTCTGAACTCGCATTACAAGACAGTCATTCTTTAACGTAAACAGTGAGAATATTAACTGTTGCATGGACTGCATTCAAGGCAAGGCAACACATTTCATCCTGAAGGTAAATTCAAAGTAGTAAATTCCCTGACAGAGCAGAGGGATATGGCGTCTTCTGTAGAGCACAACAAGAGTCACTTACTGCTGCTTAACATAGTCCTCATATGCAAATTGAATTATATTAGTAGGGTGTGAAATCTGACTCAAATCTGACTCAATGTATCCTAGGTATTAGTAACACTTGAAAAAAATAACAATGAGATGATCTTTTGAACAGCTCTAAGATCCTGCTGCGTTCAAAGAGCCAAAATTTCCATCACCACCTTTACCGACTGGTACACCGTCATCATGTGACATTAATCAGCAACTTCCTTGTTTGGTTTCAGAGGGATTATCAAGGACACATTATGCATGCTTATCACTCACTTTTGTTAGGACACATAAGAGTAACCTGTAACTCCACGTCAAGGAAATGGACTGCTGATTAGATCTGCGTGTACTGTACGTGTGAAAATATGGGGAGGAGTTGTGCATAATAAAATAAAGACTTTAGAGGGGACAAGCACTCACTTTGGCCTTGGTTCATTATGTTTTTAGAGTTAGAAAGTTTTTTATTTCAAGATTTGTGTCCCTATAAGAGCAGGACGGTGTTGTTGCCAAGCGATGAATGTGTCCTTTTCTTTGAGTTAATGAATTACACTTGATTTTGCAAGTGAACGAGGAAATAACATTCAGAGAAGGACTCTTATTTTTATGGGTTTGTTGCTCACAGGTGGTATAACACTAAAACAAAGGTGACTGTTTAACAGGAAATAAATATCTTGCTGTTTCCTGGAACAGAGACAGATTGGCAGTACGAACTAACAAAGAAATCCAGTGGGTGTCATTTGTGTCACACAACCAGCTGCCAACTAAACAGTCACAAGTTCATGTTAGTTACTTCATGTGCAATCACAGAGAAAAAGGTCAGCGATGAGGCTCAGCATTGACACGAGCAGCTCAGAGTCATTTGCTATACAAATTATTATGTAACACAATTTAAATGCAAAGTGAGGCTTTTGGAGGAGGGAGTGTCACAAATGTTTAATCATTTTAACAGCTAAGATTAACAATCTGAAAACTTGTTTGAAGAAATCCCAACTGAAAACATTCCTATCGTAAGTCATCCTCCTCAGCATTATCCTGTCGGGCAGGAAAAACACACCAGTCTGCTCAGAGTATTTGATCATAAGTGGAAGGTCCAGTTTTGTCAGGTGACAGGTTCAAAGTATCAGTAACTACAGAGCTGGATCTTTGTGCTCCAACACTTCTTTTCTTCAAAACTAATAGAGGTAGAACATTGTGATGAAGAGCCTGATCAGCCTGATGGTTCTTCAGTACAACATGATGGAAAGTGTGCAGGTGTTTCATTGGTTATTCTTGCAAATACTAACATAGTGTGGTCATTTGATTAGTCCACAGGAATGGACATTTAGCCAGGCAGCTCACCACCATCCTTTCTCATAGCAGCGGGAGGAAAATTATCTCTACTGGCTGTAATTTGAATGGGAGTGATGGAAACTGTGTCAACACTGTGAGCACGTCAGCTCTGCCGAGTAGGATGCAAATCTCCAAACAGGATGCAGTAAATTAGTGGATATTTATTCTGCTGCAAGACTAGAACAGTCCAAGATTCAGTGTAGTAAACAAAACCTAAAACATTCAGAGACCAAGAAAATATTAAAGGAGCTCTATGTAACAATTTGCAGCAATTTGCATGGATTAATCCCTTTTTTACTGGCCACATGTGAGCAGATTGTCATGTGATGTAAAACATTTGACTTTCCCCTTCCTTCTCGGTTGCCTGCACAAGCCTGTGGACATTTGTTTTAGTTATTTCATGCTGCTGGACTGTGGATTTCTTTGAGAAGGACTAGATTAAATTCATTGTCAGAAAATGGCATGAGAAATGTCGACTGAGTTGACTTAAGCAAAAAACAAAAAGTCAATCTAATTAATCAACTACAAAAGTAGTTTCTAATAAATTTCCTCAACCAAGGAGGTTATGTTTATGCCCGTTGGTTGGATTATCAACAGGATTAGACAAAAACTACTGAACGGATTTCCACAAAAACTTGGATGGAGGATGGGTCTTGGCCCAGAATAGAAACCACTAACTTCTGGTGCGGATTAAGGTGTACCAGGAATTTTCTTCTCACTTTCTTTAACAATGTGAGACAGGGTGTTTTTCGACATCCTCGTTCATTTCTCAAAGAAAAATGCATGGATCTTGTTGAAACAGGTGTATTTAGGTAGATGGTTTCTATGAGTGAGTAGCAATTTGATGTGGATCCTAGATCTGGTGATCTTAAATTATGGTTAAGCAGGGTGAAAGAGTTTGGTCTTGGATTAGGCTTGATTGAATTAAAGAGAACTGTTGGGCCTTGGCGGAGGTTTGCAGCTCTAAAAATACCAGAGGCAGCAATACAGATAAAATCTCTTAGATTAAAATGCTCTGTCCTCTAAACAAACTCTTACTATGCAGTAATATCTGATATGGATCATATAATAATAACAACAAGTGTGTGAAGGTCAATGGACAGCCACACAAAGGAACATGGATATACTTGTGCTCATTATTGTGGAATACGCAAAATGACTCGAGCAGTGCGATCAAATTTTCTCAACAAAGAACCTGTTCATCGGCCTCTTGTGATGCTGCAGGTGTCAGATTTCAGCTCTGCTAGGACACTGCTTTGTGTTTAGAGTAAACGTGAGCATGGGTAAAGGCTCACTGTGACTGTGTGACACATATAAAAAGGACTGTTCTGGTTTTATACGCTTGTAAAAAGCTGGAGACAGCTTTAAACCTTTTAGCCTTGAACCATGACCGGCTGGCTGCAGGACGACAAGTGTGTGAGGGTTAATCGATCGACCTTGGCTGAAGAGGAGGGACGCAAAAGGGTCTCGTTGGGTGACACAATGATTCTAGACATTAATTAGCAATTTGGGGCAACAAATAAAAGATATTCATGAATGAAAAAGTTGAGTAAAAGGATGCTATGAGTAAATGCTGTAAAGGCTGTGTGGTTTATTGTACAAACCTCACCCATCTCTATATTTTACAGCTAAAAGAGGTTAATTGGTAACCTGCAGCAAACACAGGTCGTTCCCAGGGGAGAAGAAAGAAAGAGTCATCTTTACAAAGTACTGTGAAATGTGAGGGGAAGGGACCTGATTAACTGGAAACTTTTACGTGACTTCGGAACACCTTTATGGTTAAACCTGTCAATGAGGTCATCACGGCAGCAGAAAGGATTTCTTATCGCTCTAAATATTCAAACTAAGAGAACGTGGAGAGGAGGGCTGTAACCCACGACTATTTTCATTATAGATCATGAGTTTTAATCATCATTTCAACTCCTACTGTAGAGATCCCGAGAGGGTGTCCTCAAATTGCTTGTTTTGTCCAACCAAAAGTCCAAAACCAAACATATTCAGTTTACTGGCATCAATTCCTCCCCTCTGTTGTAGCTGGAACCGGTAAATGTTTGGTATTTTTGCTGACAACTCACAGCTAATTTACCAAAGATTGATTCGCTTTCACTTTTTTGACAATAAAGTCACCCTTCAAGTGGTTCCTTTGCTGTGTACATTAACTACATTAACTAGTTTGTCATTAAAAAGTAGACCTAAGTTTTTTCCCCGTTGCCTCAAGCAGCTTTTAAAAAACTTTCTGGTCAATGATTTGCAGCAACAACCCCTTGCATGTCACTTATTTCCCAACACCGAGTGTCTACCCTTTCTTAACAGGATCTTGTTAAGTATCGTCTCCAAAGAATTTGAACCACAAACATTGTACAACAAAACACTGGCAACAACGGCAGTCTGAATACAAAAGCCTTGTCGTGCCACTGAAGAGGTTTTCTACTTCCCTGTGAGGGCAACAACAGAGAACTAGTAGGAGGCAGATTTCCAGTTATTTGAGAATATAGGTCCAGTTGTTTATCTAATGCCAATGTGAGCAAACTGTCTGCTCCGACACTCATGGTCGCCTTTTCTGTCAACATCTTATTCTCCGATGTTATTTGAGGAGACATGAAATCCGACTGATATTTACCTCCAGGGAGGGTTTGTTTACTGTAGACTTGTGAAACCTCCCAGACTGTCAATACACTTGTGACTCCATCAATACATCAAATAACACAGAGAGTAAACAGGGATGCAGGAGACAGATCTGCTGAGCAGGAGGCTGAAAATCAGATAGTCACAGGCAGCTCAGAAGTGTTTCAGCAACGACAACAGGATTTCTTTTCGTAAACCCTCTGTTCACAGAATAAAATGATAAATTTGACAGGATACTGTGGTTCTCTTTAAGCGGTCAATATTACCCAATATTAGATCATATATTTGATATTAGAGCTGAAACTGTTAGATGATGGACACAAATGAACCTGACAACTATTGTGATACTCAGATAATTATCTAAGTAGTTAAGTAAAAAATAAGTTAAGATTCCTTTCTGGTTTAATAACATCATAAATTAAACAACTTTGGCTTTTTGACTGTTGGTCAACCGAGCAATTAATAGAGAAAGTAATTAGTAAAGTCTGACCGATTTCAGAGATTATAAAGCAGAAAATATAACTGATATAACTGTGGTTATCGGCCGATATAGTAGTATCAGAAATGTTTACTCCTTAAAAACCAGCATTGGCATCGGCCCAAGAATGTATAGGTCTGACTCTAGTAATAAGAAGATAAACCAATTCAAGTTGGAGCAATTAAATGATTAACTGATAACAGAAAATTAATCAGCAACTATTTGAATTATTAATTAATCCAATACATAATTTTTCAAGGCAAAAATAACACAATAATCATCTGATTCCAGCTACACGATTGTCTATGTCTATATATATATATATATATATATAGATAGATAGATAGATAGATAGATAGATGTTCATTATTGTTATTGTTATTATTGATGTTCATCTAAATCTGCAAATTTACAAGCAATTCAAGTTGTCAGATGAATGTGGTGGAGTCAAAAGTACATCAAAATTGTACTCAAGCGTCTTTCTTGAATAAATGTAGACCTACTTAGTTAATTTCCACCAGAAAACTACTTTAAATAGTCTGGTGACTACTTAGATTTATCTTTATATCTTCATTTTCATACTGTGAGGTGAATTTGTAGTCACAAAGCTCCCTGTTTAATCAGGTGTTCCTGTGTAGGTCAAATATCTGGGATGTTTTGGGTCAGCTGTTGTTAATTGATGACATATATTGATAAGTTGTTAGTAAAACCATAAAACAATAAAACCATGTTTATTGATGGCACCCAACCCTGCCAACATACAAACACATCAGCAGACGAGCCTACATTTGGCATCAACGAAAGATCTCCGCTTTTCTCTCTACAAATAGTTTAATCATAATCTGCTACTATAACTACAGTAGCTGTAGGTTAACACACTGATGTAAAGACCTTAAATTAAATAAAGTTACCGAGGTAACAATGACATTTAATCAATTGACGTCAACCTCAGTTTCTAAAGAATAAATGAACTATTATTCGTTGTGATTTGGTCAAACAAACTCTTAAAACTCTCTTCAAATTTGAGAATAAATCAGTGAGATGTGATTTAATATAAACATTAGCTTAAAGTAGCTATTAGCTTAGATACGTTTATATTTAGCGGTGAGCCTCAGAGGTAACGGGCGATGTCCACTCACCATACTCAGAGTCCGGACTGTTCTCCTGTTTTTTACCCATTTTTCCCGCCTCAACCTCCGCTTCTCCTTCTCTAACTTCTCAAACACAACTTCCTTCGCCTGAACTAATCTTAAAACTGGACAAACAAACGGCTAAAACCGCGTTTTAAAGACGAGCTCCTCCGTGTCTGCGCGCACTCACTCGGTCACTAAGTTAGAAAATCTTTTCTTCCTGCCAGTCGTTACTAGGCAGTGACGTCACGAGCGCACCTGCTGAGGGATGCGCACCTGCGCGGTCCATCGAAGATTGTTTATTGGAGAGAGGACTCACTCCTCAACTGATTATATGAATCATCCTGTAGTTTTACCGCCACAAGACCAACAGGTGAGATACAGTCGATCATTATTGTCTTTTTTACATCATGTTAATAATATACGGAATGAAAGAAAAGACTGATGAAATGTTATCAAGTAAATTTAATTTAAGGATAGTTTTTAGGTACTTGTACACTAGTGTTTCCATTTTATGTTCCCCCATATATCTACCTAATAAAGTTTCTTTTTTACCCCACCACACTTGTTAAATAACTTTAATTACAAGTAACTTTTTAGATTCAGAATGATACAAAATAATAATACTAATAAAGAGAGATGGTGGAATGTAATTGAGTACATTTACTCAAGTAATATATACATATAAAACATTTTTAGGTGCTTTTACTGAATTATCATATATATAATTTGAATCATAGGCCGGCAATTATAAACAGAGTGGGACGGCTTTGTTTCATTCAATCTCTGATTGTGCACAGTGCAGCATCTCTCTTGTTTTGCATTGTGGCCTGTAAATGCCTCAGGTGGACGCTATTAACACACTAACAGGCAACAGAGTGGATGAGAAAAACCTGATAATCTAGACAATGTATAAACAAACCAAATCACAAAGGATGAAGTGACTTTATAAGGCAATAAAATTGTTTGGCTGTTTGTTGGGGACAAAAACCTGTGTTCACACAACTTCTCGACAACATCTGTCCATCACATCATGTTTCAAACCAGATTTAACAAGGAGAAGAATGACACTCTGAATACAAGAGCCCAAAGATCAACTCATGAGCTAATTTATTACACTTAAGAGTGATAAAGAAAGTAATACGTACAAAAATAAAGAAAATAAAGCTAACACAATCATCCTAAAACAACACTATCCATCAGGTCCTTGTTATGTCCAGTATGGGCTGTTTAATGGTTGACCCATTACTGTACTGTGTAAAAATGCATTGTGTTTGTTGGCACGACAGAAAAAAACAGATTTATGACAGTTACATGATGGCAGACTCCTAGTGCGCAAGCTTCATGTGTAAAGGCAAAAGGACATCTTTATATACAGTAGATGTACTGTACGCACAGAATAACACAGGTTAAAACATATGTTAAGGCCCATGTCCTCCTCTTCCATGATGATCAACTTCAAGGTGGCAAGTTTGTGAAGAAAAAGAGCGTTTCAAGTAGAAAAAAAACAGCACCATGCATCAAAGACAGAAATTTTAACATGATAAAACCGTCAAGATTTATTTCAACTGCTGATGTATGTGTGTGAAATGGATGAAGTTGATCCAAAGGCCCGATGCGTGAGTGTTTTTAAGAGTTTCCCATCAGGCTCATCCCACAGTCGGCTCCCGACTCTGGACAAGCCTCCAGTCGAGCCAGTCTGCTCTGCTCCAGAGCGATGGCCTCGGCCGAGTGCTTACATTTCTCTGATCCACACTGACAGGTGAAATACTTGCTCTTGATGTCCCAGAAGCGGTCTCCATAGTCGAATCTAGAGACACAGACAGGGACAGTCAAGTTTTTAGTGGAGGTCTTAATGGGGCTTCAAGCAGACAGAAAGAAAGACAGAAATACAGACAGACAGACAGAAATACAGACAGACAGACAGAAGGACATCTCACTCACCCCAGCTCTTGTCCGCTGAGGATGTCTCTGGAGCTGAAGAAGGCGATGCGGGGGAATCTCAGGTCCTGGTGCAGCATGAACACACGTACTGGGATGAGGTTTGGGTCACACAGGTGGTTGATGAAGCGGCTGATGTTGCCATAGTAGCGGGCGTCGATACAATACACCTCCCCGTCCTTCAGAGAAAACACAAGAGGAAGAACATGCATCGTCTTGGAAACCCATCACTGTTCACACAGATTGTGCACAATAAACACGCTCTCTCTTTCAAACGCGTTATAAATACACTCTTCATAAAAAGGTTCACCTTGTTGTCCAGGTCAAACAGGTAGGAGTCGTCTTCTCGAACATCCGCCTCTGCGTCAGAGATCAGCTCCCCGACATATCTGTGCGGACAGAAAGAAGCTTTCATTTCTAACCTGTGACTTCTCACATGCAAACAACCTGTCGTTCTCCGGTTGAGCGGCTGTCTCTTACTCGCAGATGAAGCTTCCCTGTGGAATATCCTGCAGAGCTCGGACTCCCCAGCCCATCTTCTCTGTCCTGTAGAGCTGAAGACGAACTCTGACGGGGTAAATAGGACATTATGATTTTACAGATGGTTTGATTCATCACTCGTGATTCTCTCCAGTCAATAACTTCACAAGCTAATCCAATTTGTAGGTTTGGTCATTTTAATAATTAGTTAAAAAGCTACATGTGGTTGAGAAATATTATGTCAGATGAGTTATCCTTAATATTCTCACTTTATTCCTGCCTGTACGACTCTGTTCTTGCACGTTCGGTAACAGGAACACGCCATGTTGCACTCAAATATAAGCGGAGGCTCAATTTTGTTGAACTCCTGGAGCAGCCGCTGGTCCTGGAAAATTATAAAAACAAGTTGATTTTAGTTTCACTTCTTTAGTTTCTCCTGTAACTCTTTGTCAAAGGCCCCATGAATCTCACTGACCCCTAAACCAAACCTCATTGAGGTTTCTGCTAATAATTGCAGATTGTATAGATATTTATTTATCCCATGAGAAAACAACATATATTTTGTTATTTATATATTTACCTTGTCATACCAGCAGCGGATACTGAGCTGTCCACAGAGGCAGTTACTAGACGAGCAGTCGTCTGTGCAGCCACAGTGCTGAATTAAGATAAATAAAAGGCATCAGATGTATTCTTTAGTGCAGATAATATAATATACACACGTGTGCCTTTGTGTCACAGAAAGAAAATAATGAAGTTCTAATGAAAGCTGTGTTATCATTTTACCTGTAAGTGTGTAATATTGCGGTCTATGTTCATTGCTGAAGTTTCACAGTTTTCTGAAACATATTTGTAGTCTGATGGACAGCCCTCGTCATCCACCGCATTCACACAGGGGATAGGTACGTTCTCGTAGCCCTGCGCAACGTCACTGGAACAGAAAGGGAGGACTTAAATCAGCTACACATCAGAAAACATCTGGAGAAGAACAGCAGATCATATGAAGACAAGACTCCTACCTGCAGATGATTCTTTCAGTCCGAAGCATGCGATTGGTTATTCCCCTTCTCAGCTTCCTGTTGATCTGGAGAGCCACCCACACCGGCGTGTCGGGCCGTGCGAGGGTGAGAGGAGTGTCTCCTTCCCTGTTCATGATGTCAATGTCTGCACCTCTGGACAGGAACAACCTGCAGGAAAAGAGGAAAAATCACCATCATCCCTCACGATATTGTGCAAGTCTGTGGGCTACAACGCGGTGGGCGAGACGGATTAGGTGCGGCTACAGCTTGCGATTTACTCACGTGACACATTCCAGGTAGCCCTCTCTGGCGGCGATGTGGAGCGGCGTGTCTCCGTGCATGTTCACTGAGGCGAGGGAGCAGCCAGCGTTCAACACCAGCTCGGCTATATCCACGCTCCCCGCATACGCAGCCCAGTGAAGACACACGTTCAGCTCCTGGAGGGAAAGAGGGGACTGTTTAAAGTAATAACCTGAAATATTTTAATTCAACTGCATTCGTTTTGTCTCTGTCACCACATGCCACAAGACAGTAGAGCTGTGAAGTGCGAGGGGCTGCAGGTTTTTCTATCCCATTTTTTACTCCCATTTAAATTTGATCTCCATGTCCTCAATGGTTCTGAACACATGGGACTTTCCAGCATAATGGAATGATCCTCTATGTTTATGTCATGGTTGCCAAATTCTTTCAACTTAGGTCTGTGAGGAATCGTGTTTTGCCTGTAAAGGGGCCCACACACCGCTCAGACTCAAACCAACGGCCAACTGCCTTTAACCGACCACTCCGTTGCCTCTCTTCTGACCCGTTCGGAGGAAAAGCTGCATTGAAACATACCGCCTCGACTACTGCCAACTACACAGTAGCGTGTATGTTCTGTGCTTGCGTGAGATGCAATAAGTCTCCTAAACATCAGGTGGCGCTAGTCACGTGTCAGTAATCCAAAACATGAAAACAGGAAATGACAGAACGGAGTGCAGACCATCGTCACTTCCGCCCCTCCCACACACCGCTGATACTGATGATAAACTTGAGTTATTTTGAGCATTGTATTTGTTTTGTTAATAATTTGGGCACTCAGGGGCATTAAGTACCAGATCAAGCACTTGTTGGTTGAGGCACAGGTTCAGGATAAAAGGTAGAGGGTGTGTCAATGTCAGGTGATGCACCAAGAAGGGAAATGTTTGTTTTTTCTTACCAGTGAGAGAGAGAGAGGCGGCATAATAGACAAACGTATGTTTGAATCTTGCCTCGACAATGCCCTTCCTAATTGCCTGAGAACAACTTACCTGGACTGGTGGCAATGTGGTGATTTGTTGTGAGTAATCACAAATAGTTTGACAAATATCCATTATAATATATAGAATATATTTGGATTGTTAATCAGACAAAACAAGACAACAGGAAGACACTTGTTTTCATGCAACACATTCTACAAACTTTGTATTCGCTAATAGAAACTTACTTTATCATTAATGGTGACATCAGCTCCTCTGTTCAGCAGCGCTTTTATGACCGTTACATGTTTGTGCTCTGCAGCCCAGATGATCGGCGTCCAGCCCCCGCTGTCCTGAAACCAACCAACGTAAGAATAAGAGTTAGGGGGTCACCCATGTCCATTTGTTGGTTGCTTGGTGGTTATTAACTTTTGGTGCAGATCCAAATAAAGCAACAGATCCAGGATTTATGAAGTATTTATCAACTTTGGAAGCAAAACCCTGTCAGGCCAATGCAAAAAGTATTATAAAAGAATTTATGAAAACAAAAATAAAAAGGTAATCTGATGGCCCTATAATACAAACATTCAGGCTCTTCCTTTACCTGTGCGTTTACATCAACCTGCCCCGTTTCCAGGAGCATGTTCAAAATCTCCAGGTTTCCCAGTTTGGCTGCGTGGTGGAGGCCAGTATATCCGTCTTCCTCCTTAAGACAAACACAGACTGAACTCCATCAACCGAACCCCTGAAAGTTCACGTTTCTGTTGTCATTTTAAGCACACACAGACACTCACAATATGATAGACGCAGGCGCCGTTCTGGATCAGGTAGTGAGCCACTTCAATGTGATTGTTGATGATCGCTTCCAACAGGGGCGTCCTCATGTCTTTGTCCTGGGCGTCCACTTTAGCACCGGCCTGTCGGAGTACAATCAAATATCATCTTTAATCGCAGGCACAAATCTACGAGATGATATTAACAGCCAAGATGAATAATGACTGCTGTGTTTTAAGCTGCAGCTTGTTTTAAATCCCGTCATTTCTCACCTGTATGAGCATGTAGCAGATTTCCAGCAGACCTCTCTGAGCTGCAGCGTGGAGAGCAGAGCGCCTGTTCTGAGAGTCAGGCTGGTACGTTGGATCTATGCCCTCCACTGTGATACACAGACACACAAAGTTTCAACACTCAAATCTGCACAGACTCGCAGGGAGCTCTTGGGATCAGCAGCCAACAGGAAGTGTAAAAAGAAATACATTAAAGAATTTCATGTGCGATCGAACCCAGACAATACGAGTAAAATAAGACCCATCATGAAGCTTTTGTCTTTATAATCGTCCAGACAAGTATTTTAGTCACTCACTCAGCATGAGCAGAACTCTCTGCACCTCTCCTTGTTTGGCAGCAGGATAGAGCTGGCGGGGGTGGAACCTCAGTTTCTTCTTCCTGCCAAATAAAAACAACAATTTGGCAAAAACAACTTCTCAGCTGGAAGCTTCCTCATATCTACGGCCGCTGAAAATATTGTGTCTCAATCTGAACGCCAACCTCTCGGTTTCCTGCGTGAGAATGGCCTTCTGCAGCGCCGCCCTGCTGGGCCCGGGTGGTAGCGCGCTCGGGCTGACAGGTTTCCCATTTGGCATGCAGAGCGAGGGCCCCACGCTGTCCACTCCCTCCTCTGCTGGGGGGACGGCGGTTGCGGTTGCTGCAGAGGCTACAGGCTGCGTGGGCTGCTGCTGCTGCTCCACCGCCACCGTTACCAAACCGTGACTACGCATGCGAGCGCTGGAGGGAGGCCGTGAAGAAGAGCACATGTAAGAAAACAAGAAAATGGACTGACAATATTTCTCTCGTATGTCATCCAATTTTACCTGACAGGTCTTTCGGGCATCTTCCCGTCTTTCATCCCTCCTGTTGAGGCCGTGAGCGAGGGTGCCGTGGGGGCGGAGGGCGGCAGAGACGGGGTGGTGGTGGAGGAGGCCGACATCGTGACAACGGTGGTCGCGGAGGCCGTGGCCGAGCTGAAGGAGGGGATGGTGACCTCCTGGGCCTCGGAGGCATCCTCACCGCAGTGTGGACAAAAGAGCATGCCGCCGTCGTTCGCTCTGCTGCGCCCTCCGCCCAGCACCGTCACACAGCCGCGATGGAAGCGGTGAGCGATGCGCTGGTCCGGGCAGCACTCGAGAAACGTGCCCTGAAAGGGAAGAAGAAGGGTGGATTTAAAGGAGGAGAAAGAGGGAGAGAGGGCAGGGTATAGACGAGGAGAAAAATGAGAAGAAAGTAGGATATAAAAGAGGAAGAGGGGGAGTAAAATTTTGTGTAGGAGAATGCAGGATAACAAGGACGAGAAATAGTAGAAGAAAGTTCGATATTAAGGAGGAGAACGAGGAAAAGAGAGCAGGATATACAGGAGGAGAAAGAGGAGAAGATAGTAGGAATAAAGGTAGAAGAAAGCTGGATCTGACGAGGAGAAAGAAAAGAAACTAAGTAAGAGGAAAGACATATTATCAACACTCACCGCTATGCAGAAGTATCCACACCCAGGACAGCAGTGGTGTTTGACCATGTGTGATCGATGGACGTCACAGAGAACCATGAGGGGAACCCGACTCGACGGCCGCATCGTCTCCCCTTTTATTGTCCGATTGGTGCAAGCCCTCAGCTGGCAAACAGTGCAGGAGAGACAGGAGTTAGAGATGTGGCTCCACTTATGATTACCTGTAAATACCCATTAATATGTCACATGATTACACAGACTGAGAGCTCCTACAGAGTCAACACAAACCTCTCCGTTGATGCTCTCGGTGGCCATACACTGTCTGCTGATGCGGTGGCTGGTGCTGTCGACTCGAGGAGCCTCCATCCTGCAGCTGCACAGAGGAAGCTCCTCCAGCCGCTCCGTGTCTCCTGCATCGCTTCCTTCTGCAGAGGACAGAATTGAATATTTTTGAGGCAATACTGTGCAAAAACTGTGCATTTCATATTGAAGGAGATGAACAACAGACTTATTTTATTGATGTCTTCAACCCTAAAAGTGTGTTACTTATATCATACCTGAAAAGGTTAGTCGATTGTTCAAACGAAAATGTACTTATTTTGCTAATCAAATCATCTTTTAAGTAATTTTTTTTAGGCAAAGATGCCAAACACACTCTGGTTTTACTGCTCTTTCTCTATTAAAAAAAATGGTACATTAAAATAGCTTCTGAAGCACCAAACCTTAAAACCAGAAGATTGTGGCTTTGTTTTATACTACAATGATTACACATATCAATCATGAACGTACCATGATGAGGAGAAAGTGTCAAACTGTCAGCAGCAGCGATGTCCAGAGCGCCCAGAGGAACCTCTGTGTACTCAGTCGTCCTTCCTGCTGAGGAGAGATTACACGAGATACATGCTAGAAAATGATGCAGTTATGCAGTTGAATCGAATGGGGCAAACAAACTGCGAGAGAGACAAATGGGAGACAAGTTTTAGAAAACCCAGCGGGTGACATCACTCACCTCCGACTGTCTCCACCACGTCGGCTGTGTTTGACGACTCCTCGCTCTCGTTTCTACTCTGTCTGGCTCTCTGTGTTTCAGACTCTGAACTCTGCAAGGAAGAAATATCAGAATATAAAAATGTGTCAAGTGTATAAAGAAAAAAAAGGGGGACATTTCTGGACAGTTTATCTTTTGACTGAATCAGCATTCTTATTAAAGGAAATTCAAGAGTAACTGAAAAATTACAGTGAACCAAACAAAGGATATCCTTACATATAATTACTTATTAGCACTACTGAGCAAGGTTTTTATGATTAGAACTCAAATTTCTTGATCAAAATCAATGTTGTTGTTTATTTAAAACATGCATTTGTCTTCGATGTCACTGTGGTAAACTTAAGGTGTAAACAGTGTCTGTAGAGAGAGATTAGTGTATTTTTAAGTACATCACAAAGTAATTATGAAGCTTGTAAGATAGATAGAATCACTCACATGATCTGACATGTTCACTGACCCCTCTATGTCTTTAGTGTGCTGCCTTGCTTCTGCTCCACCATCTTCAAGCTATAAAAGAAATAAAAGGAATTCAAGTTTAACAATAGAAATAATACATGACTAGCATGCTATTGCATTGTTCTAAATAATATGTGCATTTGTTGACAATGAGTGTTCACTTTTAATGGACAATAAATAAATCTGAGCATTGCACCTTTTCCGAATCTCGGACGGACGGACTGGAAATTCGGGTTTTTTCCTCCTCTGACCTCCCCGAACTGCTGTTGTTGTTTTTCTCAGGTGAAGTTTTTGTAACAGACTCCACCTTTTTATGGAATAAGGTTTCTTCCTGAGTTTCAGGAAAGACATTTGCAATGAAGAATATTAGAGGGACATCTCTTCAGCCGATGTCTCCAAAACTCTGCAACTCACACCAAAACAATCTGCATGGATAAATACTCACTACAGGCAAGAGAGAAAGATACGTATTTTTGATTTTGAAGTAAACTTTACCTTTCAAAACTACACCAAGTATTATACGTTTTAAATATATATGCCCAAAAACATAATCTTACCACAGTTTGAGCGTTGTCTGGAATGTTCTCTGACTTTGCAGATGCTCTGTCAGATGAATGATCCAGTTTTCTTCTTTTGGCAACTATTGGGAGCACAAACCACAACACAGTGAGTTTTAAGGCTCTCCGACTCTTTTTTAAGAACATAGAAATGTTATCATTTTACACAGGAAACATCTGTTCACTAACCAGTTTCAGAGTCGGTGGAAAGGCAGGCAGAAGATCCTGAAGGTGCCTCCGCATGGCTCACCTGTCAAAAAAAAACAGGTTTCAACAAACAACTGAAACTGCTAAACTGTGTGTGTTCTGTCAGTGGATGGAAGATTTTTGACATTTCATAAAACACTTTCAAGAGCATTACACATTTGTTTTTCCTCATACCAAATGGAAACGCTCACCTGCCCTGGTGGAGGCCTGTTCATGGTCTTGCGGGCCCGGTGGATCTTAGGTGGGGCAGGAGAGACAGAGGGAGATGAGGAGGCCGTGGCAGAGGAGGAAGATGAAGAGGATGAAGAAGATGAGGAAGAGGGAGGAGCAGGGGCATGGACGGATTTACTGCTACCAGGCCCAGAGACACTCATCTTTGCTCGGCCAGGGGACAACGATGAAGACGTAGAGGGAGAGGAGGACAACGAAGAGGCGGACATTGATGGAAGGGACTTTGCTGCATGTCCTGTAAGAGGAAAGTGAGAGCACTAACTGTGAAAAAAAACCTATGAGAGGTTTCAAGAAACATAAGCCTCCAGGAAATGTCTAAATTATACAAAACTCTAAAATACATCAGCGGTAAAATGTAATTAAACGAGGTACTACCAGATCAACAACTTTTTTACTAACCCAAATTTGAGACAAGGAGCCACCTTTTCGGTAACATCACTGAAAGCTGACTGGATCTGAGTCTTACCTGCTGCAGGTTTGTTTGGAGAGGAGCAAGGTGACCACGTCTCATCCTCCTCTCCATTTCTGGAAGCGTCCTTTCCAGGCTGCTGAGATGACAACATCGATGACATACCACCCATTGGCTCTGTCTTCTGGGCAACAGCAGCTGAGGTGGAGGCTGCATTATCTGAAAGTTTAGAGTTCTCCATGAGTTTACACAAGTATCAATGACAAAACTCAAGCATGGAGTTTGTTGATGTATGTTCTGAAAATGCACAGATCTCACTAGTGCAAAAGACAAACCTTCTTTCACATGACTTGGTCCGGCTAAAGACTCTGCTGGTGTTTCTGAGTCATTTCCTTCAAGAGGCTCCTGGCAGAGAAACAACACATGGCAGAAAATATCAGGAAAATATCCATCTCTCTTTTTAAAAGCAACTGATTACAGATTAGCAGCAGTCTTTTAAGCACATTTTGCACAAACTAATGGGGGCTCTCAAAACAGTAACCAAGAACATACTTGCCAGGATTCCCAAGAAAACAAAGTTGATACTAGGAACATATTGATTATCTGGAGCTGATATTCAGCATTTTTTGCTATTCTGATTGATATTCTCTGTAGAAGTGACCTCATACTGAACATGTTATTAACTGTGAAGGGTTACCTTAGATACAATGTGGTAACTCGCCCAGTTTAAATGATAATACATCCAGTCACGTGCACTAAAGAGTTTTATGTCAATAAATTTAAGTCAAACAAGCATCCGATCAGTAACTTCTGTTAACGTGTTTATAACTGCCAGAATTCAGTTTTTAGTGCAGTTGCGTGACTAACTTCCGGGTTCTCCACTCCAAAATAAACCTCTCAACCAATGGCTGATCTTCTCGGATGTTACGTCACGTGCCGCCATCGGTCAATCAACCCATTCATGCCTTTTAAACAAACCAAAGCAACACCTTTCAGCTAACAATAGCCCTTACGATAAAAAGGCATGTAGATTTAAAACGCTGACTGCTTAAAATCATCTATTCTCACTTGGGTGAACGTTATTTTATCACAAAATGAGAGTTTGGCTGTTTTAGCTTTGAAAACTGGTCCCAACTTCCAATCGCCTATCGTGATAAAAGCAACACAAGAAAGATGGCTGCGCAGTGATATGAAGCAGAAAGAAATACAGGAAATGATTAAAACACTAACAATGTTAGAGTAATTTTTGTTAGCTAGTTGACACAAAATTGTTACAGGCTAACGTGGCTAGCAATGTAGCACAGCTTGCAACAAAGACCTCTAATAATCGACCAGTTAGGACATTTTACATTGTGGCAGCCTGCAGCTTAATTTGCATGTTTTTGCTATGTCGGCTAACGCGTTTACAAGTGGTTAAACAGACGTGAATTCCGTTAGCATGCAATTTTTCGCAGTGGGTTTGCTACCTTTGTCGTTGTCTCAGATGCCGACATGTTTCCCGATGACCACCACCGACGTATATGAACGTGCCGCGTCATTGCCCAAGCCCCGCCCCCGTGTGTCCATTGATTTGTTGAAGTGCTGATCAGAAGTCAGCGTGCGTACTCTGCTTTTACGGCTAGCCGCGGTGAGCAACCTCCCACCGAAACCGATTCACAGTCAGTTTGGTGGCGACAGAGCAGCGGTTTTGTATTTTGCTGTCACGGGATGCGCTTCCTCCAAAAAGAGGCCAAAAAGTAAACAGAAATCGAGGTAGTAGCTGGTGGCAGTGGGGATGAGGAAACATTGCCGGCTAACTAACGTCGCGTCAGTCAACGGTTGTCCTGTCGAAACGAACCCGGGTCGGTTATTTTAGAAAGCCGAGTGGACGTTCAACGAAAGGAAAGGTGAGTGACAGCAAAGTTTGACGATAAGTGTAATTTGGGGCTTTTATTGTTCCTGTGGTTGGTCACTAAAAGAGGCCAGCAGGCTAACTAGAAGCTAAGCTAACGTCCAGCCAAGTAACATTAGGCCAGAAGGAAAGGGCGCAAATATTTCAGCCATGATCGATTTTACCCAAACATGTCGATAGAATAACCCCATTTTATCGTAACCTCTACGTTACTACTCTTATAGCCTTTAGTCACCTGTTATATGTAATTACCTTGCTATAACACATAGTCAGTAACGTTAGCAGATAAAATGGTGTCTTTTCTTGCTCTTAAAGCTGCACTTCAAGGGATACAAGCCTCTAAATCTACTTTACGATACTTTACTGAATAATCTGAATTAAATGGCAATAATTGGCTCTTTTTCGTTCGGCCATTATATGAACATTACTTCTGCTTTTTCAAATGTGCAAGGCTACATTATATTGCCATAGAGGGGAAATCATCAGTACATAACTATATGCCTTAAATACTATTTTATATTTATTATTATTATTATTATTATTATTATTATTATTATTATTATTAGTAGTAGTAGTAGTAGTAGTAGTAGTAGTAGTATTTAGACTACTAACTAATCAGTATTGTGATATTTGACTTCTGCCAGTTTTGCCCTTCTCAAATTTAATCCACACATTGGAATATTTATTTTATTTCCAGTTGGATGATTCATGAGTGTTTGGGATGTGTTGTGTGTGTTGATGCTCCAGTGTTTATATTTTCATTCAAGATTAATCTGCCAATTTCTGACAGAATTGAGCCATTTCAGAAAATGGTAAATGATTAAAAAGCGCGCAAACTTCCTGACCAACAGCCCAAAACGCCAAAACATTCAGCTAAATGAAATGTGATGTAGGATAAAGTAATACAGGAAATCTTTTTTTTTTTTTTTTACTTTTATTGCAATAAGTTCATATCTCAGTACAGCCATAAGATATCTTTTGTGTTTACAGCCGACTGCAAAATTGTTTTCTTTTCTTTCATATTTTATACACCAATGATACAAGAAGCAAAAATTAACAAGCAAAACAACTAAATCAAAAACTATCCTCACAGTTACCAAATAGTTTGCAAATCATTTTTGTGTTCATCAACTGATCTTTTTCTGAGGTTGATATTAGAGGCAGCTACCAGTCAGGGTTGCAATGGTATAAGGTTTTACTGTATGATAACCATCTTAATAGATGGATCGTAGATAAGCAAATGAACACAGAATGATAACCGTCGATATTTTTTATTGAGGTATACCTTGAAACTGGTGTCTCGTTCAACCGTATGCTCAAAACCAGGTTCTTGACAACATGTTGAACAAACTGTCTTAGATCTCAGATAGCTTTGTGTTTTAGATCATGTAAGAGAGACTCTTATTTGTCCCAGCATTTTGCCTTTTGCATCTGTTATTTGCAATGAATTCTTCCCCATTTCTCTACAGTAGAGATGGAGATGCTGTGTTTCCGATTGCCGGGCCACGGCGACACGACCCTGAAGCACATGAATACACTGAGGTCCCGCCAGCACTTCTGTGACATCACCATCGTGGCCAGCAACAACCAGACGTTCAAGGGACATAAGGTGGTGCTGGCTGCCTGCTCACCCTTCTTACGGGACCAGTTCCTCCTCAACCCGTCCCCCAAGCTTCAGGTAGGCAGATGTCCCCAGGCAGTCCAACTATCATTGTTGTGTCTCTGTGCTGAGTAAAAACAGTGCTTTCTTTTCACATTTTTATCCAGGTGTCAATGCTGTACAGCTCCACAGTGGTGTGCGATCTGCTTCAGTCTTGTTACACTGGCGTCTTGCAGTTTAACCCAGAAGAGATTGTTAACTACCTGACCGCTGCCAGTTACCTACAGATGGAGCACATTGTGGAGCGTTGCCGGGGAGCGCTGAAGAAGTATGTGCAGTTGAAGAACCCTGGTCCACCAAAGGTCAGTCACACAAAACAATCAGTTTAAATGTTTGTCATTCTTTTGAGTTAAGTCTTTTTTTCCCCTGTTTCGTCCTTTAGATGACGTCTGAGGAGAGCCAGTCTCGCCCGGTGATCATCAGCGGTAGCATTCATTCTGTCGCATCTCCCCCCGCGGGCCGTTCCTCCGCTGTGCAGGCGCACAGTCCTGTATTACACTCACTGGAGGAGAACAACGGTGATATGTCTGCTCAGGGCAACAGTCAACACTACGATGACGGTACCATGCTGGATCAGCCGTGTATTAAGGTTTGTGTTTGAAGGAAAAGGCTGAGACCCACCATCCATCCAAGTTTCACTGAAATCAGTTCATTTTTTTTGTTTATTTGTGATCCTGCTGATGGACCAACTAACCATGGATGAAAACATACTTTTACAGCAGTGGTGATAAAAGGATAACTTGATTTCTACAGCACTTTTCCAAAGAGTGTCAGTGTTACAAAAGGTGTAAACAGCAAAAAAACTAAAACAATTGGATAACAAGGACACAAGAAGACAGAACCAACCTTTCAAGCCTGCAAGGGGCAAGTAAATGATACACAAATGATGGATTGTGTTCTATTAGCCGGTCTTGCTTGGATATTGGTGTTCTCTCTTTGCAGCTTTGAGATTTATTCAAAGCTGCAAACGTTGGCAACACAAGGACAGTTCCTGACCCTGAATAATGTCTGGTACACAAGGCAGAGAGCTCTCTCCATCGTCTTTTTCTGACCCATAAATGGTCCCGACAGACGGTCAGTGAAGTGTGACAAAGGGTGATAAAGGCTGGGTCTTACAGAGGACAGGCTAACGGGATAAAAAAAAGGTGAAGAAGATAACGGAGAGCACAGGATCAACACAGAAATGAGGTTGTCAGGGATAGTAAGTTTGAGACTTTGAGCTGGACAGAGTAAGCAATTTTGGGGAAGTTATGATGGGTATTTTTCACGATTTTTAAACTAAACAAATCCTTCTCTATACACACTTTATTTCTGTTCCAGGTTAATGCATCAGACGAGGAGGAAGAGGCCAGGCAGGAGGACTACGACGTGTTGAGAGTTTACATCGCTGAAGAAGACCAGATGAACAGGGACCGGGAGGAGGAGAGAGGAGCTCCCTCTGATGGACCTCAAGACGAGTGTTACCCAGAGACGGATGGTGTCGTGATCGGAGGAGACGGCAGCGAATTCGACTTGAATCCGACAGAGGGAGATCTCGGCACTGGGGGGCTTTCAATAGAGGGGCTCCGTGCTTTCAGGCGAAGGCTGTCCGACCCTAAAATCGGCCGGGGCAGAGGAAGAGGGAGGGGACGGGGCTTTAAGAGGAGAAGGTGGGTGTCATCACAGGAGAGGAGACCTCCAGGCATGGATCACCACCAGGATTTGTGGTATCTGGCGACTGCGGGGATGGGAGGGAGTTTCGGGCTGGACTACAGCCAAGAGGGGCTAAAGGCGGGAGGTTACGTCTCAGTTGAACTCCCGCGGTTGGACTTTGGCATGGGTGACAATCAGGGAGAAAAGGTCTCGCCAATGGCTGCCAACAGTTTGACCCAGTATGCCCTGGAGGAGTCGAACTGCGCTGCTGGGGAGGGGAGCTCAGGGTTGACGACTGTGGGGACAAACGAGGGAGGGGACGAGTCCGTCGCAGTGGTGGGATCGACTTCAAGTGTCGCCGGGCCTGTAATCTGCGAGCACTGCGGCATGACGTTCCCCTCCGCCCACTCCCTCGCCCTCCACTCCCGCTCCACTCACCTGCTGTACGCCTGCCCCTGCTGCGGCAAACACTTCCACCACTCGGCCAACCTCACCCGCCACATGGCCGTGCACCGAGGCGTCGGCAAAACCCACCAGTGCCCCCTGTGCTACAAGACTTTCACCCAGAAATCCACGCTGATCGACCACATGAACCTGCACAGCGGCGAGCGGCCGCACCGCTGCGCTTACTGCCACGCCCGCTTCGCCCACAAGCCTGCCTTACGACGCCACCTGAAGGAGCAGCACGGGAAAACCACGGGGCAGAACTCGCTGCATGAGCAGGAGGAGAGGGAGAGAGAGAGGGAAGCTGCTGGAGGGATACGAGAGGAGGAGCAGGAGTGTCTGGTTACTGAGCAAGTGTCATAGGCCAAAGGGTTGAAGACAGGAAAGTGTCTGAAGCTCATCGTCTCACTGCTGTCAAATGGGGAGATCAGCCTGTGGGGCTGGTAACTGACTATGAGGCCTTTAAAATCTCAGACTGTGAGTCCTTTCACATGAAATAAGTGTCAAATATTGATAAAAGTATGCACATTAAGTGACGGAGGCGGGTAAAAATGACAGACTACACAGTCTCGTACACAAATAAGAGGCCTTTTTTCACAGCAAACTGGTCGCAGCAGGAAAAGCACAGGTTTTACTTCTAACATTAATAGTAGCTGGGGCTGCTAGATGTGACCAAAATCTCATATACTTCATACAATATCCAAATCAGGTACATATCACAATATAGCACTGTTTCTGTAAATTCAATTAACACATTTTATATAAAAAGACCACATGGGAACGCTGATTTCTACTTATTCCTCTGTACTTTTGTGACTCTGATATGTAGACTCTCTCATACGTGATGATAGAGGTTAGTGGTGTGAGCTTAATATAACCGATCTCACACCACTAACTGAGCTTCAATATAAAATGTTTCTTACATTAGACGTATTTCTATTGCCACAAGACGCATATCATCATATCGTGGCTGTTACATTTTCGTATGTCCAAGTAAGCCGTAAAAAGATTTTTCTGATACTAATTCCATTATCACTTCTGCTTATCGGTCTGATTTTGACAGTCTGTCCTCGCATAAAATGGTTGAAATGTGAGAATATTTGTAAGTTTTTTTTTTCATTCAACATCTACTGTTCGTGTGGTGCGGATGTTATTATAACACTGGATATTTAACCTCTGTAATGGATGTGCTGCTCAGTTGGGAATAAAGTTGTCATGATACTAGAATTTTAAACTATTGATACGGTACTTGTGTAATGTACGATATTCCAGATGATACCGCGGCAAAATTTAAAACAAATCTTAGGCACACAAAATTATTTTTTTTATTACCAACCTGGACTCACAAAAAGTCACTGAACATACACCAACATGTTTGTATTCATGATAATATCTGTGCAGCATTGATTTGAAAATCGGACTGTAGAGTCTTTGGTATATTCAGGACTAAAGAATGCAGATATTGTATTGTTTTAAACATACGGCATGAAGAAAGTATTGAAGTATTGATACTTTAGACAACTGTGGTTAGGAAGCAAGGGCACTCGTGTCATCTTCGTTATAAAACTAGCACTGATCTCATCTTTGTTTATGTAATAAAGCCATGATTTGGACTGTTTCTCCCTCTCCACCACAAGTTTAATGTGATTGATTTTAATTACAAAACAGTCAGAAAAATATCCTAGCAATGAGAAAAACAAATGAATAACTTGGGAGGCTTAAAATGCAGATGGATCAGAAGATTTGGAACCAGTTTTTGACTCCACAATAGCAGGACCCTGAAACTGAAGCAGCTCAAGAGAAATTAGCCAACATTACATTATAGTTATTTTTTACATCTGTGCTTCTCCTACTGTGACGTGTCAAAGTGTCCTCAGTCATAAAGGCCTGTTGAGTTTCATGTCTCTTTGGAACAGTTTGATCAGTTTGACTCAGAACTGTAATCCTGAATATATGTATCACATGTTCAGTGCGATGACTGGCTGCTGTTCAAAGAAGAGATGACGTGTAAATAAAATAATCTGTAAGTCTCTTTCTTAATCATGAGTCAGTCAGTCAGATTTGAAGGGGCTGGACTTTTACGTTCTCGATGTCTGGTCTGCAAAGCTTGAAATATGTTTAAACAATGCACTTCTTTCTTATTGAGGCTAAAATGTATTGTTTCTTACCTACTTGTCCATGTTCGAACACACTGCCCACTTTGTCTTGTTGATACAAGATGAAATCAATGAAATCTCACTCAGTGTAAAAATGTATGGATACTATTTATTGAGCTCCGAGAAACAGTTTCTTTAGTTTCATGAGCAAAGCTGCCACACACACCGCACCATGTGACCACGTGAACTACAGCCATCTAGCCGGAAAAACAACAGGTCCTTCAGTATTTATCCTGCAAAACAGACACTTAAAGCTGGTGGCTTACAGGTCATCGTTTCAACAAAAACATGGAAAGCTATATGCCAAAATAAAAAAAAAACAAAGAACATGTCGCTTTTAAATCACAGGAAATCTTCACTGTACACGACCTGGTTCCTCTTGTCCCTGTAGGAGCCTTTAGTGCTGTTCTGCACAGCTGTGAAAGAAGAGAGACATTGGTGAAACACACACACACACACAGTCTGAATATCTAAATCCAACAATAAGGGTGCTGTGTTTACCCAGTGAAGCCCACACAGATTTGCCGGTGGCAGCATCCAGCAGGGGCTGCTTCCTGGCGATGCTGACTTTGATGTGAACGTCTCCCACCGTGCTTCCGTTCAACTGTGAGACAAAACCAGACAGGAGAGTTTAGAGTGGTGGTCCACTTTGTTAATATGAGCAGGGCATCAACACAACTTCAGGGTGTGTTCTAGTAAACTGAAAAGGATGACTAGATTTGATTTGATTTGATTTATTAGACATGTATTAAAACTTCCTTCTTTAAAATGGGAATATGATTAGACAAAATAATTTAAACTAAGTTTAGTATAATAATAATAATAGAAGTTGAGTTGGAGATCTTCACAGGGTTCTTTCATCTAGTTTCTTGCTAGTTTATCTACAGTAGAAATACCAATATAACAAATACCTGTACAACTGCTATTTCAGGACATTTTCCTAAATGTTTTACAATATATATAAAATAAATTCACAATCAAAACCTGTGTTGCACAGTACTTGATGCTATGGCACATTATAATTCAATAATTTGTTCTGATCACGTTCTGATCTAAATTTCCTGGCTGAATCTCTTTTTTGTTTGTTGCTTTACCAATTTAAACTCGGGGGTCAATAAGGTATTTCTGATTTTGCTGTGTTCTGGAAGTTGCAGTCAGCAGAAGATCATATGTGTAATTGTTAGCTTTCTCTTATATGGGCTGATACCAACCTCAGCTACAGCCTGGTCTGCAGACTCCATCTTCTCAAACGTGATAAATGCACAACTAGAAAGAGGAACAGGGAAACACAAATCACAACATAAACAAAGAATACAACAGCAGCAGCAGATGGCAGCACAGTCAGTAAACATGACCGTTCTGTGTACAGAGTTGTTTATTGGTTCCATACTTGCGTGGGTTGTCCATGGAGAGGTCGATGATGTTTCCATGTTGAGAGAACGCAGAGCGCAGGCTCTCCTCAGTGAGCCCTGAGCCGTAAACGTACACCGTGTTGCCCTTTCGCACCCCTCTCCGCTCTGGGTATGAATCGGACCCTGAGAGTGACAATGTGGGAGACAGTGACACGTCATTTGTGTGTTCCAGCCTGACATCTGACAACCACCATCACGACTACATTTGGATTATATGACTGGGCTCTGCACCTCATTCTTGTCAACTATTGCTCATATTTCTAGAGATATCTGCATCTCTATGATGGATTTTGATTGATTAGACATTGTTAAAATGTAAAAACTCAACAGAAATTGGTTACGTACGTCTGAACGGTCCATCTCTCTCTCTCTCCCGCTCCCTGTCGCGCTCTCGATCCCTCTCTCTGCTTCGGTCTCTCTCTCTGTCTCTCTCTCTGTCCCGTTCCCTGTCTCTGTCTCTGTCCCGACCTCGATCTTTATCCCTCTCCCGGTCTCGCTCGGTCACTCTGTCCCGCTCTCTATCCATCTCTCGGTCGCGGTCGCGGTCTCGCTCTCGCTCTCTGTCTCTGTCCATTTCGCGGTTGGATGAATTGCTGGCTCCCTCGTCCTCTTCCCGGTATCGGTCGCTTGAGCTGACGAAGCTGTGGGGGAACACGGAGGGGAAATGATGTTACACCATCAGATACTCACTGTCAGTATATTAAGCAGGTTGTGTTGGTTTTTGGACATTACCTCTCATACAGAGATTTCCTCTGGGCTCTCTTCCCCGACTAGAAGCACAAATATGGTAAAATATGTTGTTTTAATATATATAAATCTGCATAATATTGTATGACGATTTGTTCTATTTAAATTTAACATTTTGGCAACTCTACTCAGAAACAGCAACAAGCATATCATGTTTGCAGCCGTGTTTTATCATATTTTATACCACTTTACCTCAGGTTGTTCTTCATCTGTAGAGACACTCCTCTGGAATGGTAGGAAAGCAGGAACCGGGCCTTTCTCAGGGTCCTGTGGCAGATAAAGAACAAAAAATTAGACAAATGAACAAACAAAACAAAGCAAGAAAACAGCTGAACATCAGTGAAAACAATAACAACTCACCTTGAGTTTGATTTCCAGCATTCGAGATCGTTTGAAGCCCGAGTTCTTGTTCTCTGATTTGATGGCACTGATGGCACCCGACTTGATCAGCATCTTTGCTTGCTCTGTCGCTGTTGCCGTGTCAACGACAGGCTGGTCCGACAAAGCTGTTAGAAAGGGACGTGTAAAGTAAATAAAATTACACTCACCACTTACTTCACAAATCTCTCAATCGCCCATTGAATGTTGGTTATGTTTGAAGAAAGAAAAAAGGAAAAAAAGATGAAAACAGGGCTTATTCAATAGCAGCTCCTCAGCTCTGGAATAACCCAGCAGAGGCAATGGCTGTTTAGACAGACTGGCTTGTAGTTACCTTACATAGTCTCAACAAGTGTCATTATATTATAAAATCAAATTGAGCACATTAATAAATTAAAATATACACACTAAAGATGCATAACACACACATACACAATAAACAAAGGTGTATTTAGTAAAGACGCTGGATGCTGAATGAATCACACAAGTTAAATTGTCAAAAGCACTTACTCCGTTTCAAACCACTCTGGTTTGTCTGGTTGGTTGAACTCTGTTTCTTTAAGGCGAGTAAAGCCTTTTTCTGAAAAGACAGTGATAAACGTTTAGTGCTAAAACAATTATAAAAACAAGACTGATCTCAACGTGTTCCTCTGAGATATATATTTTATTAAAAAAAAACACTGATTTTGAGTCAATTGATCACATGACCAGGAAGCTATTGAGCTAAAATTCTAATATTTATATATAAAAATTTATTAAAAATATTTAGAGATTTAAAATGTAAAAACAAGAGGTATATCTCAAGCAGTCAGTGGAGTACTATGATCCCACACTGATTTTGAGTCAATTGATCACATGACCTGGAAGTTATTGAGCTAAAATGCTAATAAAATGCTAATATTTACATATAAAAATTAATTAAAAAAATATGAACAGATATAAAAATGCAAAAACAAGAGGTCTATCTCATGCAGCCAGTGGAGTACTATGATCCCACACTGATTTTGAGTCAATTGATCACAAAAACCGGAATGTCTGTTGAATATCCAACTTAAAACTAACTTCACTGCGGTCAGTCTAACACTTTATAGGCTACCATGGTATCAGGGGGATGTGAGGGGTGTGAGAGCAAGCTTACCTTTTTCTTGAGTTTAGCATATTTCTTTTGCAGAGCTTCCTCTTCTTCTGTAAGTGAACTTGGAAACACCACCATGACGGCAACAGCTACAACACAGACAACTATATTAACACCTGGCAACGAAAACATGTGTAGACAAAATAATGAATATCAACAAAATACACATATACTTTCACCGCTAGCTTAGGTTTGCTAATCAGGTTAGCCAGAAACCAAAACACGACTTCCTCCCAAAACATTCCAATATCGTTGATTCAGACCAAGCCGAATAGTAACCCACTAACCTATCAGAATAATAACAACAAACATACTGTCTTCCACCTACTTTATAGAACAGTTAATAGCTTGTATCTAATTCATTCACTTACAAATCAAACGGTGGCGTTCACTTCTACAACAACACCGACGCGTAAATATGACGTAGGAGCTGATTGTGACGTTTTGCGTTTTTGGTAGAAAAACCATTAGCAAAGAAATGGCACAAAAAAATATCCGTCTGGAATATTAGAAAAATACATATATATTTTAGACATTATTGCGAGTAATTTTGGCAGTTTTCAGTTTAGTGTTAATATTTTTTTTTATTCTCGCTAGCTTAGTTTGGTAGCCACTTCCGCTTCGGCAACTTCCGAGGCGACAGCACTAACTAGTTACTGGCAACTTTTAGCCTTTACTTGCGAGTGGGGACATGGACAGAATAAGTAAGTTTTGTTTATTTAAATGTCAAGTCAGCTCATGAATGTTTGTTGAAACGCGTTTCATCTTGCTAGCATGCCTCGCCGCTGCAGCCTGTGTGATGATGTGGCTAATAGTGTAGCCAGCTTGCTGTCAATCAGTGCTCCACTGAATCCAGTCAGCAGCCTCATGAGTCATAGATTTAATGTTTAGCGGGTTGTTTAGTGGCTGTAATCAGGTATATTCAGTCTTTCTTTAACACACACATAGAGAATTAAATTGTTACGTTTGCATCAGCGTCCATAGGGCTCATTATCCTGGCTGCACAGTTAGCTGCATTGTGTTTCTTCAGTCCATTCATGGTCTCCATGCCTATTGTTGTTCCTCCCTCCTCCCTGCAGATGTGCCCCCTCCGGGCCCCATGGACCTGCCGCTGTCCCTGCTGGAGATGGGATGTTCGGGCAGGTTTGAGCTCATCACACACCCCCTGCCCGACCAGCCTTTACCTCCACAGAGCACGGTCAGTACGTCGCAGGATGACTCTGTACATTTGCACAAATACAGTGCTTAAATGTGATTTTTAATCTTGAATCTTGAAATGATGATTATGATATTTTAAAGTAAAGCGTCTAAATGCTTATTCATACCTCCAGTCTCTGTGGCAAAACTGTGCATGATTGTAGTGAATGGTTGTAGAAGTTAAATTTACTTTCCATGATTAAATTTCCAACAAGGTTTCTGTACTTTTGTGGGTCAAGAAAAATGTGTTTGGTTGTGAAAAAATGACTATAAAATTCACACCTGCTCACATATGCACGTATTATTTTCATTATTATTATGGGTGGATGGATAGAAAGAGATATAGACAAAGTGCATTACTTACTCAAGTAGTAGATAGTTGACAGTCATGAGGGGAAAATGCAGCGAAAATCATTTGTGATACAGGAATCCAGCCTTGGGATTTTAAAAGTTACATGGTATGCATCTGCTAACTCGCTAAGTCACTTTCAGTTGCTGATATATTAATATCTGATCTTCTCTTTTTCTCTTCAGCTCCCACATGGCCTTCCTCCCACCAGCCTCAGCCTGGAGACAGAAGTAGAGAAACAGTTCCTACAGGACCCCTCCTGGCTTCCTATACACGACATAGACTTTGCCTTCCAGAAGTTTCCCAAGTATGTGTTCCTGGAAACAATCTCGATATTGCTAGTTGAATTATAAACAGTATTTTAAGAACATGCACCAATATGTGCTTGAGGGTTGGCACAGGTTGCTGTTTCTTGGTGTTTAGGCAATCTAATGTGCATTTGTGCTAAAAATTTAAGTTGTAAATTTCAGTTTGTTTCATAGGATCTTTATAATGACAGGATGTATCTGTAAGAAGATGTAAATGTCTCTGTCGTCTTGTCGTCTTCGCCAGGGTGACTCAAAGAGAAGTAAATGTCGACTCACTCCTCAACTGCACTCCGTCTCCACTTCACACTGGCCTCTCTGTTGTCAGAGATCCAACCACAGGGATGCTGCTGGACTTCACAGAGGTAGCCCACAAACACACCGGCCCACTCCTCCCACATTGTTTATGCCATCGAGATTACTTCATCGATGTTATGTGTTTAATCTGCCACATTTTTGATAATCAGGTTATCTTTTTAGTCATTCTTGAGGCACGAATTACTAGAATTTACCTCTCAAATGTGAATATTTCCTTTTCCTTGTGGAATTGTAGCGGGCATTTTTGACTTTACTGATGTTTCATAGATCAACCGACTACCTGATTAATCCTGAAAATGATTCAGAAGATTTGTTGATTAAAAAATAATCAGTTTCAGCCCCAGTGTCATCCTGTTTCAAACAATCTTACAGAAGTTAACGGCTCTCTTGTGGTATAACTTTTGAGTATCTGAAGGATCCATCCATGTCAGTTCAAGAGGAAGTGGTCATTGTGTTACGTTAAACAAATTAAAGGTTAATTCAGATATCTTTCGTTCTGTTCTGTCTTTAATTCACCTTCAGGTGTTAATGGAGGACACGGGCTTGTCAGCAAAGAACTCCCTTTCATTGCACCGGCAGCCTGGGCCTCCGTCAGAGAGCCTTCGAGGAAGCAACACCAACTACCCCTTCCTCCCTGGTGAGATTCATTCAAAGCATTTTCTCGTCAGTAATTTACATAGTTTGACATATTTAGTTGAGGTGTTTGCAAGTGAGGTGTTTCCACTCTGTCCTTATTATCTCGAATATGTTTGTTCACAGGAGGAATGGAGGAGCTGAGTCTGGACCAAATCAAGAAGAAATCTGAGCTGGAGAAAGACGTAGACTTTGAGAATGGTGATTTTTAAAATCTGACTTGCAGTGTTTCTTCTTCTTCTTCTTCTGTTGTTATTTCAGCTCTTTGTGGTTAAATGTGTCTTTTTCCTCTGGTAGATTTACTCAGAGTCCCACCTGGACTCAAAGCTGGGATGGACTTCACTGACAAAGGTGAGATATCACACATTCATATGCAAAAAAAAAAAAGAAATCCTACAGGGGTTAAATGATACATATTTAAACATTTCTTTTTTTAAATCTTCTTTTCTGAAGAGGCCAAAATAGCAAAGCCAGAGGTCAACCTGATGTCCCTCCTGTCCACATTGGATGACATCACTGAACTGCATCCTGAGGCAGATGAGAAAGAGGAGGGCAAAGAAAAAGAAGACGTGCCCAAACTTCCCAGAACGAACAGTCTTGAAGACCTGGGCATCAAGGTACTGCGGTCTGCTTCACATTGTTTTTCGATTGTTTTCAGTTATGTGTTATATTTCTTACATTTGCTAGTTTTTAAAGTCATTAGCTAGTCATTAAATACATTAGATGCAAAAGGTAACGTTAAAAAAAATTGGCAATTAGGGTTTTAACTAACGATTATTTTCACAATCGATTCATCTGCAAATTATTTTCTTGATTTTTCACTTTTTATTGAGTTACACCAAGATCCATACAAAGAACTCAGTCATTTTCGCAGGGCTTAATATCCCTGTCTATATGTGCCCTCTGTAAGTAACAGACTGTAATACGACTGAGCTGAAATAGATCATATAGCCAGTCTGCTCTGATTGGACAGCTCACACACACCTGAGCCAGCACCGCTCGCTGTGTCTCCGGTCAGTTCTGTTGTGTTTTCAGCTTCCAGTTGGCGTCACTTCTACCGTGAATATAGGCTTAAATTATGCAAATATGTGACATGGTGACGTAATGTGATGTCACAAAGTGTTTTCTGTGGGAGAGAGGAGCTCCAGTTAGTGCGGACTTCGGGCTTTTTAACTTTTAACATTACATGCACAGTAGCCTGTATGACACACTTAAGGAAAGGGGGGAAAAAAGAGAAAGTCTCCTTTTAAATCGATCAAACTTATCAGGATGTGTACACTTGAAGTTTATTGTTGGATGTTTTCATGATGAGATTCACAGATGAAAATATAAATATGTGTGTGATATGATTCATGGTAATCTCTACTGACAGTTTTCAATCACTGCAGAGCGGTTTACTCTGCAAACTGAAATCAATCACAGCATAAATGCAGTCCTTTCCTTTTCCAAACCACAGTAATACTGTTATAAAACAGGATCTTAAACTGCAACTGTGCCTCTGGCTGAACATTAACTTCGCTGAAATCTGGCTCGCCCTCTCTGTCTCCAGGATGCTGTGTCATCCTCGGCTCCCCCAGAGAAAGGAAAAGATGAGAAATCGAAGCCAGAAGAGAACCCGGAGGAGAGTAAGAAATGGGCCATCCCCGTCAACATCACGGCGCCCTGCGATGATTTCTATAAACGCGTCCCCAACCCAGCTTTCAAGGTGGGTGTTCTAGAAGCACCCTGGCCTTAAATACTATGCATCTGCTTGTGCCTTTGCATATGTCACAAGATGTCATGTATTTATTTGCTGCCTCTGTGTGAATCATCACGTGAAAATCACTTTGTGCGCTGGCCGAGCTTCATGTGATAACCGACCCGTTTCCTCCTCTGCTCCAGTGGCCGTTTGAGCTGGATGTCTTCCAGAAGCAGGCTGTGCTCAGGCTGGAGGCTCACGACTCCGTGTTTGTAGCCGCGCACACGTCAGCTGGTAAAACAGTGGTGGCCGAATACGCCATCGCTCTCTCCCAGAAACACATGACGAGGTGTGTATGTGTCGGGACAAATCAATTTCTCCTGCCCCTCGCTGTTCGTTGTGGTGCAGCGAGCTGAACACACTCCCAGCAGAGGTTAAAGGCAGCAGTTTATCTTTCAAAGTTTCACTGGAAGCAACTATCTCAGTGTAGAATGTTGTTGTACAAATACTTTGTGATGTACTTAAGTAGAACTTCAGGTATCTGTATTTTACTTGAATATTTACTTTTCTGACAGGTTTTTTACTTTTACTCCCACAAATATCTGTACTTTCTACTTCTTATATTTTTAAAACAGGCACTTACTTTAGTTTTAATGCATTTGGGGAGAATTATCGATTATTGATTATTTACAACTAACCCAAAATGTGGCTATTTGACATCACTGTCTTTCTGGTGTGCATTATCCAGTTTATTTTGAAAGGAACTTGGAAAAACGTCTCATCTCAACATGTCCAAAAACATTGAAAGTGACTAATTAGTGAAATGATGTGAGGCCCCTGTGCTCAGGGAAGTGCGCTCTACCTTTCTAGACATCTTAAAATGTTAGCAACAGGTTGCTTTCTTTCTTTCGAGCACAGACGATGACAGGAAAACCCGCAGCTCATTAAAATAAAGTCTGTCATCCTGTGTTTCTGCTCTCTCTGCGTGCTGTGATACTCGTTTTCTACATAGAGACACGAGGAATGTGTCTTGTTTGAAGTAGGACTCGAATATTAACGGCGCCAACGGTTCCTCTTTTATTTATTCTTTTGTGCAAATCATATTCTGATTCACTTTCTAATCTGGTGTTTTGACAGGACCATCTACACCTCTCCCATCAAAGCCCTGTCCAATCAGAAGTTCAGAGACTTTAAGAACACTTTTGGAGATGTTGGACTCCTGACGGGCGACGTCCAGATCAGTCCCGAGTCCTCGTGTCTCATCATGACCACAGAGATCCTCAGGTACTCGGGCTGCTTCTTCTAAATATTGAATTATTTGTTTTAAAAAAGAGCTTTTATTATGTTTATAATGTTGTTCCCTGTTGTAGTCCAGATGCTTTCGAGAGATTGTGGGATTTCCCAAACTGAATAAATACCCCACATATAAACATAAAAAAGCTCAATCTTCTTATAACTAAGATAATTTTTCCACTGATAAATTTAGCTACTACATCCGTGAACTTCTCATATATTAAGCTAGCTAGTAGGCTAATGTTAGCGCCATCTCCGATAGCTGATGGAGAATTCAGAAGCGTCTGTAAGCGACCCTGTAATCCAGATATTTCATTAACTCCAGAGCGTCGTAAATTCCTAAAGTCAAAATGCTTTTTATCTGACTAAATATTGTGGTTCAGTCCACATTTGTCGGGGTTTAGCCTTTCAAAAACAACATTTTCACTGCGCTCACTGCACACAAAGGAGACATTAACACTCTGTGTTCTCAGATCGATGCTTTACAACGGGTCAGAGGTCATCAGAGACTTGGAGTGGGTGATCTTCGATGAGGTTCACTACATCAACGATGCCGAGGTCAGGACGGCCTTCTGAATCTTTCATTTACTGAACTTGTTGAAAGTCAAGAAGAATGTTTATCTGTCCTCTTTTGACTCCCTTTGTTGTTCCTCAGAGAGGAGTCGTGTGGGAGGAGGTTCTGATTATGCTTCCAGATCACGTCAGCATCATTCTCCTGAGCGCCACGGTGCCAAATGCCCTGGAGTTTAGCGAGTGGATCGGGTAGGTGCTCCAAATAAGACACAGGCTTTTAATATTAATTGCATTTTTTACTGTCTTTTGAACATTTCCCATTCTCCCGCATCAATTTTTCATTTTCCAGTCGCATAAAGAAGAGGCATATTTACGTGATCAGCACAATGAAGAGGCCCGTGCCTCTGGAGCATCATCTCTACACGGGAAACAGCACCAGGACTCAGAAAGAGATGTTCCTGCTTGTGGATGCTGTCGGCAACTTCCTCACAAAAGGGTAAAACTTTTCTCTGCTGCAGATTTTAGAAAGACATTTAAATTGTTTCTCATAAAGGGAGTTCGTTGTTCAGGTATTACGCAGCTGTTGATGCCAAGAAGGAGCGCACCAGCAAGCACGCCCAATCATTTGGCACGAAAAGTACCTCGCACAACACCTCAGCTAGTCAGGTAAACATCACCTTTGGATTTTTCTCTCACAACGTCCTCGCGCTTCATGGTCTCACCCCCCTTTTCATTTTTTGTTTTCCCCTACCAGGACCGGGCCGTGTGGCTCACCCTCCTGCACTTCCTGTCCCAGCGGCAGCAGACGCCGGTGGTCGCGTTCACCTTCTCTCGGACGCGCTGCGACGACAACGCCCGCTCGCTGGACTCCATGGACCTGACCACCTCCATAGAGAAGGCCGAGATCCACTCGTTCTTCCAGAAGAGCCTGAGTCGACTCCGAGGGGGAGACCGTCAGCTGCCTCAGGTAGAGAACGGTCACGTTAGCTTTTAGTGAGTGAAGCAGCACACCAAACCCTCCGTGATGAGGACTGACACATGTATCTACGTAGAGTTAAGCCTAAATACTGTATTGTACTGTATTGATGTTCAGATTTTGGTCATGAGGGACCTGTTGAAGAGGGGAATAGCCGTCCATCATAGTGGGATCCTGCCGATACTGAAGGAGGTCACCGAGATGCTCTTCTCCCGAGGTCTCGTGAAGGTGAGTCAGACGAGAGACCGAATAACAGCATTTTTTTTTAATTTAAGATGACGAAGTAAAGTGAATAATAAATCAAATATATGCCAAAAGATATCAAACATATTTATCCTCTCCTTTAAACTATCCGTTTAGAAATGTTGGTCCGCAGGTGGTTAAAACAAACACTCCCACGTCTCCCATTGATCTCCCAGGTTCTGTTTGCCACCGAGACGTTCGCGATGGGAGTGAACATGCCCGCCAGGACCGTGGTGTTCGACAGCATCAGGAAACACGACGGCACGGGCTTCAGAAACCTGCTGCCAGGTCTTGCGCCGCTCTCTTTTACCCGTCTTTCATCCGAAGCCCCGTTTGTTATGCTCTTTCATCTCCGAGGAGTGGAGGAAAAGCAGCGGCGTTTCTGACGTCTCTTTTATGTTTTTAACGGCGCTTTCAGGCGAGTACATTCAGATGGCGGGCAGAGCGGGCAGGAGAGGCCTGGACGCCACGGGCACCGTCATCATTCTGTGCAAAGCCGGAGTTCACGAGATGGCAGACCTGCACGTCATGATGCTGGTGAGCCCGGCCTCGTGTGTTTTTTTTACATCATTAAGCGTTTCTATTGAATTTTCCTTCCTGCAGCCGGCCTCTGGTCAACATCACGAGATATTCATAATCTCTTTAAGCAGAGCTCAGCCGCCTGTTTATTTTGGCTGCATTTCAAGGAAGGTGTTGCTGGGTTATTCATTTAACGTTTAATTACACAGCTGAGTAGGTTATTTCAACTCAATTTCCCTCCGTGCCAGTGTGGAGAGGAGTGTCTCGGTTTCAGTGCTCTCGTTACTGTAATAGAGTGTCCTACATTGGCAAAAAGTTTCATTTAAAGGTAAAATATGTAAGAATTTTAGTGGAAAACATAGAAAAATTAACTCAAAGCATCAACAGAATTTGAAAAAATTATAGCTTGGATGTCACACCATTTATGAACTGTTGAAGAGATATTTACTTAAGTTAGCCAACCAGCTAGCCGCAGTGAAAACATCCGGACCGCTAGCTGCACAGCTAATTGAGCTAACTAGCTAATTGCAGTTAAGAGCAGTTAGCGGTTACACGCCAAAATGCTGCCCCCTATTTCAGGGTTCCCACGCTTCCTTGAAAACCTGGAAAATGTTTGACCAATTTTCCAGTCATGGAAAACATGGAAAATGAGAAAAAAGGACAAATGTCCTGGAAACAGTTTAGTTTTCCTGGAAAATAATTTCAGGGTTCCGACGCTTCCTGACATTATTTTCCATCCTTTTCCAGGACATTTTCGCTGTCCTGGAAAATAATTTCAAGGAAAGCGTGGGAACCCTGTATTTGTTTTTTCCGTGACATTTCTTTTGTTGACGACCTCCTCTTTCTGTTTCTGCTCGCAGGGTAAACCGACCCTCCTCCAGTCCCAGTTCAGGCTCACCTACACGATGATCCTCAACCTGCTGCGGGTCGAAGCCCTCCGCGTGACCGACATGATGAGGAGGAGCTTTTCTGAAAACCACAGAGACACTCAGGTAACGTGACATCGTATTGATCATAAATACTCTGCTGTGCAGGTGAGCTTTCCCACAGAACAGCTTTATCCCTCCCTGTTCTCCTCCTCCTCATCACTTTTCTCTCTCACATCCTCCCTGACTCATGGAAACTGACAAATGTGATATAAAAGCCTTTCGCTTCCTCTCCTCTTCTGCTCTTCCTCCTGCCTGCCGTAGACCCACGAGAAGAGGATCAGCCAGCTGAAGCAGATGGTCTCCTCTCTGCCTCCCCTCGACACGGACGGCCAGCTGTCGGACCTGTTGCCTTATTACCACACCGTGACGGAGCTGCGAACCACCAAAGAGGCCCTCCAGGTAAAAGAACGCACACACACACACACACAGCTAGGGTCAAACTGGGACAGCTTTGATTTCCTGCCTGCTTTTTTTTTCTGGTTTCAGCGTGCGATTCTGGAGTCCGTGAACGGGCTGAAAGCTCTGTCTGTGGGTCGAGTCGTGGTGGTGAACGACAAGCAGCATTTCAACGCGCTGGGAGTCATCCTCCAGGTAGATGTCTGGGTTTACGTGGGTGTTTTTCATTGTGCTTTGTTTATTTAGATTAATCAACCTGCTTCCTTCGTGTGTCTTTTCCTCATTCCAGGTGTCCAACGACTCCGTGAATCGCACCTTCACAGCTCTGATCATCTGCGAGAAGGGCAACGAGGAAGGAGAGGGGAAAGGCAACAACAGCGACGCGTTCCCTCACCTCTTCAACACTGCTCTCTTCATACCTGAAGGTCGGTGGGACAGACGAGTGGACACGCAGGCTGATGTACGATGATATATGCGTGTGTGATGTTTGCCCGTTGTATCTTCTCATCAGGCCCTTGCAGCCACACGGTGCAGAAGTTGAAGCTCGAGGACATCTCGGCCATCACGGTGAAAACCCTCAAAGTGATTCCGGACCGAATCATCGACAACTACAACAAGAGGCAACAACCACGATTCAGGTGTGTCGGTGTGTTTGGTTGATGTAATTTACTTTAATAAGTTTAATTTAAAGGTGACCTGTGTTGTTTTTTTTTTACCTCTAGTAGCGCAATTTTGTTATCGATGAATCTGATGATTATTTTCTAAAGGCTGTCTTTCTTCCCTTCGCAATCGTTTTCCTCACCCTCTCGACGTTTCAGGCTCGACCCGCCCGGCCAGGCCATCTCCACGGCGACCCAGGAGCTCCTGCGACTGGCCGAGGCCAGCCCCGGCGGCATCCCGAGCCTCGACCCCGTGAACGACCTCCAGCTGAAGAGCATCGACGTGGTGGAGGACTCCATGAGGCTCCGCGTGCTGCAGGACAGCCTCCGAGAGTTCAGCTGCATAAACTCGCCCACTTTCGCAGAGCAGGTGTGTGTTTGAGGCAGCTCTCTTCTTCAGTTCTCCGTGGGAGTTATTTATAAATTTGAGATAACGTGGATGAATGATACGTAAAGACGTCAAATTCTTTTGTGCAGAAATTGCATTTTTACGCATCTTATTAACATCACACCCCACATAAAACACCATGCAATTGGCCCCTTTTGAAACCCTGTTACCATTTATTTTCTTCTGTTTATCCCTCCGTCATTCCTCCTCTAGTTCCACAACAACAACATCAAACTCCGCCGCGAGATTTTCTGCCTTTTTGTGTCGCTTATCCTGTCTTCCTGGCAGCCTCGCCCGAGGAGATGAGATGCGTGAATCGGAGCCGGCTGTCTATAATTACCCATATAGGCTCGTAGCTGCGGCTCAGCGCTGTCTCACAGGCACAGCGTGTCATTCGAGCCGCCTCGCGCGCACTCGCACGCGCACGAGCCGAGCCGAGCTCTCGTCGCCCGGCGAGATAACACGCTCTTACTCGCTGTATCGCTTGTCTCCTCTCGTCGCTGAAGGTCCACGCTTCCTTGTGTCTTTATGCTGCATTGTGGGCAATAATGCAGAATGCTCGACAGCGCAGGCAGGCAGTTAGTGTACAGTAATTGGCCTCGGTGGGTTTATGTAACGGAACCACAGAGAAACACTTCCCTGCTGTTAATGAGAGTACAATAGGCGACGTTTTCCTCTCAATACAATGCAGCGTTGCCTTTTTTTGTTGCAGTGAAATGAGGTCAAGTGCTGCGGTGCTGCTGTTGCACGCTCACGTTAAGTAATCATGCTCTGTGTGTGTGTGTTTCAGTTTGCTCGGGTTAAGGAGAGGATGAGTGTGCAGGAGGAGCTGGACAGGCTGCTGTTCCTGGTGTCGGACCAGTCCCTGTCTCTGCTGCCCGAATACCATCAGAGGATCAAGGTACGAATCGAATGTTTGACCCGCTGCCCCGACCTCTTTATGTCAGGGCGCTTTTATATTCCAAAGTAAGGTCGTTTCAGTCCTTGAGTTGAAATCTCTGACCTGCGTCCATCTCATTTTAGTTGTTTTAAAGGATTCATATTTAACCTGTAATACACATCACAACGGTAGAAGTTGTACACCTGTCCTTGTACTGAGGCTGCAGATAAGACTGCAGGTAGTCCAGTCAAATTAATTTATACAGCTCAAAATCACAACACTCTCAGTCCTGCTTGGACCATCAATTCAAGTAAGAAAATGCTTGTTTAGCAGAGAAATTATGTTATTATGATATGATTATAACAGACCGACAAAATCAGAGTATTTGGATTACAATGACATTGACAAATATGAATACAAGAGATTAAACAAATGATGTAGTGTGAGTGAGGATTCAGGAGGACCACATCCTCTCCACCATGGAAGAGGGCAGGCCACACGAGATTATTAATAAGTCACGAATGATCCGTGAGGAAAGTGGCACTCTCAGGATGTTGTGAGTTAAAGGTTGCAGTGCGCTGGGCGGGAGGTCATCAACACAAACCTGATTTCTCTGAGGCTAAAAACCGCTGTCCTGGTCCATAAGTGTTTCTATGCAACTTTAATATTAACTGCATAGATAAAAACTTGACTTTAAGAGTGCGGCCCGATTCATCTGTATCGATCCTGAGCGAACACACTCTGAGGTTTATTTCCCCCGTTTGTCTCGCCTCAGGTGCTGCAGTCCCTCCAGTACGTCGACAGCAGCGGCGCGGTGCAGCTGAAAGGCCGCGTCGCCTGTCAGATCAGCAGCCACGAGCTGCTGCTGACCGAGCTGCTGTTCGAGAACGCCCTGAGCCCGCTGGCGCCCGAGGAGAGCGCCGCCCTGCTGTCCTGCCTGGTCTTCACGCAGAACACGCAGGTGGAGCCGCACATTACCAACACGCTGCAGGAGGTGAGGAAGGAAGCGTTTTGTCTTTGTTCGGGCGGGTTCTCTCATGAAAACACAGATGTGAACGTGACAGCGTACACGAACATACAGCCTCCTCCTTCAGTGACTCACATGACTCACTCTCACGTTACGTTAACATTGTACTGGTGCAGATTTGAAGCGCAACATCCTCGCCCTGCGGAAAGGGCAAGACGAACTCTTCACCCGACTCACCCGAGTCACTCACTCACATATTAATTCACTCGTCTCTGTCAAAGACGCCTCTGCTGTGTCAGGAAGTCTTGTGAGCGGCCCCCGATACATGAAACTGCTTTATGGGAGCATAAATTCGTGATGACTCCGCTCTGTCGACCTGAGACAGGAGAGCAGACATGCCATGGTACAGCTTGTGAAACAGATTTCTTGGACGTAAACGACAAGGTCACCCTGTCAACACTAAGAGGCGAGGGAGCGATGCATTTAAGGGCTGTTTGTAAAACTAAAAACCCACCCTACATCTGTTCCTTTCTCTCTCTCGCTCTCTCTTTGTCTTCTTTTTTGTTTCTCTCAGGGCATCGATCGGGTGCTGTCAGTGGCCAAGCGTATCGGAGAGCTGCAGAGGGATTGTGGGATACCACAGACGGCTGAGGAGTTTGTTGGCCAGTTCAAGTTTGGCCTGACAGAAGTGGTTTACTGCTGGGCCAGAGGCATGGTGAGGTTTGACTCTTATGTCCCAGTGAGCATTTTTCCAGTGAAGAGACGTTCAAAACTGATTCAAAATTCGATCACCTGTGGCTCCAAAAGACAAAGATGGTGACGGCCATCAAGCCAGACTCGAGGCCCACCAACCAGTGAGAGACATCCGTGGGTTTACACTTGTATCTGGATAAGAAAAACTGTGTGTTAAAGGGGAACATTTTACAGATCAATCAGTTTACTCGTCATCGGGAGAAATTCTTTGTCTTCTGTGTCTCTCAAAAGAGCTTCTCAGCTGGTGCTCGGAGACGTCTTCTCACCAGAAAGCCTGTGTTACAAAGTGTGGGCAGGAGTTTGAAACAGTCATTAACCAGACAGAGAGGACAAACGACAGCAACAAGATGGGGATGATAATGTGGTCTCGGCATCTTCGCATTAAAAGTTCAACATCGGTCAAACACAGTCCATCAACTCCGACTGCATGTGAGCACCAAGCATCAATGATGTAAACAGAGTCCACCTGTCCTTGTCCCGCTGTAGTCTGAAACACGATCCGCCCGCTAAGTGCAACGGCTCGATCTGGGATGTTGAGGTGGAGTCTCCGTAAAGATGTGAACACTTAAATTCCATTTGTCTAATTCCTTTTCCAGTAGCCAGTAGCAGCCTTAAATCCAAGATGTATTAGCCTGGTTATCCCTCCCTGGGGTGGTCTGGTCAGGTTGGACAGTCGAAAGATGCCGTGGGTGGTGATTGTCTCAAAGTCCACTGATCCTAATCTAAACCAGCACTTCATTCTCCAATATTTATGAAAGTCCTGTCATAATCAATACTTGCAATAAATACGGAAAAAAAACGTAAAGAACGAAACAAAAATGGAGCAAAATTTGAAAGAGCTACTGCCGTCTTTGCCATAGATGTGTCCGGACTACTTTGATTTGTACTTGAGAGAAAGACACAAGAACACATCTGTTCATATGATTGGTTGGTTTGTCAGCAGGATTACACAAGAACTACTGAATGGATTTCCATTAAACTTGGATGGAGGATGAGTCTCAGCCCAGAATAGAGCCCATTAACTTTTGGTGCAGATCTGGATAAAGGGACAGATCTTGGAAGTTATTCTCACCTTCTTTGACATCGCAAGATAGGACTTGTCAGTGAATAATGCATGGATCTTCCTTTAAATGTATTTCTATGTCTGGTGTGAGTGAACGAGTACAAAGGGGGATTCTTGGCCTTTGGCGGAGGTATGCGCTCTACTGATTGCCATCCTAGTTCGTTATGAGGTTACCTGGAAGCAGATTTTACATCATGTTTCCTTCAGATCACTACTCCTTCTCGTGTTGCATCTCACACCCTCTCACCATCTCTCCTCCTCTCTGCAGCCGTTCGCAGAGATCGCCCAGCTGACAGACGTCCAGGAGGGCACGGTGGTGCGCTGCATCCAGCGCCTGGACGAGGTGCTGAAGGAGGTGCGACAAGCCGCCCGCATCGTGGGAGACTCCGTCCTGGGGAGCAAGATGGAGAAGGCCTCCCTGGCCATCCGCAGGGACATCGTCTTCACCGCCTCCCTCTACACCCACTGAGAGACGGAGGCCTGCCTGCAGCCACGTGTTTCTTTGTGTGCAAGGTGTGAGATGTACGTTCGCATGGTGTATATGTGCCTACAAAAACATGTTTACATGAGGATTTCTGAACAGGAAGAAGGGAATGATTTTAAAAAAAACTACAGACCAAAACACAGACAGTTGTAATTTATTGTACAGTAATAAAAATCTGTATGCCAGAAACACGATGCAGTGTCTTTTTTTCCCCTCAGATGATTATAGAAAATTGTATGTGGTTCATCATAAACAGCCACCTCTCCTGGATTTTCTGACATCCTGTGAACAAACTCCTCTCAGGGCAAACATGAGGCGCAGGGAAAGAAATGCAATGCAGGGTTTCTTTGTTGAGCCATAATGGGATGTTCCAGCACAGTCCATGTGCATTTCCCCAGTCAGGACTGTCGCTTTAAGACAACGATAGCTTTGTGTCTGATTAATTCAATGTACGGCGACGCGTTAGCGGAGAAACCTTATTAGACTTCAGCCACACAGAGAGACGGGAGGAGAGGAGAGGAGCGGAGAGGGAGCCGAGCGCTGCAGGAGGACGGAGTTTTTAAATTAAAAGGAAGAAAAAAATCAGAAAATCACGCGAAGTTATTGATTTTAATAATAAAACAAACGTGGGTGTTTTTGAAGATGAAGACCTCTTGAGGATGGGTTGCACGCGTTTGGAGTAAAAAAAAAAAAAAGTCTGCATCATCGCGCGCGGAGGAAAGGAGCGTTTTTTTTTTCACCATCAAGCCGGAGTTAAAGCAGAAGATCGGAAGGGATGGCGTCGGAAAAACACGGTGAGAGGGTTTTTTTTTTTTTAATTGCGTTAAACGTGGAAGTCTAATTCGCTCGCCCGTATTCAGGTGCGAGAATGGGGTGATTTTCGTGCGGACGGTAGGTGTTTGGTGTGCGGGATGTCAAGCTGGCCACATCTTGTTTTCTGTCATCTGCGTCTCCATCCGCTGTTTATCTGCACAGCGCTGCTTCTATAGGATGATGCACCGCTGTGTGGGTGCAGCCTGAGGGGGAGAAAACCCAACACAGGGCCTCCTGTTACATCCGGAGAGTTTAAAGTAGCATTGTTACACTTTATCTGATTATATTCTCATCTTAAATCTGGTAATTATTTCAATTCTGCTCCAAAAAACTGAAGGACTTCTTGTGCTGATTTTTATAAAAGGCTACTTGAACATTTTCAGATTGTGATTTATTTATTTTTTTTGTCCCCCTTTTCCCTGCTGTGTGTCTCATTGTCATCATTACGCACAGGCCTACGTACATCTCTCCTGACTATAGACATTAGTGTGGGTGTCCTTTGCGCGTGCACGGCTCCACTTGCGCGCGTGTTTAAAAGCCCTTAATTAATAATCGTCAACGTCTGCTGCACGAGAGGAAAAAACACGTGTATCTCCTCTTTTTTTGGTTGTGTCTCTAGGATAAAAAGGGGTACTAGAATAAAGGTAATGAAACTCATAAAGTTGCCATTGATACTATAAAGAACAGACTGTACATTAGACTGCAGACTGCAGTTTTGGCTGTCTTGTGTTTTGATTAACTCTGACTGGCCTTTAAATCCGTGTTCAGATATTACCAAAACAGCGGATCCTGAATGTTATTTATGAGGAGAATTTACCAAAATGCATCCCCTTTCTCTATTTCTACAGGAGCAGCACAGACTGCAGGGACAGAGGGGTTGTTAGGTTGTGTTATTCAAGTCTGCCTGACTCACTGATCCTTTATCTGACCGAGGTTTGTGCAAATTGATAGGCCCATGGTCCAAAAAGGAACCGAGAATCAAGAAATCTACGTTTAAGTAGGCTATTATAGGAATAAAGAGCCGACGCCACGCCCCTTCCGGTTTCCCCCATGAGACCTTATTTCAGAAAAACTTTATATGGTAGTGAACGGAGAGAGACAAATCATTTTTTAATCTCGCTTGAATTGTGTCATAAAACACACACATGATGTTTGTCCATTTAGAAGATAATTTTCCAACTTGAAAAAGACACAGTCTGTCGTAATATGAATAAAATATAAGACTGTTAAAATACGTTATTCTAAAGACCACACAGCCAACCGTCGCGTGAGTGACGTCGTCTCGTTTAACGGTCACCAAAAGCCGAAACTTAGACATTGTAGAGCTGCTCCTGTATATTAACAGCTCACAGAACTGATAAACTACACGTTCACATTACTGCAGTTGTCAATATGAGCAGATTTATTGTGATTCTCATCTTTTTTCAGTACCTTTTTTGTGCCGAGGTGGCGGCCATGTTGCAGTTGGTGACGTGTGTTGAGTGAGACGGTTTAACACAAAACTACATGATATTTTACCTTAATTACGCCAAACAGCGACTTTCTTGTCTTGGAAAAATATCTTTTAAATTGACAAACATCATATGTGTTTTTCATGGCACAATTCAAGCGGGTCCGAAAAATATTTTTTCTCTCTCCATTCACTACCATACAAAGTTTTTTTTTCCGAAATAACGTCGCATGAGGGAAACCGGAAGAGGCGTGGCTTGTTCACAGTAACTTCCGGGCAGAAAACCCCTGCGTCACGCACTAGGTAACTACAATTTTATTAAGCTTTTTTCACGACGTTATTTATAAGTGTAAACGTCTAATTTATCCCAAGTGCTTTTTTGTTTGGTTGTTTCATATCTCATCAGTGACACTTCTTTCATTTAAACATTTAGTTGGAAACCTAATTCACGTTTGGGTCACAGAAATGACAGTTTGCGTGTACACCTGTAACCATAACTACCCCTAGCTAGGTACGGCAACACGACTTGGACAAACAACATCAAATTTGTTAAAGATTCGATTGCAGCTGCTTATATTAATATCACCTTATCTTTCTTTATTAGACAGAATTTTCCATAGTATTTGAGAGGTCTTAAAATCTTTCTTGTTGGTTGTTAGAATATTGGCAAATGTCATCACAAACAAATTTCAACTTTTACTGCAGTTATGTACGTGATTTGTCCACGTCTGTTTGCCGTAACTATCTTTCCAAGCTAGAAGACGTACTTGCGCATGCGCCACTCACATTGGACAACTACTCCATGAATAATGTTCAATATAACGTCTTTGGCAGCCAATCACATCGGTTAGTTACATCTCCAAACAAGCTCCAAGATGTCACTGTTGAGTTTATATCGCGAAATAAACACAGTGGTAACAGCAGATAGGTTGAACCATCATGTTTAACTGTATGTCTTTAAAAATGACAACAGAAATAGACCAAGTTTGGTGATTTCAGATATCTCCGTAGGCCTTCTGGGAATCAACCACCAGTTTTCTAACCAGAAGTGACCGTTGGATTTAGCGCGACGTCGCCGTGATTAGGTCTTTCTACAAGTTGCTTTGCTCAGCGTTGCTCAACACACTGTCTCCAACACTTTTCTTTATTACGTAAGTGTTACTTATAATTAGGAAACTCATTAATGTTTCAGCTCCTACTCTTCACAGCTGGATAGAATGTTGTTGACAGAGTGGGCCTCTGAGGCAAATTTGGGCCACGCCGTGTGATTAAAATTGACTTGACTCGTCAAACACGTGTGTAGTGGTGGACACCATCCTGTTCAGGTCCTTTAGCTGATACGACGCTGTGAAAAGACTCAACTTACAGTAAAATATGTAGGCTATTATCAGCAAAAGCAAGGGTAATGTGGGAGTTTTGGGATTCATATTACTGCTGCATTAATGTGTAGGGCTATGGTGTATTTTGCTGCTCTAGACGTTGAGCAGGTTGAGCTCATTTTAATGTACTGCTGAGTTGAATCTACAGTGATGCATCATATTCTATAGGAGAGGGTGTTTGTAGCATTGCTGTCCTGTGTGAACCATGCACCTCTAAAACGTTTGATGAGCTCTGAGAAAGATGCGTCTTTCAACACATTTTCCATCTAATCCGAAAGGGTTTTTTAAATAGTTTATTTAGATTAAGAAGTTGAATGATTTTTCAAAGACATAAAGAAAGACCTAATGCTTCAATTTAAGGTTTATTGTTCCTTATTTGTTACTTATACACAGCATACAATACAACATGCACTGAAATTCAAAATTAAATTAAATTAGATATTATATTCTGAATTCAGAATCAACAGATTTAGAGATACACAGTCTTGATTTGACAGGGACGGATACAGGATACAGGATTAGATACAGGAAAAAGCCAACTAAATGCAGCTAGCATCTCACCAGAAATTCATTAAGAACATTATTATTCTTCTGTTTAGGTGAGCCAGGTTCCAGCTGCAGTATTTTGCATCTCAGCTCACTGAATGAAGCAGAACCATCATTAATGTTATCATTTACACTTGTGCTTTTCCTGTTTCTGCAGCTTAAAATGTCTCTGTGAATAAAATGTTGTAGGCAGTTAACGTTTCTACCATCCACTGATACAACTGTACGTGTCATACAGACATTTCAACAAACGTGTCATGTCACATTCACATAACACGTTTATGACCCGAGTCTCACATTGTGAGAGCATTTGTCAGCGTGACTGGATATTTTTAAAATGTACAGCCGTGTCTGTGGCAGCCAAAACAGGTATTTTAAGCCAAAACATGATATTTCCCTAACCCCAAGTCTGTATCGTGACTAAAATTTGGACCTGCCTAAACCTGACCAGAGCATAAAGCACAGCATTGTCATATAACATAAAAATTAACGTAAATGTAACGTAAAGTTTTAACACATTTGTAATTCGCAAAAACGTACATAGCCAACATTTATTCTGGCAAATGGTTTTTTTTGTTGTTGTTTTTTTAAGATGATTTCTGCCATTTTTTTCCTTATTGGACAGCAGAGGAAGAGAGTAAATGGGTGTGAGAACCAAACCAGCGACCTTGTTGGGGCCATGCAGCCCTGTGGCCTTAAACATTCAGCTACCAGAGCCCTGCAAGTCAATATTTTCAATTTGACCTGTCAAAGCACACAGTGACGAATGTTGATATCTCTTTTTGGAAGTAAATAAAAAAAGATAGCCTGGTAGAAACCATCAACATTGGAATTGCGACAACTAAAACGTTAATTTGAAACTAGCTGCTATAAAAAGCAATTAAAAATTACAGCGTGATAACATTGTGGCCAGAATCGCTCAGTACAATTCAATTGAAGCGTCCAGTTCTGCTTTTAAAAACACTTTGGAGCAAAGAGCAAGTGTTGGGTTACCTTGAATAATATATACATGGCTCATGTCACAGATTAATGAGACCTGATATCTGTTCTTGAGTCGTAACAACCTTAATCCCTCCTTTTATCTCTGGTAGTTACATAAGGTACCACAGACCTACAAGGCATTTTTTTATCTGAATCTGGTGCCAGAACATCCACCGCTCGACAGCTTCTCGTGACAGATTCTGGACTGAACAGACATTAAACGGAGAAAACACCAACATGTATTTTTCTCTCTCTGCCAAACTGATTGTCCTGACCTTTAAAAGGTGTCCCTTCCTTTCCCCCTCTGTCTGCTTCTGGTCCAGCTCCTGCTTGTGACAGAGTTCGGGGTCTGTTACGTAAAAGCACAAGTCGTCATCCCTCATCACTCACTCGGCTCTGCTCACCGACCGCCTCCTGCTCTCCTTCTTCGGTCCCATCAGACCCTTCCTCCTCCATCCTCACCTCCATCTATCTCCGTCTCTCTTCCTCATGTCCCTGTCAGAATGGATTACTGCTCCCTCGGCAGCTTCCCCGCTGTGCAAACACGACACTCTATCAGTCATCTTCAATGTTAAGCAAACACAAAAGGGAGCCGAGGTGTGAGCCTGAAATGTTTAGATGTCCAAAAGCTTCAGACGGACGCTTCAAGACAGACAGAGCGACCAGTTCTCCGTCTCAGAAATGTCACATTTCCAACCGCTTAGCAACCTCTCTCTCTTTTTTTTTTTCTTGAAGGGAGATGGAGAGAAAGAGGCTTTTTCTTCTTCAGAGGTCAAAATGCCAATCACTGTCATCATCAGTACAAAGGCTGTGCAGGTTTTCAGCTTTCGTCTGTGTAATTGTTTTCCTCGCCGACACTGAGACAAGCACGGAAGCCTGTTTCTGCTGGGGGAAAAGGAGAAAAACTATTAGAGAAATGCCAAAATTATGAGATAAAAAGCAATGATTATGAGTTAAAAGTCGTAATTATGAGTGAAGAAGTTGAAAATATGAGATTAAATAGTCAAAATGATGAGAGAAAAACTAAATTATGAGACAAATGATGACTCTTTATCTCATAATTATGACTTTTTATCATCATGATCTCATCAAGCTCATTTATCATCTTATTTTCTTCTTTATCTGGCAGAACTGGGCTGGACAGTGCGGACAAACGTGCTGTAGCAGTGCTCGAGTTAGATAATCTGCTTCTTTTCTTGTTCTTCCTCTGCCTTTTCTATTTGTGTTTCCTCTCCTACCTGTTTTTTTTTTCTTATCCTTCCTCACTCTTTCTCGTTTTTTTGTCTTCATCTCTCAGGTCTCGATGACTCTGGCCGTCAGACCATGCAGCCTCCTCCGTACCTCCCCGGCCCGCAGGACCCTAACGTACCCCAGCACCCGGGCATGCAGCCCGCTCCGGGCACCCAACCCAACTACCCTCCTCCGCCTCCTCCTCCGGGCTCAGAGGGATACCTCCAGGAAACTCAGTTCCACTGCGGCCCGCTGGGACCCCAGGGGGCTCCGCAGGGCTACACGGTCCAGACCCAGGGCCCCGGCGGCGCCATGCCTCACCCGCCTGTAGGATACCTCCACCCGGGCTACCCGCTTCAGCTGCAGCCCTGCACAGCTTACGTACCCGTCTACCCCATGGCATCGGTGAGTCAGAGACAAGTGGAGAGCTTTTTAAAGATTTCACAGGTCTGACATCAGGCTGCTGCAGAATTACACTCTGTTCAAAATTCAATAGACTTAATGTTCCTTTTTCCAGCACGTATCACACAGAGGAGTTTTTATGATTTCCTTCCTTTAACTATCAGATCTGACGGACGAAAATGTATTTTGGTACCACTTTATTTTAAGAAGGAAAGTGTCCAAATAATTTTACCATATGTTTCTTGGAAAGAGCTGCGTAATTTGGTACTAATTAAAGGGAAAACACAGGCAGCGTCCTGTTATCTCTGTTGGCTGTGTGTGTTTTTTTTTTAGCGAGTGTCGATTTCCAGAGCTGCACTGTAGCCCAGTGAAATCAACTGACCAGAAATCAGCCTCAGAGATGATCAGAATATTATCTCGAGACGACAGACCTCTGAAATAAAGGGTTTTATGTCTTCCGAATTATCCATTTGTTCAAGTGAGCATGTCGTTACATATTAAGGTTTTTATCTCACAAGGATGATTTTGAAATCTGGCAGCAGACAGAGCCTCTCTTGGTTATTTCTGTGGGATAAATCAGTGTGCAGTGGAATATTCACTCACCCCACTTATTCCAGATAGCGGGGCATTTTAGCTAATTTGCATTACTTGTCCGTGGATGGGCTTTAAAAAAAAACTTAATTTGAATTCCATTAATAGTATTTTTTCTGTCTGAGCACCGAGCTCTTGTCTGAAGGACACGGTGTTGCTTCTTTGGAAATCCAGTTTTCTGTTTGGGAACAGGGAAAAGGAAAGGCAAATTGTTTTTTGTACAACACAAGATAATTTCAAGAGATTTACAACAGACACACACACAAAAAACGGTCTCTTTAGATCAATTTGGGATCTGGGGACGAGCTGCGTGGAGCCATTCCGTGTTTTTTGTTGTTGTTGTTGTTATTCCCCAGGCTACTTCGGTTATTTAGGAGGACGCTGCGACACTGTTTCGCTCCGAAGCTCCAGAAAGCTCCATCAGCATGAGGTTGACTAGATAATGACTGAATTAAAATGTAATGGTGAACTCATCCTTCAGAATTAGACCTTGTAGGGCTTTTTCATTTGGCACTTCTGCCCAAGCCAAGTCAAGCCATGCAGCGATGATTTGAGTTTCCATGACTACTTTAAACGTGCCGAGTTGTGCTCCCAAAGCGCTCCGAGCAGGTTGAGGTCACCGCAACCTTACTTGGAGAGCCCGAATGGCGGAATGGCCGTTATCATTCAGGTACTATTTGTCCCTGAATGATAACGAAGCGTCTACATTATCATTCGGGGACGAATAGTACCCTCCTCGACGAGATCCATTTTGTCTATTGCACAGTTCAAACCGAGACAAGCCGAGCCAGCACGCGTGTTGGAGAAAGGGCAGACGGTGGTCTACGGGTTCACGTCCGGCTGGACCTTTGCTGCATGATTTATCCACCTCTTTCCCTCATTATATATTTGAGAAGGGAACATCTTTCTTTAAATAGAAAGAGAAAAATACAACCTGTGACGATAAGGATCACAAACTGAGCAACTGAAACCGCTCGCACTTCACCCTGAGGTTAACCAAAAACGAAATAAGGCCCCAAAATGTGATTGTGAGTCATCGAACAACTGAAGAAGTGCGACTGCTTTTGTTCAGAGCACTGAACTGTAAGCTAGTGCTGATGTTTAATCTTTTCCACCCTATTAGTCTCTTTTAATTAAGTCAATATTTAAAAGGCCTGATGGTGTATAATTTATGTTTGAGCGCACATACAGGACTAGAGGAGCGAGCGCTGAATGCAAGGAAAATGTCCGTATTGTAGCTCATTTTGCAGGCCAGCCACCGTCTCACATTTTTTTTTAGACATTTCCTGCAGGGCCGTTGATAAAGCTGAGCCACATACCATTCTTTGCAAGTATAATACCGTCCTACTCTTAGACGGTATCACCTTGCTCCGTGCCATCCGAGCGGAAAGTGCTTTGTAAGCTGCTCTGTGACAGCTCTACTCTTTCACTGAGCGCTCGTACTTACTCTCTGTCTTCTTCCCTCCCTCCCTGCTCAGGGTCAACCCTACATGCCGGCGGCGGGAGGCCACCCGGCGATCCCGCCGGGACAGATTCATCCCATGCAAATGCCGCCCAGCATTACCCTAATGGACCGCCGGCCGCCACACGACTACCTGCCCATCGCCGTGCTCACCACCGTCTGCTGCTTCTGGCCGACGGGCATCATTGCGATCATCAAAGCAGTGCAGGTGAATGACACGTCTTTTGATCTCTGAGATTTATTAACATAATTGGGCCTTCGCATGCTGGGACTTTGTAATGCAAATGTGTCCCAGAGTCATTTTATGTTGAGAAACGTACTTACCTTCCAGAATGACACTGTGATGAAAAGTATGCAGAAAAGTGAGAAAGTATAAATCCCACTTAGTTTAGACACACTGAAGGATAATTTCACCTCAGTGTCAAACCACTTTGGTCCAGCCTGAAATCTCTCAACAACTGTTGGAAGATGCTAGTTCCAATTTAAGAAGAAGAATATTTACTACGTACATTTGTAGCATCTGGAGAAAACACACAAAAGCATGAAGAGACAAGTACAGACATTCAGATTCCTCAGAGGATGAATCCTTGTTACCATCGACCTCAGTCGTAGATTCTGTTTAGTGCTAATTCGCAAATGTTAGCATGCAAAAATACTTAACTGTGTTGACGGAGATGTCTTTGTACTGTGTGCAAAGATAACTCCTGAAGTTAGCATGCTAACCAGCTAAACCCCAACCCATCCTTACCTCTTAGTACCTCAAGAGGAGATAGTCAGACAGAGTTAGCTTAAAGGACTGTTCGGTGCAAGGCCAACTGAGCTAACTAGCTGACGGCAGCTACAGTTAGCAGCAGTTAGCAGTTCCTCTGCTTGGAGTGTTCAATTCTTACATATTGCACTTTTAATACAACATTTTTTCCAACAAAATTCAATTTTGCAAGTAAAAAAACTGCCTTTCCTGCTCAAAATTAGCTTGATAGTTTGGTTCAGCTGAGTTTTCCGAGCCCTCCCTCACCGTAAGAGTCCGTAACATGTGTTGACGCCTGTATGTTTTCAATACCTCTGAATTATGAATCAGAACAAAAAGGTAAACGGCAGAAGGAAACAGCCGCTGAACACCTACTTTCAGCGGCGCCGTGTATACGACGTCTGCACTGAAAGGCCCCCAATTGCTCTTTTACTGGCGCTTTTAAACATACAGGTTAAATTGAGCGCGATGTTAGAAATGTAAAGGCTCAGCAGCCTGGTGGCTCTCAGACCTCATGGTGCCTGTTGTTTGCCTCTGTAGCGGCAGCCTGTGCTGACCAACATGCACACAGCAGACCACATTACGTAACTGCACCATTGTCGGTGCAACGGGATAGAATGGATTTTTTCCTCTGGGCCTGCTCAGCTGGCTTTGAGTTGAGTTGAGCTGACAAGGCATGGACCCACCGGTCTGAGCTGTATATGTTGTTATGCTGTGTTAATGTTGTGCGGAGCGGCCTCTTCCCGCACATTCAGACTGTGCTGCAGTGAAATCGATCCATTCATGGTGTTTCAGACTCTCTCCTGCTCCCACTCGTGCATCTTCTCCTTACATAACATTTATTCTAATTTCTCATCTCTCTCCCACACACCCATCCCCTCCCTCCCGCATCGCCTAGGTGCGTACGGCGATCGCCAGAGGGGACATGGTGACGGCGGAAATAGCCTCCCGCGAGGCCCGCAACTTCTCCTTCATCAGCCTGGCCGTCGGAATCGCCTCCATTGTGCTGTGCACCATCCTCACGGTGGTGGTCATCATCGCCTCGCAGCACCACGACGACGACTGGGAGCCGTAACTCCGCGCAGCGTCGCACAGACGGGGGAAATCATGGCATATATTAGCTAGCTAACTACTCTCAATCGTTTCGGAGGAGCTAGGAGCACTGAACATGCACTCAAACTGCTACCACTACTACTACTACACACAGCTCTGACCTAACCTGCTGCCATCAAACACACACAGACGACCAAAAACAACCAACAACCACAGCTGACGTGCCAACGCCAAATACAAGCAGCTGTCAAATGAGATCCAGTGTTGCTGTTAGCACAGCGACTGCTTAACATTTACATGCTGCAAGAGGGGAAGTGAAAGCTCCTCGCATCGACAATTAATTTGACGCCGATTCATTCATGTAGTTAGAAGGGCGGATAGGTCACTGCGTGTTTCAATTTTACAAACTCCAACGACAAAATCTTCTAAATGGGCCCACGCGGTTATTTTTAGGATAGTTAAATGCACATTTTAGTCTCGCAAGTACAAGTATACATGTGTTTTCTTATTTAAAAACTAAAAAAAAAAGTGCCATGTTGAAATAGTGTTGATTTACAGAGTAGTATAATTGCTGATACGCTTGGACAAGAGACTGTCAAACTGATGTTAAGTGTTAGCGGGGGGGATCAATACACATTTAACACACCAAATGGAGACTGGACAACTGGACTGAGTGTCCAATGTAACCAAACAGAGTATTTATTTGAGATTTGTATGTTACAAGGACATTTTAGCTGGATGACGTGATACATAACGCTTGAACTACCTGTTTGTTAATTTATTCAAAATGTGTTATTTATTAATTTATTCAATATCTACCCATGCATCGACCGCGTCTGCTATGATTTACAGTGTATCACATGCTATCTGACACTTGGAAATTGGCTTAGATTTGATATCTGATGATCATTTTTGCACTTTTTTTTGTGACCCGATGAGACGATGCAGCTGCTTACATTCATAGTTCTTATAGTGCATGATGAATATAAAATTAAAGCTAATGGGCGTCTAGTGCAAAATAGCTTGTCTCCCAGCTGTCGATGGGAGTATTTCCTAAAATATCTACGAGTGTGTGGTACAGTATTTTTCAAAAATGTCAAAACAAGAAAAGGAGACAATTTAGATAAGTATTTGAATTTTCTTTGCAAGTATTTTAGAAGTGTTTTGGGCCTATTTTATGTTGCACATCTCTTAGCTATTTAATCAGTCAGACACCGTATATGATAGTGAAACGTTAGACTTATGAGGCAACATAACCCTGCATGTCATCCTCGGTTTGTTTCCATTTGTCTCTAATATTGCGGCTAGATGTGCGGCTGTGAGCTCCTTCAGCGTCGCCTCGCTGTGGTGATACAGTGCGTCGGCGTTCACCCCACACGGTTCCCGTAATGTAGCGTAGCTCCGAGAAGCAGGTGCGCCGTCGCTTGCAACAGCTGTGACATTACAGTATGAACTATCACATGACGTCATGAGAGAACTGAAAATGAATGTTTCCAAGAGGAGATAGAGGGAAAACGTTAATACCTACGTTGTATTGTAGCACTTTCTGCTCTGTGAAATCTTCCCTCTGGTCCCCTTTCTCTCTCGTTTTGTCTTTCTCCTGTCCACATGACTTATTGGACCTATTAATATATCCCTTCTGCCTTCCCCTCTCCTCTGTTGGTCCCTATGATGATGATGATGATGATGATGATGATATTTTTAAAAGAATTATAAAGAGATATTACAATTATTAAAATTGTATTTGTTGACAATGAACACGAATAGAGACAGTATAAATACAGTTTATTCTGTAGTTGATATATAAACATTTATTATTATTATTATTATTATTATTATTATTATTATTATTATTCATTGCATTTGATTGTCATTCATGTATAAAATACATTGAACTCAATCGGGCCGGTATTTATCAAATATCTAAGAACCTCATATTTACAACAAGTAACTTCTCAGAATCAATCAGAGACAGTAGCCCCTGTTGCTAATCTGAGCTAACCAGCTTCTGGCTAGCTTCATATTGACAGTGGTATAAATCTTCTCATTTAACTCTTGGCAAGAAAGCATAAACACTGACACTTTGGTAAATTTATTTATTTGCTTTCTTTCACAGAGTTTGATGAAAAGGCTGTTACCACGCTAATACTAGCTAAGCTTAGCTCAAACACTAGAAACGGGGGGGGAACAGTTAGCCTGGCTTTGTCCAAAGGTAACAAAATCCACATCTCAGCACCTCTAAATTGTTGTTTTTACACTTAGGTATCTGTATGTACTGAAAAAGAGAGATAAAGAGTTAATTAGTGAGCTATAGAGGTGCTAGCAGCTGGATTTTATAACCTTTGGATAAAGCTAGGCTAACTGTGCGCCCCTTCTGCTAATCTAAGCTAACTAGCTTCTAGCTAGCTTCATAGTTACGGTACAAAGACAGAGTGGTATTAATCTTCTCATCTAACTCTTGGCAGAAAAGCATAACCATTATTCGCTTCCTTTCAGAGAGTTAGATGAAAAGATTGTTACCACTTCAATGTCTGTGTGCTAAATATTAAGATACAGCCATGCAACGTTTGCTTAGCTTAGCTTAGCTCAAACACTAGAGGCAGGGGGAAACAGTTAGCCTGGTTTAGGGTAACAAAAGCCACCTCTCAGCTTCTGTTAATTGTTGTTTTTACACTTTGTATCTGTATGTATTATAAAAGAGAGATAATATGTTGATAAGTGAGCTTTAGGGGTGCAAGTAGGCTAACTGTTAGCTCCTGTTGCTAATCTAAGCTAATCAGCTTTTGGCTCGCTTCATTTACGGTACAAATATGAGCGCTATCAATCATTCTTTCAAACATGTCCAACCATTTATATAAGTTTGTGAACGAAAGTTAAGGATTTAAGCCCTGAATTTGACGTTTAGCTGCTTGATAAATACAGGCCCTGTCCTTATATGACTGACACGGTGACATTTCAGCGTTAAAAGAATAAATGAAGCACAGCGCTGTTTAGTATTCTCATTGTACAGAAGGCTCTGGCAGTGAGTGTGTGTCTACTGAATAGAGTCACTCCTAGCATATCTAGTTTATACAGAGTTTATAGGCTGCATCTCCCCGTGTGCTTTAACGTCCTCGGCAACACGAGTCGCAGCTGTTCACGACACAGCTCGGAGATGTGTTCCTTATTTTATTTTTTTTTGTTTTTTTGTTTCTGAGCCTGTAAATGCGATGGGTTTGCTTGTTCAAACAGCCAAAAATTACCTGTGTACATGTGGTTCCTCTTATAAGGGTTTATTACTATACTTATGTTCATGGCTGTGTTTTGCACATGCATTGGTTGTTTTCTGACTTCAGTTGTTCGAGTAATGAATAAAAGAATATTTTTGGGGGTTGTGAACGATACGTTTGGTGAAGGCGGCGTCTCATTCTTGCAGTCGTTTTTTTTTTCACCTCTCAGCGTCTCTCTCCATCCTCTCAGTCTCTCTCTGGCCTTTCCTCTCTCCCCTCACCACCAAGGTGCTATTTATAGTTGCCCCGGTTTTTCTCCCTCCCTGTCTCTCTTTTTCCTCTCTCTGTCAGAACATGAACTACAGTATCTCTCACTGTCTATATCTTCTGTTTAATCGCATGAGCTCTTACAGGTTTGTGTTTGACGGCTTCTCATTTCTTATAAATTATGACAGCTGTTGTTTTTGCTTACCATCTGTATCACCTCCAATTGTAAACCTTCCTCTCGACTGTGAGCTTGTATTGTACAATCTGAAAATCAAGCATACTAGAGCATTTTGACATTCATGGTCCCCAGAGGATAGAGTTATGATAACTATGGTGATCGACTGACTTCTAATCCGTCGCCGCCATCAGGCCCAAATTTCAATTTGTCCGATACTTTGGTTTGTGACCAAACATCTGCAAGGCTAATCTTTACTGACATCCACAGAGCCTCAGCTGTACTTTGTGTTTAGTGCTTATTAATAAATGTCAGCACGCTAACACCAAGATTGTAAAAAGGTAAACACATGGATGTATCAAAGGAACTTGCTTATTAACCATCCTGCTAGCTAAACATCTGCATTTTTAGCATTTTTACTATGAGCATCTTGGTTTGCTGACGTTAGCATTTAGCTCAAACCACTTCTGTTTTTGACAGTTTATCTACTATCTATGTTTATACAGTACAGACTTGGTGTTCAGGTAGTTGCAACCTGCATGTCGCTAGATGCCACCAAATCCTCCACACCTTTAAGTAAAATCCTATAAAGCTGCAACTATTTGGGTTGTTGATGAGTTATTTTTGTGTTTTACCACTTGTAGGCAGCAGACACATATCTACACTTTGATCTGATGAGTGTAAGTCCAATCATCACTCTCTCTTAGCTCTGCTTTTGGTCTCTCCCTCTTTAGCTGCTAAATGCTCCACTGCCCAGCTGGCACCAGATCACCAGAACATAAGAGAGACATTAACATTTGACAGACGTTAAATTCTAGTGGACAAACCTAATACAGACGTCTAATGACGTGGTGGCCAGCTGGGTATGTTCGCCAGCTAGTTGCTAACCGTGTCTGTCTCACATTAAGTGCTGGAGAGGAAGCGTACAGCTGCCCATGACTGAAAATGATGAGTAACGCTGTGAGCCGGACAGCTGAACAATGTGCTCCTTAATATTGCTCATAATGCTCCTTGAAGGTTATAACTCATTGCCGGTAATCACTGTGAGCAGTGATTTCACTCTGTCGGAGTTTCCACATTGTTCTTTGGTGAATCATAGGAAAACTATCTAACTATCTATTACAGCCGCTTTAAATAAAACATGTGAAAAAGGTGGAGACAGGAAAAAGAGGATTGAGGGAGGAGCTGGAGGTGGGAGCTGAGCCAACCTGTGTGTGCAGGATCACAGATGGCCGTTTAACCTCCTGAGGAGACCCAGCATCACTGAGATCTTTAACTCGGCCTCACGCCGCACGCCTCTCTCCTCCATCACACGGACCCGGCTTCCCCCCGGGTCGGCCACGCTGGCTTCCTCGCTGTGTGTGTTTGTGTCACCCTGCGGCTCCTGTCGTCTCGGCCGCGGCATCAGGACTGATGGGTAATGGCTGGTAATACGCTATAATGCCGGGGAAATAAAGAGCCTACCTCCTGCGAACACAGAGGCATAGATAACTAATCCACCTACACGCATAAATCCAAAAGGTGTTGGCAGAGAAAAACAAACACAGAGGGGTTTTGTGCTGCTGCTGCTGCTGACATTTGAGACAATACATCCTGGAAACTAAAGCCAATGATTCGTGTTAACCTTCGTTCAGCGTCATTAAACACCTGCGTCAAGGGGGAATCTCGTCCTTTCCCTTCACGCTTCCACTGTTTTTCTCTACACATCACTTGTCAGTCCTCCGAGCGGACGAGAGGTTCAGGTCCTCGCCTTAAAGATAAATTGAAGTACTCAAGACCTTTGCTATGTATTTTGATGAGTTGTGGACTTTATCTCAGATGTTTCCAGCAAGTAGAAATCTCAACATAACAGCACTTTCAATTTGGAGTTACAATTTCAATTAGAGTTAGATAGATTTTTATCAGCAATGGAGGTTGTTTTAATTGTACGTTTGCCACCAGTGAAGCCAGTTCGCACAAAATGCCAATTTCTAATTAATGTTGCTTTGCCAGCTTATATCATACTTAATTTCAGAAGTAAATAATGTAAGTCTTCATCCACCACATTTGTCAAACATGTATAGTTACTGGTCACTTTGCAGGTTTAGATTTTGGCAATTAAAGGTGATCAGTTTATGTCAAAAAAACTATTATTTCTATTATCTATTATATTCTAGAATATGATGTATATAATGTTAAACTGTTATGTTAAAGGAGTAAATTGTAATACTTTTACCTGTAACAGAGCATTTTTACATTTGTGGTACTTCTGTTTTTTATTTGGTATAATATCTGAATACTTCTTCCACTAAGCACAGAGGTGTGATGAGCAAAATCTACTTAAAGTGCTCATTCTGTAGCCCGTCACTAAAACATTATTACTATTATGCTGTCAAGTTTAGCAGTTCTGCCAAGTGGTACCCAATATCAACATTTTCCTCAATATTCTTTTATTTGTGCAAATAATTTAAACAGCAGTGATTAAAGTCGTAATTGTTTTACAAGAGTACAAATATTGTTCTACAGCAGCTGGAACGGGGCTCAGTGTGTTCTCAGTGTGACAGCGTTTGGCAGGGCGCAGACATTGTTGGGACCAAACGGACGACGATCCAGGTGGCACAAACACAAGAGCTGGCACGGAGTCACAGCAGCCTGCAGGCCGGAGCAACAAGCTCGGATACAGAGGCTGACGCTCCGAATGTGCTCTTCATCATGGAGCCTGATCCTCGTTTCCCTCCTGAATGTCAGTTCATCTGTTCAGAGAGAGTGTAGAAAGCGAAAGTGCGGTCCCAAAACAGCGTCCCGGTTTGACAGCTCTGTTATCGAAGGATCTTCTTTTTGATGTACTGGCAGAGGCAGAGCGGGGCGGCGGCGCAGTGGTTCCTCTGGGGACGGAGGCGGTGGTGCGACGGCCCCGACAGCTGCTCAGACACCAGCAGCTTCACGTAAGCCGCGCTGTACGTCATCAGAAGCTGGAGGGCCTTCGCCTGCAACACAAAAAAAACATTGACACTTAAAAAGTTGTAGTGACCGAAGAAAACAATGATCTGGAAACGTTAAAAACATCTACGTGCACTGTAGTTTCTTTTTGATATGTGTAATAAAACGATACTGTAGATAAATTCCTTCAGTTGGGGACAAAGAAGCAGCGTCACATCTCTTTACCTGAGCAGGTAGCGATGCGTCAGGGACGAGGCTGTAGTTGGCGGTGGCTCCGGCCTCCTCCCGCCGCCTGGTGGAGGTACCGCTGCCCGTCTCCCCGTTTCTCAGCAGAGGCCTCTGTTCGTCCGAGTCCTGCTCCACGTCTGACCCGCCGGCCTCGGGGTCGGCGGCCTCCACCTCGGCCACGAGGACGAGGTGGGACATTTTCTTCTTCAGTTTTTTCTGGTCAAAGTGTGACATCGGTTAGGATCAAGGTAACTTCCCCCCCCAACGCTGCAGGAATGAAAGCTATAGCTGAAATAAATAACCCTCCCGACGGCATCTAGAATTATGTGTCTATTGATTCTGAAGGGAGGACTAACATGGGCGCACACGGAAATCGATAGAGCAGCGGTAGAACAAACAGAGCGACAGATGTACTCGACTCTCTCACCTGGGTGTCATTGGCCACAAAGCTGCGGCCCTCTAAAGTTTCAGTCAGTGCCCTCAGACAGCGGGACATGTCCCAGTACACGAAATACAGCTGCAGAGACACACAGAGGGACGAATACAGGAGCGTCAGTGGCCACCGAGGCAAATTATTCACGTTGAATTTTTCTCTTTATTCTATTTCATTTCATCACTGCCCTTTCGAATGTTCCTATAAATAGAACTGTCTCCTTTTTGTAATAATAATTTTGTTTTTGTGTTTATATTATTTGACTTTTTATGTTCCCTGAATTGCTGACAGATCTGGAAGATTCATTTTGTGCTGAAACTCACACAATTCCAGCTTTTTCTTCTTTGCCCTTTTGGCAGTAAATCTGACTTATATAACAAAACAAAACAGAAAACACTGATCAGAAGTCTCTACAAGCTCATCATGTGTGGGCAGACATTGTCCAAACACACGCAAATGGATTATACATCCTAGCGAAGATCACAAACTTTCAAAAGATAGCAAAAACATCAGACTAAATTTGGGGAGTATGTCTATGAAGGAGTGTTGTACCGAAAAGTCCTACTTCAGTAAAAACAAAGACGTAAAAGTACAAAGAAGTACAATATTTGCCTCCAAGCAGTACTTGAGTACATGTACCGAGTTATATTCCAACACTGGTATAAAGTTAAGACTTTGTGATGTGTGCTACAGCCAATAAGAAGTGTTGGATTTGAACAGTTTCCTGTTTTCTACCGTTTTGTAGATCAATAGACAGCGAATTATGTGTTTCTTGCTTTGTCACTGTTGTGCTGTATTTATTGCCGTCTTGTCATTAACCACGTGATCTTGTGGTGTAAATGGTTTCCTGTTTCATTACTCTCGATGTTATGAACTTCTCCTCTCCAACAACAGGAAAAGATGAAACACAAAACAAGACAACGTGCAGTAATTTCGACACACTAACAGCTGTGGATCATGTTAAACAACTTCCTACAACAGTAGACGGAGACAAATGTTTCAAACGAGACATTTATACACTTCTGGCACATGTGGAGCCTCATTTTTAGTAGAGTTTTTGAGGACAACCTGCATGTTTCCTCTGCAGTTCTGAACCCAGTCGGCCACGGCCACCAGCAGCTTGTGCTTCACCATCCTCTCGTTCACCTGGATCAACCGAACGTCTAAGTTCATGTTTAACTGACACGGAAAGAGAAAAAGAAAATCAAATACGATTATTATTACTTTGTATTCATACGTAAAAGAATCCTCCTCAGCTGAATCCAAGAGTTCAGACGATTCATATGAAGACGTCACTGTAAACTCAGACAGATTTACCTCCTTGTTACTGTGGTGGAGGATGAAGATGACGGCGGTGGTGAGGAAGATGGAGACGAGGCTGACGGAGAGACAGAGGACCCAGTAGTCAGTGACAGTGATGTAGAGGTGGAGGGTGGAGAACGTGGCGCACCACACCACCACATACAGCACCTGGTGGAGGGACGGGAGAGGGTGAGAATATGACACCTCAGACACCAAAAGCATTAAAATATTCAGCTGACAACTAGCTTTAAAGGAACAGTTCAAAATTTTGGGACATATTCAAGATCAATATTGATATCCTGTCTGTCATTAACTATGGAGCCAGTCATTCGGAGCTGTTTTTTCTTCCCCTAGATATGTCGGTTACGTGATGAGACATAATGTCACGTCTGTTTTCCTTTGAGCAACAATGGCGGTTAACTAGCTGTTACTGATATTCGTATATACATAATACTTTTAACTCAGTGGTGGTGAAAGTCTTGCTTGTGATATAACATGATTATTTACATCATCCTGGAAAAGGAGCATTTAAATCAGTACTCAGATCATATAAGCAGAGGGGACGCTCAATTTGAATACCCAGCAAAAAGTGTAATATCGACTATGGTTTACGAAAATAACCCCCTGATGATGTCACTGGGACAGAGTTTGAAAGACGCGGGTGATGACAGCGTCTTTTTGAGGATTGATTTAAACTATGGGAATAAAAGGCTGGATATTTTCGGGCCTCCTGTGATTTTGACCATCTGTCTTTACGGAGGTGTAATAGGAAGCCAACAGAGTGCCCATTTAAGGGGAAAAGCAAAGTGTAAAAGCGTAACGGTGAGAGTTAAGAGATCGTACCGGTGCCAGTATGAAATTAAAGAGAGCCGAGTTGAAGACCATGTATCTCCTGACCGAGGGGACGTCCAGGGCTGTCTTCAGTGGAGCCTCCATGTCTCTGAATGGAATCTAACAGGATGAAAACATAAGCAAACTAATAAATAAACCACATAGATAAGACACATTTTGAGGTGCCGGTGCAGTCGGCCGTTTAAATGCGGGTCTGTATGTTCACCTGGAAGCCGGCATCCTCCAGTTTGGCCCGGCACAGAGACAGATCGAAGCTGGGGTTCAGCGCTGAACAGCTCGGCACCGACACAACGCACTGACCTGAGATTTAGAGAGAAAGGGGAGAATCCAACAATCGTTGTTACATGAACGCTGAAAGTAGCAGTGTGACTCATCTACATGGTGAAATCTTGCTACCTCCCTCTGACTCCTCAGGGATCGAGGACATTCTTTGCTTTGTTAAGCTGGAGAAAATTAGGTGTACACTAAAATCAATGAATCAATGGTTCACTTGCTTAATTAAATACAACTTGGGGACCACTTTTTTCGCATGCTGAGGGGTTTGTGTTTGTTGTTATTCTAGAGATAACTGCCTCGATTGAATGTCTTTAGTTGTATATATCGTTTTTGGTTTTGTGAGGAGGTCTGCGGACATTTGTGCGGCAACCAGAACTGGGCACCCGTCACGGAACGTCAGACCATCTCCAACGGTGATGGTGGTGACCAAGACAAGTATGTTTTGAGCCAAACAACGATGTTTTCTAACCCTAACCGAGTGCTGTTTGTGCCTAAACACAAAATTCAACCTAAACCGACAGTTTCAACTTATCTGTGGTTTTGCAGAAACTAACCTAGCTAACATTTTACATACACATGTATAGGCCTACAAAAACATGAATACAATAGGATAAATGTTGGCAATGTATGCAGAAAAAATAGCTTTTGAATGCTTAAAATACCTGGTGTTGTCACCACAAACGCAGCTGGACATGTTACACAACTAAAAAAAGAAGAACAGTTTTTTGTGGCCACAAACATGAAATTGTTTTCAGGTTTTCTTAAAAATGTCCAGTGGTTTCACACTTACAAAAGAAGCAGTCTGAATTTGGCGGTCACTGTCTTGGTATACTTGTCGCCTAGATGTACTGTAACTGATCTGAACGTGATATGACATGTATTGTAGAAAGGTCGATACGGTACATGTGAAAAGTAACACATTTGATTGTGTCCCTGTTTTGCAGAAATGATAACTGAGCGAACGTAGAGTGTGAGCGCACAAACCAAACAGAAACGTTAACTGCCAAGATTTTGATCTGGCAACTGAGCTGCCAGAAACCAGCAATCTCTATTCGATCTACGAAATAACACAGACACACACACACACACACACACACAAACATCATCAGCCCCCGGTAGCTACACAGGAAGCTACTCATTAGCTGAGTCATCATGAGTGTTTAACAGCTTAACGGCCTGAGAGATGAAATAATTATTCACCCTGTTGGACCTGGCCAGCCCTGCAGCGAGCCAGAGAAAGGACACAACATTTCACACACGGTGCCATAATTTACCCTGAAACACTGACATTCGTCCGGTGAAGCCAGTGGGGTTTTCAGCACTCATGAAAATGATTTAGGGAAATAACAAAGAAAAATGTGGGTATAAAAAGAGAAGTGAAACCGACAGTGCCCTATGGCTGCGGTGAAAAGTTGCTGTGCTGTCACTGAAGACTAAAGTAAAAAACAACACAGAGACACACAGACGAATGACCTCTCAAATCTCACTGGCCGGAAAGGTGGGACAAGTCGATACAAACTTGTGCTGCGCAGCCAAAATATTGCTCAAACCAAACAGAACCTTGAATTCTTGTTGAGATCCCAAAGTTGGGCTTTACCTGGGAGGGATGTGTGTAAAATGATGGCCCAAGACACTGACATCTGAAGCATGTGAGCGTGATGTAATGGTGACGACATGGTGATAATCCTTTTTCTAAGTACTCACAGAGTTTATAGTAGGACTGGTCATGAGGACATGTGAAATAAGAGTTACTGATCTGTAGGGCAAAGGTTTATGGACAAAACCACGTGACGATGGCACATATGGAAGCTGATGTGGACATCGTATGTTGGATATTTGTAGCACTAGCCTTCAAGCAATGGCTGATCCACGTTCAAGCAAACTAACCAAGATGATTCCTCCTGGCCATCTCATAAATACGACACTGTCAGTAAATGAAGAATTGTTTTCAGCACATTTCACCTGATAAAAACGAATAAAGAAGCCGCAGTTACCATTCGACCAGTTTGGTCTGTTGTTGTTGGCCTGTGGCTGAGGTCTGTCTGGTCTTATCTGAACGTCCACCTCACTCTCCTCCATCGCATGTGTGTTCTTGTCCTCCATTATCTGAGAGGCGACCGCATCCTAAAGAAGAAAGCGAGCGTTAGATAACATCATCTGAAATATGTGCAGTAGGAACAGATCATTTTTATGTGGGCTTTACAAGAACATTTCACCATTTACTTATGAAAAACTGGAATTCCTGAAGTTTCCCCACAGCTCTTAATTCCTTACAACAGTCACGTAAACATTACTAAGACTGAAACTCAGAACTGATGAGCATCCAGTGGTTTCATGTGACATCAGCCCTGCACCACTTGGAAAATGCAGAACAAGAGTCACAAAAGAAAAAACTGTGAGTTGTAACAATCAGATTAGCCCGTGTGTTGTGAGTTACAGTGCATTACAGTTTAACATTAGCAAGTTAGTAAAGCTGAAACAGTTGGATTAAAGTATGGATATATGGTTTAAAGGTGCAATATATAAGAATAAGCCGGCTGTTTTAAAGTCATACTAAAAACAAATAGGGGCCAGAATATCACAAGAGTAACAGCTAACTGCTGCTAACTGTTGCTGCTGTTAGCACTTTAACATGGTTAGCTGTGTATCTAGTGGGAACTTGGAGCACCAGAGTAGTGTATGTGTTTACACCGCTAGCTGGTTAGTATGCTAACTTCAGAAGATATCTCTGCAACACAATAGACGTCATAATCTAAAAATCGCTGTTTCTTCACATTCTGTTGATAACTTTTTCTTTTTTTTTTTAAAGGTGTTCTACTACAATTCTTACACAAATAGTTTAAATAATGAATAGGCAGCTGAAATAATAATTGTGAGCTAAAAGTCTGAATAAACAGGTGAAATAGTTGTTGTTAAAAGCAGTAGATAAACAGTGGAAACAGCTAGCTTAAAGTAATGAATAATCAGTCGGTGACTTTGGCTAACTACTTTAGCTAACTATGTCAACTCTTCATCCATTACTTTAAGATAACAAAGTTAGTTAGAGGCTAACTTGGTTTGTTGAAATAGCCCCATAGTTACCAAAAGGTAATCAGTAAACAGATAAAGTAGCCTAGTCAGCTAAACGTAATGAATGAGCAGTTAAAGTATGATAGTAAGCTAGAAAGATTGATAAACAGTTGAAACTGACAAAAGTAGCAGTTTAAGTCATAGACAAACAGTTGAAATAGGGAGCTAAAGGTCGAAAAAAGTTGAAATAAGAAGCTAAAATTCACGGATTAACAGTTGAAGTAGTTAGCTAAAAGTTAGCTGAAATGGCTAAGCTGTTGAAATAGACAGCTAGAAATGGAATAGTTAGCTAAAACTAATAAACAAATGAAGTAGCTAGTGTTAAGCAGTAGATAAACGGTGGAAACAGTTAGCTAAGAGTCACGGATAAACAGTTGAAATAGCATTAGCATTAGCATTAATGTTAATAACATTGGAGTCAGTAGGTTAACAGTTAACATCGATAGGCAAGGTCAATGTCCATCTGCAAAACCCAACAAGAAGCTAACGCTAACTTTAATGAATGTAAACTTGGCTAAAGCAGCCTAAACATTATTGACTACAATGTATAGCCTACATTACTGTAATTGTACCTATTTTATATGAATAAAAGTGTTAAAAACAATAAAATAAAAACAAACATCTACTTTATTATCCGTTAACGAAACCAAGATGAATGGCGCCAATGAAAAGCATTTGTCTGATGAGGAAGCTGGGAATGCACGTCCCACCGGATAAACAACGGTTAAATATGTCAACAAACAAGTGCAACCTCTTCCGTGTAAGGACTTCCAGATAGACCACAGCATTTATCTCTAATAAACATGTTCACAGTTTATTTTAAGTGACTTCAGTGGGGCCAAAAACAAGGTCAAACCAGACATGCAGGAACTAGATCACTTCTGCTTTCTATAGTATTATCTAAATGTATGCCCACTTAAAGTGTTTATTATGCCCCAATACTCCGTACTTTAGCGCTTGTTAGTTACATAGTAAAGCACTCCATCGTATTTTATAAGCTACTCATATGTTTTCAAAGTAAAATCTTAATCTGACAAGTTTACTGGTTAATGAAGTTGAGTAAAAAGTAGGCAGACAATATTTTCTTCTAAATACAAAAATAAAAATACCCAAGTACAGTAGTTCTGCTGGTGTCATCTACTCATAGTTTCTGTTTAGAGGACAAGATTTAAGTGAATTAACATTTTATGAGCCTTTAGTGTTGCCCGGTATCTGTGGAGTAAAAATGTCCAGTGTCAGGTTTTATCTCAGTGTAGTTCAGTCTGTTAATAGAGGATAAGAGGTATCTTGGGATCTCAACAGAGACCCTCCACAAAAACACACACAAAAAAGAAAGAAACCAAGGAAAGCTTCTTATAGATGACTCTCTCTCGTCTATTTCCATCTCACACTCCTGCCTGCCTGCCTGCCTGCCTGCCTGCCTGCGACAGAGCCACATATTACCGCCCAAGTGTGAAAACTCATTGCTGCAGTCGTGATGCCAGTTTAACCCCTCGGTCTAACATTTTTCTTCTCACACACAGGTCTCCTCTCTGCCTTTATCGACTCTTTCCTTCTCACTTCCTTGCCTGTAAGTACAGTAAACAAAAAAAACAATGGGTGCTGATCATTTCCTGCACCTGCTCAAGAGGATTTCTTTTTTTTTTTTTGTATATTGTTCACACATGTGTAAGCAGAAGGCTGCCAGTAGAGAGAGGAAACAGCACAGTAATCTTGAGCCTCACTCTTTAAAATGGCATCTTGTCTGGTTTCATGTCTATTGCTGTTGTGTTGCAGACTGCTGAACCTAATTTGTATTTCAATAGATATCTTTTTACTTTAAGTCATGCCGTACTCACAGTAATTGTAGTTAAACCCTTCCCATTGGCTGTAGAAAAGAGGAAGCCTTGTCACAAGTACCTGTGTGCCAAACTTCATTGAAAAAAGCTTGTATTTTAATGGCTCCATTCAGGGAAGCCTTGAACTAACAATGACGTAAACCATACTCCATATTTAACGATGATCAAACAGAATTTTACCTGCATTTTAGATCAAAGTCCATCATCACAACGAGGCTGTGATGGTCATATTCCCTCTCGGTCCCACTGTAGATCCTTTGAGAGCAACGAGTGACGGCGTATAGACTGTGGCGTATGAGACTTTCACGCTCAGATGTGTCTCAGCAGAGTTTCTCTTCTACTTCTCTCTCTCGGTTTCTCTTTCTCGCTCTCTCTCTCTCTCTTAGCGTGTGACTCAGATCAGGCAGGCCTCATGACTGCAGGAATGTGGTTTGTGGTTCTCAGCTCAGACACACTAGAAAGAGTGTGAATGATGCTCGTTCGCCCCATTTTATTTCATTCAGAACCTTTCCTTGGAAGTCAGGCTTTTGATGTCGCAACATGCAGTGACGATGTTTTCCTTACTGGCGTTTAGGGAGAGGAGCCTGTTTGTTTTTCTCTGACATGTTGCAGCTTGACTGGAACTGTAACACATTAACTCTTAAAGTCCAAAGATAGCTGTGAATCATTGGAGGTCAGACTGAAATAGAAATAGAAAGTTCTCCTGAGATTGAAAATAAAATGTAGTTTCACTTTAAATTACTGGCTCATAATTGCAGTAAATTCACATTAGTATATTATTATTATTTTACAGTTATATAGATGAAAATCAAAGTAATATATTGTGTTTCTACAGCGACCCAGGCACAATTTTACACTGAAAATACATTATTTTGAAGTAAAATGACATTATTATGACACTAACAGTATCTAGAGGTATTGCAAATATACGTACAGTTCATTTACAGTATTATTACAGCAGTGTACTGTGTTTTCATGTTAACGTTGCATGTTAGTATATGTATCTTCAAATAAAAATAAAAAAAATGCATGGAGTGCTGCTTGGGTGTAGAAAAAGGTGTACCTCTGGCGCTCTTCAGTTTTGGGATCCAAGTAGAGCTTATAAGGGAAGATCTGAGGCACTCTGGAGGGTAATGATTAAAACGCCTTTATTAGTACATGGCCGGTCTAATAAAAACATGCCGACACGTTTCAGCCAGGCCTTTTTGGCTGAAACGCGTCTGCATGTTTTTATTAGACCAGCCATGTACTGATAAAGGCGTTTTAATCATTACCCTCTTGAGTGCCTCAGATCTTTCCTTATAAGTATATGTATCTTGTTGAAAGATTTGTAGGCCTGTTAGCTGGATAACTTGTTGGACCACTTTTGGGCTAAATTACTGTATGGTGCTGAACCATAACCGTATATATATATAACAATATTTCCTCGTAATGTACCAGTTTTACGTTTTACGGTCGCTTTAGGTAGATAGATAGATAGATAGATAGATAGATAGATAGATAGATAGATAGATAGATAGATAGATAGATAGAGCACTGTGACTGCTCAGTTTATAGTATATTGCAATCCTGGCGCCTGCTGATGTGTCCTGTGAAATTTCTGCCCCCGTGTGGATAAAAGTAGTAAGTCTATTCAGCATAATGCCAAGAGGACCACATTTCAACATCATTCAGCAGCTGCACAAGGTGTATTATTGTACGTATAAATGTAGTTCCAAATGATATAAAATAGACACGAATTTACTATAATCAACAAAGAAGATGATTATAAAAATGCAATTTAAATAATGAATAAATAATAAATAAATTATGATTGTCCAACAAGGATGATTTTTAGTCAAAATAAGTTTTCATATTTTATAACAGACTTGTATAAAAATGGTATGAATAGCAGTTGAAATTGAATATTATAAAAGGAAATAATACAAAGGACAAGAACAGTACAATGAAATGATAACAAACATAACAAAATATATGAAGATAATAAAGATAAAGATAATAGACACATTTAAATTATTACTACAACTCTTACTATTATTATCATCAAAGTTTAGTTATAAGTTTATTCACAGAGTGCAAATTACAGCAGGTAACAGTTCATCAACAGAAACAAGGCGAGAAAGAAAGAGCTCACATTTAAACGAAACATAGGAATATTTTTAAGAACAACAACAACAAAAACAACAAAATAGGCAAACAAAAGTCAAAATAAAATGGTTAAAGGCTCTAGTTTACACAGTTTTAGAATTCGTTCAGTATTTGAGGATTTAAAGACAGTAAGGTTGGGTAAAAAAAAATTAAATAAAAAAAACAACATTATAAAGTCTTTTATTTTGGTGAGTGACGTAGGCAGTCATGTGACCGCCCACCTTGGTCATATGATGCACCTCGCTAGCTCGAGGAAGTTTGGGTCGCTGCAGCGTAAATTAACTAAAGAGAGCATTTCCGTCTGTTTCTCTCTGTCCATTTGAGCTTTTATCGATTCATTTTGGAACTCGTGTCATGTCTGAACTTTAATGGTGACTCTTTTGGATTAATGAAGAAGGTTTCAGGACGCGGAGCTAACATGGAAACAGGAAGCCGGCTCGCTGCCTTGTCGTTGCTGCTCTGTGCTGTGTTGTCTCCCTGTGTGTATACCGACACACTCAACTCTGACCAGGTAGAGTAAACTGTCATCAATATATATCACAGAAGTACTGTAAAACATTATACATGAGCTCTGCTGGAGGTACACATGTTGCAGAAGCTGGTGATGTTTTAGCAAAAAAAGTGAAAGTGATAATTCAGCTTGATTTCAGCTTTTCTTCAGGCTTTAACAGCCTTTAAATAACCTTTAACATCCTAAATTGGGGATTTGGGAATAAATACAAATGATATATGCTTCCTAAAGTATAATAATCAACTGCCTGTGTCACCAGACACCTGAGGTAAACATTATTCTATAGCCCAAACTTGTTTGTCCCTGCCTCTATTTAAAGGATAAATTCCCCCCAAAAATGAAAATTCAGTCAATGTCTGCTCACCTCCAGTGCAGACGGAAAGTTTCGTCAACCACAAAACATTTTTTGAGCTTCACAGCAAAATAATAAGCGTTGCAGCATTCTCCAAAACAAAGTCCAGAAGCCCTTACGTCCAAAATAGATTTGAAAAGATGTTATTTACACCCCTGACAGTCGGTCGAGCTCATGTACACACTTAAGATGAGTTGCGCACTAAGAGCTTAGAAGCTACGGTGACAATTTCGGGGTAAAAAGGGTGTAAATAACATCTTTCAGAATTGATTTGGGATCCTGGAGTTCATTTGTTGTTGATTTTTTACATTTTAAAGTCGCCATCTACTTCAGTTGTTTTGCTGTCAGAGCATCAGAAATGTTTTGTGGGCTTTCTATCTGTATGAGAGTGAGTAGACTTCCGTTTAATTTTTGGGTGAACTTATCATTTAAAACTCTTTGCCTGCATGTCATCGCTGTCCAGATTGACCCTCTGGTGTACGAGGAGCAGCTGCTGTGGGTGAGCGGAGCCCAGGGCGAGGTGGACACCTACAGGATCCCGCTGCTCACCTTCACCCCCAAAGGAAGCCTGCTAGCTTTCTCTGAAGGCAGGAAGTCGTCGTCCAGCGATCAGGGAGCAAAGTTCATCGCAATGCGGCGATCCACAGACAAAGGTAAGGTGACCACTAGACAGTCACGTAATCAGAAACACTCAATAACACAGGGGTTGCAGGTCTACAGGTAAATATTTAGATTAAGGTCTGGAGTAAAATTATTATTATCATTAGAATTTGGGCCTGAATCCTCTCCTGTTCTTCCTCCATCCCTCCAGGAGCCACCTGGTCCCCGACCTCCTTTATCCTCGATGATGGATCACACCCGGACGGCCTGAACTTGGGCTCGGTGGTGGCGGACGAGGAGGAGGGCTTAGTGATCCTGATCCTCTCCTTCTGCTTCCACCTGTCCACCTGCCAGCCGGCTAGCGTCATGATGGTGGAGACCAAGGACGACGGCCTCAGCTGGAGCCAGCCCAGAAACCTCTCGGACCAGCTCGGAGTGAAAAACTTCGCTCCCGGGCCGGGCTTCGGCATCCAGGTGAGAGAATGACACAACGCCGAGGTGTGTGAAGCAACGAATGAGCTGTTTCCTAGTTGTAAAGTGAGGTAAAAAATTAAAAACTAAATGATTATATGCGTTTATAAGCTACTGACAGGTTAGTCTTTCACGTCATGTCAGTGTTGAGTCCAGGGGTTAATGTGAGATTTTAAAGTTAGGTAGTACTTTATCTACGCCTTGCAGGGATATTAAGATTATCCTTTTCTAGGGTCATATATTTCTTAATTAATTCCACTTTGTTACAACTTAGTAATTATGCAACTTAGATATAATTTTGTTGATCATTTTTACTTTATTCTTTTGTAAGAGGAAGTTTATTTCGTACAACATTATTCTGAAGAAGAAGAAGAAGAAGAAGTGAAAACCGGTTTCAAGTTTCAAGCTCACCGCATGTTTTCCTGTAAACATTGTCAGTTTAAGATAAGATAAGACCCCATTAGTCCCTCAGCGGGGACATTTACCACAACGATAACGGCCTAAGTATAGTAGGCTGACAAAATAGTGTGAACTGTGTTGGAAAATACATGTCAATTTATCAAGATAGGACATGAACACTGCTACAAACAGAAGGAAGAGCTGCACGTGTCAGCTATAAAAAGAGAATATCAGATTTGGCTGCTGATGCCAAAATGTGAAAAATGCTTATCATATAATTTCCCAGAGTCAAAAGTGACATCGTTGATTTTTCCTTTCAAAACCCGAAGACTCATCATTTACTGTCATAAGTGATAAAGAAAATCAGCAAATCCTTATATTTAAGAAGCTGAAACGAGCAAATATTTGACACTTTTGCTTGAAGAAGTACTTAATCGATTACCAATTTAATCGACTACTCTACTAATCGATTAATCGTCTGATCGTTGCAGCTCTAGTGTGATATTGGTATTTAATAGTTTGGGTTGTGGGTCAATGAGCTCAACTTTGTTTGTATTAATCCTGTTAAACCTGCAAAATCTACAAAGCCAAACAACCGTCAGTGTGTATTAACTGAATAAATTGGACGTGGGTCTTTTTTTTCTGGCCTCTTTCAACAAGCCTGCCGTGCGTTAGAGACAGTCGGCGGTGCGTTTTGAATGTTGCAGCAACAGAATCATTATATAATTGGAGGGTTGTTGTAATTGTGCAAATTAGTTGATTATCCGTCAGTCACACAGTCTGAGAGGAGCATCTGTACCGTTATAATGAGCTTTTATGTTTGTGCAAATCCATGCCGGGCTTTAGGACACTAAACCTTCTGTTGGACCGCCGCAGATCAGCCACTCTGGATAATTATGGTGGTTTATTTGATGAGATATAGATGTCCTCGAAGCTGGCACAATACTTTATTATGAATTATGTTTAATCTTTTTCCATAATGAAGGTCGGTGTTCAGTAAATATCTGTTGTTTTTATTTTTAGATCCTCGCTCAGCAGAATTTGATGTAATTGAAGTTAAGTCGGCATCTCTTTGTTCTTCGCACGACAGAAGCGCTACCCGCCAGCTAAGGGGAGGCTGGTGGTGTGTGGTCACGGCACGCTGGAGGGCGACGGCGTTTTCTGCATCCTGAGCGACGACCACGGACGCAACTGGTACAACGGCGCCGCGCTGAAAAGCATCCCCTACAACCAGAAGAAGAGACCGCAGGACTTCAACCCTGACGAGTGCCAGGTAGCTTCGAAGCCGTCTGTTAATCGCGGTGTACCAGGAGGAGCAACTGGACTCCTTTGTGTTCGTGAAGATGAAGCTTTATTACAACAACAAGCAGTTAGAGCTTCTTAGAACGGAAACGGATCAAAATGTGTTTAAAATTAGAAAGTACTCCACAACAACAGTCTCAGTTATCCAGTCATATGCTCGTCAGCAGTCTGCAGCGCTGTGAGGACAGACATCACAGCGACTTAACAACTCTCCCCCTTGCTGACGCTGTAATGGGTGGTGTTTTTTATCCTAACCCCAGAAGTGAGACATCTCAGCAGCACATAAATCACATTCAGACAGTTGCTCTGACACGTAATTAAAGCTCCAGTCATGCATGTTTTAACATTAACAATGAATCACACCCTACAGAGAACTATCACCCAACTCCGCAGCTCTGCTGACGTCCGTCACATATCTCAAGAACGGCTTGAGGGAATTTCTTAAATTATTTTACATGTCCACTTTGACTCGAGGATGACCTGATTAGATTTTGGTGGTCAGAGGTCGAGGTCATCGTGAACCCATGGCGCCACATTCTGGAAAACGTCATATTTCAAGAGCGCATTGAGAGAATTTCTTCAAATCTGATACACATTTCCACCATGACGGATTAGAATTTGGTAGTGAGAGGTCAGAGGTCAGGTTTGATGGAGTTCATCTGCCCTCTTGTGGCCAAAAAAAGCAGCTGTTAAGTCTATTGTTCACAACTTCTGTGTTAACCGTTGTGTGATGCCTTCACTGCCACGATACCACCGTGTCATAAATGATCAAATATCAGTTGATGAATGTTTAACGTCACTCTTTCTGACACGTTTTTAAACACTGTCCAACTAAACGCTTTCCCGTCTGTAGCCGGTTGAGATGATGGACGGCACCATCGTCATCAACGTGAGGAACCAGAACAACTACCACTGTCGGTGTCGCGTGGTGGTGAGCAGCACTGACGGTGGGTTGACCCTGCCCATAGACAATCTGTACTTTGACTACACGCTGGTGGATCCTGTTGTGGCGGCTGGAGCTCTGCAGAAGGACGGAGTGCTCTACTTCACCAACCCCGCCAACGACCAACACAGTAAGAACCGCTACTGCTTAAAGTCACAACCTCTTCTTCGCTTCTCCTAAATGATGCTCGGTGTTGGGAGTTAAAAGATACTATTCTGTAAAAGGTACAGAGTAAATGTTACTTTCTTTCCTTAACACAAAAAAATTCATCCATCAATTTTAGAAATAAAATGTCAGTGAATGTCTGAGCTTACTAACTTCTTGCCTCGCCCCCCCCTCAGGGGTGAACCTGACGTTACGTTGGTCGGTGACCAATGGTACAACATGGGATAATAAAGCCGTGCAGATTTGGCCGGGGCCAAGCGGCTACTCCGTCATCACGTCACTGAACAGCGGCTCTCCAGGAGGACAGGAAGTACATCTTTGTCATGTACGAGAAGGGCCACAAGAACTACGACGAGACCATCTCGTTCACCAAAATCCACCTTTACGGAGGCCGGTAGAGCTCGAGAGAGGAGGTGAGCAGAAAACGGAAACATGAAAATGGATTTGTTTATTGTTAGTCTGAAAAATACCGAATAGACTTCTCCTTTCTCCTCCCGCTGCTCCTCCCTTCTGTCCTCCCACCTCCGTCCTCTCCTCCTCTTCCTTGTCCTTCCTCTCATCATCCCCTCATCCTCCTTCTCCCTCTCCTCTTCGTCGTCCTTATTCCTGTCCTCATCCTTCTCCTCATGATCCTCCTCATCCTCCCACCTCCTCCTTCCTGCTCTCCCTCCTCCTCCCTCTCCTCATCATTCTCCTCCATCGCCTTGTCCTCCTCCTCCTTCCTCTTCTCCTCCTCATACTCCTGTTCCCCCTCCACCCTGAGGAGGAAATGTCTGGCCATGACTGTCAGCTAATTTTTTTCTTGTGTTTGTCTCACAGATTCAGATGTTGCAGGGAAAAGGGAAAACATGAAGATGTCGATTACTCTCACGACTTTCTCAGGATGAAAATAAAAGACTTTCTAAACTCACTCCATGATAATAAATATGCAAATACGAGGCTCAGCACCACGTTTATCAAACAGCTTCCGACAAGTTTCTCTTCATTCCTTCGCTGTCTTCTCTAAAATTCCACGGCTAATTAAGTCTCATTTTTCAGTGTTTGGATGTTACGAAGTGTTGCTAAAAAATTGTCTGTTCCTCAACGAAATAAAATACGACCAGGCAAGGGACAGATTTAGAGAAAATGAATGTTGATGATTAATTTTCAGACCACGTTCACTGCTTTTACCAAATGAATATCATGTTAATGCAGTATAGACTTTTTAGCACCTCTGACATAGATCATCTGTCGCTCACTCATCTCACAAACTGTCGGATTCACTGCTGGCGTGAAATGATTTCTATTCACACGGATGTGTATCGTAATCTTACCTACTGTCAAATCTAATCTTTTTGCCTTCATGAAGATGTGAGTGTGCCATGAATACACACACAGTGAAGTTGCCCAGAATGTAAATGTGATGTGAACTGCCTTTTTGTTAAGAGACTGCACTTGAATGTTATTTCCAACTGAGTGGTTTTAGGAAAACAACAGCTAGAATTTAAAAAATGATGAGCGTGTGTGTGTGTGTGTGTGTGTGTGTGTGTGTGTGTGTGTGTGTGTGTGTGTGTGTGTGTGTGTGTGTGTGTGTGTGTGTGTGTGTGTGTGTGTGTGTGTGTAGAGCCAAAGCATCCTCTTTTGTACTTGTTCTACAAATGTGCTCAATCAATCTGAACTCCACTCCATTTAGATTTGGGTGTTTTATTTTGAAATCAAGAGCCCATTTATGCCCTGTATTTGCAGCATTGTACACAGGGTTACCTCGTTACCCTGCAGGACATGATCTACTACCACTATCTGTTGAATAAATACATGATTTCTAACAATTGTACACCCTCTTTATTTGCTGTGGGAGTAGTGAATTGATTTGCCGTGTCGTTCATGACTGAGGCAAAGAACTCTGCATATTTTTTCTTCCTGAGCAGCAACTGATGCACAAAAGAATTCATGAATCGAGAGCCTGTCATTGTTTCTGTTCAGAAAAGGAAGGAGAATACCTGCTATTAAAGGGATTTATGTCTGTTATTAAACAAAACAGGAAAAAAGTTCAGGAAAGATCTGAAATTACAATTGTCAAATCAGCACTAACTACATGTGTTTGTTTCACTCTACTAGTGACTTTTCCCCTCATGTCTCTCTGATATAACTTTATAAATGCATACTGAAGGTTTTCTATTTACCCACCGTTTTACTGGAGAAATATTTTTTGGGACCATTTACAAAATAAAAAATTAAATAGATGTTCAGATTATTAAAAAAAGTGTTAAGATATTGTTACGTTCAGATATGAACAACCATACAATTTGGATAAACGTAAGATGAGTTTATTAATTAAAGGATAAGTTCACCCAAAAATGACAAATTCAGTAATAATATACTCACCCTCATGCTGATAGAAAGTCAGGTGAAGTTTTAGTCCGCAAAACTTTTCTGGAGCTTCACAGCAAAACAGCACCGCAGCATTGTCCTCAACAACTGAAGAAGATGGGGGCTTGTTTTAAAAATGTAAAAAAATATACAGTACAGATCAAAGTTTGACTGAAATCTGCCCCAAAGTTCAGGTGCAGGAAGGAAGTTATGTGCACTTGATGTGGACATGCATCCATACTGAGGAGTACTGGTGAAAAATAAAATAGGCTTGGTGTGAAGTTGGGTGCTGAACCTCAGGATGATTGTTGTAAGACTTGGACCCTCCATATGGATACACTGGTAAAAGACTAACCGATATTATGTTGAAAGGAACGAATAGTATGTTTTATCTAATGCTATAATTATTCATTCTGTCTTCTTTCTCTTCAGATGTTAATTTGTTGCATCACTGTCGACTGTAATGGAACTGAGCTTTCCCCTAATCTATATGCGCATGCATGTATGTATGGAGACTGTGATAATGTGCCCAGTGTTTGTTGTGCTGTAGTTGCTTGCATAACAAAGATATCTTGAAAAAAGGGTAACACAACTGAAAGAAAACATTAAATGGCTCCATACAACTCTCTCCAGCTTAATGCAGGTTTCCTGAAGGCCGGAGATGCTGAGTTGATTTGGGAGCCCAAGCTCAGGGTTCAAATAATGTCTTTTCAAATCAATTCAGGAGACTTGGATTATGGAACAATTGTATGTTTTTTCTTAATGTTTTGAGACAAGCACCCATCTACTTCTATTGTTTTAGAGGAATACTGCCACGCTACTGCCACTACAAAACTTCACCTGACTTTTACATCGACATGAGGGTAGCAGAGTAAATCATGACTACATTTTTCAATTGTGGGTGTACTTATCCTTTAATTTTACAGTTAGTTAGACAAGCAAATCTTTAATTATCTCGCACATTAAACAACAAATTAAGACATGGCCCTGTGTGTGTGACCTGGGATAACCCTCAGTGGTGATTGTGTTGTGGAAACATCCCTCTGCAGCCTTTTTTAGTAAGATTTTCTCTGCTTACCTAAACTATAAATCTGATGCCTGCAAAGCATCTTCATCTGCATTCCTCATCGTAGTAATCCCTAATTATGACACACGTGGATTAATTACATCTGAAGGGAGAACAGTGCGCACTTGTTTCACTTCATACCCAGCATATAAATGATTTCAAGTCACTCCATTAACGTGTATATCAAATGTATTCCCCATCAGCGTTTATTTTTATTGCAAGAGTCGCATTTTTTCACACCGATGAGGTCCCAAACGGCTTCCATCTCACAAAATTACCCAGTAGCCGTTGACGGCTCTTTAGGTGACGGATCGAGTCCAGTATTACAGTTTTATTTTCCCCCTTTTCATTTGTTTTTGGAAAAAAAGAAAAGGAGTGCAAGTAAGCCGAATAATTCCTTTCCCGATCTGTAACGTTAGAGTGCCACTCATTCCTAAATTAGTGCGATCTAGCTGACTGCAAAGCGTGTGTTTGACCATGCAGGAGGGTAGCGTTGCTTAGCTAGCCGCCTGGGTCACTTGCTAGAAAGCTACGCGATAGCATAGCTAACCTCATTCTGCGATACAACCTCGAGACAAGTCGGGACAAGACCAGGTCAGTGGCCGGAAAATGTTGCATGTTTTATGCAAACAGCGATTAGTTAGCATTATAATGAGCAGGAACTCTTGTTATTGTTACTGGACACGGAATTAGCTGACCCGAGGGGACGTTTTGTGGCGGGGCAGTGTTATTTTTTATGAGAAAGGCACTATGGCTTGGTTGTTGTTGCTAGCTAGCTAATGTTAGGTGGTTGTCCAGCTCGTTAGCTTAGCTTGGCAAAGTGGGCAGCCAGCGTTTGTCAGATGGAATTATTACGTTTTGTGAACAACCTTACATATTCATTTTGTACACAATGGCTGCTAAATTGGATTGCAGTTGGAACATTTAGTACGTTACCGGTTGGTTGGCAATGATCGTAGCTCATGTTAGTGCATAAACGTTAGCCCAGGTTAGCTGTAGCTAATGTAGTTTGAGTTTATGATACACTGGCGTTAGCTAAAACTGGATATTTGTTTCGGTTGATGTTTTTCATAATAATTACCGATAATTTCCCTACATTGCCTGCGTCTTTACACATGAGCAGTGCGATGGCAGGCTGGCTTCGTTGGAGCTAACCGTACAGCGACACACAGCCGGTCTGTGAACGTTAATATGCACCGGGCCTGTCTCCACCGCCATTTTGTTTTGTTCTCCTAATAAAATCTTTTTTTCTGCGCTGTCTTGTGCCTCCTATAGACGCCAGATAAGCAACATCTATTGACGAAAACACCTAGTCGAGATGTCGGGGTGTGATTCAAAACGTAACACCTCACGGAGATGGGGAGCAATAAGCTAATGTTACCGCAAGGTTTCGAAAAAGCATTATGAAACATCAACGCAGTCCCCCTCCCAACGCGAACACTGAGGCCCCGTGTTAGCCAGCTAACGTTAGTTAGCACTACAATAAAGGCATTTTAAGCGTCGGTAGCTTCGGCACTTTGTGGTGTATGTATATGATGCTGGCTGTGTTTGCTGTTGTCGCAGCCACCAGCTGATTTTGCCCAAAGATAAAGGGGCAGCACTGTGGTCGGAGCTCATCGGTAGCTTTAGCTTCACAAGGCCCCTTTGTGGTATACGTTGCTGCAGTTATAGCTCGGCAGTGTAGCTGCTGGCCCCCGTTAATCCCCACACAACATGTAGTTGTCCAGCCACCCCACGACCTAATTTTCTAATCTCATCTGGCTGTTGAGGCACAGTGCAGTGCTGCTGTCTGCTCTGTAGCCGCTCTGCGGATCTGCTTGTTTCATGTGTTTGTTTTACTCAGTGATGTGTGTATTGCAGGCATCGTGCGTTGTGCCATAAGGATTATCAGTGGGCTTTACATTTGACTGTTTTAGTGTTGTTCTGAGTGGGGCTTTATATCATCCCTGTATGAATCTGTTGGTTTAGCCAAACATAGGCACAGCACTGTTAGTTACGACGTTGCTGAGAGGAACCTTGTTGCACTCAGGTAGACTTGTTGTTCAAGTCTATTCAGATTGATGGAGCTGCCATGACTTTGGATTACAACCTCACCTTCTAGCTATTGAATAATACACTGTCCAGTATTATGTAGAACAACATTAGGGCCCGACTGATGTGCAGAAAAACATATTTGGGAATAAAACATTCTGATATCAGTATATCAGCCGATATATACACATCTTTTGCAATGATCCCTCAAATGTGATTTGGCAGGATATTTTACAGTTTAACAAGACATTTAATGCCTAAAATGAAATCAGTGAAGTTTAGCAGGAAATTTGGTAATTTAATCTTTCTTGCATTATAATCTGCGGTTTGAGATTTTTGCCGATGCGATAACCGTCTCAGACAATATCATGATCTCCTGGTATCACAGCGGTATTACACAGTAATTGTAGTTATTAATGGTTACAAGGACACTTAAAAGAAACTGGAAAGATTAGCTTAGGTTGAACAAACGCTTTATTATACTTTGACAAAATATTCTGTCCTGACAGATATGAAATCTTGATATAAATGTAAATTATATATATTTGATAATGCTAATACTGCACAATTAAGTACCTTAGAAAAGCAAATGTATACAGTATGAAAACCATCAAGTTTCATACCACAGTAAATTGTTCTTCTGGTCATGGACCGTTTTTGGATTGGCTCACATCGTTTCACCACTTCATTCAAAGCAAATGAAAGGAATGATGAATGCTATGTGTACTATAATAATAAAGGAGAATCATCTGCTCCCAGTAATTGTTTCTGATGGGAGTTGTGTGTGGGGGCAGCAGTTTAACCTGCTGGATACAGCCAAATCACTCTGAATTGGACAGATGTCGGCACAGTGTGTTTTATTGATGAGCAGTAAAATGAGTTCAAGCTAAAGGCCTGGCAGTTGCCATGGAGCCAACCCTGTCTCAAGGCAAGGCATACAAGAATATCATTTATAATGAGTTGCCATAGAAACCGCTGTTTAGCTTGGCTTTTCTTTCTTTTGTACGGTGTTAACTCTGATTAGATGTTTAGTCATGCACTGAACTAAGTGTGTTAAAATATGTGTCAAGATAAGATACCTTTTTCCAACGATGTCTGAGTCCTTCCAGGGCTAAGTCACCTGTGTGGCTCCTAAAAAGCAGGTGCAAAACCAGAATTTATTCAGAGGAATGCTGCACAAATATAGTAACCCTCTCACACACACAATACAGTTTTTCTCATTTTAATAAATTATGCTGCCAGGACAGTACAGCAGTAGGTAAACAGTGCAAACAACATGGGTGGGACAAATACATAGCAGTTTAGGTAGTCGTTGACTGCACTTCACAGAACTTTTCTATTTTGATTTATTTATTTGTTTCAGTTTAACGAGCTCTGTCATTATTGTGGAGCAGACACTTTCATCTCGGGTGAAAATATGAACATGTGGCAGAGCTCTACTGTAAACCGACTGTAAATATATTCTGCTCAAAGGGACAACACAGCTGAATTCAGAAATACCTGCAACACAGACAGTTCCTTATTTAGCCATAGACTGCTGATATTTTGTAAACATTGGCCTATTAACCTAACAATTCAAACCCAGCGGCTACACGACTACAACAACTATTTCAATATGCATTGTCTGCCTGATTCCGAAATACAATCTTCTATGAGACGAAGGACTACACTTTTGTAGGACAAGCCTTTAGAAAGTGTTGTTGTCTGCATCATAATTTATTCCTACTATGCAGGGTTGTTGTGCCTGTCAAAGGAGAAGCTTTCACACCTGAGTAGTAGCAGACAAATCTGCCAAGCAGCTCTTTTTACAAATTATTTTCCCTTTTACGAGAATGTTACCCTCACACACAAATACCATAATGTGACTGTAACTGCAATATAAAACATTCCACAGAGCTGCCTGTGTTGTGCTACTGTTGTTTCTATGGGAAACATAACTGCACGTTACTCTTTGAGTGCATAATTACACCACACAGATTCAAATCACTTATTTGAATCTGTCAGGCCACAGCACATATGTCCAGGATGTTTTGATGCGTGCAATGGTTTCTGTTTTGTTAGTTGTTTTGAATGAACGCTTCAACGCAAGCAACACTTTTACTCTCACTTTCTGAGCAACCCTGGTGTCAAATCTCTCTCTCTAACTCTCTCTCTTTCCCCCCCTCCTTGCTCTCCCACAGTCTCAGGGCTCACCATACTCAATGAGCGGACAGCGCAATGTCAGAGCGCTCTGGGCAAACTGCAAAGGGGAAGGAAGGCAAAACCAAGTATGCGTCTCTCAACCTGTTTGATACATACAAAGGAAAGAGCCTTGAAACACAAAAGCCTGTTGGTGAGTATCACGATGCTGTCACACAACACACACTCTTTCTACCCAGGGTATTTGTTTTAAAATTCTGCCGTGTGGTTTTTTTGTTTTTCAGCTAAAGATGTAAGAGTTTGTTCTGTAACTGATCAGATCCAGCCTAAATAAACAGATTTGCTACGTCACCATCAGATTTGCCCATTGGTGTTTTGATTAAAAGTGCCGGGCTGTGCTGTGTTGCGTCCTGACACAGAGTACGGCAACTATGATGCATTAGCCCGCCGCCTCCCTAATTGCTGTGGTGCCGATTTCCAATACGGGAAGTGGATGATATGCTGCATCTCTCAACCGCGCGCCAACCTGGTTTTGCTGATGCTGTTAATATTATTCAGCTATCAGGGATATTTACTAGCCTTATTTATGGGCCTTTGCACCTGTCTCAGAAGGAAATATAATATTTTCTTTAAGGTTGCACCACAACTGTAGCCAACATGGAGAGAAACTAAACATGGCTTGGAGGTTGAATAGCTCTCGAGCTTCTGCGTGTCAGCTGAGCCTCGGAGCCACTGAGCCTGACCCGAGACAGAGGCTTACTTGTGGACGCTGTTTGACTTCTGTGCTGAGTCCCCAGTCTATGTTTTATTCAGAAGCTCCCCACTAGATCTAAGCAGCTGTCCCCGTTTCCAAACTACAGACTTCCCCCTCCTACACAGCAAAGCCATGCACTGCTGTGGTGTCTCTGAGCCTCGAGGAAACAAATGAGGGATTGATATTCGGCATAGCTTCACTTTTCACAATCAGAAGGCTCTTCCATGCCTCTGTGAGCATCTATATCATAATACTCTTCCATAAACTGTAGTCAAAGTGGGTTCACTGAAGGGTTTTTAATAACGCCAAGAAGCTTTTTCTCTGTTTCATATTCATCAGAATCATCAGACTGAAACTACCGAACCTCTAGCTGTGGCATTTGTTCAGCATCCTAATTGCGTTTCCAGCAAGTGAATCCCTGTCATCAGGCTCCCCCTTGCACCCAGTAGATTTAATTGGTGTCAGGTTTCAGTGGTCCATCTGTGCTAATGACCTCTTTTCTCTTCCCCATATCAGTTCCCCCCCGCCATGGCCTACAGTCTCTTGGTAAAGTTGCCTCCGCACGGCGTATGCCACCCCCTGCCAACCTGCCCAGTCTGAAGGCGGAAAACAAAGGCAACGATCCCAACGTCTCGCTCGTTCCCAAAGACGGCACAGGATGGGCAAGCAAGCAGGAACAAGCAGACCCAAAGAGGTAAATATCGACCAATGGATTACACTTGTTCCAACTTTTACTTGTTTAAGTCACTGCATGTTGGTAGGAAAAAATCACTTTGCAGTTTTCCTTGTGCTGAAACTGTCAAATCTTGTCTAATATCTTCCCTGCTTGTGACTTTTTTCTTTCTCTCAGTACCGATGCATTGTCAGCACCGCAGCCGGAATCGCAGCAGCCTGTGGCTTCACCGACACCTGCACCGACCCGCCCGAGAACCCCGCCAGCTTCAGAGGTACTGACCGTCACAGAAACATGAATGCAAAGTCATATTCTTTGTTAATTATGTCCATGGACATTTGTAGCAGCCACAGTCGACTTACCACCTCCATTCTCAAACTGTGGTACGCGTCTCTATTGTGGCACACGGAGGAATCTCAGAAGTTAGCTTATCTTATCATAAGCTTATCTGTCCTGTAATATTTTTGTTTCAGTCTGTTACAGACTCACATTCATACCTGTTGCAAGCAAATATGCCATTTTTGATTACTTACAAGCTAAACTCGCACTGTGGTGTCAAGATAGTAAGGAAAAATGGAATGTTCAAGAATACGACAAATGTGGCTTCATTTGGGAACTGATAGGCAGAGATGTACGGAGCAGGAAGATAATATTTCAAATGTTAAAACTGAAGCCTACAACAGTGAACGGATTGGCTATGTAATCCTCCACAGCACCTGCTAACATTGGCAGAAAACGGTGCATTTATTTCAGCATCTCAAAGAGACGCATGCATCAAAATGGGACACTTGTTCACTGCGAGATGTACAAGACCACGGCAGCCCACAAACACACGCTAAAAAGCAGCCAACATTAGCAAAATCATTTAATCATTGTATCCCGTATGACAAGAATGGGTCCCAGTGGACAGCTTTTACGGATGCAGTCACGTTGCATATCGCTAAAGATATGGTGCACGTATATGCAGTGGAAGGGCCGTGGTTCAACCACATGCTGAAAACTTTCGACCCCAGGTTTGTGCTATGAAGCCGCAACGGGGCATACCTCAAGCCAGAGGCTTGTCTTTCTTCCCCAAAATGTGTAAAAAAAGACCGCAAGCACACACCTCATGTCACCTCTGTACATCTACCAACATGTGATGTTTGCTATGCATTGCATGCAGATGTTTAATTTTGTTTACATATCTTCAGGGACACAAAATACTGTTTGTAAACAAAAGGCACTTTTTGCAAAAAAAAGTATTTAATTTAATGAAAGTTTAGGATGGCATGCAATCTGACATGTTAAATGTATGTTTACAAAAGCATTTTATCAAAAAGGGGCACATATATTTTTCAAAGGAGACACATTTATTTATTTTTTTTTCAAGTGAGTTTGAAGGTGCACTTTTTTACAATGGCAAGACAATTTTGTTTACAATAAAAGCATTAAAATAAAAGCAATGCTTTTGATAATTTCTTTGTCATTTGTAGTTTGTTTTTGTGACAAAAAAAAAATTGATTAAAATCGTTAATCGAGTTTGGTGTGAAAAAATGTTTAGGCCATATCACCCAGCCATAGTATTACTGTATTTCAGTGTCAGTTATAATGGTGGTGTGTGGTGAGGTTAATATTTTTGAGGAGATACAGAATATAATTCATTTCAGAGACACTGACTTATCATGTTGTGTGTGTCTCTAGCAGGCTCTGGCCCCAGCTTCAACCCAGGCCGTAGGGGCAAGGTCCTGGGCACAGGCCAGTGTTACACATGGAACACAAGGGGATGGTAAGTCCTTGTTTTAATATATCTCTCGTACTGTTCTCTGGGATGAGCTTTTCATTACAGATGCGATAACATTTTCCCCTTGCCCTCCCATTCCGCAGGTGGAAAGGGATCAAACCAACCGTCGCCATTCTCTCGCGAGGAATTTCCCACCCTGCAGGCGGCTGGCGACCAGGACAAAGCTGGCAAAGAACAGGGCACTGCAGATCAGTGGTATGGGCCCGGACCAAGCCTCCGCCCCCAGAGTAAGTGATGTCCACTTAATTTCAAATAATTGATCAGCAGGTCACTTAAATAAGTCAGTTGTGGTGAGAAGCTGTATCAGCTTAGTAAGTAGTTAAGTTTTTAGTGTAAATAATTGGTGTCTGTTACAGTTTTTTGTATACTTAACATTTAGTCCAGACATACGTCTTTGTTAGAATGTATTCTTTCTAGATTAATGGCTTATATCTCTGATCTTATTCCATTAAAGCTCATAAACCATACTGACTGCTCTGTCTTCTCTCGTGTCCGCTCTCCTCAGACGTTACAAGTTGGCGGGACGGTGGGGGCCGAGCCCTGGCGCCCACCCTGTCTGGGGAGGGGGCAGTGGAGGGTGGCACTGGCGGGGCTCTGGTGATGGATGGGGCTGCTGGGGTCCCCCCTCTGAACTCTCAGTCCCACGGGCCACCTAGGAACCCTCCCGCAGGCAGCCCCGCCTTGCCCCTGCCCCAGCCCCCCGTGGGGCCTGGGTTTCCTCAGTACCGAGGAATCATGCCTCCCTTCGTGAGTTTTCCTCTTGGCTTTTTACTGTTTGTTCTCTGTTCAGGCCCCAACATTTTAACAACCCTCCTGTACAAATTAAAGGCTATAGACAAATGCATCCTCTCTTAAGAAAGCTCTACTTACTATAAAGAAGTTTCTATATGAAACTGAGCATTTAAACTGAAACATTCTTTTTGCTTTTTTCTTAAAGATGTATCCTCCCTACCTGCCATTCCCAGCCCCATATGGCCCCCAGGGGCCCTACAGGTACCCAGCACCTGGGGAAGGACCCCCTCCAAGGTATGTTCCTTGACTTCTAGAGCTTGTTACTTCATAGACCTGGTCTCTTTTTCAGATTGAATCACAATTTTCCAATATTAAACATTTTGCTTACAAAGAAACTCCTCCCCTCTTTCAGGTTCTCTCGCGGGCAGGGTGGTCCTGACAACAGGCCTCAGGGCGGCCCACGTGACATAGGTGGAGAGGTGGTGAAGCGACCCTCTATCCTAAAGCAGGATGACCTGAAGGAGCTGGACGAGTTGGACCATGATGGTGACGAGGGCTGGGCAGGTAAATGCAAAAAATACTGCTAATATGTAAAGAGGGTTGTCAATGGTGAACTTGTTGTGATCCAAATGTTTAGATACAGTGGCTACTGATTAGATAATGAGTGTTCCATTTCACATTGCAGAAAAACAAAGAAAAGAAGATGACTTATACATAATCATAGCACATGAAAGCAAATCTAGTCATGTAGAATAATATTGAAAGCAGCAAAATCTACTCTTTTTGTCTTTTTTAAATACTTGGTCATCTACATCCAAGAAATCTTTCTATGGAGTTTGAGAAAATCACATTGTATCATATTTAAATCTTCATTTGTGCTTTCCATGTGTGGCATTTATATGGAACATAAAAATATGTACATGAGAGTGAGATATTTTAAGTTAATCTAGAGTTAAGCTATGGTAAACCAACACTGCAGAGAGTTTAATTTTTGTTTGTTGTATATTTAAGTCTCCAGACATGTTTATTATCTAATCTTAACTGACACTCTGGTAGTAGGAGAAACTGATGCTTTCTAACGTTGCAGATGATTCTGCATATCACATTTCCTGCTGATTCAAGCAGAGGTCTTTCATTCACAACAGTCAGCTCATAGGAGGAGGAGGGGTGGGGATGGAGGATCAGGTTTATCAAAGTGAAGGATGATGAATAATGTATAACATAGTGTGAATAGTAGTGTTGAGTACAAACATGGTTTTGATGTTTTTCTTTAACAGGTGCTCATGAGGAGATTGATTACTCCGCCAAGTTGAAGTTCAGTGATGATGAAGGAGAAGAAGAGGGGGAAGAGGAGAGAACTGAGAGCAACAGTGACTCACGGTATGCGTACATTCAATGTGTGAAAACAACAAATTATGACCATAAAGTTTGTGGAATCAAAATGTCGAACAAAATGCTATTTTTCTCATCCTCAGTGAGCAGCAGAGGTCCCAGGAGGCTCCCACTGCAACCTCTCGCACTCGAGCCTCGGACAGCGGCGGAGACAGCCGCCACACACCTCCGTCTAACGCTGACAATGGCCCCCAGCCCCCCTCCAGCAAGCCAGGATGGGCCGAGGAGGGAGGCAGTGGCTGGGGGGGGCAGGGAGCACCATCCAACTACCAGGTAGAGATGCTGAACAGCAGCAATAGGGTGTTGCACTGACAGGCCGTACTCGCGCTGTGAAAAGAGTCTAAATATACATCCGAGGATATATAGTGCATACTGCTGAGCACCGACTTATTTGTGGGCAGAGGTGTGTATGTGTTTCTGTCAGTGTAGATTATTGTGGTGTAGCATGGCTAACTGTGTCTGCCTGTATACAGGGGCGCAGGCCTGGATTGGGTGGTCCCCTGGAGCAGCCCTCTCCCCCACCTGGGCCGCTCCTCGGACAAGGGCCTTACTCCTTTTACCGACAGGTAGACATCCAGACGGGGCCTCATAGACAAATCATTTCTATCATTATCTCATCCACCGCCCACAGGTCAAATCGATGAGTCATCTTCAGTTTTGAGTTTGCCTTTAACGTCTTGAGTTTTATTACATTCGTTCGTATCATTAGAAAAACATTTTCCTCAACACAATTGCAGGGATTTCACCTAGAGAGTTGAAAAGTGCGTAACACATTTATTTTCTAACTTTGAAGGACCGACCCCACAACCAGAGCTCCCCTGTAGGCCCTGGGAAACCTGGTCCCACCCAGCATCAGCCAGCAGCAGGAGGCCCTACTCCTCCTCCCCAGCCAGGCCTGCTGGCGCATGGCGCCCAGGGGGATGATGAAGATGAGACTTGGCGTCAGCGCAGGAAGCAGTCCTCCACTGAGATCTCCGCTGCAGTTGAGCGAGCCCGTCGCCGTCGTGAGGAGGAGGAACGTAGGATGGAGGAGGAGAGACGTGCAGCCTGCGCAGAAAAGCTAAAGAGGCTGGATGAGAAGCAACAGCAGCAGCAGGGCAGCAGCACCGGAGGTGGAGGTAGCAGCAGTAAAACTCCCAGCCTTGATGGAAACTCTACAGCTGCCACAGCAGGCAGCCCTAGTCCATCTATCGCAGCCTCCTCCCCCAACATCAGCCAGCCCCCATCCCCCTGTGTGGACCCTGAAGAGCCTCCAATACTGACTGTGCAGCCGGGGACAAGTCCTGGAGTGAGTGAACGACAGAGAGCCAGCAGCAACAGCAGCTATGAATCCAGTGCAGGTGGGTTTCTCACGTACACATGATCAGTGATGAGACTGTTTAGTATGGCAGTTCAAATAATGCCTCCACCTCTTCATTATGGCCCATGATTTAATCCCTTTTCCTTGGTTCAGATGCCCAGCCGAGTCCCCAGCCAGCTGTGTCACAGCCACCGCAGCCCACGCTGGATGTACCTTTACCAGGAGAAGTCAAGGAAGAGACCATGGGCACTCCTCACATTCGTGCAGGAAGTGGAGGTGAAAGAGGAGCTGACCCTGTGAAGATTGAGAATATTGGAGGGGTAGCAGGTCGTCAAGCTGGTGGTCCTCCAGGCCAGGGTTACTCAAAGTACCAGAAGTCTCTTCCACCTCGATTTCAGAGGCAGCAGCAGGTAAGGATTTGATTTATTTATTTTTTTTGACTCCATTTCTTGGAAGGTTGTTACAGAAGAAAATATTCCAAAGAAAGCTACGTATTGCTATGAGTGCTAGCATTCTTTTACAGTTATGTCTCAAATTTCTGCTCCTAAAATCCTGTGTTCTGTGTTTTCCATTTCACATTGATTTATCTTTAGGAGCAACTCTTGAAGCAGCAGCAGCAGTGGCAGCAGCAGCAACAACAACAGCAGCACAGCCAGGCATCACAAAGCCAGCTGTCGCCCCAGCCCCAGGCTCCACAGGGTCCTTCACCAGGTGCAACACCCCAATCGGGGCCTGGACCCAAGCAAGGTGGACCTCTGTATCAGCCCAGCAATATGGTTCGACCCCCGCCCCTGCCAATGAATTTTGACCCTCGCTGGATGATGATGCCCTACATGGACCCTCGCATGATGCAGGGCCGCCCGCCTCCAATGGACTACTATTCAACTGGCATGCATCCATCAGGTCAGTGGATGTGTCATTATCTGTGAGATCAATCACTTTCATAAATCATCTGATACAGTACTGCGTTATTACAGAGTCAACAAAAATTCCTCTCTTTCACAGGACTTATTGGGCGTGAGCGATCTGATTCCGGAGGATCTGGTTCAGACCCCTTTGACAGGCAGCAACAGCATCCAGGGCACCCTCACCGTGGGACCCCCCCTATGGATCCTAAGCTGGCCTGGGGGCCGGAGGTCTTCCCGGGTGGAGGGGAGGGCCGTGGGTTGGCATCCCCCCACAGGCAGAAACAGGGTTTGGAAGATGATGATGGCGCCAAAGGACCCAGGTATGGATACACAAGTTGGTCTGAGGTTAAGTTTGAAAGCGTATGTATGTATGTATGCTACAAATACTCAGTCTGTGGGGAAGGTTTTTTGTAGTACGGGTGAAACTGCACTTAAATTTAGTTGGTTTAATTTTGTATTTTTCTTCTTTAGGAGTGACACTCCTCCACACCGCATGCGAGAGGGTGGATTGGGACCCATCCAGCAACCAAGCTCCAACTCTGGGACATCCAATCAGACTCCACCTCCAGTTGGCACTCAAGTTGGGGCCCAGGGAGGCAGCCACCACCCTCATCACTACATGAGCGGTCGGAGCAACTACAGTAATTTCCCTGACCAGGGTGCCAGGATGCTTCCCCACCAACAGCAGCAGAGGGCAGGTGAGAGGGGAAACCAGCCACATGGCTTCGCCCACCAGGATGAAGGGCATCCCAGAGGATCTCAGCAGGGCCAGATATGGGGAGCCCCACACCCTCACTACGATCGCAATGGTCGAGCCGATCTCCCAGTTGAGAGCAACTCTCATCTCCACCACCATCACGGCCACCACCCTCAGCAGCCTCACTTCCCTCTCCACCCCCATAAGCAAGAAAACAGTCGTGACAGGGTTGTTGAGGCTTCTGCTAAGAAGACAGACTCTTCTGCAATCCACCAACCTTCCCTCTCATCTTCCTGCTCTTCCTCCTCCTCCTCCTCTGCAAGGGAGGACGGCAATGTCAAAGTTGCCCAGCATCACCACCCATCCCAGAGAGAGAGTGAAGCTGGTATCGGGCACAGTCTTGTTGAAAGAGGCAACAGTGGCAGTGCCGGCAGTAGCAGCCATGTGAAACAGGAGAAAACAGGCCCAGCATATGCTCCACATTCTTCTGTGACAGCAAGCCCTCCTCCCTCTCAGCATGGCAGTCACACTCAGCCTCAGCAGCAGCATCCCCATCCAAAATCAAACCAAAGAGGGGGACGGGAGCACAAGACAGAGACCCAGTGGGGCCCACGGCCTGGCAGCAGCAACACAGGTGGAGGGTCCTCACATGGTCGGAGGAACAATGCAGGAGGTGGGAACAACCCCCGTGGAGGGGAAGACTCTAACACTGCATCGGACCACAAACCCTCCAACCAGACAGGAGGCAGCAATGCCAACAAGAGAGCTGGCCCCATTAAGAAGCCAGTGCTGAAGGAGATGAAGAGAGATGGAGGGGAAGCTGATGGAGAAAAAACAAGTGCAGGCTTTGGGAAAGATAAAGAGCAAGAGGGTGGCCAATCCACCTCCATGAAGCAGGAAGCCTCCTCCACCTCCCAGAACACATCAGCTCCAAATAAAGATGAGTCAGCGCAGTCAGCCAAACCAAGGAATGGAGGAAAAGAACGATCCTCAGGAGGAGGTGGAGGAGGGTCCGGGAGAGGGCCCAAAGATGTAGACACCACTTCTTCAGGATTTTCAGGGTCCTCCTCAAGGCGAGACAGGGACCGCTCCTTTGAGAGAGGGGGCAGCGCCTCCCGCCACCACGGAGTCCCTGCCAAAGGCGGCAGAGCCACTCGTGGACGAGGGGGAGAGTTCTTTGGGCGTGGCCGTGGTTTCCGTGGTACCTACACGGCCACAGCCGCTGCCGGGCCCACTGGTGGCAGTCGGGGCAGAATGGGTGGCAGGAGCGGCAGAGACTACCGCTCATCTGTTGCCGGTGGCCACCACCATGAGTCTAAGGGTGAAGGAGGCAGTGGCAGGCATGGTCAGGATCGCTCCCAGCATAACCCGGCCAGGGCCAGGAACCGCAGTGAAACCCGCAGTGAGGGTTCAGAGTATGAGGAGATCCCCAAGAGGAGGAGGGAGAGGGGCTCAGAGACTGGCAGTGAGAGTGGTGCAAGTGACCTCGGTCACTCTGACAAGGATGACAACCAGAAACCCAACACCAAGAATGGCTCTGATCACGCCAACACCACTGGCACTGGTTCCATATCATCTGCACCACCCAGAGGGTCCCAGGCCCGGGTCTTCACCCCAAGGGGTGTGCCCTCTAGGAGGGGCAGAGGTGGAGGAAGTGGAGGAGGAAACATCTACAGGGGCAGTGGCAATGTTGGAGGACCACCTGGAGGACACCGGGTTGGACCCAGCTCTGCCTCTCACAGTGGTTCCTCCAAGTCATCCGCCTCAGGCCGAAAGCAACAAGGCCCGCCACAAACCTCTGGGCCCAAAGACATGGGCAGGGGAGGAAATGGAGGAGAGAAGAAAGAGAAGATGGCTGATGCAAGTCAAGCTCAAAGTCAGGGGTCAAATCCCCCTCAGCCGTCTTTGCCCACTGCAGCTCCTGCCACACATGGTTCCACTGAAAATGGAGGAGTTGTGACCCAGCAAGCTTCAACAAACCCTTCATCAAACTCTGGAGGGCCAAATGCGGTCCCTCTCCCATCTAACCGTGGGTTCCCTCCTAGTGGTTTTGAGCGACCACCTAGACGTCGCCGTCACGGGCGTTCCCAGCATCAGCAGGACAAGCCGCCCCGCTTCCGGAGGCTGAAGGAGCGAGAGAATGCTGCACGTATCAACGGAGGAGTGGGGGTTATCGGAGGAGGAAGGCCCTCCTCTCCTTCCCTGAATTCAGTTCAGGACAGTAACGGAGCCCCCGTCTCTGCTCCCGTGACTGGCAATGCCCAAAATGCTAACCACAACGCCACAGTGACAACCAACAGTAACAGTGGTGGCGGGCATCTTGGCAATGCAAACAGCCACCACCATCACCACTACAACCAGGGCAACGCTGGGCCGACACACCCCCAGCACCACCACAGCCATGGAGCCAAGTCCCCTGACTTCACCAACCAGAACTCAGACCAGGCCAACGAGGAGTGGGAGACCGCCTCCGAGAGCAGCGACTTCACAGAGTTCAGAGACAGGGAGGGAGGAGGAGGAGGGAAGTCGTATTCTTCTCACCATCCCCACCACCTGGGAAGGGGAGGCGGGGGCGGCGGAGGCGGAGGCGTGGTCGAGCGCGAGATGGCGGGAAAAGAGCCCTCAGCTAATAAAAGAAGCTTCTCGAGCCAGCGTCCTGGCATGGAGCGACAGAACCGCAGGGTGAACGCTGGAGGAGCCGGAGGTGGAGGGGGAGGAAGAGGCCCACGAGGCCCGCCTGGTGGAGGTGGAGGTGGGCCCGGTGGCGGAGGCGGCAACCGGGGGGAGAAGCGCGGCAACTGGCCCTCTCCAAAAAATAGGAAGTGATTTCCAAACATTTCAGATGAACCCCACCCTAATTCAAACCACCCGCATACATCTTAATCCCGTTTTGATTTCATGGCTTATCTGTTGGCAGCCCTAAACATATTAGTGTATTGTACAGTAAATGGAAATGGTAATCACATTCACTTAAGCCCCCCACCCACCACCAACACCACGGTCACCTCTTTCCCCTTTGCATCAATCTATCTACCGTCCGTTATTGTAAATTTCTCCGTCTGTTCCATCTTGCTCTCCATTCAGTTGTGCCCCTCCCCCCCCTCCTTTTTACCTCCCCTGGAGTATCTCACCCCAGTTGGATTTGACAAGCATGTGGTTCTGTGATGGAGGTGCACGTGGTTTTGACAGAAGACATTCACACAGAGCTCCACACACTCACATATACAAGCACAAATATGACATCTTTACAAAACACATGGAACACATGCAGTCGTGTGAGTGCAAAAATGAAAACGTGGGATTAAATTTGGCGAAAATGTTCGGATCGGGCTAATTTTTATATTTATGTACCTGTGTATATTTCTACCACACTTTGGCCTTGGGTGGTATTCAGTAGTGCAGTTCTGCATTACTTCCCTCACAAAGGGAACGAGTGCAGCTTCATCTTTTAACGAGAACAATGTAACATAAGATGTTTTGTTTCTTTGTCTTTTTTTTTTTTGGCCTTTGTGTCAGTTAAGTTTCAGCCTCTGGGAAATGTGTGTTTTCCTCTACAAAGCAGGTCATTAAAATACCTTTTTACTAAATTACCCACTTCCTCTTTCCGCTGACTTTTTGGTCTCCTGCGAAGTACGTGTCTGGTTACTGTGATAAGACCCATTGAAGTACTACTGCTCACCTACACTCACATTGATTTGTCTTTCATATCAATGTTTCTGCTGCTTGTTCAGATAGACGGTGTGATTTTTATTTTTTTTCCTTTTTTTCCCTACAAGTTGTTGACCTGCTTTGGCATTTCATTAGCTTTTGGTTGGTCCTTTATCATAGTATCCCCCTTATCTGCAGAAGTTCTGCACACAGAATCAAAGTGATCCCAATAGTTTTACACTCTCATTCATGAGTTTTGTTTACCCTCTGAAGACTGTATCAATAGCTTGATTGCTTTATTTTAACAACCAATATTTCCTCAGTGACTTCCATTTTTATGGGATAGAAATGTAGGTCATGATGGAATAAAGAAAAAAAAATGTATGCTTCAAAAGGTAATCGTTCTAGTTAAGCACTCCTTGTAGTTAAACAAAAATCCATGGTTGCTGTTTTTCTTTTTTTTTTTTCTCTTTTTGTTTTTGGGCAAGTTACATGTGATGCAACAGGACAGGTACTCTGTCTGGGCCCAGAGTACGGAGCTCAGCTGAGTATTGTGCTATTACACCCCCCTCCTCCTCCGCACACCAAGAAGGACTACTACCAAGAGCTCCTTGTCCGAGGAAGTATTTTTGAGTGCGTGTTCACGGGATGGCTGTTTTTCAGTACACGGTGGCAACCAGTAGCCCGCGCTAATCGAATTCAGGACAATGCTGAAAGGGTGTCACACCTTCTTACAGTTCACACGGTTTCCAAGATTTCACTCGCAACGAATAATGCCGACCTGGAGCGTTGAGGAAATGTTGGATTGATGTAGGATTTCACTTTGTATCATAACATAAAAGACACACGGCTTGAGACGACATCCAGTGTGAATTAAATCGATTTCTACATCTGCATCAATTCTGTCACTGCTGTAAGTTGGGGTTTGTTTGTTTACTGACAGTCTGAAGATCGTCTCTGGGATGTTGTGAGTAGGGCATTTTGATGATTTGTGTATGTGTGTGTATGTGCGTGTGTGTGGCATGTGTGTGTTTTTCTGGTGTCTGTGTAATAACTGGGGAAGGGGTGGGGACCAGAGGGTTAACATGAATGGCAAGCACTTTCTGCCTTGTTTGCCCACACTTGATTTAACCAATATTATTAAGACAATTCTACTGTTTTTCTTAAATACATCCGCATATATACATTCAGCTGTGTGTATATGAAGAACATGCAGTGGAGAACTTCACCAGTTTTTTTTTTTTTTGTGTAATTTAAGCATACATTCTTCTGCAGGCAAGTGAAGTTGGACTTATTTTATTTTCTCACTGACTTCTAAGCATGAACACACCCGTGGGTGCAGCTCGCCTTGCCTGTTACTGGTTTATACATTGATAGCTGTACACTTAACACTGGCTCAAAGAGTCCTTCATCCCTCCTTAACTCTTAACGTTGATGTGCGCATTATTTTATGTACCCATGTTAAAAAGAAAACAAAAAGTAGTGTATTCCAGATAAAAAAAAAAAATTACTCGAAGATTGTACTATGTTTTCCAGCATTACCAAGGTACCTGGAGTGGTTCAAACTGTTTTTAGCATTTATGGTTTTATTAATGGAACCGTAATATACACACATGTATGTATATTGGTATGTATCTAAGTTTTTGTCTACCCCAACTTACATTCCCACAAACAAATGTTGCCATTTTTAGTTCAAGGGAGCAATGTACAAGCAGAGAAGTGTCTTATTATAATAAAGTTATACAGAGAAGGCAAAGTTAAATAAACTACTTTTGATTTAATGGAAAATGTCATCACACGTCTTCTGTCATTCTTCTCAGCTGGACCGAGTGGAAGATTTTCAATAACTGGAGAGAGATAAAAAGGCCTTTGTCAACGCACGTTATCTGGCATGTCGTGACAGGAAAGCGGAGGTGTAACTAACTAGCGATGGTGTAACTCTGTAGGTGAGGCACACCTGAGAGAACACACTGTTCACTACGAAACGGTCCTAACATTCATTTCTGTAGACATAATTATTAGTTATTATAATGTCAGGATACCACGCAGCGCGTCAGAAATATGTGGTGATCGAATGTAACTAAGTACATTTCCTTACTTTTCAAGGTTTATTTTGAGGCACTTGTACAGGATTATTTCTATTTTCTGCTACTTTATACTTAAACTCCACTACATTTATTTGATTACTTTTGTGAATAGTTTCTTTGCAGTTTACTTGCTGCATCAGAGCCAAAGTAGCACATTTTAAAATGTATTTATTTATTAGCAGTTGGACTAAAGATAATCAGAAAATGGTGAATATGAGATCGTGATAATTGTCCAGGTTGATAATTGGTCGACTCAGTATAATTCTTATAATGGAAGCCCATTTCCAGCAGTTAAAAGAAAACAAGATGAAAACTTGGCTTGATGGAAAAAATATTCCCATGGTAAATCATGGGTAAGAGTTAAAAAGTCATAATTCAGATTTTAAAAAAAGGAAAATTATTGTTAAAAAGAACATCTGACCCGTGAGAGGACCCTTAACAAACGCTGGGTGATGTGGAAATGATCATGTGATGAGATTTAATTTACACTTCAAAAATCACAAAAGTGGTGTTCATCCGTGGAGATAATCTTGTATTTATCATGTAGCCTAACATTTGTCAAGGTTAGTCTACATTGTGGTCGCATGATTTTAACATCACCACCACTCAGCGTCTTACAACACAATTATTTTACACATTTTCTGTAAAATTGATCCGTCTACAAGATGTAAAGTTAGAGTTAGAAAAGTTGGTAACTGAAGTCCAACTGTAAAGACAGACTAGTGAGGAGATGATACATGTAATTATGTATTTTATGTCCTAGAACAAATGGTGTAAATATCTTAAGCCTATGGTAACCACAGACCTTATTTCAGGTATTTAACTGAAAACCCATAACAAAAAACGAATTAACTTAGTTGCATGTGCAAAAATGCTAACTGGTTTCCAGGTTTTAGGACTACAAACCACTCTATTGAATATAATATACATGATTATGTTTTCATTAGTGTATAATCACCTGAAACTAAGAATTGTTTTGTTTTTGTGTCCTTAAACTGAGCCTTCTATGTCTACAGAGATATATTGTATTTAGCGGCCAATGCAGGGAGAGTAGGACGAGGGGTATTCAGTTGTTCACTGCTAGATGCCACTAATCCCTACATACTGCACCTTTAATACATAAATTAAAATATGATAATAAAAGGTTCTGTTATGAGAGGCCTTATTAAAAAGAATGGGACTGCACATGGTAGCCAGTTGCACCTTTAAATCCTGTGTAATGCTCACAGTGAACAGCAGGGGGCAGCAAAGCATCATGGTCACTGTAGGCTGAAATCCCTACATACTGCACCTTTAATACATAAATTAAAATATAATAATAATAGGTTCTGTTATTAGAGGCTCTATTAAAAAGAATGGGACTGCACATGGTAGCCAGTTGCACCTTTAAATCCGGTGTAATGTTCACAGTGAACAGTAGGGGGCAGCAAAGCATCATGGGCACTGTAGGCTGAAATCCCTACATACTGCACCTTTAATACATAAATTAAAATATAATAATAATAGGTTCTGTTATTAGAGGCTCTATTAAAAAGAATGGGACTGCACATGGTGGCCAGTTGTATCTTCAAATCCGGTGTAATACCCACAGTGAACAGTAGGGGGCAGCAAAGCATCATGGGCACTGTAGGCTGCCTGCACCGGAGGAAGAGGAAGAACGTAACCTACAGGGTGAACTGGGAGGTGGTGTCCATCTTATTTACACCGGTGAGCTTGCTAAATTTTTGATCTGCCGGATTTTTCAGGAGTATAAAAGTTGAAAGCCGGGTAAGTTAGCGGAGTACCCCAAATTAATGTTTTGAGGCATGTTACCGCGGAGGCACGGGGGACTCCAGAAAGAGCTTATCTTTGTTATGAGGCCTGTTCGCAACGATGCGCCATATTGAATTTCATTTCGGGTCCCTAGCCGCTAGCGTTAGCAAGATTTAGCTTAGCGAGCTAACGTCGGCTACATTAACAATTTCCCGTCGCGGATGACTGAACCACATATTTAAGTTTGGGCCAAACACAAATAAAATCCATTTTGGACGGATTCAACATCAGAACTAATGTATTATGCAAATTTGTGGAACTAGCAGTGCTGAGACGATAACGCTAGTTAGCTAGGAAGCTAGTTAGCCATTATCAGGTTTGGGCAATAACTACTATCTTATACATTTGCTCTCGTCACGTCAGTCTTTTAATTCCACAAACTTGCACAACTAACATTGAGAAAATACCAAGAAGGGATATATTTAAAGGTATGGATTTGACACCCGAAATTGGTTAGTATTGTGTTATAAAGTGGTTGATGAATGTATGGATCGTAACTGAGTACTTTCTCTTTTTTGTAGGTCTTTAGAGATGAGCAGTTCAGAAGAAGTGTCATGGATCTCCTGGTTCTGTGGACTGAGGGGGAATGAATTTTTCTGTGAGGTGAGTTATTCTCTCATATTTGTCATCTGTGTAGTGATACATCACAGATAAGTTAAAGACTGAATTTTAAACATGTGTAACTCCAAAGTAATGAGTCGAGAAGAGCCCATTACACTTCTTATAGACATCTTGCGGTCTCCAAGACTGTTAACTTTAACTACACAGACACACAGAGCCAGATCCAACCCTGATCTATCACTGTATGTTATGTGTCAGCTCCTGCACGTGAACCAACTTACCTGGTGGTGGGAAATCTTCTTAGTGACCTATAAGCTGGGAACAAAATGGCTTCATGAATGTGTAAAGTGGAAAAACACATGATTTACTCTGTATTAACTTTAATAGATGAAAAAAAATCCTAATCAAACAATGTGAAATCAAAGTTTGTGCGGGGAGTCATGTGGCTGTATTCATGAGTTTATAGCCCCCGTATTGACTTTCTGTCTGAATAATCATGTTTTTTTTTAAATCACTTTACACTTTGCTTGACATTTTGCTGAGCCATTGAGTTGCTCAGAAGATTAGCTGCTAACTTGTGAGTCTGAATACTTTCGGTAACATGATCCCCCATCAAGGCTTAACTAGATTATGCTCCAGCTACATAAATAAATCACATTTCAAATTTAGCTTTAAACTTTGCTCTCAAGCCCATGTGTACATAGAAGGAGCGCTGTAATCATTGCTCCTCTTCATACTGGCCCTGAAGAGATTACTTGAGTTTGTGACAGTGGAATTTGAACCCCATGTTCTACATTGGTGTCACATTTGGAAGCCAGTATCTACAAGAGGGAAAGATCACAGTGATAAACAAGTATGTCGATGCATCTAACTCTATGCTGTCCTTTAGAGTTGTATGTCACTCTAAGTTCTTACAGAATAATCAGTTTCTTGTGTGATTTCTCCAACCAAAAGGTGGATGAGGACTACATCCAGGACAAGTTCAACCTGACGGGGCTCAATGAGCAGGTTCCCCACTACCGCCAGGCCCTAGACATGATCCTGGACCTTGAACCAGGTCTGTAGACCATTTTCATGCCTCCCACAATTCAGCATGCTAAATGTAGTGCAACATTTGTGTTGATTCACATGTCAGAAATGTCCAAAATGCATTTAGTTTTCATTGGCTTTAAAAACTGATTGGTGAGAATGAATCTTTATCTGCATCTTCATTTACTAGCTAACATGCGAGTGAAAGAGACATTGATCAGTGATCCTGACTGTAACATGCTGCTCTTTTAATCCGTCATGTGGAGTACCGTTGCACATGACATCTAATAAACGGAGATTAAAGTAAACAATTGATCTTGGCATTGGTGTGTTTTGGAGCCGTTTAGCCTGTACATTTTCACAGCGTCTTTGAAACCATGTGAGTTATCCAGCTGCTGCTCTTCACTCTCTCTCGCATCTTCTGTTGTTTGTTTTGGAAACTGTTATGTGTCCTCATTCTTCCTCTTAAAAATACATCTTAAGAAGATCAGTCCTCTGTTGTATTTTCGGTATTCCCTGTCCTCTTCGAAATCTTTCCCAGCACAGTAAACTGTCAGAAGAAGCACCAACGCCGCTCTCTGTTTCCTTCTGTGTGCAGACGAGGAGCTGGAGGACAATCCCAACCAGAGTGACCTGATCGAGCAGGCAGCTGAGATGCTGTACGGCCTCATCCACGCACGCTACATCCTCACCAACCGAGGCATCGCACAGATGGTGGGCGCCAGCTGCATCAGCAAATATCCACTACCCCTGTCTGCATCGGGGAAAATGTTTCTCCATTACTTTTTTTCTTGATGGGATGGAAAATTATATGCACCGTGTCAGTTTAGAGATGACTGCTGACTCTGTATATTCTGTAAAAGGGCTGGTTTCGCAGCCTTTCTGAGCTTCCTTTAACAGTTGTAAAATGAGAAGTATTTGCCACCTGTAATGATCTTTGTTGACCCTCTATGTCCTGATTTACAACCTGCAGTTGGAGAAGTATCAACAGGGAGATTTTGGCTACTGCCCCCGTGTCTATTGCGAGAATCAGCCTATGCTTCCTATCGGTGAGTAAAAGGAGAAGTTCACAATTATTTAAATGTTGTCCTTCTGTTCTGATATTCAAAAACATGTTCTCACCATCGGTGTCACAAATAGTTGTTCCCTGCGGGTTTGAATACTCAAAACAGTACTCTGTTTCCAACAGACCCGCCTTTGTTCCAGATCATCATTTAAAACAGTTCTCTCAAAACCATTTTGTTTACATTCAAATATACACCGGTCAGGCTTAACATTATGACCACCGGCCTAATATTGTGTTGGTCCGCCTTTTGCTGCCAAAACAGCCCTGACCCATCGAGGCATGGACTCCACTAGACCCCTGAAGGTGTGCTGTGGTATCTGGCACCAAGATGTTAGCAGCAGATCCTTTAAGTCCTGTAAGTTGCGAGGTGGGGCCTCCATGGATCGGACTTGTTTGTCCAGCACATCCCACAGATGCTCGACTGGATTGAGATCTGGGGAGTTTGGAGGCCAAGTCAACACCTCAAACTCGTTGTTGTGCTCCTCAAACCGTTCCTGAACCATTTTTGCTTTGTGGCACGGCGCATTGTCCTGCTGAAAGAGGCCACAGCCGTCAGGGAATACCGTTTCCATGAAAGGGTGTACATGGTCTGCAACAATGCTTAGGTAGGTGGAACGTGTCAAAGTAACGTCCACATGGATGGCAGGAACCAAGGTTTCCCAGCAGAACATTGGCCAAAGCATCACACTGCCTCCGCCGGCTTGCCTTCTTCCCATAGTGCATCCTGGTGCCATGTGTTCCCCAAGTAAGCGGCGAACACACGCCAGGCCATTCACGTGATGTAAAAGAAAACGTGATTCATCAGACCAGGCCACCTTCTCCCATTGCTCCGTGGTCCAGTTCTGATGCTCACGTGCCCATTGTTGGTCCCTTCAGCGGTGGACAGGCGTCAGCATGGACACCCTGACTGGTCTGCGGCTATGCAGCCTCGTACGCAACAAACTGCGATGCACTGTGTATCATATCTATCATAACCAGCATTAACCTCTTCAGCAATTTGAGCAACAGTAGCTCGTCTGTTGGATCGGACCACACGGGCCAGCCTTCGCTCTCCACGTGCGTTAATAAGCCTTGGCCAGCCCATGACCCTGTCGCCGGTTCACCACTTTTGATAGAGACTGACCACTGCAGACCGGGAACACCCCACAAGAGCTGCAGTTTTGGAGATGCTCTGTCCCAGTCCCAACTTTGAGGACATTTTCACCTGCTGCCTAAAATATATCGCACCCACTAACACAGGCACGTCCAAACTATTCCACAAAGGGCCGTGTGGCAGCAGCACACCAGACCTGACTCATTTAATCAGCTGATCTCAGTCTTCAGAAAGTTGATTGGTCAAACTGTGTGCTCTTGACTGGTTGGAACAAAAACCTGCAGCCACACGGCCCTTTGTGGAATAGTTTGCATGTGCCTGCACTGACAGGTGCCATGATAAAGAGATAATCAGTGTTATTCACCTGTCAGTGGTCATAATGTTATGTCTGGTCTGTGTAAATTTGTATTTGATGATAACATCACTGAAGTGGGAAAATACCAGGAAGGAAACAGCAAGTGTTTACACTTTATTTGCAGTGATCCACAGTGAGGCAGCGTCATGGACAAAATAGGCTTTATTCTGTTCATATCTAAGCTGGTATCTTTCCTCCTCCACAGGCCTGTCAGACATCCCAGGAGAGGCCATGGTGAAGCTGTACTGTCCTAAATGTATGGATGTCTACACACCCAAGTCCTCCAGGCACCACCACACAGATGGAGCCTACTTTGGCACCGGCTTCCCCCACATGCTCTTCATGGTTCACCCTGAGTACAGGCCAAAGAGGCCCGCCAACCAGTTTGTCCCAAGGTGAGTGCGACGGGCCGTGCTCAAAGGTGTTCACCTGTAGACAAACACGGGAAGCCGTCGTCAGGGTGCAGAAGGGGATAACATAATAGTGTGTTAACTGCAGTCACAGTGTTGGACACCACAATCAAATTATCAAGTGTTATAATGTGGATGCTTCATTAATTTTTAATGATATTCTGATGTAACTGGGCACATTATACTTGCAGAACACTGTGTGTAATGCTGCATTCACATGGATTCAGGCAGACAGCTGTAGACAGTAGAAAAAGCAGATGATCATTTAAGTAGACGAGATCAGGGCAGCGGAAATGGATGAAACCGGCAGAGAACACCAGCAGCAGAAGACGGCATTGCCATGCAGAGTTAAAACACTTTGACGTCCTCCACGACTGAAATAACAGCGGGATGTTAAGTAGCTCGTTCACACGAGGAGACAACACAGCCGATCTGGAAAAATGAGAAGCCTAAGATTAAAGTCCGCACAGTTCAGAAGATCAATCCAGAAAATGTTGGGATTACAGGCTTTTCTTTACTCCAACCACAATCTCTGATTTTTATTTTTACGTTTAGGATGAGCTTTAGAACACTAAATCTTTATGACAGATCTGTACTCTGTTCCTGCATCCGGTTGCATTCAGTCGCTGACAGAAAATGTCTCGTGGCGTGACATTCAGGATTTCGTGATTACAAACAGTCATACATCACTTCTCTCTCCCTGAAAGCAAATACAACACTGTGATCAAATGTAAACAGCCTCGTCTGTGTCGGTGCGCATGTTTGTGTTGTGTTGTTTGTGTAGCCTTTGATTCCCTCGGGACTTTTCACCATGTCGTTAACCAGCATAACACGCGCGTGTCAATGTCTTCTTCCTCCAGGCTGTACGGGTTCAAGATCCACCCCATGGCCTACCAGCTGCAGCTGCAAGCAGCCTCCAGCTTCAAGAGCCCCGTCAAGGCCATTCGCTAGAGCGTCCAGGACGGAGGAAGAGGACGAAGAAGAGGAGGAGGACGACTCGTGTAGAGAAGAAGACAGGAAGAATTATCATCAGAAGGGGGGAGGGGTCACCTGCATTTAACAAAGCCCGTCAGATGCCCCCTCCCCACCCTGAAGACTGTATTATTTTGGTTTAGATTAGGGGTAAAGAAAAAGTGTAAAGATTTCTGAGTGTGAGCGAGACATAAAAAAAACGCACAGCCATGATCACACACCCACACACACACAATAAACAAATGCACCCACACACAGGATTTCCATGCCCTTACCAAACTGACACGACAGGGGATTGTTTCCCCTGGCTTTGTTTGTATTCTGTATTTTGGCCCAGTTTGGTAAAGGGTGGTGGTAACCCCCCCCCCCCCCCGTCATTGGAAGCCTCCCCTTCCTCCCCAGTGCATGTACACTCAGGCTGGCATCCGCAGAGACAGTTTGGACGGTTGTTTTTTTTTCTTCGTCACATGTTTTCCTTTCTCACATTTGCTTACAGGTTTGTCTGTTGAATTTGCCTTAAGATTCAGAGGGAACACCCAGATTTTTTTTTTTCTTCTTTTCAGTTAATTTTTCTTTCTTTCCGCTGTTAGAGGAGGTAAAGTAGATCAAACTAACACGAGTTTTTTTCCCGCCGAAATCGTTCAGACAATTGTAACGAGCCTCCAGCTGTCTGTGCGCGTGTCAAACAACTGTCTGTATTGGTGAAATTAAACCTGTGCTACATTTTTGCGAGATCGTGTGCCGCAGCATCGTCACCGCCCTTCCGTCGTAGCGTCATCTCCCTTAAAGGGACAGTTCACCCAAAAACAAAAATGTATATTATTCCTTTTAACTCTAGTTTTTTTTAATCCATCTCGATTGTTTTGGTGTTTTTTTTTAAAAAAGAGATGTCTGCCTTCTGGCTTGTGGTGCTCACAGCGTAGATGTAGACGTCCTTCCGCACAATTATTATGAACCTGCTGACGATGAGGTCTGTGGATTATCTTGGCTAACCGGGTCGTGATTTCTGGAATGAGACTTTGCTGTTGAGTTCGTCAAATGTATTTTATTTTTTGCACTCTGAGCACCACCAGCTGAGTGCCATCTAGTTTCTGTTATATTCAAGAGAAGGCAGACATCTTTAAAGTCGATATCTCACCCCAAAACAATAAGAGGGATAAAAAAAGCACTACAAGGGGGAGAAAAATATGAATTTGTGCTTTTGCCGTGGACTGTTCCTTCAAAGAAGTAGCTTGACTTTTTGAGAAATTAGCTTTTTGGCGGAGATCGATATGAAACGATGTTGAGCAACCGGTTAGCTTAGCATGAAGGTCGGAAATGTGGAAGCAGCCTGCAGAAAGCCGGTGAGCTTTAGAGATTTTATTACGGTTGGACAGAGCCGGGCCGGCAGTCTTGTTGCTAAGCTAAGCTAAGCTAACCGGTTGCTGGGGTCAGTCTTCTCATCTCCCTCTCCGCACTTTCCAAAATGTCAGACTATGCCTGTGAAGATCGAGGAGGAGACTCAGAGAACGAGGACTGTAGACAATCTGAATCCTTCAGCTCACTCCACCACTGCACTGATCCTACTGGTGTCTCTCCACAGCACAGTCTCATTATTTATGTTCAGGTTTAGGGACAGTCAGACCACCAGCCGCTCTTTGTTTTTCTTCTTTCCGTTGGAAACAGTGGAGCAGATACCCGTCTGCCCTCCCTTCACTCTCCACTTTGCTTTCGTGTGACTGGAACAGGTTGTTTTGGGGTTTCATGAGACAAGAGAAGCGGTATTTATGTGTCCAGATTTTAACTAATGTTTGTCTGTGTTCTTGTTGTCTTTCTGCTACTGTGGAAGGGTGAGCAGGATTCAGAATTCTCAATAAACTTCTATTTTCTTTTCATACTCTTTTTGTCCTTCATTTTGTCCCACTGCTGTCAAAAATGTGTTTCTCTTCTTGTTCCTGCAGTTGAGTGTGAGCTTCGCCGTGTTGAGTGATGTATGTGCAGAGTTCAACGCTTGAAGGCTGTTTTCACATTCATTTGCTGAAAGTGTACAATTTTCTCTGTGCTCACTGAAAATCAAATTTTAGGAGATTTGTAACATCATAAATCACCTACTAATTACTAAAGTAATATTTTATCATGATATCTTTACTTTTTACTCAAGTACAACATCTGTGTACTTTATACAGCATTGCTAAATATTGTACTTTTAAAGGACCTGCTCGTTAGAAAAGTTTATTTTTGAGTCTCACTCCCAACAACTCGTCAAAAGTCAGTCAGTTTTTGACGAGTTGTGAGTGAGACTCAAAAATCAATGTTTATTTTTTGACAAATAGGAGCTTTAACTCCACAACATTTAGTTGATAACTTTAGTTACTTGTTACCTTGCAGATTACATTCTGCATCACAGACAAAGTAGTTACTCTCTTAAATACATTTTAACAATCAGATTCAAAAAAGAAAAATACTTAATCAAGTAATCTGAAAAATGCTGAATATTGGATCAGCCAGCCCTTAGTACACAGTTTATACATACACATATATAAATGAACATATGTGGGATTTACTTTTACTTATATTTGTAATACTTTGGTACATTTATTGCCAGAACAATACCTTTAATATTTAAGTTCATTCAGATATTTTAAGACTTAAGTATCATTCGTATGGGTGACTTTCCCTTTTACTAAAGTATTATTTTAACATCATTGCTTTTACTCAAGTATGACTTCTTTTTTAGCCTCGACACATATATTGAGGGATGTTTAAGACAGCAGTTCCACCCTTCAGCCACATGGTGTCAGCAGAGAGCTTATTACATTTGAATTAATTTGTATTTTTCCACACTTTTCAACATTATGTGTGGCACAACTTGAAGCTGCTCGCGTTCAAAACTTAAATATGAAAAATACAAAATGTCACGAGGCACATATATGTACCTGGATTCTCACTGTTTGTGTGTGTGTGTGTGTGTGTTCGAGCTCTCTGTGGCGACAGAGGGGACGATGGCTGTCTGGCTCCTGGGTGTGGTTCCAGTGGCATTTCACATGACTCTGAGTAACAGCACTGGTGGGGGAAACATTGGGAAAAAAAAATAAAACACACACACACATAAAAAAAACAAAGACACACCATCTTAACTGAATTGAGAAGATCATAAGATCCCAGTCAGGCTTCTGTAATTATCTCTAAATAAGGTTTTCAGCCTTTTTGACACACACACACACACACACATAAAAACTCAGAATGGAAATCTAATAAGCAAAATGTAATTTGATTTTAAGCCGTGCTGCAGCTTTATCCGGTGTGGGCGACAGAAAACACAGAAAACACCTTGAGACAAACACTAGGGAACACTATGGTATTCTATGGCTTCTTTACATGTGACTCATGAAATCTGTTTTTCCCCTCTGCACGGCAGCTGTCTATGGCAAAATGACAGGCGGGGCTGAGCTGTCTTCATGTGGCCGAACCCTGTCAGTTTTTCCAGAGGGAGAAGAGGAGGACGTTCCTTCATGACTCAGGATAACCTCAAACCACAGCCCGGGACCTGCCCTGCTTCTCCTCCACCTCCTCCCCTTTATTTCACCAAGCCCTTTTTTAAACTTTGAGAGGAGGAATCCCCTGTTTTGTATTTATAGTCGCGTCTGCATACGTCCAGACTTTGTCAGGAGAGCAGGCCATCGTCCTCGAGTGGTCTGCCGACTGACGAAAGGTGTGTCTGCAGCGTAGTAACCATAAGAAATGTCTCTCAGCCTCTTGCTTTGCCACACCCAGAAGCCATATCATGCACCATTTTCCCCTCAGAGATCTCCTTCAGGATGCCTCTCCACGGTGGCTACGACTTTAAATCCGCAGAGAACTGAGACCACACGAAAAAAAATATGTCTAATTGATAGAAAATATGCCTAGAAGCTCTATTCTCCACATGTGTAGGCGTCGGTCCGTGCCGATTTTGGCAAGACGGTTGAAAATGCTGATCCAACAGAGCTCTGACTTGACAAGACAAGTTGAAGCTAATAGGTGTCAGATTGTTTGGACAGCTTTCCCGTCAAGAAAAACATCGAAGCAAAGTGGATTTAAAGTGGCCTTTTAGGACCAGTACCAAAAAGACCTTCTAATGTCCAAAGATGCGTCTTCAGCAGCAGTTCAGAGTCTGCACGGATAGATTCGTACAATTTTCCGCATTCCTCTGTGTTACAAATACTTGATTGGTTTGACTCTGACTCACACAACTTTTTTTTTTTTTTCTTTTTACTGTTCCTGATTCCTGCTTCGGTTTGCTCGGCCTCAACATGTTTTTGGAAAACAACCTTCCACAAAGTATCATGTTAAGGTTTTATTCCCAGGATTTCCTTCTATTTTCCCTCGGACGGTCGTCCCAAGGGTCAAAATACGTTTGTATGTCAGAGAACATAACACCTCGTTCAACACAATGTTCACGGAAAAGGGTTGGAGCTGACTTCTTGTTTGTGATCAGACAGAACAGTTGCCCCTGACGGCAGTTAAATGTCATTCAATCCTAAAGGCATGCCTGAGGGACTCGGGACTGAAGGACAGCACACAATTAAAACAACCAAGGAAATGACATTGAATGGTCACCAGGGACTTTGGTTCTGTCCAATCACAACCAACCAATGTTGTCCCACCTTTTCGCATGCTTTCTTAAATGTTGTCTTTAAATTTGGTACACACACACTAATGCTATTCCCAACTCTTCCAAAAACTATGCTTTGGGGTGGCAGCCGACCCGTCCAACAATCCTGAGGCGTCATCATTTGACGAGTTGGGAATGAAACTCCAAAATCAGCTCTTCTCACAAATAGCACCTTTCAGGTCATGAAAAAACTCTTTGTCAGAGTTAGGAAAAGGTCAAATCTCGGTTAAAAACACCAAACACGGCTCGAGACGTCCTGACTTCCTAAAACATCCACTTGTTGCACACTTAAAATGTTGAAACGCAGTCTTGAACTGCGGTCACTGGCTTGGCAGCCCTCTTGCCTGCAACTCCACCTCCTGACAGTCAGGTTCTAAACATGTAACGTTAACGTGACATGAGGCGTTTTGCAGAAATGTCAATATGGTACCTATCTCTGGTTTGCAGAAACTTCGACTGCCTACATTTTATCCTGGCGACCGGGCTGCATCCCATCAGCCTCAGTTCTAAATGATAAATGTTAGCATGCTAACTAATATTGGCTCCTGAATCAGCATGGACCGTTCACCAGCTTACTTTAGCACCAAAGCTACTAGTATCTGTCTACAACAGGAAGCTCCATGAATCACCTCTGAACTATCACTGTCACTGAGAAGCTGCTGGTTATCAGGAGTTTGTTAGCAGGACTTTAGCAACAAGTAAATCTGCTATCTGTGTGGAGTTGCTGTAGGCATAAAACATGACATAGTTTCACCCAAATAACTGAATAAAGGTGTGTTCTTTTGTAATACACCCCTCTTGCAATCTTTCTCTGCATTATGCAGCGTCATAAAATAAAGATGAACACACGCCCCCGAGTGCAGGATGAGTCATCAACATTTCCAATGAATCCGGTAAAAACACTTTATTCAGCGATTTCAACTTCATGGGGATTTTAAGCACAGTTTCTCTGAACTGAGCGTCTTCATGGTTGATCCTCTAGATACCTTCTTAAACCACCATCAACTAAATGTTCTTGACGAGACACACAGATTATCTCCCTTTCACTGATTAAACTACTTCAAAATGCACATAGAATTACTTAAAATCACTTTGTGTGGATGCTGATCATCTTACTTTGGTTCAACTACAACAAAAGATGAATAGTTTCTAAAGTCACCGTATGTTAATATTTAAACGTATCTGCTTTTGTTCCTCCTGATCTATCTTGCAACTCTTTGGATTTTCCTCTTGACTCTGCTGTGATTGCGCTGACTGATGGAACAAGGATTAGCTTGGCTGGTTTCTCCCACACTCCCATCTCTCCGAGTGACAAGAGTTGAGAAACTCAAGAGGATCTGTGGGCAAGACAATAGAGGCATTTCACGCGGGCCCAAACAGCCACCCTCTCGGCAAAGTATTTCCAAACGATGACTCTGAAGATACCATTTCATAACTGTTCCCCCCTCCAGCGGGAAGCCAAACCATGCCTCTTTTTAGAGTTGCATGCAGAGATGACATTGCCACAACAAACAGGCCCACCACCCGAAAACCGTCCGTCATTCTGTGACTGATGTGGACGGACAAAACTGTGGAGCTCTCAGTAATTACATTTTCATGCCTCGACCTGTCAATGATTTACTAAATGCTTTTGTCGCCTCGCTCCGCAGATGTTTGCAAACACTCCGAGACAAACAGACACACAGAAAAAATGCTCCGGGACAAACTCGGTGCGAGACCAGACTTGCAAATGTGAATCACTGCAGTGTCTTGTCTTGAAATGAAGTCGAGAAGGAGCTTTTTCACTGCTGCGTCTCATCTATCAAGCCCAGAATGAGAGGAAGGACCCACAGAAACCTCCCTTCCTCACTTTGTTTTTTTAATCACACACGAGAGTATCTGTCTAAACTTTAACGATAGATACTTCTAGCAAAAAACAGTCACACTTGTTTTACACTTCAAGCAATTCAAACATGCTGTTAACCAGACGACAGGCAGTATTTCTGTTGGTGAAACAATCTACAAAAGGCAAAATACTTTGTACATATTAACCATTTTGAGCCATTTCACTGCTTCCTGATCAATCAGCATCTGAAAAGACAGCGAACAGTAAAAATCTGGAGGGAAATTGAGCCATTTTAAAGGCAAAACAACATATTTGATAACCCGTCAGCTAACGTTAGCATTCAGCCATTTTTTATCTCAGGTTACTGTTTGATCGTGTTACACAGTACGAAAGAAAAATGGTAAGTTAATTCTAAAACATCTGTGCACATCTGGGACACATTTATTTAAGCCTGGAAGTAAAACACATTGTATGTAATCAAACGGTAACGTTAGCTAGGAATCATTTGAATGCTAACATTAGCGCTTGTCTAACGGAAGCTAATGTTATTAATAATAATAATTAATTCTAAAATGTCAACACGTATCTTTGCTACATTTATTTAAGCCTGAAAGTAAAACACACAGGATGTAAACAAACAGAAATGTTAGCTAGGAAGTTTATCAAATATGTTGTTTTATCTTGAAATATGGCCTGCTAGCCCGCCTTTTCTGTCATTTCATGTAACGTGTATCAAACGGTCACGTTAGCTAGGAAGCAGTTGAATGCTAACATTAACTGTTTACTAACGGATTGTAATCATTATATAGTCAATGTTGTTTTACCTTAAAATATGGCCTGATGTCCCTCCATGCCTTTAATTGCTGATCAATCAGGAAGCAGTGAAATGATGATAGAGATACAAAAATTATAATTATGAGATTTTACTTTTGTTTCTCATAATTTTAACTTTTTAGCTCATAATTATGACTCTTTATCTCATATTTTGAACATTTTAATCTCATTATTAGGATTTACCAGGGGACATTGTTTTCATCATACTTAGTTTTCTTTTGTTGTTTCTCAACTAGCACAAATGGGCTTCCATATATATCATCCATAGTCAACAAACAATGGAAAAAGCCTACTTGTACCAACACATCAAAATCATTCATACCACACAAGTGAAATGTATCTTAACAAGAACACTTAAAATGCACAGATCATGAAAGACAGAAGAAACAATGAACAGTAAAAAAAATTCAGCATTATTAACTTTACACACCAGCTGCATTGTGTTCAGGTGCTGCCTGCTACCTGTTATCTTGTAAATATCTGTCACACACACAATGAGTTACTGCCTGAAGGAAAACCTGCAGATGATTTGAACGATATCTGAGAGCTGAAACCGTTCCCGTTCTGACATCCAGAGAACTCACGCATACTTGTTTGTCAGGTGGAGTAAAATATTACCCGGAATCTTTAGCGATTGCACAACAGCAGATTGTGTGTATGTGTGTGTGCTTCGATCGCTCACTGTCACTTATTTTTGACATTAATGAGATGGTATAAGTTTTTAATATAGTTGAACATAAAGAATCGCCAAAAAGTCCTCTGTGACAAACACAAGTTTATGATACTGACATGTTATGTTCAGCAAGATAGTCCTGATGAACAGATGACCAACAACAACACAACATCAACGTACAAGTTGTTGAGTTGGAGTTGGAATAGTTTGTAATCAAAGTCGGCCTGTAAAGACGGACTAGTCTCCGTGTTCGGTGTGATAACATTTAATGTCCGCGACAACTTCTGAAGTCTCATTTAGCCACTTGTTAGCAACCGCCACTTTTAAGACACGTTTTGAAGCACTTTTTGATTTAATTGTGGGACATTTAATGATTTATTTTATGTTGTAGAACAAAACAGGTCAATATTTTAAGCCCGTTGTAACCACATACCTTATTTCAGACATTTAACACCTTAAAAACCTAAAAACTCAGATTTTGAGACGAAGGGAGCCGGAAGTCCAAAAATGCTAACTGATTTCTAGGTTGTTGTTTTTTTTAAGTAATTTTTTGGCCTTATTTACAGAACAGGCTCAAGATATGACTGGAAATGGGATGAAAGAGGGGGAGTGACACGCAGCAAAGGGTCACCAGCCTGGAATTCAAACCCGGGTCTGCAGCAGTGAAGACAAAGCCTCTGTACATGGGACACCCGCTCTACCAACTGAGCTAAACAGCACCCCATGTTAACTGATTTCTAGGTTTTAGGACTCATTACTACACCAGTCTATAACATTTATAGTGACTGTTCTCTAGCGCCACATAGTGGACACAGGAAGTGACACTGAACTGCTTCATGCTGTGTGTAAATCGTACAAACTTTAGAGGTGTGCTGACAGGTTGGTGTCCCCCACGGTGTCTCATGATGTCTGTCCAGCAGCTCTGTAGGACGCTTATAACCTGTTGACTTTTAGAGACAAAGAATCCCAACAGTCCTCCACAGGATGAAATATCGTGTGTGGTAGCACGTGTTAAAAAGCAGCGTCAGGCCGTGATGGACCGGGATACTGCTGCATGTGGTCTCTCCACATATGAGCTACAGGTGCAGTGGGTAACTGCACCTGGAGGACAAACAGTAGTTATCTTAATTTGGTCGGTTACGTCAGCGTGGTAGTCAATTTCTAAAAAAAGAGACATTGCTAATCTATATTTAGATTAGAAGTCAGGAGGTCTTTGTCCATTTATGAACTATTTATCTTGATTTTCAAATTAGTTTCTTGTAATCCCATTTCAGGTTGTCTCACACTGAAGATCTGTCCTGCCTTTTTCCATTTTGTGACTTTATTAAATAAGATAATAAATGCTCTGATTTTAACATTTTATTCCTTGGAGTGGTGTGTTTTTTATTATCATTATTAAATCAAACTCATGAGGTAAGAAAACACCTTTGAAAACAATGTAAAATTATATTATTCAATAGTCAATAGGACCATTTAATCCTCCAGGTAATCTGGGAATTGTTGTCCAAATTTTTGAGCATTTGCACGACTCAGAACAAGTTAGGGAATGCTGAAATATCTTAGTGTTTCACTTGATTGAGTGACATATCTACAGTTTTATTTGGTGTTTTGTGAATATTTCCAGTCCCCAGAATTAATGCGACACATTTAATTTGACTTTTTATTGTAGCCTATAAATATATCGTATATCCATGCACATAGTAGTGTAGGTCCCACTGAAGCGCAAAGCGTCATAAAATGTGCATCTTATGGGCACTTTATTGTTTGAAAGAAGTATTCAACCTACCTCTTAAGTAAAAGTACAGAGGTGTTACCATCAAAAAGTACTTAAATCAATCGAGTGGCCCAAACTAGACTGCTTCTTTTCACAATCTGATGTATTTAATAAGTTTATTAGGTGTTCTATTGGTAATATCTTAAAAAGCAATGACTTACTAGCTGTCAAATAGATGAAGTGGAGAAAGAAACTTAAATATTTGCATGCAGGTAGAAGTAGCCTATAAGTAGAAGCGCAAATAGCCTCAGGCTGCACTTGAATAGACGTCATTACTTGTATAAATGTACTTAGTTATTTTTCACCATTGACTGAAGCGGCTTAAAAAAAAAATAAATAAAAATTCAGTCATTTCAGCGCCACCAAAACACTTTAAAATCCATAAAGGAGTCAAACAATCACCATAAAATCACTTAGAAGCACCATATTCCCTCCTGATGCCCAGGTTTCCTACACCTTACCTCCCTGCTGATCTATCCCTCCACCTGTGAGTCAAACAGGTGGGACACTCTGAGGAGACGGGAGGGGAGGGGGGGGGGCTGGGTGAAGACCTCTTCTGATTGGATAACGGTGACGTTCGGATGGGAGGTGGACGATTATAAATGCAGCGATGGCGGAAACAAACACAGTTGGTTTGTTTGATCCCGTTTATATAACGGTCCGAGTCATCGCAGGCACGAAGCTTCTCCCCAGAGTTGGTTTGAACTTATTCCCTCTTTCAAGATGAACAGAGTGATCCTCCAGATTTTTGCAGTCGGAGTCTGCTTTGCAATCGGTAAGAAAAACTAAGTATTTACAATTTTTATTATTTAATTTTTTTAAAAAATGCATGTTTTTTATTATAATTGTAACGCCGTTAACTTCTGGCTAAACGCTAAAAAACAGCCTATTTATAACTGTAGCTCATATTTTAGAGAGAAGGTTTTAAATCTTTTTCCACGACTAAATCCACGTTTTTTTTACATGGAGTTTGGTGCGTGTGACTGTTTTGTTGAGGTTTGTTTCCGTCGCACATCAGCAGGATCTGCAGAAATCCTGTGTGCACAATGAATGACAAGTTTTACATTATTTGATTAGCCTGTTGAATTTCTAGATTTTTTTATTTATTTTTTTGCATCTGCATGTGGAGCTTTATGTTTTACATGACTTAATCCAAGAAGGCTCAACTCGACGTTTTTTTTTTCTTTTTCTTTTTCCCTCTCAAACACGTTTAATTGGAGTAAAAACTACATTATTTTACTTTCTCTGGGGTCGTTATGAGAAGTGTGCGCCATGTTTTTATATGTTTACTGGGTGTGCTCGGTGCTGAAGCAGAGCTTGAGGCTGTTTGACTGGGTGTGTTCAGCCTTACATCAGTGGTGTGTTCACATCCTTTTAGTAACAAGGGGGCCCAAAAAAAGATGTGGTCACCCTTGTGACAAATATGGTAATTTACCCAGTGATGAGCAGTAAATAATAAAAAAAAAATAACAGTCTCAACCTAGTTTGAAAATATGACTAGTTAGCTTAGACGAACAGTTAGCTGAAAGTGATGGAAAACACTTAGCTAAGCGGTTAGCTAACAGTTGAAAAAGTATTGTAAAAGGAATAAGTGTTAAAATAATTTACCAAGAAGGATAATGAGTTGAAATGTTTTGAATAGTTGCCTAAAAGGTGAACAGTAGAAACAGTTAGCTAAAAGTAGAGAACAAACAGTTGGTTAGCTAAAAGTGGGCTAATAGTCAAACAGTTGATGTAGTTAGCTAAAGGTAATGCTAAATAGACTTGCATTTCTATAGCGTTTTTTCCGGTCTATGGACCGCTCAAAGCGCTTTACGACACACTGATGGCAGAAGCAAAGTGCCAACTGCTCATTAGCTGAATGTAATGGAAAAACACTTAAAAACAGTTAGCTAAGTGGTTAGCTAACTGTTATGGATAAACAGGCTGCTAAAACTAGTCTTATGGACAAGTTAAAATAGTTAGCTAACAAAAACAGACACAAAGTTGACACAGCTGAAAGTAGACTAAAAAAAGAGTTGGCTAAAGATAAGTCCAACAGAATCAATCAAAACTGTCATGAATTAAGCCTGTTGGATTACTCCACTAGTCAACTGACAGGAATGAGATACAAAAACACCAAACCATCTGATCAAACCTCATCCATTGTGAGGACTCACTGGTTTTTCTGCATCATAACTCAAAACAAACTAAATATTTGTGGACTGTTATTTGAACCGACGTTTTAAGAGGGCGACTGAGACTCTGGTAATCATTAATGGGCATTTTTTAACTAGTCACTGACATTGAATAGAAGAGCATTAGGACTCCAAGCAACAGGTTTAACAGAACACAGAATGACAAACTGATTCCCGCAGATGAAGCAGAGTTTACCCTCCTTGCACATCCCAGGATTTACTCCTAATGCTGTTATTACAGGATTGGGTGAGGCAGCCTGTTTGTGGTACAAAGATTGTTCCAGACGTTATTAAAAGACTGAATCATGTCCCAACCTGCCGGCTATTGCATGAGAAATTCCTCACCTCGCAAGAGTTGAGGCTTTGTCGGAGTTTCAAATTCCTCTTCTACAGAGGGTCTGTGACTGGGGGCAATGTTGAAGCCATTTGTTGTTGGATTATTGTGTTTTGAGGCTATTGTAGTCAGGATCTCCCTCAGCTCTGCTGTTTCTGTCTCCTGTTTCAAACCACACCCTTTCTAGTGGTGACTTTAATCCCATCCTAGCTGCTTTTCATACTTTCAGGTGATAGCTCTGACTTTAAGCCTTCGAATTCGTTGCTTAAATAGTTGTTTGTGCCACCAGTGTGATTCACAAATGCAGATAATTACATGGTGAGGTTTCACATTTCCCTGTACAAGTGACCATGAGGGATGTTTGTGGGTGTGTGTACTCTGGCGAAAAGTAGGTTTTAGATGGTGGTCTGGTTGGTTTTTGAAGTCAACATGTTACAGGCTACTGAGAGGTTTCCCCAAGCACCCAGCTGCTAGGAAAATAGACAAAAATATTTTTTTTCTCTGTAATCCAGATGTCAGTAAATTCCTTAAGTTGGGAGGAGAAAGTGCAGGGAGGCTGTTGACTGAAGAAGACCTTATGAGATACTTTTACCTATCGCATTTTTCTGGGTTTACCAAATAATGTATTTATTGAAACAACAACAACCATTGAAACAGGCTAATTCACAGAGTGTGCAAGTACAATAAGATTAATAGCTGTCATATTAAGTAGAACCACAACCTTTGAGTTTACCAAAATGATAATTAATTTGCATATTACACAAAACAAAGTAAATACAGATGTAAAATGCAAGATTCAACACTTCCCTGTTTATCCAACTTGTCCAGCTCTAATAGAATTATGTACTTTCTTATGGACAAACTAGCTAAAGGTGATGAGTTAAAAGATTGAATTGTTGGATAAAAGTAAATGGGGCTAGTTGGCTAAAAGTCAAAGACAAACAGTTGAAATAGTTAGCCAAAGTTAATGGAACAGTTAGCTGAAAGTAACAGAAAAACACTTGAAACTGTTCGCGAAATGTTAAGCTAACAGTATTGAATAAACAGTTGATATAGCTGCCTAAAAGTAGCCAATATTGAGCAAAAAGTAATGGACGAACAGTTGCGATGGTTAGTTTAAGGTAATAAACGTTGGCTGAAAGTATGGAAAAACTGTTTAAAACAGCTGGCTAAAGGTAGGCTAACGTACACTTGTTTGAATGTTTGCTAGCTTAAAAGATGAACAATTGAAATGGGGCCAGTTAGCTAAAAGTAATAGACGAGCAGTTGAAATAGTTAGCTAGCTAACAAGATGAACAGTTGAAATAGGGCTAGTTGGTTAAGGTAATTAACAAGCAGTTAGTTTGTTAGCTGTTCGTCTACTGAAAGTAATGGAAAAAGAGCTGAACATTAGCTAAATGTTTAGCTAACAGTAATGAATAAAAAGTTGAAATGGTTGCCTAGAAGTAGCCAATAATTAGCTTAAAGTATTGGGGGCTAGTTAGCTAAAAGTAACAGACGAACAGTTGCGATAGTTGGCCAAAGGTAATGGGCGTTAGCTGAAAAGATGAACAACTGAAATGGGGCCAGTTGTGTAATGGACGCACAGTTGAAAAGGTTAGCTAAAGGTAATGGACAAACACCTGTCATAGTGAGCTGAATGGTTAGCTAACAGTAATGAATACACACTTGAAACAGTTGCTCAATGGTTGATAAATGGTTGTAAAAGTTAGCTCGCTTAAAAGATGAACAATTGAAATGGGGCTAGTGAGCTTTAAGTAATGGACAAACAGTTTAAAGTTGTGGACAAACAATTAAAATAGTTGGCTAAAAATAAGTCCAACAAACAATATTTGAGCTTTCATAATAAGGCTCGGCCTAGTTGATTAAGCTATTCGTCATATTTCCCTCACAAAGATATTATAGGCAATCATAAATTAAGGGTATTTCTAGCTGTAGCCTGTCTGGTAACAAACTTTCTTCCTCTAGTAAAATCCAAAATTGACGCCAGAATTGACTTTTTATGAAGGCAGGGCACCCAAATATAAGGTCTCTAATTTCATGGGCCTTCATTTCATCTCTACTAAACACATGTTTTAAATAAATTCAGAAGGTTATAAAAACGATCTCTCCGTTGTACATTTCCTCTGGCTTCTCTTCCCGTCAGTCTGGCTGCTCCCATCCTTCAAGGATGTTGTCTCTAAGCTGTAACCCAATTTACATCCAAATGCAAACTAAGAATATTTGCACAACACAGCCGACCCGCCCGAGTCTTTCTTATCTTCACCGTTTGTGTAAGATGTATACAGTATAAGCTCCGAAGGCTTTCTTTACATATTTACCCTCATTATACTTTATACAAACCCGTCTGCAAATTTGCCTCACGCCATGGCACCACCTTTCAACTTTCCGTTCCACTGTTTGTTTGGTGTTTGGGCACATGAGTCACATTGTGAGTTTAATTTTCAGCGTGCTGGTCACTGTTTTTTGTTCCACACAGGGACGTGAGAATAACACAAACATTTCAAAACTTCAAACCGGGTGTTTCTGTTAGTCACGGTTGGATGGATTCTCGTCCGGTTCTGACGAAATGTTATCACTAGAAACAACACTTGTTTGAACAGGAGAGAAACTATGTTAAGTCCTCACGAAACGAGGGCGCCCTCGCGGGGGAATCTTCGGTACTGACTTCTCTCAAAAAGCACTGATCACAGAAGATGAAAGATACCACACCCAACGTGACACGACACTATCGGCCACATCAGAGCTGTTGTGCATCTGTGTTCACTCTCTTGTTTCTTAGTCTTACATTTAACAGGGTTTGTTATTTAAAACACAGCCACTTATATTTTCTTTTAGTTCTTTTTGGTTCCTCAACATGTTCTTGTATAAGAAACTAAAGAGCTGACGCTCCAGGATTTGTAGTTGTGGCGACTGAGCAGCAGAGGGCAGAATAAGGCTGCACATTGAGGCTGATGAGTAATGTGCCACACCTCAGAGCTCAGACAGTTTCCAACAGGATTACCTTTTCTTTTATTCAATTTTAAGCAGAGAAAAACCCGCTGTAGTACTCGACTATCATCCTCAAAAGTCACTTTACTAAAGAAACGGTGCTTGTGTAACTTAACTAGTCTCATTTATTGAAGTTATTTATTGTACCACGCCTTAATTTTAGACTTCTTGTCCACAATTTCTGTTATTTCTTCACATTTAAGCCTGCAAATCCTTATGACTCACATAAGGATTTGCTGCAGGCTCATATACATGACAGTCCTACAAAGACAAACTGTCAGTATAACGTATAATTAAAACGCATAATATATAAATGGATAAAACAACAACAAAGTGCAGATTTACATTGTAAATGCTACATTTTCCCCTCATATTCACCCCAGGGAAAAGAAAGGTATCATTTTTAAGTATTAGTAAGTATAAGTCGATGTATCAACTCGCTGGATACTGTGACGGTTGGTGTCAGACATTTGTCAGGACTTCAGGTGAGTCCTCCTCGTCAAAAGGCCATGGATGCTTCTCTCAGGCGTGTCCGTTTTATTATGCAAGTGTAACAAGTATGTTTATTTGTTTTACACCTTTTTATTGAGGGAAGTTTATTTAATTCACGCTAAACAACTTGTAAACAACTGGAGTAAATCAGGGATGTCCACATTTTGGCCCACCAGATATTTCTAGTGAAATAATTAAAAGTTTATGTTGAAAAAAATCCTGTTTTTATTTTTTGGGGAGGTAAAAATGCCCTTTAAATATGTAGGAATTATTTTTCGTGATCTGAGGCAGAGCATATAACTTTAAAAAATATAGAAAAGTAAGGATGAGCATTTTAATCAAGTATGTCTTCATCTGCGTGGAGGGTGCTGATGGTGGTGTGAAGGGAAGTTGCGTAGATGTGCTCCACGTGAGATTCCAGTCATAGCAGAATTGATTAGAACTAACTGTAATTGAACAACACGTACCAGAAGGAAAGTTTCTGACGTGTTTGAGAGAGATAAATGTCACACCTGTACTTTTCCAACAAATGAACCCTGCAGACATGTAGCGCTACATCTGACATGCCAATCTACTTATCTGCGTCTTTTAAAGACGGTCCTGTTCCGTGGAGAATCTGTTGCAAACAAACCAGTCTGCTGTAACTGAGCACGATCAGCTTAACTGTCCCCGTGCGATTGCCTCCGACTCCCCTCACCGCCACAATGAATTTTTTTTGCAGAACATGCAGATTTGTTTGCATAAGTGATCCGGTAGCTTTGAGAATCAGGTCAGACTTGATTTCAGACGCCTCCTCCCGGAAAGCAGCAGGGAAAGGGTGACGTGAGTAACGTGTCTGTCAGCATTGCAGAGCGATGAGGTCTTGCCAGGTGTGGCAGCACCGAGGTCATGCGACACTTGTGGTCATGGTACTAATGACTACATGGATTTAACTGCTTATAAGTCATAAATTCAAGCATGTATGAAAATCCCAGTTATCATCTACTCCCCCTCTTTCTGATGATTCGTAGTCCACAAAACATTTTCTGTAGCTGCACAGTAAAAACGGCGGTGCAGAATTGTCCTAATCAGCTGAAGCAGATGGAGACTGAATGGATAATGATTGAATTTTAATTTTGGGGTGAAGTTATCCTTTAAGACAACGTGTTCCAGAATATTATTGCAGAGAAAGTGAGTCAGATATCTGTCGGTGCATTTATTTATTTATTTATTTTCTACACATTTCTGGATGTTTTTTAATCAGATAAAGACGTTTTCTGTTTCCCAGATGAAAACATCTGTTTTATCTTGTATATTTTAATTTAACGTATGAGAATAAATGTTTTTAGGAGCAGTGAGACGACATGACGTTTGCCAAAAGTCTCTAAATTGTGAGCTCCACTTGAACTCAGGTGTCACCGAAACCGGCGTGACAGGGTGTGGAGCGGTTCTGCACAAAGGTTTGGGCGTGTCAGGATTATCCCACAAGACTGTGATTGAAATGGTGTTGTTTCACAAGATCATATGATTTCCATTGTGTCACATGTCTATGCATCTCTTGACATGTTTGTTTTTATAAACATTTGGCAATTGTTGTGCTGGAGTTTCGTAACTTGCGGTCGCGCTTCTCAATTCTCCTCCATTTGCTGATATGTTCATACCGCAGACGTGACATAAGTCAAACCAAGAATATCGCCGCATGTGATTCTTGAGTGTGATGTGTGGACGGTATTACTCATAAGTAGAGGAGCTACTCAGCTGGAAAAAATGTCCATCAAAATGAGTCAGCTCAGCAAACATGTGAACAATACAGCAATACATCTTAGGAAAAATAATCAAATATTGAATTAGCCGTTCCCTCTGTTAGCCTGTGTAAATGTTAAGGCTCGGTGTGAGGCTGCGCATTTGTCAGCTGATTCTTGCTTCACACTGATGTCACAACATGTGATATTATTCATTATATCTGAAAGAAGATGAAATGGCACATTGTTCTTCTTAAAGATATATGTATAAATCTCCAGATTTTAATTTGAATCTGCATCAGATCCCACTGAAGCCAGCCACCCTAATATGTCTGATTCTGTCATCATGGTCTATGCAGTATTCCTTGAGAAATAAATGAAAATGTAGAAAAATGGCCTGTTGTTCAATGTTGAGGAAACTGAGAAGAAATTCCCGGATCAGCACCAAAGATTCACGGGGTCTATTCTGGGCCGAGACCCGTCCTCCAGACAAGTTTTGTGGAAATTCTTTGAGTAGTTTTTGTGAAATCCCGGCCACAAACCAACAAAACAAAAAGTCATTTTTCATGTGTTGCCAAAGCAAAATTACAATTATGAAAAAAGGATTTTGAACATCACATATATATTTTATTTCACAACATATGTATATGTATGTAGGCAGTTATATATGAACATAGGCTCCAGTGGGCACATTAGCGCTATAAATAATAACGACAATAAAGAGCAAATGACAAACGGAGTTGTGTTTTTATAAATGTAGGCTGTCTACTGGTTTTCTCTTTCCATGTGGCGGGAAGCGACATACTTAGCAGCCAACACTGCTCGAATGAGTGGAAGTCAGGGCAACTTTATTTGTATTTTTGTGAAGAACTCTTCCCTTACCCTTTTCTGACATTGTCTTTTGAAAAGTGTAATTCCTTTTATACAGCTCCGTCGTCAGAATAACAGCACAGCCTGTCGTCTCCCCGACAGACAGATCTGATTGTGTCTGCCCTTCTCTTAAAGCCAAACTACAATCACTCAGCCCGACATCGTCATTGTCTTTCTCAGGCTCTTATCAGTCGCTGTGTTTGGATAGTCTGCCTGTCTGTTTGGGGACTATCACTCAGGTCCTTACACTCTCAGCTGCACCCTCACTTAGTCTGGTATGTCCAGCAGTTAACGGTAATGTCAGCAAAGGTCAGATAAGATACGAAACGGTTTTCTCTTCCATCTGTACTACCGATGCACTGTTATGTTGTACTTGCGACCTGCGCGCTTGATAGTTTTTGTTTTTTGTAGTAATTAAGATTTATTGTCACACAAAGTTTAGTTAAATAACAACTTTGGGCATCTCTGGGGTTAAACCAGTGATTCCCAAACTTTCCTTTTTCTCGTGACTCCATTGTATGAACTCGTGTCTGCATACGACCTCTCGTCACGGCGTGCGAATCTGAGCTGCGAGGGTTTTTCCCTGCCCAGAGTACTGCGTCACCTAAAGGGCCTGAAGGGGTAAAAACTTGACAGTGTTCAATTAGATGACTCCTTGGAGTGACTTATTGTGCACTGCAGGAGCTGAATATTGTATGAATTCTATTTCTTTCTTTTAATCGTCAAAGCAGTCGTGCGAAGAGTTTAGAGATAACGACAACACAGTCTTGGTCTTACAGTGATTTGGCTTTTCTGCTTAAGGTGGCACTGGTTCAAATCTGAAAAAATTGAGGTAGCATATATGAATTTTATTTAAAAGTAGGGACTCCCTTTAGAAGCATCCCAGAGTTTGGACACCCCAAAAAATCAAGGCTCAGTAACTCTTTTTAATCACTGAGTGAACATTGAGCAAAGCAATAAAGAAGAACAGGGAACATTCCAGGGCCTTTTTATTGTGTAAAGATTACTGTGTGTACTTTCCGTCACACCTCCAGTCTCGAGCCACTTTGTGTAAACTGGAGCGACCGGTTCCTCACAACAACAACAGTTTCACCAGAGTTCCCTCCGGTCCTTCAGTATCTCCTGTCCCGCCCAAAGAGAGTAACAAATAAAGGTTACATAAATAAAGGTTAAGGTGCACATTAAGTCCTCCAGTGCTCCTGAGACAAATAATTTTACTATATAAGTATTTTGTGTCACCTGAGCTGACTTGTGTTGGAGGATTTGAGCTTCATGTTTAGAGTTTTGCAATCGTTTTAACCGTATAAACACTCAGCTTCACTGTGTTTAAAATGTGATTTTAGTATTATATCTCTAACATTTTGGGACGTGTTGGGGAAGGATTTTAAAAAAAAAGAAAAAATCTAAGCAGCAGAGGCCGAGATATCCTGACTTTTTGTTCCCAATACAGGTCAAAAACACTAGAAAATCATTTTAAGACCCTGCTTTTCTGACAAAAGCCTATTCAGCCCAATTAGTTCACATCCAGTGATTTCATACATGGGGAACCATGTCCGGCCCTTCCACACTTTAAGCTGTGGTTGTGCGGTAATCGTTGGAATTTTTATTGCTTATTCGGTAGCTGTGTGATTTTATCTATTGAAATTGAATACCTTTTATTATTTCCTGATGTGTGTCACATTAAATCAGCTGCTCTGAAATTGTTCATGTCGTGCACGCTGCGTGTGAGCTTGTTCCAGTTGGATCAGTTGGTTGTAAGGCACGCTTTCGTCAACATGGCTCGACTATAAACCCAGTTCCCAAAATGCAACCTAATAATTAAATGTTACAGGGTTTAAGCAAGGTTATAGACTGTGGTCACGCATAGCAGCTGTTAAGTCCGACTAGTAAAATGGCTCAGGTTTGTTTTTATATAGCTGAAAATCCATAATTTTGTCTGAAGCTGTAATTCTACTGCTCGATTTGGATGACGAAAAACTTTTATTGGAGGAACTGATAACTTGAAATTTTAAATTTTAAAGCATTTTTTCATCACAACGTTGAAATGGGGAGTTTTTCTCTTTCGCTGGATCGATTAATAAAGAAACAACTAACTAACAACTAGAAATGTTCATAGAAGAACTAATGAGCGACACTGATTATGAGTCACGTGTATATAAAGACTAAAGGTGTCAGAAGGAGAGTAACAGTATCAAGTACATGAAGCACACAAGACAATTTAAAGTAAAGATGATTTTAAAGTCTTAAACTTAAACATTTCAGAGAATTGCATAAATTCTTGTGTGAGGTGAGTCTGAATCAGAGAAGATGACATCCAGGTGATGCCAAGAGCTGATATGTTGTTGACCATTGACCTCCTCTGTAGCACAGGTCAAAGGTCACCCATTTGTCTTGTCCATGATTATAGTGTAGAGATCCTGTCAAAATGCCAAACTGCACCATCTAAGTGGATGGCAAACACTGACACATCTCTGTTCTCAGCAAAAGCTTTAATTTCAGATGTTTTACTTGAATGCAGACATATGTCAGCATGTTTTAACTTCCTAATTATAGCCTGTTGCTAACCCTACTATTCTTTTTGTTTTTATTCCCCCTGCTCTCTTCCTGTCCATCTCTCTTTTCCACACAGGCCAAGCTCTGGAGTGCTACAAATGCAAAATTGGCGTTGGCAGCCTGTGCATTACCAGCAAAACCACATGTGGAAGTGGAGAACACTGCTTCAGTGGTGTAGGGAAAGCAGGTAAGGAGCTCAAAATCTGTGAGATCTCACTGGACGACATTCTCAGAAAAGGTTTTCAGAGACACTCCACCGGTTGCATTCTCAAAGTACACCTCTAAAGCAATAAAGGGAGACGACGTCACGCTTGTGAAAGCATCATTATCAAAATAATTCAACTGGTCGATCAACAGAAAGCTTGATTGATGAATGATTGTATGATTCCCAACCAGGGCTACTTTTACCTCAGGGGGTTCTCACCATTACCCCAAAAACTAACCCGTCATTTAACATCACATGTTGGAATTTAAAGTTTGTGTAAACTAGTTAGACAGTAAGCACAGAGGTTAAGATGGTTAGCTAAAAGGATTGGATGAACCGTGTAAGTAGTCAACTTGAATTGGCTGTTAAAAGAGTTGGCCAAGAATAATTTAACACGCAGTTGAAGTAGTTAGCTAAAAACTGTTGTAGTTAGCTAAAAATGGATGGAATAGTTTGGTAAAAGCGGTAAATAGTTAGCTAAAAGCTGTTTAAATAGTTGATTAAAAGTAATGTGAATTAACAAAATGGTCAGCTTTTGAATAGTTTTCTTAACGTAATAATCCAGTTGAAATAGTTGCAGATATAGACTCAAACACATTTGGGGCTTTATATTTATATCAGGTGTTACAGATCACCGAAGTGCCTTTTACCATTCTGAGATAGTTACTGAAGCGTTTTGAAGTTGGAGATTATGATCGCTGATGTCTGTCTTCACTCACAATAGATATACTCAAGTATCCCAGTCTAGGTGTGACACCTGATTCAAAATATCTTAATGGTCTACTTCCGAAATGGATTTAAAGATTTATTGTTTGTTGCGAAACAGAAACAGTAATAGTGGTGGTTAGCATACCTGGGAATCCCCAAACTTGAGCGAGAAGGTCTTCACCCTTTAACAACATGCGGTGTATGAGTGCATACCACTCACTCTGCAACCCAACCAACCATTTCAGCCCAACACAAAGAACAATAGACACTAACAGTGATTGTGTGTGTTTGCTGTCTATCCACAGTTGGCCTTGTGGATATCAAGACTAAGGGCTGTCTAGCAGTGGCCGAATGCAACAAGACCACAGAGATGAACTTCCCCGGCGCCACTGAAAATTCCACCGCCGTCTACTCTCTCACCAAGACGTGCTGCAACACCGACCTGTGTAACGCTGCGCCCGGTCTGCCCTCCGGGCTCAGCCTGGCTGTGGCCACCGTCACTGCTCTGTTTGTGGCCAACGTCCTGGTTTGACAGCCTACGCAGATGACATAAAGTGAATACACGCGTGTAAAACACACGGGCCTTGTGTTTTACTATCCTCGAGGTGTATTGCACTTTTTTTTAATTCACACACGTGTTTATGTCAGTTAAAATCTAGATTCCCTCTTTTCTTTGTATAATTTCAGTTGTTATTCGGCAATTTAAAGGAGACATATTATGCTCATTTTCAGGTTCACAATTGTTATTTTGGGTTACATAGTGTTTTAATAAAAGAAAACATCCTCCCTCCTTCTGAAATGTTCTGCCGTCTCTTTAAGACCTAGTCTGCTCTGATTGGTCAGCTCACACACGCCTGAGCCAGCACTGCTGCTAACAACAACAACAACAACAACAGAGAAGCTGTGCTAAATCAATTCTTATGTGCCAAACAAACCGCCAGGCAAAAATGACATAAATGTGTGACATGGTGACGCAGTGTGATGTCACAAAGTCACAGAAGGTGGGGCTACTGACGAGGCAAAAAAGCATAATATGTGTCCTTTTTTAAAATGTAACACAAGCTGTAACACTGACATCAAAGATGATTTAAAAAGTCCATATCATATATTTAAACTGCCCAGCAATTAACTTTCACCACTTGATTGAGCACTACAAAGTTAAACCACAGGGCTGCAGGTGTCACGAGCTGATTTACGTGTTGGGCATTTCATTGTACAGCGACAGTAAATCGCTTGTGTAGGTGAATTAAAAGATATTACTTAAAGGAATAGTCCCACATATTGCGAGATATGCTCATCTGCCCTTTTGGAGCCGAGAGTTGGATGAGGAGATTGGTACCACCATTTTGTCCGTCTGACGGTTAGCTTAGCTTAGCATAAAGACTGGAAACGGAGGGAAACAGCTAGCCTGGCTGTGTCTGGAGGTGAACGGTTCGCCAACAAATTGTGTCTCTCACACAAACGTAACATAATTGGTGAGCTTTTAAGGGTGTTGTGAGCTTATTGTTTATGATTCGAAAGAGCTAGGCTAGCTGCTTCCGTCTGTTTCCAGTCTTTATGCTAAGCTAACCTCATCGGGCTTCATGTTATCCATACATGCATGAAGAAGGGCAATGTGCATATTTCTCATAATGCTGAACTAGCCCTTTAATTTATTGTGATTGACCCACTGTAATGTCATTTCAGCTATAAATATATAAAGATTTCAAAGCTTCTATGAATATTGCATTTAATGCTGTTTGCTTTGTGTACACTTTATTAACATTATTAGCTAACAGGCTGTAAATTGTCTCTTGGTTTATGTCTGGTACTGTCTGGTAAAATCTTCTTTTGACACAAATGGCTTCTACAATTCTGTGCTTAACCTGTTTTTATTTTTGATATTTGTGACGAATCCACACCGCACGTTACTCCGTAAATGTGGGGTACAAGCTTTGGTTTATCTCGCTAGTTGAATGTATACGTAGGGAGAAGGTAATTAAATTGATGACGCTATATTGAGATTGCGGCAATTTTGAAATTCGTCAGGGACGATCTGTTCGACAAGAATCATTAAAAGATGAGTTACATTCCCGAAACTGACACTTTTGGCATTTGTTTCCGAAAAGAAAAATGTGTAGACGTGAATGTTCTTGTACAATTTGACAATGTAGACAATTTGAAGAATGCAATAAACATCCAAACTGGGGAAACTTCTGTGTGGTGGATTTAGTTGCCTCCTTCATATGTTGATGTCACTCGGCTCGTTGTCGTCCTGCAGGACCGACCAGTTCTCCAGGTTTTTTGATGCCCTGCAGCAGGGGCATGGCGGTGCTCCTGCTGGTGATGTCTGGTTTTGGCAGCAGAACTGACATATTTAGTCAAATTGAAGGTTAAGAGTTGAAACCTGAGAATTGCTGCTTACAAAAATCCAAAAATCATCATGAAGGATGTTTTTCAAATAGTACTTCCTAAGTCAAATGCGATGGCCTTTGTGACCTGGAGGGTTTAGCGAGATAAAAGTCCGGGGATGGTCATGAGAAAATTGTTTTTTAAGGTGTGAAGCAGCATCTTTGGTTTTATAAAACAAATGTACATGTTTTGTTTTTCCTTTTGTGGTTTTCTCCAGATTTTCAGTTTGCAAAATAATCACTTGGTTGAGGTTAGAAAAGAAATCAGTGTTTGGCTTAAAAAAAATATTTGAATCGCCATGATCACAGACAGAGATGGACTGACTTTTTCCGTAAAAATTGTCTGTTTTGAAGCCACAGAAACGATTGAAAATGCTCCCTTCTGTCCTTTGATATTATCAGGTGGCGTGACTCGAGCAGTCAGCTGTTTGGCAGCCTTGTTGTTATAACATCACAACCATCCCTTTTGCTTTTGCAACAACAAGTCAATCGGTTGGTTAATGTTGAGAAAATAACCATTCAGTCATTTTTCAGGAAGATTTGATGCTTTTTCTGTGTCACATCTGACAGTAAACTGAATATTTCTTGAAGCCGCTTTTGCATTTTTTCTGAGGGTTTCATCGGAACAATGAAGACTGTGACTGCGATTTAATGCTAATACTTGAAAGACAGGCTGCACCTCTCTTGGTATTCAGTGAGGTCTTTCTCAATGCATCATCGTGGACAGTCCTTGTCTTTTACTGGCTGATCACCTGAAGGAATGCAGATGAAGACAAAAGGCTCGGAAAAAAAAAACCTTTTTTTTCTCCCTCCCATCACCTGTCGCACTATAAATCCCAGGCCTCCCCAAACAAGCTCATCAGTTTGCACTCCACACAGCGGATCACCTGAGAGGATCTCTTTTTTTTTTTGTCTTAGAGCCGAAACCAAGAACCAAACCAACTCAACAAGATGGGAAAGGTCCTATTTGGAATCATTGCAGCTGTTGCATCTATCATGCTGGGTAAGATTAAACAAATTGATGACTGTTTTGACAAAAAAATCTGGCAAACTTTCTGGCAGTGGTTAATTTAAATAAGATAAAGATAAAGATAAAGATAGATAAGACAAAAATAGGGGAAAATCTTCTCTTCTCTGTTTTGTTAAAAGCTTGGATATATGTGTATATATACTGAAATAAAATAAATGAGATAAGAATACAAATATCACAGGTAAATTCAACTTTTTAATGCACGAATCAGGTAATTTTGTCTGCAAAAAACTGCATTCGTATGACGAAATCATCAATTTCGTCCCAGTTCTTCATCACATGATGAAGTTAGAAACGTCAGGTTTTTTTCTGAAGCGACTTTTTAAATCAGTTGTCAGTTCAACCTATAATGAAACATTTGAAATTCCATTAACTTCCATCGAATTGTGCTGAAAAAAAAAAAATCTTATCTAAAAATGTTCAGCAACTATTACCACCAGAGGAAAATTGTGACAGTGTTGTCTTTGTTTGATTTGGGTTGAATTGACCTTTTTTTAAAAAAAAAAAAACAAAATGACACTAATGATTTGCACTTGGCATCTCCTGATGTGTCAGGTAAGAGATTGATTGTTGTTGTTGAACCTGGGTGTGGTCCAACGACCTTTAGCCACACACACCGCTGGGTGTGGTGGATCACACATGCCCCAAAACGATGGTAGCTGAAAGAAAATAAAAGATTCTTGATGTAAAAATACATCACTGCCATTAGTCCGTAAGTGTTTAATTTCTAAAAAACATAAAGTACAAGACAATTGCTGCCGTAAAAGTACAAATATTTGCATACAAAATGTTCACGTTGATGTTTTCAGCGTGTTTTGAGCTCATTTTCCTCAAACATTTGATGACTACTGTGGAAATTCAGCACACACAATATGAAATGTCGATCGATTTTTTTTTCTTTTTTATTCACGTGCATGTGTATTTGTGTGTTTCAGTCGAGTCCCTGACTTGCAACGAATGCAAGTACGGCCTGTTGGGCTTCTGCCTCAGCAACTCCGAGATTACCTGCGCGACCAACACCAGCCAGTGCTCCAGTGGAAAAACAAGTAGGTCTCCTCCTGATTGCCTAAAAGCCCACACCCGTTCCATTTGAACATTATGTCACAACACAGGCATGATTCAGTTGCAAAACACTCCCAAATACTGTGACAACCTGTCACACACACAGAGATCAACAATCATCCACTATTCACTCTTTAAATATGCCTACATGCTCGTCTGAAAGTAGCTGAGAGTGTTGGGGAAGCCTAAATTACAGTTCTCATTTTAAGCTTCATTGTCAGGGGAAAACGTTGTATTTCCAGACAAATGAAGAAGAAAAGGATGAGCAAAAGAAGAGAGGAAGTGAAGGGGCGAATGTTATTTTCATTCGTGACTTCATGAGCTTATCTCATGCTGAATTGAAAGGGAAAAGGAGAGTGTCTTTTCAAAGCATGTTAACACACGGCAGCACAAGTAAATGTCGTCAAATGAAGTACCAGAACCTTAAAAATGTGTTTGAGTAAATGTACAAAGTTACTGTCCTCTTTCTAACGCAACCATTTCTCCCCAGGCTTCCCATCAATCTCCACCTCTGTGGGCTTCAACACACTGGGCTGCGCTGAGAGCACTGCATGCAATGTTACCACCAACAGCACCATCATTGGTGTCGAGTTCACGTCGGTGCTCAACTGCTGCGGGACAGACAAGTGCAACACCGTTGCGCTCAGTGGCGCCCCGTCCACCAAGACGACCCTTACCGCCGCCATTGCTGCAGCCGTCCTGGCCTCCGTGTGGGGAAGCATGCTGTAACATACATGTCTCTTACTAAATCATGTTGTTTACAGGACCCAAAGCAACATCCACAATAGACCATTTGGACATTTTGAGTTTATAGGAATGATTATTTATATGCTCATATGCTGTAACACACTTTATTTTCCCTAACCATAAGGTCTTGTCATGTCATGGATTGAGTTTTATAACAGCAAGCTCTATAACAGCTAAGGTAGCCATCATGGAAGTTGAACAATGGGATGTTTCAGGGAAACATTGAGTTTGTAAATCTTCCAGACTAGCCTTTTTTAAATCGCATTTTATTTATCCTTTAAAAAACTTTGTTGTGAAAATAAAGAAAATCCTTTTACACTTATTGCCTCTGCCACCTGCTCTTGCTTTAACAACATGCATCCATCCACCCTTGCTTATCCTTTGAGGGTCTTTACTGACCAGGGAAAAGTAGCCGTGCATGAAACATTTTTAAATAATAGATAGTTTGGCATGAGTAACAGTTGAAATTGTTTGCCAGACGCAAATATAGACAGGTCTTATACTCTTTAAAGGTGAATTCGTATGTTTCACTTCAAAACGTTTTACCTGCCCTAGCCTGTTAGCAGTGCTATGCTAACCAAGAACCATAAAGTTAGCTCTACAATTTGGCAAAAATTAGTATTAAGCATCCCAAAATATCAACCAGCAGTGCAGGTGAAAAGCACAGACGTCCCTCCACCCCCCAAAAAAGTTCACGTTCACATAACAAACAGCATTTGGTTACAGCGTAAACATGCAAAACCTCACTGCGAACCAACAATGGGTATCGGCTGTCACCATCTCCTGAAGTGAAATTCCAAGCCCACGCCGAACTGATCCCTAAAGCATTGACCACAGATTCTGACAAATATTTACAATTCATTAAACGGCCATAAGACACATTAACAATGTGAGCTGTCTTATCTTAAAATGACTGTTTCCTACTTACCAGAATCTGTGCAAAACTTGCCACCGCCCTCCAGTCGGCTACATTGCAAATCTGTTGCTCAGATGTTAGCTGACACCACATCATGACATTTCTATCTTGAGATGCAGATGAGAAAAAACAATAGCCACGGTTGTTCTATTGTTTTGCTTTTTTATGTTTATGATGTTAACATTAGGTGTTTTGTGAAGGAGGTGGTTGGATATGATGCAGTTTCTCCAATCTTACCAATCCCAGCTTTAAGGCAAATAAAAAAACAACCTTTTTTATGTTGACATACCCACAATCTCTCAGTCATTTTGGTTTGTTTTCTACCCCCCATGTGCGTCCACATGCCACTAATGGCACTGTTCATAAACCTGTCTGTAAACAGTTGATATAGCTGAAAAGCAGCAGATAAGATATACCCAAAAGTCATATACAGTATAAACATTTGAAATAGCTAGCTGAAAGTAATGAATAGGCAGTTGAAATAGTCAGCTAAAGGTGATGGATAAGTGGTTGCAATTGTTCAATAAAAGGGTTGGATAAGTAGAAATGGTTTGCTGAAAGCAATGGATAGCCACTGGTATTGTTAGTCATAGTAACAGTAAATGATTAAAGTTGTCAGCTAAATGTCACTGAAATAGTTAGCATCAATTTTTAACTTACCATTTCAATTAGCTAAAACTTACAGTTAGTGAAATAGTTAGCTAAAACGCTTTAGCTAACTATTTCAGTGCAATCATTTATCCATTACTTTAAAAGTAATGGATAAATGATTGAAATAGTTCGCTAAATGCATAAACATTATAAATAGTTAGCTAAAATGTATTAGTGTTGGAAAAGTAAAAATAGCTAGCTAAATGCAATGGATACTGAAGTAGTTAGCTAATATTTATGGATAAATGGTTGCAATTGTTAGCTAAAAGCATTGGAAAATATTAGCCAAAAGCAATGCATTACCACTGAAACCAAAAGGAATATATCACTTTTTGGTATACAGTAGTGGTAATTTATTGCCCTTGGCTAATATTGGCTAATGGTTGCAATTGTTTTTTAAGCTAAAAGCATTGGATAGAAATAATTTGCAAAAGCAACCACTAAAATAGCAAAAACCTTTAACTATTAGCGAAAACTTAGCTAGTGAAACAGTTAGCTATAACTTTTGGCAAACTATTTCAGTTAGCAAAAACTTTCAGCTTACTATTTCAGTGGTGTCTTTGAGCCAACAATTCCAATAATTTATCCATTACTCTAGGCTAAAAGTAATGAATATGTAGTTGAAAAACTTAGCTAAAAGTATTCATAAACAGTTTAAGTAGTTAGCTAAAAGTAATGAATAATCATTCAAAGAAGGCAAAGTTAGCTAAAAGTACACAAAACGATTAAATGTCCAGATCTGTCAGTTCAGCCCGGCACAACTTGACCAAACCAACCTAAATGTGGATGAGTCAGTTGTTTAAAAGTGCAACAGTATCCTTTCATATTGGCCTAATTAAAGCGTTAATAGCGTCAGACAAAAAGGGCTGGAAACGGCTTTTCTAAGGTCTGTACTGTAATAGCCTTAGTTAATTTTACAGGAATGCCTCACCCTTTACAAACATGTTTTTATCAGTACTGTTGATGTGTATGACTGATAACTCCCTGAGTATATAAGATGTTGACCATGAGTCATTGTTCCCTCAAACCTCAATCTAGAGCTTCTGAAACAGTAAGAGTTTAAAAAGCCTAGACGAAGACTTCTGGGTGGTTTATTTTCCCTGTAGGTACATCCAAGAACATCACGATGAACAAATTTCTGCGGAGCTGTGCTGCGTTATTGACGCTGTTTGTTGCAGGTAGGAGTTTTTTATTGTATTTCTTTAGATGGAGACCATAACCTTTGTGGGCACGCCCTGTGAAGGTCGATAAGATTTTGAGCTAGTGAAATCATGTTCAGAAATTATTTGAAAGCTTCTCATGCTTCTGAAACTCACGGGAAAGTCATGAAAAACGTTTTCTTCTCTACAACTGCAAGTCTTAAATTCACAAACTCAAAATCTTATTGAACCCCATTTGGTCTCCATACACTGTGTAGAAATGGGGTGTGCTGCAGTGCAAGTGTATTTCACACATATATGTTGTTAAAGCAGGACTGTGCTGTAATTTAGTTTAATTACATTTTAAATTTGTGATGTTATTTGAAGCAAGCAGCAGGAAAGGCCACACCGATACTCGAGGAACATCGAGAGAAAATCACATCAGCTCATCAAATTTTGTGGTTTTATGTGCTCAGTTTTTGACCAGAAACACTGTGTTTATGTTTATCTTGAAAACAAGTCGCTGTTAATGTAATGTTTTAATGTTTTGAGCAACACAAATGATTGAAAATCATGAGGATGATGATGATGATTGGTTGGAGGAAGAAGCCTGCAGACAAATATAAACCGTGGCCGTCTGTATGTAGCTCAAGAAAATGTACATGTGCCATTTCTGTTGCTCGCATCAGAGTCATATCCTGGGTTGAGTTACCTTTTTAAGATAAAGAATCTGTAGCCAACGTTCACCTTGACAGGTTATGAAGAAAAAGTCTGAATGTGTACTTTGTGATTACAGCAGGCGCTTGTTTGATGAAGGTGGAACTTGATGCGGTCAGATACATGTGCCTATTGACTCAACTTTGTTTCCTTTTGGTGTGTGACAAAGGATTTGTACTCTGAGATCCAAAAACATCCTTCTTCACAATCCCCTTCTGTTGTTGTCTCCTCTCACAGTGGAGTCCCTCCTGTGTAACAAGTGTGACGTGAGCATTCTCGGCTCCTGCCTCGGCACAACTCCAGTAAACTGCACGGGGCCTCAGGACATTTGCTTCAGCGGAGTTCTCTGTAAGTCAGACAATGGATGCCGAATGATCTCATAATAATTTATCCACCTCTGAAATACATCATGACCACAGATACAAAAAAACAAAAAAAAAACAGGGAAATTGAAAATGTATTTATTTTCATTCTGAATTAATTTCATAGAGGAATGAATGTGTTGTCTTAAACTCTTCCACTGACCAGGCTTACCTTGACAAAAAGCTGCTAAACCCCACTGATTTTAAATACTTTGGTTTTCATTTTAAACTTTTAAATTCCCCAGTCTGTGCCATATACTCTGTCAGATGCTTTCCGTACTCCAAACGTAATAAAACAAAAAATGTAGACAGTTAGCAAAAAACGATCAAATTTTAAGATACTTCACAATCTACATCACCAAAAACTGTCATGAAAAGTCTAAAATATCAGAATATTGACATAAGACTTCAAAAAATCAATCAGACAGATATTTAAGTAGAATTATTTATCATCACTGTAACTGCATGATATGAGTTTATACATATTACGGTCAGAAAATCTCCCCTAAAGATTAGTTTTACTAATAATTTACTGATTAGCTATTTTCTTCCCTTTTAATAATACAACTGCTCCGTAAGATTGTCAGTGAATATTATTTCCTAAAACTGACTAAATAAATCAGTAAATGTTGTTCCTGTTGAAGAAAATAATTCATTAAATAGCTGATAGATGAGAAATGTATCTTCTCAAATAAAAAAACATGGGCCGGGTCTCGAATAATGGCTGGGATAAACCAAGGGTGGACAAACTTCTGGTGGCTGTCGTATTATGTATATATGTATCAACTTCGAATTATGTATATTTTGAATGTTAATACATTCAACAGCATAATCGTGCAATTTTCAAAACCTGCTCTTCATTTAAAGCGTCTGTAGTTACGCGCAAGTGCCACAAAATGGCAGTATTCTGGCCATATTCTACAAACTACACCTTTAAGCACTGTTGAACATCTTTATGATCAATAGGTTTGAAAAAAACAAGTTTGCTGAATCCAAAAATCCTCTGAACCGAACTGGATCAGCAGAAGAGTTTCAGACACACATCCAGAGTGTTAAAGTCAACAATCTTGTTTTTGGAATCTCTAATCAGACTGATGGAAGAAATATTGTCGATGTAACCACAGCTAATGAGTTTTCCACAAAATGATCCAGGAAATGTTTAACAATAAACGCCTTATGAAATGCTAGAGGGCTTTTTAATTCGCTATGCACACAGGAAGTGAAAACAGATTCAGGTTTCCACCAGGAATGCCAAACATCCGTATTATGTCTCTGTGGTTTTTGAACATCTGCCATCACATATCGTATTTCACATATGAATAACTGATTTATGATTGTAATCAGCTCTGGTCATTGACAAAACAATCACACTAAAGATACCAATGTCTCATCTTTCCTGCTTCCAGCGTTTACCGCCGACCGGTTGCCAATCTATGATAAAGGCTGCATAGCAGCAGCTGACTGCAAAAATGTGACAAATCAGCCCCTCCTGAGCATCAACTACACCATCATCAGGCACTGCTGCAGGACCAACCTGTGTAACGGAGTCGCCTCCGTCCAGCTGCCTCTGACTGCAGCTCTGGCAGCAGCGCTGGTCGCTCTTTGGAGCCAATGGGTCCTTTAAAGAAGGAAGAGGAGGAAGAAAACGGGTCGCTGCACATTTTCATTGAAAATTTCATCACTTTTTTCCTTTGATTTCTTGAATATACCTTAAAACAGCACTTGCAATATGTCAATGACCCCATGTAAAGCATTATAAAAGTCAGCTAAGGTGACAGTGGTACTATATTTACTGTATGAACTGTATAAATGAATATGTATGTTTTTCTATGCAATTTGCATACATTTAAACACCTTGTTAATGTAAGCTAAAGATGAGACATATAGGCTAGGTTTTGTTGTGAATCATTTTATATTCATTCAATAAAGGCGGCTCAATCCTAAAACTGATTATTGCTAAAATAAATTATCTAAATTTTAGTTTTGTGTGTTTATTGGGACTCTACTTTCTGATTCATCTGATGGGGTGGAATTTCTATGGGACATAGGCTGGAATATGATTAAACAAAATAAGCATTTCGGCATTTTGATGGATTTAAATTTTTCGCTCTCTTGCTGAGAGTAAGATGAGAAGATTCATCCTGCTCTAATGTTTGTATGGTAAAAATGCATAGAAGCTGCTGCCAGTTAGCTTGTAGCTTAGCATAAAGACGGTAAACAAGGGGAAACAGCTCGTTTTCTACGGAGCCCATAAAAAAAAACCTTAAACGTTTCTCATGCGCATGGTAAACACAAAAACCTAGCCCTAACCCTTGTCCTAACCTAGCAGCCAGTTAGCTTAGCTTGGCATAAAATAAGAAAACCCAAAAAACAAGAAAAAACTGTAAATTCTTGTTTTTTTTCAAACAAGATACGTTCATTAGTGATCTTTAGAGGTGCTGGTGGATAACTTGTGTTCCCATGGACGGAGCCAAGCTAGCTGTTTCCCTCTGTTTTCAGACTTACGTTAAGCTAAGCTAATCAGCTGCTGCCTGTAGCTTCATATTTAGCCACACATACAAAAATGTGAGTGGTATCAATTTTCTTATCTAACTCTCGGAGAGAAATTGAAAATGTTTCCTAGAAAAATGTAACTATTCTTCTAAAAAAAACATGATTTAAAGCAGGTAGTAGATGTTTTCAAGACTTTTTTATTGAGCTGACAGTTTAAATTTCACCCAAAAGTCTAGTTAACGTTACCTCTATTTCAATTCTATCCTTATATGTTTTTTTTTTATACGTCCTGCTTGTTACTTTTGTAATAGCTTCTATGATCATATGCCATTATCTTTATACCCTCAAATAAAGGGAGTGTGTGCTCTTTGCAAAATCGGTTGCATAATGACTGAATGACTCTATTATTGACTGAAGCTTTGGTCTCTATTGAAATCCAAAGCTTTTGAACACGATTATGATGTTTCTTTACAATAGGTCAGGAGTTCACGAGGGTTCAGACACACACAAACACGTGTGTGTACGAACACAGTAATGAGATCAATCATCATCATCCTCTCTTTTCACTTGTTGTTTGCCTGTTTAATAGAACTACTTCACTCTTCAAACAAACCTGTGTTTAGTTTGTTTTATGAGAATATATCAGTGGTTGACAAATGAAAATCCCCGTCCACATTATCTCATGTGACCGATCAAAGCCCCTAATGGACATCTTTGATATAAAAGCAGATCCCCAGAACTGATGAAGCTCACTGGAGACCCACTACAGACACTCGCTGTCGGATCACTGAGCATCTCTTTGACCGCCTCTGCCACTTTGGGATCTTCTTATTTGCGCTGATCATTTTTTACACCTGTAAAAAAGCAAGATGAAGTTTATCTGGGTCTTTGCAACGTTGATGGCAATGTTTGTTACAGGTGAGAGCATCGAACAGGAGGCACTCTTGTGTTTTTGTGTTGATAAAGGGAACATTATTTCCAATTCTTTTACCTCACGGGTGACAACTTTGAATCTTGTCTTTTTCAGATCTTAATGACGCAGTTAAAATGTGTTCATACGTGTCTTTTTCAGGCTTTTTCATATTCTGTAAGGTTAAATCAGCTTCCAACCAAAGGTCACAAAGCTTCTTAAGACTATAATGTAGCTGACACCAAGGACACGACAGTGATTTGGGGTTTTATCTGCACAAAGAGGAGTTTAGATTCTACAAGACTGATTCAGATATTTTCATACACTATTTAAGCTCAAATTTGGAGGCAATCTTAAGACATGAAAATGGGATTTAGTACTTATAACAGTGTAAAAAATAACTGTTATGACACTATACGGAAGATATTAGATGACGTTATAACAAATAGTTATGTTTGTAATCGAGTCTTTCTTTACAAGCATCTTTCCTGAACTTTAACCGCACGTTTTATTATTGTAACAATGAAGATGAAGGTCCTCACACATTTTAATCCAAACTACAATGTTTCTCTAAACCTTGTGCCTAAGCCTCACCACATCATAAAACTGATTTAGTTTTCAAGGAGGATTTGTAACAGTTTTGAGGGAATAGACAAATAGTCCTGCTGACAGACGTGTCAATCAGAAACTGTTTTTCAGGAGAGTGTGGATGTATTTTGTAGAAGTCCTTTTGTTTTTTAGATTCTCAAAAATACAAATATTTTAGAATCTGGCTGATGACTGGTCAACCTTAAAATCAGAAACCAGGTTGAGCTTGGATTAAATGGGTGGTTATGCACGTCACACATTATAGATAAAGAATAAAATCCTTGCAAGCAGCCATCAGTTATTTAGTCTGAACAAACTTGTTTACTCATAAGGCTTTTATTAACCTTTTTAGGAATCTATACACTGTTAACAAGTTTCGTATAAGTTCTCATGAATGTCTTCTAACAATAAATGTGTGTATTATTCTATCATTTATTGTTGATAATCATCTTGTGTGGGTTACTTGTGGAGCCTTATTCCCTATTTACTAAAGCTGTTTAAAGAAAGTTGTCCCTTTCTTCCCTTACTGCATCTCTTTTTCTATTTTGCTCCTTTAATCTCTCCTTTCCTCTGGATCACAGGTGAGTCCTTGATCTGTGATACCTGCAAAGTGTGGTTTGCAGGTAAATGTCGCTACAGATCCACTGAGACCTGCAGCGACTCTGAGACCAACTGCTACTGGGGAAAACTGGGTGAGTAACATTATTTGTAATCATCTGCTGTCCTCTTCATTCCATTGAAAACCTCGCAAAAAAATCAACTTGAAACTGATTTAATTAACTCTTCTGGGGGTTTGCGTGCAGGTGGAAGGCTCAGACAGGCACTAACAAATTTTTTTTTAACCAGTCAGCTGATTTTTTTATGACTACGTGACTCATGAATGCGGCACTGTTTTGGATGCCAAGAGATACAATTAGCTTCTTGCATCACTTGCATGTGCCAACAAAGAGGCCTTTCAAAAAGAATTGGTGCTTTTAACTTCATTTCCCACAAGTTAAATGTGTCCTACAAAACAAAAAGCAAAAATAGAAGCAATAGTCAAAGGCTCGGCAGGATTGTTAAATAGGCAACACATGCAAATCGAATGGTAAGAGACCAAACATGAAGGCTAAGCTAATTTAATGTTATTATTTTAAAGGAATAGATCGAGTAATTTCAAATAAAATCTTTTTTGCTTCCCTGCTGAGAGTAAGAGGAGAAGATTGACACCACCCTCATGTTTATGGCGCTAAATATAGCTAAGCTAGCAAGCTGCCAGTTAGCTTAACTTAGCATAAAGACGGGAAACAATGAAAGAGCTAGGCTAGCTCCGTCTAAAATACCACTCTCTAACAAGTTGTATCTTATTTACTTAGCTGAACACAAACAGACGTGTAAAAACAACAAGTAATGGATAAACGGGAGACGGAAGTTAGCCTGCTGCGCCTTGTTGTTTTTAGCTAAGAAACTGTTATAGGCCAGGTTAGCCTAGCATGAAACTTCTAGTTAACAACATTTCTGTTTATGTACAGATTAAACAAATACTAAGCTTTTAAGAGCTAGCGGATTATTTTAATGTGGAAAGAGCCAAGCTAGCTGTTTTCCAGTCTTTAGGCTCAGCTATGTTATGCTAATATGCTAACTGCTTCCTAGTTGGCTCTAGCTTCATATGTCTAGTATCAATCTTCTCGCCCAACTATCAGAAAGTGAACCATATTTTAGTATATCATTAATAAAAGGTTATCACTATATCACATACTTTTGATTTGTAGGTGTTTAAAAATGCTAAGCAGCAGTAGCATAGGCTACATTCCCACAAATGTACGTCCTAGAGGACAAGGTCAAAGGTAAAAAATACTAGTTTAGCAGAGTTTATCTTTTCTGTCTGTGAGTCAGTCGGCTGCAATGTAACACTCTGTACTTTCAGCCTTTGTTGCTGTTGCAATGACTTGCCTGTGTTGTGAAAGGCCACATCTCAGCACAATACCTGTCATTGCACAAGCAAATAGTATAAACCCTCTACTGGCACACACAGAACCACGCAGAGATCCATTTCGGGCCAACTGGGGTTAGACATTGTACACATAGCCAACATATGGTAACTGAACCAGACTTCAGTATTTCTAAGTTCTTCACAACAACATTTCAGAGGGAAATATTCAACGTTTTTTTTTTAATAGTTTGCATTACATAATAGGATAAGCTTATAAAATTCAACCCATTGTTACAGATAAAAGCATTAGCCTCGTGCACAAATATTTGTGGTCTGCAAAGCTAAATCAGTGAGTCATTGGAGCCTCTTGACTTAAATACCAGTGGTTGCCCCACCCAGATAGATTGATGGATGGATGAAGGTGCAGCACTGATGATGGCAGTAAGGTGCATTGTTTGAAAAACAATCTTAAAGAAAGACTTACCAACTCTATCTTTAAGTAGAGTATTTAAAAACTTCTTCCAACATTGCCTATAATAATCAAATAGTTTTATATATTTATTATTTTATATATTTACGCTCAAAACTTTGGATACTTTAAGTACATTTTGCTGTTTTATTTGACACTTTCTGTGTTTTTACTTTTTTACAACACACAGTGTTATCACACAGGTCGACAAGGTGTACTTATTATTTTCTGCGTTTAAATTTAACAAAGGCTGCTGATCTTCATGTCTCCCCTATTCAGCCTTCAACAACACTCAACTGAGAATACTGAACATGGAGTCTGGCGGATGTCTGAACTCTACGCGCTGCAACCAAACTGAATCCGGAGTCCTCCTGACTGCTGGTTACACCATCAGCAGGACCTGCTGCAGCACTGCAGACCGCTGCAACGGAGCCGCGTCCATCCAGCTTCCTCTCACTTTCGCTTTGGGTGCGGCTGTAATGGCCATTTTGAGCACTAGAGGCCTGTAAAAGCAACAACAACAAAAAAATCCTATTGATGACTGAGTGTTGTCTTTACTTTATGTACCTGGAACACACCTCTTTATTGTCATTCTCCCATTCTTGTAGCTTGTGGGGGTTTTAAAAAACACATATTCACAGTATAAAAGCAATAACATGTAATGAAATGTGTGTTGTCCATGTTAGAACCATTGCATCTTCATTAACCACAAATAAAAGTTTAACCACATGAAAAGTTTTACCGAATGTAGAAAGATGAGGTGACGGATAATAAATCCTGTTTGTGCTCAAACTTATTGAGTTTTTCTTGACGCTGGGAATGTTTAAGCTGGGGGGTAGTAATGACTTCCTGCTCATTGGACTGGAACACAAAACCTGAAAAACCTCATTCTTGCACGTTGTTCTCCATTCAGTCTTACCTGACGATAGTCATTGCCTTTTTATTGTCTCACTTGAGCGAGACGCTTAATTGGACCTCTGGGTTTATTTTTTAAAAAAGGAATCTCGTCACCTCGTAACCCCAAGAAGGATGAATAACCTTTGTAAAGCAGTGCTTGTCCTGAGCGCCTTCATCGCAGCCGGTAAGATGAGAATAATGTGGTGAAAATAAGCAAAGTAGGGATTTATGAGGGAAACTATGCTTTTCTTTACTTTAAATGTCACTATTTTGGAATACAAATGTGTTATGTTAAAACTCTTGACATTTAAAACATTATGTGTTTGAGTCTGACCACTTCATGAGTTTTATTTATTTATTATAAGCACCATCTAACGCAGTATGAGACTAATGTTGGTGAAATAAATGACTCTTTCTTTCTTTCTTTCTTTCTTTCTTTCTTTCTTTCACATTTCTATTCAAACTAGTACAACAGGTTCATTATGATGAAAAGAAAAATGTTCAGGTCTTTTTTGAGCCAAACCAATAACGATGAGTTACATTAATGCTGTTCATCATTAAGTGTCTGGCCCAGCGCTAATTCCTGCAGGTCTAAACAGGATTTACTGCTCAAATGAACCTCAAAACAAACTGAATTTTCAGAATTAACAGAAAGAAGGATGTCTGTAAACAAAAAACAAAAGTAAAAACCCTAAAGGGAAATCAGTGTATTATCTATTTGCCTAAAACATAGTGACGCATGAACTCTTTAGAATTGAAAGAAAGTGTGTAAAGACAAAAAGAAAACAAAGTGACTGTTCAAATATCAACAACGCTTACATTCAGATTTCTTTATAACTTGAATACTTTTTAAGATACTGTGCTTTTTTTGCAGTGTAAGTAAATGAAAGCAATTGACACAGAACGCATACTGCACATTAGAGATGACTCGAGTCATTGTGACTCACATACGAATTGACTCAAGTTACTGTTTTCGTGACTTCCAACTTGACGTGACAGAAAATGACTTGGACTTTCTTTTTATTCTAGTTGTCAGTATTTCAGTGTTTGACAGTGATTAGGAGGGAATAATCAATTCATTATTATACCTTTTAAACAGGTTAGATAAATTGGCCAAAAAATATCATTATTGAGACTCGACTCAACACAACCTGTGACTTGACTTGACTCAGACCAAATGACTCGAGTCACGTCTGCTATACACACTGCACATACCTTGGTACTGTATTAACTGCACATACATACTGTACATATACGTACATTATGAGCTTCCAGCTGTATGGTTGCATTTGAGAACCATTTGAAATATGCCGACTTGTTTCCTTGTTGAGAGTTGGTTGAGAGGATCATTATCACTCCCCTATCTGTCTGTTAAATATGCGAAGGTTAGCTTCTTATCTTAACTTAGCTTAGCTTAGCACAGACACTGGAAACAAGCGGGAAAGAGCTAGCCTGGCTCTGTCCAAAGGCAACAAAATCACCTTACCAGTACTAAAGGTACCAGTAAGTCACTGCACCCTGCCAAGAAATCCATAAAACTTTAAAAAGCCAGTCTAACCTGGCTTTACCGTTACTGGTGCTGGTAGGAGGAAAAAACTACAAACACAGATTCTCTGTTACTAAAATCTTCCAAGTTATGTTGTTGAGTAAGTTGCTACAAATCTGACTCTAACGTTTATTTTTCCATATTTCCACTGAACAGCACAAAGCCTGACCTGTCGCCAGTGTGTCATTGGTATATTTGGGACATGTTTCTTTGGAAGTGACACCACATGTAATAACGGGACTGAGAGCTGCTTCACTGGAGAAGCACGTAAGTATCCCACTACATCACTCTGAGGACACAACACAGATTGACATTGAACTTTATCACATGGTCTTCATTTGCCCAGTCGCCATGAAACTACAGATGTTCAACATTAAGATCAACATTATAGGCTTGCACAGGAAATACACAGTAATTCATCTACTAAACACACACAGAGTCCACAAGACTCAAAGTTAAAACAGTAAAAACATTGAACAGTCAGGCCAATGGTAATTTACAGTTGTCTCGGATGTTGTAAAGGAAATGGGAGTCGACGAGCATTCTGGGACAGCGGCGCCATTTTTGACAGCATGCTAGGCTAGCTGGTAAATCTGTCGCTGTCAGCAGTCGTTCATAAACTGTCAGCTGTATCTAGGTAAATAAAACACATAATATTTGTTTACCTTTGTGTTTGACTAGCTAGATTGCAGGTGACGGTGTTGATGACATCACATACCAACATCCTATTAGCCTAGCCTCTGTAGCAACACATTAGCCTCAGATAGCTTCCGTATAGCTAGCTTGTTGAGCAGCTAACTACATCACAGATCGACATTCACAAACCAGCTGAACTAAAAATAAAACCCAATAATGACTATTTTGTGACAATCTATCAGCTGCCTGTGAATGTTTGACAAAAAGGCGGATGTAACATTGTCAGTAAGCTGTGGAGATCAACTGACAGCATCTTCTGGCGGCACTTAAAAATTAAGAAGATTAGCATTCCTTAAATTTTACATTTGCTGACATCCATCTGTGTTTCCAACCCTCCCAGAGTTCAATGCCACCGGGGCGATCAGCCTGCACATCCGCGGCTGCCTGGACTCAGACCTGTGTGGGAGAACGATCAGCGGCAGCCTCCTGGGCGCCGGCTACACCAGCACTTTCCAGTGTTGTACAACTGACCTGTGCAATGGAGCCGCTTCAGTCCAGCTCCCTCTGACGGTGGCTGTCTGTGCTGCCGTCCTGTCCTCCCTGTGGGGCATGTGGGAGATGTAGTACTACATGACTCTGTTCTGGTCCGTCCCTAAGTTGATTATGTTTTCTTAGATTTTGCACTAATTATCTTACTGTATCATGTAATCTGTCTAAATCAGAATACTTTTTCTGTATGTACTGAAGAGAAATCCACATCATAAAATCCCCAAGGCATTCGAATCTCAATAAATAAAGAAAATCTTTAAATACTTTTGGGTCTGGTGTCATTATTATTATATACATTGACATAATTGTATAATTTTATTTTGTTTACTTTATGTAACTTTGAGGGATTTCACATTTTGCAGTTACATTTTTAGCTATATATCTACTATTATTTGTCAAATTTTATTTAAATTTGAACACCAAAGTTAAATTCCTGGCAGTTTGGTTAGGCCTTAAAAAAGCTATTAGAGCCTTAATTTCCTAATAATTTCCTAAGAACTATGTAACCTGGTACTACTTCTAGTGGAAATAGCAACTTAGTTGTGTGAGTTACTATAGTTAATTAGTTGTGATGAGTTTAAAAGCCCTTGCAAAAATATTATACAACATGACACACAATATTTTAGAGAATATTTTGGAGTGGAGGTAATGTGGATCACTGGTTATATTTTCATAGTTTCACATCAAATATTGCCGCTTTTGATTATTATATGATAGAAGGTTCTGTGCTTTTGTAGCCTATTAAATGCTTTCCTTTATCAAAAAATCAGTCACAAAACAAAAATTGCAGACCAGAGTGACATTATTAACATTTTAGCTCAATAGCTTCCAGGTCATGTGATCAATTGACTCAAAATCAGTGTGGGATCATAGTACTCCACTGGCTGCATGAGACACACCTCTTATTTTTACATTTTAGATCTGTTCATATTTTTAATTAATTTTTATATGTAAATATTAGCATTATATTAGCATTTTAGCTTCTCAATAGCTTTAAACACAATATCTCTGCTTTAAATAGCTCACATTTTTATTTTGAAAACAGGAAGTCGGTACACGCTGTAGCCGTCTTCTATCGCGGTGTGTTTACTGTAAAGTCTGCGATACGGGTGCACTTGAAATGTTGGAGCGGCTTGCTCGGGTCGCAGTGTACCCGGAGCGAAGAAGAGGTTTAACCAGAGCGAATGTCTGTCGAATATCCAACTTAAAACTAACTTCACTGCGGTTGAGGCACTCCTCATTGTAATTTAGTTGTATTGATCAGAAATAGAACAATCATCATGGCTTATGTTGTTGTTGTTATTTTGAATGTGACATTTTGGTTATCTGGCTTCCTCTGTTACTGGTTACAAGCCTGCTCGTGCTTTGAAGGCAGGGCTGCAGCGCAGCAGAGAGGAAGAGGAGGGACCTGGGAGCTGAGCTCATTCAAATTTTCTGGCTAATTTTTTCTCAAAACTCCAGACTGCAGCTTTAAAACTATTCCACAAATAAGAAGAAAGAGCTGCACATATACAGTATTCTAGAGCTCTGGACCTCAGTAAATCACAATAGTACTGATAATTATGTTGCTAAATCCCCTTCATTGTTTAATAGGTAGAACTACATGGGATAACCTGATACACATGTGGCAGATAGTGAGTTCATGTGTGAGTGACCTCTTTTCTTGGCTATTGTTGTTCATAGACACACAACAGGTCTGTCTTGTCTACACTTAATGAGTCCGGGAGCTTGTTTTGTAAGAGAGATGTCTGCTCTAACCTGTTGTCGACACCAGCTACAGTCTACCATTGTTTTCTCCAGACACATCTGATGATCTATAATCCTGGGTCAACACCCCACCTGCAAGCTGTTTCAAAACCAAGGACGCCCTCTAGTGCTCAGTAACACAACCTGATAATGTAAGGCTTGTGATTAATACAGCATGCTTGCTTTAGACACTTTATTCAATGTTTTTAATCCGAAAGTCTGCCAAAGTATATGTTATATACTATTATATAAAGAACCCACTCCTTATTTTAGAGTATCAGTCCATACTGCATAATTGATACCTCAATTATATCAGAGTCCCTCACTGACTGGCTTGTAGTGATAGCTAAACGTATAAAATAGATAAAACCTCTCATGAGAATTTACACTCTGTGGGTTACCTACATTAACTATCTGCCAACTTTCCCCTGGAAGTCACTCAAGGACTCCTGGAGGGACCTGAACCTAATTTGGGCCTCCATAGCAGGAAACACACTGTATCTAAATCTTAATCAAGACTTTGACTGTACGTGTTACATGCTGATTGGAGTGGCAACCCAGCAGTACTCTCCCCCATAACATGTTATGGATTTTCCAGATTTTTGGACCAGACAGTTTTCCATGTCTTGTTACCAACAAGCACAATAAAGCCCATACCTCCCTCTACTGGCTCTTTACTAGACTGCAGCGCACACTGTAAAGTATAGAAAGTAAGTATTTGGAACAAAATATTCATATATTACATAATAACAGATTCTGTTTCCAGGAGGATCCAACAAAGCTGAATGTTTGCGACATATGAACATTCAGTTATTTTGTGCTACACACCTCATTCATCTTTAAGCCTGTGAAAACCACAGATCTTAGGAAACTTCTCACATTATTCCAGTACAAAGTTTGCACTTTTTAACTTGAAACTTTTCACGTTCCTACAATGTAAAATATAACTTTATAATGTGATGGTGTTTTTTTCTTCTTCTTCTTTTTCACGAGAGAGTTATGTGTGATTGAAAAGTCTGTAAATATGGATCGTACCATCTTGGTTCGTTTAATTCAAACAGCTGAAAATCATCTCTAGAATGCATTTTCACACAAAAGTATGAAAAGTTTGGTGCAGGAAGAGCCCCCCCAAACATCTGTTTCCATAAACGGGGAGGGGGTGGATATGGTGGACACCTAACAGGTTCCTCTGGGTGCATCTGAACAATAAACTGGACTGGACTGGTCAGACAACACTGAGGCCTTCTACACTACAGGAAGGGACAGAGCAGGCTGTTCTTTCTGAGGAAGCTCAGGTCTTTCAATGTGTGCACTAGGCTGCTATGAATTTTCGTACCAGTCTGTGGTAGCCAGCGTCATATTCCTTGCAGCAGTGTGCTGGGGAGGTGGCATTGGGAGCGGTGGTGCCATCAAGCTGAACAGACTGGTGAGGAAAGCCAGCTCTGTGGTGGGGATGAAACTGGACAGTGTGGAGGCAGTGACAGAGAGGAGGATTGAGCTACAGAAACCATTCAACTATCAAAATGTTCAGCTTTTTAAAGGACAGTACTGCTTGTCATTTTTGTCTTTTCTATCCGTTCAGCTTTTGGAAATTTTCAGCTTTTTCTGCAAAAGTTTTCCCATTCATTCTTATGTGGAATTTTCAAATTTCATTCTGCTACTACGTCAGCATACATTCAGCTAGAGAAACAGTTCAGCTATCAAACTGTTCAGCTTTTTAAACTCTTACATCCTTGTACTTTTAAGCATTCTGACTTTTCAGCTTTTTTAAATATTCAGCTTTTTCAAAAGAAAAATTACAATGGAAGTGAATGGGAAAATCTTCAAATCCTCTTCAAAACCACCTGACTTTCAACCTCTTCTCCTCACTCATACTTTGAGCTACAGATATCATTCCAACTTTGAAGAAGTTACAAGACTTTGAGCTATTCAGCATGTATTCAGCTTTTCAAAATCGTTTACGGTTTTGAAATAATCACAGTTTTAGTTTTAAGGTTTTTTAGCTCATCTTCAGATTTTATAATGGGTGTGTATTGCGTGAGCTAGAGTGTATGACATCATCGCTAGAGTGGAGAGCAGCTGGAAAAACTTGAGAAAAAATTCTCTTCAGCCTGATTTAGATCCCACATATTTTACTTCATATAGGCAATATATACATAGAAATGTAGGACATCTTGTTGGCTTTCAGCTGATGGACTTATCTCAGATGTAGGACTTACACTTTTGGCTGTAGCAGTCCTAGAGCGACAAGCACTCCAGCAACTCCCCTAATAAGCCGCAATGTTGATTTTGAGGCTAAAGTTCTGGAGGAGAGCAGACGAACCTGTTTTGTCTCTCGGTCTGGTGCCCTCATTTTTCACTCTAGACATAAAAAAGACATCACAGAGTTTAGCAATGTCTCCTGTTACTCACTATATAAATATTTTAGCTATAACCAATACAGTTTTTTCTAGACTCAGAGGAGTTTGTGAGGTGTTTCCCATTCATTCTTATGGGGAAGTTTTCAACTTTGGTTCTGCTACTACTTCAGCTAACGTTCAGCTAGAGAAACTGTTCAGCTATCAAAATGTTCATCTTTTTAAGCCAGTTCAGCCGATTACTCTTCAGCCTTTGTGCCTTTTTTTTTTTAACACCCTATATAAATTACTGCAGAACTGATGCAGAAACATGGTGGGCGTTGCCTGCTCAGGGCTGTGAGAAGTATCCCTCAATGCATCGCGAAAGGTAGTGTACAACGCGGAGGTCGCGGAGAGGGAGCGTTGACGTTTCAACTGTGCGACAGCAGTGACGTAATTAACGGCGCCTGAGTAGTGTTCGAAAGTGCTTTTTTCTTTCTGCCGATGAGCTCCCTATATTGTCCACTATGTTGGACTCCCTATGTAGTGACTAGGGAGTAGGGAATGAGTGAGTGATTTCGGACACAGCATTTTGACTCTCTAAAGTCTGGTGTAGTCATGAGTACTAAAACCCAGAATTCAGTTAGCATTTTAGCACTTCCGGTTCCCTTGTCTCAAAGTCAATGTTCTTTTTTAATCGGTTTTCAGTTAAAGGCCTGAAATAAGGTCTTAACACAGGCTTAAGATATTTACACACTTTGTTCTACGACATAAAATACATCATTTAATTGAATTAGGAAAAGCTTACGAACCTTAAAAATGGCTGTTGCTAACAAGTGGTTTGCTGTACAACATATGTAAAATTATAAACATGTGTTTGCCACTGAGATTAAATATTCCCATTAAATCCCATTATCTTTTTTTTGTGGAAGGAACCAGGGCAATGAATACAAACATACGTCATGCAGCTTCATCTGGAGATACTCGAGACTTTTTCCACATGAGCAGGAACACACTCCCCAACGTAATTTAATGTTTAAAATTGTTGAAGTTATCCTTTAAGTATCTTCCTCCATCTCACCCCAGCCTCGCCGCGCCTTTTTTTTTTCTCCCTCGGTCATTGAACGCCTCTTTATTTGCGGAGCGGCTCAGCCCGTCACTCAGCACCAGGAAATGGAGGAGCTGACTCTGTAGTGATGAGGGTGTCGCTGCAGCCGACTGACAGGCAGCAGAACTGGGAGGGGGAAACTACCAGCAGGCATCTACAGGCGTCAGCAACAACTCTCAGCACTTTGAGGTCGGTTCAGTACACCCTAAAAAGAGCTAAAAGTTAACATTTTGAGCGTTTTAAGAAGCCGAGGTTTGCTTTGTGTGATGTTTGCGCTGCTTGTGTAGCAGCTAAAACGTGTCGTCTGTCATTTTTTTTTCTCCGCGCGGTTAGGAGCGGAAGATGGGCTTGGCTGGCCGAGTTTTGAACTTGTGCCGTTTTGTCGTTTAGAAAACTCAACATTTCACTTCCTTTCACCGTATTTCGCTCCATTTTTTCAACTTATTTGTGTCTGTTTCCGGTTTTAAAACAGGTCTCGTGCATCAGCCGTTGGAAGATGAGCGACCCGAACCAGCCCAAAGTTGAGCTCTTTGTGAAGGTGAGCGACGAATGATGATGACACCCACAAACTGACGACATTATGTGACATTAAGTGGCGTGTATTTACTTTACAGTGTGTTTTTAAAAGCGTCTTTATCTTATCAGTCCATCTGCTCTCTCAAGTCTTTTGTTGCCACAGGCTGATAACGTATCTCAAACCAGCCGCTTAATGTCACCTTGCACGTTTTAAATCTACGTTATCGGTGTTAACGTTAGTTACATGTACAGTATCCATGTCATTTGGACCACCTCTGCTGACTCACCGGGCTTATAAATGCCAGTAAGGCTAATCTAATTAAATGCACGTTAAGATAATGTGCAGACGACTTTAATCTATATTTAGTATGTTGGCCAGGCAGGCTAATCCCATCTTCTTTGAGCCAAAAACATGCTGTAATATGACCAATATGGCTTTTTTTTTCCTCCCCTTCACGGTCTTACACAAGTTTCCATAATGATTCCTCTGTTTGAACATGTGAACATGTGCGCCACCCTCCACTTTTTTTTTTTTTCTTCTTCAGGGGTGAAAGATGCTGTTGTAACTTCTCTAAAACCTCATTTTTCTAGTCAGAGACACTCCATACTCTTAATTAACAGAATGTTTAAGCGTACTTTCAACATGTGGTCTAATTTACTGCAACTGCCCTCAAGTTTATACTGTATGCTGTTCAGGCTACAGAGTAAAGATACACTATAGTGACTGAATGAAATGTGGCTTCCTGTAGCCATGCAGGGAACATTGTAAAGCTGTATGATCATTTCCTGTGCAGCCTACGAGCTCTACTGTAAAGCTGCGCTGTGTAGTTTTGGGGAGGACATTTTAATCAGAAGAGTAAGTCTTTATTGACTGATGTATTGATTTATTTTAAGGCTTAACAAACTCTTTGTTTTCATGACTGAGTAAAAAAACTGACCTTAAAGGACATCACAATTTCATACCCTTTTACTTTATTTAAATTTGGCGGACCCCGACACCTTTCTTGCTTCAAACAGTGTTTTTGGGACCTTATTTTACTGAAAACAGCTTGTTTTATTCATTTCAGTAAAAAAAAAAAACATTTCTGAGTCTGTATTATTACCTCATTAATATTGTATATATTGATATTCCGAGTTTGAATTTCCTCTCCAAAACAACATAGAGCCCCTTTAATGCAGGAATGAGTTATGTGACTTCTAGGACTGCAACTGTTGATGATATTTCTGCAAGAATCCATTAACTGTTTGGTCAGGAAATGTTGAAAAATGCCCATCAACATTTTCCAGAGCCCAGTGTGTTTAAAACAAAAGATAATCCACAATGTTATTAAACAAATAAAAGATTAGATGATTAATCAATTAGTAAAGTAATTCCAGATTAGAGCCTGACCGATACTTAATGTCAGTACCGATCAGGGAATAAGAAAATTCTGTCATCAGTATGTTGTCTTACAATGTTTAAAATGCACAATATGATGTAGTCAAACGATGATTTTTGTGGTAGACCTCAAGATATTATATTTTGATATGGTAGAGAGCTGAAACGAACTGTCAATATACCTGTTGGTCAAATTTGGTCTGTTTGTGTTTCCCAGGCGGGGAGCGATGGTCAGAACATCGGCAACTGTCCCTTCTCCCAGCGCCTGTTCATGGTGCTGTGGCTGAAAGGAGTCACTTTCGATGTCACCACCGTGGATATGAAGAGGTGAAAACACTGTGTGCTGAGAGGAATGTCCGTCTACTGTTTAAATGATCCCAAACGTACCGCGCTGTTAAGAAACATTCCATTCAGATATTGAGTGTTCAGAGATTTAAAGCCACTTTGGTATAAGTCTGAGTTGGAAACATGAGTAATTTCCTGCAGTTTTATATGTTTTTTTGTTCTCATTTTCCTTCCTTCTTTCCCCGTTTCCTTCATCTCACTCTTACTGTTTAACTCTCTGTCTCTCTTGCTGGACTTGCTTTATTTACGTCCACCTTTAGGAAGCCGGACATCTTGAAGGACCTGGCTCCGGGTGCTCAGCCTCCCTTCCTGCTGTACGGCAGTGAGGTGAAAACCGACACCAACAAGATCGAGGAGTTCCTGGAGGATAATCTCTCCCCTCCAAAGTAATTCTCATAAAATTAATCAATTCATTTAAGTCATTTTTCAGGCCAAAATGCCAAACATTTCTTCGTTCAGGTTCTTAGTTGTGAGGAAAAGCTGCTTTTCATTGTCTTATTTTACAGCAAACAGAATATTTGTGGACAGTCAAACAAAACAAGGATTTGAAGATGTATTTTATGGGCTAATTTAATGCACATTTCAGTCATGTGCATTTTTGTTTCTGATGGGATGATTGTATGTTAATCATCATCGATCTTTCTGATTGTTTAGGTATCCCCGTCTGGCTGCTCGCAACCCAGAGTCCAACACAGCAGGCATGGATGTTTTCTCCAAATTCTCCGCTTACGTCAAGAACTCAAACCCTCAGACCAATGAAAGTAAGTGGATCTAATATGTCCAAAACAGAAGTATCAGTGTCTTTATAACAGAATCAAACTCCTTCCTTTAATAGAGCTTGTTTTATTTTGGTGGGATTTTATGTAGCAGCGCTTCCTGTGTTCCTGTGATGGACTGAAAATTAGCAGGGAGCGTCCGTGTTAATAACATTAGGGTGTGATCTTTTCTGCCTCAATGTAAACAGGTCACCTGCTGCTCTGAAAAATGTGTGTTCATTTAATCTACTCATTTATTTCTCATTAACAAAATTAATTCAATCATTTCAGCCATGTAAACCAAAGATAAATGAATCGCATTATCTGATTTGGAGAAACTATCCTTTGAGCTTTGATTACACTCTACATCTGACTCTTTCTGTGTGTGCACATGTGCTCAGATTTGGAGAAAGGTCTGCTGAAGGCTCTGAAGAAGCTGGATGACTACCTTGGTTCCCCACTTCCTGATGAGATCGACGAGAATAGTGCAGATGAGGTCACTTCCTCCTCCCGCCCCTTCCTGGACGGCCAAGAGCTTACTCTGGCTGACTGCAACTTGCTGCCTAAGCTCCACATCGTGAAGGTAATCTTTCTTGTGTCAAGCTGTGCAGCATCGGGGGGCCTGGGAGGAATAGATTATGAGGTTGTTTTGGTCTTAAATTTGTTTTGTTTTTTTTCTTTTTCTCTCTCCAGGTGGTGTGTTTAAAATACCGAAACTTCAGCATTCCTCAGTCTCTGACAAACCTCTGGAGGTACCTGAACGCTGCCTACGCAAGGGATGAGTTTGCCTCTACCTGCCCGGTGGACGAAGAGATCCACATCGCCTACTCTTCCGTAGCTAAAGCTCTCAAGTAGGAGGACAACAGGATGCACAAGTCATGAATATAAAAGCACAAAAACAACACACACACTGACCTGCAAGCAACATGTTTGATCTGTTTCTCAAGAGGCAACTCTAAGGTCATTATCTGCAGCTTTAAAAAGTTGTTTTCACCTTTTTACTAGGAGTCTGGTTTTCTAGCATCAAATGATACTATTAGGTTTGCTTTAGAAGAGTTTATTCGTTTTCCTCCTAAAAAAGTGCATTCTGTCCACCACATGAATGAGATTACATCACCTAGTAAACAAGGAAGTGCAGACGTCAGATGTGCACAAACATTTTTAACTGTTGCTTAATTTATCCTCTTGACAAACTTGTTTAACGCCCACATATCATCCAAGTTCACTTCAATTTTTGGTTGCCTGTTGATCATGTTGCTTGCAGGCAGGCGCACACACACACACACACACACAAACTCACACACTTAAGGCTCATTTATGCTCCCTTAAAAACATCCATTTCAAATGATATAGCCATCACTGCCCACATACTTCCAGGCGTCCTTCATGTTTTCATGGATGTTAAGCAATTCAACCACTAAAGGATGCCACTCAGAGGCAAATTGTTCTTGCATGGACCCCCCTTATCCTCCGCCGTCCAAATTCGATTGAATTCCTGTCCAATCTTGTCCCAGCTGTTCTGTGGCAACTCTTGGTCACATACGTTTTTCAAACTTGTCCCCCACGGCTACGAGAGGTGCTGCTCTGTTGTTCCGTATCCGTAAACTTTCAGAAAACGTGCAGAAATATAGACACAATAAATGCAGAGCACGGACAGAAGGCTCCATCCTGATGTTGAGCATAAATAAGCCTTTACACATTTTCACAAAAACTACAGCCTTGCTTGTGTACAGTTTTGCCATCAGTAGATACACACTGTAAAGTCAAAATGTTCCCCTCTTGATGACGTTTGTTACAGTATATTCTTGCTTTTTTGGGGGGAACACAGAGCTGCCTACCAGATCAAATTTTCACTTGTAGCTTGCAAGCCTCACGCAAGCTGACTCTCTCATTTTCAGTCCTGGTATTAAGGAAATGGGTTTAATTTGCATAACAGCGTCGACTCACCTGCCAAAGTGTCTTTTGTGGTTTGTCTTTTAATCACAGATGCTTCACGTTGAATTTATTGTTTTGCTATAGAGAGAACAAGGCCTTTAAAAAGCCACTTCTATTTTAAATGTTTCTTTAAAGGAAGGGGGTGCTTTTCCTTGCCCTCGTTTTAGGGAGTCAGAGCTGCAAACAGTTACAGAGACAGGAAACTGTTTCAATAGACTCGGGCTTCCCCTTTCTGTGCTCCCACAGCAGGCGTGAAAGGATTATTCAAGATTACCAAGCTTGTTAGTGATCCACTGTCAGGGCCTGTTACCAACAATTTTTTTGTTGTGCCTGTCATCTATGAAGGATCCTTTTCAGTGTCGTATAAAAGGAGGGAGATCAGGTTGTTTGATTGTAACAAAAAGCTGTTGTTATTAATTTATTTTGTAAGTGCTACACTGAAAGCACATCATCCTCCCTCCGTCAGTAGCTCAGGGCGCAAGGCCCTTCTGTCACAGCAGGAAGTTGAATATAAACAGTGTTTAAAATTAAACAGCAGTCACAGATTTAGAGGGTAGTCTGTTGGTAATTAAAGGATAAGGCTGGTGATATTCTATTTCCTTTGTATTGTCAAAATCCAAAACCAATAACAGGGTACACCCATTCAGTCCCACTAAAGACATAAATCTTTAGTTTCAGTTTTTAACTAATGTCACTCAAACAGGAGACAATTTACAGGACGACAGTGTATTTAGAAGTAATTTAAAATGTGTTATGATGAGGTTGACATTTTCATAAAGGTGTGAACATTTGGCTTAAGTCGGGAGAAAAACAGGAGAAGTTTAACTCCTGAAGGAAGCCTGAATAATTGGGAGGCTTGGAAAGTATGCTGTAGACTCTCTCTAATAGTTTCTGACAGTATTGTAAGGCACAAGCTCTTGTATGTCAGAAATTGTTTCTGCAGGCAATACATGTTGGTTTTGGACGTTGAATGGGATTTGTTGACAATCAGAAACGTTTAAAATATCACTAGGATTAAGGATTATTAAGGATTAATCCACTCTTGGAAGTTTGCTAGAAACTAATGTCAAAGCGACTTGAAATTGAAGAACTGGAACCGATAATGACACGCCTTGTTTGACTGTACCAGCTTGTTTAGTGGATTTTATGAACTTCACAGCACTCTGCAAATTATATTTATAGAGGCCAAGATGGCCTTGTTATGTGTCATGTCTGTCAGATCAGGATGAAGATAAAAAAGAAAGGAAACCGAAGTGCAATTTAAACCCATTGAAGAGACAATCTTGTATACAGACTTTGATTATAGTAGACAAGCAGTGTGAGCACACATTCATTTTAATCATGCAAGTTACAACCTCCATTCCAAAAACTCTGGAACGCTGTGGTTTCACATCACTTTGCAAATTACAGACAGAACAAAGACAAAGTTTTAAGCCATCTGATCATTAATTATCTTATCTTTGTACTGTGTCTAATTGAATTTTGGTTAAAGAGGATTTGAAAATCATTACATTATGTTTTTCCACAGCGTACCAATTCTTTTGGAATCAGGGTTGTAACTCCTTCCTTGACAAACTGCTAGGTTGCTAATACGAGTGTTGATCAATGAGATGACACTGTTTATTTTACTTGACTGAATTGTTCATCTATTTTCTAAAATGGACTAACGTTTAAAGGGATTTCGTCTGAATAATTTGATGTATTTTAGTATTTCTTCTGTCCGAGTGTGAAGTAATTCTCACTTCTTACTGTAGGAATTGATACAGTTTCAGGGACCATTTAACTTGATATAATCATTAAAATGTTACTTTGATTAGTTTGTTTTTCACTTTACTGTCTTACATGCATTTTTCTTTATGCTTTTCCTCTGTCCTTTGCATTTCCCCACCAATATTTTAGACTTTTTTTGTCTTTTTTTATGCCGTTTGCCATTTAGAAGTAAGCAGTTGCACTTAAAAAGTCTGCAGGATCAAAACAGTGATGTGGACGCTAAAGCGGTAGATTTAGATCAACAATGAGGACAATAAAACTAATAGCACAGCTCAAATGTATTTTGTACTCTTACAAAGACACATGTATTAATATCCAAATAAAAGTATATTGGTAATAAATCAACCAGTGATGCATTGTTTTTATTTACTCTTTAACTGTTACTGTATGGAGGAATGGAACCACCCAAAAATAAAAATAAATTATATGCTATAAATGATGATCCCTTAAATGAATAACATCAATTAATTTATAATTTAATTTGTAATTGATATTTCTGCTTTAAATGTTTTCTGTATTTATTTACCTTTGTATTAATACCCTTATTTATACACTTTTTAATTTTCCATTTTATTTATACATCCATTTCCAGTTAATTTGTTTGTGTATTAATTTATGTATTAATTTATTTTTTGTTTTCTCTTTTCTATCTTGTAAGATAATCAAATCAATACATATCTAAATAAATGAATTAATAAAGAAATTACCAGATAACATAGGCGAATCAATACAAAGGTAAATAAATACAGAAGCAAAAAAACCCCACAAAAATAACTATTTATTACACATTTTATGAATAAATGAATTAATGCCTTCATTTTTTTTAGTATTCATTTATTTTTGATTTTGGCAGTTTCAGTCCTCCGTATCATCGAGGGTAACATCACGGAGATGTTCAAGAAAAAGGGGTATAAAAAGGTGTAAATGTGGTCATTCCAAAAATGATACAAACACAGCGAATGAACATAAAGAAGGGCACAAATAAGAAGCACAATACTGAGAAGGCAACTCTCCCGTGTAGTTTATTAAGTTTAATAAGCATCATTATCAGGTCATCATTAGTCTTGTTTGGAGAGGCATCGATACATCACCAAAAGAAAAACAGTGTTTATTTAAGGTTTCAAAGCAGTTGGATCCATTTAGTATCTCTTCTGGACCTTTTATCCATTTGACACGCAAATGTCGTTGCTCAAATTTAGGCTTTTTCCAAGAATTTTGGTAATTTGTCATCCATGTTGGTGTTAAAGTTAATTCTTGATCTTGGAAAGCAGCATTTGACAAAACAGTCTCCCTACAAGGCCCATTTATTAAGCCCGTTATTGTCTGTTACAGTTTGACAACTATTAACTGAAGTTTAACTACAAATTTACCATTAATTGATTACAGTTATTATAAACTGTCACCCTAAGTTATTGTTGAAGATCATATGACATGATCAAAAGCTCAGTTACTAAATGGACCTTAAGGCGAGACTGTTTCCGTAAAATCAAGAATTAACCAAGGACCAGCTTTTAAGCCAAAATGGACGATCATGTTTTTTTGAAAAAAATGAAAAGTCCACGATAACTGAGCAAATTCCTAACACCTGATGAAGATCACGTGGTATGACTGAAAGCTCCAGAACAGCCACGAAGCAGACCTTGAGGTGAGATATATTTTGTTATCAGTCTGGTATTTTTGCTGACTTTATCTGGTCAATTTTGGTATCGCCATTTTTGTAACTTGTTGTTAAATATATGTTTCTTTAATTGAATTAAAAGTAGTAGTATTGTTATTCGGTTCTCTTGGCATTTTAATAAGATAAGAGGAAACCATGGGTGAAGAAATACCAAATAACATCCATGTGTCACTCATCATCCCTGACAGTTCTTCATTAAAAACAGGACTTTTCCAACCCTGATATCTTTATCTCTTTGATATCTGGCTTTAAGCATGGCATCATCTAGACCTGCACGCCTCCATCATCCCCTCTGAACCCTCAGGCGAGCAGGAGAGTGATCGCCGGCAGCAGGCAGAGGGCGACTCCTCTCCAGCTGAGGGCAGCAACGGCCCCGGCCCCGTTACACAGGTCTGTATCACAGCAGACGTTGGTGTAGTTGAAGTAGAGGCCCGAGGCGTATTTCTGTCCACTCACGCCACACTGGGCGGGGATGGCACAGCTCTTCTCGTACATCGTCACATGTAGTGGACCTGAGAGAGAAAGGAAAGTTTGATTATTCTGGTCAAACAAATCTATGGAGGGTGAGAGAGGCTGTAATAATATGATTTTAAAATGGGAATGAAAACCTGCAGTGTAACCTTGAATACATGGATTTTAGTTTGTATTTTTATTTAGCTGACACTGAAGATTTACATTTTTTTTAACTTGTTAATGTGTGTAATATTCTTATAGTGTCTTATATATATTTAGATAAATACTGATTCATTAATCTCTGAATACAAACATTACTGAATTCATAGTATTTGACTTACAGCTGAATTGCTGTGTGTTTTGAATTCTCACATTTTCAGAGCACAAGATATAGAAAGATCTTAAAGAAATTGTAGAAAATTCAATTGTCGTCGCAGTTTTCAGGTCACCCATCTGAGCAGACCGATTTCATTCAGGCTTGGGCGATTATCCTCGGTCGCTCCGATGCTCAAGGTTTAATTTTTCATTTTGAATGTCGGTGTCTGAAAACCGCCAGTTCAAGTCAGGCAAATCGATTTAAAAGGGAAAAAAATGTCACAAGTAAACTATTAAAATGCCTTTACTGTCACAACACGGTGATGTTCGGCCAGACTCTGACGTGTTTCGGCATCAGCCTTCGAAAGGGAACAAAAGTCTCTTTGTAGTGGTAATCCACCAATAGGAATCTTTTTCTATTGTGACCAAGAGGAACCTATTACTGTGACAACAAAGACATTTTGATAGTTTGAAAGAGATTTCCTTGGAGTTTTTTTTAGCTTTGTATCCAAGTTAATTTGAAACTAGAACATGTTCCAAACCTTACTTTTTTTTTTATTATTTACTTTTTTAATTGATTTGAGTTTTCAGATCAGAATATAATAATGAAATTAAGCAATGGATCTATTAATTCAGGTAACGTTCAATCATATAAGTGGTTTTGTAAGTGCTATACATTTGGTGTTATTAAATCATTACAGCCTTTCTTTGCTTCTGTACAAAACCCCTGAATTTTGTTCCATTTGGTGAAGTTTACGTAGTAGTTTAAATTACTTTCACTCAAAACTCTGAGTTATTAAATCAGAAATCATATTCAACATATTATCTGGTATACTGATGAAACGGTAGCCTACGCCTGCACTCAATATGCCATAACATTAATGTTAATGACTGAATAACCTTAAATGGATATTTGTGTGATATGGCTGCTTTATATCTCATTCGTTTACCAAATTATACACCCAAAGTGTAGAGGGAGATTTAATGATTTCTAGGCGTTACCACGTTATTAAAAGTGCGATGCCAATGTTACCACTTCTGTTTACGAAAACTGAGCATGCACGGGTTGAGGTGCATGTAAAAAAAATGGGGCTTTAGCATCTGATGAGTCACCGTGAACGTTTCGCCCCACCCACTTTGTTATTTTTAGAGATAATTTGATGCTATCACAGGCATTAGTGAGCTAAAAACCGGACTGATGACAAATGGTGCTGAGCCCTGATCTACTGAGTCATTCTGTGGTCTTGTTTTGTTTTTCACACTTGTGGAATCGAGGAAGGATCGGACCTGAAAAACCCGTCACAGTTCTTATTCTGCTGTCTGTAAATATTTGGACAATAACATGTTTTCTGAATCGTTATGGCTCTTAAAGAATAAGGTTTACTAATTTATCCCCAACATAAACCAGTGATTCTCCTCTAGATTTGAGAGTTTTTCTGGGTTTTTATTCACCAAGATTTATCCAGATGACTCAATAAAGCTGGTCAGGTAAACAGGAATTAAAATAAAACCGTGACTTTGAGATTTAAATGCAGCTTCAAGAACATTTGGACTAAATTGGGGGAGTGGTGCAGGAAACTTTAACTCGAACCCAGTGGGGCAAAAACAAATATATCCTTACACATATATACAGTCTGAATTGCACTGCATATTTTCCTCAGATCTCTTCCCAGACACTGTTGTGTACAGTGAGGCCTTGTCTGCCAATTTGTGGCCATCTTGTGCCAGATTCTCAGAAAATAATCAAATCTAAAGACACAGAAATAAACTCTCTCTCCCTCTCTCACACACACACACACAGATCTGGATCTCACCCCGGCTTCCAGTCGCAGTGCTCGACAGGCAGCGCTGTCCAGCCGGACACTCCTGAGGGAACTTTAAGCAGTCCAGAGAAGAGATGGCGGGGAACACACAGGTGAAACACTGCAAACTGTCTGAGGGAAACAGTGGGAAAGAAAAATATTAAGGAAACTGTATGTTCAGATGTGTTTGTTTTGGTGTTTAGAGCAGAGGACTAGATGGTGAAGAAGAGCCAGACACGCCCCTCTTCAGACTCTCCCTATTTTGAGTAGGTCCAGACCATTGGGAGAATATTTTGCAACTACCAAAACACAGGACAAAATGTGACTTTAGTCATCCATTTAGCCAATAATGGTGACATGAAAGCAGATGAAAATGCCGCCAGACAGCCTTAATTTTCCCTGGAGACACAGTGAAAGTAAGGTGGTGTCATTATTCTATAGCCATTACATTGTGCAATCAGCATTTACTTCATAATGATACGTTAAAGCAAAAAACATGACTATTGCCAGTTTGGAGTGTATGGTCTGCTGTCCAGCAGAGGTGGAATCTGCATTTTTCAGACCTATACGGACACAATATGATATAATACATACAATATAATATAATGATGATATATTACATTACATATAATGATAATGAAATATTGAGTGATATTCATTTTTTGCACAGAAACAACTCTTTCTGCTAGGAATCTTTAAGACCTGTTTCGTTTTTTTCCTGTCCTATTGGGTCTTGCGCATGTAAAAGGTCTCGAAAGGTAAAAAGCCCAAAGCCCGTGACAACGGTCACACATTTGCATGATTTGTTCCCATATTTAGGGTAGAGGTGACGCTAACTGGAAGCTGTGAACTTGACAGAGCTGAATGGAGACACGGTGATCGCTGCTGGCTCAGGCGTGTGTGAGCTGACCAATCAGAGCAGAGCATCTGAGAAAAAAACTGATGTGTTTTTTTGAGAATTTTATCACGTAAGCCTATTCTGAAATAAAATTATAAACCTGAAAATGAGCATTATATGTCTCCTTTAAACTCTTAGTGGGCAGGAAATTAAACACAATTACTAACCACAGGTAATTTCAGTTAAAAATAAACTCGTCAGGCTCTCTGAGGACAAACTCTATAATGGAGACTCTGTTTCTGTATATGCTAATCCACAGTTTGTTACTGATAAGCTAATAGTGATCAATTTATCAAGCTCTAAGGGTGCGATTGGGAGATATTCTGCATTTAACACTAAAAAAGCTGTAACAAGTCAAAACCTTACAAGGTTGTACAAATTATTTCAAAACTTTTTTTTCATCTTTTGTGCACAAGGTTGAGCTTTTGTTAATCTTAGCACATTTGACATTTTACAATCATTTTAACAGTGTTCTCATGAATGCCCTCTCAAAATAACTTCACTCGCTGAATGAACTGAAAACTTCAACTACATACCTGCCAAAGGTAGACAACACACGAGTACAATAAGAAGCAGTGAACGAGACATGATGCTCCCAGTGAGAAGTGTTCAAAGTGTTCAAACGCGTCCAAAAGAATCCACTGCTGGGACGTCACAGCAACGCCCCTCAACTTAGTCCTAAATCGAGTTTCTCTTTGATGTCCGCACCCTCACTGCTAACTTTTACTTCCGTTGTTTTACTACCTCTGTTTTTTATATTAAGCGGATGAAGTCAGATCTCGTCAAATGTAGTTTGTATTGTCAGCCCCCCGAGGTCACCCCCTTTGCGTTCCCTTTTTCTCGTCTTCTAACTTTTGTCGCAGGGCCTGATTTGACCCGCGTTACTCTGGCAGCGAGAATCTCCTCCCTAGAATGTCTGATTTCGTCTGCAGAGGTAATTATGATCAGCTGACTTGGTTCAAGACGGCCTATGAATGAAGCGTATGTTGTGTCTTAAGTTACATGAAGTGTCACTTTCACAACAGCAGCATCGTTACTCAGTGATTAATTCATTAGACGGCGAGGAGTGATGGCACATTTTAGACAAAATAGAGCGTTCATGTTTAATTGAGCTAAATAAGATGACCTCTGATCTCATCGTTAAGAAGTTCAAGCGAAAGGATCATTTCTAGTTCCCAGTCAAAGCTGTAGCTCCAACTGAGGACACCAAAGTTATGTTACATTTATGCAAATTATGGGGTTTAGTAACATGAAATGTTTATATACTTTGTTTAGACACATAAGGCTGAAAATGAACAAATTAATATACTGAGAATGTTTTATTTACAGCAACATAAATTAATTTGTGTATCATGCAGAGATGAGCTGAGAAAGTCACTTGAATGCACTGATTTTAGGTCTCATTTATGTCTGTAGACCATTAGAAATTAATATTTGTTTAGTGATTTACAGGCATTAATGACAATGAAACAATGAAAAAGGACCAAAACAAGTTGGTATAAAATCACTTTACTTTAGTGTCTTTTTTTACTGAATTGTTTTGTTATAATATTCATAGTGAAAAACATGTAAAAGATTTTAAGGAGCTGTGTAATTTTTCTTGTATTCTGGGTTCCTGGCAGATTTATGCTTTTGTCAAATTGACAAATCAGATGTATGGCTGAGTTTGTGTAGAAAAACAGATACCATGCATCTGTGTTGGGGAGAGGTTAAAAGGGAAGGACAACATTAAATAGGTATAAGAAACATGAAAACAAAAACCAAAATGACCCTGGAGTTTGGTCGATCATTTTCTACACATGACGTCTGTATTTCTACAATTCTGGCTATTTTGCTCTCAGTGGCGTTAAACGTATCATTTGAGTCACAACAGGCCATAATGTATTAAGTCCTGTGTATATGTGTGAAGACAGCAGCTAGCAAAGGTGCAGAGGAGTCAGAAAAGACAGACGGCTATAAAGTCAGCACAGCGGAGGGAGAGTCAGCATCTCGGATGGAGAGAGAAAGTCAGCATGTCAGAGACAGATAGTCAGTGAGTTGGAGAGCGAGGCCAGTTTAACTGAATTATCCTTTAGGGCGTAATAGGAGACGTGAGGGCAGCACGCAGGACGGTCTGCTGACAGCAGTCTTGTGATGGTGTGTGCCAAACGAGCTCAGACTGAATAAGCTGTTTACCAGTTGATTAATTACGCAGCTGTAAGCCTTAAAAACTGTCTTAAAACTCCTGCTAGGTTCAGACGGTGTTTTCCAAGCAATTTCTTGAATGTATCTCGTTTAAACGTTCGAGGTTCATTTGTGGTTTCACAACTGAGTTTAAGTCCCTTTATATTATATAGGAGGAAAAGAACTAAACTATGTATTTTATGAAATGGATTGTGGAAAATGAATTGAGGAGCCTGAGAAAAGAAGCTGCTCTGCAGTCTGGTGATGTGGCAGCAGATACTTACGTATCTCTTGTCAGATGGCAGCAGGGTGAACAGACTGTGGCTGGGGTTGGTGTCATTAGTATCCTTTGGGATCTGAGCAGACGTCACACCTCGCTGATGCTCTGTAGATTGGTACCAGTGATATTCAGGGCAAGTTTGTGATGTTTCCAGTCGGCATGCTTTCCATCTCTCCTCTGTAAAGGTTTAATTTTGGCTCCAATTTCTGCAGCATAACTTAGTAGTTTTGTTAAATCAAAATGATGTGGGTGATATGTTGTGTGCTGATGAAAGTCATTAAACATTTATGATTCTTTACACTCGCTGAAATGTGTGCGTGTTTACTGAAAAATCATAGATTTTTGAATGGAGTTTGGTGTGAAATAGAGAAAGTGGCAGGAACAGCTTCTTTTTTGTCCATTTGGAGTGAGTTCATTATAGTTGTTTGGATATTACACACTTTTTGATTTGCACATCTGTCTTTTTTATTCTCTTTCAACCCTGACAGACTTTTTGGATTCATTCACTTTCTCGAGAAATGTGCAAATATCCTGCAAAATAAAACGTTAGATCAGTTTACTACATTTAAAAAACAGTATTTTATCTCTTTATTTCAGCTTTGCATGACCTAAGAAATACTGCCTGTTTGTACACACTCAATTATTTGGTAGCTATGAATTAATAAAAAGAAAATCAAGTCCATTCATGTCAAATGTTATATAATAGGTGGATGCAGAGGACAAACGTTTCACGAAAATATAACTGTAGTGGAGTGGAGGAGACTATTTGAGATAGTTTTTGAGATTTTAGATATTTGACTCAGACAGTGCTGGTGTGTGGTGACCCCGCTGAGGCCATGTTTGACGGGGATGTTTTGTGTACTGGCTGAAGGATCTCAGTGGACAGATGGTGTTCTTTAATCCCGTCTGTGCCCTTTACCTCCCATCCTCCATCCCTCCACATTTCCCCCTCTTCTATTACATCAACATCACATTTTCCGTCTCTGTTCGCAGAAAAAACACACATATCTGGTCTTCCTTTCTTCTTCGTCACTCTGTATCTTTAACTCTCTGTTGCCGTTGGAACAACCTTGGCTGCAGTAGCTCGGTCTCGTCAGCAGAAGGGAATATTGTGCCGCTTTGAGTGAAAAAAGTAGCTGTGCATGTTTATATACACACAATCGCAGCCATCTGTTACCTAGGATGTGTTTATGCATGTTTACACTGCTGCTGTGCGAAGCCTCTACACGTCAGCTGCCAAATGTCGGCAAAACAAGGCTGATTATCAATTAATTGTAAACGCTGTTCACAAGATGGAGATACAGAGCTTTTTCAATAGCACCTGATGAGGCATCCTGTTTATCCAGCAATCTCGACAGTGTCCAACATCGTTTGACCCACATTTCAGGAAAGCCAGATTATTTTTTGTCCTGTCACACAGACAAAAACAGCAACAACCATGGCTCAGTGGCACAGCGGCACAGGCCTTAATCTATGATGATTTAGAAAGGGAGAGACAAGGGAAGTCAATGAGCTGAGAACTGCTGAAATAAATCAACTGGGAAGCTGATAAGGTTAATGCAGCCATTTATTTAGACCGCTGTGGGAGAGGTGAGAAGAATATTGACTTTCTGATTCACAGCAGACAGTCTAGGTTTTTGTTCAAAGGGCAGATACTGGCATCTTGGCAGGGCTGTTGATACAGTATCTGACCTTTCATAAACAATTCATCTGGATTAAAAAGGAGGATATTAAATAGGAGTCCTTAATCCTTGTAGGCCTAAACCTCACAGAAATACTCTAATCCATCATTAAATCAGTGTCTCAGTATAAGCAAAGGGTGTCAGGGGAGGCTTTTATGTGACACAATAGGGATTTCATCAGTGGGGCCCAACTGGTCAACTTATGCTATAATTTTCCAATAATAACGTAGGCAGCTTTAGCTAGCTACTACTAAATTAAACTGCTCTTTATTACTCTAAATAATCTGAAAGTTAGAGTGTATCTAAGTCATTTAGTTATAAACACTATTAATAGGTACATTTTTTGTAAGACCCCAAATTAGCACCTGTGTTGCCTGAAAAATCTGACAAAAAGCTAGCGTTAGCCTTAGCTAATGTTTAGCCTGAAAACCCGCTCCAATGCTCGTGCTAAGATCACAAGCTAATGTTGATATCAGGCGGATTTCATAATCTTCAATGTCCCTAAAAAAAATTGTACAGTTGGATTTATGCTACTAATTTAAATCTAAGCTAATCACAAACAGTAGCTTAATTTAGCCACACTGTCCAGAATTAAAGGTGCATTATGCTGCTTAAGAATGTGCCACCCGTTTAATTCATACACTTAACAAATTTTGTCAGCATATCAGAGTAGCGTTTTATTGTATTCTGTTTAAACATCAATGACTTTAGCTACTGTTAGCTTTTTAGCTCGGTTAGCTTGAATTTGGGCCGCATGGAGAAAGAGGTTTTCAGGCCTGGGGCTAGCCGATTAGCATGCTAACTTCAGTATCTCTGCGACACAATACATCTACGTCTCTGACATTAGGTCAAAACTGTTGTTTCTTGACATTCCGTTGATAATGTTCATTAATTTTTGAATGTTTTAAACCAAAATTTGGACATATTGCAACTTTAAAGAGGAACATGGTATCTTAATATCTAAAAAGTTGATTAAAGGGGCACTATGTAGTTTGGGGGAAGACATTTTAATCAGAAGAAAGATTTTCATTGATTTCATTGTTTTTTTTTATGCCTAAACAAACTAAATTAACAAACTGTCTTCATCTTAAAGGACAACATAAATTCATAGTTTAACTTTGTTTGTATTTGGCAGACCCTGCCGCCTTTCTAGCCTCAAACAGTGTTCTGGGGACTTCCTCTGAGAACAGCTTGTTTATTCAATTATAGAAAAGATAAATATTTCTGAGTTGTACTATTACCTCATTAATATTGTTAATATTACAAGTTGAGTTGGAATTCTTCCAGAGAACTACACAGTGCCCCATGTAACTTGGGAGTTTTTAATATTCTACTCTAAACTTAAACATGAAATATCTTAAAAGCAAAAGATGAGTGTTTTTGTTACTGTAGGGTGTAGCTACATTCATCATTATTGAAAGCCAATAACAAACGCTGGTAAATCAAACCAACGTGGATGGAGTCCGGACGGGACGTGTGGGGGATGGGGGGTGGGCGAGCGTCGTCAAACCCGCCATTAATACATGAAGAAGACCGGAAGTTTAGAGATTTGGGCTCTACAAAATAAGAGCATAACGGTCCCCTGGTTTTAACAAAGTTGTAATAGCCGCGTTGTTTTCGCTCGACATACAACTGTGTTTGAGTTAAATACATTAGCTGTTTAATCTAATGAAGTATGATGTGTTGTAATTGGTCAGTCCTATGAGACAGCAAAGCTAAACGTGCAGGTTTTAGCAGCCGATCTTATTCTGAAGCGTAACCGGAGATGTGCGTATTCACAGTCGCCATCTTGACGAGCGGTTTGTCCGCCAGAGAAAGACGAGAGGGGGAAAAAGGGAGCGAGTGGATAACGGGAGCTGGGTCGGTTCAGGAATTAAATCAAACACGGGGAAACGCGGCCGAGCGTGGAAGCTACGCCACTTCAAAAAAAAGGTAAGCAGATATTAGTCTACGTGTTAATTTGTCGTTTGTTTTAACTTCTGTGGGTGTTGGTGATAGTTTTCCCCCGTTAGAAGATGTGGAACATCATCAGAAGTATTTGGGGAAGGAGAAGAGAAGTGTTGGGCGGTGCACTCCTGCAGCTGGACATTTAACATGGTCTGTTCTGTTTGTGGCTGTCTCATTCATTATGGCAGCTGGATAACTGAGAAACAAAACAGGGCACTGGATATTGAAAATCATATCAGGATAGATATTATTGTCTGATGAGTGGCAACCACAGACAAGAAGAAATACTCATTTTAAGCACTGCTGGCTGTGATTTTTTTAGTCTTAACTTGCAGGTAAGTATTCTAAAAATACTAAAATATGTCCTGCCTTAAAATAAAAATAGATATCAAAGCCCAGCACTTGTTGCATAAGTTATGAAGCAGATTTAGGAAACATCCTGTGTGGAAGTCCCTTTCTGCAGCCTCACAGTGGGCGACTGCTGTGACTTACAGGGAAGATGATAAAAGGGCAATTGTCCCCAGTCTACCCCACTGCCCAAACATGGAAGGGGCCGTGCAGCATATTGCTGGACTATTGAATAATGTTTCTTTATAATCTCACCTCGAACAATGCGCCTTTTGTCTACTTTCCACGGTGCTATCTCTGTGTGTTATTTCAGCTGGCCTTGAATGTTTCATGTGGTGATGGATTGTTTCCTCAAAAATTCATATAAATACACGTTGTTATCTTCAGAATAATGTGGGAGACACTTACCTCTCAAACCAGAGTGGTCCTCAGAACCAGCACCCTTGTTAATATGTCCGTCTCCCTCTGTCTTAGGGCCAGGATCCTCTGCATCCGCTTCTTGGCGTCTGCAGATGGAGGAGTAGCCGGTGGAGTACTGGAATGAAAGCAGAGACGGACAGGGATGATGATGCTCTCCACTTTCCTCCTGGACCTCTCGATCCATCCCATTAGCTTCCTCTAGAGTTCAACATACACATCTTTTAATTACCTCTTGCTTGTCCGCTGGCAGAGCAAACTTATTGGTATCTTGGCAGAACACCAATACTTGCTACGACTTTTTATAGACATACAGTCTTTACTGCAGTCATGGCAAACATGTGCCCGTATGGCAAATTCACCCACGCCGTGGTGCGGGGCATCCCGGAGACCTTTGGGAAAGTGGTGGGAGACAGTCGTGAGAACGGGGAGGTCTCAGTGGACCTGGCCAAAGTTCAGCGTCAGTTTGGTTGCCTGACCGGAGCCCTGAGGCAGAAGGTGGGCCTGCAGCTGATCGAGATCCCCCCTGACCCCGAGCTGCCGGAGAGCTGGAGGATAGAGGATGTGGCGGTCATCCAGGGAGACACGGCGCTCATCACCAGGCCCTTCAAACAGCAGAGACGCAGTGAGGTAACACAGGGGAAAAGACAATGGCTTTAGTCTAGTCGTTTTATGCAGCCTAATCCTCTGCACTTAATCTTACTTTGTGAGATAAAGGGCAGTTAGCAGCAGCCACGTGTTTCAGCTCATATCAGTATGGTGTGAAATCAGCTTGCAGCAGATACTTCACATATTTAAGGTAGCATTTAGTCGCCTTTTTAAATTACTTTTTTGTCACTGATCCTTGTGAAACCTTAACAAAACGTAACCTCAAAGTTCTCTAAAGGTTTTTTCAACAGTAACCTTAAGACAACTTTCAGGGAATGTTCACTAAAGGTTATGTTTAAAAACAGCTTTTAAAGGTTACAAAAAATCTTCAGGGAACCTTTAGGGAATGTTTCCTGAAGGTTGCCTGTTTGTAAAGATGTGATTTGGTGGTGTTTATTGCTACAAGTCCTAATAATCATTGGTTATGTTTAATTTTGCTGTAATACCATAATTCTTCTAGTAAGTTCAGTGGAACGAACCATGTATTTGGATAAAATAGGAGTTTTCTTGAAAGGGCAAAATCACCCAAGAAAACATCAATCGATTGTTTGTTTGTTTTTTTCCTGGAAAGTTTCATCTTTAGATGTGATATTAATTTGAAATAAGCATGAATGTGTTTCTTTCTCTACTTTCACACTTGTCAACTCTCCAGGCGGAGGCAGTGAGGAGGGTGATGTCAGAGCTCAACCTGACCGTGGTGGAGATGGGGGCTGAGGAGGGAGACTCCGCAGGGGCCACGCTGGAGGGCAGCGATGTCCTCTTCACAGGGAGGGAGTTCTTTGTCGGCATCTCGTCCCACACCAACCGCAGGGGGGCGGAAGTGCTGGCAGACACTTTCAAGGTAAGAGGCATGAAGAAAAGATCTCTTATCTTATCTCTTATCTTGATCTCCAATCACTGGAAGTTTAATATATTGCATTATTGGTGATGGTATGAACTTCTGGGCTCTTTAAAAAACAGACAAAAGCTTACCAATAAACCATAAAATAACCAGCTTGAATTGTAACCCAGTGCAACAAAGATAGTCTCAGAGCCAAAATGCATGTCAGAAAACAAACCCAGCTGCCAAAGTGAGCAGGTGGCCGCTTGCTGTATTCCATTCTGGGGAATTATAATCAGTAAACATTGATAAATGAGGTCGCTGCCTTGGCCAAATAATGGAGACCACACAGCAGGCCCCCTCTGGCCCGACACGACCCGCCCATTAGTATTGATTCCCTCACTTCTCTTAAGTGCATTTTACGCACTTCTGCTTTTCTTAACACACACACTTTGCATCCACTTGTGCTGAATGTGTGCGTTGTTGCTTTGTGTGTGTGTGTGTGTACTTGTCTGGTATGAATTAGTGTGGGTGGGAGGGTTCATGTGGTCAGAACGGGGGTGAAAGAGGAAGACCAGCTCAGACATCCTCCGAAATGTTTACACCAGTTTTTTTTCAATACAATATGTCCCAAGTGCTTATTACATATTTATAGCCAAGTATCGTCATCGTAAAAAATAGCACAGAGTGGCCGTGTTGCTTACGTTCCTTTTATATTTTGCAGCTAAGAGAGAGATGCCTTTAAAGTGCAACTTCAGTTTGTTTTAGATCTTTGTATTTTTAGCCGTGGATGGCATTGTTGGTCAAGCTTATCCAGGACTTTTGTTCAGAGTGAAATATCTCCACAACAAAGGATGGATAGCTTTGAAATCTGATACAGACGTGCGTGTTGCCGAGAGGAGCGTCTCTAACCCCGTTTCCTGTCGCTCTTCAGCTGCATTCAATAAAGCCACGGATAGGATAAAATAGTAATTAAAAAAATCCTCCCAGCTGTTTACATTTTGTTCTGTTTTTACAATAAATGTATTCGTGATGAGATGGAAATTTTCAGACCATATGGCAGAAAAGTTTGAAAACTTGAAACACTGACATTACCTATAAAATAGTTTCACGTAGGTTTGGCTGCTTGTTAAGTTAGTTTTTTTCTTGCATAATCTGTAAACTGAACTTTAAGGAGAAAATCATTCACCAACCAAACTTCTGTCACACCAGAGATAGAGAAGTTTGTAGTCTGGGGCTTGTCTTTTTCAAAAGCTACATTCTAAAGGTCAAGTCATGAATTACCGCAGCTTCATTAAGCCCAAATAAAAGACCGTTCAGACTAAGAGGTGGCAACTGCATGACTGCCTCTGATCCTTCACAGGGAAGTCCAGAATCACTCAGCAGGCTGCTTTGTGTCGAGCTGTAGGTGGTAATGGTTGTACACTTAAACAGAGCAGAGTCGTTGTTAAGGGTATTATTAACACTTGAGCTTCTCCTACTTGGGAGTATGTCTGCTGTTAAAAAAACAGAAAGAAAAAAAGGGCCCTCAGGTGACAGACACAAAACAAGATAAGGGGATGTGTCTCGTTTGGAGGCACGGTGTGTTAATTAAACCTTTCAACCTCCATCTGTTCAGGACTTTGCTGTGTCCACCGTCCCCGTCTGTGGTGGAGCCCGACTGAAGAACGTCTGCTCCATGGGAGGTCCGGACACGATCATCTTCAGCAGCAGTGACGGGGCCAAGAAGACCCTCCGGGTACAGTCGGCGTTAATAAATATAACATACACTACATTATCTTTAACGGAAGAGTCTGGAATTTGTGAATATTCACATTTCTGAGAATAAGAGTAGAGGATTGATCCCACTGATGATTAAGAGTGTACAGTTTTCTTCTCAAAGTATTATAAAATCATGTATTAGCCCGGTCCAGGGGTCAATATTGATCGTAATATCTATCATCCATACACACATTTTCACTGTGTGTGCATGTGTTAGTGTGTGTTAGTGTTCCCCCTCCCTTTGTCCTAACATGAACTGCTCACATCAGATTTCCCGACTGCTGAGGTCATATATAAGATGTTGCCTCTGAGTCTATGTAATGTTGGGAGTGGACTGATGTAATGTATGTGTGTGTGTGTGTGTGTGTGTGTGTGTGTGTGTGTGTGTGTAGCAGTCAGGGTGGTGCACAGTGACATTAAAGTGTGTCTTTGTCTCCAGATGATGGAACAGCTGACTGATCACCACTATGAGGTGCTCTCCGTTCCAGAGGAATCAGCAGCAAACTGTGTCTACATCAAAGGTCCGTCCAGCCGGGACTTCCTGCTCCACCGACCTGCAGAGGAATGTCCTGACAGCGCCTCTGTGAGTACAGTCGAGGAGTTGTTTTTTTTCTTCTTCTTCTTCAGTTATTTAAAAAAAAGAACCTCATCTTTATTCAATTAAAGGATTATGAAAATGTAATATTGAGCTCTAGCCCCTTAAGTTTAGTGAATCACAGGAGACAGATCCTTACTTAGAGGTTGGATTCCAGAAAAACTGGATCATACAGTTCCAAACTTTTTATTAAACCCCCCTGACAGGTAGCATGTCTTTCTGCCTCCTTACCCCCATTTTGTTACATAGGCAAGATCTGAGGTCCAATCCAAGATCACTCGGACAACATAAGTGAGGGATAATGTCTGAGAAGGTATCAACTTTCAGGAATTAATGAAGTACGTGGAGTCCATTAATTCCTGATTATGTACACCTCAGACGTGTTTGTCACAAAATCTGAGGATTTGAGGAATCCCTCGAACAATCATTAGAATCTCATAAGGTTCTTATGCAATGGAAAAGTTGACTACTACTATAAACTAATCAACTCATCAAACCCTTCGTCTCAGCTATCAGAACATCTGAATTTGTATATTGATTAAAGCCATCAGCTGTCCATGTAAAGTACCTCAAATATGTACTTAAATACAGTACTTGAGTAAATGACTTTAGTTACTTTCCACCTCTTCTCTAGCTGATTAACTCTAGTCTGAGATAATTCTACTTTTTAGCTTCCGTTGAACTCCTATAATAACTAATATTTTACATTTTTCATGTTAAAGAAAGTCCAGATTATTTAGTCTGCAACAAAACTGACACATGTGAGTTCTTAAAGTCATTCTGCTGCTGTGAATTCCAGCCAGTGAAGCAGGTTTTCCTCATGTTCCTTCTTTTATTGGCCAGTAACTTCTTCCTTTGAGTGAATCCAGGACAGTATGATAATGAGTGTGTCTGTTTTCTCCGTCCTCTCTGCAGGCCTTCCAGAAGCTCCAGGACTACACCCTCCTGCCTACAGCCTGCAGCGAGGCCTCCAAACTGGGAGCGTCCCTGTCCTCGCTCTGCCTCCTCATCAACAGAAAGCACACATATTTCTGAAAACAGCTCTGGCCATCAGTAGGAAACACAGCCAAGTGGGGTAAAGTGAGGCGTCTAACGGGCCACATCACAGATTTCCACAGATTAACATTCTTGTCTATTTATTTAAAGGGGAAAAACACTGACACACAGCATCTGTGTGAGAATATGATCCGACTGTAACATCTGTAAAGTGACTCTGTAGCTGGTTCGTGGCGCTGCTGTGCCCCCTGCTGAACCAAAAGTGCAGCACTCAGCTTTAATGTAACTATTCATGAAACCACTTAATTCAGCCGTAGCTTCAGTTTCCAGTTTTGTACACACCATCACAGAGATGACTAATCATTTACATAATTTGACAGGCGACGTTGGTACCAGGGTTTCACCAAGTTTTGGGGAGTTTTTAATCACCACACAGAATGAAATTTAGGACCCGTTTCAGGATGTTGATCAAAATATGAATGATGATGATTTGGCCTACAAATTGTTGTCTGGTCATTTTTCAATATTTCTAACAGTTTAGAACCATTTTTAAATAAATTCTGCGACCTGGACCAATGATTGGATCAACCAATAAGCAATGTTTAATTTAAACCTATTATTGACTCTTGCCCTTTATACCATACATTACTGCTGACATCAGACAAGAAGAACATATTTTAAAGTATTGAGTAAATGTTAATTTGAAATGAGATGTTCCATCAGCATTTTGTCCTTCCAGATACCTAATCTGAATCTTGAACTTTGTTTATGCGCCGATACCGAGTACAGATACGCAAATTTTAACAGCTGTGTACAGTGAACCCTGTTGAAATTTCACAAATCACTTGTTTTTTTACAGATATAGCTACTTGGTTGCGTACAAGACAACGCTGGGAAGTAGCAGGGTCCTTAAATTATGTGGTACCAGACTTTTGTACTCGCGATACAAATTCCAGCATTTTAAGCAACAGACATTTTCAATACTGGTACCAGATAAAAACTTGATACCTTCAAAAGGCCTTTAACGAAACTGAATTCAGTGTTTGTAAGACTTGTCCTGTGGTACCTAAATGCATGTCTGCAGATTCACCTCAGTGTAAAGCTTGTATGTCCTTCATAATCAACAGTTTGGTACCCATTTTAATTCTCCTTAAAGTACTAGTTTTACCAACACTCACAATGACATTACAAGGACATGTAGCTGCTAAGAATAGAAATGCCAAGTTGTTTTTTATAATTGTTTTAGCTTTATGTATGAATTTGTAGAAGTGTAGTGATGCCAATTAAACAACCTAAGATACTAGTTGTCTTGATTGTGTGTAATTTATGTGCCTGTGAAAGAATCCCAAAAAAGTGTGTGAAAGGATGTTTCAATGCCGAGTGCATCTTCACCAGAAACATCGAGACTCTCATGACCTGCAACTTCTGCACATTACTGAGTTTGTCACCCACCTAAATCTGTGTGTTCCACTGCACTACCTTATTTTTTAAGTCTCTCCTGATACCAGATTGCCCTACCCTAAGAACAACGTATACCACCTTGTGAGGTGGGTGAAGTATGTTAAAACTCCTTAACAAAAAAATTAAAAGCACTCGTGACATCAACAGAAATTTCTTCAAATTTATTGGTTTTGTTAGAAAGCAAACATGTTTAACGGTTGGACTTGGCAACTCTCTCCAACTCGTCTTTCTTCTTGATGGCGTAGGAGTTAGATGAACCCTGAAAGGAGAAGAATTCAGTTTTAAACACGTCCCCATACATTTCAGAACAAAATACCAACAAGGACCACATTACAGACTTCCTCACTCTAAAAAGGTCAGTACATAAAAGCATCAGGAGGCTTCAGTAATAGGATTCTATTGTATCTGAATTATGCATCTGTAACAGTGCTGCATATTTTACATTACATACTATCCATGGATAAACTTACCTTAGCTGCGTTGATCAGCTCATCAGCCAGGCACTCAGCGATGGTCTTGATGTTCCTGAAAGCAGCTTCTCTTGCTCCTGTGCACAGCAGCCAGATGGCCTACGAGACAAGAGAGAGGGACAGGAGAGGGTGAGACGGGCTGCCAAATTCACTTAAGTGGAATAAACACTGGACTGTATGTAATGTATCTGAGTTGGTGATTGACTGGGCCACAACAGGCTACAGCCAATGAATAAGCAAAGATTTTTCCTCTGCGAGCACTCTAGCACACCAGGACAACGGGTTGTGTCCAGGCGTGACTCTAGCCTCGCTTACTACAGCAAAAACAAACAATTCTTACAGCGAATAATTTAATTTAATCGTGAAAAACTCTAATAGACAATGACTTATTAAAATAAATAATAAATAACAGTCTAACTCCTATACAGTATATTTCCCACTCTAAAGATAAAATACCATGTATTAAATCAAAGAAAGGTTAAAGTCGTATTGCTAATTTAGTCAAATGTACAGCACTTAAATGAAGCCAATTGAGTTCTTCCCCCACCTTCACTTAAAGGGCACAATTTACAGCTCATTTGCCAGATATGTGAAAGCACAACACAGTGCTTTTGTCTTCAAGAAAGGCCTAAATAAAAAAAACGACAAATTTTAATGTAAATGAATGTGTGGTTACCTGGTTGACTCTACGGAGGGGCGACACATCCACAGCCTGCCTCCTGACGGTACCGGCACGACCGATACGGGTGGAGTCCTCACGGGGTCCACTGTTGATGATGGCATTCACCAAGACCTGGAGGGGATTCTGGGAACAAAATTTAAAAAGAAGTGGTGAATTAATATTGAGAGACAATCATGACACTGGATATCTGCTGAGATCTGACACAAGGTGTTGGTAATCTGCTAAATAATCAGCTTTTAAGGTAAGGAGTGTGTGCAACAGTGGCCTTTGTTTGACAGTAAGTGGTTACTTCTGTAATGTACACCAATTAAAACAAATTATTTAAAACTTAAAAATCCGGCAGTTGTTCTATAACACAAAAATTCAAGTGGAAAAAGCAAAGATTATAAATATATAACATTTTCAGAGTGCAATATCTGTAGAATTATTTTGATTGACAATTAACAGCTTATTTTTATTTTCAAGTTTCATCAGAAGAAGCCTCATCTGAGTGCTGGGAAGTATCTTTAGAGCAGGACAACTATTGATCTGTGGGGCTTTGAACTAGATCAAAATCGATCTGTTCCTTTGACAAAAATCTTCCAGTCTAAAAAAAGGCAACAAAGTAAAGCCGTTCGGTTCAACTTTTGCTCTAGTTTATGGCCTACTTCATACCTTTCAAATATCAGTCTTGATCTGATGGTGCTGCCTTAAGCATACTAAGTATCTAAAGTCACAACAATCAAGATTGTCAACTTTGTGAACTTGTGGTACATACCTCTCCGGTCAGCAGGTGGATGATCTCGAAGGCGTGCTTGACGATACGCACGGTCATCAGCTTCTTGCCGTTGTTGCGGCCGTGCATCATCATGGAGTTGGTCAGACGCTCCACAATGGGGCACTGGGCCTTGCGGAAACGCTTGGCGGCATAACGTCCTCCAGAGTGTGGCAGGTACTTGGCGTACTTCTCTTTCACGGCAATGTAATCCTGTAGAGTACATGAGGTGATTTAAGCATCCTGGTTTATACATTCTTGGGGTACAGGTGGAATGAAAAGGTAGTGTGTCTAAGATGGTGATTGGCTGGGTCACAACAGACTACAGCCAATGAATAAGCAGAGACAATTTCCTCTGCGAGCACTCTAGCACACCAGGTCAACAGGTCAGTGTCAAGGCGTGACTCTAGCCTCGCTTTACATTGATAAATACTTTATTAAACACAGTAGATGAGATCGTGGTCCTGACCTGCAGGGAGATGTCGTTGATCTGGACATCATCGGTACTCCACTTGCCGAAGAGCTTGATCTCCGGGGTCTCAGCCACAGCTGGGGCGGTCTCCCACTCAGTCACTGAGGATGAAAATAAAAAAATGTGGTGGTTAATTCAAGCCAAGAAAACAAAAGTCAAGAAAAAAAAGCTTTACAAATTTCATCCGGCTTTGTGATCTCATGCTAATCTGACAAGTAAAAACTGCAGTTGTGTAGTTGGTATTGATCACATCTACACCGTGGAGCAAACTCCATCTGTGATATTGTCACCTGACATTGCCACATATTTAACATTCAGCATAATCGTGCGGTCATTTAACCACATCGGATAATGTGATAAATCGCATTTATCCGGTCAAACACACTGGTCGAGGTCGATATCATAGCTAGCATGCTTTACACAGAACTAACCGCTTCCAATCTAATCCACCCGACGTTATATACGCACAGCATACAGATAAACTCTTAAATATTTGTACATGGCAAATTTAATATTAGTATACCTAAATGTAAGGTAGGAACAAACGTTTAAACAGAGCCATAGCTTCACAGCAGGGCCCGAGTTGAAGCCTGCTTCTCTAAACTTAACGCATCGTTAGCTAACTTGTCAACTGACAAGCTAGTGAACGTCTAAATATTGCCGCTTTTTACAACCAATACCACAGGTGACATTTTCCGTTGTGAAAAACGTGACAAGAGTACGTATACAATCGTAACATTGTGTAAATCTAAGTGGTGAATATGAGATCCATCCTGTTGGCTCATCAACATGCCGCTTCCACATGTGCTAGCACGCTAGCCACAAGCTAACGCTCAGCGCCGTTGTGCTCGTAGGGCAACACTTAGTGCAAATAAACCGACTTTACGGCAAAACTAAGATGTTTTGCTCTGATTCCTAGGGTAACGGGAGTCTGTGCGGCATCTAATAATCCGATAATTACACTTTCAAACACATATGAAGCGAGTAAAAGGTGAATTTTTCACTCACTTGTGTCTGCCGTTCTGTACCACACTTCTCTGAGACGGAAAAGGGCCTTCACGGGGCGCCGCGTGCAGATATCCGGTGAGCTGGACGGTTACTTCCGGTACGCAATGCATGCATGGAAATGTATTTTTTTCTTTAGAGACAACTGCGCACCAATAAAATAAATAGTTAAAATAATAAAACATAAAGAATAAAAGATAAAAACAAGCAATAAAAATAATGATAAAAGTAAAAATAGATATTGCAAGTAACATTTGATTTTTTAAAAAAATGGAAAATATAGTTTAATAAGAATTACATTATTATTATTTATATATTTAATAAGAATGAAATTATAACAGCAACAGTAAATTGTAAATAAAAATCTGTGAAATATAGTAAAAAAAAGGGGCCATAATAAAAACAAAATTAATTAAGATAAGTATAAACCATATAAATCATAATTAGTAGTGAGCATTTAACATTTTTGACTTTTTCCATCTCTTAAATCAAGTCAAAGACAGAGTGTGTATTGATATTTTATAGGTGAGAAATAACATTTTGAAAAACTCTAACAGCAAATAACAGTATATTTTAAACAGTAAACTTCCCTGAATATATTTTTATCAATAACAAATAGAAACAATCCAAATAGAGCAAAAACATGACATACTAACTGTATAAGTCTAAATAAGAACAATACAGACTCTTTTACATCTCATTTAGAGTAGACTATATTAATTAAGAAGACAAAAATACGGCCAAAAGAGGATGGTAGTTAGTACTTTTAGCATCTAAAATTCTGAATTAAATAAAACTAATGTAAATGATGTACTGTTTCTTCTGCATTTTTGTCATTTACTTTTTTTGGTCACTTATAACAGTATTCATTCCTGGTAAGGATGCTTAAATATCAACTTTAATGTGCTGGTTTGTTTACTTTTATGAGGCGTCTTGTGTTTCCTTGATGTCCGTTGTAATAAATTAAGACAAAAATAGATGCTCAAAACTGTTATTTATTGAGGAATAGACAACATTTGACACATTTCCATTGGCAGACCAAAAACTGTAGAAATTGTAAGACCAGTGTCAAAATAGTAGTTTCTGTTTTAACTTTTAAAAAACTGTCCGTATCCACAGGGAGAAAACTCGACACAGAGGACATCCCTTAATAAAATCCCTATCTTAAGCAGTTAGGTCAATAAATTTGCACAAGCAAACATTAAAACAAAGGATGCGACAATATTAAAATAACACTGGAAGTTTAAAACTCTAAAACATTTACAATCATCCAATCTTCATCACTTCCCTTCTCTTTCTCTGGTTGTGCAATGTAATTCACTTCTTTTTTTATCGTTACAGCAGACATTTCCATTTGTCTTCTTTTGAGAAACACGTAAGTACAACATGCAACCATGAACATTCAACAAATTGCAAACGGTTCGAAATCCCTTTTGCGACAGAGACAGACGAACAGGAAGGTTGCTAAAACGCCTGAGATATCTAAATGTAATGGGAGGTAAAGACTGCCACGTACTGTACTATAGTCTGGTGGAAGAGTTAACACTAATATAGCACTGCCACCCTCTGGCTTCTCTACATCAGTCTCCACCCCTCTCCATTCATTTTAGCACCGTCACTAAAGGCAGTGTACCATAGCACTTCGGTATGGGACATGAAACACTGAGGCATGATGAGGGGAAAGTTTAAGGCTTGATCTAATAAAGCTTCAAAGCACTGCATGATAAGTACAACAAACATGATATTCACGGACAGATGTGCACACTAATAAAACACAGAACAGGAAAACACGAGTCCTCCAGGGTTAAAACATGGAGAGACAGAAAGATATAAATGACTGCACTGTAAGATGAGCAGGGCAGTGATTCTGTACATGTAGACGAGATGACCGAGCGTCACTCAGGCACTGTTGCGTTGTATGGTGTTCTGAGGTATGTGTGTCTGAACACACACAGACACACACATGGATAAATACTGTGTGTGTGTGGGATGGGTATATTAAAGCGATGAACTAAAACTTTCACAGAAATTAAAGGAGCATTCCAACAATATTTAGACAAGAAGAGCAGTCATGAGCTAGTCAGGCTGTGAAAAAAAGCTTGGAACAGATACTTTTTAAATAAACACTTCCTTTACAACTGGTATTAAATCATCATCGTTTTGTTTTTAATAGAAATTGCAGCATTTTGTGTGCTAAACTTGAGAATATAAGTCAGGATATTTCAGCCTATCAGCCTCTGCTCCATTGATTTTTGATCCTTCTCTGTTTAACGTGTCCCTTTTCTTTCTGTAAAGCAACATTCAATTGTCGGAGTGCTCCTTTATTTTCTGATTTGCATTACCGTTGCAGACTATATTAACATAACATCAGTTTCAAACTTTACCAAGTTTATGGAAGCCTTTGAATTTGTTGCTTCAGACAGTTTTTTTGTCTTGTACTTGTTTGTTAAATGTGCTGGATTTGTCCGACAGCAACAACAACATGGCCTAAAAGAAATCATTAAAGGAACATGCAATTCACTTTCTTGCCAAGAGTTAGACAAGATGATCGATATATTAACTGTTAACTTAGCTTAGTTTAGCTTAGCACAAAGACTGGAAACAGCGTGCTTGGAAGTTGCCTACCAGAGCCACTAAAGGTCACAAATTAACACACAATATTGGAGTGTAAAGAGGGTAATTTGCAGGTTTGTGGGGTTTTATTTCTTGGTTTGGAGCAGTCACTTCCTGGAGTCTCCACTGGTTGCCTGGCAACCTCACAGTGACAACAAGATTCCAGGAAGTAACTGCTCTGAACAGGAAATACTGAGACACATAACCTCCTATAAAAACACAAATTGCTGTCGTTACACTTTCGTTTTTTGCACAATTTGGACAAACAAGCTTTAATTTGTCAGAGACTGAACTTTAGAGGTGCTGGTAGATGGATTTTATTACCTTTGGCCTGAGCCAAGCTAACCGTTTTCCCCTGCTTTTATGCTAAGTTAAGCTAACCGGCTAATCTTCTCATCTAACCTAAATACCAAAGCATTCCCTTTAAAGTAACCTAGCAGTTATCACAATGAACATAAAAAAACAAAAATGTATCTACAGAAACACAAAGGAAAAACCATCGCTATTTGATTACCAAGTTATTTTGTTAAGAACTTTAACCTAAAAAATTAGATTAGATCCTTGAGAGTAAGCTCACAAGTGTTTGCAAGGATACTTTACAGTGGTTGTAGAGGCAGACTTTCATACGTGGTGGAAGCTCAGAGCTTATAAAACTGTCGGGTGTGTATCTGTGTGTGCTGTAAAGAGTTTTTTTTTTTTCTACACCAGCCACTTCTCCATGCACAAGTGGAACACCGTCTCGTTCGAGTGCCAAAACACGTGTTCGACGCCGGGAACAGAACAGATGATCAGATCTCCACGAGCCGCCAGCGTCTTCAGGCCGAAGACGTCCCTCAAATATATCTGAGACAGGAAACAAAAGAAGAAGAGAAAAGCTTTAAATTGTTATGCAATTCAGGCAAAATTGAAGATGAAGATCCGTTTTCATGTTTATTGCTCTCTAGATGAGGATTTTAGGGCTGCACTTTTCAGCAGAATGTTGTGTTTGAGGAAGTTAACCTTCTTTTGTGGCAGAAGTTGGACAGAAGATACATTTATTTGATTGCAATATAATATTATATGTAAGATGACACAATCAATAAGTGACTATAAGTGAAAATAATATCAAAATATTTGATCAGTGTAAGAAACTAAAACAGTGTTGTGTTTGTGTGTCTGTGGTGTGATCTTCACTCACATCTTGGTACTGCATCTCAACAACGGTCTCGTTGTCGTCGTAAAATCCAAACTGACTAAAAACCACGAGAGAGAGAGAGAGAGGAGGAAATAATGTGTGAGCATCACATGAGAGTCTTCTGATCAAACGCCTTCAAAAAAAGCAAACGTTGTAGAGCCGTGTAACGTGTGAACTGAGCGTAGGAAGTGTTTTTTACGCTGGAACAAGCAGACTTTACAGAAGCCACGTTAGAGCTAAATGGCTGAAAACTTGTAGTTTAATCCATCGGTGTGAAGAATAAATGTTCCATGTTGTCTGAAGTTAGTGATATGGGACATATTTCCAGCCCAGTGAGCTGGTGATCTGACCACATAGCTGTGTAGGGTTCAGTTTGCTCCTCTTCAACACAAGAGATAGGATATTCCATCCTCAACTTTCTATCTACAGTATGAGGATGAAATTTGCCATGAAGGCCAAATGTTTATGTGGGTGCAGCTGTTGTGAATTAATGCTTCTTTTTAACAAAGTCAGATGTGCAATATGTCAAAGATTACAACCAAAACATTTTGCAGGACTACAAGAGCAATCCAGGCCCTCTAAAAAAGAACACATCAAGAAAAGAGGAAGGAAATATTAAAAATTATAAAAAAACATTGACCATCGACCATCAGGTCTTCATCAGGGCTCCAAAAAACATTTAGCCTACTTGAAAGATTTATAACCGTCAATAGAGACAACTGACTGACCTCGACTGCCAGGGAGTGATGACGCCATCGTCTGGTCCTCCGATCAGTACCAACTTTTTGATTTTCAGGAAGTTCTTCTTCCACTCTGAGATCGAGACAGAAAACACAGTCAATAAACACTCAGTGGACGGTTTATGGGTACAACTGCACGACAGTCATAAATTCTAGCATTACAAAGTTCAGTCTTAGTTGAAATGTGTAAATTCAACTAAATATTTATTACCGAGGATCAGTCGATTACGAGTAGGTGGTGTTATACGGAAATACATTATACATAGTCTATCATTCTGTTGCATCATAAATATAAACATGAACCCACCAACTGTTACACTCATTAATAATGTGCTGACCTGTTGAATTTGGATTTGATCTCTCGCTGTTGAGCAGAGCCAAATAATCGCTGCTGTTCACATACAGGTCTCTGTGGTGAGGGTCTGGAGGAGGAGGAGGAGGAGGACGGGGAGGAGGAGAAGAAGAGAGGACAAGAAAATAATACGTCAAAACACTTGTTCATGAAGAGATACACATCCTTTATCTTACTACCCGACACAAAACCCTGAATATCTCATTTTCCAGTTTGACGAACTCATTTCACGACTCCACAAACTCACACCTCCTGTCTGCCAACTGTGTGAGAAAGCTATTCTCGGAGTCTCACCATTCCAGTAGTTGCAGATGGAAATCCTCTGACCGATTGACGTGTAGCAGAGGTGGTACAGGTTGGACTTGACGAACTGGGGGAAGAGGTACCTCAGGTAGTCTGTGTCTGAGAGGAAGTGAGAGACAAAGAGCAGGATGAAGAACAAACCCCACAAAATGTCTCTGTAACATGTTACACCTGCAATAACTGAGCTTTATGGCCACTAGGGAACACAACATTGACATTTCAGCGCCTTCTGAAAGTTGATCTTGTGAACTTGTTGGCAAACAGTTGCTGTTTTACACATCCAGCAGCTACAGAACATGTATCTTTCATTTGGAGTCATGTTTCTGGCAACCGGATTAATGCAAGTCCAATATTGGCTCTCTTTTAGCTCTCCACCAACTCCTGAGGGAAATATCTGGCTCTTTAGCTGAAGCAAAATATTGATTACAGGTGATTTAATCATAATCATGTTTCTAGCTTTTGAAGGCGAACCCACCTCCATATTGGCCGGCCTGAGGCGACGACAGGGAGATGAAAGACTGGACGTTGTGGTCAGACAGAGTCGAGAGGATTCCTCTGCATACCAGCCCACCTGAGATAAAGTCAACAAAAAAAAGAAGTGTTGTCATCAGTCTTTTACCTTATCAACCAATTTATTTCATACACCGTCAAGACTACACACTACTGTGTTTGTTTTTCACATTCATGTTCGTGAAAATACATTTTCAGTTTGAGTTTCATCATAGCGTGACGTTTTATCTATAAAAACATGGAAAATTGAAAGAAAATCATTTTAAATTTGAAAGTTTCTTGCAGAAATATTAATGTTACGTGCCAAAACCTCCCCAAGAGTAATTTACATAAGCCGTTCTCATCAGCACGTGAGTTCACTTCCCCTGGTTTTTTTACTGACTGGAATATCTATCAGCTTGAATTACAAACAGCTGGACTGGAGTTTCCACTCCTGACTGAAGCAGAAATCCCAACAGTCATAAAGAAATCTATCCAGGTTATAAAACAACAAACTGAGTCAGCGTGAGATATTAAAATCTTACAGAGCATGGTTTCACTCTGAGGTCACTTTAAGGAAGAATGACTTGTAACTAAAGACACATACCGAGACGGTTTGGTAATCTTAAACAAACACCACATTTATGTCTGTGTTTTCTCACAGACCTTGAGAGTAGCAGATGAAGTGGACGCCGTCTGCTGCGTTTTGCATTATCGGGTAAATAGCTGCCTTGAACCCTTCCACCTGCTTCCACATGGGCTGCAGGCTGGCACTTCTGTCGAACAGGTCGATGACCGTCACATTTGTTCCAGGATGAGACTAAAGGAGGGAGAAGAGGATGGTTTCAAGTGTTGAACGGCTACAAGAAACAACAGGCAAACTTCTGCATTAAAAGCAAGGCAAACTAATCTTTTGTTATCGGCTCCACGGGGATGTTCAGCCACTAACTGATCAGGATGTGCTTGAAATATTGATGATTCATTAGGCTGTTTGGTAAGAAGACCGGAGCGCAGACTAACTGAAGCGTGGAGGGAGCGGTGAGGATTTCCGCTTTCGATTTGTCATTTTTTTAATTCCAGTAATGTCTTCAGGCTGGTTTCGGGTTTCTAACATGGCAGAGACAAAAAAAAAAAGAGGAACTTAAAATTTTGGTTTACCGCAGAAAATGTCCTTTAAGCGACATTACTACGTCTTTAACCACAACACAGTGCGACCTCTTTCAGATCATGTGTGAGGGGTTTGGAGGAAAAAAAGTGGAAAGGCCGGATTTAACCGCGCATTCAAACCTCTTCATTATCTTCACAAGTAATCGTTACTGGAATAAAACCTCCTCCACATGATCTAATCATCACCGTGGTGCACCATGTAGTTCTGGGAAGACATCAGAATAGAAAGATCTGCATTGACATTGCATTTTTAATGCACAAACAAACTGAATAAACAAACTGACCTTTTACTTTGTTTATATTTGGCGGACCCTGCCACCTTTTCTAGCTCCGACCAGTGTTCCGGGGACCTTACTTTCCTCTGAGAACAGCTTGTTAAAGTAAATATTTTCGAGTTTGTATTTTTACCTCATTAATATTGTAAATATTAAAATTCTGAATTTGAATTTCTGCTCCAAAACTACATTAGGTACAACTTTACTTTGAGGTAACAAAAAGAGCAGATTGGCTCAAGACAGTTTGGTCATTTCCATGAAGAACACTGAAGAACATTTAAATGCAAACTACAGATTTATATTAAGACAAAATAACACATTACCAACTCTATAAAAGCACATTTAATTGTGTTGTACTAACCAGTCTATTTCCTGTGTAATTGCTACAGAAAAACTCATTAAATGTGCATTAAAGACACTCTTCTGACTCTATTATTATGATGAGAAAAGCTGACTAACGTGGCACATTACACATCCCACAGCAGGTCTGTGTTGTGCTGATGATGACATGTGTTACACAAGCTGTAGGGCCTGCACTACACACTGTATTAGGTCAACCCCTGTATAATGAAATGTGTACACTCTGTCTGCACAAAACATCAACACAAACAGCCCCGGAGCACCTCGTCTCCACGACCTCCACTCACCTCGTTGATGAACCGCTGTAAGTTCTTAAAATCCCCCGAGCTGTCGAACAAGCCGTGCACTATGATCACCGGCTTGTACCCGGCCACCGCAGCCCAGAGACACGCACCGAGCAGCGGATACAGCAGCCCGGCCGCCCCGCTGCACCTCCACCACCTCCTCCTCGGGGTTGACGCAGCGGAATGAGAGCCCTTCATCACAACTCAGAATCACAATTAAAAAAAACAAACCTCACAGCTACACAAAACAAAATACACAACTTTAAAAAATATATAATAAAAAAAATCCTAATGTTTGGCTAATGTTGTGCTAACATCTTTAGCTCCCTTCTGTTTTTTTCCAAGCAGCGGTGAAGAAGGGGCTGAAGTCCGCTCGTCAGTGTCCCCGAAATACTGCTGTTTAAGCACCTTCCCGGTGTGTTTACTGCTTCATAACAGCTGCTGCCTTTTGCTTTGGTTTCTTCTGTTTGTTCCGGTTTTAAATTAAAATCGAGGCAGACGCGGTTGACGTCACATCCGGGGTCCAGCTCGTCCAATCAGCGGTGGGGACAGAGAAAAGCCCTGATTTCTACAATAGTCATTTTACATGATGGGTACACAGTGTACTAATGAGCTAATAAACCTTTAATTTATGCTAGCATCCGGGTGTTTCCTTTTATTTTGACACTTTATAATAACCACCTTTAATAAATGTTACATTTACAGTTAATACAACTTTAGTTAATAGTTATTTCCCTTTTAACATACTGAAATGAAATGCTTCTATAGAGGTTTATAAACATCAGTTGCATCCTCAACTATAAACAATGGCTTAATAAATGCTTTGAAAAGCATTTGATTGTTAAAAGTGAAATATTTAGACTGTTAAATAAAGTTTAGTTAATTATAAATTCACCATTTCAAGTGGAGCTGAAATGAAAACGCCTTTTAAACAATGTCCAACTACATCTAGACACATTGTGTCAAAAACAGTATTGCTAATTTAATAATTTAGCATCGTGCTGCTTTATTTCGGATGCAATCTGCAAAGTAACGCAGAATAAAAAGTACAATATTTGCCTCTTACAATGTAGCAGAATGGAAGTTTAAAGTAGCTTAAAATGGAAATACTCAAGTAAAGTACATGTACCTGAAGATTATATTTAAAGCACCATTATGTAGAAATTGGCATTTTGTGCAACACCACTGTCGTCAACACAATCCTAGGTCTGTAACAGTTTGTTAGATGTAATGTAGGTAATAACTACAAACAAAACTCATTACATCACAATCTTACGTGTTGAAAATGTGCATGTTGAAGTAAGCATGCATGTAACGCTGCGATCCGACCGTCTCACTGAAGTTACACAGTGCAGAAACAAGAGATAGAGACACCATTTACTTGATTTCAAGACACTGTACCATTAAGATCCTTACATGATGCTGCTTTTACTCCAGCCATCGCCATTTACAAAAAGAAGACATTTATATTTGGGCCCCTATTGAGTCCTATTCCTCCTCTCGGATCTCATAGCCGTTGTAGAAATCCCCGTGATCACACTGTTTTTTCTAGCTGAAACAGCTCACTGATTTTCTGCAGGTATGCCATTCAGTATCTGTGACACTCGTCAACCCAGAACAAACACACCTCTGAGGAGTTTGAACACCCCCACAGTCTCTCTCACAACGCAAACAAAGAGCCATGTGATGACAGGCTTTATTAACCAGTCCTGCAGGTTGAGACCAGAACAACATGCCCAAACAATGGGGCCAGAGCCTCTTCACATGCATTTCAAGTACAGTACATACAAACATGCACTCGACATTCAAGGGTGAGCTCACCCAAAAATAAAAATTCAGTCGTTGTCTACTCACCATCACGCTGATAGGAAAACAGTCCTGCAGCATTCTCCTAGACAACTGAAGTGGACGGGGACAAAAGAAACATAAATGGCTCCAGACAGCTCTTTCGGCTTAATTCATGACTCTGGAAGCACCGAGGTGATTTGAAAATACTTTATTTACACCGTTTTTTAAAGTCGAAACCTTCACTGTAGCCGCTAAGCTAAAAGTGTTAGCACTCACCTCGTACAAAGTGGATGCAAGGGCTCAATCGTGTGTAGAGGGTGTGATTAACATCCTTTCAAATCAACTTCCTGCAGACTTGGATGTGCCGTATGTAGTAATTTCATTTGTATTTTTTTCTGTTTTAAAACAAGTCTCCATCTACGTCAGTTGTTTTGTAGAATGCTGCGATGCTGAAATGTTTTGTGAACGACGAAACTTCCCCCGACTTTCTATCAGCGCGAGGGTGAGTCGATCATGACTGAATTTTTTCATTTTTGGGTGGACTTCATTCACCAGCTTTCTGGATTTTGGTCCATTCGCACTCTGATGAAACATATTTATTCTCGGTACGAGAAGCCGCTGTTCAACTCAGGTAGAGGGAGTGCAGTCATTAAAACACACGTTCTTTGGTTTGTTCTGATTAATAATGGAGTGTCAGGCTGGCTTTAACCTGTTTTATTTCTTAACCCAGAGATATCAAAGCATTAGATGCTCCCATTGTAGTGATTATAATGCGGCTTGCTTGCTCAGCTCTTGCTAGAAAAGGAAAGTGATTTATTGCCTCACAAAAAAAGCATGGAAAGCACCTCAGAGACACTGTGTTCAGTCTTCAGTGTGGTCTCAGATATAACCGCTCCAGTGAAGCATATCGTGGCATGCACAAGAAAACATCCACAAGCCTCATCAAGACTTCTGCAAACTGTCGCTCGAGCAGAAGAGTGAGGGCAGGAGCAGCTCTACACAGTAGGCTGCAGTAGCTCCTGAAGCTGACACAAGGTGTCCTTCAGGGTGACGGCTAATGTCTCTGCATGCGTCTCCTCGCAGCAGTTGAAGGCGGTGATGGAGAAGTGGACGTGGTCGGCCTGGGGGTTGTAGCAGACGGCGTAACCGTCAGGAACGAGCGGCCCGAAGCACATCACGCTGTCTGTGTTGGCAGGCACCTGAAGGAGAGCGAGAGAGGATAACGTGAGATAATGTAGCGATATGATGAAGAGCGATACGGCTGAAAACAACAGGGTTTCTGCCACAGGAACTTTCCCCAGAGACAAGGAACCTTTGGAGGTACCAGGGTCTAAATTAGGTTCCTGGAACATACCACACAAAAATCCCTGACGACAGCCATAAACATATTTTGGTGGTTTTCTAAAATAAAAACAACGGAGGGAAATTAGTTTGTCTCCACAAAATAAGGAACAAAAACATTCCAGCACGTGGTTAGCGGAATGAAAAGTTTCCAAAAGTTTCATTGGGATGTTACTCCTATGATTATAGGTGACACTTCCAGTGCGCAGCGGACCTCGCATGAGTGAGCATCGAAGGAACTGAACACACAATAACATCGCTGACCTAGATCTTCATGAATGATCACTCCAAGATTGAAGATTAACGTGCTATCACCATGGAATACACTGGTTCACATCACGTTAAAGCCGACCTATTTCAGTGTCCTTGATATAAAAACACCTGACGACTCCTCTCCTTATTTATCATTACCACAACAGAAGTGTTGACTTATGGTCTCGTTATTCATCACACTGTATTCAAATTATACCAAAGCAAAATAATGGAAAAGTGGAAAAGACGTTGATGAGTTCAGAGTGAATTACCAGCTAAAGGACAACACATTTCACAACAACACATTGTAAAGGGATAAAAGCACAAAATGTGACTTATATAAAAAAAAAGGAAATAAATCGGGCAATAAAAATCACATGAGCTGCTGATGTCAGGCGGAAAATCAGCTGCAAGAAAAAGTAGAATGTTGAGGCGCAATTGACCTTCATGTCTGAATGTCATCATAAAAAGAACAGAAGATTAGCATCTTGATGGCTGGAAAGTCCCAAACTGTGTTGACAGTAAATGCATCGTATTAAAACAACATCACATGCCTCAAACACTGCTCACACATTTACAGCATTACTGCCGAAATTCCCACTTCCTGTTGGACTGTCCACACCTTCCTTAAAACAAATCTCACACACCTGCCCCGTCCGGAGCTTCCAGTGTGTTGCCAGGCCGTACGCCGTATCCATGAAGATTTTGGGGATGCTCATTCCTTCCTCGATGGCCTGAAGCTTGAGACCCAGCAGGTGGCTATCAATGCCACGTCCTTTAAGTGCCTGAGCAGAGCAGGAAAAATAAAAGCAGAGTCTAAGTGTTTATGAGTTCGTAACAAAAGACAAAAGCGGTTCAGAGTTCACTTGTTATTTACCTGTTGGGTCAGAGCTGCATAACCATCGACAGCCTCTCTGAACAGTTGGAGCTTCGCTTCCCGCTGCGACACAAGGACATAAAACATAAAACCACGTTTCTCCTGGTTGTTAAATCACCTCAAAACAAGCTGAAATGAATCCACAGTGGAACAAGTCAGTGGCGTTTCTCACCGACACAGACGGATCGTCGAAGGCCAGAATGAACTTGAGCGTCTGATTTGTGGGCGAGCGGACGTATTCTGTCCGTCCTCCTCGAAACATCCTCTGAGAGACAATATCGCAGGCAGGACAGACCTCGTTGTGAACTCTAAAAAAAAAAAAAAGGACAAAAAGAAGTGAAATCTCAAATCACAAATTTTCAATATCTATTACCAATGTTTGTTCGGATCAGAAAGACAAAGAATACAGAAACACATTTTTCAAAGTCTGACATTGTGAAACTGTGCCTCCCATAAAGTGCACATTTTTCAACATAAATTAATTTATATTTTGTCAAACTGGCACCATTATAAGTCATGCCGAATTAACTATCGGCAGTTCCAGTTTGCAATGAACCTATGGATGTACAGACAACTATCACTGGACTGCATAAAAACTATAGAAAACCTAAAAACACCAAATGTCTAAGGCAAGTTTTGAATTACAAGGAGTATCTTTTTTATGATTTCAAGTACCTTGTCAAATTTAGGGACATTTACTCACAATGGACACATCACTGTGTGTAGATTCAGTCGTAGTGACGACTCAGAGAAGAAGTACAAAAAATTGCTTCATAATAACATGGAGGGGTTTTGTTTTGGGTTGTTTGTTTGTTTGGTTGTTGTGCTCATAAGTTCATCACTACATCTGATGAAAATACAGCGCCTTTTTATTTGAAGAAAATAAAAGTGTTTCCCTTCAACTCTCCTCACACTCTGTGATATCAATAAAAGATTTCTACTAAAATAATATATTTTATCATCACTCACCTGTAGTATGCGAGCTGCAGGGCGACCTGGATGAAGGAGTGTGGACTCAGCTTGTGCTGCTTGGGAAGCTCCTTGCCGAACCTCTTGAAGTTGAACACGTTCACGTCGAGGTCGTTGATCAGTCTGCAGGAAATTTAAAACTTTGTGATAAAATCATTCTAAACTCAAGGTTCACTTACTTTTTTTTCCAAGAACTAACTTACAACTACATTATCATGTTCTAAAAAGCCATTTAGTAAATGTTTATAACCTAATAATGAATGCTAAATAGGTGGAATTAAAGTGAAGTGTTGACAATAACGACTTCTAAGTGTTGTAAGAAGGCAGTCGACTTAATGGCAGCTTCCTCAAGGTTACATTTACACAGAGAAGATAAATGTGTTTACTCTCCTGTGGCTTTCCTCATTTCAGCTCTGTTGGATTTGGAGGTAAAAGTAAACATCTAGTTTACAGTGTGAAGCCGGGTCATTGTTCTCTTATCATCCCGCAGACACTGTACATTCAAGGTAAACCACTCTGCTCTGTTTATGAGAGGAAGAAGAAGAAGAAGAAGTAAGGAGCTTACATATCGAGGTTCTGCTTGGCGTGCTCGATGTCCCACTTTATTTCTCGGTCTATGTGGAAGTAAAGCTTCTTCGGCATCGGTAGAGGGACCAGCGGAGCTCTCTTTGGGTCCGGTTTCTCACTGCAGTCAAGAAAACACATAATAACTCAAGAGTATGAATGTAAAACACAAATCCAGACATTTTCCATCTCATTTTCCACCTATCCTAACAATCTATTCTGACTAGATCTGTACATTTCTTCACTAGAGGTAATTATTTAGCATTTACATTTTTTAAATTTAGCTTTTGAGCCTTAATTAGAAAGGACAGCTAAATATGTTGACAGGAGAGGGGGACGATAGAGAGAGGACCACATGCAGCAAAGGACTGCAGGTCAGAATCAGACCCAGGCATTGGAATATAATCACATCTCTCCTCACTAACCTTTAATAAATATCTTAATGTAATGTGATATATGCCGAATTAACAAGAAGGCCCAAATACTTAAGAATGTGTTGTAGACAGTGTTTCACAAAGTTTATCAAGTTGCTCCTAACTCAAAAACTCACAAAATTGAGTGATTCTTTAAGGGAGTCTGGGGACTTTCTACACAGGCGTCAAACTAGTGACCTATATTAGTTTCTGTTTATGTATTTGTAAATTTTGACATGTTTACTGTCAATAAAATATTGTCTTTTTTCTTAAGTTTAGTGTCAATGGTTAAATCAGTTGAAACAGTGTGTTCAAACAGCTGCTAAATGTTGGACAGAAGCCGACAGGCTGGTACAGCGGTGCTAGAAAAAACTGCACTTTTTACAAGGAAAGAAACAACTTAATGTGTTGCATTCAATGCCAAATTATCAAGAAGGCCCAAATAGTTAAGAATCGTTGTGGGCAGCATTTAAAAAGGTTTATATAGTGTCTTCTAACTCAACAACTCACAAAATTGAATGATTTTTTAAGGGAGTCTGGTGATACTGCGGTTACAAGTTCAGTGGTTAGATCAGTTGAGACAGTGTGTTCACAGATGTCTGCTGCTGACACTGGCAGGTTAAGAGAGCCCAAACATGTAATTTACTGCATCATTGGATCATTCTGGATGGATGTTAATACCAGGTGTGAACGGGGCCTTTATCTCACCAGTACTCCAGGATGTGATCCAGCAGCGTCGCTATGGGCGGACCCTCAGCTGTGGCTTGTTCGTACAGAAGACCCCATGAGCCGTCCTCGCCCACCACAAACTACTCAGACAAACACACAGACAGACAGGTGCTCCGTCACCAGTCCAAACAAAAACAGTCAGAACTTCTCTAATGTAAATACTCCTGCTGCTCACCTGCAGCGTTTTATCAAACCAGCGGTTTCCACTGTTGGAGAACGTCCCGCCTCCGTGAAGAATCTGTGCTGCCTTACGGCTGGCGTACCTGTCGATCAAAGATAGAGCAAATAAAATCAGCAAACAGAAAAATACTTGAGTATTTCCAATTTTCTGCTTCTTTAACTCTACTCCACTACATAGTTACAAGTTACTTTTACATTAAAGAACAAATAAAAAGCTGATTTATTATGATGCAGTGCTATATTACTAAATCTATCCAGTAGTTTGTGTATGTATTTGTCTGGATAAAAACACAATATTATACTACTCAATAACAATAGAATATTATATTATATATACTATATAAATTCAGGATTTTAACCTGTAATAGAGTATTTTCCAACTGAAGGAAATACAAGTGTTTCTCATTCTTTAGACATAAAGCTGCAACAAACGGAGCGACATTTCAAATGCAGGAAGTGACAACTGTATATTGTTGCTTAAGACCGAGTGTCAACAGACCGAACAATGATATCTGAACACACTCAGAGGAGATTACTCAACACATTTAGCAAACACAGAAATACCTGAGTGTGAGACAGAGGATGGGTGTGTGTGGTGTGTGTGTGTGTGCATACTTCTCATCTGATATCCTCATGACCGGAGAATCCAGACACAAGGAGAACAGTCCCGTCTCTATCAGCCGCACTGATTCCTTGTTCAGTTTATCTGAGTCACAGAGACAGACAGAGGAAACAGACCGAAATATCACAATCACAAACACAAACATTTCAGTTAGACAGTTTTTCCAAACACACAGACATTTATCAGAGTTTAAAGCCAGGATTTGTTGGCCTGAAAGACGTCTGTTATAACATTTACATACTTTTCCTCGTATAAAAATCACACACACCGTAATGAACAAAACAAACCACACACATAAGATTGATTTCCTAAACAGGATGGATTCCCAGGTTTCAGTTCATGCCAGTGTGACGTAAGAAAAACATTTCAGACATCTGAATCAATCCACCACAGTGATCAAGAAGCCAGACTGTCTTTATGCATTCTTTACAAGAGAGTCTGGCAACGTAGAGAACGAGAGCAAGAAGTGTGGACGAACATTTAGGTTAACTGAAATGAAAAGAATAATGCAGTGGAATTAAAGTAAAGACATGAATCAAATAAAAGCTACGGGACACATTGCAAAACGACCAGCTGGAATTATTTCCATTATAATGATTAGAAACTTAACGTTTCTTTACGTCTCCTTCTATTTCATGTTGCGATAACGCTGTCATACTGTAATGATATTGTCAGTTTAACCAATAATATCCACTTGGTTAGCTAACCTGGTCACCACAAAACACAGTGGGACATGTCCTGACTTCTCATCAAAACTGTCTGGTTTTGTTGCCACAAATAGGCTGAAAATTGTCGCCTTAAAAAGTATCCAGTGGTGTCACACTTACAGATGTTGAAACACAGTCTTGAACTGTGATCACCCTGACTCTCAGATCAGGAGGGGGAGGAGTTTAGCGGGAAGTTTGCCAAGCCGGTGATCACCGGCTTGGCAAACTTCTCGCTAAACTCCTCCACCTCCTGATCATAAAAGTGTAATGTGAATGTGATTTGATACGTTTTGAACTAATCTGAACACATCAGTGTTTTACAGAAGCGTTGACTGCCAACATTTCTTCCTGCCGACTCTCCTGGTACGTAGCGCTGCGCCGTACCTTTGAGCAGACGGTTGTAGGCCTGTCCCCAGGTGTGACGGTGCTCGCTGGTCAGGATTCCCATCGGCTCTTTGTCCGTCTTCCAGGACTGAGACCTGATCCGCAGCAGCTGACTGTGGATCTGACTCTCCGTCATGCGAGAGCCGTCGCTGTTGTAGACCTCCAGCTGGAAGAACTAGAAGAAATAGAGGAGGCCGTGTTTGTTACGGAAAGTCTGATGTCTGCTGGGGTGAAGCTTATTTTTTTCCGGGTGTGTTCGTAGTAAACATATTTGTGCTGATTCGTTAAACCTCTGGAGAGTTTCTCTTTCACAATCACCAACATCTGCAGAGCTGCTGCTGCCAACACAAACTGAATATCAGACACAAGCGACTCTTCACTTCTTTACATTTGGGTTTGGAGCCAAAACAAACTAGTCTATTAACTGATTACTCAACCAACAGCAAGTATAATGCTAAACAACACATTTTTAAGTCAGTTTTTAAGCATGAGTGTCCAAAATGACTGGTTCTGTTTCTCAAATGTGAGTATTTGCTCTTTTTCATATTCTACTATATAGTAAATTGTACATCTCTGGCTTTTGGACTGTAAATCAGACAAAATGAGCAATTTTAAGATTAATTTGCACTTTGGTAAATTGTGTTTTTGGCATTTTTCACCTTTTTATAACTTTAATTTCCTGTTAAAATAATCCTTTGTTGCAGCCCTACTTGGGTTTAGCCTTAATTTTTCATTTCCAGTGTGAATATAAACAGTTTTAATGGTCCCATAGAACCACCTTTGTTTGCAAAAACAGCAAACACATGCGCCATCAAAATCCGTTTCGTTCATTTTGTCCAGTGTTTCATTTTAACTTTGTCGAGGATTTCATTTAAAACTACTAAATCTGGATTTATGACACAATGAACGACATCACCTGAACATATTTCTGGCCATTTTTCAAATGAAACAGTTCAGCATCAGGAACTGACCACAAAGCATTTATCTCACATTTTTGATCCGATATGAAAACAGGAGAAGGTTAATGAAGGTTAAAAGCACTTGGATCAGATTTGTTTTGATTCCTCTCTCTGCCAAAATCTCTGATCTCACACGATGAACCTGCTGCCAAAACATCTTCTTGTGCGGTCATGTGACTCCCGTTCACAAGGCGCTACACATTTCTAATTGGTTGAAGTGTTGAGATAATAAACCACAAAGTTAAAAAAAAAAGAAAAGGTGTGACTGCTCAAGAACCAACATGACGGAATGCTGTAAAACTTGCAAAGACCGCGAGTCAACAACAAGAGGGAGCAAAATATGAACCCGACAGCGGCATCTATCGTCCCACCTGGTAGTTCCTGACGACGGTGATGTGCGTCGGCGAGCGTCGGGAGCGGCCGTAGTGGGCGATGTAGTCGTGCTTGGGCCCCGGGATCCTGCAGGAGGAGAAGAGGAGCGGGTAGAGCTCCATGCACAGAGGCTTCCCTCGCAAGTCGTCCACCGGCAGCTGCCCACTGACGGAGACAAGAGGACAGATGTGACTCTGTTAATATTTAACTTCTCTAGTACAGTTATTATTATCATTTTTATTAACATATGTTTTATCTATTCATTAATTTTTCTGATAATATTGTTTTTATCATTTTTTTTATACATTTTGTATTTATTTTTCTGAACATTCATTGGGTCATTTTTTATTTGTTTATTCTTCATTTTTTGAATTTATTTTTCTACAACTGTGGTTTTTATTTGTTTATTTCTGATTTTTTTTCGCGTTTTTTCTGAAGGTTACATTTTTTTGATTCTAGCATTTTTAAATGTATTTTCTTTAAAGCTTATTTTTTCATTTTTTATTCATGTTTCTCAATGTTTCGTTTTTTTTTTATTTGTTTGTTTGTTTGTTTTTTTTTTTTACATATTTTTACATTTTTTACTTATTTATTCATTTATTTTATTATCAAATTTTATTTATGTATTTTCTTACCAAATTTTTATTATTTATTTTTTAATTTATTTTTAATTTATTTTCTTAACAATTTTTAATTATTTATTTTCTTAACAATTTGTTTATTTATTTATTTTCTTAGTAAACTGTATTCATTTAATTATCTATTATCTGCTCAGGCTTAATAAAGTTGATGACTCTTCAGGACGCACCAATCTCACATTTATTCTACCAAAACAAACCCACAACAGAGGCGTTTGAGTCGTGTGCTGTCGGCTTTACACAGATTCAGACGGTGCGGGCGAATAAATTTAGCAACAGATTAACTTCATAGAGCAGAAACACAGACTGATGCCAGACGAGGTTTTAGGTTACAGGACTGAAATAGAAGCTGGAGAAAGCGACTGTAACTAACAACAGATTACTGCGGGAGGATTACAGCACAACAAAGGTCGACAACACTTTGTAGCTCATAACTGCCTCTAATGATCAGAGCAGATCATTATCAGCAGCTGGTTTCATTTGCTGTAATGGGATTACTTTACAGGCTCTAATACTCTCTGTATTCATCTCTACAGAGCAGAAACACACTGTCTGACCATTAAATATGAGTTTTACTGAGGTCAGTGTGAAATATAAATGTTTCTGATTCATTGGTAACAAAGTGTGTTTACCCAAGAACTTCAATCTTTAGTTTCTTTACTTGAATATTTTAATCTTATCGCACTTCATACTGCTACTCTGCTAAACTTTAGATTGAAACATTGTACTTTGTACTCAGTTACGTTTATCTGGCATTAGATTAGAAAGTTTCTATTTCATACAAAACACAAGATGAGCTTCTGAAACATTTGCTCGGGCAAAAATAAATCTCCTCTTAGGTCAAGTAGTTTGAAGTTGGGTCCGTCTTCTTTTAAAAAATAAAAATAATGAACTAATTCTGCCGGTGCAGTAGAAAAAATACTTCAGTCTGTTCTTCTTGTGACCAGGATTTTCTAATGACAAGTAGATTTAAATTAAAACCTTACTTACTGAACTCTTAAATTCAGCTTTTAAGACTGAATTATAGACAGAAAAGTCTCTAAAGTAATTTTCATCAGCTCACACATTAACAAACATATATATTATAGGAATATTAGCAATCAATAATCATATATCATATATAAACACCATAAAAAGGAGCCACTTATCATTAAAGATATCTGTTGTAACTTTAATGTCATTTTTCTGATAATACTTCTTAACTATAATACTACTTCCACCACTGTTGTTGCAACATTTTACCTTTAAAACATTAAAAGCATTACCTGCTTTATTAATGAGTAGGATGATCAATAACTGTCTTTGTCTATTTGGCTGCAGCTCTGTTTCTACTTACGTGTTGATTTTGGCCTTGAAGTCGAGAACCGCTGCAATCAGTTTGGATGCAAACCTGCGTGGAGACAAACAAGATTAACATGTTAATCATCTTCACAAAATGTGGTCAGATGTTGCTGGAGTATTTTTCCAGGTGTTTTGTTTTAAGTCTTCCCATCTGTGGACATATTTAATCTATTTCCTAGACAAATGTTATCTTATTCTTTATTTCAACTTTTGCACGTTTGTCTAATTTGACTTTTTTGTGATTTGCTTTTGTATATTTTGTATGAGCTTTGTTGGAGGGAGCCTGAGAACAACTGCTTCAATGTAATTGCTGCATTAATTACCAATAATAAATGATGTTGTGTTGTTTTATTATGTAACACAGGTGGAAATTCATCATCAAACAGCTCATATTTCAGTCAAATCTGCTCGGTGCGAGGAGTCAAATTAAGCTCGGCCAAGTCATTTTTGGGGCCGATGCTGAGACCGATATCAGGAAGTTAAAAAATCTCATTGTTCTCATTTGATGTGACTGTTTTGTTTAAAGAGTTGTTTTGTTTCCTCATCTTGAGATGGAGCAGATCGGCAGGTTAGAGGGTCCGAATGACAACAATGATTCACAGAATAAACAGGTGTTTGAGTCCAGATCACGTTAAAGGTCGACATCCTGGCAGAGCATCTTCACTGGGAGCGTGACCGACAGGATATAAACACAACGATGCTGTTGGATGCTAGACAGGTGAAATGTTTTAGGATTGGGATCCAATTGTATTGACTTCTGGTATTAGTTTCTCTCAACAGGTGGATCCAGTCAAACAGACATCTCGTTACAATCAAGTGTTTATTGAAGAATTCAGCACATTTTAAAATATACACAAAAGTCAATGGTATCTATGACATTAGTCGTGTCCACTACTGTGCTGTTAGTCTGTGTGTGTGTGTGTGTGTGTGTGTGTGGTGCTGACTCACAGCAGCTGGCTCCTCCAGCCGTTATAATCTCTCCTGGGCAGAGAGATGGCCGGGTTCGAGTGCACGGGCAGCGGCTGTCGGCTCTCCAAGTACGCCCACTGCACCCACCAGGGAGCGATCTACAGGGGAGAGACCACACACACACACACACACACACACACACACACACACACACACACACACACACACACACACACACACAGGGTTGACATTAAACTCACAGTAAACAGTGATGATGATATACAATCATTGAAAACCTGATGTTAGACTGATGAGACAACCTCATCTACATAGAGAAGGATGTGTTTTCAGCCCCCTTTATTTATTCAATACTCAAACTTCTCTTAACAGGCTACATAACTTTATTTTGGGTTACTACTAGAATAGGTTTACATGCTTTAACGCTCCTGTCTCTTTAAGACCTAGTCTCCTCTGATTGGTCAGCTCACACACGCCTGAGCCAGCACCGCTAACAACAGAGCAGCTGTGCTGAATCAATTCTTACGTGCCAAACAGGTTGTTAGGCATTAAATCATGCAAATATGTGACATACTGTGATGTCACAAAGTCACACAATTAAAGGCGGGGCTACTGACGAGGCGTTTAAGGAGCTGGTGTTTTCTGTGGGAGAGAGGAGCTTCTGTTGGTCCATGATTGTCACTCACTTCCTGTATAGTCCACTGCTTTCTTTACTGATGTTTTTACTTTTGTTGATTCATGTTTTAAACATCTTATTTCATTTGACCTGTTATATACTGCTTGTGTGATATTTTCTGCTGAGTGATTTTATTGTGAAGGGCTTTGTAACTTTTATGTTTTTTTTTAAAACTTCAACATAAATCAGTCCTCATTTACAATCAAAAGCTGTTATACATTTTTAAAAGTTAATATGACTTTTTCTGTGTGGTGCAGGGAATCACAATGTTTCAAAAATCTCATTTCAGGGGAAAATAAAACATTCCCACACACACACTTTTCACCTCTGTAGCTGTAGATTTATTAATAAACGTCAACATTTTGTTCACTTGTGTCGTGATAAAGGTCTCTGTGACTGTAACAGCAAACCTTTTCAATAAATCTATCAATGCAAAGGTGAAAAATGTGTACAGGAAAGGTTTATTCAGCGCAGCTGTAACATTGTGCTGTTGCTATAATGACAAATTAAGGACTGTGCAGCCTTTCTGCAGGTGGAGTTTTGTTTTGGATTGATATATTTATGCTTCAAACACACCCCATCCCTCTCTAACACCTGTCACGTCACACACGGACCCAGTTCCTGGTGCTTCTGGCTCTCCTCTCCAGCCCCATCTGCAGCTTTGCACCGAGGCCTCCTGTCATTCCGAACTCCTGCACCATCCTGCGGGTGTGGTTGATCTCCTCGGGCGGCAGCAGAGGCTCCAGGGCCCTCAGGTAGGCCTGCAGGGTCTGGGCCAGAGGGGGCACCGGCTGATTGGGCACTGAGGAGAAGAAACAGGGCTCCTGCCTCGAGGACACCTGGAAAGACAGGGGGTGAGGCGTTCAAGGACTCCTGACGTTTAAAGTGTTGCACTGCAAACTGCCTTGAGGACAAATTAAATTAAAACATTTTAATGTACCAATAGTGCTGATACAGTAACTCTGCATGTCAGCACGCTGTCACAGTTTGACCTCGTGCCAATAACAGCAGGGCAGGGCGTATCAAAATAGGAAGTGTGAGATATAATGATTGTGGAAACACGATCCACTGCTTCTTATTCGTTTACAGCCATGCTTGCTATAATAACTGCGCCGTATGTGAGAGTACAGAGCAGTATGTCAACAGTGAGACTCTTTAAAGTGACAGTAAAGTCTAAAATAACAAACAGATAAATACTCACCCGAGACAGCCATGCTCTGCAGCTTCCTGCGTGGATTTTCCTCAAAATCATCTTTTTCCTTAAGTCATAAAACCCGTTGTGCGTCGCATCGGCTTTGCTTTTTATGTTTTAATAACTTTTCTCCACAAAAAGTCGGACGGTCAACAGAAGTCCAGCCCTCCTCCCGCTTCCTCTCCTCGGTGGATGAAGATGAGAGTCGTCATCGCTCGACGGCTCCTAGTTTTGAAAACATCCGCGCATGTGTTGGTTGAAAAGGCGAGCAGGGTGAAGCTGTCCGTGTTTGGCTCGTTCAGGGCTGCGGGCATGCAAACATTCACGTACCGAGCTGAACTCGTCCGACTGACGCTACAAGTCCGCACACGTGTTGACGTAAAACTGTTTCCGTACACAGCAACGTGACTCCGCGCGCAGCACCGCGTCCCGCCGCAGGGTGTCGCTGTTACACCTAAAGATGGCGCCGAGTGCATGTAAACAAAAACATTACCTGGGGATCTCTCAAGATATATATCGATTTACCACCTTAACTTAAGTTAATCTATTTGATTTGTATAATTATATCAGTTTGTCTAGCTTTATACTTTTAACTTGACTGAACTCACTATTATCTTCTGTTTTATTTGGTTTTGTAAATCACTTTGTAACTGTGTTTTGAAAGGTGATATATAAATAGAATTCATTATCATTATTTATTTGTGTTGTTTTATTTTTGTGTGTGTTTTGTTTTCTCCTTGTAAAAAAATATGCTGCTTGGAGTCATTTTGAGGTGTGTTCAACAGTGATAACACCTGTTTGTTTGTTATTTGAAGATGTTAAATAAAGATTTTTTTAAAAAAAGAAAAAAGGAAAGCAACAAGTTTACTTGTGTAAAACACCAGGAGGAGCAAGACTATAAAATAAAATAATAATACAATAAAATACAAATAAAACCTTGTAAAGCTACAGGTGGTTTATGTTTTAAAAGCATTTTTGTTGCTACATTTATCTTCAGTGATAATACCACACTGTAAAAATACCCAGTTACAAGTAAAAGTCCTGTAAAAGTATGCAAGTGTAACCAGAAATGTACAAAAAAAATTATTATAGTTTTTTTCTGCTCTGTGAGATGTTGTTTCTCAAAGTATCTTCAAATGCTACATCACCTGAAACCTGTAACCTCAGCTTAAAAGTTATGTAAGTCAATAAACCATAATAAAATATAAAAGTATTGAAAATGGTGATGCCTTGTTTGATGGGGTCAAACGGTTACAGTAGACCCTGGCCTCACTGTCATCAGGATACAATGAGGTACAGTTGAATTATTCACTAAAAAATATCACAAGGCACAATCTGGAACATTGCTTCAAATAATATATATATATTAGCAATACATTTTGCTGTAGTTACAGTATTAATCTATATGTAATAACTGTGTTTGTCCTTTTCACACCCAGACAGTGGTGATAGAAAACAAATAACGAGAAGCATCAAGTTGATCAAAGGGATCAAATTGATCTGCACATACTGCCAATAACAAATACAAGAAGAGACAACACTGTTTTCAGAGATATTTATTATATTTTTTTCTCTTGAAGCCAGCTTCTTCAACCGTCATAGAAAAAAAATAATATGCACAGACCTTTTCTTCTCTCACCAATTAAAATATTCATTTAAAAACAAGAAACACTCTGTATTTATTCCATTTATTGTATTATGAATGTGATACATCCAAGAGTCAGATATCGGCTGAAGTTTATATGTTAATTGGATTTTACATGTTTCTTCTCAGAGATTTTCACTCACACAGCTCTCGCTCCGCTTCCACATGATAAAAATAAAATAATACCTTTTTATTTATATCCATACATATTAACTCAACTGTTTCCAGAGTTGTCACTGTGAACAGTAAGGCTCAATCAGACCTCTAAAAATCGTCCTGCAAACATCGCACCACCCTGACTGATCTTCATATCATCTGTATGGGCAAATCCAGCAGGCACATGGAACCAGATGATATAAACATCACTCTTCTGTGCTGAGGCAGTGCTGACTTCAATGTAGAAAGTAATTTACATAAAGGAAACTCAAATATATGAACAAAAAAATTAAATCTTATCAGTATCATTATATTGCATAGACAAGTGATCATTCAGTGCAGACCTGAGGGTCTTTTATAATATGTACCGTACTTATACATTCATATTTTTTCCCCCTCCATTTCCCTGAAAATAAAACTAGCATTTCCACAGTAAACACAACGTTCCTCTTCTTTCGACTGCATAAACCAAACCGTGCTGTACATTTCTTCCATAACACTCATTCATTCTGATGCTACATACCACGAGGATTACAAACACTCACTTCAACACGTCAAGATCAAACGAAACATGATAAGAATCACGTTAATATCATTCAACAAAAGTGTTGGTGATCTCATCACATGGGCAATTTTGGCGAGGTGACTGGCTTCTACCGAGGGCAAGACTCATCTGGAAGACAGAGAGACGGAAATGGAAGGTAAATAGGTGAATCTAGGATTCATATACTACGTTAGGTCTAATTTCTTACTTCTTCCCATTCACCAACAGTGACATTTATGGCTTTGTGAGGTCCATAAATGCAACCATACCATTCCATTCGCTCTCTAATAACACCAATCTATCACATTTACCTTTTCCATTGCTGCATTTAAAAGACGACGTTACATGAATCATTTAGTCTTTGCCCACACTGCTAAATTGCTACCATTTGAAAATGTCAGTTTGTCTACTGAAAGAATAAAGATGGTTAGTCCAGTTTTTTTCTTTTTGTCAACAAATCCTATGAAAAAGACAAAAGCCAAGGCCATACTGCAAAATCTACTTCCTGAAATGGAAGGAGCCATAATCAGTGTAAGTGAAAGTAAGCTTTAGACCGTATTAATATGGCGACCATTTTCCTCAGCTGTCATGTGTTTATTATCATTCCACCACAACTAAAGAGACAATGGATAATGAAATCTGGAGGGACATCCGGTCATATTTCAAAGTAAAACAACATGTTGGTAGCCCATTAGCTTCTGTTAGCTAACAGCTAACGTTAGTAGTCAACAACTTAATAGCTAATGTTGCTGTTTGACAGTGTCACATGCGTCGGTGTCTAACCCGGATGTTAGCATCGCCCTGGTTCCCTTGTCAAAAAGCCTGTGGGATTTTTGGAGTAGTGCTGAAAATAATCTCCGTGGCAAACAACCACAGATTTATGATACTTACATGTTTTGTTCAGCAAGAAAATCTTCACAGATGAACAACACGCTGAAGGTGAGGTTTGCCCAGGGCGTCATGCAAGCTAGAACCACCACTGTCAAATGCTAACGTTAGCTAACTGGTTACCAAAATGTTGTTTTAGCTTGAAATATGGCCTGATATCTGTCTGGATTTTGACTATACATCGGCTATTTTTAGTTGTTGACCAATTAGGCGGGGAAATGATAACGATTATATATCATTTGAGCTGCCCAGAGGAAAGTGGCTGCAATGTGAATATAGTCTGGGTGCTAACATTAGCAGTCAACCACTTCATAGCTAACGTTAATGTTCGACAGTGTTACACTCCACAATAGTAAAGACGTCAATTAACTCTTAAATTATCGCCACACATCTTGGACACACTTATTTAAGCCTGGAAGTGAAACTCTTACTGGATGTAACCCAACAGTTACGTTAGCTAGGAAGTGGTTGAATGCTAACATTAGCTTATGGGTTATTAAATGTGTTGTTTTGGCTTGAAATATGGCCCAGTGTCCCTTGGGTCTTCCACTACACATTGTCTTTTCAGTTGTTGATCAATTAGGTGGTGAGATGATAATAATTATAAGACTCCCAACATGGAATGCAGCACTACGACATTTGAGCTCCCCAGAAGAAAAGGTTAACCCCTAACCCGTGAGCAGCCAAGCTAATGAACTTGCTTTGTGACTTTTAGCGTGCATTTACTTTGTGTGCCGCGTCAGATAGTTTGCTCCTGCGTCAATAAGTCTTAACTTGATCAAATAATGTACATTCCTGGGAAGAAAATGTCAGGGGAAATAAAACAACACAGTGGAGAGAACATAAACTTGTGCTGTTGTGACTGACTAGGCTAAGTTGGTGCTTTGAGTACGTCTCTCATCTCTTTCTCTAAGTTGGCACTCAGTCCCAAGCCAATTAAAAACTTGTTATCATTTAAATCTTTAAAAATGGGTTGTGAATATATTCTATATAAAAAAAAAGTCTCTGTCATAGAGCAAAACAGCTGGCCACTGTAGTTTTTAGCTAATGTTCCTCAAACAGGAGTAGCTCAACAGTGCATTCTCTGGGGACTATTTTTAGCCAGAGTTTATCACACATTTGTTTTTGGTGGTGTGCGTTCAAATGATTTGTGATCAACTCACAATAAACAACTCACAAGAGTGCACAAGAGTCTTAATCGTGTGTTTATAACAGTTGTTGGATAACAATGGAGCTCAGGCTACAGTTGGCTTCACAGGAAATACTTGTTCAAGGACACATTTTTGATTTGGGTCTTTTCTTGGTATTTGTTGACAATAAGACAAATAAACAGTAAAACATTGCCAGACATATATATATAGATATATATATTAAGGAAAGTTCAGGCACTCCAGCCCTCTTCTGTGGTGGCAACACTGAAAATAAACCTCTTTATAGACTCAGTATAGTCCAACGTTCCTATGGAGAGTCTGTAAGACATCACAAACAATCTGAATCCATAATCTCTCTCACTACACGCTATGTTTTTTGAGAAGGGGGTGACACTGACCCACTCTTAGACCCCGTCCCATAGCAATCCCAACGTTCCTTGTGCTTTTGGACACGATCGCTCCTCCGTCCACTTTAGCCTCCTCCTCCTGCGCCTCCTCTCCCTGCTGCCTCCACGGCTCGTGGGGGTACGGGGTGCAAGCCAACATGGAGGTCTCTGATGGGTACTCGCACACCTGCTCCAGCCGGTCCTCGTCGAAACACACCTTTCCCTGTAGACATGAGTAAAGACAGGGTTATTTTTTACAAGGGTCAAACAAGCACAGGACTTTCATTCAGGTGAGTTATTTTAACTTACTAAGATATTACGTACATAATGTAGGTACATTCATAACTGAAGTTACATAGTTATTTAACCCAAACCACAATGTTTAAGTTTTCTTGCCTTAACCTAACCAGACTGTTTTTTTCTTTTTGGGAATGCTGATATGTAATCAGCCTTTTCAGTGACACGAGAGCTGTAAATACCTCTATTAGCATCCTCACGTGCACCATTCGGACATGAAGTTGTTCATCAGGAAAAGATCTGCTGATTCTCGTCTCTTGTTTTTCTGTATTTTTCACGTTTATATTTAGATCCGTTCAGTTTTTATCTGGTCTTCCATGAAGGGAGTAGCATACTCTGTCCACTGGTGTTTATTAGTTGAAGGCAAAATGTTGTAAACAATTTGTCAAGAGTAGAGGTCAGGCAAGTGTTTGATTTATCAGTGGCTGAGACAAAGTTAGAGGTTTTGAAATCAACAAACACACAAAAGGTTGGCATGAAAGAAACTTTTCAAAAGGTCTTAAAAATCGTGATTAAAGAATCACAATAAAAGTTTAAAGAGGAGAAAGTCTGTCTGACTGTACAGATACTACAGGATGTATGGCTGTTTTTCAAACACTTTGTGCATCCACTATACAATGACTTTTTTTAGAAAAATCAAAGCATTGCATGCAAATAGCAAAGAAAAATGGAAAAAATGACCAAATTTAAATGCCAGTGTTCGACCCGGTAAGGGCAGAGAGGAGTCTACTTTCTGTACCGACGGGTTCCTCTGACATGTGCTCACACGGTCAAATGTAAACAAGCTTTGAGTCACTGAGGAAAGTCTCAGTCTGTGTCTGTGAGATGTTTGTACTCTGTCAGTGTAATGTTAACTGACAGGATGAGGCTTATTGATTGTTCAGGTAAACAGCACGTATGCATAAGAGGAAGCCGCGTGGAAAAAGGAGAACGAGGCTAGCTGGTGTTGAGCTAATCTTTGCCTGGACTGACGGATATTTCAGTGGAGTCTGTTTACTCGAAGGCCAGCAAAGGTGTAAACAGACCCGACGGAAAGAGGCCGAAGAGGTCAGTGCGGTGTGTCTTATAATCACAGCAGCAGGTCTGGACGTGTGCAGCAGTAAACACACCCGGAGGTGCAGACATGATCTGGACGGAGCCTGAAACACGCGGCACACACGATGCAAGTTACCGCCGCTTCGCCCTGACAGTGGCCGTCTGCAGAGGAGCGCAGATAATAGCTCTGCATTAGAGAGGCTGGACGAATCACGCTAAGGCACAGGAGGGCTAATCCTCCCTCCCTGAACCTGATTAACCCAACACAGCGGGACAGCAGAGCCAGCGGGAGAGACAGAAACTGAAAGAGTAGGAGAAAAAAAAGGGAGCGAAAAAGAGGGAAGTTTTCCTTAAGTTTCGATCTGTGGTCAGAGATTTTGAAAAGTTGGGCCAGACGTACCTACAATCTGCTTTTACAGTTCAAAGAAGACAATCCAACCCTTTCAAAAGAGTGCATGGGATCGCTTAGAATATATTAAAAGCAGGCAAAAATGTCTAATATAAATGAATAGATCGATTTGAGATTTTTTTGAACATTTTAAACAAGAATAAACCCAAATTTTTGTTTTCAAGAGTCTGAATCGAGCTGGTGCAGGAGGCAGATAAGAAAGCGGGTAAAATGGAGAGGAAATAGAGGAGGTCGTAGACGAGGCGCACGCAGGTCACCCCCCTCTGTGACATGATGGCGTGGTTCGGATGGGGGAGGGAAGGAGGCCTGACGTCAAACAGTCTGAAGGGCATCAACGAGGGAGCGACAGGTGGTCAGAGAATCAGCGCCGTAAAGTGGTCACTCAGTGCAGCTCAAGGCGGCTACTTATAGATAAACGATTGTTTATTTAAAGGAGTTCGTATCCAGAGAACGGCATCAAGCCCGAGTTTCTCTTTCCCTCTTGTCTCAATGACTGTAGTCCCGTCTCTTGAAACAGATGGCCCGGCGCTAAAAGTGTCTGAGCTGCATTTGGCGATTTAAAAATGGGCTCATAATCACTTCCTTGTGTCGATGCGTGCCTCTCGTTCGAAGGAAGTAGAGAAGTTTGAAAGAGGAAGTGAGCAAAAACATGCAGTGTGACAGGGAGTTTCTGCTCGACCAAATTTGAGGCTTATAATCGTCTTTAATCCTCTCAGTATGACTGTCAGTCATTTCTACTTTTTTTTACACTGCCACATCTCTCTGTAGCACTTCTTTGTCTTTCCGTTTCACCCACGTTGAACTACGAGTTGGGCGGCCTGCTGTCAGTTAGGCTCAACCGTGCAGTGGAGGGTCAGCGTGGTCGAAAACAGTTTGCCAAGACTCCGGTCGAACAAACCAAACCCCCGCTAGGAAACAGCCAGAGATGATACAAAGAGAGATTTGTCTGAGAGGAAGGGAGAGCTGACTCAACAGAAATGGCAGAGTTGGTGCGAGGGAACGAGGAAGCAGTCTGTAACACGCTCAGCTGTAGACTGAGGTGAACGTACAAGCAGCTTTAACGACTTTCACATGGAAAAAAAATCAATCAAAAACACACAGTGAGATTCATCTTTACAGGACGGTGTCGTAAAGTGTATTTCTGCTCTGCTGACAACTTTGTCATCCAGTCTTCTCCTTTATTACATAACTGCTCATTTCCCACTCAACTGGGTGCAGGAAAAGTTAAAAAATGAGGAAACAGAAAAATGAACTCTAGTGAGATTCACTTGTAGTTTGAGACGAAACCACTCGCACTGAATTACTGTAAAAACAAGTGTGGTCTCACACAGACGAGCATGTGACATTAGGTAGGCAGACAGAATGCAAAAAAAAAATGGGAGGAAGGAGCTGCCATTGTGGTTTCAGTCTCAGAAGCCTGCAAGATTAACTGTTTCTTCCTGCAGAAGCTTAAAGAAACTTAATATTTCTAAATCAAACACTAGGAGTGCTTCCTGGACCCAAATTGTGCTCAAGCCATGTTTTGACTCTCTGACGAAGGCTTGATGCCAAACTGAGTTTGTTTTTTAAAGTCCAACATGATTATGCCATGAACATAAAGGCATTTTAACACTTTAAATGAGCTTTGGAGTTTTTCTCGATCTTTAAAGCAACATGAACTTTGTTTTTCACTGTTTCTCTGTGTCATTTTTTCCACAGCCCACACGTTTTGCTATGTTTACGCAAATATATCTGGTAAAATCATCATCATGGGGTAAAAGTCAAACGCCTGCAAAGATTTAGACCGCAGGAGCAAATGGCAAAGCAGATCACTCCAGGATTTTATGGCTAAGAATCAAGATGTCGTGCTTGATAAGGCTTTAATAGGCTTAGGTCGCTCTCTGTGATCGCACTTCTCAATCAAAAGGGATGTTCTCGCAGTGAAAGTCGAATCTGCTTGACAACGAGGGACCGTTGGGCAGGTTACACGAGGTGATGCCCCTTGACCACCTCTGATGGGACGACCATCCCTTTGAAATCTGGCTAAACGTGACATGTATGTACAGTTAAGAAGCTGATAAGTTTGTTGGTGTGCTTACATTTATCTGTGAAAGGCCATCAAACACAATTTCCACTCACCCTTTTCGGGGTCCCTCTGTTCTTGATCAGACACGAGTTCTCCAGATTCTGATATCCGCCGATCACCTCGATCTCCTCCGCTGTAGGGTACTTCTTCTTCGCTGGCTCGGACTCAGTGGAGGTCGTCTTGGCCTGCCGCGGTGAGTTCTTCGCAGTTGTCGACACTGCCGACGCCGTTGTGGACCCTGTTGCTCCCGCTCCTCCTACGGTAGTCTTTCTCGGAGTGATTGTAATGGTGGCACCTTTCTTCCCTTTCCCTCCGGAGGCACTCCTGATGGAGAAGAGGACGGGCGATGGCGTGGGAGATGGAGAGACACTCGGAGATTGGGAAGGAGATGGGGAGCACGGGGAGCAGGCCGGGGTCGGGGCGCTCTCTGCGGGTTTCAGAGTATTGTCCGGGGATTGGCTCCTGAGATGTGAGGGGGTGATGGTGATGGTTTGGTTGGTTTGTTTGAGCTGAGATGTCGGAGAGTAAACACGCTGAGGAGACATTTTAGGGTTTTCTTGATCTTTCTCCTCCATAGTAACATCGTCCTTTTTCTGATGCTTTGAAAACCCTCTGAGACTTTGCTGCCCCTTTGTTTCTCTATTGTTAAGAGGACTGTTTGGCGAGGTAGAAGACTTCAGCGCTTCCTGCTCTTTCAGCTGAAACTGCTCTATCTGTCGTTGTATCGTCTGAACCCCACAAATGTCCTCACCTGAGAATGCTTTGCTGTCGCCCTGCTGTGCGTTTGACATCAGGGGCTTCACTTTCACGAGGTGCACTGACGGGATGTCTACAGTCCTGTCCCTCACACACAAGCCCGACCTCGAGCCGACAGTTTCCAAGTTGTAGATCCGGCTCATGGCTGCGAGGGAGTTGGGATGAGATTGCAAAGGGGAGGTAGATTGAACAGGATCTAGAGGCGATGTATATTCCTCCAACTCCTCCTCTGAGAACTCCTTTTCCACCTCCTCCTGTTCTTCTCTGTACTCACGTTGGTCCCGTTGCCGCCTCAGCTGTTCTTCGACATGTTTCAGAGTGTCGTCTTCATCTTCAGATACCAGGGAGCTATCAGAGTTAACTTCTGAGGCGGCAGTCGCGTACCCGCTTGTTACTTCCTCTCTGACAGCTTGCGAGTGTGGGACAGAAACGGGAAGTTGAGGGCAGGTTTTCAACACGCCGACTTCCTGTGTGACGTCAAACGCAGTCATGGATGTCTGCGCCGCTGCGTCTTCCTGTCCCCTCTCCGCTTCGGCCAGGCTCTTCCGCATATGAGCTGCAGCTTCCCACTCTTTCTCTATTTCAGTTCCCCCCTCGTCATGCCCGTCCTCAGCTGTGACATTAATCTCTGCACCTTCACTCCCACCTCCATCTTGCGCCTCTCTTTGTTTCAGCCTCTCGAGCTCTCGTTGCCTGATTTTCTCTCGCAAGGACTCGATGCGGCTCAGAGGTTTTCCGATCCTCCAGCTGTCCCTCCTCTCGACCTTATTACCTTCCTCCCAGTCTTGTCCCTCGTCGCTTTGAACTTTTTTCTCAACCATTTCTTCGGCAACGTAAAACACAGATCTGGGGATTTGAATCTTGAGCGGAGAGATCCCCAGGGGTGCAGTCTTTTTCGGAGATCTTGGGGTTACATCATGAACGAGGTTCTCTGGTCCAGCGTCACTGTACGTTTGTCCCTCCGGTTTGGTCACTTCATAAGCAGCCCTGTCTCCTTTCTCTTTGCTATAAACAGTTGTCTCTCCTATTTTTTCTATCTTACTTATAAGATCCTCTGTCTGTTGGGACAAGACAGAGTGTGTTAGGTAAGGTCCTTGTGGCCCTGTACCGCTCCACTCTTGCCCTCTGAGGGGGTCTCGAGGCCGATCCGTGACAGGACAGAGTAGACTGGAGCACTCGGTAAAAGCTGATTCGTGTCTCGAAGCAGCGTAACTCGGACTTGCGAGCTCTGATGATGCAGCAACAGGTGGGACTGTGCTTTCGAATCCCTCCTCTTTCTGAAAATCAGACACCTTTCTGTCGCAAACTTGCGCCTCAATCTGTCCCTCCACCTGTGGATCTTTTCCCACACTCGGCTCGCTCTCTAGACTTTTCTCACCTGCCAGTCGTCTCACTTCTCTTTCAGCTCTTGTTTTCCCATCCTGCCTGATCGGTACCCTTCTAGCAAACGAGATTCCCTCTGTGTTTTTAACGGATGCCACTGTGAACCCCTCATCTCCATCTGCATCACCTGCCATCTCCGCAGCCCTTACGTCAATAGGCTCAACTTTCTTAACTGCGCTCTTGTGTTCATCCTCGTTTTTAAAAAGTCTCTCTCTCACCTTTCCGAATCTGTCTTTATCTAAAAGTCTTGCGTACCCCTGTTTGATCTTCGCTGTGGTTTCCTTCCCAAAGCATGCTATGTCGACCCACGGCGCTACGCTCTTCTCTGAATGTATCCTGTCACGCATTTTCCTCTCATGAAACCCCTCGTTGTCTAAACCGTTCTCCTTAGGACAGAAGACTCGATCAGAGAAGCTGGACGAGCGTTTCGGCACGCCTTTAAACAGCATACTCCTCCTGTCTGCCTCAGTTTGTTGGTCATCTTCATCTCCTGAAAATTTTCTCATCGCAGGCCGGAGGAAATTATCAGAGCTTTTGGATCGAGATGGGGGCTTGGGGTGCTCGCCGAATTTACTCAGCAGCTGGCTGACCCTCCCTCCTCTGTCAACGAACACATTATCGTCCAAGCTGTCCTTCCTGTCTTCTTTAATAACCGTTGCCTGGCCCCATGGTCTCTCTTTCTCTTTTTCTCTCAGCCAGGACATTTCCGTTCTGTGCTCTCTCCCCATACTCTCCCACCTTCCCTCCACGCTGCCCTTCATCTCTGCATCCTCTCTACCCGAACCTTTCCCACCTCCCGTTGGATGCCTCTCTTCGGGGCTTGCCGAGGGCTTTATGATCAGAACCTCTGAGGCTCGGATCTCAGTGACGCTCCCTCCTCCGGCCAGGATCTCCCTCAGGTTCATCTTCACCCCTCTCTTCCCCTGGAGGTCCTCCTCGGGCCTCTCCCTCTCCGTCTCCCTCCATCTAGCCCTTCTCTCGTCGCTGCTCTTCCTGTCCTGCTCGATGATGATGATGTTGTCGGCTCTGATTGTCCGAAGACAAGGGGCGACGGGAGAAAACGTACCAGATGGTGGCTCTGTTTCATTTTCCTCTTCATCTTTTTTCACTTTGAGGAAATCCCGCTCCCTGACTGCGTCTTTAACCAACTCTTTCCACTGGCTTTTATCTTTCTCCCATCCCTCCCTGTTCATCTCTCTTTCTCTTCCTTGACTTCTGTCCCTGCTCTTCTCTTTTTCTTGTCCCTCACTTAAGTCTCTGAATCTCTCTATTTTCAGCTCTATTTCTCTTCCTCGTCCTGCCTCTCCATCTTGACCCCTGGGGCTGGATTTTTCTTTCTCCTTCTCTTTAACTTCTGGCTCGTTGGCTACCTCTGCCTCCCTCCCTTTCTTCCATGAACTCTGCGTGCGAATGAAAGGGTTTTCATGGACTGGAACTATAGTTTCCACAGACACCTGACTCTCTTGGTCTGCATCCAGCCATAGCCCCGCATCTGGACTAAGCGACAGGTCGCTTCCCAGGTTGACCGTCATGAAGCTGTCCGTGTCGCTCAGACCATCAGAAGAAGATCTGACATCCACCTGCAGCAGACAGACGTCTTTCTCCTTCTCTCTGTCGCCCAAACTGTCCTGCTTCGCCTTCCTCCGCTGGATGATCCCTCGCTTCCAGGCGGGCATGCTGGCAAACTTCTCCTCCTCCTGCTTCTCTCTCCGCTCTCGCTCCTCCTCCTCTCTCCTCTTCCTCTCCAGCAGGAGTTGCTTCCATTCCGGCAGAGAGGAGACAGACATAACAGAAGAGGAGCCGGGTATTTGGACAAGATGGTTGCTGTTCTTCGTTAGAGCCTCTGGGAATGAAAAGATGGGAGTAAAATCAGTTCTCTCTCACAAACAAGAGCTGCAACGATTAGTCGATTAATCACTTAGTCAATCAGAAGAAAATTGCCAACTAATTTCATGATCGATTAATCGTTTTAGAATGTAGAAATGTCAAACATTTGCTCGTTCCACCTTCTTAAATTTAGGATTTGCTGCTTTTCTGTGCTATTTATGATAGAAAATGAGGAGTCTTATCATTTAAACATGTCAATTCGGGCTCTGGAAATCATGATGAGCATTTTCACAATTCTTGATGCCTTATAGACTAAACAATCAATCGATTAATGGTGAAAATTATTGTTGGTTGCATCCCAACATTAAAAAGAGGTGTGCATCAGTCCAAACTGAGCTTTTGGAAGATAATACATTATTTTAGTCCTATGTGCATCAAGTTGATAAGCATGTTTAATAGCATTAAAAAGATGCACATCAATGCAGAATCACGCATTTGTGCAGTCCTAGCTGTCCTGATGTCCACTGAGTTTAATCCTTTTCACACAGAATAACATCGCAGACTTCATCAAATCATCACATTGTGCACGCACAACAGACAAGAACTTTTCTGCTTAGGTCTATGTCTCAGAATGTGTAATCAAACTTACCAAAACCCCAGCAAAGATATCACAATATCCGCCTCGACTGTGTAGTTGTCATCTCCACTTGTGCGTCCTGGCTGTGCGTAATGCGCTCCCCTCCTCGACGGAAAACCTCCGTGGCCAATAACTAAACAGATTAATCTCTGCTGTCAAAACGGAGGGTTTTAAAACGCTTCACGACCCAGTCAAATCACCCCACGACCCGACTGCGCATCAGAGCATGAAAACACCTCCGTCGTCGGTATAGTAGTAAATATTCCAGCCTCGGAGCTGCAGCACTGTAATCCGATAATTACATTAAACTCCGTCAGGAGAGTTTAGTGGCACACACCATATTGTCGGACCTAAGAAAAGGCGTTTAAAGAGCACAGCCGTCTGCCCAGCCCGGGCACCAACCCCCACCCTCCCTGCCTCGTCTCATCCCTTCTTCCCGCTAATTGGAGAAGAGATGGAGAAGGAGGAGGTGGAGGAGGAGGGATGTGGTGTCAGGAGGGCAGAGCAGGGAGCTGCAGGAATTTACCTGAGGAAGACCAGACATCATCTAACCTCCCTCATGTGGCGTGTTTTTAAAACTACTTTACTACTATTTTTATCTGATTATTTGCATTTTGTAATGAAAGGGCATCATATGTGAGTATCCTTATAACAGAGAAGGAGACTTATTCCAACAAGTGAATAAAAAACATGGTCAGAAAAATGCCAAAATATACATATTGACAATGTTAACATGGTGAATTTGTCTTCTTAGTGGAAACAAATACATATTCACCTGTGTGTCTGCAGTTACGTGTTCAATCTGGTGAAATTATCTGACTTTTATACTTTATTCTGATCCATGTTGGAGGCTTTAATTGTCTTCGCAGTCTTCACAAACAAAAAAAATGCAAAGCGCATATTTCAAAATGTATTAAATAAGTAGTCTGCGATGTTTCAGCCCATATTCATAAGCTAATGTATCAGAAATTGATTCAGTGACTAATTTATGATAGAGTTGTGGCACAGGCTCCTGATATGATATGATGATATTTTTCTTGCGGAAATAATTTAAAAGATAATAATAATAAAAATAAATAGTAAAATTAAAAAGGGATCCGTCCCACTTTCCTATAATAAATGAGGCGCCCATGGTGAAAATAAACAAAACTTCTTGGCCTTTAAAAATAAACAACAGACCTCATTAAAAAAACATGAACAGAACAACAATGGTCTGGAAAATACTGGAAGTTATTATTGGCATTACAGCGAGGCAACAATGCAGACATGTGGAAACTAACACTAGCGTAAAAAAAAACATGTTGAATAAAAAAAATAATACAGTACTTTCAAGTTCAAGAAGTCATGACCTTTTAAAATAAACTTGTTCTTAATCCTGTAGAATATAATTGGTCTGAAGCTACAGTTGATGTGTCCCAAACACAAAACAAGGCAACCAAGGAAATAACACATTCATAATCTCAAAAGATGCAGCGACACCTGTTTGTCTTTATAGTTGCAAATGTGAAAAACAAAAGCTGCATTTTTGTGCTTTAGCCGGTGTGACGTCTAAGTTTGACAGTAGTGTGCACAGTGAACCTGCAGTGGTCAGGTGGAATGTCACAGCCTATAAATAATAAACTATATGATAAACAAAAATATAAATCAGCAGTATCAGCATTCATTAGCAGTATATAAACATTTAATACATGATAGTGTGGGTTTAGGCACTTATGAATGTTTGTTAATGTATTTAACAGTTATAACTTCTCCTGTGGGGCAGCTGTGAGTGGTGGCTGGTGTTTACTGTACATTAATAATATAAAAGTACCTAAAAATGTCTGTATAGCTGCATGAAAATACATTTTAGTGTGTTATAATCCATTAATCCATTTACATTTACATCTATGCTTGTAAAAAAATAATATTTGGAGGGTTTTACTGCAAAATGTTAAATATAAAATCGTTTTGGGACAAATCTTTCCTCCTAAATTCAATCAGAAAATAGAGATATACTCAAAAATATAACTATTACATTATGTTTTCTCAGAATATTAACATTTCACAAAACATTTTACTTTAATACCGGCGACTTTTTGAAAATACTGACACATTCTTCACCTGGATAAAATGTTGGCAGATAATGTTCCTGCAAAACAAAGACAAAATTCACAATCGTACATGTCGTAGACCTCGTACCATGGTAGCATGTCTATAAAACGTGTCATATCGCGTTCACATTACATGTTTTTGACCTGACTACAGAATCAGGAGGTGGAGGGGATGGTGGTGGAGCTACAGGTGAGAAGGCTGCCAAGCCAGTGACCACAGTTCGAGACTGTGTTTCAACATTCGTAAGTGTGAGACTACTGGATATTTTTAAGGAGACCTCTGAATTTCCAGCTGTGTTTGTGGCAACCAAAACAGGCTTTTTCAGCCAAAACTTGATCTTTTATTAATCCTAACCAAGTGTTTGTGCTTCAACCTAACCAGCATTGTAAAAATAGATAAAGCTGCAACATTAAGAAATATAAAGTTTGAACATACTCATGATTTTTGCAGAAACGTAGCAGTTGGACCCTCCCTTTCTAAAATCCCACATGCAGTCAACAGTAAATTTATAAAACACAGTGTCAAGTTTCAAAGAATACAGTTTGTTTTGCTTGTGTTCAGCGCAGCAGACAACCAGGCTCATTTAAAAGCCAGTTACAGTATTTCTGGTTAATATGAAGACGGCAGGCAGCTTCACGTCACAGCAGTAAGAACACCTTCATTTCACTTCTCCTTGTGGTTGCTGTCGTCCCGCTCGCTGCCCCGCTGTGGCTCGCTCAGGAGCTGCATCTTACTTTTAAGCTGGACGCAGAGGTAGGCTAAATCCTGTTTGTCCAGGGAGTGTGCCAGGGCCAGGTAGATCGACAGAGTCCCCGCCAGCAGGAGCCTGTCCAGGGACAAGGCCGGCAGGAGCCACAGCACGACGCCCAGCTCCAGGCACACCGGGTGGCGGAGGTGAGACAGGAGGCGCTGGGCACGAGGTGACTTGTGAGACAGGGGGTCCCCTAAACCGAGACACCTGTAGTACACCTGGGAGACCGGCGAGACAAATTAGTTTGGGCAGCGGCACCAACAACAAGTCAATCTATTTAGAGAACAAATTACAGGTTTTCATAATCCATGTCACAGATTTCACACCTTGTTAGACTCAATTTAATCCTTCTCAATTTGTCATGTTGCTGTTTTGGCATCAAATCAAACTGAAGATCTAAATCATGATTAAAGATGAGGATTTAGCAGTTAGATTAACTGAAACGTTGATCCTTTTAAAGCAAAACAAGATGACGCTGGCGGACAATATATGGGGTGAGAAGTTCATCTTCTATCTGTACTCAAGACCTGCTAAGATCATTTACGTCAGCGCTTAAAACATTATCGTTTACTTTGGCTTTCTATTAATTAGATACATAGCTTTTACCTAATCTGTGATTTGCTCTTTAACTCATATTGATGAGGATTGTTTGGAGGCAGCCTGAGACTTAAACTTTTTTTAAAAAACACCAAAAGATATAAAAAAGCTGCTGGTTTCACTACAAATCAGCGAGATTTTGAATGATAACTCGCTGATGAAGACCTGGTTACCTGCTTGATGCCCAGCAGTTCTGGGTAATCAAAGATCATGAGGATGCTGCAGATGATCGCCCAGCAGAGGAAGTGCAGGGAGAAGCAGAGCAGAGGGAACCAGATACTCCAGGGCGCATGACGTACTGACCACAGACAGGGGGCTCCGGTCACAGGCTGCCAGAACCGCATCAAGATCTGAGCACAGGAGGAGAGAGGATGATGATGATGACGCAGAGGAGTGTCAGGAAACAACCTGTATCAGAAACCCCAAGCTCCAAAATATGAAATGCATTCAATGCGAGTGTGTGTTTCTGTACCTGGAGTGCCAGTGCCGTGGTGAAGCAGTATGCCGTCCTGTTCAGGGCTCCCAGCACTGACTGGAGGGCCTGTTTGACCGGTGACCAGGCGAGCAGACTGTGCTGTGTGGTGAAGAGAGCCAGCAGCCCCACATCCACGACAAGACACCTGAGGACAGAGCTGTCCCGCAGGGCCACCGACCACGGTATGGAGTCTGAGGTGTGAACAAGAGGAGAAAAAGAAAAGAAAGGTCGCCTTTGCAGTTTTCAGTAAAACCCACACAGTAAACTTAAACCACTTGCAATAGCAAAATAATCTACACATAAAGTGGGTTTTTCCACACTGTCATTCACCAGTCATGTCCCGATAACAAACTGTGATCCATGAAGGCATCACGAACACACAAGCACTGTTTGCAAGCACTCAAGCATTAACACGCCACAGCGATCGGATACAAAACCCAGGGCCTGATGAATCGGTTAGTATGCCTAATAACAAAATCAAAGGGCCAGAGTGAAGTAGATGAACAGATCTGATGTATAAAATAAAATAAAAATAATAATAACTTAAACCAGAAAAGTGAAAATGTTAATCGCCCAACGTGGGGCTCGAACCCACGACCCTGAGATTAAGAGTCTCATGCTCTACCGACTGAGCTAGCCGGGCGAATCTGACCTCTAGTGGTCACTCGGTGCTATTTCAAATTCCTTCACTACACTGACTCATGCGCTTCTTCTACATTGCAGCAGCTAATTGGTCGAAATTGGTTGAGTTTTGGGGGTTTTGTACAATATAAACAATAATTTAATTCATGTTATAAAAAAAAACGTCCTTTATAACTGAGTAATAAGCGCGAGTCGAACCCGGGAAGTCATCCCACGTCAGCTAAGTTTCACTCATAACTCCTCACTGAAAGTTAGCTAACTTCTCCTGGTCGCACTGAGCGTTATTAAACCCACGTTAAGCTTACCTCGACAGAGCGTCGTGTCCCCGGTGATGTTGTGGTAAATGGGTCGAAATGACAGAAACCGAATAAAGTCCGCGCCGGAGATGAAAACGAACGCGAAGTTCAGCAAGGACACGGTGCAGAGGGCGCAGCCACGTACCGTGACTGACGCCATTTCAATCAGCGTTTATCTTCATTTAGCAGCTTCTTCTTCTGGAGCTCTTCCGGGAGGGAGCCTGCTGCAGTACCGCTCACTGACACACGGTGTCGCTGTTGTGTGGTGAAATCAGTGGGGGAGAGAGCATTAATGTGTCAAAGTGGGGTCAATTATTTAGTTTTCTTTATTGAAGCTTATGTACACCTCAAATTTTCTTATTAAAGTCCAATTTAATCATCCTCACCTGATTTGTTAAATGCAAAAATAACCCTGAAGATGACCTGTAACTTCCTATACTAGCTGGAAAACACAATAGGTCCACATTATACAACCCTACATGGTCCAAGGTCAAGTTTCATAACAATATCACTGAAAATAGGAAACCTAACACTTGTTTATCTAAGGAAATATCCAGGCACCTGCCAAAATAAGCCATTTTGTGACCTCAAAATACCCCTGCCTGAGAGTAACAGGGGTATTAAACTCATTATAGTGCTTTATTTCCTTATTTACACTAACTTTGTGCATATAAAATTGTCGAAAACAAACGCTTAGGTAGAAAAACAGCCTGTTCAAAGAGCAAAATCATCCTAAATTCACGTGCGTAAAAGGTGAATAGCACAGCAGAAAGAACACGTCCTTATTATGAGCAGATTACACATAATTCCACTGTTTATGATTCCACTGATATCAGTTTTCTTGGAGTTGAATCGGAAATTTGCAACAAAAGAAACACAAAAGAAGCTCTCGATCACATTAAAGCAAAGAAGATTACCCAAGAAAGAAAAGACATAGAGAGCAACTTTATCGCAGACATGAAATTGTGTCAAGAAACAACTGATTCATCACAAATAAATAAACGGAGAGATGTGTGTCGGCCTGCTCCTTCTCCTCAAATGAGGTCAACCTCACCACTGTAGCACTCTACGTGGTAGTTTCTGTCAGATGATACCACTCGAATCGCCTCTGTGGACCCCTAAAACAACCGACAGGTGATTAAGATAACATCTCAGAAACTAAAGGACCAATGCCTGCTATTAAACAATCCGTCTCTCACCTCAGTGGGCAGTATCGGCGCTCTGCAGGCTGCACACAGAGGAGCCCGGACCCTGAAACCATGAAAGCAAAAAGGTCACAGAAACTCAGATTTAGTGCAGTCACTCTGGCAGTGACTCATCTCACGTGCAGCCTGTCTGGCAGGTTTTGGTTTCATCTTTAGTCTCCAGTGTTGTTGTTGTTGTTGTTGTACTCACCTGTGGAAGTCGCTGACACAATAAACTCTGCCGTCTGCGTCGACAGAGAAGGGCCGACCCTCCAGGCTCCGTCTGCAGACGACGCAGCGGAAGCAGGACGGGTGGTACGACTTCCCACGGGCCTGCAGCACCTGACGAGTGTTTGCAAAAGACCCCAAAAGTCACTCTTGAGTAAAAGTAAAGATATCATGTTAAAGTATTACAGATAACAGTTGAGTAAAAGTCTCTGTAATCACATTTTCAACCCACAGACGTGATTGTTAATATCCAGTATCCATGGAGTATTGCTTTAAATTCTGGTATCGAGACAACTTTAACATTAAATGACTGAACACTCACCATGTCCATGATGAAATCCCCACAGCCGCTGCACACCTCTGGGGATGGATGGACTCCTGAGTACTACAGTTATCAACCAAACAATTCACAGATTAAATCAACACTGGATATGGGTGTTCGTGCAGCGTTTAACTCTGCGTACAGGATAGTCTTACCAAAAAATCCTCCTCACAGTAGATCCTCCCTGACACTGTGTAGAACGGCTTCCCGCTGAGCTTTTTACCTGAGCAAACAAGCAAAAACCAACAAGTTAACGTGTCGGTTTTAGTTTAATGCAATGAACCAGACTTGACTTAATTTAAGCTTCTTATTTTATGTTTAGCAGGTTAAATCAAGACAGACATTTCATAATAAGCCGTGTTCTTCTGAGCCTCCTTTGAGAAGCTCATAAGCCGAGTTGTTCAGCAATAAATAAAATCCAAGACGCTACTTTTACAAGTTAAAGATCTGAGTGCTTCTTCGACGACTGCAACCAACAGAGCCCAAAGTGACATCTTCAAATTACTTCCTTTCTCGAACCAACAGTCCAAAACCAACAGACTCTTCATTTATTGCCATAAATGACAAAGAAAAGCAGCAAATTCTTACATTTAAGGAGCTGGAACCAGCAAATGTTTGACATTTTTTGCTTGAAAAACTATGAGATGATGATCAAAATAGCTGGCGAGTAATTTTCTTTCAGTCGATCAAATGATTAATCGACTAATCGTACTCAGGACATCAGGAGGACTCACTGCAGGCGCTGCAGGTGAAACAGGTGTCGTGGAATAAATGTCCCATCGCCCTGCAGGCTCTCTCTCCACCGTACACCGCTTTACTGCATCCCGTGCAGCTTCCTGAAGACAGAATACGAGAAAACACAAAGTTACTGTGAAAGCACACACTGTACAGACTGAAAACACACTCACACACACGCTGGGTAATGATCTACCTGCAGCCTGCAGAGTGCTCGAATAGACCACCATTAATGAACGATGTTAAAAAGACAGATAATCAGTGGATTCCTTCCTTACCGAAGTAAAGGTCTGAACTGTAACGCGGGTCCATCCCCTGACGTCTGTCTCTGTCTCGGCCTGTACAGTACGACTGAGGGTCTAATTTTATGTCCAGGGCAGACAGCTGTAAGGGGAGCTGCTATCTGGGTTTATGGCTGCTGCATTCACACATTCGCTGCTTTTGGTGTCTCCGACTCCTCCGAGGCGGCTGGCTGAGTGGGTGGCAACGGACCAGGCCAACTGGTATCTTTTAGCACAAGTAAGGACTGTACACGAGGGAGGTATTCTGTTACCACCGGTGCTGGATCTGTGTTAAAATCATTAAGATTTCTCACTGAAATGGGGATTATGGTCATTTTGGGAGCTGGGCTGGGTGTGATGACACTGAAGAGTAGCTCAGTCGATCAGTTTTCTTGGTTTGGAAGAGTTTACATCCTTTGATGAGGTAAAATACCAGCGTAGAAGTAAAAGTACAGGAGTATTATCTGCTAAATGTACTTAAGTGTCGCAAGTTAAGATCAGCCTGCAGAGAAAATGATCCCAGTGGGTCTTGTTTTCACTCAATATTACATTATTTAATTGTTATTATCGATGTACAATCAACATAAACAGCTGGAGTTTGTTTCATACACTGTGCACATAAGTTAGTTCAGTCTGGTGGTTTTCCAAAAAGCAGTCTGTGTCAAAGATATGTTCGAGGAGCGAGATGATTTAAGCACCTCTCAACAAATCAAAGTGGTTTACAGAAGACATAAAGGCTTTAAGGTTTAAAAGAAACATAAAGGTGATATAAAGACACACATGAATAGAAGCTTAAATGGATTCAAACTGAATAAAACAAACTGAAATGAGGTAAAACAGGAAACACGACAAAACAGAGCGCTCCAACGTAACTCTATATTCATGTTTTACTTTTCTTTTTGGGACTTTTTTCTTTAATTCTGAGATCACAGGCAAAGACAGACAGGAAATGGGCCACAGGTCAGGTCAGAAGTTACGTTAGCTTCTCCTGCGGTTGCTTCTTTGTTGTCACCTTCCTCTTTTCATTCAGTGTCCGAGTTTTCCTGTGTTTAGTTCATTTTCTGTTCTTGGCCCATGACTTCTTTGCAATATTCCCCCTTTCACACTTAAGTTGAGCTGGTTTTGATCCAGTGTAGCTGACAATATAAATGTGAACCTCGTGTGAAAACCAATCAGTATGACCTCTTTACATTCTGACATTTAAACTGCAGCTTCTTCACAAACACAAACTGATGGCGATCAAACAGAGATGTCAAGCTAATTACTTTTCTCCCCAATAAAATAATAATAACAGTAACTTTATTCAGCCATAATCAACCAGGTATTTTCATGTGGATAACAAGTAAATCTCCAGTCCTGTATGTTCAACGTGAACTGCTGTCATATGAAAAAGAGTCTAAAATACATGAAATACAAAATATTAAAAACAAGCAGTCCTTCTTTCCCACCAACACTGCCCGCTGACGTCTTGATTAAATAAAGAGCACTTTCCTGGAAATGACTGGAGCGAGTGTAATCATTATCAATCTGCCAAATATTGAACAAAGAGGAGCCCTTAAAACTGGATTACAACCTGACACTGCTCATACATCTTGTGTTGCTGCCCTCGCGTGGACTGCTGAGGCTCTGAGTTTTGTAACTGCTGACCCAGAAGTCTGAAGAACAGCTGGAAACACATGTTTCATCTCAGTGATCATCGAGAATAAAAGGTCGTCTGTGCTGTGTCTTGATTAATCATTTTCTTTTTTAAGTCATGCCTCGTGTGTGTAGCCACAGCACACGTGTTCCGTGAATGAAGACGACCAGGAAAGAGACAGACGACAGACACAGATGACGACAGTGAAAAAGAATTCACTCGTCTGACTGAGCGTTTCACAATCTCATTAGTCCATCACAAACAGAAAACAAGTTGTCCTGAAACACCTTTTGACGCGTTACACAACATTTAATGTCTCCACGTTTGCTCAGAGTGCACCGACAGCTCAGGAGCGGCGCCGTGAAGCTCTCCACAGCACAAGCCGGTGTGCCGCGGGGTCCACAGCACCATGGGAGGGGACGGAGGGGGGAAGTGTGACAGCTGCTGGTTCTGCACTGAGGTCCCCTTGTTGAGGCCCCGGTGAAGCTGTCTGAACTCACCACAACCGCCCACTCTGCAGGCTGTCAGACCGGTTCCACCAACAAAAAAACACACTCCTGTCACTTGTGTCTAACTGTACAGGTGTGTGTGTGTGAGCTTGTGAGCTTTGGGGGGGTTGAAGTGTTCTCATAAAGGTCAAATAGTCCCCTTTTTTTAAATACTGTTCAGTTTTTGAGTGAAGTTTGAGGCTCAGGCGAGAAAAAATAGTTGAAATTGGCTTCTAATTGAGTCGAGTGTTCACTCTGGGGCATGTCGTGGGTCAAAATGAACATGAGCTGCTGAAGTGTTCCGAAGTGTAACCCAGGTGTGTGTGTGATTGAGTGGTCCTGCCCTCGGGTATGTTTCTGTGCAGGAATGTCTTCGTCATGAAGGCGTGTGGAGGCAGGAGGAGGGAGCCTCTGCAACATGGGAGTGTTGTTTTTCGGAGTAAAAACACCAAACATGGTGGAGAACGTGCACATGTTGCTCCCTAAACTTTGCCATTTACCTTCTTTAATCCCTCCTTTTAAGTCTATAACATCAGGGGGTTTTTTTTCTTTTAATTTGGGGGTGTTGAATCAACTCTGAGCTGTCTCCACACCCTTCCTCCGCCTCATTTTGGGGATACACAGCACTGTGCCAACAATCCCTGGCATGTTTGGCTGCTTATAAATAGGGCAGCCATTGTGCCACACAGTGAAGGGGAAGGCACAAAAGGACTCTTATCATAAGACTGCATGGATGCGCTCTGCAGAAAGGTTGTAACAGCCGGGGCCTCCTCCTCCTCCTCCTCCTCCTCCGCCTCCCTCTCACCTGTCAAGTTCGGGCAGGTAACCGTAACGTACCTGAGGTCCACGCCCTCCGCTCCGGCGCGCAGAGCAGGAAGTGGCTGTCAGCGCCGTCGCTGTTTGCTGTAAAGTGAATGAAAAATGCAGCTGTGTTTTTGAGAGACAAACACACGCTTTTAAATTTTTATTCTCCAGCGTTTTTAAAAAGAGAAAACTGCTTTTGCGAACATGCGGCTGTGCGTCACCTGCGCGCTCCTGGGACTTTTCTTCCTGGCGGTCCTCGACTCATCAGGTGGGAAAAATAATCTGTTTCAGCTCGTTTGTTGTTCGGTGAAGCTTTTATGTGCATGTGCCCTCTTTAACCGCAACGCTTTAGTCGCGCTAAAACATCACAAAACACCCCGATAAGATTATGTTCAGTTGTGGCGTCATGTCGAGTTTCTGTGCCAATTGGGTCAAACTGAAGCGCGCTCAGACGAAACCCCTGATGCAAATGCAGTCAGTGTGAGGAGAGTTAACTCTGATAAAGGATAATGGAGGACTTTTAAGTCAACACGTTAAACGTGATGGATTGTCTCGACAGTGGAGATAAAGAGGCTGACGCGCGCACTCAGCCGTGACTTCTAGACCTCCATTTTCAAAAGCTTTATGAGGCGTTTATGGAGCTTTCCTGGGGGCATGAATCCATCAGGGCTTCATTAATGATTGACCAGCAATCTGCTGCTCATGATGAACTATGAATCTTTTTCTCCTCCTTCACTCGCTTGATTCATATCCTGGAGGACAGTCACCAGCAGCAGTTTGAATTTATTCCTCTTTTCCCAGTCTTTGTGGGAATGAAACTCCTGATCTCTCTTGTCTGTTTGAACCCTGTGACACCCTCAACACACCCTTTTGTTTACTGTCGCAAGAAGCCCTCCGGCCGACGTTCGGTGGAAGTGCTGCGACGTTTCAACACACCTGCTTTTAAAAACAATTAAAGTGTTTTTACTCCATCTTCACGTCACTGCAGCGAGAAAACTGCCACCAGAGTTAAAGGTGTGATATAAGAATTTGCCACCTGTTGAATTTATACTCCAAACAGATAGGGGGCAGTGTATATCACCAGAGCAACCGCTAACTGCTGCTATCTGTGGCTGCCGCTAGCTAGTTAGCGCCAAGCCCCCAGGAAGAGCGCCAGGCTTTTAAAGCCAACTTTTATAATGGTCGTACCGTGTAATTAGGTCACGTGATGCACTACGGTGTAAAAATACTTTTTCCCATAAGCTTACATCGAGAAGAAGCTTGTGAGAACGATGATATTTTTTTTGGGGTTGTTTGGTCCGATTAAATTTGGAAAGTCTAGAAGAGCCGCAAGACTAAATAATTGTATTTATTTTCAAGTTAGCCGCGATGCTAAACTGGAAGTTAGCCATCTCTCAGTCTCCAGTGTGTATGCTCTACGGGCCGCACAACGTGAAAACTCCTGTCAACTTTTGGCTTCATGCTACAGAGCAGCTTTCACAGGGATGAACAGAACCTCCAAAGCTGCATCCAGATTTGAATGTAACATGCTTGGTTAGCTCAGTTAGCAGTGCAGCTAGCTGGTGATATTAGCTGACTCTGCATGGACTGGGAGCTCGGAGCACAGGGGGAGTGTCAGTGTTGTTTTCTATCTGATTATTGTCGCCTACAGTCCATAGTGATATAACAAGAAAGGGCTTAGCTAATTAGCATGCTAGCTTCTCTGCAGCACAAAACGTAGACGTCCTTTACTTTGTGTAAAAACTGCTGTTTGTTCACATTCGTTTAATAATTTTAGTTTCTTAATGTTTTAAACTAAAACGTTTCCATACTGCATATTTGAAAGAAAGTGTGTTTATTGTAGAAAAATGTATTTATTTCTGAAAGTAAAGCTTTAAACAACACAGCTTTGTTACTGACAGTCTGGTTCTTACATATTGCACCTTTTTTAACGCATGTTGCAAAAGACATGATTCATGCATCTGATTTGGGAGTGCCCTCTGTGTCCGGACCTAGTGGAGGAAAGTTACACAAATGGGTCTGGAATTTTTTATTTTAATCATAGCCTCTGTATATTAGGTGACCTGTAGAGCTTCAGATATGATCCAGACAAAGACATGTACAAATCTGATAACTGTACCAAAACATATACGTGTTGTAGCTGTGCCTGGACTCAGATAAGTTTGTTAGAGGGGACAAAATCACAAGAAAACTCCAAGGCACTCTGTTAAACTGGAAAAATGCCTTTATTATCACCAGCATCAAGCCTTCGTCAGGGACTCCCTGATTATTCTTTGGAGTTTCGTTGTTATTTTCAGATCTGATAATCATGTATCGGCTTAATTCATTAACATAAACTCACAATACACATCTGTTAGATTTGATAAATGTTTAATTGTGACCAAGAAACACACATTTCTGATTTAAATTTAAATGATTTTTGATGAATTCATCGGTGCACTTCGGTGGACAAGCTGTGTAAACGTGACGCTGTTTCTACACGACCTCAGACCCACGTTGGTATTTCTGTCCTGCAATCTGTTTTACTTAACTGACATTTACACAGATACCGATATATTTGCATTAAGTTATTATCAGTATTCAAATAGAAAAGGCCGTGCTTTAAGCCGCTCAGGCTGCATTGGAACTGACAGTCGAGACCGAAACGGGTGACGGATGTGAAACCGAAGCTGCATTATGATGTATTCTCAGCTGCTGATGTATAAAATTACAGGTGAAACTCGAACAGAATCGTCATCTCGGTGTGTAAAACGATAAGGCTGCAGAACAGGGGAAGTTTGCATTCGCCACAGAGGAGTCTGATATCACAGAACAAGCTGTTTTGAACCGTCTCACCTCCAGTTCCTCTCTTTGCTCACCACTCAGATGACTCACAACAATGAAAAGTCAATAAATTTGCTTTTGGTCTATCACTAAACTACATGGGAATAGGTGTGCCTTGACCCACTCTGTTTGCTCGAGCACCAACAGCAAACTGTCTGATGTTTGTGTGTGTGTGTGCTTTGTTCCCTCTGTTGCCTGAACATGACGGAGGTGTTGCACTGGTAGTTTGAATTGTTGTACAGGAGAGCTGGACATTAGAGGTCAAAGACAGAGTTATCCTGTTGTAGATTAATTTTCTTTTCGTTCCACTTCAGTTTATAAGAGCGAGTGTTTGTGCAACATCCAAAGACTCGAGTCCAAATATGAAAATGTGTCTCAGCACGCCCTCATTAACAGCTGATGAGCAGATATAACTGAACTTTCTCTCATTTTCATATCACCTCCATGCTTTAATGTTCTCCCCAAACTAATCAGAGCTGTAATCTCCAGATTACTGATCGCAGTCGACAACATCTCACCGCCTCTGATCTGTTTCCCTCAGAATGCCTGCAGACGTCGGTCCGACCAGACGAAGGCTCGACGGTGAAGGTGTCCACCACGCTGCCTGTGGATCAGTGCGCCGTGTGCACAGTGAGCGGGGTGAACGACACGGAGACGTCCTGCACCTCCTCTCTGTCCCTGGTACCCGAGGTGGAGGTCAAACTGCTGTTCAACTGCACCCAGCCGGAGGCGTACACAGTGACGATCACTCGCGCCATCGGTGAGTTAACTGACCGCATTCAAAGTTTTCCAGCAGTTGTTTTGATTTACTTTAGACGTGCCAGCAAATAAAGGATTCAACTCTGTATGAACCTAATTTTGTGAACAAATGGTTACAGCCACGACCCTGGTCTATTCTGAAAGGTAACTCCTTGGAGTTGAAGCGAACATAATCACTATTCTTAACGTAACATAATCAAATGTCAATATGAAAACTGAATGTACAGCTCCCATGTGCTTTAATTGGGAGTAAGATTACATTCTCCAGTATGTGACAATCCAAGTCATTTAAACCTGATAAAAAAAAATCAGGCTCAATAGGTATCAAGCAAAACCACTAAATGTAACATTACAGCCGGTGAAAAGTGTTCAAAACATTATCAGATGATGCAGTAATGGAACATCTTTGGATTTTTTAAACATATGTGCAGAGTAAACTTTCAATACTTTATATTTTTTTAAACAAAATAATTATTCTTCAGAAAATATACAGTCAAAATGGGTTTAAAAATGGGTTTCTCATAAGATCTGCAGAACCAAACAAGTGTGTTCCAACAAATTGTAAACTAGTCGAGACATGACATGAACAGGTCGGGCCTTGATAGATGTGCGTTCACCTTCAGGAGACCTGAAATGTTAAAACCAATCTGAGCATCTTCTCTTGTCTTTAATTGTAATCCAGAGTGCACTAAAGACGCCTGCAGCCCAACAACCGGAGATATTCAATCCTCCATGCTCACCGAGTTCCCCAGAACCTTCACCTGGGAGCTGACGGCGCCCGAGAAGATAGCTGTGAGTCTGAACATCCTCGGAGAAGGACTGTCGGAGACGACTCAGCCGTGCTCTAATGGATTTCAGTATTCTGTAGCAAACGGCAAAGATCAGACTCTGTACTGTCGAGGCGGTTCCGTGACGGCTTTGGACCTGCTGGACAAAGCTGTTGTTTCTCTGCAAGTTAAACCGAACGCTCCAGTTGAATCCGTGCTGTTCTCAGGCTTCCGCTGGACCAATAAGTAAGACAATATTGAAACTCTTTCAAGAATGCCTGAGCATAAACTTAAAGATGGTGAAACCCAATCCTCTGTGTCTCACTCTGTCCTTTTCACTCCTTCAGAGGGCCGAACAATGGTTGTAAGTGTTAATTCCAGCACGACGGTGGTAGTCAGCCGTAATCCTGCCGAACCAGAATGTGAAGTGTGCTCTGTCGTTGGATCCACTCCCGACTGCAGCCCCACAGAAAAGACTCTGACGAACGTCGATAACCTGTCGCTGGAGTTCGGCTGCCCCAAACCTCAGGATGTGTACAGTGTGAAGATGAACACGAAAATAGGTAAGAGCTGTGTTTACTGTAGCTGCCAGCAAAATTTGGGATTAACGATGCATATAATATCTGTATTTAACCTCTATATTATTTCATATGAATGTATTGATATGAATATATTTTAAGAAGTGTAAATATGCATAGATAACATTTTACTTTTAACATGTCCTTTTTTTTTAAGTCATGTTTTGTCCTCCGTAGTCAAAATACTTAACACTTACTCAAACATTTATAATTTTTGTCCCTCAGGATGCACCACGGCCTTGTGCACTCCCGCTGCAGGAGAAGTCGATCCTGAACTCTTCAAGGACTTTAAAAGGTCCCTGACGTGGGACATCAGCGTACCGGACAGGACCGTGTTAACTTTGGACTTCCCTGGCGGATTAAAGGAGTTGGCTGAAGCAGAAAATTGCCAAGATGGCCTCCAGTACTCAGTGAGTACAACCAAAACAGACGGAAAGGTCAAAACCAAGAGCTACTGCAAGGGCGGGACAGTTTCTGATCTGAATCTGCTCGGAGCGACGACGACTGTGACTCTAGAAGTGCCCAAAGACGGAAAACTGGACCCGACATTATTCACCGCCATGGCGGCACCAAGAGGCAAGTGCCTGTTGAGCTGTGTATTTACAGAACAATGTGTCAAATACAGAGTCATATAATCCGATGCTACAACCCTAAAAACGACACTAACATGCATCATTAAATATACCTGACATAACGTTAGCAAAACAGTTTTCATGAAAGTGTAGACCACCTTCTTTGGGCACAGTTGGGTGACTAAAACTTAAATTTAGTGTCTTTCTCAGGATTTGTTTTTACCTTTTTATTTCACTGGGACAATGCTCAGCGACCTTAAATGAGCTAAAGTTAGCATAACAAGTTAGCAAGAAGCTTTCATGTGTTGTCACTGGCCAAATGTTTAAAAAAACATGAACCCTAAACATGAAATAAAGTGACATATCTTATAAAGTGTGTGTGTACATAACATAAAAGTGTAAGAAGTATAATTACAGCAGTTTTAAGAACAAAATGAAAAGTCTCGAGCCAATGCTAACAGCTCCTTGAGGCTGTACTCACCATGAAGCTAAATGCTAACTTCTGCATGCTAACGATTAGCAGGCAGAATGTTTTCCTAAGTTCACAACCTTAGTTAGTCATTAATACATCCGTGAGTTTTACGCATAGACTGTATATATGTAGTTTAAAGTGTTAGCATTATTTGCTGATGGGGATTTTAATAGTTCAATAACAAATACAGATTTTTCTGTACTTCAGTTTACTCTTTAGACCAAAATGGAGGACAAACAGACGGCTAGCATGGCTAAAAAAGTGCACAGGAGATCCGAGCACATCACTTAATTACACAAACATTTTCATAATAGTGTAAACATCATTCTATGGGCACAGGTGTGTAAAACTTAAATTTAATGACTATCAGAGGATTTGTTGTTTAATTTGACAGCTGGGGACGATTTTCATTGATCAACAGAAAAAAGAACAGTTAGCATAGTTAACTTTCATGTGTCATTCCTAAGAAGCCACCCTAAAGATGAAATAAAATGATATATTTTATAAAATGTGTGTACGTAACATAATGAGGGAATATCATGACGTATCATTGCAGCAGTTTCAATAACAAAATGAAGCTAGTAGCTCTGTGAGGCTGTACTCATCTTTAAACTAAATGCTAACCTCAGCATGCTAAAGGCAGAGATTTTACTACCACATTAGTTTCTCCTTAATATGTCCATGAGTTTAACACACAGACTGTATATATGTAGTTTAACGAGTTAACGTCACTCATTATAAGTTGCTGATGTGAATTTTTAATAGTTTGGTGGACCAACAGACTGACAGCTAGCACGGCTAAAACATGTGTAGAAGATTTGAACTAATTAATTACAGAAAATGATTCAGTTACCGTGATACAAACCATGTAATGTTTTGAATTATTAGTGTGAATGTACAATCTCTCTTTTGTTCATTTAACTCAAGGAGTCATTGTGCTGAGAAGTCTTTGCTCTTTGGTCTGATCAGTATGTCACCACCTTTCTCTTTAGGTGGCAGAATGATGTCTGTGACCCCCGATCCTGAAACCAACATCATCATCAGCAGGCCGACCGACGAGCCAGAATGCAAAGTGTGTCGAGACAAGGAGCCCAAACAGATTTGTCACCCAAGATTTCTCAGGCTGAAAGATCCTACCAACACCTCCGTAGAGTTTACCTGTCCTCAACCTCAGGAATTCTTCAACGTGGAGATCAACAGAGAAATTGGTATGAATCTCAAAAAGAATTTGATGTTTACACACAAACTGTAAAAACACGAATCACTCATATGCTCTCCTCTACAACTTCCAGACTGCACAGAGACTTCCTGTTCAGGTAACATCGTTCAGCCCGAGTCCTCGCTGTTCCCAGACTTCAATCGCACCTTCACCTGGGATCTGAAAGTCGTCTCCACTCGGGCCTTCCAGCTGGACTTCCCGGAACCCGGAATGCGACAGATTCCCAACGGGGACACCTGTCCAGATGGGCATACTTACTCCCTTGTCACCTATCTGCGCACGGGGCCAGCAAACATCGGTACCTTTTGCAAAGGAGGAACTGTGACGACCGTCCTGGCTCGCTACAAGGGCCGCATGTCTCTACAGGTGCCTGGGGACCGGAAGCTGGATCCTGTTGACTTCAAACTTACTGTTGGGCCTGAGACCAGCAGTAAGTCAGTCATTTGTTTTTTTAATTCTCTGAGATTCCAAAGATTGAAACATGTAGATGAAACCAAAAGAAAAACATTGGTTGTAGAGAGACAAATTTATACCTAAACTTCCGAAAACGTTGTTGTAAATAATTTTTTCTTCATGTTCAGGATCAAAATAACAAAATCTCCTCTAAAGGTTTATTTAAAGGATCATAAATGACTGATATTCTCTCCTTGTTTATCTCCAGTGGTGGCCATAGTGAAGGTCAACCTACCACGAGGTGTCTCCAGCACAGACTTCATCTCGGCAAACTATCCCGGTGACTTTCCTGACAACCAGCAGATGCAGTGGGACTTCACGGTGCCCGGCATGCACAACTACACGGTGCACTTCACTGACCACAGCGCTCCGGAGTGCCTCGACGGCGAGGTGGCGGTGGAGTATACGAAAAAAGGACAAGAAGGTGACCAGACTGACTCTGACGGATCCTCAGCCGGCGCATCAGCAGGGCGACTTCAGCATGGTGCTGAAGAACTGTGAGACCAACAGGACGCTGGAAGGACTCGCCCTGAAATACAAAGTCTCTCTGATGAGGAGCGGTCATCCAGGTACAGTCTTAAAACACGAATCATTTTTAATTTTTACTGACCTTTGTTTTGCTGAGCAGATCCAAGCAGGCTTAATTTTAATTAATCCGTTTTAATCAGGGGTAGAGCCAGCGTCTTGTTATTGGAAGGTCGCTGGCTTGCAAATCAGGTTAAAAATCTTTTTTTTTTTGTTTTCATGTAGCAGACAGAATATTTTTCTTCTTCTCCTTCTTCTTAAACACCAAAGTTTTCTCTTCCCTTTCAGTTCTGTGTACGGTGGACCTCACCAAACACCAGGGAGTGTCCCTGCAGATCCAGAAAGTGGGCACCGATCCGTACTGCGAGATGAGCATCGACTCGAAGGTCGAAGAGACGATAAACGTGGCTGCGGGCAGTAAAGCCAGCCTCTCCTTCCTCGACTGTCCGAATGAAGACTTGCGCCTGACCGCCAGCAAACTGATAGGTAAGATGTTTGTAGCTTTGTTATTTTCAAAGGCAAAGTATAAGATGTTTTGAAAGTATCACATTAGCTGTTCCCGTAGTTAATACTCTCAATCCCGTTTTGTCAAACAGCCTGCCAAAATCTGGCGTCTTGCTCTCCGGCTGTCCTCAGCGTGCCCGAACTGGATTTCTCCCTCCCGATGCCGCTCCACAGCTTCACCTGGCACATCACCATCCCTAAGGACAGCACCATAGATCTGCGGTCGACCACAGGGAGTCTCCAGCAGTCCCTGCCCGGCCAGGAGTGCAATAAGTCTTCCTCCCTGCACCTGGCGGGGGCTTACGAGTCCTCTATCGGAGAGTTCTGCCCTGATGGAGTCATCAGTAAGGTTCAGGTCCACTCCAACATCTCCATCACAGCACTGAACAGGAACTTCAAGAAGAACATGGGGACTTTTCTCAATGTCAGCTTCAGTCCGGAGATCTATGGTAAGACGTGAATATACTGCAGCTAGTGATCATTCTTGTGATATTAATGTATTATTTATTTCCTAAACCCAAAGATATTCAGTTTATTATTATATATGTCAAAGCGTTCATCTTTATTTTCAACCTAATCTGTCAATTAATTTATAATTTCATCTCTATCATGCTGTCCTTTCTTTATGGTTGTGATTAAATTGTTAGAGTTCTTACAGCTTTTTACAGATTTTAATACATTCGATTGGATCTTGATGTCAGCCACCAGAAATATAAGCCGGGGCTAAGCCACGTCGTGTCTTGTAAGCAAATTAAAAGAGTCATAAAAATCAAATCTAAAGTTGACGGAGCAGCTTAAGAGCCCAGATATTTACCTCAAGAGTCAATTCAGACCAAGACAGGGCTGAAAAAACAGAGTGAATATTGGAATTACTTCATCAGATGGACACAAACACAACTCCAAATGAATGATAATGTTGTTAATCATACCGACTTTATAAGATGACAGCATATCAGTGTTGTGATGTGTTGAACAATGAGTGCTGCTTGCAGTTAAACCACAAAAATGAAGCTGAACTGCATCAGAAATCTTCCTCAACACTTCATCAACAACTGAATACAACGAGTTTAGACATGTCTGAGTGTTGTGTTGACGTGGCATTCTGGGTAATGTAGGAAATCCAAGTAGTAGAAGCACTGTGGAGGAGATGGACATGGATAATGATGATGTTATTTATTTAGATATTTGACGTTGTAAGAGCCAGAGCTGAAGGTTTCACGCAGTAAATTGATTAATCCATCAGCACAAAATTAACCAGCAGCATTTTTTTAGAGTTGAATTACCGTTTTAAGCCATTTTAAAGCAAAAATGCCCAAAACATCATCGGTTTCAGCTCCTTGAATGTGAAAATTCTCTTCATCATCCTGGTAATTTGGGATTGTTTCTCGTTTTTTGGGATAAATAAGACTTTTTGAAGACGTCATGTGGCATTTTTCACAATTGGGATTAATCGTAAATAAGATTATCTGTGTCTGTCACGCTGCTATAGGCTGTTCTTCTCTACTTTCTTCTGACTTCTCTAATTTATTTTAATTCCACACAGGGGCACTATTGTACCACAAATGCTGGAGACACCTGTTATATGTGTAGACAGGATACAGTACTGACACCCAGTGTTATCTCCACCCCTCTGCAGAGACCATTATTTACAGTATCAGTCCAAAGGTGTCGTCCCCGGCCCTGCTGGCCTCCCCCAACTGGCCTGGGGGCATGATGTCTTCCACCACCGTCTCCTGGATCGTCGCTGTGCCGAGCGGGTACCAGGCGAACTTGCGGTTCCTAAACATCACCCAGCCCAAATGCAAAAAAAGGCACACGGCCATGTTGGTGAAGATGCTGGATCAGGAGGAGGAGCTACTGAGCCGCAGGGAGGACGAGCAGGCGGCGGATGAGCTGCTGGTGCCGCGGAGCTTCTATTTCAACATGTCCAACTGTAGACCGGAGGCGGGACAGTTTGGTGCCATGGCCAAAATCACTCTGCAGAAGAGCAACAGTAAGCAAGCAGGACTGAACTAGACCTTTCATGTACACAACAAAACAATCCGTAGCATTAATCCTATCATGTCTTCTTCTCGCCTCTTCAGAACTCTTGGCCATCGCTCTCGGGATAGGCGGAGCTGTTTTGTTTATGCTCCTAGTGCTGGCCATTGTTTGCATCGTCACTAAGTGAGTACACCAGCAAAACAAACCTTTTAACATCCGGGCTCAGATGAACCGAGTCGAGAAACATGACATTTTCAACTAAAAACCTTCAATTTTACTCCTACTTGCAAGCTTAAGAATATTTATCAACATTCTTGTGAGGTCTCTTTAGTTGCTCAGGAGTAGATGATGAATGGCTTCAGCAGAGAGACGGAGGAGAGCACACTCCCTCTGAGACATGTTGTTGAGGGCGGATATCATCGGTCATGAAGTTATATTTTAGCTGTCTACCTATCAAACACACATTTGAAAGGATGAAGTTGCTGTAGATCATCTAGCAGCAGCATCATTGTCCTTCCTGTTCCATCCCTCTTTAGTTCTGCAACTGACAAAATGTTGTGAAAGATTATTTTAAAAGACATTAAACGGGATTATTATGATAAACTAGAATGACACTCAGCACAAATCACCACCAAGGCCCAACAATCCCCTTTTAATTTAATGAAGTCTAATCCAATATCAAATAAAACATATTTAAATCTGCTAGATACAATTTTGTTTTATTTGGATTCACGTGAAAATATACTCACTCATAGATACCTGCCAACTAAATTTGCATCAAATTTACAAAATTCCTGGATTCGTACTTAAGATTGCTTCGAAGATTTCTGGAAGCGACAATTGCAGGTGTACTTTTGGACCTCACTGCTTCCCAGAGATCCAGTGTCACCTGTGTGACATCAGTCAGTTATCAGCTGTCAGCTTTGCTTCGCCTCAATAACAATTAATTCCATTCATTCCTCCATTTCATCATCTGCTGTTATCGGTCTTTTCTTTGTTTGTTCGACCGTTAACAGTTAACCATTTACTCCCAATGCTAAACCAAAAACTCGTTATGTCACGTGTGAACCACCTACTCTCTCTGGCTGACCGACCACTTCCGGGTGAACGTGTCACTGACTGCGCCGCTTGTGATATTTTCGGGGAAAGTCGTCACCGACACCCAGTGTACATCTTTGGTGTAACAGCAAATGCAAGGGCTTTCATCAGTGGGCCCTCGACTCAGTCAGCATTGTGTGATCTCATTCGGCGATAGATATTGATTTAACACATATTTATTTACATGAACATCCTTGAGATTATACTTTAAAGTTAATGGGGTCAATTCTGGGCCAGTTTTAAGACTCCATACTTGGGTGAATATTGGCCCTGGTCTCTACGCGTGTTGGATAAAGTATCATAGTTTTGACTTGTTGAACTGCTTTAGTGATATTTATTTGTCTATCGTAGAATATTTGTCTGTACGTGGGGGGCTTTTGTTGACTCTTTCTCATTGTTTGTGGTCTGACTTTAAACAGGAAAAAGAAACAAGACAAGAAGAACAAAGAGTCGTCCATCTACATCGGCAAAGGGAATATCTTCCGCCCAGGTGACATGCACTTCACCAAAACTCGCTCGGACAACGAATCCCACGTCTACGACTCCATCGATGAGACGATGGTGTACGGCCACCTGCTGGGCGACTCCAGCTACGCCAACAGCCTGCAGGACAATTACAATGGGATGCAGGTGGACTCGTACCAAACATTCACAGGCCCTTCTGATGGAGACCTGCCTGTAATCAGAGAGCCGGACCACGAGCCCGAGATGGACCAGTACAAGACGTTCCTGGACCCGTCTGAGTCTTTCCTTCCGGCCCGTCCGCGCACTCCTATCGACCGGCAGGAAAGTCTCGGCTTCCAGGACCGCAGGATGGTGGACAATGAGCTGTACACGTTCAAGAGCACAGGGGATATGAACACGATCCGGCTCTCTGGTGTCGACATGGAACCACAGCCGCAGATAACAGAGGATTACTTGTAGTGGGTCAGGACTGCAGCTGCGTGATGGACCGCTGTTACTGAATTCTCTTTACAGCCCCGAGCATCTCTAGACTGCACTGATGTGAACTTTGATCACACTCAGGGAATCCGAGTTCGACGAGCTTCTGATTACGACGTGTTTGTTGTGTTCGTCAGTCATTTCTAAAGCTTCAGGAGTGTAGATGCTGTGATCCTCTTCTCTCAAGAAAGTTTGGCTTTTTGGGAGAAACCTTTTTTCTTTCCTGCCAGAAGTTAGCTGAGCAGACTCCTCTCTCTACAGACGGCAGCTGATTAGCTTAGCATAGCATAAACGCTGGAAAAATCGCCTGTTCTTTTAAAGGGAACTTCTGTGTTGAAGATGGTCGTTGTTTATGTCAGTGGACTCCATTTCTAAGCTAACGTTAGCTGCTGCTAGCGGATCGAAGAGAGGCGCTGAGACAGGGCACTCAGTCACACCGTAAACAGAGGGCAGCGTATCACCAGAGTAACAGCTAACTGCTGCTGGCTGTAGTTGCCCTTAGCTAGTTAGCTCAGGTAACTGTGCAGCTAGCGGTTCAGAACGTGGAGCTCCGAGACCGGGGCAGTGTTTTTGTTTACAACGCTAGCACAGGAGCTTTGGACTAGGACGGGTTGGGGCTAGCTGGTTAGCATGCTAGTTTCAGTAGACATCGCTCTGACACAATACGTACACATCATATTGTTAAAGCTTCAGTTTATCACACTCTGTTGATAATTTAAGTTCACTTTTTAATGTTTATAACTAAAATTCTTACGTGCTGTTCCTTTAAACAACTTGTATAGGCAACTGAGAGAGTTGGGGAAGGTATGTTGTACGTAACGTTACAATCTGCTCAAATGTTGCCACCCCCTTTAACTTGTTTATCGTCGTATGTATATTTTTGTATTTAATTTGGATTAAACAAACTAGATATAACATGAATTAGCTTCATGCTATTTGTCAGCTGATCCAGGCTAGCTGTTTCCCTTTTGTTTCTAGCCTTTGTGCTAAGCTATGCTAAGCTAACCTGCTGGTTGTACCATTCAAACATGAGTGACATCAATCTTCTCATCTAACTCTCAGCAAGAAAGCAACAAAAATGTAAAACCTTGCCTTTTTAATGTTTGATTAGTTTAGTTTTATGAATTCTCTATCCGTGCAGGATGGACAAAGAAAAAAATGTGCAAGTATCTCTGGTCCTATTTTTTAAAGTGTTTTTATGGTATTGTTTATTCTTTACTTTGTAAATACAGTTTAGGGTTTGTTTTTGTTGTTTGTTTTTTTTCCAATAAATTCTATGAAAACATTCTGGTGCGGAAACAGTTTACTTCTGCCGTCACACCTATTTTTTCCCCTCTCAGTCCTCTTGTGCTTTCTGGATGGTGAAAACAATTTCAACCACAGGAACTCTGGCCATGGAAAACAGTGTGAAGGAGGAGGGTGTGGGAGCAGAAGCCGGTGTTTACCATGGAGAGGATTTTACTGGAAAAAACAATCGTGGAAGCCAGGTTTACGGAGCTGTGCCACATTTCTTTCAGATGCAGGTGCTGAATTCAAATAAAGTCTGCGTCTCTGCCTTTTTGACTTTGTGGAGAAGTGTTTGACGTTTTTTGGGGAAAAGCACTTCACCTAGACGTACACGCCTTCTTGCCAAGCTTTTGATGAGAAGGTCGACACCGCTCTTCCACATGAGACCAGTATCAACCTCCTCATCTTACACAATACCTGTACTGTAGTATTTCCCCAAACTTCTCCTTCAAGAAATGACCACAGACGAGTAAGTTTCCATAGTTTATTGATGGTGATTTTTAGGTTACATCAGGTTAGACATTAAAGGAGACTAGAGACTAGCAAACTGAATTAGTCTCCTTTAAGAATGTGAGTGCAGATTGAGTTATTTATTCAGGATTAATGCAATAATTATAATTCCGGCTCAATGAGAGTCTTGTCGTATTAATACAGTAGTGAGATTTAAACCAGTGGCTCTCAACCTGTGACTCATGGAAGTTACACCCATTTTTTTTTTTATTAGTGAAAGGTGCCAGCACCGACACAGACACCTTTTGTTGCAGGGATTCTGGTGTTGTGACATATGAACATCCATATTTTTTTGTATAAAAAGCCTTAAAGTGGAGGCAGAAATCACTGATTCCTTTGGAGGAGATAATCTCCCACAATCTCTCGTTTGTCCTAAACTGAACTGAACTCTGTTTTTTCTTGTAACCACGAGGAATGCTGCAAATGACATATCACCAAATCCATTTAGGCAAAAAAAACATAACAGCTTTATATATCGCTGTCACGTGCAACGGACTGACTTCTAGATCAGAATTTGGTCCAAAACCAGATGAGAACCACTGGATTAAAACTCCTTGAAGGATAGCAGGCAGAGGGGCGTTGCAGCAGTGAAAGCAGCTATAACGAGTTAAATCAAACTATGTTGAACTGGCAGACGGACGGCTTCTCGTCACGACAGTTCTCATCGAACCACTTCCCGCGTGCGGCCCCGGACAGGGCCGCGCAGTTCTGGGTCTGCCCGCCGTCCGGCTGAGGACGCTCCCAGTTTTTGTATGTGATGCTGGAGCCGGTCTGGTCCACCCAGACGCCCTCGGTCATCATGTCGTTGACGCCCAGCCAGACCTGCTCGTCCGGGCCGATTCTCCGGCGGATGTAGTCTCTGAGCTGGTCGTTCTCGTCGCTGGACGCGGGCGCGCCGAGGACACCGCCCAGGTTGTTACAGTCCTCGCTGGCGGTGTGATAGCGTTTTCTCACAGGGTCAGCCAGGTAACACTTTCCGTGGATCTTTTCACCTTTCAGACAGACTGAAGAGAGAATAAACACAGGGGGATGGTCAGATAAACAGGGATTCAGTGTCACCTTTCATTTGTTTCATCTGGATATATTAGGCCTATATGTGAATAAAAAGCACTTCTGTGGTGTTTTGGCACAACAGGCTCAGCCATAATGAGCAACATGAGAGAGCTGCTTTTTTTTTCTGTACTGAAGATTCTTTTGGATTTACAGGAACAACTGGATGTCATTTAGTGTTCCGAACATGAGTTCAGAAGTGCACGGGACATGTGCCGTCCAGATTAAAGTGTGCACTTTCAAAGACGACACATGCATCCCATCTGTGTTTATATGCAACAGAGACGCACCTCAGACTGTTGACTCCAGCTTTAATACAGACTGGGTGCCTCGAACAGTGTAGCAGTACATCTACTGAGTGACACGCTTTGTCTTTATTATGAACATGATACTAAAGGCTGCTTGCCCACCTCCACAGGTGATTATTAAGTAGGTTCAGCCACATGGAAGGAGTTCATCTTGCTCAAGGACACTTCAGCAGGTAGAATTTTTCTTTCCAGGGCCGGATTAACCTATTATCGGGCCCCAGGGGGAAAATAATAATACTGGACTCCTGTTGACCCTCCACCTGGCTTTCTGCGTATGAACTAGAGAGCATAATGTGAACCTGGCCTTTGCTTTCTGGGCACCTCAGTTGTAGAAGTCACTTTTTAAAACCAATTTTTACACTCTTGATTCACTTTTGATTCATTTAAACACTGTAAAGTAAAGGTAATGCTTTACATTAAAAGGGACCGCTCACCCAAAAATGTAAACTCAGTCATTATCTACTCGCCTCCCTTCAGCTGAAAAGTCGGGTGAAGTTTTGTAGTCCGCGAAATATTTCTGCAGCTTCGCCGCAAAACAGCATTGCAGCATTCTCCCACACAACTGAAGGAGACGGGGAGATTTTTTGAATGGGCTTCATTTATACCCGTGATGACTGTGGATGGGGGTGCATGCCAACGCTTCTATTGTCAGCTTAAAAAAGGGTGTAAATAATGGCTTTTTGAAGCAATCTGATCTAAAGTGAGAACAAAGCCTTATTAAACTTGAAAAGTTGCTTATAAATGTCTTATAATCTGACAATAGATGTGTCTATGATGCTATAATTAACACTTGAAAAGTCTTCTCAACACATAATAATGTTCATAAGCCTCTTATATGGAGTTACAAAGGTCTTATTACCTGTTAACTAATGATTATTACAAGCGCCCCTTATTATATAGCGTTCCCTTAAAAGGTTTTTATCATTATTGTTATGAAAATGAACAGCAGATTTTGACAAAGGGTCCCTCTGCAAGCCAGGTTCATGAGATTACATAACAGCTCGGGCTCCAGCATACATAACAGCCCGGGCTCCATCATGTTAAGTCCTCGTTAGGGCACTTTTAGCCGGTCTTAAGGGGAATTATTTGCGTTCCTTTTCTGTAAATATGATCAGATTCATGATCGAGCTCTTCTACAGTCGAGCTCACCTGTCTGCAGGGCTTGCTGCTCCTTCAGTAAGTTGAGCTCCTGCACGATGTCGTCGATCTGCTTCTGTAGATGCTCAACGGCAGCATCCTTAGACGTATCTGATTCCAACAGCACCAGAGACACGAGGTGAGTCAGATATTTGAGCAAAGGATGGAAGAAAAACGAAGAAAACTTGATTTGAGTTATGTAAAACAACTCATAACAGACACACAACGTTCACATAATTTGTATTTCTTCCTACATTTTGTTGTTTCCTACCTTTCTTCACCGGCTTCCTCTTCGCTGGGGTCTGCTGAAGCGAGCAGTTGACCAGCAGCAGCACTCCCAGCAGCACACACGCTCCTCTGAACGCCATGGTTGGACCTGTTGAATGAGGCTGCTCCAACGTGGACGCTTGCAATTTATCTCCCCCCCTCCCCTCTCTCTCTCTCTCTCTCTCCCTCTCTCCTCTTCTTCCTCACACCCTCCCTCTCATCTCCCACACAGGGAAAAACACTGAGGCCATTTGCAGGAATAACAGTCCGACCTCAGGAGTTTGTGCGTGTCTGGCTCCAGACGCTTCATGTGGAGGGCCAGCGCTGACCAGAGCCAGGACTGGAAAGCAGGTGGAGACTGGCAGGACGAGACGGTGTGAAGCGCTTATGAGCTTTCATGAAAGAGAAATAAACAAACACTGATTCATCTGTTGCATAACTGCCTAAATAAAGTTAGTTCGAGTTTATTGGCTCAAAAGACAAGTTTGAACTTGAAAGAAAGCGACTTTTTCCCTAAAAGTTGGCCAAAAGGTGTTTTGGAAGTCCTCATTTGGAAAAGCATAAATATTTCCAGGTGTTTCTGGCAGCTGTGAGACACTAAAATCGAAACATCTCTTATGAAGTTTTGAATAATTGGTGTTTTATTCCATAATTTTTGTTTGAAAATCTGCAGTCAGTGAGAGCTGGAGACGTATGTAGGAGTTTGTTTTGGACCTGCCTGCTCTCAGCCTACACACACACACACACACACACACACACACACACACACACACACACACACACACACACACACACACACACACACACACACACACACACACACACTGAGGGTGGAATGATCCAGAGTCACATCTGGACTTTCTGTAAGGCTTCCATTTTACAGAAACCACGACTGACACGTGGCACACACACAAAAGGTCGCAGAGCGACGGGACTTTCCTGTGCTTCTTTACCAAAAAAGTAATCAACTCATGCTTGTTGAGTTTTGAACAGAAGCTCCAGGACACTTGTGAAAATGTACAGTACAGAAAGGAACATTCTTTCTGGACGTGGATATGAAACACGATCCATCTGTAGTAACTTTTGTGATCATAAAATTGTTCTCCAACAATAATACATAACTTTAACAGTACAGGATCTCTCCCACAGACTCTGATATTGTGGACAATCAGACCAATAGCTTTTAATAACCACATAGGTTCATGTATATTAAAATGTAAATCAGTCTTAAAGGAAAAGTTCACCCTAAAATTAATATCCAGTCATTATCTACTCAACCCCATAAAGATGGAAAGGCATATTATTATACATTAACATTATTCTCGCCCCTGATGTGCGGTCGAGCTTGTGCACCCACGTAGCAGCGACAGTGAAGATTTCAGCTTTAAAAAGGGTTCAAGGATTATCTACATCAGTTCTTGTAAAACCAAGAAACACAAGGACAAGAAGGCTGTACAAATTAAAAGTTTTATTAGAAAATTCTGTATACATGTACATACAATCTGTTGACATCTTAACCAAGGAACCCAACTTTCTGTTGCGTCTTTCCCAAACCCTCCTCCTGCTGCAGCAGCTTCATGAGCGGAGCATGAAGAGCCTTGCCGACCCGTTTACCTGCCTGGAGACAACAAGATACTTTAGTACCTTTCTACTAACTACCAGACTTTATTTTAGGCATTCCATCTCTTATAGGAAGATAAAATTGTTCCTGTTTTCGTCGTGACATTTCTATGTTAGTTAGTTTTGTTTGATTATTAGCTCCATGGCTTCTCCTTTTTTTTTTACTGAGGCAAATTCTAAATAAAAGCAAAATAATACCACATAATGCTAATGCTTCATCTGAGGTGAGAGGAGGCCAGATGGCCGGAGAGGAGGCCTGGACTCACCTCTGTCATTTCGAAGATGCTCTCTGGATCCAGGCTGCCTCCGCCCACCTTCCTCGTGCAGGTGACGGTGCCCTTGTGCGTGACAGCGATGATCAGGCTGGCCACAGAGCAGGCCTTCTCCTGCAGAGTCGCGTCCACTACGTGCCGGTGTCCCACCTGCAATGAAACATGCAGAGTCAGGGGAGCCAAGAGGTGTTTATGCGTCACTGTTTGTGTTTTAATGAGCTTTAAAACGTGAGCTTACCTTGCACAACGTCACTATACAAGGAATGTTTTCTACGTTGAGTCTCATGCAATCATACGGGTCGTCTGACAGCTCGATTTCCTTCCCTCCTTCCTCGTCGGCTGATATGTGCACTCTCGGAATTCTGTCAGTGAGATAATAGAAGACTGTCAGCTTTAACTTCACTGAATAGGAATTTTCTCGACGCAAACAAACACTTCACTCACTTTGTGTTGAAGAGAGCTGCCTTTATAGCTACTGAGATGGCATCGTACAGGTTTCCGTCACACTGCAGGAGCTGTGGAAACAGAATGAGCGTGAGATTTTACCTTTGTGAGCACCATGGGACAGAATACACACATTATCGGACGCTGCCACTCACCAGCACGTCCACATACAGGACCCAGCAGTGTTCTCCTGCACTGATGCAGAGGCTCTTCAGGTCCACGCTGTGTTTGTTGTTAAACACCTTGTAGAGAGTGTTGCTCAGCTCCGTCCCCAGCTCCTCGCCTCCTCTGCCCTCAAACTCGGGGGTCGCATTGGCCGAACTAATGATGGAAGGAGAAAACAGGCGAATAAACATGTGAGGTAACAAAACATCTCAGTCAGAGACCAATCATTCTTACTATCCACAATCACTGGGATGTGTTGGAGACGCATCTCACAGATGATACAACACTACCTCCTAGTGGCAAGGCATCCATCAAAACACTCCCATAAACATCACTCCTGTTGGTTATGATCAAATTTTTGTCTGAGACACTTTCACATTTGATTCAATTCACAATATGAAATTGAAAAAGCTGAATGCTTACAAACAGTACCTGGATGTCCTATGTCATCAGAATGCACAGCTAATTTTTAGTTAAACTTTTTATGTAGTTAAAAACCTTTAAATACAAGTGATCATAAAAGGAATTGTTTCAGATATTTGGTGCTACACTACATTTGTTTAAAGCTTGATTTTAATGTCTATTATGTACATTTTTATGGGTCGGTCCACACCAACTCTTCCCAGGACATTTTCTTCAAAAATAGCATGTAAAAACACTAGTATAACACTGTAAAATTAAATAAATGTAAGTCTCATTTAATGAAAGTCAGTGTGCACCGTACCTACCAATCAACAAAGAACTCCAAGTAGCCTTCAGCTGGGAGCATGGGCCTTGGTTTTCCAATTTCAGTCTTAATCCCAACTAGAACCACTGTGTGCCCCTGAAACAGAGACAAAACAGAACATAGCAGAAAATAATAAGTATATACAATAAATAAGACAGAACACGTTAGCTAGTCTCAGATATAACTACTGAGTAGGAGTGGTCAGGTTGACTGAGGGGGGAACAAATTAAAAGTTTTAGAGCATCCTTTTTGAACAGAAAATGAGCCAACATGTAGGACTTCTGCTTTAAGTTCAGTAACGTTTCATTACCAGTGTGACTTTGGCCGATCCGTCTGTGTTGGACACCACATCAGTCTCTATTTCCATGTGTCTGTAGTCCTCACAGCCTCTCCCGTCCACCCGTAAGTCATCCTGATGACAAGAACCAACATATCAACAAACACTGCAGTCTCAGATCTAGCTAATGCTAACACAGCTAGCTAAATGTCTGCCGTTAGAGTGCACGAACAACTGCCATGGCGTTTATCCTAATTTAAAAACTTACAGTGGTAAAAGTCTGATGTAAAGCTGTTAAAAACTTACCCGTATACCGTGTAAAATGTACACTTTTTCAGCCTCACTAACTTGTACTGTTGCCATAATGTAGAAACCACTATTCGCATGTGTGTATGTGTCGCTTTTCTTCTACGTCATCAAACGACGACGACGCGCAAAAAAATTAAAAATCGAGGTTCGCCTGCTTTGCTTACCCGGATGTCCCTGTAGTTATGAAGACATATGATTCCCATAAAGATTGAAGACCCCGCCCAACCGGTGCAGCTAGTTTTATTAAAACAGACAGTGAGTTTTAAAAAGTGGAGAAATGTAACCATATTTAAACATATGAAAATTAATTAAAAATATTTAGAGATTTAAAATGTAAAAATAAGAGGTGTGTCTCATGCAGCCAGTGGAGTACTATGATCCCACACTGATTTTGAGTCAATTGATCACATGACCCTGAAGCTATTGAGCTAAAATGCTTAAAATGCTTCATCAGTTCCTTACGTTTTATTAGCCCATAACTAATCAAACCTCTGGTTTCGTCTAGTTTTTGGGACAATTAAGACAGGATATCGACCCAATTTTTCACCCTACTCTTTTATAATGGAGCTCGGTGGAGAAAATGTTTTCCTTGGCAACAGGGGAACACGAGTGGCTACTGATCCAGGTCAAATAATAGTCTCATCCCAAGGTAGTGAAAACACAACGATTCTTAGTTTCAGGTGATTACACCCTAATGAAAACATCCATCCATCATCTACAACCGCTTATCCTTTGCAGGGTTTCAGCTGACAATGGGCGAGCAGCGGGACAAACAACCATAGAGCGACCAATTAACCTCACATGCATGTCTTTGGACTGTGGGAATACCTGGAGAAAACCTGTGCAGCTGCCATTAGATCCCCCTGAACTACACACTAGACCTTTAAAACAGTCTAGTATTACAATCGTATTTTGAAATTAACTTGTTTCTAATTCATCTTGCCACAATCACTCAATCCATTATAGAAAAGCTGTAGAGCGTAAGAAATGAGGGGCCCAGTGACATTTGTTTGTGCCCGGTGGCCTCCCAGCAGCTTCACCCGGCCGTGGTGGTCAAGGCAACGTAAATCACTTTGAAGGGTTTCCAAAAAAGATATTAGAATTATGGGTACTTTGGAAGGACAAATGAAACCAGCTATCCCCCATAATGTAGGCGGTGTGTGCCTCACATCAGTGTGTGATTGATCCATCGTGCATTGAGGGCGGTGCACCGTCAGGAGGACGAGCCGCCTGATAGACTCAGCTCAGGGCAGCAACGCCCAATGAGCGCAGGAGAGAGTGTCGGACTTCCTGGTTCGCTCTCGGATGTGTTGTGTTGTCCTACTGCCCCCCTAAAAAGCTCTTTTATAAGACACTAAGACACCTGCCTGTTTTAAGGCTCGGTCCTTGGTCGTATTAGCATACGAGGAGGCCAATTAGCTCCTCGTCGAAACCGAGGCGGCGGCGGTGAAAGCTGCAGCGGAGCTGCTGAGAGGAGCTGCCCGCAGATCGTTGAGGTTAGCTGGGATTGCGCTAACGGAGGGAGCGGCGGAGGGGACGCTCTCATTCTGGAAGGGTTTTGACTCCAAACAGGCTGGAAACTGAGAAAGGACCTCAAGAAACTTTAGTCCACGAGCCAGGAGACTGCGAGGTATGTCTTTATAAAACCTGCATCAGCGTTAACTCTTGAAATAGTTCAATGAGACGTTCAGGGACTGTTACATCAACTACATCCAGATAACCTGCTCCAGCTGCCAGACTTACTTCCTGCTCGGGTGCTTACTGGAAGTCCATTTATTTTTAGCCCCAAAATGTCATAATAACTGTATCATAAGGTCATTATAATTTCCCCTTTTTCTTGAACTCATCTTCAGGGAGGTCAGAAGTCATTTAGCCAGAAAAACCCCCTCCCAGGATCAGGATCAGGATCAGGGGCACTTCAGGCATGTTTAAGGTCACTAACACAATTCAATCAAAGCTGGAAAATAGTGTGTTTCTACCCATGCATTCATTAAAGTACTACTTTACAGGTGAGACAACTGGAAAGGCAAGAATCAAGATGGAATAAATGAATTCTGGTCTTGAAATGCCTCATGTGGGTCAGAAACTAGGGCTGGACAATACCTCATCAATATATCACATCCTGAAATATCACCTGAGACTTTGATCTGGTTACATCTTCATACAGGTGTTGTCTTTTCCTGATTCTTAAAGGCTGCGTTACAGTAAAGTGATGTCATTTTTTTCACGACTTTCCAGAACGGTCCAGTTCTACTTGTTCTCTTTACCTACGCAGTCATACGGGTGGAAACACAGAGTAACTCACAATATGATTCATGATACATTGCTCACGGTAATTAAAGTATTATAATACAGTGATTCTGCAATAATCAACATATTAGAAGATTATAATCTTAACAATATATCACGATATCTGTCTGTGCACCATTTATGTATTTATTTGTTGCATTGTGAAGTCAGTTTCACAGAAATTGGACATGAACTGAGAATAAATAGTTGATAGAGTTAAAAAAAGAGTCTTAGCCGACTGCAACTTGTCCAAGTCCAAGTGTGCCATCATTTAAATGTAACATAGCCATAAACTGGCAAAAGGCTGAACACTTCTGTGTCTCTGTGTGTAGATTAAGTTTACAGAAGTTTACACCACAAGTAGTTATGATGTAGTGAGTCAGTTAAGTCAAACTTTGAGGGGAATCTGTTCAGACCACCTGCATGTTTTAAGTGAAGATATCCATTTTTGGCAGTAATCATATCGCAAGAGGAAGTTATATGATTGATTTCTGTATCGATATGTTGTCCCACCTGGACTGTATATATACTTGTATCCGCATAACTAATGAGTATTTATCAAAAAGCCCTGAAGTTTCGGAGTCGTTAGGGCCCCTTGTCGTGGGGCTAGGTGAGTACAGGTGTGGATGGGTGTTAAGCTGTCTGGGGAGGGATCACGGGACAGCATCGTAGGTGGTTAGTAAATATTGTTGTAGGCCTCCTGCTCTGTTCAAGAGACTGAATATGTCTTTTGGCATCTTACCAGCAGCGCGCGCACCGGACCTTTGTTGTTCACTCACAGTTGGTTAAATTCAGGCTCTAGAGCTGCTGGGTTGGGTTTAGGAAAACATAGTGGTTTGGGTTAAAATCACCACTAATGTACATTCAGTTACGAACTTTTTAACCGTAGTCTTCTGGGTGAAAGTCCTGTGCTTGTTTATCTCACCCATCCTCCCCTTTATTCCCTTCTACTTCACCTGAATTCCTCTTTTGCTGCGATGATAATCACTATGAGCACGAGAGGCCGCCGCCTTACACAAACATCACTAACGGTCGTAATAAGCGGCTCTCGCAGGCTTTCACTGTTTTGATAATAGATCAAACATTTCAGTCATTTTTTTTAAGCAACACTCACTTGTTGAAGCTTATTAAATGTGAATATATATCTACATCTCGTCAGTCAGTGCTGTCATGCATTCTAGCACCTGGGTAAAATCTTTAATTGACCATCTGAGTCATTGCTACTGCATAAATCTGGCACTTTCACACACCACATCTAATATTACAGTAGCGCAGAGGCATCGTGGTTGTGGCATTTCACGTTGGCAAAGAATAACACAGCAACACTTCGCTGTTCTGGAGCTGCAGTAACTGTCAGAGAGTTGTTTTCACTCTAAAACCAGCCATTCACTGAGAGAAATCTATGGAGTCACTCTTCAGTCTACAAGAAAAGAAACCGTTAACTTGCTCTGTAGTTGTTAATCAACTCTGGTTTTGCAGTTAGTCTCCCTCCAAGTCTTTTGAGTGCTTTACTATAGGAAGTCCTGTCTTTATCGCCACAGATTCAGGGCCAGCGAAGCATTGTTGGTTTGATAATGGAGCGAAACAATGATGTTGTCAAGCATCCTGTATGCCCACCTCACTGGAACAAGTTTCTGTAGAACTGGGCTGCTGCCACCGACTGAATCAGATACAAAACCCGTTTAGCAAGTTTTTGTTATTTTTGCAAGATCTTGATATGAAATTACAGTTAACAGAGAAGCAGAGAGCCTTCATATGATTTCCTATTCTGACATTTTGTTTAATCTGAGGATGCAGCTGAAACGAATGGTCAAAAAATCGATCAGTCGATCGAAAGAAAATTAGCTGCCAACTATTTTGATAATTGATTGATAATTCATTTTTAAAGCAAAAATGTCAAAAATTACTGGTTTCAGCTTCTTAAATGTTTGGGTTTCCTGCTTTTTTGTCATATATTATCTATTATTGTTAATATCAGTTGCAAGGACCCTTAAAGGAACGAAAACAGAAGGGCTTTTATTGTTGAACAAACTCTTTATTATCATTCACAAAATATTATGTCCTAATATGGTGGAGGTCAATATCTTAGAAAAGCAAATGGGTAGAGTATGATAACTTTCAAGTTATATTTGTAGGGCATGTTTTAATACACTTATGCAATTTAAAGTGCTTTACATTGTACATTTAAACATTGCGACGCAAATTAAAACATTAGAAAGCACTGTTAAGAAATTAGAAAGATGAATATTAGATAAGGAAAGAAGACAACCTGGATTTAAAGGTGGTCAAAGTCAGGGCATAGCAACTAACTAAAGGCTGATTCTCCAGGTTTGGTTTGAGCACAGTGCGAATAGATTACCTGCCAGGCAAAAATGTCAACAAAATGTTTCCTGGTTCCAAAACATTCAAAAAGATATAGACTGGCACCAGTGGATAAAGTATAAAGAAGCCTTAAATGGAAATACTAAATCATCTCAGAGTTGTACTGTGTGTGTGCGAATATCTTTACATTCGCTGCTCACTGCCACCGGAGCCAAGACAGATGGTACAATAATCCCTCGCCTTCTAGTGAAAGTGATAGCAGCAGACACAGCAGACCTCCAACAAGACCTCCCACAGCGCCTGACTCCTGCCGCGTGATGACAAGCGTGGTGAAGAGGGTTAAGAGTCTCCGCAGCGGGGTTTGGAGTCGCCCGTGCTGCATCTTGAAAAGGTCATTCCAACCAGGAAGTACATCGACAATCAAGACATCGGCCCTCCTCTCTGTTTTTAGAGCTGAAGTTGAAAAGTTGCAATCAGCCGCACTGATGGATACATTCTGTTTTTTTGAGAACTAATCCCTCTTGAAATTTACAGCTATCAGCGTAGAGCTTTTTGGCTTTTCCTCTCAGACTGGGAGTGCTGTCTGAAGCTGAGTTATTCGAGCAATAAACCACAAACCTCTGTTCGTTTTAAGACCTTTTGTGTGTTGCTCATTGTGTAATTCTGGGCAGGATTTGTGTTTTATCAAAGTTATTATTTCCATATTTGTTTTTCCTAACGTAAAGTGCGTTTTTACGTATCGCACTAAACATTATCTCGTGACACATTCCACATGGAGCGGGTCTAGACCACACTGGTATTTAATGTACAGAGACCCAACACAGAAAGGTGGTTGATCTTTCAATGTTGAGTCTTGCGAGACAATCTGGACTCTCGCTGTAATGGACCGTGAGATGTTTTAGTTTAGAAATGACAGAGATTAAATTCATCCCAAAACGTGCTGTAGGAACACCACATCATTTTCTTTCTGATTAAATTCCTCGTCTCTGGGGGGGAAGCATGCTTAACTACCTGGATCGTTGGCCGAGCCCTAATTAATACGGACATAAAAGTGAGATTAGACTATCGCTCAGTTAAGCCTAATGGAAAGATTAAAGCCTCGGGAGCGACGCGGCAGGTTGATTTCACTCAGCGAGGAGTTCCATTTCCTCAGAGCCTGTTTTTGGTTTTCAGATGTTTTATCCCCTTTGAAGTCGCATCATCTTCATCCTCACACACTTAGACCTGCTTCTTAAGTCTCCTCTTAGAGCCGGACGCACACGGCGCAGCTCAGTATGAATGTGTTAGCTGTTTTGTTGAAGCGTTGTTTCCACTAAATGGTTTTCTAAATCCAACACCAGCCTCTTCCTTGTGCTGCGGGATGAGTGTGGCTGGATTTCTTCGGCCTGTTGGGATCGGACCAGCCAGTGATTGTTCCTCCTTCAGTTAATTCTTCCTCCTGAGTCTCGTCCTGACGCTCATTTGCTGATTTACCGTGTTGTATTAGCATCTCTCTTGATATTCCTCGAGGATGCAGAGCGCTTATTAGGTGCTTCACACCGTCTCTTAATTGTTGTGGGAGGGAAAGCGCTCAGGACAGGAAATGAATATCCAGCTGAAACGATTAGATGATTGACAGGCAATTATTTTGTCAATCCACCATCCAACAATCATTTAATTTGTTTTTCAATCAGGCGTTTTCTTGTTGCAGTTTCCTGAGGATTAGCAGTTTTACTTTGATTGTCAATCCATATTTGGGGGATTTTAGGTTGTTTGTTGGAAAATAAGTTATTTGAAACTGTTATGGAGGGCATTTTTCTCTATTTTCTGACGTTTTATTGACAAAACAATCAAGAAAATAATCTTCAGAATAACTGATAATGAGAATAATTGATAGTTCCCTGCAGCCGTACACCAATACCTTCCCTCATCATCAACATGTACTCACTCCAAATCCCTCGGCTAATTCTCTAATTCCCTTCTTTCATTTTCTTCCCATCTCTCCGCTCCCCCTCTTCCTCTCCATCTGCCTCTCCTCCCTCCTCGCAGTATGTGGTCGGAGACACGGGCGTTGTAGGATGAAGAGCCCGGGGCACCGCACCAGGGACATCGAGCGGCAAGCTGGCTACCTGAAGCCCGAGCACTGCGCCCCTCCCCCGCCCCGCTCCGGCTCCGACACCATGTGGTTCATCCGCGACGGCTGCGGCATCGTGTGCGGCGTCATCACCTGGTTTCTGGTCTTCTACGCCGAGTTCGTGGTGGTGTTCGTCATACTGCTGCCTGCCAAGAACGTGTTCTACAGCCTCTTCAACGGGGTGATCTTCAACGGCCTCGCTTTCCTCGCCCTCGCCTCTCACGCCAAGGCGATGTGCACAGACCCGGTCAGTCAGGAAAACAACTGAATCATATGGGCTGTAATACATCTTATGATAAGCTGTCTGAAAATACTGCAACTGAACATGCCATCTAAGATAAACTGGAAAATACTGTAGATTTTTGTAACTTAAAATCTGGTTTTAATACCTGTAATATTTCAGTTACATCGTCCGTATGTGTTTGTGTGTGAATCTGAATGTTAAATCAAATTATCACAGTCTGATATCCTTTTCACACTCGACAAACACACCCACATTATTTTCTGCACCTTTTCCCAGTGTGATGCTTTGACACACATTGAAGTTGGCGTATAAATATTCTTCCGTTCGTCTCCGTTCAAGCAGCCTTCAAACACGGTTTAGTCAAGTTTAATAGAGAGACTGAACTAAAAGATATAAAAAGGTAACCAGTGTAATGTTCTGCTGTCTTTATTTCTCAGTTTGTACGTCTTTGAGTCGAGACAACAGGCTTTTTTAACTAAGTGAGACGTCCATACTTCAGATTTTTATTCTAAAAAGACGTTAATTAAATATGACGTCCAGCACGCTGCATCTGTTTGACAAATTCACAACGGCTGAATTTGGTCATTACTGATTTGAGATTTTGCAGCACCTGATGCGCCTCATGATGCTTCTGATGTGCGTTTGGTGATTGAAAACAATAGGTGGGCTTCACATCATGAGTGTCAGACGCTTTCAGTGCCTTTGGACAACAGAGACATGAGAATAGCCCTCAGTAGAAAAACTGGGCACTTTATGGGAAAAAAACAGAATTATATAGGCTGTAATACACCTTTGTATTCGTGTCAGAATCTAGTTTTAACACCTTTAATATTCTAATATTCAGACATCCTGTTTGTTTCTTTGTCATAGTTATATTTTGTTCTAGTCTAGTCTAACATGTCGAGCTAACTAATAAAGCCAACTGATACATTTCTTCACTGTGAGCAGGAATTTCCACCTTTTAAGGAGCGTCTACAGCTAAATTAATGACTGAATTTCTTGTCAATGAATCTTTTCCTCCCTTCCCTCTCAGGGAGCTGTGCCTAAAGGGAACGCTACCAAAGAATTCATCGAGAGCCTGCAGCTCAAACCCGGACAGGTGGTGTACAAGTGTCCCAAGTGCTGCAGCATCAAGCCTGACAGGGCTCACCACTGCAGGTACGGCTTTCTGTGTCAGCGTGAACGTTGTAGAAAATATTAAGAGTTCCCCCTGCAAACTCTGCAACTTTTAAAGACGGTGCGTAGAGAGTTCTGCTGAAGTCTGCACCTTACAGTCCCGATGCCTCTCTCTCTCTCTCTCGCTGGGGACTCCTGCCTCCACCTGTGCCTGTTTATTTCTTTTCTTTATTTAGAGTAGCTGTGTAACATTTCCCTGCAGACTCTGCAGCCTGATAATAAGGAGTTCCCTCCGCGGCGGCTCAGTGGTTTCCCTGGGATCTCGAGGCGTGAAAAGCACAAAAAACACGGCAGAGTAATTGAATTGTAAAGCCAGTGAGTCATTCTGTCTCAGAGGCAACAATGGGTGTCGGTTTGAATGAAATACATTTTTTTTTTTTGCCCGCAGACTATAATGAGTCATCCTTGTGGGCGTTTCAAATGATGGACTGCGATGATACACTCGTCTGTAAGAGTGATGTATTGCACACGGGGATGGCAGCTTTTTAAATGCTGATCACAACGTCGGAAAACAAAGCGCACGGGTCGAGTTTGACTTTCTGCCGCGTCAGGTGATAGATGGAGCGTCATCAGACCTGACTTGAGTCGTCAACCGCCTGCAGTTCTGCGCGATAAATAACCCCTCACACACACAAAGAGTCTAAACGACATGATAGAGAGCAGTCTGTTCTGGTGTCTCACATCCATCAGAAGCCCTTTTTACTTATTTAATAAATGTTTTGAAGTTTTATTCATGTTAAGTTTGGTCTTGTTCAACGATTTACCTGTGCTGGAAGTAGCTATCTTTAAAAACCTCTGTTGAACCCTTCATCTATATTATGTATCTGTGTGTCCACAGTGTGTGTAAACGCTGCATCAAAAAGATGGACCACCACTGTCCCTGGGTGAACAACTGCGTCGGAGAGAACAACCAGAAATACTTTGTTCTCTTCACGGTGAGTCTTGAAACGCCAGAGCCCCAAAAAACATTTACTTCGAGGCTCTTTTTACTCGTTCACATCATTTGCCGGTTTGAAATAAGCGAGTGTAAGAGAACACAGTGAAGAGTGCTCGAGCTGAAAATCAAAAGAAAGTCAAATACATTTGTAGGTTAACAGGAAATAAACGAAAACACAGTATGATTTTTAGCCTCTATAATGCCCGTAAAATGGGTTAAGCATATCAACATACTCACTCCCACATTAACCACAGTTCTGTACCACACACTCTACTTTAGCACGTACGGCGCCCTGATTTGTATATATTCAGCATGAAACACAGTCGGATGTCCAGAGGTTGAGATTTAGTCAAAACAAACAGAGGCCTCATTTGTTTTTCAAATTTTGTTGTGATTGTTTGTTTGAGATTCTTATCCAAACACTAAATCAGTGCTTTGTTTTGCTCTTTTTCTCCCCCCCAGATGTATATTGCACTAATATCCTTCCATGCGCTAATCATGGTGGCGTTCCATTTTGTTTTCTGCTTTGAACAAGACTGGACAAGTAAGTCTGTACCTAACTGTTTTACTACCATCCAACGTTATGCAAGTGTAGCTGATTATTCCCTTCAGAAGAGACTAGTTTGGGGAGATATTCTTAAAAGTTACGTCCTTACATCCCTGCATTTCCCGTCCTTATTTATTTGCTTATTTCCAGTTTGAGCTGACTGTATTAACACACCTGAAGGTTTTTTTTACGTTTCAACGACAAATCGTTCTCTCTCTGCTCTCCAGAGTGCAGTAACTTCTCCCCACCATCAACGGTCATCCTCCTCATCCTCCTCTCCTTTGAGGGCCTCCTCTTTCTGATCTTCACTGCCGTCATGTTCGGGACCCAGGTCCACTCCATCTGTACCGATGAGACGGTGAGTCAAAGCAGCCATCACGTCACCACGAAATCCTCTTCTGTACAACTCCTGGGACATAGCGAGGAATGGTTAAATTGTTTTTTTTTGCTGGAGAATCAGCCTCCATCAGATCCGACCCGCTCTGTGGAAAATGAGCTACACTGGCTCTGACCTTCCCTGCAGGTTTGCTGCAATGTTCACTCAAACTTACAGCGGACGTGTCCTCACTGAGACAGCAGTCAGACTCATTTGCATCTGTATCAACTGTATTTATTCATTTTCTGCACAAAGTGAGTGAAGAAGTAATTCTTGCATTAAAAGCATTTTGCAAAGTTTGTCATATTTTATCTAAATGAGGATTGTGGACAGAGATTTGCAGCCTGAGCTCTTGCATCAGTTCCAAGCATATTTATGATGAGGGAACATTTTTGCAATTTCATCTAATATCATTACAAAACAACCATTTGTCCCAAGATTATTAACATTCACTGTGAAAGATGGGTCCCAAAGCCTGAGATAATATTAGATGCATTTTTCCCTATTTGAGTTGCTGCTCTTTAACATAATTTTAGAAATGACAAAAAAGGTTATTGGGTATTATGGAGTAAGTTCTGGCCTCAAGTTGTTTACACTAAAACAAAAAAACCATAGCTGCTTTCCAGAAAACAAATTCTGGGGTGTTACCAATGTTGTGTGTTTTTGATGTGAAGCAGAAGGAAATGTTGCAGTTTGCATTTGCAGTAACTTAAAAGAACATGAACAATAAACAGTGAGGCTGATATCAAAGAGATAAAACCACAAAAAAAGGAACTCTGTCTTTGTTTCCTGTGAAGCTTTTGAGCTTGTGAAGGCAATTTGGGTCTAATGCTAATACCGTTTACCAATCCAACACCTGTAGCTGTTTCATGCAGGCAAAACTGCTTTAAGTTGACATTTACCCTTCGACACGGCGTATTTCCCCAGTCACCCACCGGATACTCACAGGAAATGTGCTAACATGTAGTTGAACTTACACAAGTTGCCCACAGTTTACATAAATTGTGCAGTAAAAACTCTGTTGAACTTTAAGTTTAAGTGCATACAGGAAGCTGCCCAGATGTAGAAGGGTCTCATTTCGAGGCTAATAAGTTTCATGGCATTGAGCGTTACGTTTGAGGTCGCCTCATAAACAGGTAGGGTTACTTTACAACAACAGCTTCATCCTGGTGGCTTATTGCAGGTTCGGTTGAGGCAAATAATGTTTGTTACAAAATTCCGGCCTTAATCCGTCCCAAGTAAACCCTCTTTCCCAAGAAATCAATTAAAAGATCTCTGGTGTGCTGTCAGTCCTCTTCAGTTCATTTTTTTCCCCACGAGTAAACCCTCTTCTTAAACAAGTCAATAAAGGATCTCTGAAAAAGAAAATAAACTCAGCCTCTGATTCTCCAACGCTGATACTCGAGCCAGCATTTAGGCTGTAACGAAGGCATTTCTGTAACATTGTGAGGATTAACACTTTATAGCAGCGAACATAAATCTCTTTTCTGTCATTCTCCACTGTTGACTCTCTGACACAACCATAAAATGCCTAAAGAAAGTCAGTCAGAACAAATACAATGAGGAACACTGGGATCAGTGATAGATAGGCACATGTTCACTTTCTAGAACAAGTCCTGTGTTCACACTGTCTGTCGTTGGCTAAATCAGAGCACAGATGTGAGTAGGAGCAGGTAATTGACTTATCGCCTCCAGGTAGGTTGAGATTATGCCATTTTCTCATAACGTATCCGCTCAAACCGCCCACGACGATGACTCACTGTGCTATAATATTCACTACAAAGATCATCTATTTCAGTCAATTTCAGCCTAATGTGGCCTCCAGTTCTTCATCTGTGTGTGTGTGTCTGATGTTCATAGACATCAGGAAAGTGCCGAGAGTGAGTCACCTCACCCCGAGAAAGACCTCTGAGAGACAAAACGAACGCAAGACGTGCTTAATTTTTAATCCCTTGCTGTGGTTATTTTCTGCCGGTACATTAAAATTTGAAAACACGCCTCGACTGGCGACTCACATCTTCTCCCGTTTGTCCGTCTCGTCCCCCCGCAGGGCATCGAGCAGCTGAAGAAGGAGGAGAGAAAATGGGCCAAAAAGTCCAAATGGATGAACATGAAGGTGGTGTTTGGACATCCGTTCTCTATGGCCTGGCTGAGCCCCTTCGCAGCGCCCGACCACGGCAAGGCGGACCTGTACCAGTACATTGTGTGAGAGCCGGACGCCGTGCTGAGCTCTGCTGGACTCTGACTGATCGATCCCGGTCTGGACCTCAACAACGAGCATGAACTCCTCTTCACCACTTCTACGTTTTTTCTCTTTCATTCACGGATGTTCTTTTATTGATATTTCAGGGTGTTCTGCTCTAAGCTCGTCAAAAGTATGTTTATTTTTTAACAGGTCACCTTCTTTTTTTTGCGTTATTTCTCTCTGGGTGCTGACTGAAATAAATGAGGTGTAGCTGTAAAAAAAAAGAAAAAAGAAAAAAGGAAAACAAAGCTGGACAAGAAAACAAATAAGCGCCGACAACTTGACAAGAAGCGCTCGATGAGAGCTGCCGAAAGCCACCAAGAGACTGAATTCTGCCTTCTCCGGACTAATGTTTCCTGCAGTACGTCTGATCATTTCCCGCTTTCAAGACTAAACAATGTGAATTTGTAGCTGAAGTCCAGAATGTCGTCGCTCGGAGCAGCACGGTCCCCGGCGCCAAGACGGACGCCGGGGTTTTGTCTTCCTGTAAACATTGCTGTGATCCTGTCACTTCTTCATCGCTGTACTTGTGTCGTCGCAATAGTCTTCTGCTGAACGCTGTGGATGATTTTGCCTTAGTGAATGGTGGCATCTGCTATTTTTTTAAAGACATTTCTATTATTTTTTGCCTTAATGTGACGTGTCAGGTCGGGCAGGATCACGTCGGTTCATCCTGTTTTAAATGAGTTACTTGTATCCTTTGATGCCAGATCACTGTGAAGGACATTCAAAGGTTGTTGGACGGAGAGCAGCAATAGTCGAAGTTATAATCCTTAAGATATTTCGGTTCCTGGTCGATTTGGCAACACCTGTGGTCGCCGTGGTAACAGCAAGTGCAATTTTGACATGACAGCCAGAAATACAACAGAAGAGCAACTGGTGAAACTTGTGAACACACACGTCTCCGGTTCTTCCCATCGTACAAAAACGAAGCCAGAATATCCCAGATACGAGCACGGCCATCTTGCCCCGGTGAGGTCATACGGAGCCATATTGGTTTGGCGGTGGAGACCCGTACAACCACCGACTTAATCGCAAGCAGGGCTCGGCTCTCCACGATGACGACACACCCCCTTTTTATAGCGTCAAATAACTGATTCAATCAGACTTATCAGAAAAAGGAATACGTGAACATACGTCAGCGTTTTTTGTTTGGCCCGTGTCCCATCTTCTGATAAGCTGGGGGTGGAGCCAGCCTCCAGGGGGCGATAGAGATGTTTTGGCTTCACTTTGGGCGGGCTGTCATGTCATCCATCTTTATTACAGTCATTGGTGCAGCCAAACAAGCAGAAGAGAAGTTTAGGAGTTGGGGGAATTGAGATGAACAGTTAATTCTTCCGTTAAATCACTTGTAGAAGAAGAGGGTCCAATGAGATGACAGATTTTCAGTGCTTCCACGTAGGGGTTTTAAATGCTCGAATGGAAAACTGCACAAAAACAGGATGCTGGATACCAGAGAGATAAGGTTTTGAGGAGTAATGCTGTATCACATCCTTATCTCCTTTCCTGACGACTCTGCCACTAACAAAGAAAACCACTACATAGAGAGGTGAAACCTGACTTTATTTAGGTTGATGGACTACTGCTGAAAAGATGCTGACCATAAATACTCTAAGAAAACAGGAAAATCTTAAGGATTACAATTTAAATATCACACACAGTCTTGTTTCTCGACTTGTACAATATTGAAAGTGGCACTTCAGTTTAGGTCGTTCCATCATGTAGTTTTTATCAGTGTCCTTTTCTTTTATTTTTCATCATTTGACAACTCTGTGTGGTGAATCTAGACGATCTCTTTGCATGAAGAAGAAAAACAAACACTTCCATCACGGTCACCAGCTCAGATGGACTGTCAGGGACTAAAGCAATACACGTTTGCTCTCTGAATGCACTGACCTTAAGTGTAATTCACTCGCTCACAATTGACGGGATTAGGTGGGAATTTGGGGGGAAAAAGAAGCCTTAAAGAATAACAATGGACAGCGTGGCCACCAGTGTGAAGAGAAGAGAAGTTAATGCTGATAGGAAATAGGCCACTTCAAAGCATTTAAGACTAAAAATGCCTTTGCCTTCGTCTGCGTTCGAAAGCCTTATTGCAATTAAAAAAACACAAAAACACGAGGGTGATGAGAGACACATTTGAACGAACATGATGCCAAACTGAAATCTTCACGGAGAGAGCCTGCTGAAGTTACCATTTAAAGAGTAGAGCATGGTCAAGAAGGACATTTTCTTAGGCTTAGGAGTTTTTAAAAATGTAAAAAAACAACAACATTACCAACATATTTGGATGCAACACTTGCTTTCCAGTTTACACATACAGTACACCAGCTTTCTTCTTTTTTTTTCTTGAATTGTTCAACATGTTCTTTGTGGTCAGGTATGAATATGTACTGCGGACCACAATGTTTTTTTTCTTTTTTGATTGTGGTATTTCTTTTAAGGGGAATGAAATAAAACTCTATGTATGTCACACAGCTTTCGGTTAAATGTATCTGTTTGCTTTACATTCGGACCCTCTCGTAGTAACCAGCCGACAGCAGGATAGAGCTCGGTGCCGAGGCGAACGTGAAAACTTAAATTATATCCAGATGTTCTGCTGGACTACACAGCAGCCTCAACTCATCCTCAGGAACTCATCCGCCTTAAGAAAATGGTTTTAATTTCAGAAATCAAACTCGACGTCAGGAATCAACAATATCTTTACAGAAGTAGCCAGTTTTCTCGCTGATGGTCTTGTTTGCTTATGTAGATCATTTAGAGGGAATCGGTATTAAATCGGCTGTTTCAAAACCGGTTAAAACGTCCTCGTAGTGCGTTAACATGACTGCCGTCTTCAACATGATAGTTTACGTTTGCTATCTAGAAGTACAGACACATCTTAAACAATTTACGTATTTGATACTTCAGTGTCACAAAGGATGGTGTTATTCAATGTAAAAATATAGAAACATATCTATGTATAAAAACAGTTACCATACCCCTGTTTAAGTTTTGTTTTATTCTCAATGATTCGCAACCTTTGCACCTATATTTTAACATATTATATTCTGTAACTCTGGTTGTCTGCTGTCTGAAAACATCAGTATTTTACGGGTCAGGAATGAGACTCAAACATCAACAAATCGAAAATTTGAACAGTTCATTTTCAATTTAGGGATGAAAGGGGATAAAAAGACATTTTGATACGGTTGTGTTTTTACAGATGAACATATGCGCGAGGCATCGGAGAGGGCTTCAAAACTGCTTCGTCTTCTATTTTTACAAAAGGTATTTAAAGGAGGGGAAGTAGACAAATGGAGCATGAAGCTCATTGTGCGAGAAGATGCTGACTAGCTCGAGGCAAACCATCACGTCCAGCCTCATTAACTCCAGCGAGTGTTTATTGGACATCGCTGTGAATGCAAAGCGATGACGCCGAGCTAAACGAGAAATGAGAAGCTCCCAGTTTGCTGCGTGAAGACAGACCGGCACATCCAGCTGAATATGAAGTGAAGTACAATTCCAACTGTAATTCACATCCGATTCAATTCATCTGGATGTAGGATAAAAGCTTTTCTGTCCGTGGAACAAAGGTGTCACGAACGTCTTCCCCCACAGCCGACAACATCTGAGTGATGCAGACGAGAAACTTGTTCGTCAGATGAGATGTTTATTCCATAATTTAGTGAATCTCCTCTCGGTGGAGATGACATTTTACATTTTACACACCCCTTTGAGTGTTTCCTATTAACAGAATATATTTACACTTTTACAAATGTTTGTTTCACATAAGACACATTATGAAGGGTTTATATCAGAGCTCACAGAGTCGCTCCCTCTAATCACAAACACTCTTGATTTGTGTTGAAAAGGTCAAAATGTTAAATTTGCTTATGCAGCCGCAGCCTCAGATTAAAGTGGCGACCGAGCTGCACATACTTTAGGTTGAACTGTACCAATGAAAACAAAATCAAAGCAAAATCAGTCTCTTTTTCTGATCTAGACAGAGAAAGATTGCTCTCCTCTGAGAAGCTCTGGTATCAACATTACACCAAGAGACAGGTCAAAACTTTATTGATTCACAAGAGTTCCTGATACATTTTTACAGTTGTTTTTTTTTGCAGTGCAGCACATTAACTCGTCAATGTCACACAGCTTGATCACATTTCGGTGGTTTTTCTAATCTCTGTGTACAACCACACCTAACGTTTATGTGCACACGGATATAAATACATCACACTCAGGGCCATGCCGCTGTCACAGAGCTAAGATATGTGGCTACTGCAAAGCTCCGGCTGGTTATATTACAGTGAGAGTGGGTTCACAGGTAGATGGTTTACCCTCATGTCATGCGGTTAACTGGAAAAAAAAGCCAGGCACCAAAACATCTTCAGGTTCAAAAGCAAGGATTAAAGATACATGTTTAAAGGAATAGTTCGGGGAATATGCTCATCCACTTTACTGCTGACAGTTAGACAAGAAGTTTGATACGACTCTCATGTCTGTGTGTTGGATATGAGGATACAAAAAGCAGACAGTTAGCTTAGCAAACAGGAAGAAGACAGTTAGCCTATTCCTACCTCGCTCATCAACAAGTTATATGTCATTAGCATAGTAAATGAGTAATTCGTACTAACATTACAAGTCGTGGTTTAACGCTAGTTGTGGTTCTAGTTTCAACAACTGTTTCATGCCAAGAAATAAACACCAATAAATACAAAGCTAGACCCCTAAGCCAGTTAGCCTAGCTTAGCATTGCACCTGGAAACACAGGGAAACAGCTAGCTTGGCGAATTCTTCAGTGGTTTGACATTTCAATACATTTTATTAACCTTAACACTTAACCTTCTGTTAAACCATAAATTGTTAGTAATATACCTACATTTTTGTACAGTTTAAACGAACAAGATATTTGTTAGCCTAGTTAGCGAGCTTTAGAGAGAGTAACAAGATATGTGTTAGCCTAATAGTAAGCTTTAGAGATGCTAGTAGGTGGGGTTTGTTTGCCTTGGAAAGAGCTAGGCTAGCTGCTCCCCCACGTTACCAGTGTTTATGCTAAGCTAATCAGCTACTTGCTCTAGTTACATATAAATAATCAGACAGACATCAGTGATTTTATCTTACTCTCAGTGGGATGACTAGAACACGCAACAATTTCTTAAAGTGTCTTCACAACATTTAGCTCCTGACTATAAATATTCCAGCACTTAACCTTTTATAAAACCAACAATTGTAATGGTTTTTTAATATCTTAGCTTTACGTTAGCCTTATTAGTGAGCTTTAGAGATGCTAGTAGGTGGAGGTTGTAAGCTTTTGAGAGAGCTAGGCTAGCTGTTTCCCTGTGTTTCTAGCCTGTATGCTAACCTAAGCTAACCAGCTCCTAGCTCCTGCTTCATATCTAACATACACACATGAGAGTGGTGTCAATCTTCTCATCTAGAAAAAAAGCTAATAAGCATAATATCCCCACATTGTTAGCTATTCTTTTAACTCATGCAAACACATCCAGGATCCCAAAACGTGGAGGCACAAACAATTCACCTCTGATATCGCTGCCTGTGTGTGTGTGTGGCTGTGTGTGATCTACACCGCTGAAAGATCCTGCGTGGCGAGCACAGCCCTGCAATGACACGTCGCTCAGCCGGCTTTTAATATAAGAGCTGTATAATCACATTGTCACTGCAGTCACATTAAACAGGGATGCATGTAAATCACACGATACAAAACCTGCACAGCAGCAGTTGGAAGGACATCTGATATATTTGTGCGTTGCTGCTGTGGGACATTACACACAGGTATTATAGCTACCATTATGCACTTATGATATGTATCCGAACAGCAAAGTGTGATCTTAAAATATTGTTCAATCAAGCAACCCTTTTGATATCACGTCCAGGCAAATCCCCGTGCACTATTGTATGCTTTCTTAGCCGATTTATGTTGACAGAAACGTCCCTCGAGTAGCATATATTGCCATTGCTCTGCTCAATTATTAATGCGCAAAGCTCCCTCGCCATTACACACATCACAGTGTTATGATTTTTAAAGGAAGTATAATGTTATTGCACTCCCGCTGACAGCTCCAGAGATGTCGAGGGGGGGCCCAGGTGTCCATGAAATCCAGAGAGATGAGGAGGTGATGGACGGATATATTCGTGATGTGCAACAGAATAATACGAGATTGCAAACGCAGGGCACATAAAGCTCAAACGGCAATCAAAAAAAGGCCATGTGACGTCTCTTTTGCTGGAGAGACGGTTCAGCCACTTCAGTCAGTTTTAATAAAATGAAGCAGCTCACAGGGACGCCCCTCTGATGTGGACTAAACCCCTCCAGGATGCTTTGGTGTGAGCTATGTGTGGAACATGCGCACATCTATCGTGAAATGGAAGACCAGCTGCCTCTGAAAACATGTGTCATGCTCATAGCTCAAGGTTAAGGTTCAAGCTGTCAGGAAAGGCAAATTAAAAGCAAAAGAAAGACCCAGGCAGACAGCGAGTTCTCACCAGGGATGAGCCTTTCAGCGCTACATTAGTGTTATTACTCGTGATAGTACAGGCGCGCCTCGTTTTTCTGAGTGTTTCATTCACAACATCGCCTCGAGCATGCATACAAATGCAACGTCAGTGTAGGATGTTTACAGTGAGTGTCGTCGTAACTTAAGGAAATATGAGAATTAAGAAAGCTTTGGTGATCCGAGGGCTGAAATACGCAACGCGCAGGCTGATTAATTAACGGTGATATCGTGCGCATAGCTAATGATGCTCACTGTCTGAATGCTTCAGGTCAGTCTGTCAGTAAGCGCACAGGTTCTCAAATCATGTACTACATCTAGGATATTGTATTTTCTCTCTCGTCCTTTAAAGGAATAGTAATATTTTGAGAAATGCTCTAATGTCCTGTCTTTTACCGAGAGTCGGGGCTCCAGACTCACTTTTTACATTGGCGGCAGTGGTGCGCCTTCATTTAGCTGCACCAAATAAAACATTTACATTTTTTTAAACCAAATTATGTAAATGATTGTAAACAGGACTAAGGTGCAAGAAATTTCAGCAACAGAAATGTTTTTAGACTTTTTTAAAATCTGACCAACGACAATGTTTAGTCTCACTTCACAGATTTTTTGGGCGCACGTGCAACCCAGAGCCCCTGAGAGTTAGATGGACAAAGATTGATACCACTCTCAAGTATGTCCATTAAATGTGAAGCTAAAGTCAAAAGACGGTTAGCTTAGCTTAGCTTAGCATGAAGACTGGAAACAGAGGGGAACAGCTAGCATGACACCTTCCAAAGGTAAGAAAATCTGCCTCTTTCATCTGCACAAAAAACAAGCGTAAAGTTGTTTTATTGAGCTTTAGAGGTTCTGATTTTGTTACCTTCAGACAGAGCCCGGCTTGCTGTTTCCCTCTTCCACTCATGATGCTAAGCTAAGCTAACTAGCCACGAGCATCAGTTTGATATTTACCGGGCAGACATGAAAGTGGCATCAATCATCTCATTTCACTGTTTGCAGGAAAACCGATTATTGTATTTCCCAAAATGTCAAATTATTCCTTTTAATCTCGTCCCTTCCTTTCCTTCCTGTTGTGTTAGCTCATGCCTTGTTGTGCTGTCGTTGACTAAAGCTAATATAATTTTTGCTTCATTGTGGACAAAGATGATTTTTTTTTTTTAGAGCTTCTGGGAAACTGGGCACAGTCATCCATCAGATTGTCTCCTCTAGCCAGACTGTAGCTGTGCCATGATCAGACTGGCTGGAGGCCAACATCTCCTCTGATTTTAGAAAAAGCCTAAAGACGGCTGCAGCTGAGCCAGCAGGATTTCTCAGCCTACATGGCGACGAAAGTTACTTCGCTGGAAGTTCTTCCTGTTCTTTCACTGTAGTGCAGAGAGAGAGAGTCTTCAATGAACGTACTTTTGTATCGACCAAATCCACTTACAGAACTTTACTATTCTTTGGTGTTAAAATCAGAGGAGACGGAGAGCAAAGCACACTACATACAGTCAGCTGGAGCCAGACTGCACTGAGCTAGAGGAGACAAGATGTATTATTCGTCCTTGGCGACTGCGTTCTGATGTCCATCCTGCGGTGAAACCCTCTGCAGCACTAACAAACCAGAGAAGGTCAGGGAGATCCCGACCCACCACAACGTTATCTGGGCTTCACCAAAGATCAGCTGCCCCAGGAAAGCCTGCAGGGGGAAAAAATCAGGGTCTCTTCTTTGTGAAAATAAATCAGACTTTATAATTACATTAAGCAGCCAAGAAGGAAGCTGAACAAGGACTTGAACTCTGACAAGGACGAAGCCTAAATCACTGCGACAAGTTATTCCTGAATATAGTCCAGCCTATTTTCTAAAATGAAGCCGCTTATGTAAGAACGAAAAAAGGATGTAAGGTCACTCTGAAATTAATCCACTACGGTCTGCAGGAAAGACAAGAGAGGCTGTTACTTACGGAGGATATGAAGTTGGAGGCGGTGGTGGTCACAGTGGTTCGGGTGGAGGAAGATGAGTACCTGAGTGCTTTGGCAAGGAAGGTCCACATCACAGCATTGCAGGTGAAGAGCAGCCCGCCACACAGCAGCCTCAGAGGGATATGGAGCTGAGAAACACAAACAATGACATGATTCTTTACATTTTGAGTTCAGTATTTTGCTCAAAGATACGTATTACAGGGCACCTTCTGATATGCGACAACCCGACAACTGTACTTAAATACATTAGAGGAGTAAGACGCAAAGAAGCAAATTGGCACACTGTCGAGCTAAGGCCTTTTCAGTACTTTAACTGAAGAAAAGGTAGAAGTTCTGCATTCAAAATGCCACTTGTGCAAAAGTGTGTAAGCATAGTCAGCAAAATGTACGCAAACTATCCAAAGTAAAAATGCGAAAAAATAATGCAGAAGAATGAGAGGGATCCCAGTGTTACATTATCATTTATCATATTATAGGATCTATTTAATAGATGCATTAATGTTTATGTTGCATTTTCATGTTGAAGTTGCTGGAGATGAAGCTACTATCACCTATTTTATCATATTTTATATATTCTAAAAGTCCTATTTGTAAAAAAGAATAATAGATTTTTTAAGCTCACTGCCCAATTCGTCAAAAACTGACGCTTTGGGATGGCGCCTGCCCGTCCTACAATTACAAAGCGTCAGTTTTTTTTTGTTTAAGGTAGTTTTGTGTACACAGTTTAAATCTGCATATATAGTATATAGTAGTACGTCTGACTAATGTAATGAAAAAACACAGTATTTGAAGTATAAAGTGACATAAAATGAAAATGCTCAATTAAAGTACAAGTACCTCAAAGATGTACTTGAGTGAATGTACTTCACACATCACATTTTACACAGTGATAAGAACTGAACTAGAACATCACGTGGTGATGGGGTCTGTTCCCTGATGGTGTGTCTGAGGTCTCGTGACGCATTCAAACTCGGTGGTGAATATTAACAGCATTTGTTTTGCATTTGCATCCACCTGCACGTGCACCACGTCTTCTATTTTAAAAAAAGGTCACAGTTTGACGTCTCCGAAGGGGTTTGAGGCTACAGACAGCTGCCTGCAGATGTGTATGACATCACTGCGTGACGTGTGCGGAGAGCGTGAAGGTCACACGAGAAACCTGACCCCGTTTTTCATCAACGCCAACGGCACGAGGAGACAAGTTCGAACAAAACAACGCGATAACACACACAGACACACACAAGCTGCAATGTCATTGACAAAGCACGCGGACACGGCACGAGAGCGCAGCTGCTGCTGCAAATTATGGGCTCCCCCCGCGAGATGCTGCTGATGGTGCTGATGCTGAGGGAGTCTGGGAGGAGAGGCGGGCGGGGATAACCCCCCAACTTCCTCTGTGAGAATAAGAAATCACCCCGCTCGCGGGCATGAACGCACGTCGGCGCTACATTATTCACGCGCGTCCTCCTCGCCGCGTTAATAATTCACGCAACTTTAACTGCGGCGATGCCTCACCCGGTCACAGGCGGTAGTTTCGTCCGCCTGTCTGAATTTCCGCTGCTCTCCCCACGTCCGGAGTCCGGTTTCACACACTCCCTTCAGGTAGTCGGCTCCGAGGGACAGCTTGGCCGACGACGACGCCACGGCCCCGAGGAAACCCGCCAGCAGTGCATAGAAAACTCCCGGGAACATGTTGACGGTGACAGCCGAGGCACATAGTTCTCTACTCCATCTTTACCTCCCTGCTGATGTAGCTGGTGTAGCTGCTGCTGCTGCCGCCTGCATGCTTGTATGTGTGTGTGTCACTGTGCGGCACGTTTTTCCTGCACTTTCTACAGACAGCCGTCCGGTGGCAGTCACACAACACATGGTCAACCCGGAGCAGAGCTGTGGTTGGACAAAAAAAAAAAGAAGCCGCCTGTGGCATTCTGGGAAGTGTAGTTCCGTCATCTCATAACCTTAAACTGAATGATTGATGACTTTGAAGCTGCAGTAAGGAGCCTCCAAGTCATCATAAACGACACTTTTAGTGCTTTAGTCACATATTTTGATTAAAAGAGAGTCTGATCGTTAATCGACAGTGAATTGAAGACTCCTCCTGTTTCTTCTTGGGTGGAGTAGAGGACAATCGATGCTAATGTAATGTCCTTGAGTGTGGGCGCAGCGGGGCAAAGTATGACTCCAGTTGATCCAGACTGCTCGGGACTCCTCTGTTCCCCCTCGGCATACTGATGAGCTGTGTTATAAAGGCTCATTACACTAAAAACACGACGGTGTATAAGTGGAATGGATGAGAGGAGTGTGTGTGTGTGTCTGTGTGTAGGCAGTCACGCACATATTCACATGATCCTCATTCCTTCTCCTCTGTGCCCTTTATAGAGAGATGAGCCCGTCAGAGAGGTGGTCCCAGAACAAGACTAAATTATTCTCCTAATCAGGAGTAGATGGTGGAGTCGTCCTCATGAATGTATGGGCCTGTAATGGCTGTATTAATCTGAGCGTTTTTTAATAAAGACAAGAGTCATCAGAGACAGACTATTCCACCTATTCATCTACGCTTGGCGGCTGAACATTTGGTCCGAGATCGAGGGATGATGAAGACAGAGTGATGTCAGTGTTGAAACGGACTTGAAGACCCTGCTTATAATCGATGCATGAATCTGGAAGTGTTATTTTGGGCCTTACAAACTGGAAAGACCATACACATCTTCACAAAAGAAATGCAGATAATCCACTTATACCAGTTACCCTTATGCTCCACCAAGCTAGGCTAGCAGAGCTAGGCTGTAGGCTAGTTAGGCTAATTTAAACAGGACTAGCTAGCTTGAATTGCATGTTACTGCCTCATTTGTATGCGATAACAGTTACAAAGATTTCAGATTATCTAAATTAGCATTTTTCACTTACCTACAGGAAATTACAAGGCTGAAATGTAAGCTAAAGTAGGTTTAGCTAAGGCTAGCTGGAGCTAACGGAACTTGTGATAAGTGTCCACAGTAAGTAACTGCCCGTTGAGGAAGCTAGGCTAGTTTTAACAGCACAAGCTAGTTTAAATTACTTTAGATTAATTTCTCTCCATCTCAACTCATCATTATGTCGCAGCTAAACATTTGTATTGTTCACTTACCTACAGGGAATAACTGAGGTGGGGGAGATGTCAGCTAATTTAGCTTTAGTTAAGGCTAGCCAGAGCTAACTGACCCCTGTGATCTCACCAGCTAGCTTTCTCTTAATTTAAACCCGGATTAGCTGTTTTTTGGCCTCAAATTGTGAACACAGCATTGACATATTACCCATGGAGCGTGCTCACTAAGGACTTCCACCGACCGAGCTGGATAACTTCCGGTTTAGCACCCGGCTAACTTGAATGGGGATAAAATAATTAATCATGTGACAAGCCTGGCGCTCCACCTGGGGGCACACCCAGCTGTTCTAGCACCATTATCATCCAGAGTCATGTGTCTGGCCACTTGATAAATGTAAGTCAGTTCACTCATTTTTAGCTCTTTTCTTGATCCCAACAACACCTGAGAGGCTGCTTAACTGCTCAATGTTGTTCGTTCCTTGTCTGTGGGGGGGGGGTTACAGTAGCTAATGTGGCTTTAGGTAATGCTAGCTGAAGCTAACTTGGATTATCAGATTTTTTGGCCATTTCGGATCAGCGGACACAAGTTGCAAACACAACATTGTCATCTTGCCTGTTCTTTTAAGATGAAATATTCCAAACCTTTTATTTTTTGACTTCTCATATTCTAGAAAAGCACAGTGCTAATGATAACATTTGGCTTTGTATGGTGGTTCTGTAATTGTCCCAATAAGTCCTGACAGTGAGCCATTATACAAAATATCAGGACCATGACACCAGAGAGCATTTTCATTGTTCATTGTCACTTTTGCTCTCATTGTTTTGTACCAGCCGTGCACATCTTGCTGTGTGTCAAAATGTCTGCTGTGAAAAAGGCCTATTGCCTTAGTTGTTCAGCTGTAGATCTGAAAGCGGTGAGATTTTTTAAGATCCATTTAGTATAGCAGCTTTACCACAATCAATTATTTATGGCAATGTAAATGAAAATCAATTCATAGTCTGACTCAGTCCTGATCAAATATGTCCGTACTGTTTCTGCATTTACTGGCAGCGTTCCCAAATCCTCCAAAGACAATTACATCACATCTCGGAGGTGATCTCATCATTTTCTCAACTAGGCCAAGTGTAAGCCTAGTTTTCTGGCCAGTAGATGTCTCCAATGTGCTTCAGAGAAACACACATCCACCACTGCCTGCTGTGGATGTAAATCACCGACTTACAGCCTGCGTACATTTATTTCTGCAGCCATGTAGCAGGTTGAGGCAACAATTAGTTTGAAATACAGCGGGTTTTGTCTGTTGATGTTTTGACGACGTGCACCCGCAGCCCTGTGTTACCTCCTCTTCTTGACATTTGCGAGATAATAAAATCTTAATTAGCCAGTAAAGAAAGCCATCGTGGCATTATTGCTGCTTCGAATGCTCATGAAAATGTCAAACTAAGTTATAAAGTGATTTTAACTCAGAAGGTGATGAGGTGAGTCCTTAAAGGAAATTAGATGAGCAGAAACAAGGAGGGCAACAAAACAACGGCACAGGGCTAGTGTGTGTGTGTGTGTGTGTGTGGAATGTGTGTGTTTTCCTGCTGTCTGCGGAAGAAGGATATTAAAGTGGCGAGCAGTGACGGCACAGAAGAAAAAGAGGAAAGGTGGTGTTTCTGTCACAGCGTCCTCCGCACTCATCCCACCGCAACAAGCTTCAGGGGAAACGACCGTCCTCAGACTTGTCACATCTTGACACCGGTATCTTTCTCGACTGTCTGCTTAACAGAAAAAGTCTAAAAAACCACGTAGAGCCATTAGCTGTTCTCTCCCTGCTCCTCTGACAAACACCAAAAAGTGTCAAGTGAAGAGCGTGAATCGAGGGTCCCTTTGCTCCTGTTCAACTGGGCCATAATTGAGCCCACAAAGAGCTTTATTGCCACCTTTATTGAAGGTCTGTCACAGCCGTCCTCTGTATCTCTGTCCACCTTTCATGCTTTTGGTCCTGGAAGGTGATATAATAAGGAAGAAGATCTTCAAAGTGCAGGCTTAATTAGTGTAACAACTTTCGCCATGACCTTTAACTCAGCTGTCAGATACTCGCAGACAGAAATAGATTTTTGAAGAATCAGAAGGAGGACGAAACCATTAAAACAATGGATCAAAATGGATATTTTTTCCATTTGGTCGCACTTTTCCCCTTCTGTTATGCCTTTACATGTATTTTCATACTTATACCTGAATGTTATCAGTCAGGTTTTGCTGGAAGTTACGTTGACACGCCATCGGCCAAATAAAACGCACAGTTATATTATTAATAAAATGACAGATTTATCTGGTTTTGAACACTGTTGGATTAATTTGGGTTAATGTAAGTACGCAACAAAATATTTTATATATTGTAGGTCTCATTGCTTTAAGACATTTTAACGCTGGTATGTTACATGTTATATCTTCAAAAGCATAAAGAAAGCAGCGAGTACAGAAGGACCTTTGAACACTGATGCACTCAAATATCTTTCTATAGACTGAAGCACCTTAGAATGGTCTTCACTTCCTATTGTACATATTGTGGTGCCTTTGAATGGCGATGCATTCACTTACTGTTGAATGGCCTGAAGTGCCTTCACATGGCGATGCATTCAGTTGCCGTCTTGAAGTGCCTTTGAATGGCGTTCACTTACTGTTGGATGTACTGATGTCACTTTGAACGTTAATGCATCCCTTTCTTGATGTACGGACTCAAGTAGGCTACCTTTGAACAGTGATGCATTCAAATACTATTGTACATACTTAAGTGCCTCTGTTTCTACTTTTAAGGATAGGGACGTGAGACTAAATTTAAGGTGAATAAAACTTGCAAACATTACCTGAAATGTGAACATTCGCGCCTGAGTCACATCAGATAGATTTTGATCAGCAGTGGTGGTTGTTTAATGGTGTACACAAAGCAAGTTTGACGGCAGAGACAGTTATTTATTTGCGTTACTAATGCAGTGCTCCAGAGATCGCTGCTGCAGTCAGGTTGATAAACAGGAGTGAAGATAAAGATAGTCCCCCTATTTAGAAGTTATCTCTTAGCTCTCCTCCCGTCGGTTTCGGATCAGAGCAGAATCCAGAGTGACTCCAAGAGGTTATTCCTCCAGAGGGTCTGGCTCTAATCCAGAATCTCTAGCTGGCTCAGAGCACCCACCACAACACTCCGCACACATCTTTTGTTTTGTTTGGATGGAGAGCCGCCTAGAGGCAGTTGTGTGAAGTGAAGTTTAAATCAGCCAGTCCTTTTATTTATCCATCCATCCATTTTCTTCCGCTTCCTCCGGGGCCGGGTCGCGGGGGCAGCAGTCTGAGCAGGGATGCCCAGACTTCCCTCTCCCCGGACACTTCCCCCAGCTCTTCCGGGAGGACCCCGAGGCGTTCCCAGGCCAGCTGGGCGACATAGTCACTCCTGCGTGTCCTGGGTCTTCCCTGGGGTCTCCTCCCGGTGGGGCATGCCAGGAACACCTCCAGAGGAAGGCGTCCCGGGGGCATCCGGTAGAGATGCCCGAGCCACCTCAGCTGGCTCCTCTCGATGTGGAGGAGCAGCGGCTCTACTCCGAGCTCCTCCCGGGTGACAGAGCTCCTCACCCTATCTCTAAGGGAGCGCCCTGCCACCCTGTGGAGGAAGCTCATTTCGGCCGCTTGTATCCATGGATCTTATTCTTTCGGTCATGACCCAAAGTTCATGACCATAGGTGAGGGTAGGAACGTAGATTGACCGGTAAATCGAGAGCTTCACCTTTCGGCTCAGCTCTCTCTTCACCACGACAGACCGATACAATGACCGCATTACTGCAGCCACTGCACCGATCCGCCTGTCAATCTCACGCTCCATCTTTCCCTCACTACTCCTTTTATTTATATTGCCCAGCAAATACAATATGCCATGGCTTTCTTTGAACCCAGCTCTTTTCTATAAGAATGTTTGGACGTAAACACGCTCTATGTCACCGAAGCAGTCTCGTACGTACTCAGATGCTAAGTGCTTTTGAGTTAATATACTGGCCTTAATTACCTGTCCTCTGTCTCGCGGAGGTGTCGAGGCGTCCTGACCTTCAGAGCAGTGGCTGATTGTAGCATCCTGCTTCCATATTCATCTCGACCATTTTCTTTAGCTGCCGTGATGAATATGCATGCCTTCATCTCGCAGCCCAGCACGAAGAGCGGCAGCAAGCGGAGAGTCAGATATTCGCACACACACACACACCCTTGAACTATGAATCCCTCTCTCTCAGTTTACAGTCCTACACACACAGTGTGTTGACCTTGTCAGTGTGCGGGGTCAACAGCCGCCTTCCAGTCCATTAAGTAGTTGTTGGCGTGGTTGCTGGTCTTTGTGAATAATGCAGGCGGTTGTGCAAACATACGCAAGCTTTCGACAAGTCAAGCATCACGACGTTCAAAATGTTTACTCCCTCCGAAATGAAATAAACTGAAATACAATTACCATGACCCGACGTTACAGCTTTAAGATTACATTAGAGTAAAACCAAAAGAGAGGAAATGAATCTTTCACGCGTCAAACAAGCTTCCAAAGAGCAGAGGCAGAGAGACATTTTATGGAGGCGTGCTGGCGGGCGGCAGAGTTTGAAAATAAGCAGATAAAATGTTCCCAAAACAAACGGACTCGAGATAATCTCAGCTCCCGCGGTTGCCAGGAACAATTAAACCAGGTGAAATGCTAATCTGATCCAGCTGTTCTCTTGCGAATGCAGCGTCAGCAGAATAGAGACAAGCCAAGGTCAGTCGTTGCCTCTCTGTACATTGTTGTTGGGTTTTTGGTTCCGACTCTCAGAGAACAGGAGGGATGCGAGGATTATGTGTGCGTCTGTATTTGTACACAAAGTGACGGGGCGGTGCGCAGATATCGTTCAGGGACAAGGACAGACAAGCTCACAAAGCCAACGCTGATAAGATCGATGATGAAATACACCCATCTTCATTGAAATCTTTTCCAACTGTGCACTGACACAGCAATGGTCGTTCGTTCTGTCATACTGTATGAACGGACAAGCTGCCGCTCAGTGTGTTCGCCTTCGAGATGCCAGGATCCATTTTAAAGCTATGAAATATTACGTCGTGCAAAATCGGAAAGATGAGAACGTATGCTGATGAAGGACTTCCTAACTCTACTAAAGAGTCTTTAAAGCTGAGTCCTGGGCTTTTCCTTTGCTGAGCCTCGCGATCAATCATCAATTATTTTCTGAGAGGCTGTCAGACATTAAATGCCAAATGTGCTGGACAGCAGCACACTTTGATCAAGCAAAGTCTTTTGCTGCTGCAACGTAGTGAAATATCCTAAGTGAAACCGCTTCTTCCTTCACTTAATGGCCTGGAGTATGTGGACACTTGAACGTTTCACCCATAAATGTGTTGAACATCAGTTTTTTGACAAGATTTTGTACCTGACTGTGGAGATTTCCTCTGTCAGCCTCAAGAACATCAGTGAGGTATATAATCATGTTAAAAAAGGAAAGGGCCGTCCTCAAACTGCTGAAAAAAAGTTTTAAATGTTATTTAAAGTATGATTGTGTGCTGTCGTAGAGACCATGTTCACGTGGCGGCCATTTCCCTCTACGCTCATGCTCAGGGTGGGAAGCTCAAATGCTGGGATAATGTTATGTTGCTGTGTTTCAGGTTGCAAGTCGTGTAAAAAAACGTAGGGAATCTGACAAAATGTGTTCATTTCACAGCTTCTCGATTGATGAACAACTTAAAAGATGATCAGGCTATATTTCAAGGTAAAACAACATATTTGACAACCATTAGCTAACGTTAGCATTCAACCACTTGTTAGCTAACATAACCATTTGATTATGTGCAGTGCATTTCACTCCCAGGCTTAAATAAATGCGTCCAAGATGTGTGTTGATAATTTAGGATAACTTTAATGTTATGCCTTTCCTATCATATCCTGTAACTCTAACAAATGTTAGCTAGGAGGTGGAGGAAAGCTAACGTTAGCTGTCTAGTGGTAGCTAAGACATTATCAAATATGTTGTTTTACCATGAAGTAAGCCTGATGACCCTCCAGATATATATGTTTTTACTAAACATTGTCCTTTCAGTTAATATCTTGTCTTCTGCATTTGAGAAAAACCCTTATACACTTCATGTGCTCATGGCCTTAATCTCTCAAAGGTCCTATTTGTAAGAAATGTACATGTCTCGAATGAGACTCAAAAATCTCCTTTTCTTACAAAAAGGACCTTTGAGTATAAACATGTATCAGCTAAGCATTTTAATTGTGTGACAAGAATCGTAGGACTGCTTCAGCATGATGATAAAGGCACACATTACCTCCGAGATAATGATTTAATCAGACTTATTTATTATCCACAAGTGTAAAAATATAGCACTCAACAGTTAAATTTAAAAGGAAGAGTCTGGCAGGAAAAGGATGGAGTGTCCTGACTTGGTACACACCGCACCGCAGTAATTACAGTTTTATGGAAGGTCAGAGTGACATCGCTGACCTTATCTCCAGCCTTGGCATTGATGCCGGCTTGAGGCTGGTTCCCACATTAGTCAAGATGTGGATGTGATCCTTGTGAGAGGTACACATTCTGACATTTCTACAACATCACGATCACAAAACATGTTTATCACCTGACTGTCATATCACAAAGTGTAGGGGATGATGGCGGAGTTACAGGCGAGAAGGTTGTCAAGCCAGTAAACACAGTTCAAGACTGCGTTTCAACATTTGTGTTTGAAACCACTAGATAATATTAAGGAGATCTCTGGACAGGTTGAAGCTGTTTGTGGTGACAAATTCAGGTATTTTAAGCCAAACCATGATCTTCTCCGGACCCTAACGAGAACATAAGCACAGTGTTAATTAAAAAATTGAACCTAAAGAAATGCAAAGCTGCAACATAAATAAATGCACAACCGATTGGGCTGAAACAATCCTGAACAGATATCACCATAACTCAGTTGATTACTTACATTAAGAGAAGTTTTCTGAAATTGTCTGTTTACTGTCGATACGTTAATGATGATTTTCAAACCAAATGTGCACTAATTTACAGACATTATCTGAATTGTTTCATTTTGTTGACACGTCAGAGGCAAAAGGATTTACAGAGGGAATCTTTTGTCTCATTTTCATTAACCTCACTCACCTGCGAGCGGATCAGTTACATTACAATCTCATGCTGTTGCAGGCAAACACTGTTCAACCTACCCTCTTGTTTTAAAAAAAAATTCAAATCAAACAGAGATTGCAAACTTTGAACAAAATACAAAATGTACTGTGCAGATTTTTCGGGGGAAGTGTTTGAGAAGTGATGCACAAGAGACCGAGAACATTTCCTTTTGAAGTGGTGCGGCTATAAAAAAAAACACGGAGTCTTGGGACTGAACAATTCAGCGGGTGTCAACATAATATAACTTCAGTGAAGAATCCGGAACAAGCTGATGCAGAGTAGCACAGAAAAGGACGATATTACCACGAAGAAGCTCCTCTATAGACCGACATCTGAGTTTATAACTTTACACTTAAAGTTTAAAACTTTCTTTAGCCGACACACAAACTGAGAAATGTGATGCCATCCTGCCACAAACAAGGCTGCTGTTGTTAGTTCCTAAAAAGCTGACACTTTGGTGCTGTTGGGCTTTAAAGTATCTCCCCGGCTGTAATGGCTCTGGTGCCAGGAGCAGGCTGGTAGTGGAAGAAGATGAGGCCCCGGGCTCGGAGGGTCACAGCTGCCATAAATCTGCCTGCGCTGACGCAGGACTGTAATGGAGGAGATCTCTGCGATGTTAGTGTGTAGCCGGGGAAAAAGAGACGCACCAGCTCACAGCTCTGGGGGACGAGCTCGCTCCTGTTTTACAGCGCCGAGGGGAGGGAACGGACGTGGCTCCTGCAGCAGCTTGTTCCGTCTCAGCAGAGCGATGGTGATGATGAGGCGAGGAGGAGAGGATGAAAGAGGGTGAAGAGGAGGAGGTTAAGTAGATGATGATTTTCAAATGTCGTGATATTGCAGAGTTTGCAGAAGACGATACAAGGACACTTCTTCACTAACTTCTGTAACTCGATACAATCTCTCATCTGAAAGAAATCTCAGAAGGAGATGCAGTCATTACCTACTCATCCCTGTGCCAATGGAAAATATTTCTGGAGCTTCAAAGCAAAACAGTGTTGCAGCACTCTCCTAAATAACTGAAGTAGAATGGGACTTGTTTTAAACTAATAAAATGAAAAGAAAAACCCCATAAAATGGCTCCCAACAGATGTGCGGCCTAACCCAAGTCTTCAGAAGCCCCGAAATCCCAAATTTGAGATGTTTTATTAACATGAAGTGATGTTATTTATACCCTCGACAGATGATCTAGTTCTCGCACCTTCTTACATTTACATTTTAGGGCATTATAAGACGCTTTTGTCCAAAGCGACTTACAGTAATTCATTCATACACTGATGGCGGTGGCTGCCATGCAAGGTGCCGACCAGCACATCAGGAGCAGTTTGGGGTTCAGTATCTTGTCCAAGGACACTTCGACATGCAGACCAGGGAATCAACCAGCAACCTTCTGATAACAGACACTAGCTCTACCCCTGAGCCACAGCCACCTTCTTCTGACGACATAAGGGCTAAGGCTATCAGCTCAGCAGCTACCATGAAGATACCTGCTCCAAAAAAGATGTATATCACATATTTTCAAATCAGTTTGGTTCAGTTTCATGTTTTACAAACAGCTCCCATGAAAGAATTGTTCTCCGTCACGTGTCAGGCTACCTGGTCTCTTTCATAACCAATAAATTCACCACAGCTCTCTCTCTGGTATCTTAAATTGTGGACCCTGTGTTTACATATTTGTGCGTGTAAACGGAACAAAAGCTTTTGGAAACGGTCCAGTGGAATCGCCTCGGCTGGCAGTTGGGAAATATGCTGCAATGGTTACAAATTAATCCTTGGGGGGAAAAATGCGCCTGTCAAAGTGCTTGTTTTCGCCGCTGACAGGCTGGGATTGTTATTCGAAATGTTCTGACAACATTATGGAAAGAATCCCTACGGAGATAGACCTTTTCAGACAGCCTCGTTTGATGGGCAAGTAAAAGCTGTTATAATGCCTTCTCCAAAGCCACCAGACTCCTTTAAGAAAAACAGACATTTAACCCTGCAGAACACAGGAGTTTAAGGTCTACCGCTGTTTGTTTGACTTGATAAAACACTGGAGTGAAATGTAATTTGAATGTTATTAATTCAAAACATAACCCAGGATGATGTGACAGCTTAAGTAGAAAAGCATCCTTGGAAAAGAAACACAGAAGGAAACCTCATTTTTACAAGAGACATGTGAAGAAATCCAAAGCTTGACAAGGTGTGAAATGTAGGTGACACGATAAAGTCTTTTCCTATAATTCATAAACATGCTAAATTGACAGTTAATGACAAAGACCTCAGAGTCAGAGTCTCATGAGCTTTATTATGAAATGCAGCTGACCTGAGCTTGACTCCCAGCACGAGCGTTTAACAAACCATCGAATCTCTGTTGCACTGGGATTTTTTTTCTCTCTCTCTCTCTTGTATTGATCTTTGCTTTGTGGCTGCCCCAGCTGACAAGCAGCAGGAATCCATCTGCGCTCCGTTAAGTGTCCTACGGAGATTCGGCGAGCCGTGCCTCCGACTGCTCGCCGCAATCTCAGCCTCTTCTTAATAGCCTGCAGTGCTCCTCAGGCCGGTCTCCATTAACATGTCCTTTACAACACGGCTGTCACGGCCGTGTATAAGTGAGTGTGTGGGTGACTAGGTTATGTAATACCTTGATTTAAAAAAATCTCAAGGACATATAACCATCAGAAAACCCTTCCAAATATACAAAAATACACTAATATACTAGAAAACATGTGAAAATTACATTCAGTTTTGATATCCACTCAAGAATTTATTAATGATCTCTCATCTCTGTATTTGGCCAAATAGATTTATATTAAGATAAATACAATATTTTATCAAAATGTTCCTTATCTCTTAGAAATAACCATCATATCTTTGTTATGTGATAATCTGGGTGTCTGGGATAACTTCTTATTTGTTTGCTTCTTGGAAAAAGAAATGTTTGTGTTGTTTGACTTGAATGGTTTGATTTGCTAGTTTTAAGATCCTGAAGTGGAAAGCGTTGAATCCTCAAGTCAGCACGCTCACATCTTAGTTTAGCGTGTTAGCAACATCTGAACATTTGATGATGATGGGAATGCCATGAGCTTTGCAAACCAAAGTTCTTCATCCTGAGGGAGGCATGAATGTCTGCACCAAATTTTACGGCAACGCATCTAAAAGTTGATGAGTTATTTCAATCTGAACCAAAGAGGGTGACCGACGTTGCTGACCCTAAAGCCAAACTGCTAGAGCGGCTAATACAAAGAGTCAACCTGGCCGTTCATTCTCCGGCTTTAGCATCGGTCTTGTGACAAGTGAAAGGCTCTCTGGCCGTCACTTCGCACCTGGTGTTAACATGAGTCTGGTGATCCGATCACACTCCTCTGCTCTACATGCAAATCAACATGTACATCACTGGGACAAACAGACATGATTTCATTCACACAAAGAAGAAATAACTTAACGCAAAGCTTTTGGCGAAATTGCAATGAATCACACATGTGATGTTTGTCAATTTAAAAGATAATTTTCCAAGTCAAGAAGGTCACAGTTTGTCGTAATTAAAGTAAAATATCATGTAGTCTTGTGTTAAATCGCTCGATGGACTACACTGTCTCAACACACGTCACCAACACCAACATGGCCGCCCCCTCGGCACAGAAAGGTACCAAAAAAGATGAAAATCACAATAAATCTGCTCATATTGACAACTGCAGTTATGTGAAAGTGGTGTGACCGACTCTCTATTACGTCGGTCGAGCTGAATGGAGCAATTTGTTTTCTTTCTGCTCCCCATCAGCCTCAGTTATTACAGAGAACGCTGCAACGCTGTTTGGCTGCGTAGCTCCAGAAATGTTTTGTGGACTATGAACCTTCACCTGACTTTCCATCAGCAGGAGGTCGAGAAGATAATGACTGATTTTTTATATTTTTGGGCAACCTGTTCCTTTAAATGTGCCCTGTAACACACTCGGGACAGCCCTTTTAGTATCTGATTTTAAATACTTGATTACAACATTACTGCATTCTTTTTGTTACAGCCTGTCATAATGTTGCAGGACTGTTCCCGGCCCAGGGGTCAGAGTCCTCTGCAGGGTTGGGGGGGTCACATGATGAACCTGATGAGTCACAGGACAGAAATGTGTTACACAACATCAGCAGCAGCGAACGTTTATCATGAACCTGTGTCGATTGTGAAACCAAACCTTTGGAAGAATCCTAAAAATAGTCCTCTCCCAGCCTCACACATGAGTCATCCCAGGCTTTTCCTGCTGATGTTTGCAGTGTTTCTCTCTTTTTTTTTTTTTTTGATGTGTGTGGGGAGGGTTACTCTTCTTCTTCTTCTTCTTCTTCTCTTTGGTGTGATGATGTTCGCGTTGTAATATCCGGGGGGCGTGTCCCAGAGTGGATGAGGGGGCGTGGCCTCGCTCTTCCTACCAGGAAAACGCTCGAGGAGACCCACAGTGCCACAGACGCGCACTGCAGAGGAGAGAGCAGCACGCGACAGAAAAAGAAAAAAACACCGCCACAGAGGAATATGTCCGCTTTCTCCCGCACCGAGGGACGCGTGAAGCACCGCAGCAGCGCAGTGGCACCGCATGCAGCGCCTCTGCTTTAGTCCAGCAGACACGTTTCAGCCTGTTCACCACTTATGCGCTGCTGAAATCTTCCCTGCTGCTGCTGCTGCTGCTGCTTGTGGTCCATCCCCGTCCCCTCCTCCTCCTCTCCCCCCTCTCTTCCTCCTCCTCCTCCTCCTCCTCCTGCACTCGTCCCGTCGCCAGGATGGACAAGGCGCTCTGCAGTCCGCACCTCGGGACCAACAAACCCAACTCTTCCCCGTCGGACCGCGGGGGCTCGTCGTCGAGGAAGCCCGGGAGGACCGGGTCGCACAGCCCCGGCTCCGGCTCCCTCGGATCCGGGGGCAGCCGGGGAGCCGTGCTCGGGAGCAGCATGAATCTGCAGCAGCAGGCGCGCAGGAGGCAGCTGGAAGGAGTGCTGAGCAAATACACCAACCTGATCCAGGGCTGGCAGAACAGGTAAGCACATGGAGGTGGGACACTTTGGCCGCTTGTGTCACGGCTTCGTGTTGTTATTTGCCCCGTCCACGTTGCACTTTTACCACCACGTCACTGTGAGGGGGAGGAGGAGGGTGAGGAGGAGGAGGAGGGTGAGGAGGTTTAAAATCCAAACCCTGCTGCACACGCACGCTTCAAGGCCTGCTGGAGAACTGTTTCACTCACTGTCACAACTATGTTTTTATATTTAAACGTTCAGTTTTGGTTGACTTTGTAGCAGAAATGTTCTGACCCAACTCTAGACTTGGTGGTGTTGTTGTGCTGAGAGCTGAAACTGCAACTAGTTCACTAAAGGTGCAGTATGTAGTTTCGGGGAAGACATTTTAATCAGAAGAGAGCGCCTAAATAATCAAACTCTCCTCATTTCCATGACCGAATAAACAAACTGACCTGTGGCGGACCCTGCCACCTTTTCTAGCTCCAAACAGTGTTCTGGGGACGTTATTTTCCTCTGAGAAAAGCTTGTATAATCTGAGTTTGTCATTATTTAAGTTTTAATTTCTTCTCCTAAACTTCATAGTGCCGCCTTTAAAGTAATTTCTTATGAAAAGGAGACAACAATGAGCTGGTTTTGACTTCTCATGTGTGAATAGTTGATGGTTTTCTTACTCCTCTGTAGGATTGTGAATTAAAACCTGACCGATACCGATGTTAGGGAGTGAAAGATTCCAATATCAGTATATTTTGACGATATACACACACACAGAGTAGCTCATGATATGATTCATGTTACATTATAGTATGACACAAGACAATCATACGTCACAACATTAGTCTTAACTGAAGAGTACAAAATACACCTGAGGGCAGAAATGATTCATTGATTCACTGCATCGTAGTGTCACTTTCACAGACTTTGACATGAACTGAGATGAAACAAGGTCCACAAAAGTGACTGTTCGTGTCCATTTGTGCTGTTATTTCAATGATAAATAGCCTTAAACTGCCGTCAAAATGTTTAAAGGAAGGATACAACTCCGCCTCACTGAATTATTTTCAATCTGTGTAGTTTTAAAGCTAGTACAATATATTTCCATGTCGATATTTTGTCTGGAGACGTCCAACTTGGGCTTCGGGAAACTATCTGGCAACAAATGCAGATGATCAACAGATCGGTGATGAAATTAATTTACAGTTGCAGCCCTGTCGTACTGCAACAGAGGTGTCAACACACTAGACAGACATCTTAGTATTATGCACATCAATATATGTCTGCAACCATCGTTTAAATGATTAATTAATCTGTCGTTTATCGTCTTGATTAATTAATTAGTTTTTCTTATTACAGTTTTCTGTCAATCAACTAATCAATTATTCAACTAATGGTTCCAGCTCTACAGCAAGAGCTGGACTTGTAGATTGTCTGGGCTGATGCTACTGTCATGATACTGGAATTTTAAAAGACACATTATGCAAATTTTCTGGTTGATAATTGTATTTTGGGTTGTGCTAGAATAGATTTACATGATTTAGTGCTCAAAAAACACATCCGTTTTCTCAGACTGTCCAGTGCAGCAGCTCTGTATTCCCCTTCTGTCTGACACACCCCCTGTCCCTGAATAACAAGTCTCCTCTGATTGGTCAGCTCACACACGCCTGAGCCAGCACCGCTCATCGTGTCTCCGGTCGGCTCTGCTGTGTTTTCAGCTTCCAGTTAGCTTGAATACAGGCACGAATTATACAGTTGTGTGACGTAGTGACGTCAAGAAGTCACGGAATTGGAGGCGGGGCTAGTGGCGAGGCGTTTAAGGAGCAGTGTTTTCTGTAGGAGAGAGGACCTCCTGTTGTTGTACTATGTCTGTAGTCATTAAAACAATTGATAAAGCTTAAAAAAACACAGTAAAATATATTGTATTGATATAGTTTGATGGTTATTTTTCGATTAATTGATTATCGACTATAAAACGTCTTGATGAGTTCTGTGTCTGACAGTTCAAATGAAGATGTTCAGTTTAGCGTCACATGAGGCTGAGAAAAGGAGCAAATACCCACAGATGAGAAGCTGAACTACACAAAAAACTATTGAAAACGATTAATCAGTGATCAAACTAATCGTTGCATTTCTGCTTATAAGATTCCTACAGATAGTATTTACTGCGGGGCTGTTGTACTGGATTGTGTAGGTCTTCCTGATGAAATGGTACCTCGGTGTGTTTGACATTTAGCCCGAAACGTCCGTGAATACATTCCCGTGTTTGCGTGCCTGTTGCAGGTGGCGGAGGTTAATAATGATATAACATTATTTATTTGTTTTATCGCTCGTATCCTGTGGTTTCCTGGTATCCTGCAGCCGCTCTCGTAATGAAGAGTGTCTCGGCAACAACTGTAGAGATCACAGCGGTGCATTATTGTGCGACGGCTCTTCATGCAGCATTCATGGACTCTCTCCGCGCCTTGTCCGGCTTACTCAACTCAGACGCTGCCGAATCCTGTGGTTGTGCTGCGAGTTTTAACTTTAGCGTATTGCTCAAGCCCGCACTTGTTGTTGAGAAACATCTGTTTTTTTTTTTTTTTTAAGCCTTTTCTTGCCAATTTCCTGTTTGCTTGCTGAACCCTTTCATAGCTGAATTATGCAGGTTTTCTGTTCTGCAGCTGTGGCGTCATTTGGGATTGAAGTTCTTTTTTTTTTTTACAGAAATAACTGAGTCACAACGTCCCATTGTCGCTGTGGCGGTGCTGCAGAGGAGCTGAGACTGTAGTGTGTGTGATCTGGGCTGTGAGCCAGTGCATGTGAGAGTGGGCTGGGGGGAGGCGGAGGTGGAGAGGAAGAATGGCTGCTCCCTGCTCTCCCATTAAACTGACAGGCCGCTGATGCACAGAACTGCATCTAGATACGAGCCCAGAGGAATACCCGGGCGTGTGACTCACGATGAAGACGCACGCTCGTTTTTCAAGGAGGTAAAAGAGAGGTGGTGTTGGCGACAGCGGTCGCGTGGGATTTGTTGTCAGTCATCTCTGCTCGAACACACGAATAAATCTCACAGTATATAACGCGTGAGGTGCTGTGCTCGGGATTGTGCTGATTTGAAGTCTGTGAGCAGGAAGTGTGTTAGAGGATCGGTTTGTTCTTCGGAGCGACTGTACCTGTCCCGTTTCAATTTCAAAGTGAAGGCGAAGGTCTCGCTTTCCAGGAGAGATTCCTTTCAGCTCACTGACCCTGAGCGAGCGCCGCGGCCTCCAGCCGACCGACACTGAAAACATCCTGGAAATGTAGCCTGAAATCGAAAAGAGCCTCCTTTTAGATAAGATAAAATGTTTCTCATGAGATCACAAACCTGGATTTGTTACAGTACTGACCTGCTGCCACTGCCAGTACGTCGTTCTGCTATCACTTCAAGGTCCACTGTTGAAGTTATTTATTACAGTAAAAGAAAAACAAAACTTCTATTAATAGATTCTCCCTTTTTAAAGTTAGAAAACATAAACAGCAGTCAGTTTTCCATTGTTCCCTGAACTCACGAGTCCTTTTTTCTGCCACGTGAGATATTTTAATAACGATATATTAGGCTTTTATTAGAGGTGGACAGAGAAATGTGAAAAAAATAAAATAAAAAAAATAAAAAAAGAAGAGAAGTACGTGGACTAAGTGCCCACAGATTTGTATTTATAGTAACAATCAGGAGGAGGAGATATTGGAGTAATTACAGTCGTCGGTCACGTTCTAATATCGATCATGTGGAGAAACACATTGTGCGAGCTTGGCAGGCGATGTCGTGGTGGGCAACGGACCTGAGTGGAGCTAATTCTGCCACTGTGTGGGTGGCCATGTGTCAGTGTGAAGGGCTGTTACGTTGTGTAGGAGCTGTGTGTGTGTGTGCGTGGAGAAAATATGCTGGGTGGCCATTTTTTGTTTCTATACACACATATACAGTCTGTACTATACCCTGTGTGTGTTATAGGAAGCCTCACTGGTGAAGCAGTTCCTCTCCTCTTTACCCGACCTTGAGGCTAATTTGAATTTATTTCAACTTTGGTCCTTTTTTTGTGTAGTTTTTGAGACAGTGTTGCAATGTAGTGTGACTCGAAGTGTAGTCTCATTCTTTTCTTTTCTATGAAACATGAATGAATCGTCTCCCAAAGTTTGGTGGGACAACAGGAGATACAGGACCAGAGATGTTCAGCGTTGATGACGTTCAGTTCATGTTGAAAAATGTTGACTTAATGCCAAAGAGGACACATTTTAGCTGGAATCCCTGCAGAGAGCCGAAGCCTCTACTTTCAGACATCTGCTGTGTTTCACTGTTTGTCTCGTTTGCTTGCAGCTGTTTGGGGAAGTCATAGTTTGGTAACTGCTGGTGAAAATACGTTTCCTGTGATGCGGTGATTCTTCGATAGTACTGAGGGGAGTTTTTTCTGTACAAAAACATTTCTAGAAGCATTTTGGGTTAGATTCAGATAATCTGGGTAAAATATAATCAGCTGTCACCATCACACCTACGTGTTTTAGCCAAACCCTAATCTAAAAACCTTTTAAAGAGTCCCGTGAAGAGATGTCAAAATGTTCCCACTCTCAAGCCTCTCAAACTCAAATGTGTCCTCACACCATTAGAAACACAGTGGACACACACACACACACACAAAACACACACACACATATTGTGATGTGTGAGTAATCATCAGCTTAGTGCTGCACTAGAAGATGTTCACTTGAGAGTCTATTTCAGGATTAATACTCTACATTACAGGCCCTCGAGGCTCCCAGACCAAACAATCGGGTTGCCCTAGTGAATTTCTACAAACACACTCATTCACTCACATTCAAAACACACAAAAACATGTTGAAAGCGCGCGGTGATTGGATGATGTTCCCGACGAGCCTTGTTTTTTGTTTTTTTTATTACAGATGAAAGATGGTGAGAGAAGATTCATGTACGGAGTTATGTGATGTATGATGTTGGTGCAGGCTTCTGGGGCAAACAAGAAAGTCATGTTTCATCTTCAACCTGCAGTTGAGGTGTTCAGGCAGAGATATTACTCTGTTGTTGGTTCATACTCTGTACATCTGATGAGAGTTTGCAGGCGTTCCAACATCAGCATGCAGATCACGGAATACATCCAGAGCTCACCGTCTCCTTCTCAGATACCCCGTTGCACAATGCGAGGCTGGATGTGCGAGGTACACGCCTGGAGTCTAAATTTATGTCTTCCTAAGCGGTCAGCGGGGTGGGGAGTACATTGTGAGGGATGAATCATTTCTTTGCAGATGTGCTCGCTGGGAAAGGAGCGCCGCTGTGCTGCTTTGATCAGAGCCGTGAGTGGGGGTAATGCAGCTCTGGCGGGGGTCTCTGTGGCACAGAGGAGAAAGAAAACTTCAGACGTTTGACTTCTTGTTGATTAGAAAAAACGTCTGGTTTGTCTTCTGTTGCTAGGGAATTGCTATTTTAGGTGAATTTATATTTCCTCTATTCACACAGTCTTTGCTGCAGGTTTGCTGGAAGCTTCAAAATAAAGGTTTTGACAAGGACGTGACATAACTGTCTCAACTCAAGGTGCACATACTCGTACTGCCTCAGCTTTCGATGACGATGATACAGCTTCTTTCAGCCTCGACACTAAAGTCATTGAATATTTAAGGCCTGGTTAAGAAATGGAGATTGTGAACTGTTTCTCTAGATAAAGACTACATATATCTGCAGCCTGGACAGTCTTGTCTTTAGTGATAAACAGGTCAAATCAATGGAAACTCTCCACTATAAAGCCTTTGATTGAGAGTGTTTGGCCCTTTAAATGCAGCACATATGCTATTTAATAATATAAGAGACTGGCCTTTCTAACAACATGAGATGACGACAGACTTAGAATTAAGAAAACATATTTAAATAATCAAGTTTATTGTTACGATTATTATTTAAACATGTTATTTTCCTTTTAAGTGTGTCGTCATCTCACGATGTTGGAAAGGCCAGCCTTGAGGAAAAATGAATATTTGTGCTATTCAGTGTTGGAAGACCAACTTAATTTATATTGTTTAATAAATTGATTTTTTTTAAAGGTGTGCAGTTGAGCCTCGTTCTCGCCGCAGCATTTTTCTGTGAGGTGCTTTTCAATCCTGCTCTCACGACTTCGCTGTTGGCATTGTGTTATTAAAGAGCATTTAAGATCTTGGGTATGTGGGATTCATGCTGATATGTAGGCACGTGAGGCTGTAACGTGATATTGTCAATGACTGGCAATTGTGTGACAAGCGATGTTGCGGAGTAACGCAAAAGTAATGTAACGCATAGTGTAAAAAATTATTTTCCAGTGTTTCAATTACTCAGCTCCAGTGTTTCCTCAGTTTTTGCATTAGTGATGTTTTGTGGTTAGCACCGTTGACCTGCTGAGAAATGCCTGTCAACTCTTACCGGCTTTTAGCTTTAGTTTGAGTTTCCTGGTTTACTGTCAATGCTCTCACAAGTCCCCCATTAAAGTGAAGTCATTTTTCCCTCCGCCAAGAAGGTTGTGTTTTCGCCCGTGTTTGTTGGTTTGTGAGCAGGATTACACAAAAGCTACTGAATGGATTACCATGAAACTTGGGCGGAGGATGGGTCTCAGCCCAGAACAGACCCCGTTAACTTTCTGGATGAAGGGACGGATTCAGGATTTCTTTCTCACTTTCCTAAACATTGTGAGATAGGGCGTCTTTTTCCACATTTTCATGACTTTCACAGGGAAGATCTTGTTGAAAAAAAGCAGGTGTATGTTGGTGGCTGGTATCTATGAGTGAGTACAATTTGACACAAATGCAAATAAAAATCCAGATCTAGCGGATTTAGATATGTTTGGTTTGATTTTGTATTAGGTTTGACTGAATTAAAGGGGACTGTGGGGCCTTGGCAGAGGTATGCGCTCTACTGAGTGCCACTCTCATTAGACATGTAAGTGCTTCCTTTATCTGTTGAAGTACTTAATGCCATCACACGTAGTTGTCTTCCTCGTACATCTCTGCAGCAGGGTGAGAAGTTAAAAGTGTGAAAAATCATTCGATGCAGCTTTAAGATCCTCCGCTGATAGTCTGTGATAACAAGATGCTGGCTACATGTAGCCCCCTTTGACACAACAACACTGCACGTTTTATCACTTAACAAGTATAAAGCTACATTTCCTGCCAATAACCAGGGTGATTTAGTGCTTTCCTGCTGGTCTGACATTTCTTTTTGAGAATTAACTGCCAATAGAGCAGGGAGGAGATGCAAATTCTGCTGACAGGCTATTTCCCGCAGCATCAATGTTAATGCCATTAGGAAATGGCAGTCGCTCTGTTGATGTGGACAAATGTGCTCGACTAAGCTCTTTTTAGTGTTATTATTGTTATGGTGGTGATTTATTTGAATGATATCAGCAAAAAAAATGGATGAGTATCTGAAAGCTCTTTGTTGTTACAGTACAGATATCTGTTACTGAGTGGTTGAGTGATTACATTTCAGAGCTGTAAGCCCGGGATAGTTTCTGATGAAAAAAATCAGAAAAGCCACTAAAGTATACTTTATACTATACAGAAAGGCCTGAAAATGCATATAAAGGTACTTTTAATCCTGATTTAACCAGTAAAGTGTTTAAAATGATGGTCTATTTCACTAGACACCATTGTTTTTATTGATACTTTCAAACTAAATAGTGGGTTGACAGTCTTTTACTGACTTATGTAATGAATAACCTAATGAGTTATCTTATCAGTACATATATAAAGTGCTTCCAGTACTTTGCGTGTTGTTGAAGTTGTTGTTTTAAGATAAAGGTCAGTTTCTCTTCAAAGTTTGTTTCTCTGACAATTACAGTCCAGTCAATTTTAAATATTTGCACATATGATATAGATTAATCTGGGATTTATGTGCAGGTAAAATGTGACAACAGAGCAATCAACTACCATTCCAACTATCTCACTCACCTGACATGGTGGATATAGTAAACATTACACCTGCAAATGACCGTGAGAGAGGCCAAAGAGGTCGGTTTGTTTACCTGCAAAACTACAGCTTATAAACCGCTGAAACCAGGCACTACCAGAGCTACTGTGTGAGTTAACAGTTTGAGTCAAATATAGATCAAAGCGACCAACAAAGCCGACTCGGTCAGAGGCAGAGTAGGGCCGCTCTCATGAGAACTTGAGTGGGATTCAGTGTTTCCCACAGGATTTTGTGAGACTATGGAGGGTTGACCTTCACCGTCTTGGGGGGGTTCCTGGGCATGCACATTTTAAAGTTAAATTGCATCAGTCTGGTGCACTTTGACAGCAAAGTTAAGAGGTTAAACAACTCTAGAGCTCTTTAATGCTACTATAAGAGGTGAAATATATGTCTTGGTTCAGCAACAAAGATGCCAAAATTAAGTTGTTTTGCATTTTATTGCTCAAAACGTTGACAGCTGTTTCCAGTATTTGAGTGACAAGGAAGAGCAAAGGAGACGATACAATGACTATACAATACGTGACTTTGATAAAAACCCAATGTTAAGTTTTATCCGCCATGTTTGGCAACTCTTGGACCTAAATGTTCCCCGACTTTCTGAGTTGTTGTTCCGACTTGACGGGTCATTGACGTGAATTTTCCAATGTCAGAAAAACATTTTTCCCGATAATTACGTCAGCACATGAACGCACAGAAAGACCACTCCATTGCACGTTTCCATGTTGAAAGTTGTTTCTTAATAATGACTATGTTGGCCAAACTCGGTTGACTAACCTGTTTGTTTCACACATTAAAGCAATAAAATCCCAAACAGCAACTTCTCAGTGAGACCTACAGCTTGATACTTCACATTTTAACAGTAACAAGCTGTTGTAGGCATGAATTTGTCCAGTGACATTGATGGATGTGCATGTTCCCTCAGTGTTGTTCTGTTATTGTTGTTCTGTTATTATCGTTCGGTTTGTTGCAGCCTCGTGCTTCCAAAGGTGAACAGTTCACTGGTCGCACAGAGAGTCAGGAGCTTTGCAGGTCAGCCGTGTTCAGCACTGCTGTGACACGAGAGGCTGAATGTAAAGCCCAAGGTTTTATTATCCAGCACCATCCATCATGTTAAAGGTCTGCATTGTGGTTTGGCTGCGACGGCAGGACTTTTCCTGGAGGGGTCAACGGTAAAAGCCTCCACTCTGCTGACTGAACAGGCGATAAGACTTCATACACAGTACAGTATGTGTGCGAGGGAGAAAAAGAGACGGCCGGATAGAAACTGACGCAGGCAGATTGTTCCCCGGTCGGCTGTGGTCGACATAAATCACCAGCTCCCCTGATGGAAGGGGGCAAGACCGTGAGTGGGGATCAATTTTCAGAGAGCAGTATTCACTGCATCCTCTCCGGGGAACTCGACAGGGTTCATGGGAAAATGCAGAAACAGGTCTTTGTTCTCTGATCGTTTGCATGTTTGAAGACTGAGGGAGGCCGTTCGTGGTGTAATTCTCTTTTCTCAATAAAACAAAACAAATGTTCAAGATTTCTAGTGCTCAAACAATTAGCCGATCGATCAATTTTGCCAGAAAATTAAACAGTTTAGATCTTTGAATAATCTAATGTAAGAATTTGCTGCTTTTGTCTGTTTTCATATGATTTAAAGCTGAAAATATTTGTGTCTTGCAATGTTGATTGGACAAAAAAACCAAACATTTTAAAGACGTAACCGTTGTGCTCTGGGAACTTTTCAGTTTCTCTGACATTTTATAGTCTAAATGATTTATTAAAAACAAGACTACAGCCATGCTAGCTGCCTTTTTTTGGGCACGGTGGGGCTTTGAAAAGTTATACAAATAAGTTGAAAAACATGATGCACATACACCACATCGAAGACATTAACACCATAAAAACGCGAGAAAACGTTCAAACAAGCAATAATCTTGGGAAAACTGGAATTTCACCTAATAAAGCTGCTACCTTAAGAGTTTAACAAAGCATAAAATGATTTGTTAACGTGGTATCATGGATGAAAAGGAGTAAGAGGCAGTGACCGTGTGTGAGAATACAGCATGAGGTCAGATTGAAGTGAACTGTCGCTGCTCTGTGAAATCTGTGAGACACCTCTTACAGATAAACACCTGTGACACACCGGAGCGGACAGGTGACCACTCTTCACTCGTCACGTACAACCGTGATGTGGCGGCAGGAAGAAGCAAAAGCCGTGTTTGTGCTGAGAGCATTCTGCCCGGCGGAGTCCTGATCGATACTGCAGCTTCTGTAATCGCTGGTGGAAAGAGAGCATTGATCGTGAACACGGGCGATCTCTGGGAAAAGAGGACAACAAAGACCACTGCTGCTACCTCAGGCTGCTGTACACAATATGTAAAAGGTCGGCCGGCGGCACCCAGTGCCGCTCCGGCTCCGAAGATCCGCAGAACCAGAACAAAGAGGGCAGACGGGCCGTTCTCTTCAATATCATACCCAATCCTTTCTGGCCACAGGAAATGAAAAGTGTCTGCATCTCCGTGTCTTAGGTTTTGTCTGTCTGGCTGCGTTTGCCAGCGATGAGCAAGACGGAGATTCAATTACGCAGTGATTGAATGTGATTCATTAATCACAAAGAGGGAAATGTGGGATGTAATTTCCACGCCTGGAGCTGTGGGTTCTGCTCAAGATGGCCGCACTAATCGCCACCTTGAGTAATTTCGAATTGAGCTGCCGGCTTGATGTCGGGCCTTAATGTGCGCGGAGGGGTATTTTCTAACGAATCTTGCGTGAAGGGAGCCGTGGTAAATAATATCCTGCAGGCGTCGTTGCATAGGAGGTGAGAAATCTTGCTCGCTCCCACACCCCGAGAAGTTCTGTGCGGCAGGAATACGAAACAAAGTTTCACCAGTAAACAAGCAGCGGTAATGAGAGCATAAAACAAAACGATGATAACGTTAACGGAGCCTCCCGTCTTTCTCTCTGGACCATTACTTTCATAACTCCCCTCCCTCTCTCTTTGTTTTTCCTCCCTCGCAGGTACTTCGTGTTGGATCCGGAGCTGGGACAGCTGCACTACTTCGTGAACGAGCAGGGGAAGAGCCAGAAGCCCCGCGGGTCGCTGCCCCTGATCGGCGCCTCGGTAACCCCGAGCGACGAGGCTCCGCACATGTTCATTGTAAACTCTGTCAATGGAGAGCTGTACAAACTCAGAGGTATGACCTCATGCCCGCCTCAGGCTGCCCGTTTATGGCAAAGTGCAAACACTGAGTTGTGTGTGTGTATGTGTGTGTGTGTGTGTTTAATGCTGGAGTCAGTCGGAGTGCTGTGTACATACCGGGCTTTTACCGGCTAAAAATTCTATTATTTTGTGCATGAAGAAGGTCTAAAACGTGAAAAAGGATTTCGAAAACCCAGGCGGGGTTTTTTGAGGTTCAAGGACTGAGATTCCTGCATTGTTTTGGCATTTAAAGAGTGAAAACAGCAACATCATTTCTAGGTCAAATAGTTGAAAATGTGTTTTTAATGCCCCTATAGGATCCGTGCCCTGTGTTCGTCAGCCTCTGTGCGGACCCTGTGATTGACAGAAAAATCGATGTGGCGGATTTTATATCTCCTCTCCTTTAAAAACTTTAGGCGAGAGCCGGCAGTTCTTCTCACTCAGGCGGCTGAAATGTGTTTGGATATTCTTTCTCCTCTCAGTTTCTCTGTCCGTCTCTCACTCACCGAAGAGGATGAGGCGCTGCGGCACAGAGGTTTACAGAAACAGGCTGCGATAACTAAAAGGAGAAAAAGTGTGAAAATCTGTCATAAATCCGGAGAAAAAGGGAGAGTTGTGTCCTCCGGGAGGAAACTAATGGAAAACGTGAGTCTCCTGGGAAGCTGGAAGGGTTGGCCATTACGAAGCTCGCCACGCAGTGACGTGAGAGTGGATCTGACTCCTTTTCTCTAGTGATGGGAGACAGTTTTCTCAGCTGGGTGACACAGCTGGAAGTCGCCATGAGAGCGACAGTCAGAAACAGCGGTGACGACAGAGGTTTTGCCACAAACGATGATGTCGTCCATTGCGATGCTTCACTATTGACATCGTTGTGCTAATTTTGGTGAACGAGATGTCGAGACATTTAGTATCTAATGTAGAAGTTGTAATTATGTGTGCGATTATTCTGCATTTTATTATCCGAGGAGTTTGAAAAACAGCTCCAACATCAGCACAGTTTTGTTAAAATACTGCACACCTGAGGGGAAAAGTGAGCTCAGGAGACTTTTTTGGGGCCAAAGTGTTAAAAGTGTCATATTCCTTTAAGAGCCAGAGCCAGACTCCGAGCCTGTAGCTGGTCACTGTGTTGCAGGCCTTTGCCTCCAGTGACCTGCATCCACTGAAGCGAGAGAATCTCCTTTTTACTGTTGCTCCACTTGAGCCGCTGGAATGTCCCTTTATGCTCCCGAGGGGGAGGATATCAGAATAACTTGGCCTATATTCCCCGAATAACTCGCTGATCCGTGTGTGTGTTGAGCTAAGGAGGAAACAATCTTTCCGCAGAGAAGAAGTAGAAGTTGGGCTGAGGTTTTTCTCATTTCCAGTGAGGGTCGAGACTGATCCAGAAGGTCACTCGGAGAGAAAAAGCCAACTACAAACAAACACGAAGCTGTTTTTAGTTTTGACCCCCATCTTCCACATCAGAAAACTACTTTTCAGCATATATTTACTGCAGTCGAATGTCAGCATTTGTTCTTTAATTTGCACAAACAGCGGGGTACAAAGTCGCCCAACAGTCTGTGATTAATATCACGCTTCAGATCTGGTTCTGGTTACCATGGTGATCCCTGAACGTCTAACCTGGGGGTGAAAAAGCAAAAAACTTCAAGCTTCAGTTGGGAGTCGTATATCAACTGTGCATCAACTCTGTGTCCGAAGCTTTGAATGGCACCTTTATTCTCAGGTTTTTTCACAGGAGGGCTTTGAACATATTTCCTCGTCGCCGGCTGGTGTAAGAAGATACCGGAGACGCAGAATCTGTAGCTACTGCAGAGGGAGGGGCGTAATTCCCACAGGGATTCATTCACTAAAAGGCAACTAAATTAGAGTTAGGTGTCACCGGATTTAAGCTTCACCAGCAGTAGCCAGTCCTCGATGACTTGTTATGCCCTGAGTTTTTATGCCCTGAGCCTCTCATGCAGCATACAGCTCCTCAAAAAAGTTTCTCTGTTTTGTCTTTGGTCTCATTTGATCATCTTGTGTCTGACATGTGACTTCTTACTGAGCAGCGAAGTAGCCCGAGGAACACATTGCGATATAAAAGGAGGATCTCATTACTGGTCTGAGAGGAAGTGTGTAGCGCCTCGTGTTTGTGCCGCTGAGCAAAGGTGAAGAGCTGTGGGAATTTAATCATGTCTGAATGCACAAACGGCAAATTGAGCTATTTATCACGCGATGACACACGGAGACGGTCGGCCAATGGAAGGGTCAAGTTTTATTCAGATCCGGCTGATTAGGATTCCTGACACGATCTTTGTTGTGCATCAAAATAATTAAAAACGACCGCCGAGGTCACACGACGCCGCAAACCTGACAGAATATTTCTGCTTAACTGCAGCTGAAAACTATTTATATCCTGTGATGACCCCTGTTTGTGATGTGATGAGCCAGAGTGACGTCACGTTTCACATCGTGAATGCGCCAAAAACAGTTGGAACAAATGAGAAAACAACAACACACGCCTTGTGAAGGAAGCGTCTGAGCCATTTGGGCCAATAACATTTGGAAAGTCTAGAACAGTTGCACGATTAAATTATTTTGTCCCCCCTTCAAGTTAGTCGGGCGCTAATCCGGAAGTTAGCCAGCTCGGACGGCCATCCAGGTAGTTCCATAGCCGGGAAGTCAGAGCTTTTTTGGCTTTAAAACACCACTGAGCAGCTTTCATAGGTACGAACGGGGCTCTGCCTCCAGTTATAAAGTGTCTCCTATCACCTTTAAATGTTTACAAATTAACATGTTATCTCTTTTGCATAATCAATTCAAAAACACAATCGTAAAGCTGTGTTTTCAGTCCACATGCTGAGCTCGTACCAATGAGTATCGATCGTGTCATCCAACTTAATGTTGCTTTTAAAGAACAGGTTCACCCAAAAATGAGAATCCCGTCATTATCCACTCGCCCTCATTCTGATTGAAAGTCAAGTGAAGTGTAATCGTCCACAAAACATTTCTGGAGCTTCACGGCAAAACAGAGTCGCAGCGTTCCCCATAGACGTAGGCGTGGACGCGCTGCAGCCTGAATCATGAGTGAATTAAAGCTAATGAAAGCCAATTGAAAATCCAGTAAAACCTGAAATTACAACGCATTTTCTCCTGATTTAGTTACGAAATAATTACGGGCCATTGTGTCATTTTAACGGGGGGATAGCCTGGATGCTGTAATTGCCGGCACCTCTCTGGTCGCTGTCATTTCCTTCGAGTGCGTGCTTTAGAGTGGCTCGCTCGTATAATATCTGCCAGCGCTTTAATCAAATCTAACTGCCGGCCCAAGCATTAATCCTCAGACTTATCATTACGTTAACCAATAACATCTTTCACAATGCTGTAATTAAAAAACGGGTGTAATTAGAGCTCGGCGGTGGCGCTGTGATTGACTGGAAATGGGTATTTTCACTCTCCCTGACTCCGTGGTCGTCTGGGTGTCGTTCAGCCGTCACTCTGGAACGGATATTGATATTTAAATAGGACACACAGGCCAAGACGGGTGTCTATTTCTGCTCATTGTTAAAAGGCGGACGGACCAGCTTCTCGTTTTAGTCCCCGTTGGTTCCAGCCCGAACGTCACGCGTTCATCCACTGAATAGGAGCTGTCACCTCAACCCGTGACACAAAACCAGCTTTGAAATTTTTCATCAATATCATAGTACGCTCCCCGAATGAGGAACAGCACGTTCTCTCTCAGCTGAGTAGCGCGAGCGTCTCTTGCGTCAGCGCACGAGCCACACACACACGGAGGCTTCTCGGGCTCTATACAGACAAGTAATTATCTTTAATCACAGCGGGGCCTGTGCACGTCTGAGAAAAAATATCTGATTTAGACGGCTGCTCACTCTCCGGGTAAGTGGCCCCTTCAGAGTGAGTGGTTTTCTGTGGACGATGGCGACGAGAAACGAGTGGAATGGGTTGGGATTTTTTAAATAGTTTCGGGGGAGAAAGACAGCCGTGAGCAGGTGTTTCTCTATGAAGCCTCTGATCTTCCCCCAGAGGAGGCGAGCAGACGCTCTCAGCGGGAGGGTTTGTCTTGAACACGAGTTCCCCGCGAACGTCTCATTTTCCCAGAGTTGACTTCTTCGCTTAAGGGCGTTCTCGTGACTGCGGCGGAGGTCGGCGGTGAGAGTGACAAGTGCAAATTGAATTCTCCGTACGCTGGGATGAAATCCAACAGCATGTCACAATGTGGTTAACACTCAGCGGAAGATTTTAAAGGTTAATTTTCACGGTGACGCCTCCACAGTATGAAGTCACCAACAGGGAGAGTTCTGCTTTAATTTCTACTTTAAGTGAGAACGTGAAGATAAAAAATGTCAGACCAGTGGATTTAATCGAGGCTTCTGTTAAAGCTGCTGTAAATTATATCTTTTTGAGTGTTAAATAGCTCTATATTCCAACAGAAATCACTGTTATAGAGGGTTTGGTCGGCTCGCTCGTGCAGTGAAGGAGAAAATTAATCGTCTGGTATCCCTGCCCACTTCATCCAATCAGGACAGAGAACTCCTTAAAGAGGCACTCCTGTCTCAGAGAACAGGATCCTCCTGTGTGCCGCCACGCCTGGCGATGACCGCTGAGCGTTCACGTGGTGACGGAGAGAAGAGGGAGGGGTTCGCTAAAATGACGCTTACAGAGGTCGCACGATACGGCTGCACGGTATTGGTAGAAGCTGACATTGTGATGTTTTGGTTCTCTAAGATATATTGTAAAATAAAAAAGTGCCGGAATTTTCACCAGACAACTTGAATAGCTCTTTAAACACATGATTAATCACTCCAGGATTTATCGGATTTTTAAGGGGGAGAAGAGAGGCCAAAGAATGATCGATAAATGCAGATCAGACGTGAATTAAATGTTTGCTTCATCAAAAGTTATACGGAAAAAAGATGTCTCTCCATCTCCCATTCAGCACTTTGGAAGTCTTTTTCAATGAAGGCAGTAGAGAGGTCGCAAAAAAATGTTATTTTTTAAAAAATGCAGCTGTTTCCATCATCCTTTCTCAACTTCAAAGAGATAGAAATGATGCAAACAAGGACACAGCCGCATCTTAAAAGCATCAACGCTGTTGCGCTCGGCTGCACGTGCAACAAGTGTACGCCTCCACACACTCGAAGCCGCCGTGTTTGTTAGAAGATTCTTCAGATGCTGTCTTCAGTCCGCCGTCGGAGAGGAGGTTTAAGACGCTGGTAGACAATCGCGTCTTTGAAGCGCACTCAGGCTTCGCTCGTCTTTGTTCCCTCGTCTTTCCTGCCTTCCCACAAAAGGGTTCGACAAACCAGCCTGCTGCTCGGGGCGATGGGAACGGTGTATGAGCTGTTTTGTTACAGCCATGTTGCGTGATTTAGAGGAGAGAGTTTTTTTCAATCCTGACTAAACTTAAGTATACATTTCCATCTCATCTTACTACATTATCCGTGATTGATGCTCAGCTCTGGTGTCTCAGGAGAATTATCTGTAAATAAAAAATGGAGAGGTGGTTTTCAGGCCTGGGTTGTGTCTTCAGGGATCCTTACAGCAACATCCACAAAAGTTAATAGTATGTTGCCTGAAAAAAAATCCTGCAAAATCACCCCCGACTGCTCCGAAGCTTAATTGCCGTGAAAATTGGTAATTACACCCTCGTTTGTATCCGAATGAAGCCGGATGTCTTTGGCAGACCTGAAGCATTGTTTGAGTCACGACCTATAAATGAGTGTCGGACTTACTTTCCTACCTCGGTCCTCATTAATGCGAGGGTCCGTAAAGGCTTAACGTGTCCCTGTCTGGTTTTCACTTACTTGTAAGTGCTGTCATGATCTCTTGATGGACCTAATTTGCAAAACTCTTGGCTTGCTAGCTCTTCCTCTTTAGTCAATTTTTAACTTTGACGTAATGATCCCGATGAGTCACGGCAGGTAATTGGAGTCCAAATATCTGAATGGGTTGAAACAAATCATGTGACTGTGACAGCTGAACTGTTGAGGCTGTCCTCCCAAGAAGAACAACGGTGTTGGTTTCGGTCAGTAAACCAAAACTAAATAAGTACAGGCCCTCAAAGTTAAGAGTCAGGACGAGGTCGTGGTGTGGATGGTTCGGAGGACAAGTTGACTTCCTGTTTACACCCGACACTCAGTGTTGTTGATTCTTTCTTCTTTTCTTTTGAAAAGCATGACGGTGATTATTCATTGACAGCTGACAGAATTAAAAATTAAACTGTATGACCTCACCTGAAGGTAAAAGGTGGAATTTGAACTGTGAGTCTTAAATAAGAAAGTACATGATACGACAGTGTTTGTAATCTGGTGTGCTCCGTAAAAAGAAAGAGACAGTGAGAGTTTTGGGAGTAATTTGATAAAAGACTTCGGTAGTCTTCTAATCACATACTCCTACTACATGGAAGTGCTCACTACATTAGCGATTTGAGCTTTAGTTAAGTTTTGAAGGTATTTGATTAGTTTTAAAGACATTCTTACTTAACAGTGCAGGTTGGAGTGAGGTCGTTTTGGCAGTGCTTTGTTAGAAAGGGAAAGTCCAGAATCACCAGATGCACTAAATTTTCATAACAATCTGAAATCGGGTCCAATCATCGGCCATCTTTAAATCTTTTCCTTCCTCTTTTCTTCTGTCGGTGCTCCAGCGGGGATTGACCTCCAGCTTAAACTCGCCGTTATCAAAGACGCTGTTCTGTAATAATTAGTCAGTGAAATGGGATCAGAAGGATATTCTTTTCCGGTCTGACCTGGAGCGGGTCAGCACAAGCAGAGAGTCAGCGTCTCCTTCAGCTGGAGCGCTGCGGCTCGCTGTGTTAGTCAGCAAGTCTGGGCTTCAGCCGGCTATTTGTGTCGAGATAACGGGGCGTATTGTCTCCGTGCCAAGGGGGGGAAACCACAAGCATGCGGGGAGTATCAAGCTGCTTTCTGTGCTGCTCGCAAATTGGCCAAATGAACTGCTGCTGTTTCCAGAGTACTGAATGTTTAGTTTAGCGGAGGGGAGAGAAGGAAACCGGCCCTGAGGACACCGTTCAGAAGGTGACGGGATCAAATGAGCGGGTAGTTAAGTAATCGTCCTCATGGATAACTCAGTCATGTGCGGACATCTTCATCCCCCTTTGATCAAGTGTTATATAAAATATTAAACACTCATTCATTCTACCTTAGAACCTTTACATGTTCGCCTTTTTACTGAGGGTTGGAAGAAAAGAAGGATAGCAGTCTTGTATGTACGGATAAAATAAAGCTACACTTCTTAAAGTCTAAAGTCTAATTTAAGTTTTATCTCAGTGCTTAAATGGAACCAAAGAAGCGCAAAATGTAGAACTGTTCCTTTTAATGTTTTTAATGTGCGTCAAACTGTTGTTGCCAGTTTCTTTTTGTGCCTTTTTTTCAACTCTCGTCCGTCTTTTGAATTTTGTTTTAAACTCAACTTTAAAACCTTTGAAACTACTCGAGCTGGTCTCTGGAGTTGCTGCTGCGAAATCCAAAATAACGCATCACTCAAACACCCACCAGCGGCCCTAAACGCTGTGCGTGTGTGTGGGTTTGTGTGTCTGCCTCCTTCACTGTCGGATCAGACTGGTTGAACCTGATCTTGTGATGGTGTTGCAACAGCTATGAAATTTGTATTTACACCTTCCTGTATTGTATTTATTTTGTTCAGACCAGGGTCTTGAGCCCAGAGCTGCGACAAACAGTAGATTAGTCATCGGCTTGCTTGTTATTTATCACGTAAGAATGCTTGTTTTGCTTCATCTCTGCTGCTGTTTTAGTTTTATAACACTGCAGACCAACAAATCTAGACATTTGAAGTCATCAGTTTGGGGATTTTATTGACATTTTAAAGCTTTAACAATTAATTGGTGAATATATATAAAAAAATGTATATGTAAAAAGTATAAACAGTGTTAAATGAGTCTAAGACTCGCTCCTCCATATTCCAAACAAATAGTAGGGACCATATTACCAGAGTACCTGCTAACTGCTACTAACAGTTAGCTCAGTTAGCCCTGCAGCTAGCGGTCTGGACAGGGAGCTCTGAGTGGTATTATGAGAAAAGAAGGGCCGGTGCTAGCAGTTAGCATGCTAAAGGCTTTTATGATGTCAAAACTCTTATTTATTCAAGTCTTTTAATAACTTTAGTTGATTTTTTTATACATTTTTAAACTTGAATTCTTGTGTTTAGCACCTTCTAGAGCTTGAATTGTCTTCGGAAACCTTCCCTCCAGTTCCAAGAATAGTCCAATTTTCAAACTCTTCGGTCAAAAAATAGGATCAACCAATAAAATACCCACTTTTTAAATATATTTATTACCAGTTTAACTCTTCTCATGTTGCTTAAGCTCCTGAATTCTTTGAAATCATGTCCTCAGTTTCCTCTGTAATTATGGTAATTCAGTGTTTGCTCTTTTAACTTCATCCCTTGTATTGTGGGAATAGTCCTGAAACACTCCAACAGCGACGATCTATTAAATAATCTTCTCACAAAGGGACTCGGAGTTAAAATAATCATCCTGTCACCACTCGTATCTTTTTCCTCCAGCTGATGTTTAATTCTCTAGTAATTTAAGAGTTCATCCGTGGAAACAGAAGTCGTCGTGGAATAATACGAATTAAATGTCGAACATTAGTGGATGTGAAGATACTTCACGGCGGATGGCTTTCTTGTAACTGCATTTCTGACCCGACTGTGAACTCCTGCGAGGATTTACTGTCGTCTTGTGCGTAAGGGAAGCGAAGGCTTGTAATGTTATTAACTCATCTTTGTGTCTTTGTAGCCTCCGACGCCAAGGAGCAGCAGTTTTGGATCAGTCAGCTCCAAGCGTGTGCCAGACGCCACTCCGACAGCAGTGCCAAGGTAACACACACACACACACACACACACACACACACACACACAGACACACAGGGTGACAGAGTTGTAAACATGACTCTAGTCCAAGCTATTGGCATATGTTCCTGCGGGAAGGGAAGTGAGCGGAAAAGCCTCGACATTTCCCCTGAGATTCCCGTTCTCCGGTGTGTCCGTTTGTAAATGCGACTGTTTCTCGTTCCAGTGAACTCGGGTCAGGCTCATGGGCTCGATAGTGGCTGCCAGTCCGTGCAGAAGAGCAGCTGAACACCCTCGAACGAAGAAACGCGAAACAGAAAATAACAGTTGCTGTATCTTTTAATTTCAAATGTCAAAAAAAAGCTAATGTTAGACCGTGGATGTTCCAGTTACTCTGTGTTTTTGGGGGCAGATGAATGAACTTTAACGAAGGCAAAACAAACTGAAACAGATGGTCAAAGGAGCGGCGGCGGCGCTGAGTCAGCCCACTTGGGGGATTTCGGTCTCGATTCACCGTTTCTTTCATGTGTGAAGTTTCTTTCGTTCTCTGACTCCCCTGCACTCCCTCCTCATTAACTCCAGCGAGCCATGTTTCTACAGTCATGCGTCCTAATCAATTAAATCTGTGTGTTTTTGACTTTCTCACTAAGCTCCCCGCTCAGAAAAGGAAACAAGTAAATACATTAGATAGATAAGTGAGTGGATACGTTGTTAGATAAGGAAAGATAGGAAATGCTCTGTGATCGTCAGTGAGTTGAGCAGCGGATCAGCTCGAGACATCGCAGGGAGCAGTTTTGTACAGTCGGTGCGAGTGATGGAGCAGGACGGAGCCGCCACAGCGAGCTGCAGGGCGACGGGCCGCACACCTCCAACTCCTCAGTGAGATAACTAACTCCTCTCTCTGTGTCGTCTGCAGCATAAAATCAGATAACAGTTGCGAAAAGGCCAATTATTGCCTGACAACAAAATGTTTGTTTTGCTGCCCCCAGAATTCTGAGACCATTTCTGTTTTTTTTTGTGTTTTTTTATTAAACTGCATTTGCTTTTGCCAGCAGCGACTACAGGCACAGTTGCGAACATTGAGATCTGAAAGACGGGCAGGATTTTAGAAAACAAACAAGAATGCCTGGGAGTATTTGCAACTATGTCTACAGGTGCTGCCAAGTCAACCACGACTGAAGTCTTTGAGATTCGCACTTAAAACAAGATGAACCAGTTTGACGAGGAGCTAAATTACCACGAGCAACAATTTAAAAGCTGAAAAAGTGAAGACTGGTGCATTTAAAATGGAAATATAAGGGACAAGATGTAAAATACGTACAAATCCAGGACTTGCATGTGTCATGTGTGGCCATCTTATTCGCCTAAATCCAGAATATTTTTATATATAGAAGCGATTTATGTAAATGTGGTCGCTCCTGCTGCTTTATTTGAGGATGAGTGTCCCTCGGTTTTCACCGTCCTCTTCGTATCTCTGTGGGCTCGTTTCTGAAAGATTACCGTGTCGAGTGTAGTAAATCACACTCCCCACAAACCAATCTTTTTTTTTGAATGTGTGCGTCACGGATTAATAGTTGTGCATGTGCATTTTGTGGGGTTAAGCGTGGGCTTCAAGGGAACAGCCGGTTGTGTCTGAGTGTGCTGCCTGTACCTCGGCGGGGTGCATCCACATCCGCCTGATCCAGCGGAGAATGAGGCTTGTTATAGAGCTCCTTCTGGAGCGCCACACTGGGTTGTGACTGTGTGGAAATAAGCAGCGCATGAAGGACAGAAATAATCCAAACTTTATTATCTACCCGGCAAACTTTTGGTGCTAAAGTTGACTTTGTGCATCGAGCTGCAGTTTGGATGCTGTTTATATGTTCTGAGCCGAGTTTCTAACTTCTAAAGTTCATTGGGTGACTCGGTGAATGCTGAAGCAGTGTTGTGATGTAGTTTATTAGGAACATCTGTCAAATCTAAAGCAGATGAACAAAATTGACCAACGCCTCTCATAAGTCCACGCTTCATGAAGTAGAGAGCTGGTGATGCAACTCTGCAGTAAATTTAAAGTGTGAAGAGATGTTCGACTGTTTTGTCTTCCTTATTTACAGTACATACATCTTTATACATGTTTACAGGATGGGATGTTTTACAAGTTAACGTCTTAAAATGTCGGACTGAAGATGAATTGCAGTAGATACAAAGGCTAAAACTGGGACAAAACCGCAGTATAATGAAGAACTGTAGTGCTTTTTTAAAAACAATATCGTGCAGACTTTAATTGCAGGGATGGGATTGTTTATAGCCTGCTACTAAATTTTACTACTTTTTAAGGGTCACTGTTAAAAGAAGACCAGTAAGTGTGCAACCTGAATGCCAGAATAAATGTTGGCAATGTAGGTTTCTTTATGTCGCAACTTTACATTTCTTTAGGTTCAGTTTTATGTTGTGACAGTGCTGTGATTATAGTCTGGTTAGGTTTAGGCACAAACCGCGCTCTGTTAAGGTTTGGAAAAGATCAGTTTTTGGCTTAAATCACCTGTTTTGATCGCCACAATCACAGCTGGAAATTAACACGAGGTCTCCACTTATAATCTGTAATCTTTCTGAATTCTGTTATATTCATACATAGTGTATGATGAACATCATGTTCACTCATCAGACCATTCAGCGCCTTCCCTGGTGGCGTGCACAGAAACATATGCCGTCGTCGCGCTTCTCCGCCGATTTTATTCCGGCTGTTTTTCATCAGTGCGTCTGTTTGGTTTCAGGTGAGGAAGTTGAAAGGCTCCGATGAACACTTGAGTGTGGAAAGAGCAGGAGGAGGCCAGGAGGTGCTGGTGAGTTATAACACACACAAACACACACAAACACACACATCCCTGAGCATCTAAGGCCTAGCCCATACAGAGCATTGGTAATTTTAAACCAAGAGCGAGCTGCGTCCTAACACATGCATATCACACACTGGGCATCCCCGTGCCAACTTAAGCATTACCTACTTACTTACTTTTAGTTTCTATTGTACATGTTTGCTGGCATCAGGACAGTTTTTTCCTTTAAAAATGATGAGACAGTGAAACAAGAATAATGCTGTATGTATTAGAGCATTGTCAGCCGCAATTATTATCTCTTGTCTCTAATGTCCTTTTATGTCTTTGTAAATATGGACAATATAACATCCTTTCCATCAATTTACTGTACAGACTCACTATGACACATAATCCGAGTTCACACTTGAAAATAATGTGCTACATACACTGATAAAACCTAATTAGGAAGCGAACGTGGGTGTCTGCGCCATCGTTACCATAAAATCTGTTTCTGCCCGTCCTTTTAGAAAACTTTGCCAGGGTGTAAAGGTCCGTTTTCAAGTATCTAAAATGCTCTTAACATGTGTACGAAAGGCCAACACCTGGCGATAAATCAATAAATCAATAAATACCTGTCAACAGGGCCTAAGATGCACTGCACCTTCACAACGTTTCAGCTCCAAACATCAGAAAGGACGAGAAAAACTCTTTTTCACTCTGACTACTCTTTGCAAAAAAAAAAAACCCTCCTTCATGTGTCTTTTTAAACAACTAAATACTGCGGCCTCATTATACTGCCGACTCGCTTATTCAACACGTCGCTCCTCAGCTCCTCAAACGGCTGCACAGCTGGAGCGAGGGGGGAAAGTCCAATTACTCTGCTCAGCCGTGATGAGAGAAGCAATCAAAAGATGAGAGAAAATTGGATAAGCAAGGAAAAGTGGACGAGGGAAGACGGTCTATCTCACTTTCTTTCCTCCTGCCCCGCGGAGCTGAGCGGGCGTTTTGTTCCTGTTCGTTGACTGCCGGGCATTGCCACAGCAGCAGCTGTTATTACTGTACCCACTGCTGTGGTCTAATCCTTCCCTGAGCTGCACTGTCTGCCTCTCAGATCGTTATCGCAGCCACTCCGCCGCTGAGGCAGCCAGCGGCGGAGGCTCGGCTACATCTCTGATAACGGAACCTCTTTAGCAGAAACGGTGGAGCAGGATTGATTTATTACAACAACAAATAAAGGCATGGGTTCAATTTCTTGGTCAGGCACGATAAAAAAAATAAAGTTGGACACATTTTATTTTGGGGATGGACTTCGAAAAACTATTTTAGAAGTAATGGAGAAGAATAAATATAAGTATGTTGAGTTTAAATGCTAGTTTTCTCCTCAGCACAGACACTTAAGTCACAATGGCGCTGATCTACTTGACAGGGAACGATGGGGGGAAAAATGCAGCACAGACTGCAACACGTTCAAGGAGACTACCACAACAATAGCCTATAGAGTAAGATAAATATAATTCCAATGTGATCTGATTAAAAATGTATCAGAAGTGCTCCAGTTTGTTTTGTCGGCGGCTGTTTCCAAGGTCAAGAATGAACGTTGAAACTAAATCAACAAATCCAGGGCTGCTGTATTTCATCACATGTACCTTGTATATGTTTCTTATTATAACTCCAGAGTGGGGAGGTTTTCATTTTCACCACCTGCCTTGTTGATAATTTGGTGGAACTAAGAAGTACATAATCCCTTCAAAGGTAGAGTCTAGGGAGAGAATCATTTGATCCACTTTATGCGAGAGAAAAACACGGGGAGGTAGTTCTCCGCTGCCACATCGACAGTCTGCGACAGCTCCACGTTCAATAAAGCAGTAATTCTTTAAGGAATGAGTTGATGGTCTTAACTCTCTGGCTGTCTGGTTGAACCTTTCTATAGATGCTCATCAGTCTTCGTGAGAGTTCAGTTCTTTCAGACCATGTTCAGTTCCACCGACCAGGTGATCCCTACAGTTGATAGTCTGGTCTCTGGTCAGCAAAACCTAAACGTATATGCATGAGAATCTTAAAATGCGGCGATAAAAATGAAGTAAGATCGAAGCTGGTGAAGAGCTGAATCCACCCACCCACACACACACACACACACACACACACACACACACACACACACACACACACACACACACACACACACACACACACACACACACACAAGGAGGAAGGGCACCAAGAGTCAAACTGTGGACTTTGAGCTTGTAATGTTGTTTACTTAGTGCTTGAATGGAGATAGAGACTGTATGTGTGTGCCCTCTCGCTCTCGTCTACTGCTGCCTGTGTCTGTAATTTGTGTAGTTTTTAATTTCATATTAAAAGTTCCTGTGTTTCAGTATTTAAAAACTATTTTCAAACCCTCTAGCTAAGGTTATTACTGACTGGCTAATTGTGTGTAATTAGCGTGGTTCCCTGTACTGTTGAGAAATGACAGGTCAGCAGCTTAACGTTGGACCGTCTACCCACGCTGCCTCGCGCGGGGCCAAAGCCGCCCACAGTCGAGCGACAGCAGAGCACCTGTGAAGCAGCAGGCATCAGGACTTTTTCTTTTTAACCCCTGAGCTGAGTCTGTCGGGCACATCGCCCCTTTCATCTGAGATTTAATTAGTTTTTTTTATTTGGATTCTCACAGAAAAGTATCACAGCTGCAGTGTGTGTCTCCTTTGGTGTCTGCATCGCATTCTTACTTTATCAAAGTGGGAATACTTCAAAAGAAAAATATTTTTCATGTGGTTTTTGACATCTTAAAAGGAGCAACTAAAAAAATTTGTTATAATATCATGAAACCCCTTCGTATAGAACCACAAGAGGCGTTGGTCTGATAGCCCCCGTAGTTTCAGCTGGGAGATGTAAAAGCAGCAAGATCGCCTTCTCATTTCTAAAAAAAACAAACATTCAAAACAAGTTAATTTATTTTGTTGGAAACTGAAATGTTTTTCACTAGCTAATTAGGTTTAAAGATATGACTTGATAGAAGCAAGAAGTCTGCTATTCAGTCTATTACAGTGAACAAAATAAACTCAGGTGTCAAGAGAGGAGATATTTTTACACCTATTTTCCTTACTAAGCAGCAAAAAGTACAAATGTAGAACATTTCCCTCTTTTTACTGAAAAGACGAGCTTAATTGCTTTGTTATAGTAAAACACACTTCATTTAAACTTGTCAAACTGTCCTGGTTTGTCTTTCCACAATCGTTAAGTTTGGTTGAAATGAATCATCAATTTACTGAGTAATGTCCCTACTGTAAATCGCCTCCATACCAAATGCCCAGTCCTATAAGTGGCATGTGTCGATCTGAGAGGCTGTGTTCAGTTGCAGCCTGGTGTCCAGCTGTGTTCACTGGGAGACTGATGGCACTGAGCAGCTTCACCTGCAGAAAGTCACCCTGTCATCCGAGGTCGCAGTGCGCGCCGCTGTCGGCTTACACGGCCACTTAGCTCCAAGTCTACCCGAGCTACTTGCAGTTTTTGGAGCCATCTTTGAATTCTGGCCATTTCTCAAAAGTTACACCTTTTAATTGTACTTTTCTATGTGTTAGTGTGGAGGGTGATGGTGACCCCAATATAAAGCTGAAAGTCACAAGATGCAGAACCTTTCATAGCAAGTCATTTAAAGTGTTATGTTCTTAAAAAACGAGTGAAACACACTTTTGTTACGAGTTTCCAATGTAAAGTACTTCCTTTAAAAGCTTAATTTTCCTTTATTCCCACTTGCCTTCTGCTTAACTCATTTCTAAAAAAAACCTTGAAACAAGTTTATTTCTGTTGAATGGTTTAATTAAGTTTTTAGGGGTTTTGATATTGGACAGAAATTAGTTGACAAGATTGATAATCATGCTTACTTTTGTAAGATACTTGCACATCTTACGGCCTCTAAAAATCATTTAACTAAAACAATATGAGAAAGAAAACTGCACACAGCTCAAGGACACGCCGAGGCCAGCAGTCACAATTAGATATTGATTATTTTCAAGGGGTTAGCATGATATTGACCCTTTTGATATATCAGAAAAGGGTTTGTTCGTGTAAGGTCCAAGCTATTACAACCCCTACGCTCCTCACACCTGTGATAGTCGATACTTTCCCGCATCACCCCTCCTCCTCTCTTGTCTCTCTTCGAATCATCTCGATCTGACATCTTCTTTCCCGTTCCGCTTCGTTGAAACGCTCAGGGCTTTGTGCCAGTTTTTCGAGCACAAAAACCTCAGTGCGTCTCTGTGTTCGCGCTCCTGAAAATGCTGCTCCTTTTTCTGCTTACTCACAGCTCGTGGCTTAGCTTTTGCACAATACAACAGTGTTCCCTCCTGTAAGCTGATTATGTTCTGCTAAAATGATTACACAAGAACCCTACCCACTATGACTCCCTCTATATAGTGTTTGGATGCATCTAATCAAGTTCCCTATAGTTCTTACACATGATTATGCAGTTTTGTCCTTGAAAAACTTCCCCAATAGAGCCAAATAATGATACGAATAGCAATTATCCCCCAATCATGCATTTATTCCCATCGTAGGTTTGATTTCCTGGGTTGCCACATATAGAAGGCTGGTTGTTTCCCCTCTCAGTAAGCGGTGTTGTCCATCTGATCTATTTTATTTTCACTGCTGCAGTTAACCAGACCGCTGTGTTCTTCTGGTGGATAAAATCTCTGGTGCCTCGTCTCCCCGCGTTGCTGTAAACTGGCGGAGAGTAAAGGCAGAAGTGAGAGATACTGTTCTGACATCGCTGCCTGTGTGAGCGCAGAGGTCGGCGAACTGAAGAGACAAGAGTCACAGAGGGGAAGCGAGGGAGGCATCAAAATGAAGAATGCAATGTGACTTTAGCTTCGGCGCAGAGAACTGAAAAACAAAACAACAAAAAGGGATGACTAGCGTTTTTAATAAACCCGGTCGAACTTCTCTTTTCAATTCACAAACCCGGTGGTGGCACCTGCTGTCTGTATTGTTCAGTTAAATCTGTCAAGATGAACAGATTTTGATTACTGGAGGGAAAATAATCCTCTTCTTTTTCTCTTTTCTATTACCTATAACCCTGCAAATGGTTCTTTATTGATCGTTTAATAAGGAAGTAAATCAAGGCTAAAACTGAGCCTCATGTTTAGGCTTACTGAAATAATTGCAGATATGCCAACCTCTGAGTAGCTAATAGCTAGTTTTTTTTAGCTTAATTAGTTTAGTTAGCTTAATAAGTTCACGCAAGATTTACAGACTATAGTGCTATTTTTTCATTGGTAGCAGAAAACATCAAATTTTAATAACTTTGGAGTAAGTCACTCATGTAATGTTAGTAAGATGAGGAAAAACTTATTAGCCTCAACTTTACCGGCTTACGGGTTTAGCTAATGTTAGCTAGCACTGTTATCAGCAAAAAAAAACAAAAGAAAACAGCAGAACTATCGACTTGAAAATAAGAAAAGGTTTTTGACTTAAAGAATGCTCAACTCTTTCCTACATTATTTGCCATAATGCTTGTTGACCACTATTTTCGTAAACAGTTGACCAAAACTGACCAATGTTGGAGCGCTAACATCTTGGGTTAGCCAAAATGTGGTTAGGCTACTGGAGACTTTACATTACAGCTACATTATCACACACAGCCACAAGTCAAGTGAATAAATTAATATAAAGAAGATGGAACTGAGCTACATGTATAACTGAAAAACTGCAGATTTCTCCTCTTGATTAGCTAAAAGCTAACGCTGCTGTTAGTACTATTCTTTCAGTTTTACTGGCTTTCAGGTTTGGCTAATGTTAGTTAGCATTATTGTTAGCCCTTCTACCACATTGAAAAGATGAAGGATGGCTGGTGTTAGCTAGCATTATCATTAGAAGTCGTAGCAATCTTAAAAAGAAGAAACCTGAGAGAAGGTTTACTCTCTTAAGCTCTTTCTACATTATCTGTCATATCTTACTTGGTGACCCATTTGGTTTATTTACATTAATTTAGCGTGATTAACTAGTTGTAAGTTTAAACATGTTCTTGCTAACAGGTAGCCTCAACTGACATTTAACTGCCATGTCAGGGCATAATTTGATGAATTCATACGTCTTACTTTGCTTCTACTGAAGAAGTAAAGACAGTTGAAGTGCAAGAGATGTCCAGACCTGAATAAAAAGGAGCGCTACCAACTTGTGTCAGCCAAAATTGTGTTATGCTACCGCAGACGGCAGAGGCTCTCCTCTCTGTTAGCAGACAATGAATGTGAAAGGCTCTTTTTTTTTCAATACAAATGTAATATCAAGCCTTTTTGTGGCAGAGCTTTATTTGATTTTGAGAGCAGAACTGGCATTGCTGAATGAACCTTTCTTTTTAATGAGATGATTTCAGAATGCATGCCCTTCCCTTACATTATCACGCCCCTTTCACATTTAAATTCCCACACAACTCTCTCTCTCCCTTTCTGTGTCATCCCCTGCTTCCCTCCCCCCCAGGGCTCCTCATCCTCTGGTCGGACCCGTAGCTTCTCCCTCCTCCCCCACCTAACCCCATCTTCATCCCCGGGCTCTCAGAGGCACCTGAGCCACGCGGCCTCGCCCGGCAACATCGTCACCATCACCCACCACAAATCTCCGGCTGCGGCTCGGCGGGCCAGGAGTCAGTATCCAGGACGGCTGCTGGAGGTCAAAGAGGTGGGTGTCACAGCCACGGCAACGTTACAAAGCTCGGCCCCGGAGACTTGAAATCCAAAAACAGACAAGTGGGTGTGTGTTGTAATGGTTTTGCGTTTTAAGCGGGTTGCACAGAAAGGGAATAAAAGTGAAGGTGGATGTGTAAAGACAGCATGAAATTCTTTACAATTCTCTTTCGTTACAACTTTTGGTCCAACTTTCATAGTTTTGGTCTTAATTTCTACGGTAACATCTTACTCACTGTAGATTAATGTTGTCTCATGACTGATGGCGATAGCCTTGCTTGACACTTTGCGAGCTAATGTACTAGCTTAGTCAAACAACTTGGACTTTGGGGGTCAAACGTGCTTGGGCACGGTACAGATTGCCTTGTGTGAGTGCGCCTGAAGCTAGAGTCCCATCTTATATATTGTGTCTGACACTGGCTGTGGGTTTGACGTTGTTGTTTTATGCATTTCTTTTGCATCATTTCACATCAGCGTTCAGCTTTTTTAGTCTTCATGTTCTGATGTTCTTCCAGCTAGACTTCCTAAACAGTTGGTCTGAGGTGGTGGAAGTCTTCGTGCTGACCGACCCACACGTTAAAGAATTTGTGTTTCTAAAGGCGGGTGACTTGTTCTGGTTTTGGTTCGTTCTCATCATTTTTACATTTCAACATTTTGCATTGATTACTTTCAAATCACAGTGATAAAACGCTTCATTTGTCAAAACTAAACAAGCGTAACAACATTTTCCCCCTCGCTCATTTCTCAAGGACAGTCCTTGTCTTGCAACTGAAACCTTTGGCTGTGCAGGTCCTACTGATCCCTCGAGTCTTGGACACTTTGACTGTTTTAACATTGTCCAAATAGGCTTCACTAACCCGGAGGTTTGTTTTAAACCTTTATAATTGTGTGCCTGTTGGATGTTGCTGCATTTCCCAGATCCCAAAGCAATTAACTTGTTGTCGCTATTACCAAATGGATCAATGGACAAAATAAGACCTACACTAAGTGTGTACTACACTTTTTAAAAAGCCCTTAAATATTGAAGTCAAAGAAAGTCTTGGGTTGAAACAGAAAAGACTTAAACCTTGGATGAAGTCCATCAATGAAACATTGTCCTCTCTGATCATTTGGTCCAGATGTCAGCGGCTGCATTGTATTTTGCTTGGCCTTTTGTCTTCGGAGCCCTTTTCGCTGATCCCAGGTGGGACACTGGTGCAGTGAGTTCAGCAGATATTTCAGGCTGCCTGGCAGGCTCGAGGAGTGACTGCAGTGTGCTCAGTCTTTCCTGTACGTTCAGCTTTGTTGGCATTTTTATGGTATACATCAATACTGATTAACATGGCCGGTGACAGAGGGAAGAGCCGGTGGAGCGTATGTTGTGTGTGCAGTAATCAACATATGAGCCGTAAAAGTGTCGGTGCATGCAAAGAAGATAAACAGTGAGGGGCGATGAACGGGGGAAAAGGTGTCGGCGTGCTCGTCCACGTGGAACATTTCATATTCCTGACCTGCTAATCCCTGAATGTATACATTTGAAATAGTTTTTACTTCCATTTCCATAAGAGTTTTAAATGTGCAGACCTGCAGCCACATCCTGAGTTAATTACGAATCCTGCCACTTGAAACTTCCAATCAGTTTTTGATTCGGCTTGACGTTCAAATCCTCATTAATTCTCCCCGCCTCAGTCACCGGACCTGTCAGTTCTGGTTACCACTCGCTCCTCATCTGCTACATCTCCATACACTCAACACAGTCAGTCACTCTCACTGCTTATCTGTCTCCAGAGGACCGCTCTCGTCCCGTCTCTTCTTAATACCCTGTCTGCGGTTGATTTTTAAGTGATTAATTGCAGGAGATTAGGCCTGAAGTTGGCTTTGCAAAGTGAAAATGATAAAGACATGATGAAGACACGGCTGTACGTCTCGCTGGCGCGCTACAGAAGCGTCGGCTGCAGCATTTTTTTGCTTTGTTTACAGATGAAATGTGCGTTTGGGATCGTTGCCAGGCAGCTGTGCATCTGGCCGCTGAATTATGTAGATAAGATGACTTAGCAGATTGGAAGGAGGAAGAAAACCCGGACAAGGAGAGACAAGAGGCTTTCTAAATGTAAAAACGGTTCTGCCGGTGTAACCTGTTCGTACAGAGGAGGAAGATAGAAGATGACGGGGAAGAGGTCGAGTCGGCCATCGTGGAAAATGTCGTTTTATCCCCACAAAATACTTTGTGACCTGTTTGTGTCCTTGACGTCTAAGTTGTACATCTGCACAAACATGAATTATAAACTAAACTTACTGTTATTTATATTTTGAATATGATATTCCATCAGTTTCTACATTTTAGTCCAGTTTAGGGTTGAGATGAAAGTGCCGTAACGTAGTTGCGTTCAGCCTCGGCTTGAAACAAAGTTAGCCGGCGAGCTTTACTGACGAAGAGTTCTTGAAGTTTAAGGAGTTGCTAATCCTCTGAAGAATAACAGACTTGGTGTGATGAATCAGATCTCTTAAATACATGCGGCATGTAGAGAAAACCAAAGCTTAATCTTCTCCAGCAGACTCTCGGACTGTTCTGACTTTCACGCTGTCAGGTAACAACAATGCCGACCTCATGACGAGGCCGAGTCAATCAGTCACGTGTCCGAATATTGATCATGTCCTCCTCAGAGCAATGGCCCTTTAAGCTGTCAACTCAATATATTTGGGAATTACATAATCACTTACTTAATGGTTCCAATAAAACAAGATGTAATTGGTATTTAGACCAACATTCGCCCTTTTACAGGTTTTCAGTTGGAACTTGAAACTGTTTGACTTTAGGTCACGAGAAAGGGAAAAACACAATGACCAAAACAAGACGTAACTCCTCATCTGAATCGCTGACTTCATGCGTCTACAAGGGCTTGTAAACAAGAAGCGCACAGGTACAAAAATATCAAATGACTGTTTTTTTGTCTGATTACAGGTCGGCTAAGAAAATAACAGCGCGAATGAGAGAAACACACATTAGCATCCCGCAGACAAGAAACACCACTGCCAACAATGTAACCAAGCGTTACTTTTGCTATTAAGGAGAGAGTAAAGTGCCCAAAACTTCACTGTTGGGTTCTGGTTCTGAACTCCAGCTCCTAGATGTCAGATATAACATCGGGTAACGGGGAAGCAGAAACCCGATTCCTCTGAACCAAAAAAGAGAAAACGAATCGCGCGTCACAGAGGGCCTCGTTTCCTCCGTCTGCAGAGAAAACACGAGCCACAGAGGAGTGTTTGTTTTGCTTAATGATCACACCATCTGCGCAGTATTTACTCAGACTGTCCCTGGATCACTGGAGGAGACAGACTCTGCTCCTGAGAGGTGAGAAATCATTCTCCACTCACAGCCATCGCTCGCTGCTCTCTTTCTGTCACTGAGTGAATCACTTAGGCGAGATATTCTTAGCGAGGGAGACGCGCAGCGGGGCTCGTCTGAACGGGGGGGAATTTAACAACTTGAAGTCGGCCGGGTCTTCAGCGAGCAAGACGGAATGAAAGGGAGATTTTCTGGCATGAAATAACGTCGCTCTCTTCTAAAAGTGTCGTCGGAGTGACGAGCAGAGGAGCTGTCGAGGTAAACGACAGGTTTATAGTTGAGCTAATGATTCGGCAGCGTTCCCCCCAACACGCAGCGATTAAAGGTGCTCAGATCCCGCTGTGAGGTTTCAATTACATGACAGATTATCAGGCAAGCAATTTTGGTTCCTGCGGTGTGTTGGAAATGCCCTATTTGGCAGACTTCACACAGAGCAGCTTTGTCCCAGTTTAAGACGAACAACAGTCGTCTTTGTCTTCGTAGAGCGAGGATCAGATGGCTACAGGTGAAAGACTGTCGACGAGTCCCTGCAACCTTCAGAAGAGCAGCAAGGTCGAACGAGCGAGCGTCTGAATGAGCAAAACACAACAGCTACACAAGAAGAATAGAAGCTTATGGGTAATTAGCACTGATTGTAACGTGCAGATCTATCAGCGTTCAGACTGATGAAAGATGTCGATGCCTCGTCGTTCATGCAGGAGGGCTCGGTTCTCTGTGCCGAAGACGCTCTTTAGCTTTGAGATATAGTTGATGTTTGATCGGGTTTTTCCTCGGGTCAGACGTGTCGCCCTGATTTAGTGACTCGACACAGGGCTCTCTCTCTCTCTCTCGTTCTCTCTATACTCTAAAGATTGATTTAACGTGAATCGACAGTCGGTGCTCCCGATGAAACTCCGGGTCGGTTCCATTTAGTGTAGCATGTTCTGTACGCAACCCTACTGCCGTCATTTAGCTTCTATCGTCATCCCTCTCTTCACTGTCGCTGTGCTCCCTCAGCCTCCGTCCTCATGTCATTCGTTGTTCTCCCTCCTTCCTTCATTACAGGCCCATAAACTTGTCCGACAGGTTTTGCGCAGGTCGGAGGAAGCTGGAGTCGACTGTAAAGGAGTCTTCCTGTGCTCTGATTTATGCAGCACTGTACGCAGTAGAGAGCAGAGAGCTGCTGCCTGCTGATTATCAGTGGATTTACGGCGAAGCAGCAGCGTCGAGGGTGTCCCGTCGTACATCTCAAATATTCTCTGGTCACGATCGCTGATAATATTCATCAACATCGCTCTGTTACATCCCTGAAGACGCTTCCCAACACCCAGCTACAGATGTATACAACAACTTGTGGAGGGAAAGTGGTCTTTGCACCTCAGTGGCTCTCCACATGATCTGCCTCCTCGGCTCTGCTCTGTTGATCCGCGTCTCACCAGCACTCGCTGAACCATCCCAACACCAGGCGGGAGGCTGGACTGTTGTGTTCGACCAGCAGCAGCAGCACAGAGTCGAGGTTTAACCAGTGCATGATTGTTGTTGTGTAACATGATTCAATTCAAAAACTTCATGCCAAAAGTTTAAACACAGACTTTCTGCTGGAGAAAAATGTGTCTCCGAGCCCAAACAAGCCAAAATAACCTTCTGACATTGTAAGGGTTATTTTTTCCAGAGCCACAAAAGATATCACACAACAGTTTTCACATCTTTGCGACGAGTAAACTGACCTCGGTGTGTAAAATCAGTGGAGTGCACCTTTGGTACATAACACAAGCAGCTGCACTGGTGGCTAGTTTGAGTAGCACATCAGTGAGTCTGAGGACTTTATCATGCACAACGTGTAATGGATCATAACAGTCTGACACATATTTACACGCCGGAAAATTATAATGGCGCCAATTTTATCCTCCATCTCCATGATAATGGGGTAAAACAGTAGAATGACCCTGACGAAGCCTCTTTGAAAGGATCACACAGCCGAGTACCGTATCATCATTAAAGTAATGCTTCGTAACTCTCATGTTTAGATGGATGGTGTGAGATATTCCTCTAATTATTATGAAAGGATAAGTTCATCAGAAAGAAAAAAAAATGCTGTTGTTATCTACGGCCTCATGCCGAAGTTTTGTAGTCCACAAAACATTTCTGGAGCTTTACAGCAGAACAGCGTCTTACATACAGCTTGTCCAACGTAATCCAAGTGTTTCGAAGCCCTGAGATCTCAAATTGGTTTAAAAAGATGTTATTTACACCCTTTTTTTAAAGGAGCACTACATAGTTTTGGGGTAGAAATTTAAATCGGGAGAGAAAGATCTTCATTGACGCTCAAACTCAAACTCTTTGTTTTCATGACTGAATAAACTGAATAAACAAACTGACCTCAAAGGACTGTTTTACTTTGTTTATATTTGGCGGGTATTAACCTTTTTTTCCTCTGAGAACAGCTTGTTTATTCAGTCATGGAAAAGATCAATATTTCTAATTAATGAATAAATAGTAAATACTCCAATTCTGAGTTTGAATTTCCTCTCCAAAACTACACAGTGCCTCCTTTTAAGCCAGAAAAACTGGAGCTGCTAAGCTAAAAGTATTGGCGTCTGAAGTGGGTGCACAAGCTTTTCAAATCAATTTGGGATTTCGGGGCTTCCAGAGACTTGGATTACGTGTTCTCCTCCAATCTATCCCAAATCCCCGTCTACTTCACAGCAACACTGTTTTGCTGTGAAGCTCCAGAAATGTTTTGACTACAGAACTTCTCTCGACTTTCGAATTCAAAGGCTGAATTTTCACTTTTGGGTGAACTAAATAACTTGAATGAAGTAGACTTCAGTCCATTTTTGTTCAGTTTTCAGGTACTTTTATTCTATTAAACACCAAGTCAGATACATCTTCATTTTTTTTTTTTAATTCTCACTGGTCATTACAACCTGGATGTTGACATGAACGTCTACATGTTGAAGTGTTCTTGGGCAAGATACTGAACCCCAAATTGCTCCCGGTTGCTCTTCGATCAGAGTATTAATGGTTATTTCTCCTGATGAGCAGGTGGCACCTTGTATGTACTATAAGTGTATAAGTGTGTGTGTGAAGGGGTGAATGCTGACTGGTGTTGTAAATTGCTTTCAGTGGTAGCTAAGACGAGAAAAGCACTAAATAAACTAAATGTTGGAATCTAAATGAAACTTAGCTGTAAATTAATGCACATGATTAGAATAATGTATCGTTAAACTTCATCCTGTCACATTTTTACAACATAACAAATCTGTCTGTGACATCTCGTGTGGTATATCGGGGAGGTCTGCGGCTGAATGTTCTGGCCATTGTCGTGCTGTCACCTCCCATCCATCTGTCCGTCCATGCATGCACATCTGTCTTCCCTCTGAACGTGTGACGCCGGGAGTCAGACCACATTACCGTCTGTCCTCAGCCAGCTTGTCACGGCTGATGTGAGCTCATCAAACGCCTCGACTCTCAGCGCAGCAGCACCACTGGGCACTTAGACTGCTGCAGCAGGGCTGGATCGCTGGGGTTAGGCTATTTCTGGAAGCATCGCTGGTCTGTTGGCTCCAGAGAGCTGTGTGTGTTAGTGTGTGTGTGTGTGTGTGTGTGTGTGTGTGTGTGTGCGTGGCGGGGGGGAGCTGCCATTACTGTAAGCCCACTGACTTAGCTTTGTAGAGGTCTGCTGCAATTGTGTGTTCCTTTTACGCTCATGTCGAACAGTGTAATCTGCTTATAACCCAAACAAAGAAACACGAGCTGTGTTCACACACAGAGAGCTTAGTTGTTATCCATATATATGTGTGTATAAAAACCTTTTATGAGCTAGTTTGTGTTTGAATATGAGGAAGAATAGTTTTTTCTGTGTGTTTGAATGAGGCTTTCTGTGTCTCTAAGTGTGTGTGTGTGTGTGTGTGTGTGTGTGTGTGAGAATGATGGCTCAAAGGTGGCTCTGGTACCTTATTACTGACCCCTGTCGCCCACACGAGGTCAGGTTGTATTTACGCTCACCTGCTGACAGTTTTATAACAAGGACCCTTTATAAGGTTGTGTGTATGTGTGTAGTGTGTGTTTGTGTCCTCATTCAGTCAGACATTCTTTGAGATTACACCTTTTTTTCATAGTTTGCTGTTGGATCTTACCGACCTCATGCTTGGTTTTCTCCATTCTTTCCCATTTAAATTACGAATTCATGTCTTTGTCTTGTATTTTTTGTCTCTGAGCTGTGTTATTTTTCATCACGGTAGAGACCAAACTGCTGTGATGTTGCGCTAAAGACAACAGTCACTTCTTGGTAGGTGGTTGATCGGCAGGACAGAGACATGCCAAATCTTCAAATGTTCTTATTTTTGTCAAGGCTTAACTGTAATATTTGTAAAACACGGTGGTCTGACCTGATGTTTTTGCTGTGCTTATCTCACATGATGTCATGATGGCGTCAGACTTCCACCACAGGGTTTGTATTGAGTTGGGTTAGGATTTAGGCCCCTTTTAAAAATAAACAAATTACAGACTGATTACTGGTGCGCTACAGACGCGGTTATAATTCTTATTACAGTTTCATGTTGCAGGATATCTACTGTACATAAAGATGAGTGATATTGGCAGCTTTGCTACAGTTTTCCCATAACTTCATTATCAGTAGGTGACCAGAGCAATACCCGAACCAAAACATAGTCATTTAGTATGAAACGTTCTTCCTGTAGACTCAACAGGTGGTTGTAAAAATGACTCGGCTCTTTACATAAACTGTGTTTAGTCAGAGCCCGGTGGCTCGGCTCAGCTGGCTGTTATTTTAGCTGGTAAAGCTGCACAATTAATCAAAATATAGTTGAAATTGTAATATGGCTAAGTGCATAGTCAAATCTCAAGATGCTGCATTTAAAAAAAAAGGTAAATGTGATAAACTGCATTATAATGAAGTGCTGTCGTGCTGCACACCCCAACGAATGTCACATCATAATGATTTTAATCGTTTTTTGAGTGAAAGGATCATTTTCAATAGTCTTAAATCATATTGAAATCGTAACTTCCGTCAAAATAATCACAATATTCTGCAATAATTATTCAAAATTTTTATAATATTATCATTTCGACCATATTGCACTGCTCTATCAGCCTGCGTTGGTCAATCACAGATTCATCGGTATGTTTGCTTTATGTAGACTGAGAAGAAACAAAAAACTGTAGCACAGAAATGTCAAACATATTAATTAGTTTAGAGAAAATGATGGCGTTATTTTTTGACTGTCAAGTGTCGTGTTCTGTTCGCATCTTGGTCACAAATCATCTCATTGTATCGTTGATTCTTTAAAACTCTGCTCTGCTCTCCCGTCATGTTCTCACTCGCGTTTTCACCAAAAATGTCCACAATGAATTTCTTCTCGCTCAGTTGTCATTACAAAGTCGTTTAGTCTTATCGTTCTGTGGATGTGGTTTTAATTTTAGTAAGCCACCATGAGGATCATTACTAAATGATAACATCCAGCTGTTTATGACCTCTGTGTTCATTATAGATGGGACACATCGTTCTTGAGGGTTTTAACTGTAAAAATGAATGAAACAGCACGTCGTGATTTTTCTGAAGGGCGCGGTGAAAAACGATCTGGTATCAGCATGCTGAACACTGAGAATCTATTTATAACAAGCACAGGAGACAAAAAAATTCAAGCTGCATCTGCCTGAAGGAATTCACCACAGACCCAAGTAAATAGCTGAATGATTGGACAAAAAAAAACCTCCTTTATGTAAATGTCTATGCTACACACAACCCCACCGCAACAGCTCTCGGTGAGCTCTGTGCAGCGACGCAGGGAGACAGATGTGCTATTGAAGTGCGTGCAGAGGACGGGCGTGTGAAGCCATACAATATTAATGAATACAACATTTCCAGGCTGATAAACAACCCAGATTCATTAGCCCCGAGAGGGGTTTATTACCCGCCAGCGAGCAGCGACTTCTTCCTTTTGTGATACATTTAGACTCTGATAGGTGACTCATACAGAAAGAAGTCTCTGTAAGAAATGTCGTAGAGGCACAGGGGAGAAGTTTTTCTTGTTTGAAGAGTTTCTGTTCTGGCTCTGGCGTCTCGGAGCAGATAGTCGTGCGGATCAGTCGCTGCTTATAGTCAAGACGGAGGTGACACCTCCAGAATTAATGCTGAGGTGCATCACCTCCTACGCGCTGGTAAGAGCGTAGAGATGTATGAGTCAGTGGCAGATATAGAGGCTTATTTGTTTCTACGATGTGAGCGTCACATTCTTGGTTGTGTTGGTGGACGTCATCCATCAGTAGAACCTCTCTTACAGTCATATCATGAATTCAACACTGAGATTGAGATGTAATTATCAACAACCAGCCTTCAAATGACCAGAAATGAAAATTATGAAAGTTTCTTCCTCGGCGTTTTCCACAAGCAAAGTTTTCTAAGGATTTGATGACACATTTTATCACTAATTAGGTCTGCAGTTCATGAGTCAAGAGAGAAAACAGACATTTAGGGATGAAGCTGGAGTTATTTTCTGCTCCCTGACTTTTCTACCCCGTCGGTGACTCTCAGCTCCGAGCCCAATCTTTCCTACAGAGATCATGAATATTTAAAAACAGCCTCAGATCTGTAGTATCATTATCGAAAGAGGCCAAATACTGTGATAAGCTGGGCAGTCGTTTTTTAAACTTATCTCTTAAGCAAATGGTACAGTTGCTGGGGACTATTTTCATCAGCGTTGCATTGTGGGATCAATTATTGTCTGGTGAGACTGAGAGATGTAGGACTCATTGCCTCATCTAGTATAAATCTGTATCCATGGCACCAACAGCTAAGATACCATATTATGTAAACATTTATTTTGCATCAGTGGCTCGCTGGTTAATTATACCAATTATAATGTGACTGATTACAACATTACAACTGTTGACCTTTTTATTTAAAAGCTTTACATCACTTGTTTCTTCCGCAGGTGATGTCCCAAGCGGAGGGCCAACAGAAGAACCTGGTCCAGTCCATCGACTCTCTACCCACCAGAGGCCCTCTCTCCTGTCTGGACCAGGACCTGCTGCTGCTCAAAGCCACGTCGGCCGCCACACTCAGCTGCCTGGGAGAGTGCCTGAACATCCTCCAGCAGACCCAGAGCCACAGCCAGGCGCCACCTCAGTCCCAGGCCTCTGAGCACAATCACTCTGCTCACAGAGCCCCCTCCGGTGAGTCTGCCCTGGGCCCCATTCCAGTGCTGCTACTGGAGCCCCCGACCCCTCCATCTCCCCCACCCCTCTTGTCTTTCCAGTCCCCTCCGCCAGAGCCCAGCGCCAGCGGCAAGGTCCAGCTGGGGCAGCTGGACTGTGGCTCCTGTCCGTGCCTGATGGCCACCATGAACTTCAATGTTTGTAGTAAATGCTGTTGAATGTTGCACTTGTTTGTTCAAATGTTTTATTTTTTGTTCCATTTTCTTGGTCATAGTTAGTAGCTGTTAGTGTTCTGTGTTGTTTTTCCATTCATCATTGTGTCTCCTCAATGTCGTCAACTGCATTGAAATGCCAATAGTCCCACAAAATGGTGGTGCCAAGTACAACCTCGAATGTGAAGTGCGTATGAACGTGAATTTAGCGTCTGTCTTGTTTACAGAGTCCTTGAAAGCATTGCAGAATGTCTTCCAACATGCATGTGAGGAAAAAAAAAAGATATCAGGGTTTATGTGTGAATGAGTAAACCTAAATATACTATGCATTTATAAATCTCCTCAAAGGGTTAAGTCTTTGCCAAAGGAATCCACACTGGTGCCTAAAATGTCAGACCTCTGCCATGTTTAACCCTCTCTGTGCCACGTCGCTATGGATCCAATAAAGTTGTTTCAATTTAAACCATTTGCAGCCTGAGGGTGGTTCTATTGGCATAACACCAAGGAGAAGGATCAGGGAGCAGTTCCTAAAGGTGGAAGGTAGACCCCAAACACAGGACAGGAATAGTTGTTAAGATAATGTAATCGTCTAATCCCTTTTTTCCCCCCAGGAACGGAGGGATATTTTTATTTATAGAACAACAGCAAAAATCTCTCCAGAAAAAGGGGAGATGATTTAAAGTAATGCTTGGATACACTGAAAAGTACCAAACACTGGCTGCCTGTAGGGTTGAAAGGTGTGGACGATGGCAGATTTAGTCAGTTTGGATTCACAGCAGTTACACTTGATCCCAGTGGCAACTCGAAAAGTTAAAGCAAAACATGTGTCTGTAGAGATTTCTCAAACTCTTGAAGGACAATCTACTTGTTGCTGTGCTACTTCGACTCGTTGGCAAAACCAGAAATGTTTGAAGCTTACTAAAGAAGTGGATTATGCTGCAGTAGTTGTTTGGGAAGTTTCTGTGGAAGTTTTTTTTTGTTCTTTCATAGTAATGACCTAAATAATTGAATACCAAGCAGTAGAAAGGTGGATGTTGCGGATGTGCATTTATTCTCGCCAACTCTGGTCTTTCCTTTGACTTCTGTCTGAACACACCTTTAGATGATGAGCTCGAACTGAACTCAGCGTAGCACTCACTGCTTCTTGAGGTAGTTCAATCTGATTTGAATGCCTTCGAGATGCTTCCCATCAAACTGGGAAGAGAACCCAGGAGTTACCGAAGGAACGACATGTCCGATCAATCTAGGGAACTTCTCAGGGTCCTCCAGGAAGTGCTCAAAGACAAGGCTAGGGAGAAGGGCTACCTTGCTTAACCTTCTCCCACCATGACGGATGGTTCTGATGCATGTTTTTGTTGTAACTTCTCCGTCCTCATTCGATATCGATTGTAACTGCTGTGAATCCAAACTGAAGACTGCTGCCGTCTTTTAAGCCCTACAGGTGCATCTTTTTGGTGGAGTATCTAAGAGAAGTTGTGGTCCACCTCATCTTTGGGAAGGTCTTTTTGGGGGTCTGGGTTTTGTGTGGGTGCCGGATCCCCGCCAATCTGCCGGTCCTCACAGTTTGTTGGTCTTCTCTTTGCGCCAACAGTCACCCTACCCTGTACCTGTTCATCAGACAGGGGGTGGTGTGGAGTGGGACCACCGGGCCGCAAGTACAAACCTCTTTCCTTCCGCTGCCTGGCTGATAAGTCCTGTGGGGGATCAGCTGCTCCCCGCTTCCGGCATGTACCCCCCACAACTCAGTGAGGAGTTTTTTTGTTAGGATGCTCAGTTTCGCCGAGTGATGGGTAGTGTGGCTCACCGGCATGGGCAGCATCCAGATTTGATGCAGCTGATAAAGGGAGTGGCTGGCTGGTCGGTTGGTTGGTTGGTTGAATGGGGTGTTGTTTTCCACACAGGGAAGTAACTCTTGGGTAGGAGCAAAGCATGAGGTTCGACTGAGTTTGGCTGGCAGGTTAGTCCCTCCAGGCTCCTCGTACTACAACACAGTCAAGGAACTTGAAGGATCTTTGTAAACTCCCACCAAAAACCTGCCAGTCACACACCAGACAGCATATTATCAGCTGATGTCACGGAGGATCTTTGCTGCTCGCTCTAGCTCTTTTTGGATCCCCTTCCCTTCCACCGGCACTGCCATTAAGAGCTTGAAGCCCAACCCTCTGTCCCTATCACGCAGAACCTTTTTCCTTTAAGGAAACAAAAATCCATAAAGGAAATTTACTTTGCAAACTAGTCCCCTCGCAGCTTAACATGTAGACGTAGAAAGAACATGTAAAATCTTCAGTAGAAAATAAAAGGGACAAGAGGAACAGTTCTCTGAATCTGAATCAATGTCACAGCCCAGAAATGGAAGGTAAAGCCATTGGAAACATTGACTGCATGAATGTTTGTCTCTCCACTGTTTGATCTGCGACAGCCTTTTGATTCACCTGCATGCCTCGATCCAATGGTCCGAACATCCCCCCTGCTCACTGAGTGTTTCTACTTCTGGTGCTTCACTGTGACATCTCAGAGAAAAGAATCAAAGAAATATCAGACTTAAATTGTGTTAAGAACATGTGAGAAATCAGTTACCAGCATGAACAACTTCTCCCCCCACAACTCTATCTTGAAATAAGCTCTCGGTAACCTCTTAACCCTCCAAACATCTTGAGAATAACCCTTTCAAAAAATTCAATTTTCACTTTAGTCATAGATCTATCACAGCTGACTCGCCTTCGGGCAGAGCCACCCCTGCTCATGTCTCCACTGTGTTGGAGTCCAGTATCGTAGGAGGAGGTCCATGTTTCAGGTTCCTGTCAGTCAAACTGTCAGTTGACCAGAGCCTCGACCCGGCCCGAGGGCTGCTTCAGCACATTTTGTCGAGACAGACTCGCCTCAGGCTCACCAGCATGTCGACTTCTGTCAGCACAGCTTGCCTCACACTAATGGATATCAAAGAACGGCCTCTTGGTGCATTAGACTTTTAACCCAATTTGAGTGTTGGGACTGGAGATGAGAAGGGCTCCATTTACAGTGATTTGAAACGGGATCTACTACTCTGATCTTTATGAGAAGCTTTTAAGTGAGGAAAACTTCCAGCTTGTTTCTTTCTTTTTTTTTGATGGATCTGTTCATACAGGAAACGCAGAATACGATCAGTGCAATCGCCCTGCATTAAATACAGAGTTAGCGAAGCACAACTTTAGAGAGCTATCAGAGGTGGTGACTGAACCTGGTGTCTGTTTTTGAGGTTGAAGTTTTGTAGGGTTGTTTAGCAGATTTCCAGTGAGGAGCCTGACCACATTACATAAGGTTGTGACTTCTGGACCTTTAGTTGAGAGCAACTACCAGAGCAACGCTGGTTTGTTGGTCGTTGGTTCAAAACTACAAATATCTCAAGAACTATTGGATGGGTTGGCATGAATTCTGTACATGCGTTCATGGTTCCCAGAGGATGAAACTGACCTCCCCTGACCTTTTCCTCTCGAAAAGTTTTCATTCATCTACTTGATTGATTGATTGGCAAAAGATTTGGTCCAGACATCCGATTAACTTAATCTCCTCACTCTTCTGCCAGCGGCCCCACGAGGTTGCGTTAATGCAAACCGAATTATTGGTTGTCCGGGATTATAGACCGATCACAGATACATTGATATTGGTGTAAATATTGTCCAATATGCACCATTATGAAAAGCAATTTTAATTCAGAAAAAGATGCCTTTGGAAGTTTGTTATCTTCCTCATGAAGTTGAAGAAACTGCACAAGCAAGAAGAAACAGTTAATGAACCCACCTACAACATCGACTGAAATATATCTCAAAACAGACCATCAAGTTGAATCATTGCCTCTGACAGTCCATCGCCTGTAGGTAAAGACAGTGGAGGTTGAGCGTTTTCAGATTATGTATTGATTTTTTAAATGCCTGCAACAACTGACATGAGGTAGTTTTAAAAGACAGATGGTGCGGGATGAAGATTTATAATATATCTGCAGAGCACCTTATTGTTTGTGGGCCCGAGTCAAAATGAATCATCATTCTAATCATTTTTCTGTGTGTCTGACCTGAGACGAGAGAATAAAACAGGCCAGGATATCACACATGAACAAATATTAAATTCAAACAGACGCTAACACACAATTTCCTGTCTAGTCTCGGTCAATCACGCACCCTCATTTCAGGACTATTCATGAGAACTTTAATATTGAACGTCAGAAATGAAAAGGATGTAGAGTGTGATACCAGTTCTCTCCCCAGTCCTTCTGTGATTCCACTTATCAACAATTTTAACCAAAAAACCCCAAAACCGAGCATTAATACACTCTAAATCAACAATACAAAATACATAGTAGTAAATCCCAAGTATCTCCTCCTCACTGTTGTTAACTAGAAGTCGGCTCTGACGCTGCCTTGTCATCTTTCAGATGGTGTTCCTGTGTGGACTGTACCAAAGTCGCCCTCAGGGGAACTGTTGAAGAACGGAGGTCTGACTCCTCTACGATCAGCCGAGCCCTCCCCGGCCCTCAGGAAAAGGAGTTCGTCCCATGGTGCTGAGGTGAGAAACATTACGCCATATATTCAATTATCACCTCTTGCTCTTCCTCCTTGCCCTCTTGTCTTGGCCCGTTAGCGATCTGAGTTTATAGCGTCTCAGATGTAGGGCTGCACAGTTAATCCAGGAGATATTGAAACTGATATATAGTCTAATGTCTGCTGTGATTTCTAGCTGAGAGAGAGTTTCCGGCTGTTGTTGTTGGCACTTCCAAGTCTGCAAGTTCGTGCAGCTAGATAGCGTTGTGTAAGCCACGGAGGTGTTTTTGCCTTTATTGGACAGTGAACGTAGTTGGACAGGAAACTTTGGGGGAGAGAGAGAGAGATATGAAAAGCAGCAAAGGTCAGTGGCTGGAATCAAAATAAGGGAAATTGCATTTATATGGTATGAGTAATAAGTATTAGTCTCCCAGATGCCCCTGAGAGCATTTCATCATGATATTTTTGCTGGATCCAATAAAGTGATGAATATTATGCATGTTTTACTGCCTGCTAGTGTTTTTCAATGTACATTTCAAGATTGATTTCCCTGTTTTCCAGGTCGCAATTGATCAAACTGTACAAAAAAGTACATTAGTGAATGAATTAGCGTACACTTGAGCTTGTTGGAGAAAGGCAGTTAATCACAGTGAACTTTCCAGTTCCTTCTTGGTGAAATTAAAAAAATAAATGTATGGTTCTCTAAAACATACAATATGTGACTTCCGCCACCAGGGGGCTCTCTATCAAAACAAAACAAAAGATGTTTGCTGAGTGTTGTGTGGAGGGACGGGTGGACTAGCTGCCTAGAGCCGGCTAGAGAAGTCCTGATTAGAGCCAGACCCTCTGGAGGAATAAACACCTGGAGTCACTATTAGCTGTAAATTGATTAACTGACGGGAGAAGAGCTCAGAAATGACTTTTAAACTTTTGGGATTAAAAAAGTGGATTTATCTTCACTCCTGGTAATCAACCTGGCTGCGGACTGACCTCCATTTTTTGAGTTGTTTATGTTCTGTATTGTGGATCGCTGACTGGAGCTGGGCGGGAAATGTACTTTACTTCATGAACGTGACGTTACAGAGAGAAGAGGGGAAAGAAGAGAGAGAACCAGAGTCTCCTCTGAGTAATGATTTCACCGAGAGATGTCCTGAATTGAACCACAAAGACGCACTGCGCTTGTAATTCATATGATTTAACAAAATCCAGACAGGTTTATGATTATATCCCTGTAAATGTATTGTTTATCTTTGTAAATATGCACATCTTTATGGCGTACCTGGAATGTGAAAGGAAGAAAATAACTACAGAGAACTAAAATCACCTTTTGTTTATATATTTAGTTTCAGTTTCACGAAGAAAAGATTCAGTGACACTTAAAGAAAGCTGGAAAAACAAGTAAAGCACCGAGTAAAGAACTTTATTCAAGCCTCACGTCATTATCGGATCCACTGTGTTCGCTATCTGTTAATCTGATGTGGAACATTAGATGAGGACAGAATAAACACAAACACCCTTGGCTAATGTTAGAGAAACACAGCATGAATAATGCAAATAAACACAAATGTTCCTGCTGTCAAACTCGCTCCACTGTTGCTGTAAACACCATTTAACAACCGCTGCCGCTGATGACAATGTGATGCACAAATGTTCACAGATGAGTTAACGTCATTGTGTTGAGTCTAGTCTCGGTCACTGACTTCCCTATAGGAGCGACAGCGACAGGCGAGGCTCACCTTTACTTTACGCGACAAAATATATAACAAAGGTCCGGTCTTTTCTAGACATTCATAAAGACGTTCATCAGTTATGAACAGACCTTTGTTACGTACGTTACTGCGGTTCCATTATGTCAGAAAGGTAAAAGAAAGTCCTGTGCTTGGTGAGCCCGACCCTCCATCCCTGACCGCCTCCCCACACAGCTTTATTTCGCTCTTCAGGTGTTATTTATGCTCAACGTTAGATGCGGATTCAGACGGCGCCTTCATGATTTCATCTGTATTTCTGCACGTTTTTTTGAAAGCTTACGGATACGAAACCAACGGTGCAGTGAAGTATTTGATGTCTAACTTTTCAAAACGCCCTTGAAGAACACCAACAAAGGCAATTTCAAAGCGGCGCTTGCTTTGAAATGCTTGAAAACAGAATGAAACTGACTAAATATTTACGGTGATGGATTACCTATCCTTTTAAAAGCTCTGTAAGTTGATTTTCTTCCCTGAGTGAAGTGATTAAAACTGAAAGGCTGCTTGCAAGATAGAAAAATGGCAGAAAAATCTGAATGAAATAAACCATTCATTCATTCTTAACACTCAAACTTGCCAGTGGACTGAAATAAATCTGTGCCAGTGATGATGTGAAGGCGAAGACGTGCTTCACTCTCTTCTCGTTCTCTCATGTTTGCCGTCGTTGCCCGGCGAAGGGAAGCACTCAGTTTGTGAAAGTTTTGACAGAGCTGCCGTCAAATAAGTGGGTCACACAGTATAAAGCTGGAACTGAGTCGATCCCAGGAGGCGCTTCGTGAATTCTCCTGCCTGCCTGCTGCAGAGCGAGGGGCTGTCTGACTGTCTGGGCCACCCTGCGTCAGCGACAGGAAATGGAGGTCAGCTGACGCTGACGTGAATGTGCCTCAGTGGAGAGAGAGAAGAGGGAGGGGCGGGTGAAAGTGTGAAGAGGCCACGACTGGATTTGTATTAAATGCGTCATATTATACTCATTCTCAGGTTCATACTGTTATTTTGGGTGTGTACTGGAAGATTTTAACACACTCTAATGTTCAGAAATCACATTTCCTTCATACAGTCTGTTGCTGCAGCACCTCTATTCATGCTCTGTCTTTAAAGCCCCATGGTTCCAGTGTTTCTTCCTGTTTAACACTTAATGCTCTTCTCCAAACAGAGAATGGGGTGTGGTTCAAAGACGTAATCCATCACCATCGCAACCTCACTGCCATTTTAGCAAGATCAACATCATTAGCATGCATAGCAATAGCATCGATATTAGCATGGATAGCGCTCTCAACCTTGTGTATTGAGGAGCTGCAGTTTATTCATAGGCAAACTTTAACCTGCATTTACATTTACAGCCACTAAACAACTTCTATAGCTTCTCAAACTATCTTCTCAGAGCACCTGCGCAAGCTAGGTGGATAACTCTCAGATTCTACTATAGCCGTACGTCGCTGTTCCATTTCAGTGACAGCTAACAAACCTACCTACCTTTTCTGTGTTAAATTGGCGGCCATGTTGGTGTTGGTGACGCGTGTTGAGCCAGACGTTGTAGCTCACTTAGCAGTTTAACGTAAAACTAGATGGTATTTTACTTTATTTATGACAAACTGCCACTTTATTGCCTCGGAATATTATCTTTTAAACTGACAAGCATCATATGTGTAGTTCATGGTGCAATTCAAGCGGGATCAAACACATGTGCGTCTCTCTCCATTCACTACCACACAAAGTTTCTCTCCCATGGGGTCCACAAATCACACAACAATCACACAACAATGTCAGTCGTACTGCCGAGGAGCGCTGCCAGTAGGGGTTGCTATAGCAACAGGATATTCAATTAAAATCCACCCGCAGCAGTGCAAAGGTTTTTTCATTTAAGGTCCGTGTAAACACACGTCGTCTCTCTGTAACAGCTCTGTCACACGTGTCGCGTTGATCTCTGCTTCTGTCGTCCTTATTATTCAAACAAACATCTCAACGGCTGTGAATAACCAGACGAAGATTAATGGGGCAGGTTTCATCTCTCACCTTCTCATAATTGCTTTTCGTCAAGTGTTATACTTGTCTGTGTTGTTTCACTCTGAGGCAAAAACAGCCTGTTGTACACTTTCGTCGAGGCTTGTTTAAGTCGCAACCACGACACAAAGTATGGGGCGCAGGGAGGGACATTTTTACCCTTGATGTGAGCACTGAATCGGCACCCTAACTAAACCGCCACGAGGGACGTCGCTGTGCTGGCAGCGGACTAATCCGGAAGGCACGGAGATGTAATCTGTCACGTTAATGATCATTTTCTATTGACATACGAGTGTAGAATGGGTATTACGCCGTGGCAGTGTCAACCCATTTACAGCTAATTGTCAAGCTGTTCAACATACTTCACGGCGCACAATTAAGAGCAGGGAAGGGAAGGCAGCTCATAATGGTGATTTGGCACCTTTAAAGACGTTTCTGACAGTATTATGGCGGTTATGATTCAGGGGGCTTCAGCCAAGCGTCTGCGCTGACATTCCTGCCCACCTCACTGTGCTATTAGGATACTGTGCTCCGATAATTAGCGATGCAAAGTCATGCCTGTCATAGAATAGGATACTGAGGGAAAATATAAAGAAGACTGTCAGGGATTAGATGATTCAAACATTTCTACGGGAACCCATAAGGGACATACAGGAACACATTTAAAATGCTATATAATATTATATTAACAGTGGACATAAGGACTATGTTTGATGTAAAACGTGTCGCTTGTGGTTGTAGACTCAGACATTCTTCACCCACTTACATTTGTGCAGCATTTTAGCATCTTTCGGCTAATTGTTTTGGTTTTAGGGCACGTTACTCTACAGCTTTAGTAAACTCTAACTGCTCTCATTGACCTAATTTCTTCAAAAAAAGCTCTCTGTACACCAAACTAAGGTTAGCAACTAGCCTGTGAACATACAGTAGAGCAGCATTTAGCAGCTAAAGAGGCAGATTTTTCCCACGAGAGTTAAAATAAGTGTAAATATTTGACTTCAAGCCGCCAGAAACACAACTCACAAATGAATGTTTCAGTGTTTCTCGTGGCTGCAGGGTGTATAAGTGGTAATCTTTCTGCTCACACAGCGTTTCTTATCAAACAAACATCAACTTTAAAAGATGTAATTCAATTTTGTGTTATTTTTTAGAGTGCCCTGTAGCTTCAGTATCTTGATAAGCATCTGTAATTACCGGTGACACATACTGCCAAGTTTTGGGAGATCTTACAAAGGATAGATTCTGACCTCCAGGTTAAATAGTTTTTGGACTTTCTTGACAACTTATTACTTGAAATCTGATAGAATAAACAATCAAGGGAAACACTAAAGTATCCAAACATCCCTTCCAAATACTGAAGAGTGTATTTTGTTTTCTCTGACATATCTGAATTTTTATTTTGTGTATTGGGACAAATCCCAATATCCCTGACTAATTTTGAGTTGTGTAGGCAGTAAATTAGACTACCAACTTTTTTCCTCTTCAAATCAAGGCAAATAACACACTTGACATGAGAATGTGACCTCATGAAAAAGAACCACAAATAACTTAATTTGGACGAAAGTTTAAGTTTATTTTAAGTGTGTTTCATATCATCCCTTTCTGGTTTGTAGCAATTCTTTTTCCCAGTTTCCACTTACTTAAACCAAACAGCACGATGTCATCAACTGTCCTCACCAAAAAGAAAATCTGTGCAGGTGCAGACATCTAATTTCGCAGCGACACATTTAAATTGAGACTTCTTCCCACCACCGCTCTGTAAGACTTTGCACTTTCCTCCCGCCTGTTTCTCGCCTCTGCCCTGCAGCTCCAAACGGATTTCATTTGAGCCTTCAAAGATGCTCTGGCCGGCGTTTGAAGAAGAAGAAGAAGAAGGAGGAGAAGGAGAGCGGAGAGAGAGATGGAGGAGATGCAGTGCAGATTGCCAAGACGCATTAGTCCAGCTTGACACTGACGTTCATTCATCTTTTAATGAGATTCAGCAGCACCGTCATCCATCTGATTTACTCCCTCGTCCAGGAGGAGTGATTGAAAGTTTTGTCTCGGCGTGAAGGAGACGGGAAGGTTGAGGAGGGGCCGAGAGATTTTTACTTGTCTTAAACCTGGACACACTAAAGGTGATGTTTCATGATAACGATGAGCAGAGATTGGGGCTGTAATGATTCATCATTATGTTTGTTGTTTGACAGGGTAAAAGTTGGATGTGCTGAGGTGGTTGCTTTGCCACCTGGTGGTCGGGAAACACAGTACAGATAGAGTAAACTGCAGAAATCTGTAGGTCACTGAATCAGGAGGGTTTGGTGTTTGATGCTAGAGTCAAAAGATTGTACCTGCATTATTAATGATTTACATAAAATGCCAGTAATTGTTGGTCAGATGTCAGCTCACCTCAGGGTCCCTGCTCAGGGTCCGTTCTTGATCCAATCTTCAGTTTCTGATCTCAGTTTACCATTTTTTCTCCCTGTGATGTCACGAGTCGTCTCGGTGCGCGAGCAGGAAAATACATTACCCCCAGAATAATATAGGTTTGCGTTTTGAATTATTTAGCACCTCAGTGGCGTTTGATATTCGGTCCTGGTATGCAGCCATACACGGGGAAAAGCACGAGGCCGGAGCGTGACTGTGGGTGAAAATGGAGGGGAAATTGCTGGTGCTTGCAGGAATCAGGGGGGTTAATGCGTCTGCAGCAGCACCAGTGCACTTCCTCTGCACAGATCAGACCTGTCCGCTGTGTTGCTACAGATATAAGCTGCTGCTGGAGAGCAGGAAGTTAATGACAGACCTTCAGTCAGGAGTAGGAGAGGGAATTTCTCTCCTCCTTCTGCCTGACATCCAAATTTATCCAAATAAGACAGATTTTATTCGATTTTTGCACTTTTTTCCAATTTTTTTTTAGATTGGGTTGATTTTTTCACACTTTCTTCTATAAAAAAATGAAGAAAAAGGCTACAAACGAAAGAAAATGAAGATTTAATGGTTATATGATGGTTTTATTTCCTTTCTCGGATGTTCTTTGCTGCATTTTAAGCTAAAATCTCTTTAAATCTCAGACTTGGTTGCTCTTTATTCCACCAGATGGCAGCAGAGTCCTCTGATCTGCAGCTCTTCTTCTGTAAGATTCAGTACATCAGCAGCTGTCACAGGGAGTTTAACATGAGAACAGAGTCATTTTAATACTCTAACAGTGGGAACGACACCAGAGTCTAATCTTTCAACGGTCAACATGCAACGTCCAGTGAAGTAATGAGCTTAAATGTTTATTTGAGCTCAATTAATCAGATTTTTATGCTTCTACACTTTCAGCCAACCTCTATTTTGACTGTATGTTACCTCAGGCTTATTAGCAGGTGTAAAGGTCTTGTCAATCTGAGTGAAAACATTCAATAATGAGCTGCGTGTTCTCCGGTCTGAGCTCAGCACGGAAAAAATCAACCCATGACTCATTCCCGGCTCTGTAATCCACTCTCTTTTATTGAAGTCGAGATTTTCTTCAGGAAACTGGAAACAATGTCTGCCTGTCAGAGAATACTTCCTCCTTTGTCCCTTGCGGCACTTCAATTAGAGACACGAGAAACATCTTTGGCTTTTAAATGAAAACGTCTTGCTATTTTCCCCCAGAATAGGCAGGAAACGCCTCGGGAACATACTTTAATTTGTAATGTTTGTACAAGAGCTGCAGCTTATTTTAACTATCAATTAATTGGACTGTTATTTTCTTGATTAATTATTTAGTTTTTTAGTCTACAGAACTTCAGCGCGATCTTCTGAAGTCCTTGAATTTAGTGTGTTTGGGGAGAAGTGAGGTGGAGTTTGCGAGCAAGTTTTGTTTTGCTTTTAATCTTTTCTCTAAGCTCTGAGACAGTGACGTCTGTTTCTTGAGACTTCCAGCAGAGAAAGAAAACTTTTCCATTATCCTCTGATTAAAGACCTAAGTGCTAAAATGTATATGTATGAGATTATCGGGGATAGGCTACTATATATTGTACGGATTTATCCTTCAGCCTTACATTTTGCCGTGTTTCGACATTACTCGATGCTTCGCTGAATGATAACTCCGGCTGCGAACAGAAGCTGAAGAAAGTCTCAGAACTACAGTACAGCATGAGATCAGAAGTAATGTCGTGCTGGCTTGTCAGCGGTTTCTAATGTCAGTTTGACTCAAAATGTTAATGTAGCATTTACTCATGACTGACAGTAAAAACAAAAATCATCAGATTCCTATGATGCTGTCTGTGGTGGTGAATTTGCAGCCGTTCTGCCTACAGGCCTGTTTGTTTACATGTCTGTAGTTCTTTTCACCAAGTTAAAGATCTCGTCAGAGTCAGACATCACCGTCGGTGGCTGACCTGAACCGTTTTCCCGCTCAGCTGCTGGTGCTTCTGCTGTTGCACCAAATTCTGTGACCCAGATGGGAACTGCTGTGTGTTGCCACTGCAAACGTTTTAAAGCAGCTGTAAGAAAAGTGGTTTTTCGCTGTATTTCGCTTGATACTGTGATATAAACTGGTGTCTGTGTACAGGTCACCTATTCTGACAGACACCTCAAAATTCAAAGATGGCAAAGTGCTGTTATCACAGACTGTGATGGCTCACATATTTTGCTGTAACACTAAGAATCTTCAGCTTCAACTGACTTAAATGACAGATTTGATGTAGCCCCCTCTGCCTCAGACGAAGCTGAAAAAGGTTTTTAAAGGCTTTAAATTAGTAAGAAATGAAGATGAAAACAAAATGAACTAAAATTATCATCAGTGTGAAGAAACAACACAGAGAGATGTCTACACATGTAAGCATGCTAACCAGCTAGCCCCGGCCCGTCGTGTTTCCTAATACCCACTGTGTGCCGATAATAAGTGAGAATCCCTGAGAAATAGTTTCCATAGTTTCAGCTGGGAGATGTGAAGGCGGTGAGTTCACTACTTAGTCTAATAATGGAACAAAATAAACTCACAACATGTCAACAAAGGAGATATTTTTACAGCTACATTCCGTTCTGAATTAAAGTCAAGCCTAATTGCCTCGTTAACTAAGCGTAAAAACCACTCCATTCAAGCTCGACATTAATTAAATAAAACTCATAAAATCAGTCTTGGTTTGTTTTCCCACTATGCCCCCTGGTCTGGTCAAAATAAATCCTTGATTCACAGAGTAAGATGTGAAAATACTCCAGCTCTACATGCTGTTTTTGCACGCAGCTGTAAATCGCCTCCATACTGCATCCTCAGTCTTTGACTGGACCTCCATCGGTCCTGGAGGCCGTGTTCAGACCCATCATCTTCACTCTCAGGCTGCTACAGCCCACTAGCTCCAAGGCTAACTCAGCGGTGGTTAGCTACAGCTAAAGATAGCTGCCAAAGAGCAGCAGTAGTTGGACACTCTGGTGATATGCTGTCTTCTATATTTTTTGAGCTACCTTTAAATGCGGAACATATTTTACAAATTACACCTCTTTACAAGTTCACCTTCAGTAAAGATCTGACTACGGATCACTGTAACGAACAGCAGGACTATTGTTTGGTTTTGTGTTTTGGTGTCTCATGTTGTATCTACGTGTTGTTTTACTGTTAAGTCTCGAACCTTTAAGTCACTCTGGACCCCTGATGACTCACCTCCATCTGTAATGGCGCGCAGTTTCTTTCATCTTCGCGTGAGGATGTGTGTGTCGGCGTGTGAGCGAGTATCTAAGCGCTGTGTCTGCACCAGCTGTATTTTATATCCTCTCATTAGATGCTGTTCTTCTGATGTAACTGCTCATTATGATTTATACATGAGGCGCTGAAACTCGACATCTCAGCCCCACTCGCCTCATTTTTTTGCCTCAAGAAGTAGGAGATTTGGGTGGTCTGATTCTGGCTCAGTGTTGATTTGCTTTCTCATTCATAACCAGTCGGGCGGCGCGTTTCTCAGCCTGTGCTTTATTTGTGGCGGTTCTGCGTCGCGCGTTGCATCGGGGCCACTTCTCGTCACAGTTTTCTTCTGTTTTTCATACCTGAGAAAATACTTTGTCACTTCACTGCTTCTCCTGTCAGCTTCCACGCTGTCACTATATTGCTTTTGTGTCAGTCTGGTAGATTACACCTCTGCTTCAGTAACATTTTACTCTCACTCGGAGATTTGTTGTGATTCTGCAGTTACAGTAGAGGCAGAAAACCCTGAGGTGATTTCCAAAACACCCCCCCCTCAGGCAAAAATGTGAAAATAGCCTCACAACCTGCTGTTAATCATCCGCCCAGTGTTGTGTCTGTGCTGTAGTCCTGTGCACAAAAATGTTTTAGACATTTATGTCCTAAATTGAGACTAAGCAGTAAAACGCAGTGCAGTCTGTTCAGACATCTGTTACCATTTAAATGCCTCTTAAGCTGCCAATTAACATTAAATTACTACAGGTCTTATTACACAGCTGCAAACTCATCGCCTTTAAGTGAAATTTGCCATTTTTTGGGGGAAAATGTGGCACCCTTGTGTAGTTTTTTGTTTGTTTGTCTGGATGTCTCTGGGCAGACATATTGCACATTGGCGATTCTGGAGAAAGACAGTTGACTGTTGAGTTTCATTCCCAGGCCATCAAACACAGATGTTTTGATTAGAAGTTCAGGCCACTGACCCAAAAAAAGCAAGAACTCTGCTCGACCTCATATTTGGTAATGAAGCCATCCATCCTTTACGTTTCTGTAAAGTGAAAAGTTATTTATCCAGCTCAACAGCCAGAATGAATTTTGGCTACATTTCATGAAACCACATTTCTTCAGGTGAAATCTTCAGTTTCATGTTATGTAGTTGTTATCTACTTACAGTCAGGTAAAGTTCACATTTTGGCTTAAAATATCTGTTTTTGTTGCCACAAACACAGGCCGGAGATGTCCTGACTTCTCTTCAAATATTTCTGGTTTTGGTCACCACAATCACGACTGAAGTTTGCCCGACTTCTCATCAAAAATATCCAAGCCTCAAACACAGCAGGAGATTTCCTGACTTCTTTTCAAACATATTTGTTCTTTGTCTCCACATACATAGCTAAAGATGTCCTGACTTCTCATCATAAATATCATTTTTTTTGTCGCCATAACACGGCTGGAAATGTTCAGATGTCTCCATAACATTACCCGGCGATGTCATGCTTACAAATATTGAAACACCAGGATCCCTTGTGTAAAATATTCAACGGTTTGACACTGGAATGTGGTCTCAAACTGCAAAAACAATGGCTGTGCAGCCTTCTGAGCCTTTAACTCCACCATCATCCCTCCACCTCTAATTATGACAGTCACGTCGTAAAGATATAATGAGAATGTGATATGAATTTAAATGCATTGTTGAAATGTCAGTATGGTACGTAGGTCGATGACACACACAAAAACGTTTCCTGTCAACATTTTATCCTGACGACTGGTCTGATTTAACTGAGCGCGGTAACGAAATCTTGTCCTTATCTTGACCTTAGCTTAGCTTACCTGAGAAGCGAAGTGACGCCCCGTCCCCAGAGCATTCTCATTGTTATAAATAAACCTACTATAATTTATATAAACTGGCAGACTTAAGGTAAAAATAACCTGTAGCTTTGAGATAAATGCCAGATAGGAGCCACGCTGGAAGCCCTTAGAAGCTTTTCAGTATCTCTCTGGAAGCTGACATTCAACGCATACCTGACATTTAGCCGAGGGATGAGGCTTCAATACACACACACACACACACAGTTGGTTCTTTAGTTGTGAAACCATCGCTTTATTAAATCTTCCTCCTGCAGGCGGCGATTCTTATTCAAATAAAGGATCAGTATAAAGCACACAGACAGCGTTTGTGTAGCGACTGCACGTCAAAATTGGGCAGGAGGTGTTTTTAAGTGATTCTGAGAGTGTTTTGATTGTTAGCGTTACACGCGCAGACGTGGCTGCCTGAGGGGTTCGCTGAGAACGATGTGAAACAATACACTTGTAGTCGGCTGCGGGCCTGACAGTGAAAATGTTCAGTTGATAAGAGAGAGAGGTCAGAGGCTAACAGGCACGACATAAATCCTTCAGTCGCAGTCGATCTTCAGTGGTGGGAAGGAAAAAAATGTCAACATCTCAGGCAGCCAGAGTCGTCGTTGTGGCTGTATACGTTTCAATCATCGCTCCATATGCTGCGGGTGCTGGCTCTCCACTGTTAAATCATCCTGTTTCACGGTTCTCTCTGGATGATCGTGCACGTACCCACTGCAATGATTTACCTATAAAGAGTAAGTAACTTCCAGCTCGTTCGCTAAGCGAGCAGGATTTAAAATCGCAGTCGGTGATTCTGAGTGTTAAACATCAGCTTGCACGAGCTCCTTTCAATCTCTTTGTCTTGCTGGGGCTCGATGCCTGAATATCCGCCCGCTGAACGCATCCGGGATCAGATGCTGATCACATTTAAACCCCTAACATGCAACAGAACAAGGTCAGAGCCGGTTCTCGTGATGTGCTGGCCGACCATGTTAGAAATCAAAAGTGTTCATTCGGGAGGAATCGATCTGTTTTTTTTTTTTCAGGGCTGTTACCGATGCCAGTTATTAGGGTTCCGTTTTTTTACAAGCCTAATATACTTACCACTTATTTTTACTCTGTATATCATTATTTTCACACCATATCTTCCCCTAAAAGAACCTGAAAGCATCGCGTCAACTGACATGACCGAAAACAACCGGAACCCTGAGAATTCCTAGATTTTTATCCGAACCTGTCCCAGCCTGTCGGGTCCTATCAGGTCCCAAGCGTGTTAGGATTGGGTTTTCATGCTCTTGTGCTTTTGGTCATTACTCGTGCATTTCTAATTAATGTTACATGAAAAGACGTTACACCCTCGAGCTTGTGCATCCCCCTTCAGACAGGGTGTGAGCAAACGATTTTATCTTAGTAGCTACAGTGAAGATTACAGCCTAATAAAGGCCGCAAATAACGTCTTCAAATCAGCTTGGATGTCTTCTGCAGCTTGGACTTGCCTCGATAGCTCAGTTGGTAGAGTGCGCGTCCTGTTTACGGAGGCTGTGTCTTCGCTGCAGCGGCCCAGGGTTCGAGTCCGACCTGCGGCCCTTTGCTGCATGTCATCCCGTCTCTCTCATTCCGTTTCCTGATGTCTCTCAAGCTGTCCTGACAATACAGCCGTGCGTTGGACTTGGATTACACTGAGTGGAGCCATTTTATGTTTTTTTGCAGAATCGTAGAAACCATTCTGAAAGAACAAGATCCCAAAACTTTCCACAGCAGAGCGGCACGTCCCCGTCTCACTTCAGTTTTCTAGAAGAATGCTGCCGCCTTTTTGCTGTGAAGCTCCAGAAATGTTTTGTGGACTTACTCGACTTCCCGTCAGCATGCTGTTGCAGGGTCAAGTCAAGCCGGACAAATCACAGCAGGAAACGCGTCCAACTAATTAAGATCTCGTTTGAACTGGGTGGAGATTGAAAGAAAAAAATTCAGCCTCGCAACAGAGCTGCCCCTTCCCGGTGCTGGTGATGACTAATACTGTGGGTTACCGTTCTACGTCTTCTATGTTGACTGCACCCAAAGGGGGAGGAGGAGGAGGAGGAGGAGGAGGAGGAGAAATCCACTTTACTCTCAAGCTTCAAAGGTAGAGTGAGAAAGAGGACACCTCTGTCGGGGAATGATTTCATAGCAAAAGGTTCAAGAGTTGATCCTCTTTCTCGCTTACGCTATACCTCCAGGTTCTCAGAGGGTGTGAGCGAAGTGATGAAGATGATGGACAGTGGAGACAGTGACGAGCCCTCAAAGTTCAGCCCAGTCAAACCAGCGAAGGAGAAGGAGGCTTTGAAGAGGGAGCGCGAGCAGCCTCGCCTCATCCAGGCCTTCTGCAGACGCCCACGATTCCCCCCTCATGACTTGTGAGACAGTGAGAGACAGAAAAGACAAAGGGTAGCAAACAAGAACAGGATGGATGAGGAAGACAGTTAAGGATGAAAGATGGTGATGGTGATGAAACAGAATAGCGGATGGCGTGCGCGAGGAGCCGAGGGGGAGGGAGGGAGGGAGCGGGAGGGTGAATGGAAGGAACAATGAAGGAGATGACAGCGCGAGGGCGGAGGAAGAGAGAGGGAGAATGAATCAAACATGAGATTGGAGTCAATTAAAAAGGAAAGATGGCGAGGGGATGGAACGGATTCAGAGCAGAGAAGAGGGCGACAGAGAGGAGATGAGATCGAGGAGTCGGCTCCATGAGTTCCTAAAGATACTGTACAGTCCCTCCCGCCTCATGTTCTAGATGCAGGTGGAGGTGTGGAAGGAGGGATGAAGACATGTCTGATGGAGGAGGATGTAAAAATGGAAGGAGATGCAGGGAAACACGCCACAGGGATGACGGGAGGATGCAGAGGGAAACGTCACAGGGACTTTCCCTGAGCTGTATTTTCCCCCTCCTCCTCCTCCTCCTCTTCCTCCTCCTCCTCCCTATATTTTTTTTTCCAGAGCGGGTGGTGGGCAGAGAGGAGAGAGAGAGAGACTCTCTCTGCACGTCACACACAGCACGGCAGCTCCACCACCACCACCACCACCACCTTAACTCAGCCACTTTGTATGTGCGTCTCTCTAACAAGACCCAGGACTCCTTTAAGAAAAGGCTGCTCGCTCAGTCAGCAAAACTCAGTTGCGGAAGAAGAGAGTTTGCTTTTCGTCCGCGTCTCTCCAATCAGAGCTTCAAAAACCTTCAAGAAAATATCTTTGACAGGTTTTCCATTGAGAGTACAGCTGTTTTAATTGGATTTTAAAGCCGTGCGAGGGGGGGCCATCCGAGGAGCTTGGACTTTTCTGACTTTTTCCGCTGGACTTTATGTTGCTCGTGTTCACCTGAGGTCATCCCACTTCCTCCCTTCTCTTGAGATGAGGTCCAGCTTCATGCAGGTGAAGCCTGTAGCCACACAGCAATGCAGCGTGAGTGTTTACCAGCTGTTTGTGTGTTGGTGTGCTATCTGTGTGTGCATCAGGGGTGAACAGTGAGCCTGAGGGGGGGTTACCCAGCGAGCGCTCGGTTGCATTTTAGCAGTAAACATAATTTATCTGGAATGGAAAGCATCGGCTTCCTCCGACGCCGAGAGTCGTTGTTGACTTCATGAATTATAGAGGGAACTAGCCAGCAGCTGCTCATTCCTGTGGAAAACATTTCAACATGAACAGCATCTGTTCAAAGTTGCAGGAAAGGTGGAATACCAAACCTCCTCCTCTTCCTCTTCTTCTTCTTCCTCTTCTTCTTCTAATTGCTTGAATAGTGGTTAATCGATGTTTAGTCATTCTTTATGAATCAATTATCAGCAGCTAATAGAAACTCCTTCTGGGTTGCCAGGTTTCTAAATATCTCCCTTGCTGTCGTTTATCATCTCTGATCGGTGCTAAAGGGCAACTCCACCAAATGTACACATAAAAGTGTGTTAACAGGGTCAGTTGCATTGTGGGTAATGTAGGCGGCAGGTTTGGCAGGTTTGAAAAGCAGTCCACTGAGCTAGCATCGCAGTCCTATGACGCTGTTGGACTCATTACGAACAGTTTAAAAACAAATGATCCAACCTGATGCCTACATTACCCACAATGCAACTTGGAGGCAGCCACAAAAGACCTTTAAACACACTTTAAAGTATAAAATTGGTGGAGTTACCCTTTAATGCACCTATAATTGTAGTGATGTAATGTAGTTAAGTATATTAACAGATTTTGGACGCAAATATTCTAATTTTTCTTTTTTTTTGGCTTTAGCTGTTGGTTAATTTTTTCAGGTCAAAATATTAAACAATTAATAAATTTTCATTTTTTATGATGCGATATATACATACATATTCTTGTAACTTTTCATAGTACCATTAGTCTTTAGAGTTTAATTGTTAGTTGTATGTAAGGATTAGCTTAATTAGCCATTAGCTATATTTAAAAAAAAAAAAATCGTAACTAGTTGGTTACATTATCATTTTACGGTCAAGACTTTCTTTATGAAAATGAAAGCAACTTTTTTTTTTATTTCAAAGCATTTGTTCATACTACAACTTTTAGTCCAAGCAGTCGGGCTAACTAGCCTCCTGTGCTAGCATCAGCAGGGAAAACAGTGGATGGTAAAAAAAGCTAAAATATATTTGATTGATTAGACAAAAGACATTTCTAGACGTCGCTGTCGGCTCTAGGAAGTTTTTAGACATTTAGACTATACAATGAATCGTGAACATAAGGATTAGCTAATTTAGCTCTTAGCTAACCCTTAAGCGCCAATATTTTTAATGTTATAGATGTTTACACCATAAGTTTAATGTCAAAACACTCTTTTTGAAAATGATTACAATGACCCCAAATCAAAACGTCATCTTCTTGTATAGGGTCTTTTAATATAAACATAGTGCTTTTTTTACATTTAGACTGAACAATTACTCGTGAAAATAATTTTGTATGCACCGAACGTAGGATGAGCAAATTTAACTCACCATTTAACGCCAATATTTTTAAGGTTGTGGCTTTTTTTTCTCTTTCAAAACATTTGTTCATAATATGACTTTTTAAAGCACAAGCTCTCTTTGAATGTCAAACGCAGTGTTAGCTAGCATCCTGCGCTAGCAACAGTGGACTGTAAAATAAATGTGATATGACTGATAGAAGCTGCACTGATACTGAAGATGTTTTGAGACATTTATAAGCGAAATTAACATGACAAAATGTCAGAATAAAATGATTTCTTGTTGTTCTGACCAATATTTGTATCCCTTCTTCTCCTCCTTACGCTGTTAAGTCACAAATCCAAACACTCTCTGCTCTTCTTTGCACTTATTTGTTATCAAGACACGTCATTTCCTCCTTCTCGACAAGTTAAAACTGCATTAAGAAGTCTGAGCTAATGACAACCACTAAGTCCACCCAGGATATCCACTGGAGGGCTTCCTCTGAAACGCTCAGACGTCTTCAGCAGTAATTTCCTGTTGCTGTCACGAGCTTCTTTAATTAGTTAGAAGCGCTGGAACCATAACAGGCCTCCTCCCCCTACAGTACCTCCTTTCTTTTCCCTTTCACTTCTATATTTATCGCTCTGCTCCGAGAACCGAGCAGCTCCAGGGACTCCTGTACTTGTGTGTTCAAGCGTGCTCCCTCGCGCGTGTGTTCATCTTTTGTGTGAAATGTTTTTTTTTTTTTTTTTGTTGGTGCAGAGAGAGAGAGAGTGTGCTCAGTGTGGAATTGAAGTGCGAGTGGATGTGCGAAGCTTTTGGCGTGCATGCATGCCGATGAAATATTCAGGTGACAGGCGGCCACTCTGGTCCTGGAAATCTCTTATTTCTTCAGCGCGTTCCTCCCCCTTTCTGCAGTGGCATGCAATCACGCTGCCAGGAGTTCAGATTCCTTCTTGTATTCTCGCTCGTTTTTTTCCAGCGGCCTTTTTTACACGAAATGAGTCGTCTGCGAGCTGGTAAAAGGGACAGACATGCATCGAACGTTATCACAGATAGAGATGTAGGATGGCGAGCAGGAGGGCGGAGGGGGGTGCACAGAGGGTTGTTGTTGCCCACAGGCTCCAGAGCACTTTCTGCATTAAACATCAGCCTCTTTTCTTCCGTCCTGCCCCAAGTTACTGCAGGAAATATCAAAGGCATCAGCTCTTCTTTAACCTTGACTCGATCCCCTTTCCAGTCGAATGCTTGAGCACAAATGAAGGACACGACTTCTGCTTTCTGTCCCACAGCCATGAAGGCATTGTGTTGGAGGCGAGCAGGATGCACTGAGGGTGCTTAAAGAAATATAGTGCTCCCACCGACCATACGAAACCGTGAAAGTGGCGTGAAAGGCGGGATGACACGGCTGAATGGAGTGTGAACGGGCCGCGTTTGAAAGTAAAGGAGGTTGTGTATTTATAGGCCGCTTCGGTCGCAGGTCCGACGCCGGCCTGAATGAGTTGTGTGCGACCTTATTGTTGGTACTGACAGAAGAGGATGGCTTCATCTTCCTCCTCTTGGCCTTTTCCAAGTGACGGGTGTAGTTCTGTATCAGTGAATATGAGGCACAGTGAGCGTCGACACACTTCAAATGTAATGTAGGGTATTTTCTGCAGCTATGTCAGCGGTTTGGGGCCGATTGTTACAGGTTCACACTGTGTGTCTGAGCTGTGAGTAAAGAGTGAAGTTTATTTTGTAGATTTGACTCTTTGAATCCTTTTAAAGTGGCTTAAGATGTAAAAATATTGAGGATTTCAGATAAAAAATAAGCAGATTACCTACTTACCTCCCTTCACGTTGGAGGCGCCCTGTGGAATTTCCTTGTAAACAAACTGATGTTTACAGTGTCTCCCACCAAAACTTACTGTGTTTGTCTCTGAGGACTAATTAATATGTTCAATGCATTTCCTTCCTCATAAAACAAGGAAGTTCTACGCAGTTTGCTAGCTAGGTGGCACTTTGCCCCATTTTTCACTTTTTGGGGCTCGTGGAGCTCCGCGTCTCGTCTCTTTGACAACAACATCTTGACAACAGCCGCTGTATGATCGACGCTGCCCCTTCGCAGTTTACTATCCGTTTGTTTTTATTTTTTACTGGGTGCGTGACATGATCCGTAGGAGGCGAATATTATCAGCTGTGCCAGGAAAAAGAAAAAGTGACGCCTTTCTGAAAAGCTGAGAGATTTTCAACTCGAAGAGCCCGAAAACAAAAGATAAAATATTTCCCTGTTCCCAAAGCAACATGACTGTTGCAGCGTGACAGCGACACACGTACCGGACCTTTGCTGTGAAGTCCAGTCGCTGTATGGTTTGATGTAGGCACCAAAACTACTTGGTTAGGTTTAGGAGAACATTGTGGTTTGGTCTTTTCAGGGGGAATTATTGACAGGACAAATATAGATCAATGCCAACCTTGTCTTTCAATCTCCTGGCAAACCCTCAGATTTATTTTGAAACTCTGCGCTGGTCGACTCTGATGTTTTTCTTTATTGAAGAATGAAAAATGACCTCTTAAGGAAAAAACAGCAGATCCACCAACACATAGATAATATGCTTTTTTTGGAGGGTATTTTATTCTATAACTGTTGTCATTATGTTGTTTTCTCATAACCCTAACCCGAGTGATAGTAGAATATAACAGCAGACTCAGCTTCAGGTGTTGTTTTTGCAGCACTTCCTCTGCAAATAATCCAAAAAAATCCATCTGCTGCTCCATTCAACCTTTTCATTCAGATCCAAAAGCTGAAAATGCTCTGTTTTCTCTTTGTCTGTGCAGCACCCCACAGGGCTAGAAGACATCAGCCCCGGCGATGAGGTGACGGACACGGAGGATAACGAAGAGGAGGACCTGGGTGTCCTGGACGACCAGCGGAGCATCATCCTCCACCTGCTCTCCCAGCTCAAACTGGGCATGGACCTCACTCGGGTAACACGCTGAAACACTGCGGACTCGTTTATTGTCACAAATTTGATGTTTTTGGATCACGTTTTAACAATTTTGGCTTTCCTAGGTGGTGCTGCCGACCTTCATTCTGGAAAAGCGATCCCTCCTGGAGATGTACGCCAACTTCATGGCCCACCCTGACATGTTCCTGTCGATCACAGCCGGGGCCACCGCCGAGGACCGCATAGTCCGCTTCGTCGAGTACTACCTGACCGCCTTCCACGAGGGGAGGAAAGGCGCCGTGGCCAAGAAGCCCTACAACCCGGTGCTGGGGGAGACCTTCCACTGTTCCTGGGAAGTGCCTCGGGAAAGAGTCAAACCGCTGGTCAGGTCGAACCAGGGGTCCTCGAGGGAGCCGAGCAGGGGCCCCAACAACACGCAGCAGGGCGACGATTCACCGGGCGGCTGCTACAGAGTCCGCTTCGTCGCCGAGCAGGTGTCCCACCATCCGCCGGTGTCGGGGTTCTACTGCGAGTGCCGGGAGAGGAGTATGTGCGTCAACGCTCACGTGTGGACCAAGAGCAAGTTCATGGGAATGTCGATAGGAGTGTCCATGGTGGGAGAAGGTGAGCGAGCCGAAGCACAACACAGAGAACAATCACCTGTCAGTCACTTGAGAGGTTTGAACCTTTTCTTTACAAAACCAGCTGAACGTCTCATTGAGATTAAGATTTCTTTGTTCGACAGAGAGCTGACAAAAGAGGGCAGCGTAAAAATAACAGCACGTTAATGAATAAAACATGCGCAGGGCGGGAGAGTTGTCTCAAGCAGCATAACAACAGTGGTGGAACAAGTACTCAGGACCTTTACTGAAGAGAAGAACAGAAGTATTATTGGTGAAATGTACTTAAACTCAATTACACGCTATGACTGTCGAATAGCTGTAGCACTATATTTGGCTCTGACGTGCGGTGGAGTGGAAATACAAAGCTGCATGAAAGTAATAACAATTGACTGAAAATGGAATTTTCCCAGTGCTGTGAAAGGTCGACAAGGTACTGACGTAAAATATATCAGCTGCACTGACATTATAATCCAGAGAAGGTGGATGAAACAGAAACACTTATATATACTTTATTTATTCAGGAAGTCCCACTGAGATCAAGAGCTCATGTACGAGTGAGACCAGAATTAATAAAATGACAATAAAAATGGTGATGAAAGAGGTAATGATGAGGAGATATATTAATCAGACAGGAGAAGATTTAAATATACAATCATATAGACTAAAATATGTAAAATATCCTTAATTATATCTAAATATCTAAATGAAAGCAGTCATAAAACAGCCTTCATCTCTGGCCCCAACTGAACTAAAAGCTTTCAGTTACTGTGATATTGATCCAAAGATGAGCCGCTTTGAGTTGAATCAGCACCTCTGAGGAACATTAAAGTGACACCGTAGCTCACTTTTTGTAACATGAGTTGTTTTTTAAGGTTATCAGGATGAACACGGTGTAAATAAATCCCCCGAACATATCTCTTTGTTTCCCCCGTCCTCTCCCGTGGCAATCGATGAGCCCGTCCTCTCCGTCAGCACCACAACACGATGTACAGTAGACCGTGTGAGATGAGTCACTTTGAGCGGAGACTCAGGAAGTCCTTGAGCTCCATCGGCTGAATCTGGATACATGACCTGATTCAGTCAGACATCGCAGCCTCCTCAGTTCCTCCGACTACCTGTCGGCAGGTGATGACGCTGCACTTCATCATCACATGCTGCCGTCAGGGAACATGGTGACCCAGCGAGGATTTATTGCAGGCTGATTTTTCCATGAATGGCTCAGACTGGACTGATTGGCAGTGAGTCAGCAGCAGATAAAGAACAGCACATTCAGCTGCTGCTGATGCAGATGGACAGTTTTTGGGTGCATGACCAGCTGGATTTTGTTCTGACTGTGTGACATTGTGATGAGCTGATGGGTCAGCTGGAGATGGAATTATGGACCTTTGACTCTCACACTTTTCTAGGGTAATCTCCTGTGATGAGAACTGGTGGGAAAAAAAAAGTTTCACCAGGATAATCTTTGTATGTTCCTTAAATTTTATTCGATCTGTGAAAACAGATGAAACAAAAAAGGAGTATTCTAGGCGAAGAGAAAAAATGTGTGTTAAACTGAGTAAAAACTTGTCATTAGGAAAAAAACGTGAAACTGAATAAATTTGCTTTAGGAGAAAAAAACTTTAGGTGAATTTTCTTTCATGTCGGAAAAAAAAATCAGGAAAAAAACTTTTTTTTTCCCAGGAGAAAAAATAAATTTGCACAAATTTCATGCGTGAAAACAAGGGGAATCTTATTTTCAGAATAAAAAAAAAAGTCAAGTGAAAAAAAAATGTCAAGAAAAAAGGAAAAAAAAAAAAAGTGAAACCAGGTCAGGAACATTATTTCCTGATTTTTTTTTTTTTTTTTAAAAGGTTTTCCAAGTGGAAAAGTCTTTACAGAAGCCGAATGAAAAAAAAAATTCAAGAAAAAAAACTTGTGAAACCAAGTGAAAGAAAAAGTTTTTCAAAAAAGAAAAAAAAGGGGGGTAACCAAGTGAAAGAATGTTTTAAGAAAAAAGTGTGAAACAGAGTAAAAACTTTTTTCAAGAAAAAAAAATTTCATTAAGAAAAAAATGTCATTAGGAAAAAAACGTGAAACTAAATACATTTACTTTAGGAGAAAAAAACTTTAGGTAAAAAAAATTTGGGGGCAGAATTTTCTTTCATGTCAGAAAATAAAAAGGGAAAAAACTTTTTTTTTCCCAGGAGAAAAAATAAATTTGCACAAATTTCATGCGTGAAAACAAGGGGAATCTTATTTTCAGAATAAAAAAAAAAAGTCAAGTGAAAAAAAAATGTCAAGAAAAAAGAAAAAAAAAAAGTGAAACCAGGTCAGGAACATTATTTCCTGATTTTTTTTTTTTTTTTAAAAACGGTTTTCCAAGTGGAAAAGTCTTTACAGAAGGAAAAAAACTTGTGAAACCAAGTGAAAGAAAAAGTTTTTCAAAAAAGAAAAAAAAGGGGGGTAACCAAGTGAAAGAATGTTTTAAGAAAAAAGTGTGAAACAGAGTAAAAACTTTTTTCAAGAAAAAAAATTTCATTAAGAAAAAAAATGTCATTAGGAAAAAAACGTGAAACTGAATAAATTTGCTTTAGGAGAAAAAAACTTTAGGTGAATTTTCTTTCATGTCGGAAAAAAAATCAGGAAAAAAACTTTTTTTTTCCCAGGAGAAAAAATAAATTTGCACAAATTTCATGCGTGAAAACAAGGGGAATCTTATTTTCAGAATAAAAAAAAAAAAGTCAAGTGAAAAAAAAATGTCAAGAAAAAAGAAAAAAAAAAGTGAAACCAGGTCAGGAACATTATTTCCTGATTATTATTATTTTTTTATTAAAAACTGTTTTCCAAGTGGAAAATTCTTTCCAGAAGCCGAGTAAAAAAAAAATTTCAAGGAAAAAAACTTGTGAAACCAAGTGAAAAAAAAAGTTTTTCAAAAAAGAAAAAAAGGGGGTAACCAAGTGAAAGAATGTTTTAAGAAAAAAGTGTGAAACAGAGTAAAAACTTTTTTCAAGAAAAAAAATTTCATTAAGAAAAAAAATGTCATTAGGAAAAAAACGTGAAACTGAATAAATTTGCTTTAGGAGAAAAAAACTTTAGGTGAATTTTCTTTCATGTCAGAAAAAGAAATCAGGAAAAAACCTTTTTTTTTTCCCAGGAGAAAAAATAAATTTGCACAAATTTCATGCATGGAAACAAGGGGAATCTTATTTTCAGGATTAAAAAAAAAAAGCCAAGTGAAAAAAAAAAGAAATTCAAGAAAAAAGAAAAAAAATGTGAAACCAAGTGAGGAACATTATTTCCTGATTATTTTTTTTTAAAACTGGTTTCCAAGTGGAAAAGTCTTTCCAGAAGCCGAGTGAAAAAAAAAATTCAAGGAAAAAAACTTGTGAAACCAAGTGAAAAAAAAAGTTTTTCAAAAAAGAAAAAAAGGGGGTCAACAAGTGAAAGAATGTTTCAAGAAAAAAAGTGTGAAACAGAGTGATATTTTTTTCAGGAGAAAAATAATTAATAAAACCAAGTGAAAAAATATTTTTAGAGAAAAAATGTTAAACAGAGTGAGGAACATTTTCTCCAGAAAAAAAATGCAAAAATTATTTTTTTTCCTTGAGAACCAAAAAAAAAAAAAAAAGTTTGAGACAGTAAAAAAAGAGAAAAATCCAGTAAAACAAAAACTCGTGAAACCACCATGCAGAAAAAAAATTCACAAAACAAAAAATGTGTGAAACCGAGTGATTTTTTTTTTTTTCAAGAGAAAGCACAACTTCATGTGAGAAAACAAATTAAAAAAAAAATTTCAGGAGAAATAAAATAATGTGTGTTGAGTTTGTTCAGGAGCCCGTTCAGTTCACAGCCTGAGGAGAACGCTGCTCTGTAGTCTGGTGGTGAAAACTGTTGGGAAATAATTCAACACAGAGCTCCTGAAGTTCTGAAAATGTTTTTATTTCTGAAAGTTTTATAAAAAAAAAAAATTGTCTGTCAGGACTTAGGGAGCTTTATAATTTAACAGTCATGCATAAAATATAGTTTGACTTCTGATGCTTAAAATGCATTTTACTTATAAAACATTAACTTTTTGCTCCAGTAGAATTATAATACAGGACTTATTGGTAGAGGGCTACTTTCAGTCTGAATACTTTCCATGGGTTTGCGGAGCGATCGAGCCAAGGAGATTGTTTTTACTCGTCTCCTCTGTTTGTTGGTTGGTTTGTTGGTTTGTCAGTAGCATTACACAAAAACTACTGAACAGATTTCCACGAGACTTGGATGGAGGCTGCGTCTCGGCCCAGAATACACCCCACCGACTTTTGGTGCAGATCTTGATAAATGGACAGATTCGGGAATTACTTCTAACTTTCTTTCGGCGTATTTCGGTGGCTGTTGTCTATGAGTGACTACAAAAGGGGACTTTTTTCTATTAAGAGTCACATAATAGCTACAGGACATTATTGATGGTTATCTCTCACCATGTCAACCACACTGGGGCCCTTTTATTTATTTTTAAAACATTTTTTTGGCAGCTGCACAATCGATCCCGTGTGAACATGTGATCGTGGTGTTGAGAGCGGGAGGCTATTCGTGGACATGTGAGAGGCAGAGGTGTTGTTGCCGGCGACAGAATAAACCCTCTATACACTGAGTGAATGACGCAGAGGATGATGAGCTGCAGGACGCTGAGAGTCGATCATGAGCTTAAAGTTATAATAGCCTCTCTTATGGGCATCCCTGCAAACACACAGCTGCCTGCAGGAGATAATCAGCTGGTGTATTCTCCACAGTGGGTGGCATTATATGTAATAGAAACAATCATGGCCGCCTGCAGTCAGGTTAGATTAATGCAGCTCTTTCTTAAAGCCTGTACACACAGGACATTTGAGCATCACTTGAGATGTAAAGCTGCTGTAACGGGCGACGATTTAATTCTTTACAGGAGATTAAATGAGATCAGCACACATTTAATTGAATGCGTATACATATGGTATGTAGTTTTTGTGTATCTGTTGCTGTTCTTCTAGTCAGACTGTGTTTACTACTCCAACGTCTGGTGATTCATGCAGACAAAGAGCAGCAGTGTGCCGGAGGTCAGCTGCCTCGGCTGATTTAAGAGTCTTTTTTCCTGTTTTTTCCATCTCTTCCTTTGCGTTTGTCTGTTTCTCATCGTGCCTCTCCTCCCTCAGGGGTCCTCTGTCTCCTGGAGCACGACGAGGAGTACGTCTTCACGCTGCCCTGTGCCTACGCCCGCTCCATCCTCACCGTGCCCTGGGTGGAGCTGGGGGGCAAGGTCTCCATCAACTGTGTCAAGAGCGGCTACTCGGCCACCGTCACCTTCCACACCAAGCCCTTCTACGGAGGGAAGGTGCACAGGTGAGCTGCTCTCTCTGTTCGCTTTTATGTGCTCCATCTCACTTTTTATTTCCTTTCTTTCATTCATTTAATCTCATGACTTCTTCTTCGACTTTATCAGAAAAGATTGAAGACGGAAAACATTTTTATTTCATGTATCACAAATGATATGCACATATTGAAACACACACACATTCACAAATATTCCATCAGCCTCTCGAGTGTGATGACAGAGCGGCAGGACTCTCCCTGACTCGTGCCCTAAAAAAAAAGCAAAAACGCCATAAAACGGCACAGATTTGGCACAGTACAGTCTAAACGCAGTAAAACCGGCAGCCATTAAAAGACAGTTTACTGTGGGGACATAAAGCTTTAACAGGTCAAATATTAAATGACAATAAAGCCACTTGGTGTAAAAATGTGGCTGACATCAACGTACAGACGGGGCCAGTTTCCACCACGATTAAAACTCCATTAATTCTCAGTCATTCTCCTAGAAATCATCTTTCACAACACAATAAGTTCAGTCACATTTTATTCGTTTTTCCAACATTATCAGGTTCAACACAGTTAGAACTCACTAACAGCACTTAAAACACTTATTAATGACGAATGATCATGTGTAGCATGTTTAGAAAGAGCCCCACAGATTGTTTTTGTCAGTCAGAGCTGGAAAATCTGTTGTGGAAACTGTCGAAACACGTAGCTACACATGACAAAATCAGGACACATATCCAAGAACAAAGTAATAATACTGTCTTATAATACAAAAATATTACATATGGATTATTTCTCATACAGTTTAAAATGATGTGTTGGTTTCTTTTATTCATTCTTTGTGTTCCATCCATACATGAACTGTAAAAATGATCATTTTTTAATATAATCATTGGAATTTGATATTTCTAAGAGCAATGTAACATTGTAACCTGATTAATAACAAAACAAACAACAATAACAATGTACAAAGAAGCCCTACGACTGAATAATAGTCAGTCATTGATGAGTAAATGCATCGTGGCTGTGAGAGCTTCTTCTGCACCTCTATTACACCTGTAAGCAAACCACAAACATAAAAAAAAAATCCTCACACAGTCACAAAGTTCAGAAGTATCTTGTTCCTGAAATGTAAAATAACATAATATAAATGTTCCCAACAACATCCTGTGTGTTTGTTGTGATCAGAGTGACGGCGGAGGTCAAACACAACCAGACCAACACCATCGTGTGCAAAGCGCAGGGCGAGTGGAACGGCACGCTGGAGTTCACCTACAGCAGCGGGGAAACCAAAGTGATCGACACGGCCAAGCTGCCCATCACCAGGAAGAAGCTGCGGCCCGTGGAGAGGCAGGGGAGGACGGAGTCCAGGTGAAACAGCTCAGCCCTCTCTGAGCTCTCTGAAAAGGTAGAATAGCAGCCAGGTGTTGAATATCTGACGTGTTTTACCTGTGCTCGCAGGCGGTTATGGCAGCACGTCACCAAGTCGCTGAAGGAGGGGAACATGGACGAGGCCACGGAGCACAAACACCGGCTGGAGGAGCGACAGAGGGGGGAGGAGAAGCAGAGAGCGGCTGACAACAAACCATGGACGCCCAAATACTTCACTAAAGAGGTACGGTGGAGGGAGATGAAGGTCGCGACTGTGAGACACGAGCGGGCAGCAGGGTGGGCCGCTTGATCGGGAGGCTAATCCTCAAACAGTCCTCGAAAGCAAAATATCTACAGCGCTGAGATAACTGCTCACTGCAGAGCGGAGAGAGAGTCTGAACGAGGACGCAGCTGAGAGGAAACAACTAAACACCACATTTTTCACTCACCTGTGGTGCTAACTGGGCAGCTCTGGTCTCTGAAATAATATCTGTCTGAGAGTTTTCTCAAGTAAATGGGATTCGGATTTTGCTGCTCACAGCATTAAAAAATGAAATGAAACAATTTGTTCTCAGTGGGAAGATGCTGCCTCACAGCAAGACGGTCTTTGGTTTGAATGTTCTCCCAATCAAAACATGGACATTAGGTTATTCTCAAGTCGTTACCTTTCCCCAAATCCTGATGCCTACATTACCCACAATGCATTTATCAGATGCTTTTGTCCATATATTCATGGCGGTGGCTGCCATCCAAGGTGACGACCAGCACATCAGGAGCAGTTTTTGGGGCACTTTGACATGCAGACCAGGGGAATCGAACCAGCGACCTTCCGATAACAAGTCGCTGGCTCTACCCCTGAGCCACAGCCGCCCAGTGTATTAAATCGGTGCAGTTACCCTTTAATGATAATTATTATAAAGTGTTCACAGTTGTAATGAATTGTGCTACTCTTGGTAATTTGGGTGAACTGCCCCTTTATATCTGAATCAACGCTTCAAGATTTAACTTTTCTTCAACGTTTTTTTTCCCCTCTTTTCATTTCTCCCTCTCGCTCCTGCAGGGAGAAGGCTGGATCTACAACAAACCCCTGTGGAAGTCGACCTGACAGCAGAAACGTCTCTCTCTCCTCGCGGACAATAACCGAACTCCCGCCTCTCCGCCGCCGGAGGGGGGCGGGAGGTCGAGCAAAGGGAGCGCTGACCTCCAGAGACACACGGACCCCGAGCTAAAGACTCGCCAGAGTGACACACACAAACAGGAAAACGAGCAAGGTGCCAAAGGGATCTCCACTGTTAGAGCCAAGATGGCGGTCGGAGCTCTTGGGACAAAGTACATTTTTTATATACAGTTAATAGTATTACTATTCAAAGTAGAGTATTTCTATTTTTCACCTTGCAAAGGCCTTTTTTGCACACGCACAGTATGAAGTTTGCCACTGGTGTTCTGCTTTGTTTCTGTTCTGTTTCTATGATCGATATGTTTCCTCAGACGTTGTCAATATTTGGTTCCAGGCTTTTAGTTTGTAAAGCAGCGTTAGAATGAATCGATAACCCTGTAAACACATAATACTGTAGCTGTAAAAGAGTTGTTTATAAAAGCACTTTTACCATAGAAATGAATTTAATATTTTGTATCTATGGCTTTTACCAATCAGGGTGGTCTCTGAGAGCTTTACGAGAGAAGAAGAAGTAGAACACCCGACCGTATAAATCGAGAGGTAGAAGGAACAAATATACGACATTAGTTTACGTGTTAGTATATATTATATACAGAACTTTTACAGTGAAGCTACTAGGAAGTCCTGATTGTTTTGTCTGCACTATGAATGTACTCGGGCACATTTTTAATAGTATGCTACTTTTTGTTTTTTTCCATCTCGTACTGTTGGCCACACATGCTTTTTGTGTTTCTACTTCACCGCCGCCGCTCCATTTACAGTATCGACGCCTCCACACAAACAGACCTTTTCGCATTTCCATTACTGCCTCTCTTACGCGGCTTATTCCAGCCATTAGCCACTTTTTCCCTTTCCAAAACAAAACACTCCCCGGGTCTTTCTAATCCTGTATCTGTGCCCCGAAGATGGCACTTGTGTAATTAGGCAGCCGCTGCTCACCCAGCCCGCCCCCACCTCCCACATCCTGGAGTTAATACCCCTCCTTAGGTTGGCCGTGGTGATGAATATGGATGAGGAAACACACAACCGTGTTTTTCACATCTGGGGAGGTCGCTGGGAGGTTGCCTCTGTGAAGAGGATAATCCACCAGAATAACAAATCACTGGGAACTGGGGTAATCAGCCTGTTGGATTAATAAAAAAAAAAAAGGAAATGCATCATTCCTCCTGTGGTACTGACATCCTCACAGTCCATATCTGACATCATGGCTTCTCTATACAGGAAAACGTGGAAAATACATAAGAGTGAGTAACTGTTTCTCCACTTGATGTTGTTCTTCACTGGAATTTTTTATTTCTTATGGCCTTAAATTGTTATTTTTTTCATAAAAGGAAGTTCACACACTCTGCACTGCTTTGCTCTTTCAGTTGTTCCATCACTTTAAAGGGGTATTCGGTGTATTTCTTTTAAACTTGGGCTCTATATTTACATGTTTCGGTGTGTAAATGGCTACACGCACACTAATCTTCCACTATTATTCCAAAATACAGGCCATGTAAACAGCATATTCCGTTTGGATATGCCTAATCAGGTTTTATTCCGAATGTAGCATTTTCTGATCAATATGCCGGTATTATACAGAGCAATGCAGTCACGGTTTTTGACTGAAGTTTGCGACACACAGCCTCTTGCCTGTTCACGGCATACAGTCAGCTCTGTGCATTTAATTTACGAGTATGCACGGCTGCATGTAAACGGGAATATTAGTGGAATATTAATTTTCATTTGACATGTTAGCAGTCTAGTCGGAAAACTGTCTTTTTCAGAATAAGGGCAGAAACCGGAATATTGTCTGCATCTAAACGTAGCCAATAATTCATATTTACCAAATGCTTTGTAATCAGTCCGGTAGATCGGCTCAACTGGCTGCAATGTCGTCCTTTGGGGCAACTGCGACCGTCCAAGGTTTGTCCACTTAAAGTCTTTCTGGTTTTTGCCACCGACAGAATCAGGTTGGTTTTTTTTTGGTCTCTGACAACATTATGGACACGATTCCTACCAGACAGACCTTTTTTGCTAAATAATGATATCCTTTTGTAACCAGAAACACCAGAAGTCTTGCTGGCAGTAGCTCTGAGTAAACTCCCAAATGCCTCTCTTCAGCAATTTTCACAATCTTCTTGTTGCAACAACAACTCACCTCTCGCGTGATTTCAGGAGACTTTTTCAGAGACTTGTGATCCTGGTTACATAAAGGACATTATTATTACATAAAGGTCCATCTCTGTAGGAACGTTACCGTAATGTCAGTGGCAAAAAACAAGGACTTTTAATGGACATAACTTTGATGGTCGCAGTTGCCCCAAAGGACACAGCTGAGGCGACCTACGGGACCAATGCCAAAACTTTTGCTAAGTACTAATCATTTACACACTTATACATGTAAATGTAAGGCCCAGGTTTAAAAAAATACCATAATGTCCCTTTAATTTTCAAACAGTATCCATATTTTAAAACAGACGAATTTACCGTATGCCTATTTGTAGCTTATTGCCATGACAGTAGACAGAACAAACCATCAGCGAACCACTGTTCATTACTGTTTTATGACACTCGCCTTACATGAAACTGACAAGATGTTTTGTTTTTATATCCAAAAAAAAAAAAGGATTCAGACTCACTGAAGTAGATAGTGATTGTGGATAAAGGAGGGATTGTTCATTAATAATAAAGACCTTCTATCTTTTTGTTAATTAAACATGTCTTCTCATGATGTCCTGAATTTATAATGTCCTGCATTCAAACTGAACACTGCTACTACTCATTCGCAGCACAGCCCGAGGATCTATGCAGCATTTTGTTTGTCAAAGCACAATCAGATTATATTTACCCTCGTTAGCGGTGCAGCTCCAACATGGACTAGCCTAGAATCCTGAAGAACGAGATGGAAGATGAATTTTGTAGGAGGACGACGAACCGGAACAACTTTGGTGGTCCCCTAACCTTCAATCACACTCCACCAGCAGATAACGAACCACAGCCAGCGATATCCAAGAATCCTAAGAATCTAAGACACTTTAAAATTAATGACCAAGTTCCTCTCAACCTGAAGGTTAATGCAAACATAGAAAATATGCTAATGATTGCACGGTTACATAACATATAAGCTTGATGTTGGCGTGCTAACTATACGTGGGCTAAGAGGCTAATCATGTCACACTGAGAATTAACATGGTACCGTGACATTAGCATGCAAACATGGCACACGCTAAGATCAAACATGCTGCATCTGTGTGCTAGAATTAAGAACAAAATTAGCACGTTAGCATGGAGCTGAGCCAACATACAGTTTACCGATTAGCAAGTACAGTGTACGTCTGATTGAGCCACAGCCGATAAAGAAGAGCTCAGCCTGACAGCATGAGTTTCAAGATGGCCACCATGAAAGATCATTAATATCCATTTGTTAATATGCGACATGCTAGGAGTGCTTAACATCAACACTCTAACTATACGTGGTGTAAGAAGCTAAATGTGACACACCAAATATCATCATCATACCATCATAACATTAGCAGCAACTTGTCAACATGTTAAGCTCACCAATAGTTAATATGCTAAATGTGACATGCTTAACAAGTGCTTAACATTGGCATGATGGCACGGCTTTACATATTGCTCTTAATATTAGCATGTTACCATGATAACATTTGCATGCAAACATGACAAAATGCTAGCGACCAACAGAACTTGAATATGCTAATATGCTAGATGTGTCATGCTAAAAGCTGGGATTCTGTAGGACATGATCGTGGAGCTCTAACATGTTATATGTATGTATCTGTATGCTCAAATGCTAACATTAGCACATTAGTGTGGACAGCTGAGCCTACATAAAACTTGAGAATAAGCACAGCTAAGTACAGCTTAGACTGATTTAGCCACGTCTGACAAAGAGCTGAGCCTGACTACTGATGATCAAGATGAAGGTTAAAGCAAACATAGCACACATGCTTAACATTAGTATCATTTTTCAAAAAAAGCTAGATATTAGCATGCTCACCATTGGCATATGTAGATGCCAAGTGTGTGCTAAGAAGCTAAACATGACATACCAACTATCAGCATGGTACCATGATAACAATAACATGCAAACATGATAGCCAACAAGAAAACCTGAACATCAATTATTTAACATACTGAACGTGTTCAAGATCATGAAGCTCAAACATGTGATCTGTATGTTTATATGCCAAATATATGCTAATTAGCCTATTAGCATCAACAGCTGCCGATTAGCAAATACAGTTTAGACCAGGTGTGCCTAAATGTTTTCCCTCGCAGGGCCAAAATGGAAACGTGATGGTGGACCACAGACCAAAGACAAAAAATCGATCCCAAGTTCCCTACGCAATTGTCACACTGTCCACCGTGCTTAGATTACGGAAAAAAAATTAATAGCCAACATTAAAAGAGCATTATTAACTTATAACAATAAATCAAACCGGTGTAAACATTAATTACATTTAGCAGTAATGGCCCATCAAAGCTGTGACGATACTCGAGTCGTCTCTTCAGTTTAGATTCATTCAACAACTCTGTTTTCTGAGCTGAAATGAGCATTACAACCCCCTGCAGTACCAAGCTCGTTAGAGATCTCATATTTTATGCTCGTTTGGATGCAGTTATTCACAACATTACACCCCTCAGCGTTTACAGATTCAACTCAGGGGCAGCATGCTGCTTCATAAGTATACCTCTGCACCACAGTTCAGCTGTGGAAAAACTGGGTTTTAGTGCTTTACTCAGGGTCCAGTGAAGAGCTTGACTTCACATAATCCTATCATTATTTACCCACATTCCAAAGGAGCCCAGCTCGTGACCGTACGATCACATGCCTCTTTAAACCCACCTCCAACCAACCATCCCCACCAGTGTGAGCGTTACATCATCCTTCATACATCCTGTTGCTAATGTCTCCATCCAGAGGCTGATGCTGCCATCAAGTGGTTGGGTTCCTGTTCACCCCGGTTGCAAAATGTGAACATACTGAATGTGCCGTCCATTAATTACTCTCTATCTAACGTCAATAACAACAACATACACAAACGTTTTTTCATTAAAGTGTATATTTAAAGATGGCTGAACAGAACAACAATGTAAAAATGTAAACTCTGAAAGGTGAGGGAGGGATTTTTCATCGAACATAAAACGGTGTCGGGGGGTCAGACGGCGCTGAGCTACTAAGAGATGAGTTAAACTTAGTAGAGGAAGAACTGTTCCGCCGCTCCTAAGTGACACAGAATGTAAGAAAGAGATGAAAAACATAAAAGAGGGCAAAAAACGAACTGCACATCACATTAAGGCTTAGTCTGAACTCTCTCCTCTCGAACAAATGAGGAATCAAAAAAGGACATGACACAGTTTTAGGCGTTGTGTGAATCACAATGTGGCGTTGTGTCGAAGGTCTGAAGCCTGAAACGGTGACACAATGATCAAAGCGAGAAAAAAGAACAAAGCATTTCAGACACAATTTAGAAAAAGAAAAAAAAAGAAAATATACGGAGGGAAATAAACACAAGCAGGTGATGCTAATAAAAGTCACTTTCTGTGAGACGTGACAAAACAAGTACAGCTGTGTGATGTGTTGGTCTTTTGATGTGTCACTTATTTGATAACAAATTTACCGAGGCGTGCTCACACGGAAACTCCTTCAGCGTTCAGACGTCTGAAGAACCCAGACACGCAGAGCAACGAGTCAGAGGTGACAGCTCGTTAAAGCTGTGTCCTAACTTTATACCAGCTCGTGCAGCGGAGCTCAAACAATCAGGCGACTCGTAGATAAATTAATCAAATAATCGACAGATAATTAATCAATCTCTTTTTTTTTTTTTTTTTAAACCGGTTTAGTGACTTTTAAGCAAAAATTCACTAGTTGGTTGTTTTTCTTCGTCTTTCATATTAATTATTATCAGCTGGGACAGAAATTCCGAGTCACAATTTTCCTGTTTTGTAATAATTTATGGATAGACGATCAACTGATTAATCAATAAAGAAATAATCACTAGCAGTACTACTTTATACTTATACTGTAAAGAATGAAAAGTTTTCTCAAAAATCGATCAAATCTAGTTTGCTCACTAGAAAATTAAAGGGCCATTTGAACAGAAAACCTGCGTTAATAACGGAGGTGAGGCGTTGTTTTTATAGGACATAGGTGGGATAATGTAAAATGCTATGGAGGTGCATTGTGGGAAATGTAGGCTGAATTGTTCTGTTTTTTCCTCTCGACTACAGATCATCTCAAATTGACTCATTTATAAATCCGTCTTTCTTAAAGGTACACTATGTAGAAGTTGACTAAAATTATCAACAGGATGTTTATACGAAATTATGACGCTAACATATCTACTGAAGTCAGCATGCTAACCTGTTAGCCCCCACCTGTTGTGCTCCAAGCTCGGACCACTAACTGCACAGCTAACTGAGCTAACGGCAGCTACAGTCGGTGGTTATTTTGGTGATATGCTTATTTGTTTTGAGTATGGATTCGACAAGATGCCAATTCTTACATATTGCACCTTTAAGTCAACTGATTATAATGAACAGCTTTTGATTTTATTAATCAATCGTGTCAGTTGTTGGTCGAGCTTCTTCGCTATGAGGATTTGCAACTTTTCAGTTTAAATTGGATATTTTGGGGTTTTTGACAGTTGGTCAGACCAAAGACGACATCTGAAGAAGTGACCTTTGGCTCTGGAAAACTAGTTTGTAGCAACTTTTTTTTCTTTTTATGTGAGCAGATTGTAATGTGAAAAATGAGACCTCCCCCGTCTCTCCGCTCTGCTAACAGAGAGCAACAGCAGCTAACATTAGTTTAGAAATGGAGTCTGCTAACATTAACTAACACACAGAAGTTCAACAAAGCCCTTTTAATTCCCAACTTTTTAGAGACAAGTCGACTAATTCAGAAAAAAACTAGCAGATAAACTGATGAAAATAACTGTTCTAATTCTTACTGATATAATCTCAAGAATAACTTATTCTATAATGTGAACAACTTGCATTAGAGGCGAGACGATTAGTGAATTATTTTGATTATTTAGATTATTAGTATTTTGAACATCTGCTCGTCGCAGCTTCTCCAGTGAAGATTTTGCTCATGTCTCTTTTATGAAATATACTAAACAGAATATTTTGGGATTTTGGACTTTCAGTCGGACAAAACATGATATTTAACATCACTTTGAGCTCCGGGAAACTGATTTTTCTGACATTTTATTGACAAACAAGTAATTGCTTAATAAGACTTAGTTGCAGCCCTAATGATATCTAACAGATCTGAGAACAGCGGTTACTTCTACAGTGTGAATAAACAACTTGGCAGATATCCTTAAAGACTTGTATGCAGTATGGAATTAGGACACAGCTCTAAAGACGGTTGTTAGTCCACCATCGTCACAGACAAAAGATGGAAGCTCTCGTCTTTCCCGACCTCAGTTTCTAGTTTCACTCTCAGTGCCTGTGTACTAACTACCCCCCTTCACAGTTCACCAGTCTATTCCCAGACATCTTAAGAAAAACGTCCAGTTACCAAGTGTGGTTGAAGCACCCGACCCACTGCTATGATACGAAAACAAACCAAAAAAAGCTAACAAATCAAGAGACAGTCACAAAATCATGAGGCGATGATGACCAGTGATGAGGCACTAGGCTTTGCACGCTGAACTAGAGAGCTCCCTCTGCAGGAAGGGAGGCCTAATTTATTATCACTACTTTTTACACACAGTTGCTTGCTTCTGTCTTTTAAAACCCTAGCAGCAGAAAATGTACAATCTATGCAATTTATGAAAAAGAGGGGGGCTGGTGGAGGAGGGAGGGGGGGGGACATTGTAAAAATTCACATTCATTCTTTCAACAAAAAAATCTCAAAGCCCCTCTCTCTGTACAAGAATTATTGCATTCACTGTTCGATTTTGCTGCCATACAAAAAAAAAAAAAACCTGAAACAATCACATAGAGAGAAATTAAGAGAAAAACAAAAAGACTGCATATTTAAAAATCACCACAACAATCCAATATATTATCATCCTTTTAGACATTGTTCTTTACATAACATATTTACATATTAGGCCAATTTTTTTTTGTCTAAAGAACTTGTTGAAAAAGAAGGTCGGGGAGCCAGGCAGACATTAAAGGAGACGATGACGATGATGATAAAAAGGTTAATATTACAGATGGACCGTGTCTAGAAAGACAGTGACGTTCCTCCATACCGCATACTGTCCTCTGTACACGTGTCAGGAACAAGTCCTCAGCTTTCACCCCCCCCGCGCTTCCTCACTCTCAGTAATGAGTTCACATGTGCCATGGAGCAAGGTCGATGGGTCTTTGGTGCAAATGTTCCTAGTCTTCTCTCGTTTCCCCTCTGCCTCCTCTCTCACCCCGCACTGATAAGCAGTTAATTAACGTACCACAAAAAATTTAATCGACGCCGAAACCAAGTAGAGCAGCCCTATGCCTCGTCACACATTCAAGTACAAAGTAAAAAAAAAACAAAAAAAAAACAGAAAAAACAAAAACAGGAGAAAAAAAAAAAAGCCAGACAAAGATCCTTAGGATAAAACAGACAACAGTTCTGGAGCTAGCCAGATATGACACTTCAACTTCCTCAACACACGGGGGCGCTCTAATGGGAAGCGCTTGAGACCAAGTGCCAGATAAACGGCCCCTGTGTTCTTCTTCATTGGTTGTTCGAGGGTTTTTCTTCGCATTTCGTTTCGTTTTTCCCAGAAGAGTTCATCATCATCATTATTTCTTTTGTAGTTTCTTGCCTTTCCTCAGGGCGAGCTTGTTCTTGATGTGTCCTCGCTTCCTCTTGGCCGTCTGGATGGGAGGGACAGAAATACAGTAAATCAAATGGACAAACAATGAAGGTAAAAAAAAGAGTTTCATTGAGAATTTATGCGATGTGATTTATTTATACGACTTTGATTAAACTTCCGGCTCATCAAACAGAAACCGACTCGTATCATTTTATGACTGCGATGACAGAAACGATGGAGACTTTATTACCATGAATAATAATTCAAGAGAACCTTATTTAAGTTCAGAAAAGTGACTTTGCTAGAAAATGTACAAGTTTTAGGTCTTTTCCTAAGAAAAAGATCAGCTGATTCTGTCCTCAATATGAAATTAAATTAATCACATCAAATTAAATCTGAACTGGAATGGCTGTTTTTCAGTTGAATGCCTCCGAACACTAGTCAAGTTACCGTTCCTGAGCTACGACGTTGACTAATGGCCAGGACATATTTTGCAGAACATTATCATTTTTCATCCTTAAGGTCAACTTCACCGTGACATCATAAAAATATCATCACTTCATAATTTTATAAGACATTTGTGTAAAACTTTGTTGCACTCATCATATAAATAGTTGATTTATGTCCATACATGTGTTTTGTGAGATCGCAGTGACCTTTGAGCACCAAAATCTAATCAGTTCATCCTCGAGTCCCAGTGGACGTCTGTGCTAAATTTGAAGAATTCCTTTGAGATGCTCTTGAGATAAGAACGGGACGGACAAACCGAGAACAGAATGCCTTCAGTCACAGCTGACGTCGGCACGGAGGCTTAAAAATCAGGTGATTCTGTCCTCAAGATCAGAAGAGAGACCGAGAGAGTGTTTTAGAGAAAAGTACATCCTCCCTCATTCATTGCTCCTGTTCTGCCTCTGTAAGTACGCAGCAGGTCACACGGCTCTGAATCACCATGTGGACGTCAGTGAAGGTGGAGTCACTGTTTCCATGTCAACCAGTGGGGGGGAAAAATGAGCTTTTTGTGAAGTTTTGTTTTCAAACTACAACAATGTGTTAAGCTGCTCTTCAGTGGTACTCAGAATTTGCATTTAGATTGTCAACACAGGCGGGATCGTTATTTACTAACAAAACCTAAATGAATCTCTCCAAACCTGGAGGGCAAATTAACCACCAAACACCAGCGCTACCTTTTTGGAGGTGTACTTCTGCTTGGGCACCACGCTGCGCAGCTTGTGGTCCAGCGGCTCTCTGTTGTCCAGCTTCTTGACCTTGTAGATCCTGACCAGCCAGTGCTCCGAGGTGAACGCCTCCTCCAGGTGCTTGAACTTGATGTCCTTGTTGCCGATCTCGGCGTTGCGTGTGCGGTCGAAGCCCGGAGGCGTCCTGAAGTCCAGCTGGGTGAAGGGGAAAATGTTGTCAGTCGACTAATTAGCTAGCTGTGTGTAAAATGTTCATCAAATGGGGCATCAAAAAAGAAAAACAACTTCTTGGTTTTAAAGAAACGGTTCAAAACAAATTAAATTAGAAAAGAGGATCGTATCGCTCTCATATCTGTCAGTTGAATATTAAGTTACAGCGAGTTAGCTTAGCTTAAAGACTGGAAACAAAGGAGGAGTTTAGTGAGCCCAGTCTTTATGCTAAGCTAAGCTAAGCAGCTACGATTTCATACTTGACTTGAGAATCTGATCAATATTCTCATCCAAGTCTCAGCAAGACAGCACGGGAGTATATTTTCAAAATGTTGAGCTATTTCTTCCTTCAAAATTAAATGAAGTTGCATTTAAGTTCTCTTCGTGAGACGATTATGAGTCTGAAAGTTTCCTCTTTTTTTTTTAATATTCCATCTCAGCCCACTGCGGTTTTGCCAATTCAAACATCACCGTGGAGATAAAGACGAGAACAAACACGATTATAAAAGAAAAACAAAAAGTTTGATAGCACTTTAATTACGGAGCAGCGTCTGCCCTTTGGCGGCTGTTGCATTAATCTCTCTATGAGCCACTTGCAACGTCTTACTCCGCCGCTCTGACTGTGTCCTCCTCGCACTCGGTTCGACCTTCTCACCTCTGTTTTAAAAGCTACGGCCGCCATCGACCTTCCCTTTCCTCCCCTTCTCTCTTGTTTTCCCTCCGCTCTTCAGTGTCCACTCTCACTCTCCCTTCAGGTAGCACATCCAGCGTTACATTAGCATCTCGTTTATGCCTTCAGGCTGCTTCCGAGGACAGTGTGTGAAACATTAAATTACTTTTAGTCACAATAGTTTAGCCTCTCGATTTGTATTTATTAGCGCTGTCCGACTTGTATAAATGTTAGGGGAAGGAGATAATGGAGTAGACTTTTTGGGGAGATATGAGGCTGGTTTGCTTCTATTATTACATACTTTGTATTCTGCATGTATTATGCATCGTCAGTATTATCCTTTAATCTCACTGCTGCAAACTCCATCCTCAACTATCATGCGTGAGTCTCCCCACTCTACTCATTGTCTTCTTCATGATGTCCTCTAAGCCTCCGTTTCACCTTGTCACATCCTGTTTCCGTAAACCTAATCCACCCCCACTCCTACTCCGGCTTTCTTTCTTCTCTCGCTGGGCTCACTCCCTCCTGTCCTCGGTTTCCATCTGCGCCCTGCTCTCCCCATCTCTTTCCTCCCCCGAAACACAGAGCTACGCAGAGCGTTAGCTGTCTGTCGAGCTGAGCTGTTGTCCGGGCTGCGTCTACAGCGGGGATGTGAGCACCTAGCAAGAAGGATTCCTCTCATCTCGTCTCCGCTACCTGCCAGAAGTAGCCGTGGCACATTTCAAAGCGTACGCCAATCCTTCACATTCCTTCTCCTTCATCCAATTCTCTCTTTCCAACCCAACACCTCCACCCCTCTCCCCTTTTTTTCCGCACCTCAGGAGCTCCCCAAGGCATCCCCTTAAATCCTTTTCCACCTGTTTGTCAGCCATCTCTGCTTTTAAGACACAGCAGCAACAACTTTTACACCTTTGGTGATGGCAGCTGGTTGTTATTCTCGGCTAAAGCTGCATAATAGAGTAGCTCCATTTTTATTTCTTGCCTCTCTAGCTACAGCAGCTGCTTGTTATTTTCTGATCTTGGCGCAGAGCTGCGACTCGTTATTTGTACCTGTGAAGGGGATCATAACCCTGAAAAAAAAATCTTTGACCTCACATCTGCAGATGAAAAAAAAAAATCGATCAAAGATATGCAGGATGTTAACTCGGCCAGAGAGGCACATCGAGCCTTTTTTCGACAGAGCTTCTTCTCCTCACCTGCATTTCACCAAATCGATAGTAGGACATCTTGTACATCAGGCAGTTGAGCAGAGTTGGTGAACCGGCCTTGTCCACTCGGAACTCTCCCTGAGGAGTGAAGTAGTCACTCTCCTGAAGACGACAAGAAAGAAGAAGAGGTCGGGAACGTTAGTAATGTCGATGCTGGAGGGGGACGACAAATGCATATTAGCCTTAGTTGTTTTTGTACAGATTACAGGAATCAGATGTAACTTTGCAGTTATCTTCACCTTTAAAGGTGCTGTTAGGCGGACACTGTTGCATTTGGACAGAGGTAGGCTTTGCAGTCGTTATGCTAAGCTAGGCTAACCATCTGGTGACATCATATTAGCTGTACAGACGTGTGAGTGGTATCTATCGTCTTTTGCACTTGATTTGTGTTTCCTCTACACCGATTCAGGAGTGTTGGACACCGCAAACATTACAACGGCTACATAAAATGGGAAAATCGAACATTATAAGTGGGGAACAAAACAAAGAAATATGAACAATATTAGGCGGCAATCGGCAAAAATAAGACCGACAGGGATGGATGTGGAGCAACTACCAAAAAATGACACCCTGCCACTACTGCTGTATAACAGTCACACAGGAATCATTAGCTGTAGGAGACTGGAGGAGAACGTTGTCTCTTCAGCTGGAGAACAACGATTCCTTGGCCATCTATACTCGTTTCTAAGCAACTTTTTAAGACAGGCAGAGCAGTGTGGTGAGAGCAGAGGTGTCATGATAGGAAAAAATCATTTTACACAGTAACACAGGTAAAACCGACTAACACAAAGCAGCCTTGAAAGCTGTGTATTGCTTCCAAGATAAGGTCGGGGAGAAATCTGATTACTGAATCGCGGCATGTGCGCGCAGCTTTCTCTCTGTAAAGCCTGATTTCTTGAATGCGTGTTTTTGTGGCTCTAACTCGCGGTTGTGTGCCGGAGAAGTGTCAGCTGCAGCATTCGAATGTTGAGAATTCAGACAGGAACATCTGGAACTTGAAAATGTGAGTTTGCTATTATCTCCGCTGAAAAAGCGGTCGCTGCTCAGAATGTGCCTCCGACTCGCGGATAATGCGTCCTGGATGCGGCACAGCGGGATAAACAGAGTCTGTCCTTGAGCTTCAATATAAAGTCTCAGTGCGTTAGAATGAAGAGCAAACATTGATTTCTCTGCTGTGTAAGTGCTTGGTACATGATCTCCTGCAGAATCTCTGCAGTGGAGGGAAGGCGTCTCACACTCACCCTGATGTCTTTGGGGTGCTCTCCCTCCGCTATCCTCACCATCCACAGGAACTTGTTTATATCGTCTCCCGAGTAGCCGATCACGCCTCCGAAGATAATCAAAACGTAGTCCACGTCCAGCGACCTCATGATTTCGTAGGCGGCGCTCTCGTTGGAGGACATGGCTTTCCCCACCTAGAAACAGAAAGACAAGTGGCGCTGTAATTGGTGTTTCGCAGACATGATGCTTCAATACAGCGGTGGGATTACTAAACAGAGATCCGTCTCGCAGTCTCTGTAATTACATTTCCTGTGGACAGATGCTGAAGAGACAACAGTCAGCAGGTAAAACAGCAAGAGGGAGGAAAGCTGTAGGGCTTCGACAGACTTAACTCAAAAGACAAAAACATTCCTCTGCATATTGCAGAAGATAGGAGAGAATAAATCAAAGCCACGGAACCTGACAGCAATTAACTGAAATCCCCCTACAGTGTAAATTCAATGGAAAAAGTGTGAGAAAACAAGAATGTGAGGCTCGTTGGAAGCAGAGAGTTTACACAATGTGGCAAGAACATAAAAAATTCACTGAAGAGGATGCTAATCATCCAGTCGCTGCTAGAAGAAATTATTTGCTCCTCTGAAAAAAAGGAGGAGAGCAAAGAGACGAAACAGATAAAAAGGCTCACCAGTGCTATGTGACTGTTGTTCCAAGTGTTATTATCCACCAGTGTGGTCCTGTTGGCCATGCCGGCTATCTGGTAGCCGTAGTCCCACCACGACATGACGCGCGCATGCTCGTCTGTATTCTGCCTCAGCCAGTAGTAGGCCTCCCTGAAGTCATCCAGGATGTTACGCGTCCTGACGAGGAAAGAAGAAAGGGTTGACAGGTAACAGCGTTGACAGGCATATGGCTGCGGAGGCTATTAATATTTCAGCTCAGACTCTGAATCAAAATAGAGCACCCATGCATAATAAAACTGAGGGTTAAAAAACACCTCGCACTTTGAACGCTCGTGGCCTAAATCTTTCCTCAAGGAGCGGGGCGCAGACACAAAGCCAGGCAGCCAATTAACGGAAGGTATGGTAATCACATTACGAGTGTGTGGGTGAGAGAGAAAGCGGCAGCGACGTCCACGCCGCTTCTCCCCGCGGAGTGGCCAAAGCATTGTCTGAGAAGTGCCACGGTTTCATTAATATATGTATGAGATCTCCGCGTCTAGCATTTAGTGTTGGCCTTCGATATTTCCTTCTTAGCGCTTAAAGAGAATAATTACGCCTGTAAAGACTCTCAGAGAGAATAATATATCGGCTTTTTGTGAATGCAGAGACGGTCCACAGACGCTCGCTGTGACCTAGAAACACCAAGTTAAGCAATCATGTTAATGCTCATAGGTGCACATATCAATATTTCCACAATTCTGATGAAATATACATGTGTTCCCTGCCTCCCTGCTACTCCGTGTGTTCCCACACACACGTGCACATTTGCATGCAAGGTGGAGCAAGCCGTCCGCCTGCATTACCAACTACTACAGACTCCTCCTGGTTGTTTAACATCCATTACGGCGTTACAACTGGAGAGTGTGTGTGTGTGCATGTGTAATCAGTACCCGTCGTGGTTGTAGGAGGCGAGCACCACGCTGGGGCTGGAGTAGGCGTTGCTGGTGACCCAGGTGCAGTGGACGGCGAACATCATCAGCAGCATCAGCATGAGCATGGTGACGATGGACTTGATGTTCGGGCCCAAGCCCTCCTCGGCCTTCTCCTGCTCCGACACATGCTTGCGCACCTTGCCGGCCTGCAGGGGGAGACAAACGCTATTTATGACGGGCCGCAAAGTCTGCAGCAGTTTCAGGAGAGATGAATTATTGAGCGCGATGAATTATTGAATGAACTAATTGAGCAAAGTATCTTCGAGCATCCTCAAGTTTTTCCATGCTGTGTGATGAGTTAATATTATTTTATACACGCAGCAGCAGAGGATTGTTGGGGCTGTGAAATCTCCGCGAGGGGAAGAATTCTGCACAGGGGTGAAGATTTTTTCTTTACCAACACCTCAAATTACTCGCTGACTGTGGTTAACGATGAGCCGAGACAGACGCAGACAAGAGGAAATCATTTGAATAATGTGTGAAAAAAAGATGACAGAGATATTAAACTGAAGTCACAGACACTAATTCCAAAGCGAGGGGACTGTGAAATGGTGCTTTCTAATATCTTTAATAGAATTTGTGATGGTTTTAATTAGTGTGTGAAGATATACATGTACTTTCTCGTCCATTTTGTCCACACAAGCCCAAAATTGGGTGACTCTGATCCCGATGTTGCATATTTTAAGAGTTTGTTTATCCGGTTGTAAACGTGTAGTGAATTATTGCAGGGAAGAATGAGGCAGCTTGTGTGTTTTAGCCCACACAGTCTATAAATAGCTGATATGATTTGGGGCGTCTGACATTAGTTTGCATAACTAGTCCTTGACAAAAAGTACAAAAGCATTTGAGGACATTTTGAACTGCGGAATTACAGTTCATGAGACCAACTACTCTGACAACATTGTCTGCGTTAATGGTGTTTGAGATGCCTCGGCGAAGGCTCTGCTGAGGGCACAACATAAATAAAGATAATTCAATCATACTTCCATTCACTGAACCAATAAACGTCAGTGTGGCATATACGGGAAATGCAGCACTTTCGGCTGACTTTTTAATACTTACTGCACAACTGTCTGCCACTGTTTTTTTCCTGAAGCAGCTTGTCTAATGAGGACGAGCCCAGTCTGAGCAATCAATGCCATTCTTAATGCGTTTTGTCACCAATTATTTTTGCTAACATTTGTCAAGCGCCGGACGACAACTCTCCATTCTCTACACAGCAGGACACAACCTCCCATTCACACGGCGGATCGCGTCTTGGCAATTAAAATTATTTGATTAGAGTCCAAAATTAATACAGTAAATTTGCCAGCAGTGTGACTGTCAGCTGGCTCTTATGAAAACCTCGCCATTATTGACAGCGGGGTGCAAAATTAACTTTTCTGTCCACTGGCAAATGGCTAGAGAACGCTAAAATTTTTCCTCCCACTCATAGATTATCACTCACCATCACTTTGGCTAGTAGCTGGTGGCCCCTTTTGAGCTCTGATGGACACATTTGTACTTTTCAAAACATGTCAGTACCAACAACTAACAGCAAAAATGTGCATTTGTATCACACGGTGTGCAATAGTGTACATCCGCTGATCCCGGAGCTTTAAAGCATTGTTAAAACTAAAAAGAAACACAATACTTTTTTTACAGCAGTTCAGGGCAGCAGGGATGTGTTAGAAGCACTATCACCGCGAGCAGACTTTCAAAATTGCTGTCCTGATGTTCAAAAATTGGCTTTAAACCTCACAAAATTGTTACACACCATAAATTGTTGCTTCAGCATCACCTCCAAAGGAGGGATATTTGTGGGCGCCACATAAAAATGATGCGAGTACGAGGTGGACTGGGAGCAGTCCAACAACTTAAATTATGGCAACAATATCAAACAGTCGCGGCTGAATCACGGTTAAATCACAGCTGACACAAACTGGCACGCATAACTCAAGAGGGAAGCTGACACACACACGCAACTGATGCGAGGTCAATGACAAACTTTGCAAAATATCCCAGTGACCTTTGTTTTGTCCCTTCCTGTCTGCTGTGGTATTACAGGATTAAACTTCAGGCATTTGACTGTCAAAACCCGAGCATTTTAATAACATCTGCTGCAGGGCTTTAAGTGCAGGGAATGACATTTCTATAGATGTTCATGTGAATGCTTGACAATTATTCTGTCTCGGTTGACCTTGTCATAAAGATTCCCAGAGTTCCTCTTGTCGTCCTCGTCGCTGCTGTCTTCGGCTGGGGGCTTCTCCCTCTTGGTGTCGTCTCCCATGTAGTGCTCAAAGACGCTGGAGAAAGCCACTGCTGACAGCATGCACACCACCGGAGTCAGTGTCAGCATCAGGCGCACCATCACACCGGCAAAATAGACCGCGCTGATGGCGTACAAGGCCACTGGAAGGAAATAGAAAAAAGGAGGAGGAGGTGAGTGAGAGGCGGGGGTGTGAGGAGAGAGGGAAAACAAAAGTACAGAGAAGGGTCGGACAGGAGAAAGACGGCGTGAATGTAAAGGAGAGACGGGGAAATGGGGCAGAGAGTGTGAGAGACGGAGATAAAGACAGGACGGAGAGAAATTGAGTTGTTAGAGCAACGCGGCATAATCAGTCCACGTTGGCTCGGCACAACTCAAACCCTAAATGGAAACGGCGCTGGCTGCTTTCCGTCCTTGAAAAGAGCCGACCCGGCTCAACAGGTGCATGTCTAATCAATAGCTGTAATAGGCTGATTAAGTCTGAGGGAGAGGCAGACTGCTGAAGGACTGTTTCTAGCGCTCAAAGGTTCTGTGCCCTTGATCATGGCTGTCTTACTGTGAAAACATAAAAGTTTTGAGTTGTTTTTTCTTCAGAAGAAGTTCAGCCCGCTCTCTGTTTTTTTTTCCTTTCAGGCTGATGGAAGTTCAGAGCACATCACAACACTGCAGACAGAGAGAGGCAGCGCTGCGCTGCTTCATTTGTCTCTTGATATACCATTAACAAATAATGCATGTTAATCACGGCAAGCAGTTAATTAAAGCAGATAAATGACTGAAACAGAAGAATCAGTGACTAAATACCTACACCAATCGTGCAGACGAATAGGCAGAGGCAAAATTGAGTCATATGGCAAGCTAATTTTCTGCATAGACCGTATCTGATGACTGACAGTTGGAGCACTTCAAACGCTTGGTTGGAAAATATTAAACTCTCCAGGTTGACTCATCGGCATAATAAATAATAAAGTGTGTTAGAAAATATGTAATTCTTTGATAAAAAGTCAAAAGGGACGCGGCTGTGTACAGGTGGGAAGCAAACAACGTCTCCCACGGTGCATTTTAGCAAACAAAAATCAAACCAGAGTTTAAAAGCGATTACATCTGAGGGCTAACAGTGGGCAGAAGCTAAAAAGATTGCTGTTGAGAATACTGATAAATAAAATCTGCAGCTTAAATTAATTCAAGACTGGTTTCAACAGTATCCAAGGCTCACATGATTTGTAGTATTTGGAGGCTGCCCTCGTGCCAAACTCACTAAATAAAGAAGAGTCTCATGCCACCCGTGCAGCTCCACGAGGCTGCACTTCAAGGATGAGCTGACCCAAAAATCAAAATTCAGTCATTATCTACTCAACCTTAAGTTTGATGTTTACCATGTTCACCATCTCAGTTTAGCATATTGGCATGCTAACAGCTGCTTATTGGCAGCCAGTAAAGCCGGGCCTGATGGGAATGTCCTGATTTTTTTTCCGGGTATTCAAACAAAATGTCCAAAAACAATTTGTCAAATGAAGTTTTTGTCCTGATGATGGAGCTTCAGGAAAAGTCAGGGGTTCATAAAACTTAACACAATTCATCCTGAGGACAACATGACAGTGCGTGTCAAATTTAATGGCAATCATTCCAACAGTTGTTGAGATATTTCACTGAAAACCAAAGATTTTAACGTCATGGTTGCCCGAAATGAGAAATGAGGGGATCACAAAAGTCAGTGAGATTCTTCTTCTGGGAAACATGATTGTCTGTACGAAATTTCGTGACAATCACGTCGACCAAATTGTTGATGAAAACAAACGATTATAGGACTGCTACATTATCTTGGAGGGTCTTGTGTTGATATATTAATAAAGGCTGAGGATACCATTCAATGGAAAAATACAGATGGGAATCAGGACGAGGTCAAAACACTTTCAGAAACAGCAGCGCTCTGCCACAAGAGAAACTGACTTGTGAAAACACATTTTCAGAAACTGCAGAGCTGTGGACAACAAAATAAATTCCTACCAAACACTCGTTCATCATTGATGTTCTTGATACAGAACCAGAGGCCTGCAGGGAACGTGCAGACCAGGATGTGGAGGTCGAAGAAGAAAGACACCCACGTCGTCGGCTGGTGCTCCGACACCGATGCTATGATGGGGATATGGATCTTAGCATAGCTGGAGAGAGAAGGAGGGAGGGAGGACAGATAGAGGGGGAGGGGGAGACAGACAGGATGTAATTCATGTTGGGTTGAGCGCAATGGGAATGTCGAGACAAATTATACAATAGATCCTCCTGATTAACTCGAGAATTATGAAGGGGAAAAAAGATAATTTACCTCCCCAGCACGCTTATTGTAAAACAAGAACTAATTTAGCATTAAGGACGAGAGATGCTCTTCTTCTGCCGTTAGTTTTTTCAGATGCGGCCGTTCCCTCTACTCACTACAGTCTTTTTCACACAGCAGTTTGTACACAGTTTTAAATATTTCGCTCTAAAGTGTTTTGTGATCACAGCTGGGAAAGAGAAAACACACAGCAAATTAAGAAATTAGTATCAGCCTCCAGAGGAAAGAAGAAAACTATCCCATACTGCTTCAGTCAGCAGACGAGGAGGGCGGGCGGGGGAAGAATTGATTGGGTGTGCTGAAATATCAAACACGTTGCAGTGCATTTGGAGAACACAGGGTGCCTGGTGCTATTTGGAAGCAAGACAATGGTTCAACACAACGCCTGTGCTGTGCTGTGCCGTGCCGTTTCCCCCTCTGGGAGGCTGCGGAGGGGGGTTTATAGCTGCCATAGAAAACACACACATGCACTCGATTGAACAAGTGTTCCATCGACAGCGAGAGTGTGAAGGTCAGCAGAGCTTACCCGGTGTCCCAGAGAGAGTAGAAGCGACCACTCCACGGAGCGATGTATCCTGAAGAAAGAGAGAGAACACAATCAATAAAGAAAAGAATAACGCTTTTCGCTTTTTCACGTGAGCCTTGGACTACAAGAACTGTTGGTAGACATGTAAGAAGTTTGCTGAATTGCATTAAAGCAAGATGAAGGTTGTTAATCATGGGAAAATAAATTAATACCACTTTGAAATCCTTCCTTTAGATTGTTCTTTGTTACAACAAAAAGCAATTATTTATAAGGGCAACTCAACCCAATTGTGAGCTTTGAATAAAAAATAAATTGGTTAGCACCGTCTGACCTACAGGCCTTCAGAAATATGTAGCAAAGATTGCCTTCGGACAATAAACTGGACTAAACCAAAAAATACTGAATAATGTGGTAATGTGCAGCTTCTTATTCAAAGCCCCTGGATACTTGATGTTTGATGTTACTTATTTCTCTAGAACAATAAATATTCATGACCAAAAAAAAGCAGCCATCAAGGTAAAGTTCAGACAATAAACAGAAATTCTTTGTCTTTATATTCTAAGAGTTTAAAGGGACCCTGTGGAGCCCGCTGGGAGCCCAATGAGATCATGCTTTAGTCTTTGTTTTGTTTCTTTTGTGCATGAAAACACACATTTATGCAGATCAACAGGAACAGGTGGGAGCCGTAATGTGCCAGAAACAACAACAGTGGGGAAGAAGAAGGTGGCTAACTAGCAAACATGGATGTAAGGAAATTACATTTTAAATATACAACAAATCTGCTCTGCAAATGTTTTACAAGGAGGAAAATGCTTTGAGTACATATTCAGGCCTCAAGGACAGATATGTTGATGAGAAACACTAAATGTAAACATGTTTGTTGGCTAGAAAACTCCCCAGAGCAACTTAAACCCTCAAACCTCAGAGATACTGATCCATTAGGACCGTACAGTTGTGGTTTGATCAGATTTGACTGATAGCTGGACACCACTTACAAACAACCGCAAGTTGATTCAAATGTTGCTGCTGAACATAATTTCCTTCCAACTGAGCTGAGCCGACTTTAAACCATCAGGACGAGCACAGAAAAATATGAAATACAGAAATGACTAATGTAAAAAAGATAACCCTAACCTCCTCATTTATATTGTATCAGGAAGCTTACTGAGGAAATACTTCAGGTTTTCAGGGCCTTGAATGGCACATGAAGTCCAGCATCTAAACTGGAAAAAAACATAAAATGTAAAAAATAAAAGCAGGACTTTCTGCCTCGACTGCAGCTCAAAACCAAGAAAAACCTCAGAGAAAATGTGTCAGTGCGTAAATGTATTCTATTGATGGCTCTTAATTACAGAAATTGACTTGTTTACAAATGTAACTGAAACCATTTAAGCTGCAAATTAGACTATGCTGGGTATTTCATGTGCGCATGCAAATGTCTTATTTTGGTGAAGCTTTGATCTCGAATGCATTTCAGCTCTGAACTGTTGCCTGGGGGCTCACGCAGCCACTCACACACTCGCAGACAGCACGAGCATTGGCCCCATGTTTCGTGTGTTGTGACGTGTGCGGTGACATAGCCGCACCGTGTCCTTTGATGCCTTAATGTGTATAATAACATAATCACCCCTGCCATCGTGCAAATAGAACACGTTTAAAATAAGATGCTACAAATCTCTGAACCAAAGCCGGCAAGGATAAGATGTGAAAAAAGCATTAAAAGTGGAATGAAGGAGATTTTTGTTTTTTTTTTTTTTGAGGTGATTTAAAGGATGATACTGATTTAACCAATCAATACTTGGCTCCATGTTCAAGATACTGAGGAAGCCCACCCGGCTACTCTAAGAGATTCTTATGAGATGAAAAAGTCTGACTGCCAGAGAAGGACATGCGCAGTTTTCACTGCAAAACTGGCACATTACCAAACGGTCACCGGCTCCCACTGCTCAATTCAGATGGCTGATGGATCACAGCGTTTACCAGACGTCTGATGGAGGCAGAATCCTCACCAGACTGTATTCACATGAGAGGCCAATCAGTCCTAAAACAGGCAGGCAACCGATCTAAGGACTGTAATATTTCTGTGGATGTAAAGTGCCACCATCTCTCTGCACTGGGCAAAAGGCCTGGCTGCAGTGTTTACATAATCTGCAGTGACAGAATGTCAGATTGCTGGTTAAGGCGAGTAAATTATCTGCTGCCTTACTCAAGGTGAGAAAACTGATATATGATGTCAGGTAAAGAAAACAGTCACATTCTTTGTTAAGGCTCATTACTCACTACAAAAGATGTGTGTATACACAGCCTTAGGGGATAAGGGAGCACTCTTCTTACATAGTAAACTACATTAGGTTTCTTGGGAGCACTTCGAGGTAATGAACCACTAGAAAAAGAGAAGCTAAGCCAGTGTGATGCTATAAAAAGGTGTGCAGAAATGGCTTGCACCAAATTCTCCATCTACTGTTCCTTGTGAAATACGAAAAGCTATTTGCATCTTATGAATAGGACGAGATTGTGAGTATGTCATCTTAAATCCGAACACTTCAGCAGTTGACATAAATCAATAAATCGCAAGGAGGCAACATTGAAAGGTCTGAAACCTTGAGGCCTCCGCCGAGGCCACAAACCCAGGCGGAGCTGAAAGTAATGGAGAAAAACATTAACAAGGACAAAGTTCAACCAGCTGGCGGTGCGCATCAGGGTTCAGCCAGGCCAGTGAAACAACACATACAACTTCGCATAAAGGCACTCGGGGAGAGCACAATCCTCCCTCCACCAACGCTCAAATGTTTCTCAAACTTCTCCAACAAGCTGCGGTATCCATAGCAGTTTATATTTGTTTATCATTCGCCTTCCAGGTTTAAACCCAAACGCTGATTAGCGGCACGGTGGGGAGGCCTGGGGGTCAGACCATCGGGTGGGATAGTGTGTGAACATGCTTTCAACTTTTGGCTAAAAAAAAAAGAAAAAAAGAAAACAAATCTAAAATGGCTCGGATCCCGGATCTGGATCACCATCAAAAGCTAATCAACTGATCCCTGCACAAAAGGCAATTTGTGCACCAAAACTCGGCCAAATTTATAACATACTGTTCTAAAAAGGACCACAAACAGATGGGGGGAAACATTAATAATCAGTATGTAGTATCAAACTATTTTTCAGAAAGGGATATACACCGATCAGGCAGAACATTATGACCACTGACAGGTGAAGTGAATAACACTGATTATCTCTTCATCATGGCACCTGTTAGTGGGTGGGATATATAAGTGAACATGTTGTCCTCAAATTGATGTGTTGGAACCAGGAAAAATGGGCAAGCATAAGGATTTGAGAGAGTTTGACAAGGGCCAAATTGTGATGGCTAACGACTGGGTCAGAACATCTCCAAAACTGCAGCTCTTGTGGGGTGTTCCCGGTCTGCAGTGGTCAGTATCCATCAAAAGTGGTCCAAGGAAGGAACGGTGGTGAACCGGCGACAGGGTCATGGGCGGGCCACGGCTTATTGATGCATGTGGAGAGGGAAGGCTGGCTCGTGTGGTCCAATCCAACCGTACAAGCTACAGTTGCTCAGATTGCTGAAGAAGTTCATGCTGGTTCTGATAGAAAGGTGTCAGAATACACAGTGCATCTATGTGTTCCCCAGTTTACCTGGACCAGGATGCACTATGGGAAGCATTGTTGCAGACTATGTACACCCATTCATGGAAACGGTATTCCCTGACGGCTGTGGCCTCTTTCAGCAGGACAATGCGCCGTGTCACAAAGCAAAAATGGTTCAGGAGTGGTTTGAGGAGCACAACAACGAGTTTGAGGTGTTGACTTGGCCTCCAAACTCCCCAGATCTCAATCCAGTCGAGCATCTGTGGGATGTGCTGGACAAACAAGTCTGATCCATGGAGGCCCCACCTCGCAACTTACAGGACTTAAAGGATCTGCTGCTAACATCTTGGTGCCAGATACCACAGCACACCTTCAGGGGTCTAGTGGAGTCCATGCCTCGATGGGTCAGGGCTGTTTTGGCAGCCAAAGGGGGACCAACACAATATTAGGCAGGTGGTCATAACGTTATGCCTGATCGGTGTAAGTTGCATTGTGACTGATGAGTGCTGCTGGCAGTGACACTAGGGGATATTAGATGTTTCTTTGACTGATTTCAAAGTGCAACTAAAGCAACACAAAGGAGGTTTTAATTCAAGGTGATTACATTCATTTGCTGCATTTAAAGATGCATATATTTCTGGACTGAGCGTGCATATTTCCGAGACAAGTTCATTTGATTCTGATTGTTATTTTATACGCAGTTATGTGATAAGAGAATAATGCATACAGCCAGGTTAACTATAATAAGACCTGTAACAGCCCGTCAGCGTAAACATGTTAATTGCAAGATATTCAGTAGTTGAGCATTCATTAAAAACAAGACAGCAATTTATTTCCAATCTAAAATGTTGTTTGTTTATGTTGAATAATATGCATACTGGCTAATGAGAAGTCATCCAATTTGCAGAGCCCTGACACTGGCTGCAAATGAAGATAATTGTTTAGAAAGGGGCACTACGACCAATGATTATGTTTCGTTTCGAACTTGAGACTGTTGATTATTTATTCAATTAAAAAGCTCATGAAACGTCAGTAAATTGTGAAAAATGTCTCACACCATTTATCAGAGCTGGGGGTTGATGTTTACAGTTTGTTTTTTTGCTAAAACCAAAAAACATTTGATTTGCAATGGCAAAAAAATGGACAACACTGTGAAGCTGAAACCAAAAAACTGATGCCATTTTTGCTTAAAGGATAAGTTCACCCAAAAATGAAAATTAATTCAAAATAATGTCTTTTCAAAATCTATTTGAGATCTCAGGGCTTCTAGAGACTTGCATTATGCCCAGTGAGCTGTATGGGCCATTTTATGTTCTTTTGGTTGCTGTCCCCACCTGCTCCAGTTGTTTAGGGGAATGCTGCAATGATGTTTTGCTGTGAAGCTCGAGAAATGTTTTGTGAAAAAAGAAACAGCTGCCTACTTTCCATCAGGAAGAATGACTGAATTTTAGTTTCTGAGTGAACTTAACCTTTAAAAAAATAACAGTTTCAGCTCTACTTACAAGGACAAAAACAAATATAAGTTTTTTTACAGTCATATTTTGACTAATCACCACTATGAAACCGTGTGAGCAGATGCAAATACACACCTGTGTATGTGAGATAGATCACGGTGAGGAAGACTATGCCGGCAGCGAGCGAGACGCCGAGGAAGAAGAGTGTCTGGAACTCCTGTCTGGTCAGCCTGTCCTTCAGGTACTGCAGGAAGGCGTAGGCTTGCAGAAGTGCAAAGACACCTGAGAAAAAAAAAGCCACAGACAGAACACCAAAGCATGAGCAAACACACAAAAGGAAAACTCGCGCTGAATATTTGAGGAGGCCCCCGATTCATGCTGCCGCTTGCTGGGTACAAAGCAGATTCTCGTGGTTAAGAAGTGCCATCGTCAGTTAGGCAGAAATCACGACAAAGCAGTTTGGGATAGCCCCCTTTGGCTGTTCATGCAGATGTGAAAGACAAACACTGCGGGACAACATATCTGAAATGCATGTGACAGATTTGTGTGAATAAGCCCTTCTCTTTCTCCTCGCCTTGTCTTTCTCTTTGCAGCCCCCCTTTGGTCACACTTCTTTACACCATGTCTTTGCTCTGACACTTTCTCAGTGCTATTTTCTCCGCTGTGTCGCTGTTTGTATGGTGAATTTGACATAAAAAATGTATTAGAGGCCTGGTTTCCCTCTCTTTCGTCACCTACCATCCCCTCTGACAAAACTTGTGTGCGTTCGTCCTACTACTCAGGCCCACGGCGGGTCTCACCCATTTCCAAGGTTAAGCCCCTGCTTGCCTCCTGGAGAGCCGGCGTGGTGCTAACACGCTTGTCACTCTATGCCACCCTGCCTGCCTGCCTCAGGGGCTGACATCTCAAGGGTACCGACCGTGGCTCTGTCACTCTCTTCCTGTCTCCCGCTGTGCTCCCCGAATGCTACCACCAGATGTTCTGAGCAGCTGCTACCTCGGCGACATGAAAACACACTCTCACTCGCTCTTTGAGAGATAGAAGACGAGGGGGGGGGGTTTGCATTTTCTTTGGTGGTGCATTCTTCTAAACCCTCTCATAATGCTTTTTGTGTTGTAGACACCCAGGAAAACAGGGACACTTCAATGTACGTCTGCTGCAGTGTTGAGAGAAGAATAATAATAATAAAAAAAAAAGGTGCTGCTGAGTCTTCATAAAGCTGCCAACGACAGTCCTCTCCCGATCTGGATGTAAATGAACGCAAGAATCGCACACATACATACGCACCCATCCATGCTGTCGGGCAGCAGATGGGCTCACTCTTGAGAAGCGAAACTGAACAAGCTTTAATAAACCACCCACGAGCCAAAAATGAAAAGTACTTAAAGTGCTAAACCCATATGGGTGGCATGTGAAGCTGTTTACTTATTTTTTTTTTATTTTGTAAATGAATTCTGAGCCGGTCCTGTGTTGTTCTACACACATGGCACGACTAACTGTCAGAGGGGATTTCAATTCCCGCTGTAGCCAACCTATCTTACACTGTGTGCATCCACGGTACTGGCAGTGGAAGGTGCTTTGAAAACAAGCTAGTGGCTTATGTAAAGTGACCCCTTTAATACGCGCATTACAGCAGTCAGCTTGAACCTTCCCCCTGTGTTTTGCAGCACACATTCATTGTCAGGGTCAGGGGCAGGCTGGAAGTTCACTCGCAAGCTGTGAAATACGAACCGAATCAACCTGCCCTCGTACGAAACTCTGACAGACATTCAGCTTAGAAACTCTATGTAACTTCACACAGGAATGTTCCATTCAGTGTTAAAATGCAAACAATTTCACTGTAATTCAACAAAAGTAAATGTAGCATTAAACCTGCATTTACTTGCACAGTCGGGGATTTAGACGCTGAGCCGACACAAAGCATCATTAGCATTTCATTTGGAGATGTGTTTCTTCGCCTCCCGATGAATACCATGATCAGGAGGCATGATGAATACCTGATGAAACTCCAATAATCACCCTTCAAGTCATCAAGGGAAAATGTGGCCTTTTAGCAGCTAAACCTATCATTATGTTACCAGCTCGTGGACCGCTTTGTTTGCGGCAGGTAGCGTACAGCAGAGAGGGGCTGGTGAGAGTGATAGGAAACAGTACATCTGAGAGAATGTCATGTTGTAGAGGCTCTGACATTTCGTGAGAAAGGCATGAAGGAGTCATACATTTAGGAGGAAAATTCATCATCCACTCTGAACATAGAGTTGCCACAGTGAGGAAATGTTTCCAGATGCTTCCTTAATAAACTTGTGGCAGCACGTGTTAAAGATTACACCGGAAAGATTTCAAGCTGTTGCAGCTTCACAATAAAAACATTTCACTGGTGAAAGACGAGTCGATTTGTATTATTAAAGTTAGCCCAGGATATGCAATGCTTGTCAGTGAGGTGAGCACTTAGCAGTGCTGTTACTGTATCACTATTAAAAATACATCAGATTGATATAATACAGGCAGTCTGAAACAAGGGGTCCAGCCACAATAAGCTGCAGGCGACAGGCTGCACAACTCCAACTTCTAAGCAAGCTAACCAACTTTATTTTCCTCATTAACATTATCAAGTTCCCTATTAGCATTGAGATTAAAACCGAATATTTGAAACAGGTTCAATACTCATTTTCTGAAGTATCGATAACAGCAGTACCAGCTGCACTTTCTCAGTCTCTCTTCTCTCAAAACAAATTCGTTCTCAGAACAAATAGTGATATTTAATGGTTGTTCCCAATAAAATCAAAATTGGTATAGAACAGATATTTTTCAAGGTATTGAAATTTCAGTATCAGTATGGTGACGACACTACCAGCCTTTGCTTTCAACAAATCCAAAGTCAAACTCTCGTCACGTGATAGGCGAAATGTGACACCTATTCTGTGCTACAACACTGCTGCCACTGTTCAGGGCTGACGCTTCAGTGTCTGTTTGAAAAAAAGACGGTGGAGGCTTTAGATAAGAAATGTATGAAAACCAGGTAACACTGATAAGATCGACTACCACAGGCTGGCTGAGCGGCTTTCGTGCTGAAACTTTGTAGAGGAATGCAGGAACAGACGCCCCCGATGTAGAGAGGGTGGGACTTACCGGCAGCCGCCATGTGCTCACTTGTCCTGATTGGCTGGAAGCCGACAAAAGGGATCTGCATCGACAATACCAGACCAACGATGTAGAAAGTGCTGTAAGCTGTAAAGAGGGAAAAATGGGGACAGAGAGAGAGAGAGAGAGAGCGAGAGAGAGAGCAGATAAGACATCAAACACTTCAAATAAACTATTACGCTCCTAAAAACCTTGTATTCTGTTCCATCACTCCAGCGTTGGTCCCACTAAGGGAAATCAACCTCAATAGAGGTATTTAAAGTCTATTGATTTTCACTGTCGCACCTCTGAGGGAGTAAATACAAAATACCTAATCTAATGTCATTTACTCAGAAAATGGGAGCTGGCTCGACGCAGTGTGGCGGTGAGGCCTGGAGTGAGACGACAGTGCTGAGAACAGTGCGACTCCCACCTTTGTAGCTGGGGGGAACCGATTCGCAGACGCACCAGCTTAATTAAGATTTCATACTCTTCCTGAAGAGTGTGCCTCATTTTTGAAGTAGTTGTGACCGCCCTCAGCAATCTCTTTCTCACACATCTGCTATTGACTCAAGACAGAGGGAGATGAATTGTGAGGGAACATAGACTGCGAGGCATTTTATTAAACCTGGATTTTTCTCTTTCTTTTTTCCCCATCCTTTTTTGCGTGTTCCCTCGTTATGACAGAGACCCGGCTCTGGAACGAGGAGCTGCAGGATGTACAGAGGAGGGAATGTGAGGAGACCGAAACTGAAAGAGACCGAACATTTTCAACAGAATGTGTCTACACTTGAATGTATTAACTCTTTTGCTACCAAATGGTGCATGAGGTGGCTGGATGACACTCCGGCTGCGTATTACTTGAAGAACAATGAAGACAAGATGAAATTTTCCACTTCATCAGACGGCACCTCAAGTAGAATTTCGTTGTAGAAGAATCGGAGCAGACGTAGGTCAAAACCCTCTCGCTGTGAGGAGGTCATCATTTATTCTCAGCGCTCTCAAAGACCGTGCTATGTGGTTACGACGAGTAGAACATATAATCACGTGTAAATGATACTTGACATGGTATCATTTTTCTCAACCGCAACCGAAGTGCCTGACGCGAGCTCACGGCTAAGCTGACAGAGGGTGTGTGGATGGCGGAGGGTCTGACTGACTGAGCCAATGGATAATGTGCCAGAGCTGCCACGTGCTCCGTGAAACTGGGATGATCTGTGGAGTAACAAGGCTATCCTCTTCCCCAGTGCTCTGCCTCTGGTGTTTGGAAAAAAAAAAGCCATAAAGAGGATCAGGTAGCAGGTGGCTGCATTTACTGTTAAGTGGTGTGTGGGTGTTTGGATGTCTGCACTGCTGATGATGGAATGCTTACGGTTGCAAGAGATGAGCACAGGCGTGACTGGGCATTTGAGCTCGTTTCAGGGTTAAATTCCTGGGCGACGGTGTTGGGAGACACATATGAAGGAGTGGTGGTTTGTCTGTTCATAGCGTACATTTCTATTCTATTCTAATGGGAGACGAGCGGAGATGCATTCAGTTTCCAATTCAGCTACTGTACAGTTTGTGGGGGAGTTTTTAACATCCAGTCACACACTAAAAGTTATTGTCTGGTTTAATTGCTTGTGCTTCTGTTTGTGTGTGTGTGTTGTGTGTGTGTATGTAGCTTACCGATGTAGACTCTTCTGCTGTAGCGTTGCATCAGCAGCAGCACAAACACATGCAGAGGGATCAGGTTGATAATAAACACATATCCTCCCCATGCGGATACCTGGAACACACACACACACATAGAACATGTCAGTCAGCCAACGAGAAAATCCTTTTATCTAAAACATTCTTCGTTTAAAAACTACTGGCTCATATGATCAATTATCCTAGATTTTGTCTGACTGCCTCGAAGGCGGTAATCTTGCTGAGTGAAAGCTTTCTCGTTAAAATTGTACAAATTAGCTTTCCAGGAAAGATGTCAGGATTGCCTCGGTGACGGGAGCTGCTCGAAACCGACTCCGGCTGAGACACGATACGTTTCTCAATTTGTCACTGTCCAATAAAAAACATGGCTCTATTTTAATGAGGGCGGCATGATGTGGTAAAAAATTATCTTATTGTGATTGTTTTTTTTGTTTTTTTAACAGATATTGAGATTGCGATATGATTCACAATTAGTGGTGGTGATTATTTTTGCATCACAAGCCCGTCTGACACAGAGAATCCGCATTATCACTGCAACAAAGGCAAACTGAACCAAGCAGCGCGTTTTAAAGCCACACTGTTGTGTTATTTCATACATGATGACAAACACTTTTCCACGTATAACTGCTGTATTTTTTTCCTCATATAAGTTGCCAAAGAAACTACCGGTTACCACATTACTGTTGTTTGGTCCTGTAACGTTTCTTCGTGGGCTGAAGTGTGGGACATTTCTCTTTTATTTGTTGAGTGAAGGATCTGTTTAGTTGTCAGACAGTCGTCACACCCCTGATCCACGCCTCTGGCTTTTCCATTCACGCAGATGCCGTCTCGCCTTCGCTGCAGCTCTGATATTACCTTGAGGTGGATCAGAGCCGCAGCGAAACTGCCCCCTCTCTCTGTATCTGTAACTTTCAGACAGATGGGCGAGGAGGAGTATCTGCGCATGATTCCAAAACTGAAAGGGCAGTCTGAATAGGGCCAATATTTTAATTCACTCTGAGAAAAACAATTAAAATCCTGATGATGTGACATTTGTTGGGGTTTGTGCCGAGCAAACTTGTGTTCTCACATCTGGAGAACAAGATTTGTAGGTCAGAACATCTCTGCAGCACTACAGTGCTTCATTATAATACTGTTTTGTCACACATTTTGGCTTTATCAAAAAATTGCAGCTTCTGCAATTTGGATATTACACTTGGACATATTAGCTTTTGATAATATTTCAATTAACTGTGCAGCCCTCATTTTCTATTTATTTATTTATCTTTTAAATAAACTGGGGGATTAGGGGTTCTTTCCTCTGGCGTAGTCAGCGAAAGAAACATTAAAAAACCTGCTGGATGGTTTGGAGACACATGGTCTTCACAGAAGATGATACATTTCATTATAGAGTACTGTATGTTTTTTGCTGTATCGTGGCCGTTTTCTCTTGTGTGGGGATGTCTTGTAGATATTTCTGCACCGTTTTCCTTTTAGGGTAGCCTTGTTCGGATCGATGTATATAGAATAGCCCTGCAGTGTATTTTTTAACAGCAACAATATGTCAAATTAATTGAGGGAGCAAACCCCAAGTGAGTCCCGCATGAACACGAGTTCTTGTTGTGTAGTTTTTTTTTGCTTCCAGAGCTCTGCATGGAAATGCACTTCAAAGTGCCAATTCAAAGGTCTGCCACAATGGTGCATTCATGTACAATTGTTACTAACTGTAGCTTGTGAAGTCAGTGCCATTTGTAGTCCCAAAAGGTCGACCACCACAATCAATGTTCAACCTCTAGCAACACTCGAGGGGTTTGCTGGAATCAGGTTTCTAATTTAAACTTAACCTCAAAGTCTACCACTGCTCTCAAAGAACAGAATTCATTCATTCTCAGGCTGCCACTAATTATTATTTTCATTTTAGATTACTGCGCTGTACTGTGTGTTACTCTGTCAATAAGGATCTTAGGTTAAGTTTTCCAAATGTCTAACATTTGAGAACGTTCACCAATCAAATGATTCTAACTTTTAGTTAAAAATGCCTAAAACGTCAATAATCGCGATACTAGTAGATACAGTTTGCCCACCACTTGTTGTCTAATCGATTCATTTCTACATGATACGACGATTACATGAATGCCATTTTGAAAACGCAATCTGGATTAATTAAAAAAGTTAGTAGACCATACAAACAAGCAGCCCTTCGTACACGCATACACCCCTGCACAAAGATCACCTCTCACACCTCGAGCAGAATCGTTCAAGACCGGTTGTAAAAGCATCCCGCTGCCGCTTCACCATTAGACACAAGCCACAAAGCTATAAAAAACAGACTTATATAGAAACTATAAAAACTATGCAATCATACTTTACATGTTAGACGTAAAATTGTGAGACGCACCAATAACTTTAAAAGCTCCACTAAAATTATACCTCAGCCGATACCGAGGTCCACTAACTATTCACAACACTGGATGTGGGGGCAATGAAAACTACTCTACAAAAACATCCCTGACAAGTTTTCAATTGCTTCTACTTGACTACTGCAAAGGGCAGATGGAAACGGTGAGAGCACTAGACAGACAAAGAGGAGAGCAAAGCAAAAGAATGATAGAATACAAAAAAGGGAGTGCTCAGAGAAAGAGAGCAAGACAGGGAAAGAAAAAGGAGAGTTGTAACGTGCCGGAAAGTGAAACAAAGCAACTAAATAGACTGAGGTTGAATTAAACAGGAGAGGGGGGTTTGCGTATATGCAAATTGTGTTCTCCTTTGCGAAGAAGCTCGTCAGAAAGAGCCCCGTTGCACCTGCTGAGTTTGATAAAAAGAGCATTCATTACACTTGCGCAATCACAGGAAAAAGGAGCACATCATGTCTAATTGATAAAAGTATTAATGTGCGACATTAAGGGAGAGAAGGGAAGAAAAACACCTAAATGGGCTCCGTGCTGAATGGTTAGCTGCAATCATCTCTTGGCAGCCGCTTTGCATCTGTTCTCTCAGATGGTGACAGCCAATTAGTAACACGTGAACCGTAACTTCAATGAATAGCAGAGATGACTTCAATTTAAGACTCATTTTCAGCGTTGACACGGGGCCAGGTGATTGCGTCTCTGTTGCTGAATGGCTGAGGAACTGGATGGCAAACAGTGCTCAAAGCTCGTGGCCTCGTGACTATTAAACTATGAAACATCTGCGAGGTAGATTTAAAAAAAATATTTAGTGAGTATGTATGATATGGTCAGGAAAACAAAGAGTGCATTGAGAAAATCTGATTCAAATACCGCCTCTGCGTTTGGCTAAAAGTGGCTACAACCCACTGAAGAGACCAAAAATGCTGTGTCTGAATAAAACCAGCTCTTTCACACGGCCACTGAGCTGTTGAACTCGGTCAGAAACATACAATACAATGGGACACGTGTCCGAAAAGACAAGATGAACAAGTCACACAGTCCCTGCATTGTGAAATTCTGTGAATAGGCATGTTTCTGAAATCCATGCCATGTGTTAATTCACAAAAACCGTGCTAACAGCACCAGTTTGTCTCAGGCTAAACCGAATAAAAAAGGCTCTTCAAAATATTGATCCCTCTAGACTACCCGGTAGTCGTGAGGTGCATTACTGACTCAGAGAGTTAAAGTCAGCATTATTTGGAGGCTTGTTTTCCCCTTTGGATAGTTAACTGGCGAAAAGGGTAGGAGGCTCAGCAGTTAGATGGAAGATGGTGACTGGAAATTGTCCATTGGTCACTAGTGGAAAGTCTCAAAATGGTGACACCAGTTCTGATTACTGGTGTTATTTATACACTGAAATAGTCATTTACCCTTGTGATACAGTTATATAATTTCCAGTGTGCTATTCTGTTTAAAAATAGAGTCCACTTACCAAATTGGCATTAAAGCAGGGTTAAGTAACGCTGAGTCAGTAATGGGCTTCAGCTTGCATAAAGCATGCATGTTTGTTTGCTATTTAGTGTTATTTAACAAGTTGAAATGATCCATTTTCACCATCTTATTTATACATGCCAGCATGATGATATTTACCAATTAGCTCTTAACACAAAGTACAGGTGAGGCTAATGGAAAAATCATTATATACTTGACATGACAAGATGAGGTGATAAGTAAGGAAACTACGACGTGATGGGAAGGTGGTATTAGCATCCGTCTTTCAGCAAACTCTAAAATTAAAACACAGCAGATTTACTTTTGGAGGCGACAGAATAAATGGTCATGCCAGCAGAGCGCACAATTAACTGGTGGGGAAAAAAAGAATGGGAGAAATAGGCCATCTGGTAACATTAGAGGACAATACAAAGATGAATGCCCATGACAAAAAAAACAAAGCTGTGTGTGTCTGTACGTGCACAAAAACAAGCTCCATTTGAAATCGCGATTTCTAACAGCAAGCCCTCTGCCCAAGCCGCGAGCTAACAGCTGAGGGCAGGAATCAGAAAATGTTTGGAGCAAAGTCTTTTAGCCGTTATCGCTCTCTGCATTTCATACGGGGCTTATCTGGTGACCTCCGGGGCACTCCGAAGAGGATATAGAGAACACAGCAGGGAGAAGAGGTTTATACCGTGTGTGCGAACGTTTCGTATGTGTGTGCGCACAAGTTTTTGCAGCATGTCTATGTGCTCCTGTTGGGCTTCAGTCTGTTTGTTTGTCCAAAGTACTATGAATTTTGTTCTGTTTCTCTGTGTTTATTCACTCGCTGTGCCCTCTCTGATACCAGCAGTGACTTTTAGTTCATTAAGAAGACTTTAAGATAATAACAAAGACACTCAATGATCAAGGGTCATAAGAAAGGTTGCGGTTACATCAGACTGCTCTGTGAATCTACAGAAGCTTCCACTGTTAGGTAGCACGTCGACACAGATGTCAGATGGTGATTGCCCCAGAGCTATACCTTGGACACAGGCCAGACTACCGCCTACATTTCACTCCAACCACAATGAGAGCTGCAGTTTTATCTTTTAATTAAACAAGACTAAAGGTCTACAGCCATGAACTAAATGCTAACCACATGCCAACAATGACAATGTTAACATGCTGATATTAGGCAGGTCCACATGTTTCCTAGGAAGGTTACTAGGGAAACTATTCACTTGATGAAGTCAATAACCTCAATGTCATTAATAAATGAAACCAGTCATTCAAAGAAAGAGGATTAGCGACTTGCTGTTTTGGTTAAGTGACAAGGCGAGCCCATAATTCACCAAGGTATCATGTGAACTTGGAATAAGGTGGATAATGTTTACAATGTTTGACATGTTATTTTATCGGTGTTAGCATTGTAATATTCATTAGTTAGCACAAGTACAGCTGAGGCTGATGGGAACTGCTTTTGGGTTTTGTTGTTGTTGAGTATTTGGTCTAGTTAAACTCTGACCAGATGATTTCAATTCATGGAAACTCAGCGGATCACCAAAGTTATTCAAGTCATTCAGAGGGATGCATGAATGTTCGTGCAAACTTTTACTGAAATAAGTTGTTGAGACATTTCACTCACAATCACACGTCAACCACATATTGTTGCGAGAGGAAAACTCAGAGGATCGCCAAAGTCATTCTGTTACTTCTTAAATAGAACATGAATGTCAATGGAAATGTTTGTGCCCAACGGTTGAGCATTTTGACCAACTGGTAGAATTACTAGTAGGTTTCATCCTCAGGGGACTGTAGTGGAATAATCTACCATCGTCATTCTTAGAGCGACGCTACTAGCATGGCTACAAACTGAAACAAAGTGACATCTTTTAAAGAATCACCGAGAAGCCTTTTGTTCAGAGCATTTGATCAATGATTGAATAAACATAGGAGCTTTTGGCATGACATTATGTTACAAGTAGCTCTGCTTGAGGGGGCCATGGTGGGTTTCGTCATCCAAAGCTTTGAGAATGAATAGCAGTTTAACCATGCCCCTGCTTTAGCCATCCTTCTGGTTTTTCCCTTCATTTGACCCTCACCCACGCAACCCTCACCCCCGGAGAGATGAAAGGGGTGTGATGTGCTGCAAAGCAGAATGGTTCCTGTGGTTCATGTCCATCACTAGGGTCCTAATGCTCTGATCCTCTTCTTAATCTCATCCTTCTCTGTCCTCTCTTCTCTGATTATGCCAATATCCAGGCAGGGGACCTCCCTCTCTCTCTCCCTATCTCCTTTACGAGTGTCAAATTCGATTAAGCACTATGGGTAAATGTGGCCTTGGCTGTATCCTGATAAAACTGATGGTGTAAGGTGATGGGGCAGTAAAAGTAGGGAAGGGTCAATGAGTGCATGTGATACTCGTGTGCAGGACCAATAGGAGACCGCGTGGGCGGTCAGGAGGTTGGTGGTGCTCATGGACACGTATATGCCTAGTTTGTTGCTCGCTGCTAGTGGTCTCATCTGCACCAGTGGGTGGGCTGCAGACACAGTACAGAGGAATATCACATCAGTGAGGAAAGGGGAAGAAACAGTGTGAAGGAAAGATGGCAGTAATGAGGAGGAAGAAGACTCAATGTTCCCACTGCTGCCGACTAGGACAGTGCGGAAGTTACACATCACATTACATTCCTTTTCCTGTCTTATCGTTCTGTCTTTCACTCCATCTCTCTGTTCCCTCTATCCTTATCTTTCCACACCTCTCTCTATTCCTTTGTCTCTGCCTATCTCCATCCTCTGTTTTGTCTCCTATTCTATTCATCTTTCCATAGCTGCCCTCTATCCTCTCTCCAATCCTCTCCACCCTCCTCCTCCTCCTCCTCCTCCTCCTCCTCCTCCTCTCCGGATGCTGTGGCCCAGTGTGATCGATGAAGCTGGATTTGGTAATCTGTTTCATTTGATATCTGTCTCACTGCCGGCCACCAGAGATTAAGCCTGAAATGAGCAAGAAGCTGGAGATTTTCATAGGCGATCATGCTCCCTCACACACATACAAACAATCTGTCGCCGAGGCAGTTTGCCTGGCTTGTCTTTTTATCTCATCTCTCTCGTGGAGCCCCTGATGGGCTTCTGCCTAAATTCATAAATAATGCAGAAAACACTGGCTCAACGGCTTCCACCCCTCTCCATGCACTGCCATGTCTAAGCTGGACAGAGGACATTCGCCCCAACGCTATCATCACAGGAGCCAAGTTAATTATCGAGAAGTAGTTCTGCATTGGTTACTTGTGCCAAATATAAAGTGAGATTTGGAGGGGGAAACTTTTGTGATTTGGTTAGCTTGTGTAGTGTTTAGAATTAGTGCTACATTGTTTATTATTTAAAAAAATGGCAAAACAGAGCCAGAGCTCGTGCTTTACAAAAGACAGTGGCAAGTAACAACAACAATTTCATTGTGGGGAGGGATTCCGACCAACATGACGCAGCATTTCCTGCAGCGCTGTGTGAGAACGCAGTGTTTTTGATGCCCACTCTTGGAATCAAAGTACTGCAGCGTCGGCTGGTGTGAAGGTCTTCAACTCGGGTATAGTCAATTATAAAACTGAAGGTTCCTTATACATGCATAATATATTTTACATTTTAACTTAAAAGATTCAGCCTTGCAGCTTAGGAGGAATGATTGTTTACGGCAGCAGAAATATGCTGAGACTTTGCTTTTCATATTTTTCGATGGCTGAAATAATAAAACCAATCATAATGTTTGTTTACAATAACTTCTGCATAAAAAAACCCTGCATCACTCTTACATTACAGTTTGATTACCTTTTTCATTTTATTTCAAAGTGAATACATCTCATTCAACGAAACATGCATGTTTGATGCTTTAGTATGTTATTACTAACAAAACTCTCACGTTGGAGGCCGTCAATCCACAGACAAAAGAAATGACAGCTTGAGTTTACTCAAAACTAGCAGTTAGTACGAGATGTCTGTGTTGGGTAGTTATTAACGCCAGCAAACTAGTACAGCATATAAAATAGGCACAGTAGAAATGTTAGATAGGTCGGATCACCATGTTTAACCATGTATCTTTAAACTTTGCGTCAGTTATGGCTGAAAATGACCACTTAAATGAATAAGTTTGCCAATTTCACATATCTCTGCAATACAAATCGGCCTCTAGTTGTTTTCCCAGAAGTGACTGTTATTGTTAGCATAACGACACTGTGATTTTATATATGGGACAAGAAATGGAAAAGGCTTGATGAGAACCGGAACCAAGTTGCAGAATTAGACACAGAATTGATGATGACCTAAATTAAACTGAACCCTACATAATTAACTTAATCACGGCTTTTGTCTCCAAAAGTCGGTTGCGTAGCAGCAAAGTACATAAATGCATCACGTATTTACATATAATAAAAAGAGAAATGTATAAAAAGTACACATAATAAAAAGTCAGGTCCTAAATGAATATATGAGCTCATTTAACATTTCACTTTGTTTGTTTGAGGAGATTGCAGAGCAGAATATCTTCGATCTTGATTTACAATTTCCAGCTAAAGGAGAGATTCCTTAAGTCACATCAGTCTAATACAGGCAAATGTTTAAACTGTAGTCACGAGAGTACAGACTACAAGATGGTAAGTGGAGATACAATGAAAGGTGCGAAAACACCTTGGCTCTACAAACTTGGCTCTAAACAGGAAATACCCATTATATATTTTGAGCCGCCCTGTTGAAACTGAACTTGATGACAGTGAACTGAGGATGAGCAAGCAAAACAGTAATCCAAATAGACTAAGTCTACACCACAGTCTACCAATTTGATGTTGGTCATAATGGTGGTACTCAAAGAGCCTAATATTTTCTGAGGTGCTCCACAGTATTAAGAATAGTCTTACCATGTAGAAATAAGAGAGACAGCAGCCAATGGTCCAGAATACAGAGCCCGTCTTCACTGATTTCACCTACGAGAGAGAGAAGAAAAAGCACAAAATGATACAGGAGTCACAGCAGTGTGTTAGCTAGCATCAAAGAAGACATGAGACCTCTGGTTTCTGTTTCAGGGACACTAGACAGTAAAGGCTGCGCATTTTCTGTGATAATGACGAGGTGCTCTCCATCAATTACTGTAGAAAAATCTCAGATCCGGCGTGGGTGCAGGCTGTCCTGTTTACTAAAGATTCACTCCATTTGTTTTATGGCACCACACTTCAAGACTAGGATCCTCATTAAAAGTTGTGTTTACATTGTGAATCATAAGACTTTAGAGTAAGTTAAGACATATAGTCAAAGCTAAAAATGTGTTAAACCTTGTATTTACTTGTAAAATGGGTTTAAAAGTGACAGAAACGCATATTCTGTGTTTTTTTTTGAAAGTCGCTTAATGATCAGAGCTTTATGATCACAGTAGATAAGGAAGCACAGCTGCGGTGAGAGGATGAGAGGAGAGCGGTGCAGACAAGACCAACGAAAACATCTTGTAAACAAGCTCCCGTCCCTCGCCACAGGCTGATAAAGTTGGCAAGTGTATGCATTAACATTTATAAACACGCTGAGACAATAAAAACTCACACACACCCGGAGTACGAGACGCATTTAACAGTGACCTTTCAAATGATCAAACTCTGAGAGAACCAGTGGCGAGGGAGGACGGGGGGGCTGTCAAGCAGCTCGTTTGCATCCAGCAACAGTTGAGATTTGCTGATGAGGGAGAATCGATGATCGCTGGACCAAGGTGGGTTCGCCCACATACCCAGCAGAGTGTCACAGACAGACTCCTGGATCAACCACCAATCAATCAACTGCACAGATAGACCCTTGCACACTGACACAGCTTCATACTGTAGGCGCATGCAGAAACACCTGAGACAAGAATAAACCGTCTACAAGCAGTGCTTTCCCTCTGTGTTGAGGTGGGCCACAGTAAGTAGGTAAGCGGTGACCTAATTATTTATTTCTGTCCTACAAGAGGGAAATGCCAACATTTCAGGGGCTTGCTGCTCTCTTTGGGTCGGCCTCACGGGACTACAGCCCCAGTCAGATGAGATTTATTTTGCTAGGGGGTGGTTGGTGATTGTTTTCAATGCCGTGTAGTATAAAATAACCATAGTAAGTAGGTAGTGGTCAGTATAAAATAACCACAGTTAGTAAATAGTGACTAATGGTAACTGATAATAACCGTTCTAGTGATAAAAGTAAGAAATGAAGGGTGATGGGTGTGAAAGAGGTGATGAAACATACTACTGGGAACCAGCTGATTGAATCTACTGATTAAAGCTGCTGTGGTCAGGTCAGGTGATGTGAAGTGTGAAAATGTAGCCACAAATCTAAGAATTAAATCATATAACCAAATATGCAACACCTTCATTATGTAAAAAAAAAACAGTGCAAAGAGCGATCAGATATAAGGGGATGCATCAAGAAAGGGACTGAGTAATCAAAAATCCTGAAGGCCAGAGTTTCCAAGAAGCCAGTGATAGAGACACAGGGAAAGCACCTATTCAAAAGATAAACAAAGAGGCGAAGAGCAATTGGTCGATGTGCAGTTCTGCACGTACGCCACAGCTTTGCGCAAGCGCAGAAGGTAGAATGGGAAGTCTGTCTAATTGTTCAACCAGCGCCCAACATCAATTAGAGCCCAAATTACTTGTGGTTTTGTACTTAAATGCTATCATGTTACACATTAAACGTGTCGAAAAGGACAAGACCATTGTTATATATTTTGTTTGGTTATGTACTTGCATTATTTCAAATGTTTCCAAGTTCTAACAATGTTCAAACTCAGACAAACGCTAATTTGATTTGAGGTAAAAAGGCGTTTCTTTGGTTACTCGTTGCTATAGCTTCCAGGGAAGCATTGCACAATACATCAGAGGGTGAGGAAGGAAGTCGGCGAACGTTATGAAACACTATATGAAGAAATCGTTATTACCCAATGTGTGAGCATTTCCGCTTTATTCAGGTCAGATTATAATCAGCAACGGTGGCTGTTTGACAATGAATTCAACGGCTCCCACAATCTCACAAAACTGTCTGTTGTTTTCATTGAGACCCATATAAGTCCAGTATGAAGACACGCTTTGCTTTTTTGAAAGTGTTACTGAGTTTTTTTATGTGAAGAACTCCATTTTCTGTCACCGAGTTTCATCAGCCGAGTGCACAGTGTGACAACTGCAGAAGTAGAATAGATCTGACAGATAACTCGTTTACATGAGTCAACTCATACAATGAAGGAAAAGGTGAAGAAGCTTTGAGACCAAAACACGCAAGCTCATCAGAAGCGCTGTTTTATTGTCATATTACAGGGGTTTGTGTCGGTCTTTCTTTGGTAATCCTGAGACATAAGTACAGATAATCTTTTTTAAAAGTCACATAGCTGGTAGCCCATAACATACTGACTCAGTTGCTTTTGTCAGTCGCTAAAAGGTCTTCTGGAGCTATGGGTTGAGGGATAATATACAGTTTTACCATCAACCTACTTCTGTAAAAATAAATAAAAATATCAAATAAATGTTATTTACATTTAGTAGCCAGTTTATTAGGTATACATAGCTCAATCTAATGCAGTCCAAAAGAGCAGTCCTGTAAAAATTCTCCTTTTTTGTTGATAAATAGATCAAGAATGATTGTGATTGATTGTTCACTGTGCATGCAGAGCCTTCACGTCACTCACAAGCAACAAATTCCAATATATCCAAGAACCCTTATAACAGATTAAATAATGTTATATCGGACAGACTTCTCTTGTAGATTAGTCATGGAAAATGAGAACTGTGCAAGTTTTCCTTTTGTATCAAGCAACAAAAATGTTGTAGCATGGTGTGATTGATGTGATTGATTTGCCTTACTTTACATCGCACATCCTCCAATGTAACTATTGCGCACACAAACATTAAGATGTTGATGCTGTCACGATATATTTTGCAGTCATATTAGAAACACCTTCATTATGCACGACTATTTAAACAGTTCCACAAACTGCAGCCCCAAAATGACCATGAAGTTAAATAAACACCTCTCTAAAACCTCTAAAACTTTACTTTTTGAATGCCATTAAGGTTAAATTCACTGCAGAGCTGTTTAATAATCTGCATTAGTTTTAGCTAGGTGTAAACTGGCAACTGAGTGTATACCGCCAAAGGCACAGCCACTTTCCTCATAAATGGCTCCATGTTGCTTCCTTTGTTTACAAGTGAAAACAAGCACAGTGGCAGATTAGGACGACAACAGATACTGTACAAGCTGCTGCCTTGTCTCCTCAGACAATATTTCCACTCAAGCTGGCCCAAAGCTAGCCTCCAGCCTTGTGTTGTCTTTTCAGAAGCATGTGCAAACCGTGTTCAACTGGTGCCTCAAACCGCCTCCTCCAACTGCCCTCCCAGCCCAAACTCTCTTTGTGAAGACGCACAAGTCACACAGTGCGATACCAGTCCAGCTAATTAAATGTGAGCCGAGAGAAAGAGTGGAATTACTGTTACAACAATGTAGGCATGGTGCATGGGGTTTGAGCAAGGGGGAGGGGGCAGTACAATTGTGTGTGTGTGTGTGTGTGTATATTCATGTTACGTAGAGCTGTGGTGTTAAAAAGAGCAGCTCTCCTGGGTGTGAGAGGATTCAATTATAGATTATGGGAGGGTGTGTGTCTGTGTGTGTGTGTGTGTTGGTAGGGGGGGTAAACACTGAGATTAAGCGAGCGGAGTTGAATGGGTTATTAGCGGATAAAATGAAGGAGTCGGATAATGAAGATTGGGTTGAGACTTGAGAGAATAGCTCTGTGCATTTTTGCCGCGTGGCGGAGAGGACGCGGGTGGAGAGACAGGAAGAGAGCGGGAGACAGGAACGAGCAATAATGAGATATAGGAAGAGAAAGCAAGGCGGGGGGAACAAGAACGACGAGACAGAAAGCAGAACGCGGCGAGGGCAAAACAATGGCGGGGACAAAAGAAGACAAAGACAATTAAACGGGAGACGAGATGGAGGAAAGATGGAGAGGAGGAAAGGAAAAACGCAAAGACAAATGTGGGTAAATGAGACTGATAATGGGAAGCAGTGGAGCATGGCTTGGATGATTGTTTTTCAGGGCCCTTGGCAAATAGAACAGAGGACGTGAGAGGTGCTAGGTGAGTGGATGAGGAGTTTTTCGATGGCACCGCTTCGCTGATGACACATCACCTTAAGAGGCAGTGATGGCTGCCGCGAGGAACACCTGCCTCACATGGAGATGCATTGATCACACGCACGAGATGACAAGAGGCAATCACAAATGGTGCAGAGACAAAGGTGTCCCTAATACACATTTCCTGCTGGGATAAATGGTTATGGCGGCAGTTTCCGATGAGTCCAGCAGAATTAAAAAGTGATTTCAGATGGACACAGAAGGAAAACACCTGAGATGCATTAAGGGGAAAAAAATGACTGGATGGGAGCAGTCTGGAAGGATAATGGCTCTCCTGTCAACTTTTGAGAAACCACGATGTCCAATAAAAGGTTTTGTAATGCGATACCTGCTGTGAAAACAAGAAACTGATCTACATCCAGAGGCTGCCATGATGTATTCATTGGTGTTGTCTATACTATATCAAACGTGCAGTGCAGTGCCCGTTCAAAACATGTTTTTCGGCACAGATTATCTGTTAATTTGAGGGGTTTACAGATCCAGTGTTAAGCCTCCTTCCTGAACTGCTCACAGACTCATCCAGCCCACTCTGATAATATCAAACAAGTTCTTTTTAAGTTAAAATCAGGACGATTACATCAGTAATGTCTGAGCCGAACCACAATGTTAGCTAGCATGCTACTGTTGACAGAAATGTAAAAAATCTCACCTCCAGTTTTTGCTAAAAAATAGAAAAAATGTGTCTCCGTATTCATCTAGACTTGTTTAACCTTCAGCTTTTTATCTTTCTGATTGTAACACCTTACTCGTGCAAGTTGTTCTATGGCGCTAAACTCCGATTTGTTTACGTCTGCTTCCCCATGAGATCAGGTGTAAGCCCAGTTTCAGTCTGCAGAGCCATAAAGTCAGAGCGCTGAAGCTGAGTCCCCCCACTGGTGCAGAGGGATGTTCGATGTTTATTCAAGCTTCATTAATAATGAATGTGTTGCACAAATTGCACCAGATTTGACACTGTGCTTCCTTGGGTCCTGAACAACAACAAATCTGTCCAATGTGGAATAGATCGGATGAACAGTTCTGAAGGTTTACGGATGACATTCACGCAGGCAGCGATTCCTTGCTTTGTAGTTCGATTGTAAAAAGATCACTCTCACTCACTCTTACTGATAACCTCACAAAGACGAGGGTATTATTCTATAATACAGTGCATACAGACTGCATGGCAGAGACACAGTTCACCTAAAGTTCACCCTATACTCAGTTCACTTATCTCCATCTCTGTGCACAGTTTGCAGTCCATGTTACTGAGCTCTCTCAATAAGCCACATCTCAACAAAGTTTTCTCACTCTCTGTTGTTTCCTAACTTTTTATTTGCCTATTCTAACGTGAATTAGCAGAGCCAGCTGTCTTGGTGGATGGTCTCGTTCGGTGTTGGTATAGCAACGTTAGAGTTGTATTGAGTTTGTTCAATATTAGCTCCCTTTATGAGGCTAAAATCTGTGCATGTTTGTGGAAATGGCCGTTATGTGCGGGTTGTTAGCCTTAAATACTTTGACTAATCTTGAAATCTATTATTTAATTCTCTGCAATATTGGTGACATATAACGTCTCATGAAATCAATTACATTTCTTTGTGGTTTGTGTTTATCTGTCGATTTAAAAGCCTTTATAAACATGTATAATACATTTCCTAAATATGTTTGGCTCCCTAATATGCACTGTTTGTTTGAGGATGTCAACTGTCCCCGCGAGTGACACCATAAGCGGTTTGGTTTCACTCCGCTGAGCCGGTACACAGACACGGAGGCAGTTTAATGTTGTACCGGGACTTAAATTGTAGACACAACAGGCATGCTCAGCCAGCCACCTGGACACTAAACTGTCGGCCATTGCCAGATCAGTGACAGTGAACGAGTTCAAATAAGGGGCACAGAGCTGTCGGCGAGCACATTCGAGCCTAGTGACACACACTACCTTGAAACCGCAGGTACAGATATATCCATGCACAATTTGACAAACTGACATAACCTGGGATGGCTGAATCCGTGGACAGATAAAAAGGTCCATTTCAACCCGGCGGCTACTATACTGCCAAGCTTGTTCCACTGTGACAAACAGCAGTGAGGCATGGCATGACGAAATACCTGCATCACTACTTGTACCTGGATGAAAGCCTCTACCGCGCAGCATGTCTTTACGCTGGGGCATAAAGGGAGATCAACGCCTTCAAGGTAAAAAAAAAATTGGACAAATAGCCTATGAGCTACTATATCCACTCGCCTGTGGCGTGCATAATGAAAGCGCTTTTCTGTTCACTTACTGAAACACCCATGGATGAGAATGGTGAGAGTGCCAGTTTTCCTGCTCACCAGCCTCTATAACATGGGGCGCCGCCACTTTCAGCAAATTTCTGCCTCTGGAGGAGTCTTCCATTGAGAATTCAAATGACAGTTAAATGGGATATGCAAATTGCAAAATTATACAAACGTATACCAACCTATAGTTGCCCGGAAACAGAAAACTCTGAATTGCAAATTTAAAGTAAAAATGGAAAACCAAAAGTGCTTCTCACTTCCAACTGTGTTTTAACAACCCCCATTTACATTTGTTAATTGCCTTACACTATGTAGTATAAGAGTTTTGCAGCATCTACAACAAATATGCTTCATTTGAAGCCCCTCGTGACGAGATGTCTTTACGCACTCACAGGCGATGTGAACAACATCGAGAGACAACCTCAATTTTAATACGTAAACAACTGTGACGATCATGTCTTTGCATTGGTTTCATGGATAGTTTCAGCTTAACTGAAGTCGGATTCTGTTACTGTGTGCTGTGCAGCAATTAACTCTCCAAAGTATGAGCTGAGACGGAACATTTATCCTGAATGTTGATGAGCAACATTATATGGCCTACAAATACACAGGAGTGGGACTCCTGTGGGTCTTGCGCTGCGTTTAGCAGGAGGGGGATTTTTAAGTGCTGCAGGCAGTCATGTTTGAACGCTGCAGGTATGATGAAAAAATAATCAAAGTTTAAAAAGAACTGTGGTTTTTATTTTTCTGCAACTCTTGATATCAACCAGCCATGAATGATAAGTTTCCCTGGAACCACACAACTACAGCTGGACAATAACGGACATGTGGCTTATTTGTATGAGCCTCTTTTGGCTCCAATAGGATTGCGGCATCCAATCATGTAACAATCTTTTCTAGATAATGCTCAAGCCTCGGAGCTTGGGGAGAAAAAAAAACAGAATGTCCTTTGGCAAAGCAAACTGAGCAGCAGGAGCTATGCAAATAAGACACATGGATGCTTTTGCAAGGAGTAAACCAATGCAAGCCATAGGTGATAGTACAGTACAAGATTAAATTTAATTTAAATTCCAGCCATCGTCTTTCTGTTACATGCTCGTTACGGGGGAAGGCCTTATAAGTGGGGGAGATTCCCCCAGTGCAGGCTCGGTTTTAATAATGAGAGCAGCAAAAGCTGCTGCATGCATATCACTTCCATTAAATCAATTTAATCATTTACACTGATAAAATCTACCAAATCAAATCTGGACTAACTTAAAAACTATATTCATTTGACACCTGCTCCTGAGCAGGTTAACGGTGCAGGTGTGAATGTCTTTCACAGTGCATCGTTGACTGTAACTGCTTCACTGTAACCTGACACCTTTTACATTATATTTCAGCAGTCTAGAGGAACATGAGGCAATTTTGTCGACCGACATTTTTATAGACTCCGTGACATGATAATAAATGAATAAGAAATACTCCCACTGTAATCTAAATGCATAACTATTACTGCCTATCATTAAAGTATCTGCCTTTTTTTTTCAAACAATCTCTCTTGTCTCAGCAGCAGAAACAACATTTCCTTCAACAGTCCAGGGAAGCCGGCATGCACACTACAACTCCTGCGAATGGTTACATTTTATTTAGGATACTTCACTGGCTCTTTGTCGCTCCAGTACCTGATGCACACCTACACAGTGTCCACTAGCATGGCACTTACCCCACCTCTTTGGTTAAACAGAAGTAGTAAAAAAATATATATATATATATACACAAATAAAGCATGTTTCACAAAAACACCTCAATATTTGTCAAGGTCAACTCCAACAACAAGGAGGAAAGGGAAGCTCTTTAATTTCTCACACACACGCAAACACAAGATAGCTCTGATAAAAACAACACTCTGCAAACATTGAATCTTTATTCATATTGGAGTAGATGTTTTGTTAAAGATAAATAAATAAATATGAACACATTAGATGGTGCAAGGTCACTTGGCCTGTAGGTAAAACATAACCTGATGTGTTCACTGACTTAACTGGATGGGATCTATTCAGTCCTTAACTGGAGATTTTTTTCCTACCCTTAAACAATTTTATTGTGAAGGCTCAACAGTGCAGAAGGCTGCTTCCTGGGCTCCAAATGTTCTGCAAAGATGTGCTTCAAGTTTCAAGGCTGCAGATAAATAATTCAACATCTGAGGCCAAGTAAGATTGAAAATAGTGCTACTTTTCTGGCAACATAAAGCCTGTCCCTTAAAGAATGTACAAAAAGACTGAGCTCTCTATACTGGGTTAGAAACTTTCACATACTTGTTTGAACTTAAACTGCTTTAAAAGCTGACAAACTTTGAGCACACATCTTGGTTATATATTATAATTCCTCACAAAAGGAAAAATCTAAACTGTCTCTTCCTTCTGATGAACAACAAACAGTATAGGTGTACGTCTTCCGTGTACATACCCAGAGGTAGTAGGTGAATTGAAGGGCGAAAATGGCGATGCCCTCATTATCGAAGGAGCCAGCGACCGAGCGGGAGATGTATCCAGGGACGATGGCAATGAAGCAGGCCGCCAGCAGCCCTGCACCCTGGTTCCACAGCTCCCGTGTCAGTAGAAAGGTGGAGATGGCGGTCAGACCGCTGAACACCGGGGCCAGAAAGACGCACACGTCTCGGATGTGGACTGTGATGTGGAGCAGGTTGAGGACATAGTGGATAAGCCCGGCAGTCACCATTAACCCCGGGTAGACCTGAGGGAGGAGGCAGAGAGGAAGAGACATCGGGTGTCAGATCAGAGATTAACAATAATAGTGTCAGGGATGTGTGCAACAATAATTGATTAATCGAATGACGGCAAAATAGTTTAACACTACATCTTAAATGGACTGTATTTATATAGTGAAACGCTTTACAACACTAGTCAGCTCTCACCCATTCAAACACACATTCAGACACTGGTGGCAAAGCCTACCATGCAGGGCGCCACCTGCTCATCATCAGGAGGGTTAACCATGCATACACACTCACACACTGATGGGAGAGCCACCAGGAGCAAATTGGGGTCCAGTACCTTGCCCAAAGGTACTTCGACATGCGGACTCATTTTAAATGTGGGCTATACCTGCATATGGCTATTTAAAACATATGTCTGGTAGCTTTTATATATGGCCGCAATTCTGTAATTTACAGCCAAATTCGCTGTTAAAAATGAAAATAGATATTTTAGCAAAGGTGTTTTCTTCTGCATGTCTCTTTCAAATAAAGCACTCAATTCTGCACTCCTCAGCACAACAGGGAAGCCATCAATTACTATCGGTGAAATTCTAACTGAACTGCAGGCTCTTAATGCCTGTGGAGCATGTAGAGCCCCCCCTTTATTCTAAAGTGGTAATACTGTGGGAACTCAGAAAATGTTCTTTAAACACTTTCCTTCATTTCTTCTTTTGTTGTTAAATAAATTATCAAAGAAATTCAACTGTGTTTTATTATTTACTAGGGTTGGCGTTATTAAAGTGTTACGCTGCACAAAAGACAGTTGAGTTCACTTTACTTCTAGATATGGTTCCATTGAAGTGAGGGCCCACAGTGAAGAAAACTAAGGAGATAAAAAAACTGTGGTGTTCAGAGGGTTAATAAATGACGTTTAGCCTCATCAGAGATGGTTGCCATGATATTGTTTAACACAGAGTTATAATGAAATAAAGCCTGCTCTCAGACGAAGGCGTGAGTAGGCGAGGCATCACGGCCTTGTCTCATCTATACGTGAAAGCAGACCCAATTACAGCCCTGTGTAGGATACTGGCTGACTGAAGTAAAAGCAGCGAGGATGTGTTTAACTTGACTGATATCCCTGAGGTGTGTTCACTGTAGCCGCGGTGCATGCACTTTGCCATACCGCTAATAAACTCAGGTCTTCGCGTCTCTAATTAGCCAGTGCCTAGGAGATCTAAGCTTCATCAACCAATCTATTTCAATGAAAATCAACCTTGTCTTGCCTCTTGGCTCTGAAGATTGGATTGTCTAATCAGGTGGTATCCTGCCATTTACAAAACTACTCTTGTAATTATTAGTCATTTTGAACTCTGCGGGAGGGCCCAGGTCATCAAAACGATAGAGATCGTTCATCATAGAAGAATACATTTTGCATTGAGTTTAGGCTTGATGGATGAAAATCGATGAATAATCTATCAACACGATACTCAAGAATGCATTACATAGCTTGTTCATTATGAAAATATCATCAACTGGACCTGCCAAAAGCATTTACCCAAAATGCACTTGAGTCATTGTCCTTATGGCAACAAAGAGTGGTTTATTGGCTTGACAGCCCACTGTTGTTATGGACTGTCACATTAGAGAAGCCTTCCTTTTCTTATCTATGGCTCAGGAGAAAGAGCAACTGACAGTCGTCCTCTGGGGAAAGTGGGGAGGGAGGGAATGGAAGGAGGGTGGGAGTGAAAAGGGAAATAAAAATGGAGAGGGCAGCTGGACTGGTCTAATGCAGAAAGGCACTAAAGTGTCACATTAACTGATCTCGGCTCGTCTGTCTTCCAAACGGTGTGACCCATCTGAGTGCTTAGAGACTTAACGCTATCATACACAATTAATGAGGACTGTCAGGATCATCCGTCTGATTTTGAATAAAAAAAGGGGGTAATGATAAGGATGAGAGCAAATAATGGAGGCACAGAGGAGGTGAGAAAAGACAGCGACACATTAGACGAAGGCAGAGGCAGACAGCAGAGGAGAGATGATGAAAGATAAAGAAGTTGGAGAGACAGAGGAAGAAAGGTGAACTCCAGTGGCTGAAAGGCTGTGTTAGAGGGCAGCCGGGGGAAAAGGTTGAACGCAACAGACAAGAGTCTCGGTCACCGCTGTCAGATAGAGCAAAGGTGGTTTTATAAATCCCTCCTGGAGCTAGATGGGTCGCAGACCACCACTCCGCATGAGAAAGGAGGCCGATTTTGTTGAAATGTCGAGACAGGTTTCTGAAAACGAGGAGGGAATGCAGCTTTGCAACTCAAACTATTTCAAGTTTTTCTAAACAAAGCCCATAATTTCATGGTGGGCTATGAAGCAGACTGTACCAAACTGAGATGAACTGAGCACACACACCGCTGCATGTTTTAAAAGCACAGGCTCGATGCAAATAAGCTCTCACACATTCATTTTATGATTTCAAATGCTGTGTGGGAGTAAACCAAATGCCCTTCTTCCCTGAAGCCCAACGCCTATGTTCAGAAAATGGTCTATCTCAGTCATGCAAACAAGTAGGATTTTGACAATTAGCCTGCACAGCAAATGAGTGAAAAGGCATTCCATTACTCAAGAATACTAACATCATTGCGTCCTTGAGGAAGGCACCAGCTCATCTGATGCTCACACCTCAGCCTCTCATACAAAGATATAGCAAGTTAAAGTGAAAACGGATGTTGATCTATCTGAGCCAGCCCTGCAGTTCTCCTCTTTGCATCGACTCCTAGATCTTGCTGCACTTTGCATAGATTTGCATGTTTGAGGGAGACATTTGCATTTAGTATGGCCAACAGAATGACCCACCCACCTGCTATCGAAGAAGCCAGTGAACACTATAAGGTAAATGTGACTTACCATCTGGCAGTAAATGTCCAAGTAAAACGTGGGTTGTTAGCAGACTCCAGACAAGGTTGGAAATTTATTTTCCATTGTCAACAAATTCCATGAAAAGACAAAAAAACCAACAATCCTGTCTGTAGCGCTCAGCCTCAAGCCCACTGGCTCCTACTGAAGACGTAAATATTGAAAAAACAGTCCCAAATATGTAGTGTTAACTTTAAAAAGCCACAGTAATTTCCTAAGACAGTGCTTCTCTGCAAAAGTTACTCAAACAGGACTAAATAATGCATTTGTTGGGACTATTTTCAGCTGTGCATTAATACATAATTGGTGAACCAGTGAGTGATTACAACAGTAAGGCTGTGCATGTGGGATCAGCTCAAAATGAACCGTAACACCCTCAGTCAGTGTGGCTCACTGACATGCTTTTAACAGTTGTTGGACAACAATGCAAAAACTCACAAAGCCACAGAGATCAAGCGTTGGCTGCACACACAATACTTGTTAGAAGGATCAGTTTGTTTTTAATTTAGGGCTTCTCAGGGGATATGCTGACAAAAAACTTTAACATCCTTAAACAACAGTTTCCCTTTCTGATGCCACAACCATCTTTCCTCAGGACAGCTGAATTACTTTAACTGGCAATAGACAACTTTTTACTATAACTTTTCGTTCTGTAGAAAATACAGATTGCACAGTGGAATGGCTGTTAAAAAATGACACCACCCACATATAGATTGGTTCCCTATAAACTGAACTTTCTTTCTGGATTTTTCCAAGAACAATGAAGGTGAAATTAAAGCACAAAGCGCATCTAATTTATTGACTATAGGTTCAGGTTCGTATAGGACGGTGTCTGGGTCCGGACTCGGACCGCGTTCTGCCTGTCCAAAATGACAACAAGAAATGACAAGCCACCCTCTGATCACGGTCTTCAGCTTCATGCAATGTACGGCTTAATGCAATAACGTGGTATCAATGCGTGGCATCAGTGAATTTTTGCGAGTACGAGTATGAGCGCAGTATCGGTGGATGCCTAGTAAAAAAGTAACAAAACCTGCCTACTTATCAATTCAACCAGGAGTTTTGCTCTGCTTTTTCATAGCACTGAGTTCAGGGTTTCTAGGCCAAATTGAGATTCTTATGAAGCAAATCAAAATATTTGAAGTAATGTTCAACTGGAATAATCGAAAGATTTCTATGTGAAACTAAATTTGAGAGAAGGAGAGCACAACTCACTATAATCAAATCTTCAGATGAACAGTGTTTGAATTATTATGCAGTCATTTGTTGGTTTTTCACTCATGGTGCACAGGGAAAAGATGCGAGCCGTGTATACTTTGTGTCCTTATTTGTATGCAGAAGACAATGTGTTGTGCAGCCCAGGGATCTTGTAAATGTCACGAAAATTAACTTAAAACTATACGCCTTCCAATTCCGATTACCAGTCTAATCATGAGTTTCAGCTTCTTCCCCGTGGCTCCAAGGCCCAACCCAAGTATCCATGTACTGTAACATAACCAGCACATCCATTATTACAAGCAACGCCTGCCATATGCAATTATCAGTAGCTGATGGTAATTGCCAATGACAGATGAATGCTGATGGATGGGTTTTTGGATTCCAATTCCTTGCCTCTCTTGTGCCGTAATGAATAGTATATTCAAACATGGGCATGTAGCGCGGCTGCAGCTCCTGCCCCGCACCATCTGCTTGGTGCTGTAATGATAACGGCTGCTGATAGCAATGCACAACATTAACATGCCTTGCTGTCTTCAACTGCGCAGAGGAACTCTCCAAACAGCCTGCAGGACTGAGTTTACACCACACAGAGACAAGACGAGAGAGAGAGAGAGGGAAGGAAAAGAGTCTCACACCACAGGCACCGAGGGCCAGGCTCTGCCCCAGCCTCTCAGCTGGCCCCAATAACAGAAACATGTTGGGAGATATTTCCACGTTTATTTGGCACGGAGGACCTGGATTATGTAGTTCCGACGCATCATTAGCTTGTGCAATTACAGCTCAGTGTGCAGACATGGTGGGTCCATGAAGAAAGAAGCCAGGTGGGCTTGTTAAAGAGGAGAGGGAGATGGATGGGCCAGTGGTGTTTAACTCACACAGGCCTCACAGCTCACAGGAAGCAGGGCTGAGGAGATGAGGTTGGGAGAAGAGATGCACAGAGGAGGGGAGGCTGGGGGAAATGGGAGATGAATTGCATGAAATTGGCACGTTGTATTTTTCATTGAAGAGGGTCAATGTTTCACGACGATCGCTGTTGCTGGTAAACAGGGAGCCCGCAGCAGCCGAAGGGAATCCGTCAAGTTAACAGCTCGCTGTTGCCACTGCTGGATTGCGACTTAAATCCATGCGGGCCCAGCGGGGGCTTATAGGGCTCTATGGTATTCCTGCACTGGCTTGCCTCGCCCCATATGACCCCACACACAAACACACAGCAGTGAGGATGCCCACGGGAACAGACTGAAGATCTACTTCAGCATTAACCACTGATGAAGACATAAAAACTGACTACAAAACAATTTCTATGAGTGATCACGATGTGCTTGTGAATATCAACAGCGGGTATAGAAATCCATGCTGATTTTCCAGCCAGACATTATCTCTGTTCAAATGCCAACATACAGAAATTGATTTTTGGTGGCTTTTCTGGGTCTGGGTCAGGTTATGATTAAGTATGATTTAAAGCATAATTTGCCTGACTGTACTCAATCATGGTTCTAAGGTCGCTCTGATTATGCTTTAATATATAAAAAGGTACCGAGACTGCTGATTTACTCACAAATTCATGGAAAGGCTGATATAAAACTTCATCCATCCTTTTTATCAAAAACTTAACTGGGTCAGTGTCACAATGGAGGCACGCTACACATGGTAGACAGAACTTTACTCAGCCAGAGCCTCCAGGGGGATCCAACAGTATTCCCAGGCCAGGTGAGACTTGTAATCCCTCCAACACGTTCGAAGCCTGCCTGGGATCGTTTCCCAGGTAGACTATATCCATAGGGAGGTGAGCAGGAGGCTTCTGGATTCCCAAACGGCCTCAACCGGCTCTTATTAAACATACAAGAGCAGTGGTTGTACACCAAGATGCTCCTGTGAGTCCGAGCTCTTTACCCAATCCCCAAGGGTGAGCACCGAAATCTGCAATCTCATTCCTTCAGTCACTACCCAACACTCAGGACTAAAGGTGAGAGATCAACTACTACTGTAAATCCATTGCTTTTCCTCCAGCTTAACTCCCTCTATAGTCAAGTACAACTGGCAACCAGTTTGCCTGTCGATCTCAGACTCCATCTTACCCTCACTGATGTACGAGATCCTAAGTTATTTGTGCTCTTTCACCTGAGCCAGCAACTTGCTTCTAAGTTGAGGGAGGCAATCTAGTAGAATTGCACGGCCTCAGACTTCGGAGTTGCTGACTCTCAACCCCAACTCTTTATAGTCTGGTGAAACACAAGCTAGTTCACACCGGGGCTCACAGTCTGATTAAGGCAACACGGCTACATCATCAGCAAAATGTAGATAAACTGAAACTCCACGCCTCAGCTGTGCCTTTAAGTTCTGCCATCAAGTTCATCAGGAGAAAACCTTGGCGCACCCCGATGTCTTTTGAAAATATCTCTGATTTATTCCTGTGGCTAAATACGCAGCTCTCGTTCTGGCAAACAAGTATTTTATCACTGGCCCTGGATGCTCCAGCAATGGTCATAAGTCCAAAAAACACAAATCAATGGCCAAACTCCATGACCCCTCCAGTATTCTTCCAATATCCAAGAGATCCAAAAGGTTTCAAGAACAGGGCAAGAGCTGCACTACTCCTCCTCGATCTGAGGTTTATCAATCGGCTGGAGTCACCAACTTTACCCCTTATTTATAAGTGCCGCCTCCCATTCAATAGGCATGTCATCATCCCTGTAAGGTCTACCAGCAGAACTATGGAGCTCCCTTGCGGTGCCTGAACAAGGAGGCTAACAAGAAGAGCACTCAGATACGTATTTCTGTGTGCACTCCTGGATTTAAGGGTAAATTAATAAATCATTTATTTTCCTTTAGGCGATTTCACAAGAAGGTTTTCTGTGTGTAAATGTGTATTCAATAGTCTGAAACTGATGAACAATGAGAAAATGTGTAAAAAATGGAGCTTGACTGCATCGATTTGAGGACAAACTTACTGTGCCGCCAACGATCCTGCCCAAGGGGTACCACGCCCTTTCATCAAACCAGTTGAGGAACTCGTAGAAGCCATTTGTGGTGAGGTGGTGCGTTGATCTGTAGTTGAACCTGCAGCAACAGAAGAAAAAAAATAAGAGGGTCAGCTGAGTTTAAGGCAAAATTAACAAGCACACACAGAGACGGAGCATTTATTTCCATTTATAGACCGTTATTTGCCAAAATGTTGGAGCCTTTTGACAGACCAAAAAACACTTAACTCGAGGAAAGGTTATTTTATTTCCATTTATTCTGAAAGCAGGCTGAATGAGTAAGCTGCAGAGACGTTGCTTGTTAGAATAAGGAAGATAAAGCCTCCATTCACTATGTGCTCTTTTGTGCTGATGCCAACAACTCTCAGGTCAGTCCTCTGTTGAAAAATGGAAAGATGAAGGGCTCTCACAAATACTGTGTGGCATTTTTCGGAACAAAGCCTGCTTATTGTACAGATAATTCCAATTGCAACCACTGGAATGTGCTGGGGTGACAAAGGCATAAATGGCTCTGGTATTGGAACAGAGATATAGGTACCAAAAAAACAAAAAACAAAGAAACCCTGAAAATAAATATAAGGAATATCACTGCAAACCGGCCTTTATTCACACTGTAGCTGTGGTAAGCCGAAGGCGTTGGAACCATGTCAAGCAGCAGAATGAAAGAGCTGACACTGTTGAGAGGGCTGCTGCCAAAGAGAATGAAGCAAGTGTGCGATACATTCAGATGCACCTTCTTCGCTGCAGAGCTCATTAACGTGGGCTGCTTTATGGTATGTTCAGAGGCCCATATACCTCATGTAAAACAGTTAATGCAGAGGGAACCTACAGGACAATTACCTGCTCCGTTTTACACACTGCAGGGTAGAGCTGCAAGGATGAGACGATTAGTTGATTCTTTGGAAATGTGACACCCGTGTCAACCAAGAGGGTTCAACGTCAAATCGTGAAAAATGTGCAGCACATTAATCAATGATGAAAATTAGTTGCAGCCCAACTAGAGAGATTCTTTGACTCATTTTAAATCAAGTATGCAAATATCGACAGCCGATGAATAAGGTGACAGTGAGAAGCCTTCGATGTTGCAACATAAGCTGCATTAGTAAGCCCTTTATGTGTGATCTACTTTTTAAAAAACTCCTTAAACACCAAATGCATTTCCAAATACCATACATGGATGCTTGGCTGAGGAGCCTTCAAACGCTGTTTATTTCCATTCATGTTCATCTTCAAACCACACACGCCTACCCAAGCTTACAGTGGTATTTACAAAAGCACAGTACAGAGGCTAATGCTGCCGCTAACTCACAAGCATTCAATTGAAGAATACAAGTCAGTAGTTTCAGTTTGCAATTTTAACAATGCAACATTTTTTCCATTTTGATCTTAATCTCCATCTAAATATAGTGTAATACAATCACACAAGCATGCAATAGCCAACTTTCTTATTTATGCCCAAGCAATACTTTATTTTAAATCAGTACACAAAGGATTTAAAAATGATCCATTCATTTGATCTGTGCCAAACTTTAATCAATTGTTCCTTGGCCTACAACCAAAGAGTTTTCTAAATTTCACTGAAATCTCTTGACAAGCCCATCAGACATCCTACTACCCAAACAAACAAAAAGGGTCCCATTTGGTCACGGTAGCTTTGAATGAGTAAATTCCAGTGAAGTTGTGGTAATTAAATCAGTGTTAATTGTGGACTGAAAATAAATGGCAGCAAACCACACAACCCCAAAAAAAAACATACAGCTCCAAAAAAAGCCTGGGTAACACAGGCCTGTCAACAGCTTCAAACTAAATCAACAGCATGTCCTTGCTTCCATCTACTTCACAGCTTGAGATTCAGCAGCACTTTTCAGTTTAAGTTTGTGAATGCAAATGGGGGGTGGGGGTTGGGGGACATGGTTGTCACAAAACTGCTGGACTGTGTGTGCTGCGTGCACTCATGACCAGGACAGTGTGTTTAAAATCGCTGGCATGAGGTGCAGCTCATTAATCATCACAAGGTGCCTGGTGTTCTACCGCCTCCACATCGCACCTGAAGCCGGAGCACTCCTAACTCACGCAGGGCCTCCCGTCCTGGCTCATGTTTCCGGAGCGCACACAGTGGTCAGACATTAGTCATTTCAGGCCCAATGCTCAGAGCCAGTCCCTTGTATTCATCTTGAACACCGTGTTTAATTTCCAAAACCTTAAGACTATTTCTTGGTATATGGAGCCGTTAGGGACCCTAATTTGTTAGCAAGATGTTGTATTGGCGTTTAACAGGCAGATATAAAACAGGAAAGTTTATTACATTTGACAAGTTGCACTGAAGACCAACCAATTTCGATTATTTTAAAGGATTTATCACAGATTGTCCAAAAAAGGGAACATCATTTCCAAATTCTCTATGGCAGCAGTTACTCTGTACATTTATGAGGCGATGACAGCAAAATCAGCAGATATTAGCTGGCAATATTCCGTATGTCTTGGGTGAAAACACAGGAGAAAAATAGAAAACTCTGGCAAGCATTGTGGCCTCTGAAAGTGATCTTGAAAAGCTATCAAAAAGCTGACATGAGGGTTTATCTTTGTGGCTCCTCCTTGGGCGATTATATCGTGTACTCAACAAACTGAGGCCAGGGGGCCTGAGCCAGGGTACAATACTGAACATAATACATCGCAATTTCTTTTTGGGGGGATTTTAATCACTGGGGAGTCTTGTCCATCAGAACTAAGTACTTCCATCATCAAAAAGCTCATTTGACTGCACACAATTTGCGGTCACTGAACTGCTCTTTTAAAATTAGATCATGGTCAAGACCATAGTTTTGTTCCATCAATTCAATTATTTATTTACATACTGAGGTGTGCAAATCAACACAATGTTTCAGAATGCAAAGCCACAGAGGCAGCCAGATGTGAGAGAGTTTCGCCACAGTGGAAACTGGCCAGCTACTTTCGCCTCATTGTTCTGCAGCTGTCAAATCAGCGAGGCAGAAACAAAGCAAATTCAAAGAAAGCGTTCTAAAAGACAACTTTGCACGCTGCCAAGCCATATCCACAAAACCCATTTTCCAATGATCTCATGGACAACCGAGCACAATGCTTTATCCCTGCCCCTGTCACTTTGATGGGCCGGATAATGTAGCTCTGGTAGGCACATTAGCAATTTAATGCATTGCTGCCAATATGGTCTCAGGCCACAGAGCACATGACTGCTAGTGATGCACATCCCTCCAGCAAAGTGAGCTTAAAGCTGATCACCATAAAGAAATACCACTCCTGGATTGATAGCCAGGGGTTGAAGGGAAAATGAGCCCTACTTCAACTCCTTAGATAATATATCAAAGCAGAAATGAAAATTAGCAATGGCATATTGTGCACTTTAGATCACTCGGGGCGCCCTGCAGGCATCATAATACATTTTAATCAAGGTCCGTTTCACTGATTATCAGTTTCCTGTTGAGACAGGGACATCATCAGCAGCATGAGTAAGTGGGCAGCATTGCTGTTTAGAAGCCAGTAAATGCTTCATTCAATATCGACTTCATAATCTGATGCATTATTGCCTTTTCCCTATTGGTTCACGATACAGTAAATGTCGAAATGCACTTTTGGTTACAGGGGCGCAGTCACCACCTTGATTAATTAGCCACCTCTGTCAAACTCTGAATGAATAACATGTAAACGGGAGCCTGCTTGGGGACCTAGACAGGCATGTGAGCGCTTGCAACATAAGCTGAGCACAATGAGACAGTCAGATGGGCAGGTATGAGCATCTCCAAGGTGTCATGTTATTGAGTGTTTTACAGCAGCAGCTCCAAAAGTCTATAATAAAAAGAGAGCACATCACATAACAGATCAAAGGATTCTGTGAAAGAAAGAGTCTTCAATAGATGTAGGTGAGGGTTAGTGGTCTGCACCATATTGTGCTGACAACAGTATAGAAGTTAATATAACGATATGAGGTACAAGACGCAATGCAAAAAGGAATGATGATTAATACCACTTTTGCAACAAAATGATTTCACTCACACTGCACACTCCCCCAAAACTAAGACCTCCATGCTGGCGGACGGGGTCAAACTAACTTGCTCACTGGACAGCTGCCAAAGCTTTAACAGTGCTGAGTATCCAGCATGGCTGCCATCACCTGACAAGATGAGGTTTCCTGGCATAGCACCTCACAGCCGTATTACTTCATTCAAATGGTGGTGTGTGTGTGTGAATATGCACTGTATTGTGTGTGTATTCCCGTGTACTCAGTGACCCTGCAAGGTGATTGCATTCTGTGGATGTGTGATGACAATATTGTTGACATCAGACACGACTTGGTAAATGTGAAATTAAACATTGTCTGCAATTACGAGCCTGCCAGAATACGCAGTGGGTTCAATGAGAGCCTGTCTCAGTTGATGTAGGGATTTTTATTGAGACCGGAGGAGTAAAAACACATGAATGGTATCATTAGGAGATAAATACCAAATATGCAGCTAATTATTCTGCCAGGACAACCATTTCTAATAAAAAAAAATCAAACGGGGAAAAAAAATAATATTCCTCCTAATTTAAATGTGTGAAGTCTTGCTGACAGTGCAGGAAGCGTTCGTCTAATTGATTCTTGAGTGCAGAGCTCATCTTTTGAGAAACAAAATGGTCCACGAAGAGCCCTTTAAAACATATTTCCAAGGCACTTGGAAATAAGGAATTATATTAAAATTCATCACCACCCAAATAAATTTTTATATTAAACCCTTGTCCCACACGCTTGAAACAAAGCGGTAAATGGTTCCCCATTAGAGCATTTACAAAAATGTACTGGCATCAAGTTCAACCACCCCTAAAAGAGAAGAAGTCTGTTCACTGGTAGGAAGCCTATTGTGGTTCCACTTTGACCCAGTGCCTTCGAGGACAAATTGTTTAGTCAACTGAAAGAAAATAAATCGCAAACTATTCTGATCATTGATAAAAGCAAAAATGTCAAACATTTGCTGGTTCCAGAATTTGAAGCACCCTTGGGTTTTGGACTGTTGGTTGGACAAAATAATCTAGCAAAAGATATCACTTTGGGCTCAGAGAAATTACGATGAGCATATTTTTTGACATTTTATAGACTAGAACAATGAATTGACTAATTGTTCAAATAATCAGCAGATAACTCCATAAAGAAAATGATGGTTAGTTGTAGCCCTATATGCTCTCATGGCCAGCTAGTAGTGTTGTGACCAAAATTGCATTCAGCAACTGAGCACTGAAAATTGAACAAAAACGAAGCAAAAACACAAAAAAGGCACTGTGCAGTGCATGCTGACATCCATGCCAGAAAACGGCAAAAATCAATAAGCATTAGGACTGGACTGATTAAATATATATTTGCAGCAGCACTCAACATTGGGCTGATACAATAAAAAAAAAAAAAGGCAGAAAATGGTCCCCTCTAATCTTAACTTTTCTAAATGAACCAGCTGGCAGTATTAACACAACCAGATGGTTTCTGTTCTGTGCCTTGGTGGGGTGCAAGATCTCCGTGTCGGTATGCAAACAGCCACACTACTTCCCTGTTGAAACTAATGAATGAAAATTGAAAAATGACATTGCATCTTGAGGTAAGGAGACACGATGATATAAATATTGACTTGCCTAGGGGAATAACTTCAACACACATTACTGTGCTCCAGCTTTAACTGGGACTACCCATTAGACACAGAATAGCTATAAAACTAGCATTGTTTATTTGCTCCAGTGCATCCACATTCTGACAGTTGAGATAAAGATTCACACATAAAACAGTTTGGGCTGTAAAAAAAAAAAAGCCCTGTTGGGAGCCGAGTTATTCAATTCTGAAATGGAGCACAGTCTGATAAAGGCTTGTTTGTGTCTAGGTGCTATTTTGTGAATGTGTCAATGCTGCATCTCCTCCATTATGTGTAAAGAAGTTTGTGGCTCCCTGAGATTTGTTCAGTCCTGGAACGTGCTGCTTGTTTCATAATACCAAGTTGAGGTTATTTGAAGGCAATTAAGCCAATGAGCTGGGCATTTTCCTGACCACAGATTTATAGGAGCGCGGAGTCACGGTTATTGACATCCTCATTATCTTTTCACAGATGTACAGGCTCTTATTCACACCTGCGTGAAAACAGCTTGGCAATACCAATCACAGGGACACGGACTTACAATGCCTTTTGGGTCTAATAAAACAATCGATCGTGAATTAGGCTATTTTCTTAGCCAAGCTAGACAAGATGCTTACACAGGCTATAAGCAGACGAGGAGAGGCACTGAATAATAAATTACCCAAACAAGGTGGGGAATGCATAGTGATCATGCATGCAGCAGTAGTAGTTGTAAAACAGAGCGAGTCTTCAGCAAGACTGCAAAATTTTGTCGACCCGTATAATTTATTGAGGGGGCTGGAAACATGTTTTGGGTCCCTACTGGCTGCTGGTCAACTGAAAACCTTTATTGATCACTTGTTATAGGCCTGGAGCGGACAAAATATAAGAGCTATAATATAAGAGCTTTCAAATAAGTCCCAGCAACTACCATTGTAACTTAAATATGGTCTTCAAAAACCATTTTAGACCCTAGTCACATAGTATTAGTTAACAGAGGACCTCATGTGTGGCGCTTTAGGTCAAGATAAGTAGCCCATAGTACTTTACTCGTATTTACTGACATTATCTCCTCGATATGATGACAATGCTCCATGTAACATCAAAGTTCAGAAGTGAAGTGCCTGCTCTTCATTGCTTTTCTCTGTCATCACTTTAATACATCAATATAGTGGCTCTCACAGCACAGCAGTTGACTGTTATTTATCATTCTGAGTCCCAATCAAATTTCTTACTTGTTTGGTTGTCTGACAACAGAGAACAGATGTTTATGAAGATACAACTCCAAATCACTGTCATGCCGATACACATGGGACTGATATCAACACATGACCTCAGTGTTTGGCAAAAACTGTAGGTAACATGTAGAAAAAAATCTATTTTACCTATTATGAACATGGTAGATTCACATGAGATGTAGATCACAGCTGTCCTGATGCTTTTGACATTAATTTTAACTAAAAATTACACAACATGTAATGAAAATAAATAGTTTATGCCCATTTCAACCTACAATTACAATGACAGTATCTACATGACTGAAAACTGTGAAAACACCAAATATTTAATCCTTACAACAATGTGTTCAGCATTCCTTAAAATAACGAACTGAATAAGATCAAAGTACGACCTTGGATAATACAGATTATTCATGCTATATGAATGAATTACACCTATGGTTCCATGTACACAGAGCAGCCATACTGCCTCCAATTAAAAAGAAAATGGAGAAAAGTTCAGATACTGACACAGTAGTGGTTTTCCAGCAGCAAATGACAAAGCTTAAAACAAATGTGTACAAAAGTTGTGATAAAGAAACCGTGTCCATTTAACCCTCTGACATCAGGAGGAGGCCTGCTGCTACTGCTGTCAGAAGGAGGTCACAAGGCTGTAGAGGTCTTTGAACACATTTCCAGAAGGGGGTCTGGTACACAGGATCATTTCACACTCCGTCGCTTACTGCATTTTGAGCTCAACAACTACAAACAGATCAGCGATCTAAACCAAGCAGTTGCTCGGTGTGATCCAACTGCTCTCCATGATAGGATCACGGAGAAGAATGTGCCTGGTCAACTGAATCCAATGAGGCCAAGTGAAACAATCAAACAGCCAGAAGTTTTCTGCATCGTATGTAGGAATGGCCCCAAAGGGAGACTAACAATAATGTTGTTTTACAGTGTTGTGTGCACACATGCCTGAGGCAGAGCACCACACCGTCTCTACTTTGATTTACCTACAATGGACAGAACAAATTTATGAATAATATCACAGTGGAACCACAAGAGAAGAATGTTGGATGGATCAAGTTTAGTGTTGTGTTAGTAATGCAGTGGGAGACGTGAACTCGGATAGGAAATACACAACTGCCGCTTTCTTTATGCGTTTTTGTCCCAATGTACAATACAAAATAAAACTTATTTTGATGCCAATATTTTCTGTCCCCACCTTATATGTAAATGAGACAGACGAAACAGAATACACCACACGCTCGCTGGAAATACAGCCTGAGAATTCAGCACTCCTCCCGGACAACTCCTTTCTATCTCCACAAAATCGCAACTTTATAGGCACTGAAGTTTCACAAAGGTGCTTTTCATTCATTGTCCAGGGAGTTCCTTTGATACTTTTGCACATTCAGTATATATAAAAGGTTGGAGAGACAACATTTAGGTCTATTTTATAAAGTAAAAGAAAATATATTTTTTAAAAAGGATCCTATAAAATCGGTTCTAATAGCAAAGGGAACAAGCTAAGCTTGGTGGTCAGCTCTTACGGGAAAGGTCCAGAGTATCAGCAAATGCAAAACTGTAAGCTGATGTGCAGGGCATCAATCAATGACAAAACCATTAGGCAACATCGCTTTGTGTTCAATAACATTATACAGAGGTGGCCATGTGGCATACAATTAACCAACTGAGGCTAGGAAAGTATTGATTAGTAATTAAAGAAGATAGATGAGAAATCTGAGCCCAAACATGTATTAGTTTACACCACAGCAATTAAAGCACAGAATGCACACTTAGGTAAGATGTGGGTTTGACTATAATGAGATGAGTCACACTCTCACACCCCAGCTTACAAAACTTTGCTAAAAGAGAAACTTTGAGTGATGTTACCTTGATCAGTCTTCAATTGGTCCTTTCATAGTTTTAATATTCCACAGCGTGATTGCAGGAATGCAGCTGAACCTGACCGAGTTCAAAGCAAACTGAGCGTCTTTTAAAAAGATTAAGCTCCTCTTAGTGCGGTCTGTAATATCATGAATTCCCCTCAAAGCTTAGCTTCACATCTCACAAGAACGTAGACTGGTGGGCAAAGCATCCATACATGAATTCCCCCAATGGATGGTTATATGAAACAATAAATTTAACTACAGCAATGAATTCTCCTCTAATTTACTTATAGTATTTGGGTCATCTTTGTCTTCCTCCCAGTTTAAGATTCAGCAGATAGATGCTTTACACTAATATCTGCACAGAGCAACTGAAATATCACTCTACAACAACTAATATTATAACTGGCTTTTAAAATACACACCTACAGAGACATGGACTGAGCTTTCAGCAAAAAATAAATGGAAAGTGTTTGCTAACAGATATAACTGACAAACTGGTGTATTTCATTTGCAAAAACTTGTCATCATTTCGCTTGAACTAAGATTTTTGGGGTAAATCTATGATAATGAGCCAATTCCAGTTTCAAGTCATGTAGCCATCCATCAGCATGATCATTCTTCCAACAGACAGCTCTGACAAATCCTGTGTAATGAACACCCTGAGTTGAATACTACTGAACGGACTTTCATGGGAACAGATGTTTGTATGACAGCATCAACACACTACATGTACACCAGATGGAGAGTTAAGTGTGGTTCTCAACACTGGACATTAACAGCGTGCACAGAGATGAGTGTCACTAAGTGCAGCGTGGACACACTCGGTGGTAACATCACATCAATACATTATAGATTTAACCGCATATAACGTCCAGTTTGAGGAAGTACACCAGAGAGGCAAGCACTGCAAATGCCATTAAAACCATAATCATCCTGTCTTAAAAATGACTGATGGTGAAGAGCCATATCAGCAGTTCACTTTACTGAGTCAATACTGATGCTTATCACCGAGAGACCAAACAGAAGCAGGTCAGTGTTAAATCTGTGAAAAGAAATTAAGATAGTTTCTTACATGCTGGGGAGAAAAAATCAATATTGAAAATTCACTTAATAAATATTTACAGCAGCTTGAGCCCTTTGAAAATTGATGTACCCTAATGATTTCACCGTTTAATTAATTCATGGTTGAGGCTTATTATGAAAAAAGGATACAATTTAATTTCTGCATTCGTAACAAGTATCCAGATCTCCAAGTATGAAAAATGCTGTCGCAGAGACCTGACCCCATCAAAATATGTTCAACCACATGCTTTGCTAAAATCAAACGTATGTATGAAATACATAAAAACCAAAAGGCAAAACAATAAAAGAAGACAATGGTTTTTGTCTCAGCTTACTGAACTCATGTGACCCCTGGAAAGGGGTTGTGATAAACCTACAGCTAGCCGCAGCCCTTCAAGCTTACACTGTACATTAGCTGTTGCTCAGCAACAAGCAGCAGAAAGTTGTGCTGTCAAAAAAATCAATCTATCTATACATATTGATATCTAATATTTGAATCAGTGTCAACACTCATTTTCAGCTGTATCAATGCACCCCTTGCAGCTGTTGTGTCATTTGTTATGGTATCGCAAATGGTATTTAATTTAGATATTTTTCAAAGTATTGTATCAAAGTTTGAAATTTCAGTATCCTGTAAAACACCAGCAGAGGGACAAAGTTAGCAACTAGCTGGTTAGTTGCAGCTGACGTGTCAGATATTTGCCTCAGGAGTAGGTGGAGACAGAAAATTTAGGTCAAAGAGAGTAAATATTGAATTTACATTTAGGGCTGTGTCAAATACTATCTTGGGGCTGTGGACGGCTCAAGCTATCAAAACTACAGTCTTTATTTACATATAACTTTGCTGTTAATGTAATTTATGAGTGCAGGTTTTAGGACTTCTTAAACACCACAGAGGAGCTCCATTCCTCATTCTCTTTATCAGTCTTTTGCCTCTCTTTCGAAACGCAACGCAACATCTCCTTCCGCTGAGTACTGATTTGGACGCTGATTAGCATGGCAACAGTTGAAGCTATGAAGCATCTGCGTCAGCCCTATTTAAATTCAACTGCTTGCCAGAAACTCAAAATGAACGATAACACTGATTGGTAACATCGATGTGTAAATAAGAAAAATTTTCGAATGTGTTAAAAAAACAAAAAGTAGTTATTGCAGATTTAAGTACAACTTGCAACCTTAACCACTAATGATTAGAAGGGTGTACTTAAAGCATTTTAGATTGTCAAGACCTTTTTCTAAAATCGCTGTTGTAGTGATAAAAGGATACATTAGTACATGAAAGACTGGCATACACAGTCATTAATATCATTTTGTTTGAGGGCGCCTACTGTAATGCCAGTCAGGCAAGCTAAACTTATCTCAGTCAGTTTTCTTTAACCACATTTTCCAAGCCACCCTAAATGATTTGTTAAATGCTGCAGCACCAGTAAACCAAGCTATGCACAATGCTAGACTCAGAATTGTGCGAGACATCTTTGAAACAAGAGTGGTTTCAAGAGCAGTCCATTTAAAAAGGCAAGGAGGGAGAAAGGAAATGTGACGTTCCCAAAAGCACCAAGTCACTGAATTTCAAGCTGCGGCATGTGAATCAAAGGAAATGGATGAAAGGCATGCCAATTCCACATTTAGCCAAGGAGTCCACTGGGGCAGAGGCTTCGCTTTTATCAAAACCCACTGTTACCATCGACCAAAAATAGGGAAGGCACTGGGAGGGCCAGGCAAAAACAGCAGGCAGCAGTGAATCCCAGAGCTAGAGAGTAATTACTGGCACACAAAGAGCTTTGCTGTCATAACGGGCGGCTAATCAATTGGATATCACAAACACAAACACAGAGGACAAACAGCAGCAATAATTACAGGCCTAATCATCACAGACAGAGATCTCTTTTGAAGGCATTCTCAAAAGAACTCGCGTTTGAGTGCTTTATCAGGATTTGGACAAAGAAAAGCACAGGTTTACTCTAAAGTTTCTAGTCTAGCCAAGGCTGCGAATTAGCGCCTGCCACATCTTGGTAAAACATGGGAGATTTACTATTGAGCAGCTGGTGATGTTGAACATTTATCCGTCAGTCGCAGGTTGATTTTAAAAAGTTAATTTTCTTGAATCAACAAGGTGTAATGAGGAAGGTAATTAACAATCATTGCACATGTGTTAGCCCTCAAAAACATCCTTGGTGAAGAAACCCACAAATTTCGGCCTTGAGTTAAAAGTACCAGTATATTTTGCAGCTACAGACAAGTATATTCTAAATCCCCCACTGTGAGGCTCCAGGCTGAAAATCCTGCAGTGAGGGTAAACTGAGGGCAGCTAGCCACAACCATCTACAGCTTAAAAATCATCATCTCTTCGCCCAACATCCACCTGCTGCGGGAAAACGGGAAGAAAAAGGCTTTATCAACACACTGCAGTGGCCGGAAATGAAACCATAAAGCTGGATGCTTCAAATGCAGCTGTGGACAATTACACCGTCTACATACAATTGATTCCCCTGGATAAGAAGTCGTTATTGCTTTGTCTTTGAGCATAATGGCTTTGCTATGAGCTGTAGAGTCACCAAGAGACAGTAAGACATTTACGCCTCATTGGCTTAAACAGCAGTGGAAGGCGCTCAATAACACTCCAGTCAAGAAGATACTGAGCACTTTAGCACAACCTCTCTCTGCAAACTCGACAATCATTAATACAGCGCACCTAGATGATAACGCAAGTTATTGCTGGCCCAAAGCTGCCATATCTACATGAATGGGCTCGCCACTGTGGTTCTAAAATCCTGAGGGGTCAAAATTTACTGCCAGGGCTGAGTAATTACACACCGTCTTCTGTACCACTGCGGTCCCTTCATCATTATTTTCAAACACATGGCCGCCGCTGCTGTTTCATATTCTATGGCTATGAGATAATGGAGGAGAACAGAGGGTGAGAGTGCTTTTCTCTCCTGCACCGCTTTTTCTCTATTTTCCTACAGTGGTGACAGTGGCAATGTTTCACTCTTCCACAGGGGAGTCTTTGAGGTGGTATAAATTCCCAAATCGTATAGCCTCTTCAGCACACAGAAAGCACAGACACATGATGTCTGTGTTTCCTGCTGGAGCCATTCAACTTACTAGCTCGCTCGCCTGGGTAGTGAGCTTTTCATACTTGGATGAAAATGAAGAGCAGCAGCAAGGAGCTGGTTAATTCAGAATTAACCTTGCAGGAAAAGACACTGTGCTCTTTGAATAGCAATCAGATGTCAGCCCTCTGAGACTTGAACGCACCTTACTGATAGGCAGGCCTTGGCATAAAATCAACAAGTGAGTTCTTTATGCAGACAATGAAGTCCTCATAGACACACAACTGTGTCTATGATGACTGAAGGTTTAGTTTTAAAGCAAGCATTTCACCATTTGGAATATCCTTAAAATAGGGATATTTGCATATTCGCAGGAACAAGAACGGTCTTGTTCAATAATGGCATGGTTATTTTTGATTTGTATCCAACCAATTTCAACACCATATAAACTTCAACATGTGTAGGTTGCCATTTTAATTCTCCTTTCTTTAGTCACAGCATGTCTAGTCTGTATATCCTCGTCTTCTTGAAGGATGAAAAACAATCAGCGACAAAAGAGCAGAAATAACATCTCGTCTGTGCATACACCAGTCAGCATGGCATTGTTATCCCTCTCCATGCCGATGAAGAACCTGCAGTCAATAAACATTTCATTGTAAACTGCCTTTGCATAAAGCAGTAATGGGAAGTCCTCCATCATCAGCATGACAGTGACACTGACTGACAGCCAGACAGCTGCCTACAACAAATAAACAAAGAGGAGCCATAGACTGAATGTGCAGAATTTATAGCCACAATATCTTCATCTCTTTCTTCTGTACAAGCAGGTTTTTGCACGGCGCCATGGTCCAATGAACAGGCTTGCAAGCTCCAAACGCTTAAAAAGATCTTAAGGGAAGATAGAAAGCTTAGTCATCTGTAGCACTTCGAGTGGCTTCAGAACGTACATGCAAATTTGGTGTGTCCCTACACATTGAGTAATAATCATGTAAATGGCCGCCCAAGTGTATGTCTTCTATTTCAGGAAAAGATGGTTGATTTTTGCGTCTCCCTCCCTGCAACTGAAGCTCTTAGTACTCTTAGGCATCCACAGTCTTGTGGAATTAGGGATATCGTGGTATTTAATGTCCTCTTTTTACTTCCAATGACCTCACTGACTAGTGGAGCCACGCTATGTGAACATGCCAACAGAGTGATGGACCCAGCTAGATGGCTATGCTGACTGGACGAATTGCTTCACTTCGTTGCTCTTCCTCGGGTGACATTACAGTGCATTCAGAAAGTATTCAGACCCCTTCATTGCAGGCTTATGCTAAAACCGTTTAAATATTTTTTTTATCCTCATCAAACTTCCCTCAGTACATCATAATGACAAAGCAGAATAATAATTAGAAAGTTTTGCAAATTTATTAAAAAGAAAAGAAAAAAAACTGAAATAAGTATCCAGACCCTTTACTCAGTACTTAGTTGAAGCACCTTTGGCAGCGAGTACAGCACTGAGTCTTCTTGGGTATGAAATAGAGTTGTCCCTAAGCCACTCCTGCGTTGTCTTGGCTGTGTGTTTAGGGTCATTGTCCTGTTGGAAGGTGAACCTTCGGCCCATTCTGAGGTCCTAAGTGCCTTGTACCAGGTTTTCATGAAGGATATTTCTGTACTTTGCTCCCTTTCATCTCAACCCTGACCAGTCACCCAGTCCCTGCCGCTGTAAAACACCATTAATCAATCTACACTCAGTACACCATTACCTCTATAAAGGTCTCAAGGCCGACAATGCATATAAGAGCAAAAACCATGAGGTTGAAATATCTAATAGCATTTTTAAAGCAATATTGTGTTTTAATAGTGCAAATGGAGAAATTCATAGACTCTTTTGAGTCTGGCCATAGCCTACAAGACATTTCAAAATTGAGAAAAAACATTGTAATTTAGTCATCAACCCCCTATTTAGTACAGACAGAAGTGCTATTGAGTAAAATGGGACCACACATCCACTAACAGACATTGATACTAGAAATGTGTGTATGCAGTGTTAAACTGTGTTTAGAGAAACAGAAGGTGTTTATACCGAAACTTTCTGTTGACAGACTGCACAAACGTTCTCTGCATACTGAGCCTGTTTGTTCATTTTAGGGGCCACATTAACTCCGATTTAATTTTCGTTTAACCTAAGTGAACTGATGCGACCGAGTACATAGTTGATGCTGACATAAATGATGCCGTCAGATCTTCAGTAATTCATTGACTGTCTCAGTGTAAACATCAATTTCAGCAATTAATGGCTTTTTACTCAGTTACTTGGATGGACTAATAAACAGTCGTAAGCACCGTTAGGAATACTAAGCATTAAAAACAAAGCAAATCATATTACTCTCAGTAATAAGATTAATGGCTAATATACTGCACAGTAGAAAAAAATTATAAAAATGAAAAGGGGGCCTTAAAACGAGCCATTGCCAGATCAGGCCTTCTTTGTAGAAGCTTAAGACAACGCAGGCAACATGAGCTCAGCGTGCATGCAACCCAACGAAACGCTTGTTTGATGTAGCGGCCCTTAATGAGCCACGCAATCTAATGAGGAACCACGCCGAATACAGATATCACCACAGGGGGCTTCACGACTTTGTAAAACACAGAAAAAGCTACTCCGTCATAACTGTGACTCTGCATGCATAATTGCACTGGAGGAAGAGGACATTGATTTGTGTGGCGGGGGGCAAAATTGCTGTGGTAATCTCCAGTAGAGGAGAGACAATGAGACTTTTGTTATTCCTCCAATTAAATGTCACCCCAGACATGGCGAAGCTTCCACGCTTTAGGCTTCAGTGCCAAGGATGAAGGATTGCTCTTGGCTAAACAGAGAGTACTATAGCCGTATGCGCTGCTGCTCATCACTCAGGCCAAGGCATCCCAAATGCATCCCAGCATGGGGATGAGTTTTGTTCAGTGTCTGAGACAGTGCAGCAAGAGCTTTTGAGGTCCAAACTGTAGCCCAAGATAACAAATTTCACGCATCTCTTGACATGTGGTGCCCACTGAAACAGCTGTGTGACCCATTTTGGTGCCGTGGCATGGAAAGAACAATGTGACTGTGAGAAACATGACCCAATTCCACCTGCATACCTAGTCAAATACCTTTCAAAGCTGCTGTATGTAGATATATGTTGATTTTTCAAACTTGTTCGCGTCAGTGTACAATTACAGAATCCTTTTCGGTTTCTGTCAAGCTGCTACAGTTGCCCTACTGCCTCAGGTTATCACTGAAATAACCAACAAAGGAGTGTGAAAATATGGTCAAAAATGACAGCTTACCAAGGGAGCACATCAAAGCTGAGCCGAGAGAGCGGTCAGCACTGTGGTGATATGAACACGGTGTCTGCAAACTCCATATCAACAGAAATCTAATCACTCATTCCTCACTGAAAACACACAGTTGCCCTAATCCCACTTTGAAACTTCAGCAAAGATAAAAATCAAGCAGCACAAGCACTTACAGATAATGTATCTGCGTGAAATGTGCAGTGATAGCATCTTGGTAGAAAACGAGGCTCCGGGAAAGGGGAATACATAAAAGGCAACAATGAGCTCATCCTGGATGAAAACTCTGCACTCGATAGATTTGCGGTGGTGAAGGAGGAGAGCAAGGGCTTCCTCACGCGCTCTTGTCTGAGTAGCAAATCTCCAAATCCCAGCCAGAGGGGGAAACAGACCCAGCACCCTATTACAGGAAGCCTGAGAGATGGGACTGCTGTTCGTTTGCAGCTAAATTCGGCTTTTGTCTGGCGGGCGCCATCAAATATGGCCCAAACTTCACTGGGAGTATCATAATGACATTATGCCGGCTCTAGCTGCAGCGACTGCAGGTAGGGAGGGTGTGTGTGTGCATGTGTGTGTGTGTGTGATGAAGAGAGGGGGTGATGGAGAAAGGGAAAGAAACAGATGACTCTCTCAGCCCGACTCCTGATTGAACTGCAGCCCAGAAATGCAGAAGGGAGAATCATCCCTCTGATTTCCCTCTGCAAGTGAATGATGCTGATGCAGACAGCAAGACTAATGTCACAGCAGTACAGCCGCCAGCACCTCTAGAAGAGACATGCTTTGTGCCAGTTTCAAAGTGTCCCCTATTAAGTCAAGGAGAGACGCATCTTTGTGTTAAGATTAAGGTACTGTCCGCATTTGATCAATATTCCTAGCATGTGCAGAAACATGGTTAAAAGGTCAAATCACATTTAAACACTCTACCTTCAGCAACATGCCGGAACAGCTCTGGTGATTAGGCTCATTTACTCTTACTCTGGATGAAATGAACTTATTAACACTTCAGCTGGACTACAGCAGACTGAGTCGTCCCAGCCTGAATAAAATGTTAATTGGGTTGAACCAACCATCCCTAAACATTCCCTCTGAGGAATCCAGTCAATGGAAGAACATCTGGCTAATGGCCACCTACTGGCCCAAACAATGACCTCACCATAATGCACCCCTGTGCACCAGTACCAAAGTAAGCTATGTGTTACATTGCCAAACATCAAGGACTATGACTGGAAACATTTAGTTCAATTTAATTAAAATTAAAAAAATTGAAGAAGTCCATGTGCTTAAACTAAAATGGCATTCGATAGAACGCATCCCCACCAAGGCCAATGGTCCCCTTTAAGTCAACAATAAAACATTATTTTATTTCACAGGATTTTCATTTAAATCTGCACCAAATTGTACTCACTTACAGATACCAGCCACCTCAATATGACTGATTATTATTCAGTTTTGCATTGTCTTATAGACATTTAGTCTCCTGTCACATAAGACAAAGTAAAGCTGAAGGTTATCATTATTGAGAGGCTGGAAAATGGTAATGTTTGGCACTTTTATTTGACAAATGACTTTCAAATTAGCTGATCTGTTATTTCCTGCTTTATACTATTCAATTAATGAACCAAGCATGTTAGCTCAACATGAAAGTGGAAAACGCTTGAAGGCATGCACTAAAATAGCCTGGAACAAAATTAATTTCTCCTCCCCAATACAAAATCTACATCACAAAATGGCAAAAGGTTTTTGAAAGCAGTCCTGTTTTCCGTCAAGTAGTGTGAAACCCACTAATAAAAGAGGAGAATAGATGAATTCTGGCAGCCATTTCCCACGGGAATTCACATCACATGATGTGCCAGATGGCAACAGTAAGAGCATTACCAAAAAAATAATTTGCCTAAAATAATATTCTCTCAGAATCTCGCTGTCACACTGACTGGCTGTGGGGGTTAGCATGCAATCAAACTCAGGAAGAAATACACTAAAACCTAAATGTAACCGTGCTTGTTACAATACACAGAGGTTTAATACAGTGCAATTTACCACTGATGCAGGGGTCTAGGTTTATGCGGCTTTTGAAGCAACTGAGATGACAGGTGACGGAGCAATCAAGTCCCTCTACAAGTTCATCTTGCTTTGAAATGAAACTCTGGATAGTTAGGAGGACCAGATGGGAGTTAGATCACAGTTTGAGAACAAGGCTTGCTTGATAAGTTCCAGAGACGTGCTCACAGGAAGAAAACAGAGACACATAAAAGAAACCAAGAACAGTGGCAAATAAGAAACTGAGGGTGAAAAGAAGAGTACCTCTGTCAGTTTGCCACTTGGATTGGAAAAGTATGTTTCAAGGTCAAGATGAGCTGTCATGGTAAATGGAATTCTAATGACTGTGGTAATTGCTAAATTGCTGGAGCTATATTGCAAGGGAAATGTCGGAGTCTGAGGTCACTTATCTCTCCTGAGTGAAATCATATCAAGTGCCTAATGATCTCTTCCATATATTCCAATAAAGCTCTTTGGAAGCATTTTTAATGGAGAGGTGCCATCATCAGAGCTAGATTCCTTCCTTAAGTGTCGGAAATATACCTCCTTGATCTCACTAACTAGGGTAGCTGCTGAAAAGGAAAACATGCTTTGCAGGTCTCAGGTTGAGATGAAAAACTCTGGTAGAGAAGATGACACCGTCACAGGCCTACATTAACTTCACAGTCTTTGATTTTAGTGTCAAATGCAAAGGACCAGGGAGGGGAAAGCAGGAAGGCAGTACTTGTCACAAAAAGAACATCAACATCAACAGGAGGATGAAAGTGAAATAACTGCATAAATAACATCCCGATTTGAAGATCTGTAACTAAATCATTTACACAGTTCAGAATGTATCATACTGAGCAGTGGCATACCAAGCAGTGGCATTATAAGACTGAGGAGTTTAGTCAAGGGTCAAGACCACTCCAGGTAATTACCTACGACTATATTTTTAATGGACACAGGGGAATTTCCAAGGAGCCAGAAGTTACTTTACAAGATATGCACTCTAAAAGAGTACTCTCGAAAAAGCATCCATCATCTCACATTTCATGCTACAGGAGCCCTTCAGCTATCTCACTGAAGCACAGCCAAGGTAGAATGGAATAGTAGGGAGGAACCACTAAAACACTGCACCCAAGATGGACATGTCCGGAATACTCTTCATAAGGCTGAGACAGAGCACATAACAACTGCAGCGTCAGACCTTAGGATTATAGAGACATTCAATTTTACAAGGATGTGGCAGTAGTGTCCTTGCATCCACAGTGGTCAGCCAAGCTAAAGCCAGGCTACGGTTTCTCCAGCCAGTACATCACCCCAATTTAAAGACACAGGACTCAGCAAGAAAGTAACCCTTGTCGAGACCTCTTATGCCACGTAACTAATGATAAGAACCAAACAAAACCTAACCAAACAAAAAGATGGCAACTAATCTTGAGGTCAATTTGCAGCAGAACGAAGTTTCACATTCCTGCCTGGTCTCTTTGGAAGTCAACGAAATTTTGCGCTTGACCAATGGCCGTATTAACTGTGAAATTGACAATATGGGAAGGAATCTCACTTCCGTCGTTTGCCAATGTTTGCGTATATCATCCACACGCAGTACAAGATTTATGACGTGCATGGTGTTAAACTCATTAACACATAAATTTGGGCAGCCACCATTTGTACCATGAACAAAACCATGTGCATGTTTCCTGTCCATCTCCACTCTGTAGGGTATACACAACATGAAGAGAAACTGCTCCCTTATGTTTCTCCTGACAAGAATAGGAAAGTTCTGAGGAACGTGAGAGAGATATTTTGGCATCACCACGACAGCCATATGGAGGCTGACTCAGAGACCAGGACTGAATTATACTGCCAAACGGCTGCTTTGACTCAAGACTCCAAGAACGGTTGCCTTACATCTCCTCCACCAAGCAAAATCAGCTTGACAAAACTGTGAACAATGTTACTGGGAGCTTCTAAGGACAACAGCAAGTTTCCGGGATATCAGTGGAAGGCAGCAAGTTCTAGGGATTTCAGCGGAAGGCAAAGCCTAAGCCTCAAAATCACATGGGTTATTCCATCCCGTGGTTGGGAAATGTAGAAGGACCACAGCAGACAAGAGGGAGCGTGGCACTCGGGACAATGATTAGCATTTGGAAGGAAAAGCTCCTCTTCTCCTGTGGTGCTACATTTCTCAAGGACACATTAAATTGAGGAGTTGGCTCGGGGGGAAATCATTTTATTTATTAATTTCAGCAAATCTGTTTTGAAGACTTGGCTAGATCAGGAGAAGCATCATAAAAGGCAAAGTGAGTAGGCAGAGTTGTGTCTCTGCAGGCTGAAATGCTGCAAGATGAGACTGCACGTCGAATCAGAGACACGTTATACACCGATCTCGTCTTGTTGCATGTATAAGAAATTCAAGTTCTAATTAAGCGAAATACTGCTTCAAATATTATAGTTTAGCCATGAAAGGATAACATGAAAGAATGCAGACATCACAAGAGGAACGTGAAGAGATTTAAGTCTGATATATAAATGTATATACTCAGAAAGAACACGATCATACAATACATTGTTGAAAAACAATTCATACAAGTTGTATGAACAGTTTTTTTCTTTGGAAGCCATAACTCTTTGATCGTTGATCAGGAAGTAAATGTAATATGGTAAAGGGGTCAGTGCTGCTTCATATCCAAAGCTGTCGTTTTCACCAAGCAGCCTGGTTCAGTTCAGTTTAGTTAAGACAATAGAAAGGTGGTCCGATGCTAAAAAGGTGGAGTTAAAACCCTGCCGACCACCGATTGGTTTTCAGAACAACCACAGTCATTTCATCATCGGTGTTCTGATGTAGGACTGCCCAAACTCCTGTTTGTATCAGCAGTCTATTGTCTGGCTGATGCAGCCTTTTCTCGAGCAAAGCTTGTTTGCTTGTATTAATAAACAACCACATACCAAGAAGAAAGCAAACAAAATGTGTGTGCACGCTGCCTGCATGGCGTGCGAGGTTGAACAAAAGAGAGAGAGACACACAAACGGAGAGAGTTTCAATTAACTGCAGCACAATCTAAAGAGTTAAGACCAGTCACTCCTGTTGTTTCCCCAACTGCTGAAAAAGCAGTTACACCAAAAGCCTGACCGATAGCTAATACAGAGTACAGTCTGCAGTGGAAAGGCAAAACAGATCAAGGGTTTAGGTACATTAGTTACAACCTACATCTGGGTGAAAAGGGTTCTACACCCAAAGTATTTTCATGGGAATGAGGCACAAGTGACAGTTGATACAACACCTTGAGGCCACTTCTCAGAACCTGGAATCGACAGGTCTGGATCTGAAAATCTTCACACACTCAGAGCCAAGTCTCTCTCAAGCTGTTCTTTCTTTTTTTTTTTATTACTCGCCCATCTACTTTACTCGCATCCCATATGTACAAACAACTGTGGAACACCGTGACTGTCTGCAAGAACAGATTGTTGAAAAGCGTGGCCAGTTATCTACTTCCGAGCGATTATTTCAGCTCATCCTTCTCTACAACGGCAGGCTTTTAAACCCCACTTCAGAAACGCTATAAAACAATTTTGTCTTCAGACGCGGCCGACAACACATTGTAGAAACTACTTGAAGGGCTTTCAGGTGTGGCCACTGATACAAGACGATAGCTTTTGGGGGGATTTTGTTTGCACACAGCTTGAGAGAACGAGTTTCACAAACCTGCATCTTTAATTTTTTTTAACCACCATTTATAAAGAGCTGATATAGATTTAGCATAACCAAAATAGGGTTAGAAAACACTCTGTGACAAGCCTATCATCGTTCAATAGAATTTGGAAAAGTTTATTAGATCAGAGATGTCTTAAGCCCGAAACAAACGTTTATCCAATGGCCTGAAAGTGCATCAGTGCCAGCTGTAGGTTGCCGGGAGCCACAATGAGTCATGCTATTCTCAAAGCACTTCTCAGACTTTTTATAGCAGCAGGTTAGCTGCATGCCAACAATGCCCACCGTTTCCACCAGGGAAACCTGTGCTCTCGGCGAGCACTCACATTACATTGTGCCTTCTGTCACTCTGACTGCTGGCAAGGAGATGGCAGTGGAAGGCAGGTGTTTAAATAATGACTCACCCCTCACAGGTTTGGGCTGATTTAAAAGCAACCCGAGCATCCTACAGGTTTCTGTGTGGGCTTTCCTCGTGAATGAATGAGGACGTCTAAAAGTCAAAGTTGTCACAATTTGACACATCAAAATGTTCCTTTCCATATAACTGCCTTTGTGGCTCGGGACAGCCAAAGTCCACAGCTTACACAAACACCTCCATGGTTCTGTCCCTGAACAGGTTAAACCTCCCACATTGGATATTAAACATCTATAATGGATTTTTAGGGGGTTTTAACTTTCTTGATTAATATGTTGCGGGTGATTAATTTCAGTCTCGATATCCCTCCCATTTTCCTGTTCAGCAGAAATTTCACCTTTGCCATGCAGGGATCCAGGACTGTCATCTGTTTTAGAGGTCAGCAAAAAAAAAGAGGTATCCAGAGAGAACATTTTCATTAATACAGTTAATATGGGTATACTGGGACAGTGGAATGGAAGGCTTTGCCAAATTAAATTCATGGGTCAAAAATTTTGATAATTGATAAATGTTCAAATGTTGTTTTTATCTGTAAAATAATGGCTTTTAATTGGTTCGTGTTTTAAGAATCTACATGCCACAAATGTGACTTTTGTCAACAATTATAGTAAAACAAAAGGCCTTATTATCTGACATTTTCTAACTATAATGTCATGGTTCTGTGTAACACCAACTTTCAGAAGCAAAGCGTGTCTTCTTTGGCAGCCACATTATGAATATAGTTTAGAGTTATTTTGCCCACTTTCTGCATGTGTTACAAGCAAAAATACAAATTTCCAGCTCATTTAGATCAAGCAAAAGATGCTTCGTGGCTGTACTTGATAGCCTTTTGCTGCTCCTGACCTTCTTTATCATCACTTTTTAAATGTCAATTAAGTCCATATCACAGCAGAGCTGTTGGCTGCTGTTCAACATTATGAACTGTGATTAAATTTCTTACTTTTTCAGTTCTCTGACAACAGAACAGATGTTCAGACTGAAATACAACCCCAAATCCCTGACATGCTGATTGCAAAAGACTGATATTATAACAGACCTCTGTGTTTGGCAAAATGATTGGAAATATGTGTGAACATTTTTACTTTAAAGATACAGACATCGGGCCATTTCAGCCTTTCGCAGGGGGTTAAATTCACTCTTTACTCCACCTTGTTTCATAGCTGGTGTGGCTCCCCAGACTAGCTGCTAGCTGCTCTACTTGATAACCCAGTTGATATGACAGCCCCCTGACAGGCTCGTCTTTCTCGGCCAGTCACAGATTGACAACCTATTCCAGCTGTCATTCTGTCCCGCTTGACACCACTCCATTCGTCCATCTGTCATTTCTCTTCCTCTGCCCAGAGCCCTCTTCCACCTACTCCTCCCCTAAACTGCCCCTCATTCATCTGTGTCCTACAATAATAAGAAAGCAACCCTGAGCAGTGGCGTCGGTGCCTGGCACCCGGCTGCTCTGGCGACCTGAAACAAAGCTGTGGCCTCGGACCACAATGCTCCGTAATGTCACACCAGGTGGGCTTGCCAGAGGCTAGGCTGTGACAATAAAGTCATCCGCTCTCAATGGGCCGATGAGAATGAAAACAAACAACAGCTGAACAATAGACACATCTGCACAGCGAAAACAAGAAGCCGGGTGCTGCCATAATCGAGAGATGCCCCTTGGCAGACATACAATGGGCAGAGTAACGTTATACTTACCAATGATCGTTTCCAAAACAAAACCAAAAACACTGAGGAAATCAAGGAAATAATCAGGATTGTTTGTTCTGAATATAATAAAAACAGGTGTCAATCATGTAAAAACCGCACTGCCACAAAAATGAGCAAAAACAATACAAAACACAAAACATAATCAGCAGCTTTTATATTTTCATTCCATTTTTGTCTTTAGTTTCTATGACAGTAGGAACATCTGTCTCTACCACAAGACGACAGAATTTACTGGAAGCTGTAATAAACATTACCCTCTTGTTGCAAATTACACTAAACTGCATGGGAGACTAAAATCTCAAGAAAAATTGAAGCTTTAGTCTTTCGTATGAGAATACTTGCTGGGTTTCTTAGTCTTCATGATAGTCAGCTGAATAGCTTCCACTATTTGACTGTCAGATATCCCAACATGCCTCCTGGGTTCTGGGAGATCATGATGAACAACTCAAGACATTTTATAGACCTAATGGGTAATCAATATTAAAAAATATTTATCAGTTGCAGCCCCAATTGTATCTGCTCCTCTTAAAAAAGTATTTCATATATCTTTGACACATCCCAATTTTCAAGAGCTTTGGGAAGCTACTGCATGGGCCCTCAGGGACCAACTAAAGTTCTGAGGCCAGTGGTCTGGTCAAGGGCATGAGCAGCAGAGTATTTTTAATTCCTAACACTCCTCTATTGGTGTAGACAGAAATCAATGTAATCCCAACATGAACACATGAAACTGAAGCTTGGAAAGCTCCACTAGCATTTATCAATATTGTAACGAGAAGATAGTGTGGGTGATTTACCGTGGCATCTACAAAGAGGTGGGAGAAGACGCAGAAGTTATTAGAGGCGCGGAGAAAACTGATCCACTAATGTGTCTGGATGCTTTTTTACGGTTCCTGAAGTGATTATTTGATCACCTAGTCCATTTTATATAACTACTGCTTAGTTCTTTAGCTTCAAGCTAACACATAATCAAATTATTAGTAGCTAACTAATGGAAATTAGCATTGCAACTCTGATAATAGTGTCATAAAAAACAATCCATTTTACTTCACAAGCTTGATATAAAATGAAACGTGCTCACACTTGCTCTGTGGAAATTTGCTAACTTCACTGTCAACTCAATCAGCTACTCTGCAGCTTCAACGCATCACCACACCTAACAGGTACAGAAACCTGAAAGGGTCAAAACTCACTCAAATATAAATAAATATGTTAAAAATACAGCCACTACAGTGGAGATATTGCATGCCAGGAGAGGGCAGCATGCATACAGTATATATATCTTATACTTTCCATTTCATTTAGTATTCTTATCACAGCTACATGGACCACTTCATTATTTGGGGGTGAAAGGACAGTTTAAAAGCAACCAAAAATTACAATATCCAATTGCAGTACTCGAATTGGCACTCAAGTATCATGATAGTATTGAATCTGGAGATAAGCACATCATCCAAGTCCTAGAAGCTTTGTAATCATTCTAAGAAATGCAACGTCCTCATATCTGAGATTATGTAAAGTTAATGGTTTAGTTTATTTGCATTGATATAAAAACACTAAACTGGCTGTTTTGAACTGCAGTAATCTCATCAAACAACAATTTGAAAACTTAACAACTGATTCACACTCACAGAGACCAAAATATGCTGGAAGCTTCCAGAACTCTTTATCTTGAAACAAGGAACGACACCCAATGAAGACATAACAGAGTCTAAATAACAGGAGAATACAAGGCATTTAAGAGGTGCCAAACTGACTGGTAGCCAATCATCTAACGAGGGATCCGGCCAACGGGCATATCAACACATGCAGAATTAAGCAAGCAAATCTCAATGTGAAACACGCAGTGGCAGTTTCACATAACAGATAACCAGTTCACCGAGTGCAGAACCCAAATTACTAAATTACTGCACCAAACAATAGTAAGCAAAAGCAAGCACCACATTTATTTCTTGACCTTCATAATAACCTCTACTTTGGGATTTATTTGATTAAGTGGTGCTTAGTCATCTACCTGCTGATGCTAAACAGTGAATTCCTGGGGAGTTTTTTGCAAACTGCTGGAGGGATTATATCAGAAGGAGAAAAACTACTCAAGAATAAGCTGAGTTGAGCTATTTTAACTATTCAGTAATGCTTTTGAGATGCTTTAAGCAGCTGATCTTATTAAATGGGCTCCGCTGTAAGTATTCTATCAGCTACAGAAGACTTTCAATTCAACCTGAGGCCGATGCAGACAAAATAATAAATCAACCCTATCCTCCCCGCATAAAAGCATAATGTGAAGACATTACACATGAACATGCACTCACAAACAAACTGATGAAGCAGTGTTTGGAACAATGAAATCTCTTTGGCTCCGCCACCAAAACCTCCCTCAGATTGAATGCCTGGCAGGCATTAATTTCTCCCTCTCCGCCTCCTACCATCCTACCAGCGTTTCTCTCACTCCTTTGTCCTCTCAGTATGCAGGTGTGCTCGCCCACAGAGATGCATGCTGACTCCTGTCAGTAAGAGGATGGGGATGTACGATAAGCACCGATCCTCTGTCTGTTCCCCTCGGCCCCACTTCCACCCCATACCGTGCAGAGAGCATCAAGGACCACTTCAAAGCAGATGTCAAAGAGAAAGGCAAAACAGGAAGGCTGAGCCAATATTCAAGAACTGTCCGACCAACAAGGATCTACAGTAACCACAGACAGAGCCAAGTGTTGTGTTTTCTCGTGCAAGTATGGCTTTACCCTCAGAATAAAGCCAACTTCAGGGTTGAGGATGCACTTGCACCTTCTCCACCTGTTGGTCTTTCACCACTTAGTCTTGACAGCTATTCTCGTGCCAAGACTGACTGACTTGCAACGCCTTTTCCAAGGTGTAAGACTACACTCGGAAAACCATATATTATGTGTCCAATGTCTGAAGTCAGTGAGATGGAAGAGTGAACGGTTTGTCTGTCGTGGTGCTGGCGAAGCCCAAAGCACTAACAGACTGCTGGCCGGTCGCATACTTCTACTCCTGATGCACAGAACGCTATAGGAAAACGCACGAGAGAATGCATTTGCACAGGCGTTCAAGAAATGAGTGCCGTCAATTACGGCCGCTCATTTGTTAAGCGGACACGCCGCTCCGTCTGTTTTACCCCGGACGGCTGGGTTCTGCAGGCTGGGTGGTCACGGAAGAACAATCACATCAAAGCACACATGACAACGCAGAACAAACAGCTTGACAAAGGCGGCATCAACCACGCATCTCCACTCGGTGTGACACGCACTGATAAGAGAGCGTGTGTGTGTGTTTTGTGTGCAGGCAAGTTTGTCCAGAGTTTCCTTTAGCTTTTCCTGTATATGAGAACACAGTGGTGTTGGGACCTAAGCACATGGTTCTAACAACAGACCAAAGCCTAACATGCCACACGTTCCAGATCCAGAGGAGAGCTGTGCTACCCAGCCTCTAATCCCTGCAGAAGTGAGGACATCCCGTCAGAATGTGGCCTGCGTTGCCCCGCTCTCTTCGCCCACGTCGACCAGCTGGATTAAGGAGACGGTCGGACACAAGCTAACCGCCACCAGTGCGGTCACAGGTGAGGCTTATCTAGTGTGTGGGCAGATGCTAGAAATTAGCGTGTATTGCATGCTTTTGATCGCGCGCCCTCTATTGACCGGCCCCATGACGTAGCCACGTCCGCCATCTCGAACACTCTGCGACGTCATCTTCCAAGACAACACGTCGGCCATCTTGGCGCTCTCTCTCTCCATCTTCTCCATCTTGTCTCTCTCTCTGACACACAGACACATACAGTCTTTGAGTATTAGTTTAATAATTTAGTTGCTGTAGTTGAAAGGTAGATGTTTGGTGCATATTGTACAGAGCAGTGATTATTTGTGCATACACTGTGAATATCTCACAAATATTTATATTTAAAGTGAGCCCTTCCTTTGAGGTCGTTTTTACCTTTACCTTTGTGCCACAACAGTGGATAAATTCAGCTTTGCAACCCAAGTTTGTTTGGGCCAACTCCAAGATCAGTTCCAGTAGAGGATTAGGCACAATGCCATTTGGACATTTATATGAAGACATACTCAGTCTGCACAATACGAGTAGAACAGTGCAATAATATTGATGTGATCTTTGTGAAATGGTCTTGTTAGAGAACTCTTTGAAAGTCAACCTTCTAACAACTATGTCAACAAATCACTTACATAATCCCTGTATCAGATCTTTTCTGTCTAACAATAACATCTTTTACCAGCGTCGTTCCAACCTTCATGTAATATTTTCAAAGCCAAACACTTGCTGAATGAATGAAAAAACACAGCTTCAATACTTTAGTTCAATCCTGTGCAAATAACAGTGTTACACTTCAGCCACCAGCAGCTGCAGGAGACAACCCACACTACATGTGTTTCGACGATTCTTGGAAACTGTCCTTCAATCAAACATCAGAGCTGTCACAACACGTTAATGTGAAGTTAAGTGAATAAAATCACAGAAAACCTGCATTATCATCTCTGTCAAAATGTTCTCACACAACCAAAGCACTTCTTTTTTTCACTGCCAGGTCATGTTGGTTCACACTTTAAATTCTGTGCTTTTCTGTGACAGCAATCAAACTATTAGTAAACATGGGTTGGAAACAGAGAATAACCACTATAAGAATTTGTTGTATAATTTCAACTGTTTGGGTTGCTGAATCTTCATTTACATTTTTCTAACTGAAGAGACTATTCATAGAACATATTTGTTATATGGAGCAATGTCCTGAGGTAAAGTAAATTTAACTAACTTAATTAAACTGTGGAGACCCACTACAGTATAGCAAACACTGGCATCTACGTCTTTTATGTGAAGATGTAAGCACCACATTTGGGTGTAATCAGCGGCTTGTATTGTTGCCATGTCTGAAAGCGATAGGAGTACAAGATCCCAGTCTTTACCCTTCAATAAAGAGCCAAGAGTTAGAACACAGTGCTCGAAGCTTTCAGAGAACAATGCTCTTAAAATCTCATTAGCAGTGACTGCCAAAACTAGTGGGAAGACTGCGGTTCAGCAAAGGTAGGGTAGACGACCCGCTCAAGGTAATTTGTAATGAATAATGGCAATTGGCTGCATTGTACTTTACTTGCTTATGCAAGCAGTGGGCTATTGCTGACCCTCTCCCACCCCCACGTAATTAAATGTAAAATTAAACAAACACTAAAACAGGCTCTGAACGCGAGCTTGTAAGGTGGGGGTGAGCACACAAACACAAATATTGCTCTGAATAGATAGCACAGCAGAGGCAATTCATCACGCTAACAAATTGGGCTACATCTCAGTGCCATTATCCTCCATCAAGACATCTGCGACTCGTGTGGCCTCCGGGCTGCTGACAGGCACCTCTTGTTAGGTGGCAATCTTGCAAACGCGCTCAGAATGGCCCGGCCAAATTGGCTGACAGGCAAATTGTGGGCTAAAAACTGGGGCACCGGCTACCACAATTCAGCGTGAATGAAACAAGCGGTGCCTTTCACCTTTATAATGTGTACTGCCCTGTTGTTAGTGTCCTGAGCAGCATCCTGGAATAGCTTGCAAAAGAGCTGAATGCACATTATCCACAGCCGACAGGGTAACCTTTAGAGGGTATGAAGACAGAACGAGGTGATTCAACTACGCAGTCAAGTGACATAGAAATGTTCTTGCTGTATAATTGCCAAACTTAAGTATTGTTAGATGGGCCTTTATCGTTAATTTAATGCCAACTACAGCTGCAAAAAGTAGTCTATCAATACATTTTTGGATAATCGGTTGATCATTAAAGTAATGTTGTGCAAAAATGTCCTGCTTTTCCATGGTATTACCCTGATATCTATGGGTTTTGGATGAGCAAAACAAGACACTTTGACTTAGAGGAACTGGAATTTGTCACTATTTTCCGACATTTTTGTGGATGGAAGAATTAATTAGTCAGTCTAGTCCAGGGCTGCACTTTAGAGGACCAAAACCTAAACTCAATGGTTGGCCACAGGCTAAAAGCAAACACTTCTTGTTATGGCTAACTTTGGCAAATCTGCCCCCCTATCATTAGTTGCAGAAATCAAAAAACAAACCATTAAATCTGGCATGAAATTGGGCTCCTTTCATTGTGCTAGCCATTGGTGTCCCCATCCCTGACGCTCCTTCTCATCACAGCTCACCTACACTTGCCCCCAGGTGCCTCGGAACAGATCTGTCGCTCCCCGTCTCGCACACACATGGAGCACACCTCGGATTCACAGACTCCCCCTCGTGCTTTTCCTGACACTAGCCTGCTGGGAGGCCCGGCCTGAGAAATAGCACTTAATCATCAGGAGCTTGACACCCGAGTTTCCTGACTGAAGGAAGCAGCAAATAAAAAAAGGTTCTGCAAGGACAGTGTTGGCTTTTCTCGTGTCCTGCAAGCGTTCTGTGAGACCAGGGAGGAGACAAAGGAGCTGAGGTATGCTGTGAAATGGCTAATAAGTTACAGTCTCCAATCTATTAGACAGAATAACATACATCTCAGAAACCCACCTATAATGGCCGAGGATGGGCAATCACAAAAACTTTTTCTGCTGCAGGTAACTGGCACCGTCTCAACGCTGAATATTTCATAAGCCGTTGGACAGTCAGTCGGGGGTTTAGCCAGGGATCACAGCTCCAGCCAAGAGTCTGGTAGGAAGATCAATCACGACTTATTCTCCATTTTCCCACACTACTGCACCAAGCTAACGTGTTGCTGTGCCAGCAGCTGCTCCTGGGATGGCCTAATCTACTTTGAGCTAGACGTCATGTTTTTTCTTTTTTTTTTATGTGTGTGTGAAAAAGACAAGAGGAAGAAAAAAAGGTGGAGGAGAGTACACACACAAAAGCTGCTACACCCATTAATTTTGCTGTCTTTAAGAAAAAAGAGAAAAAAAAGCTGGAGGTGGTAACATCAATTGCGGGGAGTTTTCGTTTTCACAGCACTTAACTTTCAGCATCAACGACTTTATTTTCGAAAAGGAAACACTTTCTGAGGTGTTAGCTGATAGCAAAGTGTTGTGTGAGAAATTGGATGATTGTGCAAGGAATCTGTGAAACTACTGACATTTCAGTTGTTAAAATCACACTTCTCTCGTTTTGGAATTAAGCAGGTGAATAACACTGGATCACTTCTTTGTGTCTAGCAGGAAGTTATGCCACTTCTGCAAAAAGGTCTGAGCTCCTGTATCACTTTCCACCTATTGTGGTGTGTAGAGCTGCCAGTTCTGCAGGTTTCCAACTCGGATAATTAGGATATTGACAGAGCGGCTGAAAGTGCTTGTTACAGTTTTTTTAGATTTGTGTTTCCCCAAGAAAAAAAAAATCAAATCCACTGCGACCAAATACAAGAGGAAAGGCAGGTGGAAAAAAAAGCACGCAGGCAAAAAGGATCAACTGAGAGACGGTGCAGGAATAAGGCGATGTGTTCGTATAGTTTGAGCATATTGGGCAATTTTCCAATTGACTCTTGGCCTGAAAATCTTCTCTTAACCCAGTAAAGCTGCTGTAGTGAGTGTGCACACAGATGGTCCAGAAACACTACGGGAGCAGATGGCAATAATACGACAATGCCTACGACGCTAACCTTAACCTGCACATTACCTTTTTTAACCTCTCCAAAACAACCTCAAGGCTCCATGTTTCATGCAGTGAGATGTACACATTGCGTCTGCATGAGGGGGAATACCTCTCCACACCATCAGGTAGTGACAGTCTATATCTGTCGTTCAAAAAGGGGAACCAGAAGACTTCACACGGCGTGTATATAAACTGTTGATATGATACCGCAGCGTTTTTTTTTACTTTCTCACCATCACCGATTCTACATGCTCAATCTGCAAAGAAGCATCCAGTGGTAATGCTGCGGGACAAACTCCACTAACTAGGGTCATAGCGGCTCACCGATAGCTCCGACATTAGCCAACGGCCAACCTTTGGCTTGGCGTATCAGGTCCCACGGGGCTGAATACCATTTTTGGGGCTTTGAAGCTTAAGTTAGGATAAGTGGCGAATATTCAAAGCTTCGAGATGGAGAGGGTGTGTCTGTGCAAACAGCACGAATTATCAATGTTACGGTCATTACTTACTCAAATACTTCACCTAACGTAGTAATTATAAGTCTAATGAAAGGAAACAGAATTCAAAGTCTGAAACGTGAACTTGGTGAGTGAGCGAGTGTGCAAGCGTGGAGGGTCGGGCTTATCACAGCCCCGTGCTCGTGGAACCACATCTGTGCATGTAGAGCAGAAATCTCGCTTTGAGACAACTTCAGTGCCTCAGAGGAGCTCCGTTTCCCGCTCTCTTTATCAGTCTTTCGCTTCTTCTTTTTAGTAACCTTCATTAGTTGTGTGACCGACGGTTAAAAAGTGCAAAGTATTCAATTCAAAAATTATGTGATAGAGCGAAGACTCAAATTCTTCCAACTAATCATAGTGTGCCCATTCTGGTGCTATTCAAATCGCCAAATTGATTCACACAGCTTGAGAGGAATTTGCTGCTAAAGGCTATGGAACTTTGTGAACATCCATCTAGACCTTGAACAAAGCTCCAGTCATGCGAAGCAGCAGCAGTTCTGATATCAGTTGAAGGGAGAGTAAGAGTCTAAGTGTGTGTGTGTGTGTGTGTGTGTGTGTGTGTGTGTGTGCAACTATACCAGAGTATCACCTTGTTATTAGCCTGACAGAGACGTTCCTCTCACCTCACTCTACTGTCAGAATGGACTCCATTTCCTGACACAACCGAGGTTGCAAATCTTCCAAGGAAAAGCTACCCATCCCGGGCACACACCACACAGCTTTCTGTCTAGCTACATTTTTCTCCCGCAAACTCAATAAACTGGACAGAGCTTTTGTCTGAAAGTCAACTCCGGGAGCAGGAACAAATCTTTCTCCTCTGAGGAGCAACAGTAGCAGCCTGGTGAATGCTGGTGCTTAAAAAAATAAAGAAATCAAAAAAGATATCTGCACCAGCGAGGTTGAGGAGTCAGACCTCCACATGGTGAAGTCTAGCAGGCAGTGACAACAATATTCTCAGCAGAAATTATGCTGTGACACTGCCAATTAAAAAAAAAGATTGGGCATTAATTTGGAGTTGGTAAAAGTCAGTAAAATGCATTTTTAAGCCGAGACACAACTTAAGAAGTTAATTACTTTCATGAATGGAGAAGAGAGAGAAAATCTCACTTAAATGCCAACGAAAGCACCCCACGGTCTTTGGATAATCAACAAATATTAGGAGAGCAAAATGAGCGCAGCCAGATTACAGTCAAGTCATATCAGGGACTCGCCTACAAATCAGTACAGCATGTGCTGTTTGCATACTGCAGAATAGGCCTGACATTTGGAGCTTGTAAATCCAATCTTGATTCTTCAAATTGCCAGCACGTTTAACGTAATGGTTAGACGCAGATAATTTGAAGCTCTTTGCAGAGGGAGAAAAAAATAAAATAAAAAATCAATAACAGCATCCAAGCATTCAGACGACAACAGCACTAATCATGTGTGTCTGGGAGGGACGGCAACAATCACCATCCTGCAGTTGTAGAAATGCGAAAATGTGATTCCTCACCGCCAAAAAAGGTGAAGAGGTTGTACTGCGTGCTGCAACATTAATATACAAACATGCTTTTCGAGAGCGATGCAGTCAAATCTCGTTTCTGAGAGTCAACAGAATAAATCTTTAAATAATGTCCCACTTAATATTCTTGGCATAAAAGTACAAAAATCAGTACTTGCCAGGGTCAGGTTTATGTGTTAATCTATACAATAGCTTTAGTGTTATTATGGCTGCCATACACACTGAAGAATTCCCGAGAGTGTTAATGATTGTGTAAATGTAGGGCAATGGTTCTCAGCAGGCTGTTTAGGATTACACATGGGGTCAAAAGATGACTGGAGAAAGGAGTGGTGTTGCAAGATTTATAAACAGTACTCTATAGATATATTTCTGGGTTAAATCTCTTTTTTGATAAAAGGTATTGTCCGTATGAAATGATGATTATTTGCAGTCATTCTTTTTCCTGTAATTATTAAGTGGACCATTCTAACAAAAAAAAAAAAAAATGGCATTACTTTGTGGCGAAACTCACAAATTTGCACATTCAAGCTGGCAACAGAAGGCTTCATCCAAGCGTGTCTTTGTTTTCGGGGTCCAAGAGAATTTTTTTTGAGAACAACAGATGTAGACTACTCCTTGCTGCGAGGGCTTTTAAAACTTTTGAATATCAAAGGATGCCTTTGCTTTCCTTTCTGTGACATGTTGCCAAAAGGGGAGCTTGCAGTTTTCACTCAGTAGCGCTGGAAACTGATACCACTTTACATTCTGTTTCTCACTTTCACCGTGAAGTGCAGCTGAAAACCACAGTTAATACGGCAACTTTGCATTGGAGGATACGAAACTTTCATGTCACAGTTATCTTGTCCAATATAATTGTGATCCAGAATAGTATTCCTAAAACTTAAATTTTTACTAAAACATAGTGGAAATTTAACCTTTCAGTTTGGTAGGACACATCTTTGCATTGTGAAAAACATTCAAAGAATCTTAAATAAGTAATCATGAATCATGAGGTCTTCCTGCATAAATAAATGATAATTAAAAGATTAGGGGTGTCACGATTTCTGTTTCAAAACAAGCCTCCAATTTCGACAATCAAAACCTGATGCAGTATCGACTTAGTCATTTCATAAACAAAATGAGAGCCTCTGCCATGTTGTGATGATGTTTACCTTCACAGATTTATCTATTATCTCTCTCCTCTACCATCCAGAGACTTCATGGTGCATTCAGGTGCGCTTGTTAAATTCTCAAATCTGCCAAGGATATGTGCGCCAAGGGGGTTGTCAGGGTGCGTTCAAGTGCACCTCTTAAAAATGTAAATGACAGTAGTCAGGGCATAAAGGTCTAAGCCTAACAACAGTATAGCGGTCAGTGCTAAAAAAAAAAAAAATTGGAATAGAATATCAAACAAATCGTGACCGTAAAATCAAAAGTAAAATTTGGATTTGGAGAATCATACAAATGATGGTAACTTCACCTCCTTGTTGTTAGAAATCTGTAGTATTTACACACAGTGTTGTTCTTGTGGGGGATTGACTGTCCACAAAATTAAATTCACTGTGGTTTTTATCTCAATCTCAATCTCTAGCAACTGTGTGACCACCCGGGAGGTTAATCGGATATATGAAGGCTGTATAGAAAGAATGCATTCTCTAATGCATGTGTGCCACTTGGTGCTACTCATTACTAAAGGTCAGTCCCTTGTGCAAATTCCAGTCATGGCAGGATCAAGCATTCTCTGAACCATGTTGAACTTCCCATTGCCCCGAGCCTTGGCCCTTGGCTGTACAATGCAATCAAGTTATCAACGTAATTGAGGAGGCGAGCGTCACCCTGAACAAGATGGAGCACCTGTCCTTGAAAATTAATAAATGAATGCATCCGTCGGGCTGTCTCGTTGAGTGTTAAGAGGAACAGTGAGGCAATGACAGTGCATCGCAACCAGGCGGACACTCATGGACCCATGTGACACTAGTTCCACCGCGGAATAATCCTGCATTGTGATGACGGACACACCACACTAGATCAATTGGCTTCCGGGTTACAAAGCAGTCTGCTCGTCTGATGACCACCTGCTAGGTCCCGTATGCACTTAGGATGCATGGAGCATTTATTCAAAAAAACCCAAAAGGAAGTTGTAGTAAACTCCGTTACAGCCTCAATCAGTCATAACGATCACTACTGCAGCGATCACCCCCCGTACAGGAAACAATCTCAACTTCACACGATTCCACCGAATTGAGATTAACCACACGCACAGTTCAGGGAAATCGTGCACCGCTTCCTGGCGGTTATTCACACGTTTCCTTCCTCAAGTTGTATCTGCAAAGTGAAGCCTCCTCGTGGAGCTCATCAAAGCTAATATTTCAGAGTTACTGTTGGGTAAATGCTGACTAGATCTATATTATAGCAGTGGTTAAAGCGGACTAGATAGCTCCGTGTCATGATTATGTCAAGGTCCCTCAGATGGACTACACAACAGGACGCTGACCCCTGTGTATTCAAACTGTTGTCGAACACAGTTTATCTTGAATGCGAGGAGCTAACGTAACAGAACAGTGGGGCAGTTAAAGCTGCGTTCAAAACGGTGAAATACTTCGGAACAGTGAGATCAATAAATGTCATCTTCAATTTGAAAATTTTCAAAAATGACCCACTCGAGCGAGCCGAACCTCAATATACTGCCAGTGTGAGCAACTCAAACTGCCCTGATGAATGTTAGCTAGCTTACCATGGATCAAACTCGTGGATGATGCTCTCGAACCGGATCACCGCGAAAAGTCTGGAGCTGAATCCCGCCAGGCAGGCCAGGAAAAGAATGCTAAAGGAGAGTAAAGACTGCCACCCGGCAGGCTGTGTCAGTCCGCCAGACAGGCCTACTTTGCTCCCTCCTCCACCCGCGGCGCCGGGTCTGCTGTTCCCGTGCACCGACCCCCCGGCATTGGTGGACGCTTTGTGCTTGCCGTCGCTGGCTGCGTGGTGCTCCGCCATTTCTGCGTGCGGTGTCGGTTGGATCTGCTCGAGCGTCCCTCCTGCCACGCTCCCGTGTCTCCCTCCGCTCCGTGCTGTCGTGAAACCCCCCCTGACTGTGTGTCCGCTCTCCTTAGGTATTCTCTCCTATGAGTCCAAAAGGTATATATAAATATATATATCTCTAAATTCAGTATCGCTACACCGAGGAGCAGCCGTTACATCCCGAAACGCACACTCATGCGCCACATAGAGCTGCAACAGTCAACTCGCTTCACGATTGAACGCCGGTGGAAAGGGGCGGGAGGGATTCGATGGGCGGGGCGTGAGAGAGCTCTGGCGGCCTCTCACAGATCGACAGGTACGCGGGGGCGGGGCCTCCCGTCTTAAAGCCAATCAAACAGCAGCGCTGGCTTGATAGACGGACGATGCCACCAATGGGATCACACCAAATTATGCCTGCGACTGATTGAAATGAGGATTATCCCCTGTTATATATAAAATTGAGTCATTCTGCTGCTCACTATAAATAAAATCCTTATTACTCGGCTTAAAGTTGGCCGTATGGAGTGGAATTAGTCATTTTTCATAGAGATAACAAAGGGAAGATTATCTAGAAGGTAACTGATTCTTCATAGCTAAAAGCCATGGGCAGGTGTGTGAAGATAAATGTTCTCCGAGTGCAATATTCTGTTGCCCTTGGATGTTCTGGACTGGGTGGTGGAGTGGTAATAAAGATTGATGTGTCTCATCATTATTATGTCCCCCAGCAAAGACGAGAACACAGCATTCATCATTCTCTTAAACTCAGGATGTACTTTCTCAACTCCCCCCCCCACCCAAAGCCCCCGAAAGCCTATACTGGAGTAAGACACCTTTATTTGGGGAAGATTTCAAATAAATTCTCAAGTTTTTGATTGATTGTATACATTCATTTTGGGCTTGCACTGTTTCATATAACCACGAGACAGAGGCAGGAAGTGTTATTGATTTATCTGAGATGTGGCTCACTCCCGGGGGGAGGAGGGGAGAAACAATATTCTGACAGTCCTCCTCTGTGTAATATCATAGATGGAGACGACTTCGCACTGAAGTCAGAGTGGACGAAAAACCTTTTTTCTCATCTCCTCGAACATTTGTTGCACATAATGCCGAGCAATGCTTCACCTCACGCTGAAGTAACCCTGGCAGCACTGCAGAATCAGAGGAGCCTGTTTCGGAAAGAGCAGTAATTGATTCACTGACCTTTAAAAACTAAACATTATCACTGGTATATATTTAAATGATTCATTTAAAGTGTTTATGTATTGCTTCTAATTGCAATACCCCACTACCTTGTGTATTTTATGGGGATGTTTAAACAGATGCAGCACACACGCTCTCATAATCAGTTTTTAAAGGGACTGCATGCTTTTCTGTTTACAACATAAAACAAGTTGTTAATTACATCCACTTTTCGTACCTTTGATTCGAGAGTAGTCCATTTGCATGTTTCAAAACTTCACAAATTGGCCCAGATCCCCATCCTCACTTCCCATCAACAGTGTTTACAGCTACCCTGTCACCCATAAGATCGTGGTTTTAAAAAAAATTTAAATGAAATATTCATGCAGAAGAATTGGACTGAAGTTTGAGCCGGCTTAGCGCAGCTTTGGATCGAGGCTATCTTCTGGAGAGACGGGGAGGAGATAAGAGGGGGAGATGAGAATGCGGCGTTGGCGAGACGGGGAGATGGGAGGCCGATAACAAAGGAGAGTAAAAGGATGATTATGAAAATTGATGGGGGTCATCGCGGAGAGGCGATGGAGTGGCAGGCGTGGATAAGAGTTTCGAGTTCGTGAAGAGATCACTGACGACCAAAACTAAGTATCACAGAGAGGATCACAGGCGTGCGATGCAGCTGAACGCCAGTGCCAAGAGGAGTTCAGGCACGCGTTACATACACACCCACACACGCAACGTACACACAGGCGAACGTTGTGTAAAGATAGACAGCGCGCAAACACATGTAATCCCACACACACACACACATAATCAAATGCATACTGATGAAGGCATCAACCCTGTGTTCGTGCGCACACACATGCACACAGCCCCTTCGATCATTCATCACAGCCTGCTTATACCGTGATGAGCAGCCTACCCCTTCACCCCTTCCACCCTCCCCACCTTCAAATTCTAAACGGATGACCTTTGAGACAAATAGAAATGCAGGCTGTGAAGACCGCCTCAATCGCATCTATTGTCAAAAGGCCAAGCCCAGATGAAAACCAGCCAAAATGAGTGCTGTTGCCAGGCAGGGCAGCTTTTTCGCTTTCCCTCCGTCTCCAGAGGCAGACTCGAATGTTTGTGTTTGCTTTGTCTCTCTTTTCTGCCTCTTTGTTCGCCCAAGAACAGTACCGACGTGCCGGGTTTACGCTTGGCATTCTTAGGTGTCTACACTTCTCTGCGATTGCCAAAGGCCATTCGTGCTAAAAAAGCTTAAGATGCCCGGCATGAATCGCTCCCCTGCACCTTCCTCCCTTGTCATCTCTCCCCGCTTTTGATTGCATGTGTGAGAGAGCTGGAAAGCGAGACACGGGGAGAGAGAAAGAGAGAGGGAGGTGTCACAGCTGGTCAAGATGATTATAATCATTATGTCGTGTGTTTTTTTTTTAACACTTTTTCAAAGTAAACTGATGTAATTGAAAATGGTGCAAGCAGCAAATCCTAGAAGCAGCGAACAGCTAGCAGATGATCAGGCTGCAGCGTCGACTGGATGCAGCAAATTGTCTCTGGATGCATGATAATCTCAAAAATCTCTCAATCAATTGTGCATGGTGTTATGTAAGCACGGGGAACAAAGCGTGAATCCTCTGGATGTGCCGTCTCTGATGGAAGTTGCTGCATACTTTTAAAGGAATCCTCTCAAAATAATGTGGCTGGCATGCGAAGTGCACAGTGTGAAGGAATGTGATGTTGAAATGTCTGTTTTTTTCACGCGCCCACTGCAGCGTGGAAGATGTCTGATGCCTCGCACATCCGAGCAAGAAATGAGGATCAACAGATCCATGTTTTATCAATACCGACTTTGACCTGTTGAGGGTCATTAGTCAGCCGAGTCGCCAGGATTTAATGGTAGCAATTTCCAGTTATGTTTGTGGAGCTTCACAGGAAGTCATGCCGTCTCCAACCAACAGAAAATTGTGATTTTAAGCAGACCTTTGGGGACATTTCCCACTCCGTCTGGGGTGACCAAAACTGCATATTTTTCACGGGAAGTCTGGCCATCTTGGCCGTGTCTGTGGCGATAACACCGTGTGTTTTCAAGGAGATCTCGGGACATTTCAAGCCGTATAATTCCCATGGGAACTTGGCCATCTCGAGCCGTGTCTGTACCCGAGTGAGGAGACCTTGGGACATTTCCAGCTGTGTTTGTGCTCGACCAGAGCTGGATATTTTTCATGGGAAGTTGGGCCGTGTCCAGCCATATTTGTGTCGACCACGACAGGTATTTTTAGCCAGCTATGATGTTTTTCTAACCCCTAACCATGTGTTTTCTGTGGCTAAATCTAACTGGAGCATAAGCACAGAGTTGTGACAGGAGACAAAGAGAAAATTGATCCTAAACATTTGTAAAGTGGAAACATAAAGAAAGCTAGCTTACATGTGGTTTTCTGGAAATGCACTGAGCTAACATTGATTCTGGTGATTGGGTTGTCGGCAGCAGGGGCTGGAGCCTTTCCCAGCATGCTGTGGGTAAAAGGCAGGAAACCACTCGATTGATTGAAATCGCACACACAGTCACATGCGCGGTGTTCTGTTCACCGGCTTCCTGTCTTACAAACAACGCACAGAAAACACATTCGGGACCTCGATCTGTTGTGTTTGATTTGTTGTTAAGTTGCCCTTTAATCCGATTGGAGTTGCTCGCCGCTGATTGCCTCGTTCATCATTTGCATGCACGGCCTAACAAGAGGAGAAATCCATTCTGTATATTCGATCAAAAGCCCGTCAGAACAGGATGTCTGCTCATTGTGAGCGTGGCGAGCTTTAAAGACTCCATAGAGTCTGTCTGTGTGATCCAGTCTAACAGGATGATTAGCCCGTGCCTGGGGATCGCCACTGCACACGCCAACGGCACTTAAAGAAAAACCACTTAGCATCCCAACGAGGAACACCCTCCAACTGTTATGAACTATTTATTTACCTGTCGCACTCTCGTTTAACGCTCTCCACGAAGCCGCAAAGCGACACGATAATTGGCTCAAGGTCAAGTTTCATGTGTCGCCAAAAGGAGTTCCTTATTTGCTTTGAGCAGGTTTCTATGACAACAGAGTTTACCGGGGTCTCGAGCGCCGAGTGTCGGCGGTGAATCGGAGGATGAACACAAAAACAGAAACGCGAGTATTTACCTACGTTAACTTCTGCTCGAGGATGCGGGGCCCTCTCGCCCAGTGCACAGGGTTACGTTCCGCGGCCTCATCAGTGACACGCCATTTCACACTGAGCACGCCTCATTTCTCCAACAGTCAATGGGGCACAGAGAGGCAGTTAAGTCGACTGGATGCGAACACGACCCGGTCGGTTCCCAGACAATTCCTGCGGATGACGGTGTACAACCGCACGACATCTTAATCTCGACTTTGATGGAGGATGTGCCGGCGCGGGATCGGCCGCGGGTTTCACCTCGCGCGATGGGACTGTTCATCTTGGCGATGTCTTGGGGGCGATCCACTGATCGTCGACGGCACTGCATTACATCGCTATTCATATGCCCAATGCACAGTGAAGCTCGGTAATGCTTGTTGTGATAAAATACAAAATGGTGTGATAAGTTCAAGGCGTTGATCTATCATCCCGGAGATCAGAGAGCTTTTGCTCAATTTATAAAGGCCGCACCCGCCGCGGGAAGCTTTTGCATTCATTACATTCATCTGTCATTTTCCAAAGCATATGAAAAGCTATTTCTCTCCGAGAGGGCTGTGAGCTGCAGCGGCGATGACAGTTTCAATTGAATATGTGTTTTGATTTTTTTTATGTGATTACAATCACACTTTGATCCCCCACATCAACTCCAAGAACGGAACAAAGCAATCAGGGGCTTGTCAATGAAAGCCTCAATTCTTTGACAACTTCAGTGGAAAATAAATGAGAATGTATCTCGCGGGTTCTTTGATAAAAGTCGGATCCTTGTGTCTTTATATTACCCGAAATTGTCATTTCAAATAATAACACAGTCACGGCATCTATCGTTTGAAATTTTAATCAGGCTTTTAATCACAATAATTACCCCATGAAATGATACGATAATTATGTAATTACGGAACTGAAAAAAGATCCCCTGCATCTGATTGCATAACGCGGGCCTTTCACATAAATAAGGAGAGAAAACTTAAAGTTAATCTGCTTCGTTTTCTTTTTTTCTTTTTTTCCGACGGAGAACAACTCTCAAAAGAACATCAGCACAGAAAATTGCCCCGCAAACATTCACAGTTCGCCACATTCATCAAGATTGATTGTGACCTGTCAACACAGCTGAGGGCGCCCGCAGTGATGCTTCAAATCCTGCTGGCGTGCTGCATAAAAAGTTTATGAGAAAGTTGCAATTGATAGAGCCTGAGCAAAGAGAGGGAGCGCGAAGTGCGAACCTGAGCTCGACAGAGATATCAACTGTCTGCGGGCTGAATGTCAGAGTCAGAGAAAAGTTGGCATGCACCTCTACGTCTTCAGAATAGCAGCTGCCTTATCAACATTTTCCTTGCTTCGGTATGGGTTTCGAACAGCCCCTGCGTCGTGTCTTCTGAAGGGGGCTTGCCACTCAGATATGAGTAATGCGGTGCGTGGAAAACATTTGAACTTGGTGTGACATTATCCCCCGCAGGAGACGGAAAAATATGACTCACGTGTTGAAAATTGAAATACGTCTCCCAATTTCCCGGCTGCCTTCAGCCTGACAAATGACCCTCCTTTCACTTTCCTGAGTGGCCAACACGGGCTCGTCTCAATTCAGAAGACAACAGATTTATGCCGTACCGCTCCGGTGACAGCCTTGAGATCCCCCACGGCAAAATTACGGCGGCGCCATTCAAAACAAGAGGGGCTGATATCACTGTGCCGTGGTGACAAAGCGCGTCTGTCCTGTTCTGTTGAAGGTTCACACAGAGATCAACGCAGGAGTGAAGACCCCTGTCAGATGTGTTTGTCACGAACAACATCTGCAATTGCCTCCCTCTTAACTTTATCATATAGACTACAAATGTAGAGTTTGTGAGAGATGACAGCGCGGTCGCCAGGATACAATGTTGGCAGTTAACATTTCTGCAATCCACTGATAGCCTACGTTTGCGTTCTTGCATGTCAACAAATGGTGTTTATGACCTGACTTTCATGTCAGAAATTGGAGGGTTGGTGGCGAGAAGGCTGCCCGGCAAGTGCCAGCCGTTTGAGACTGCAGTTTCACCATTTGTAAGCGTCATACTACCAGATAGTTTTGACGCGGGATCGTGGTTTTTCTTTATTCTTAAGCCACGTCCGCGCTTCTGGTTACAATAAACAGTCGTGACATCCCTGGCTGCGTTTGTGGAGACAAGAAACAGATGTTTTTCATGGGAAGTCAGGACATCTCCCGCCGCGCTTGTGGTGACAAAAATACCTAATGTTTACGGAAAGTTGGGACATCTCCAGCTGCGTTTGTGGCCACCAAACTATATATTTTTAGCCAGAACATGATCTTTTCCGAACCCTAACCAAGTGTTTTTTGTGCCTTAACTCAACCAGAGCACAAGCACAGTGCATAATTGAAAATTGAACCTAAAGAAACGTGAAGTCAGGTGACCCGGGCTGCACATGAGCACTAAATTAGTGCTTGTACTTTTCTCATTTAACATCCGTTTGTATAACGTACAAATACATTAGAATAAAGGCCAGCTCTGCTCTTTTCTCCGACCACAGAGCACTCTGTGATGGCGGTTCAATACCAAGTGGCCCCTCGGTCAGGACTATGCATCTCTGTGCTCAGCCCGTGTCCAATCGATTCTCCTCCTGGTCGCCCTCGATCGGTCATCTGACAGAACACGATTCACGGCTCCAAAATAAAGTTAGATTTGGCCGGACTCTCCGATGAATATGGGGGAGATGAGGTGAGGTGGGGAGGGAGGGGAGGGGGCTGCAGGAGGGGCAACGTGGACGCAGGGAGGCGAGAGAGAGACAGCCCTCTGTAAGGCTGCTGGAGATGTCATGGCAGACGACGCCGCTACTGTAAATCAGGACACATCGTATTACATCACATTTAGTTTACATGTCAAACACACCAATCTGTTTCTTTTAAAGAACGTGCAAAGAATCGGTCGATACATTCCATATAGCTGGCGTTCCGCTGATATTTCTTGGACTGTAGAGATGTATTTTCAGACAAGATAGCAGGCAGCATTTTGAAAGGAGTGGTTTGACATTTTGGGAAATAATCTTATTCGCTCTCTTGCCAAGAGTTAAATGAGAAGATCGATATCGCTCTCATATCTGTCCGTTAAATATGTAACTACAGCCAGGATGGTTAAATAAATGGTAGCGGGGTAAACAGCTCGCCTTCCGACGGGAATTCACAATTCACATTTCGAGACATCAAAGCGGAAAAACAGCACAGGTGTGAATAATAACATTAATGGATTAATCCCGTTAAGTGTCCCTGTAAGCCAACGGCTCAATACCAGGGCCCAGGAAGCGGGCTGACCTAAATGGAATGCATCCATCATTAATATATCAGATTCACCTGTGACAGGTCAAATGTCTCCTGTGAAAAGGAGTCCATTAGTTTGGCTTGAAGGTCGGCCTCTTCTGCAGCTTTAATGCTAAGATGCAGAGCTCGTATGATACTAAATTCATTTTGCAGCACTATTGTGGAATTTTATTGAAGATGATGGATTTTTATTATCGGAGGTGAAACCAAGTTATCGTTTCGCAAGTCAGACGTAAGCCTCGAGTCTTTGCACTCGAGTCAAGAGTCGAGTCCCACGTCTTAAACTAGATTTACTCAAACCACGAATGCTTTTAAAATGAATTAGTAGCATTAACATCAGGTTACGTTGCGGTTTCACTGCTTTAACATTGGCATATTACGGCGCATGGCCATTTAATTTAGAGGTCGATTAGTCCATGGGTGTCGGGTAAAGTACAACTCCTGCGACACACTCGTCCGTTTAACAGATCATTGCTGTGCAGTGGCCAAAACACAAAACTGTGGCGAGACTTTTTGGTGGATGCAACAGATTGCTTTGTATGCAATGTATCATCGGTTTCCTACCTCATTGATTTAACTAGCTGGCTAGCTAAGTTAATTAGCTGAGAAGCTAACAGTAGCTAGCTATTAACTACGTCGGTATTAGCCTCGACGTGCCGTTCTTTGTGCAACTTGTCGAACAGATTTGTGAACTGTTTTTCTTTTTTGGCAAAAAATAGTGTTGATGTCATTGATCTAAATAGCTAGCCAGCAACGTTACTTAGCTGTTAAGCTAATACTGCACATGTATATACAGACAAATGAGCGTAAACACTGGATGTACATCTCAGGTCATTTTTGCACATTAACATGAACATTGTACAGTGTAGCATTTCCTTTGTTTTGTACTTTATTCATTTATATGATTATAATTATTCTATTTTATATTTGTCGTAGTCAACTCCTATCAATCACTGCTGCTTTTTATAGTGTATAGTTAGCACACTGATTGTTTCCCTCTCCCTATCTCCCTCTTATCTCAACATTAGCTAACCTTCAGCTACAGTAGCACAAGCCTCGGCTGACAGACCTTTGTGCGACTTGTTGAACAAAGTTGGGAGTTCTTGCATTTCAACATGCTTTGCATACTGCAGTTTGTTTTCTGGGAATAAGTCCTGTTAACATTTGTGGATTCAGGAGACTTGAACTGTAGCTGCCTTTTTTTTAAAGTAAAACCTACTTTTTAATCTTTGGGATTTGGGGAAGTTCTCAAGTATTTTCCAGCCAAGAGGTTGAAGTCCAAGTGAAGTCATGAGTCATGGGTGTTGAAACCCCAGTGTTAGTGGTAGTTTTTTCCTCTATTTGTTTAACTGACTTGACTCCAAGTCCACACCTCTGATTATCATCAAGTTACCGTATTTTGACATGTTTAAAACCGTCTTCAGTTGACCTTTGAGGAAAACAATCTTGTGCATTTTTGAAGAATGAGCTGTCTATGAACTCCAAACAGGTTTTTTATGGCTGGAGGTTAACTTTGTCACTGGAACAGCACAGCAATCAGCAAAGTACTTCTAAAAAAGACAAATTAATCTGGAACACAGGTTAACGCATAGATTGAGCTGAGTTAGTCCCAAATCATCATCACATCCTTCGTGCAATGAGGGGATGATTGATGCAGAGCATTAAGAAGAATGACATCGTCCTTGTTGGCTCAAACGATCAAATCATTCCAGCTTATTATGCTGGAAGGGAAACGGCGATATAACTGCCAAGCACTTTTACTTGTCAAATGTAAGCAAACAACACTCTCAGTGTATCCTCCCAAGACAAACACCCTCGGATCAAACACACTGCCACTTTCTGACACAGCTGTGTTTGTCCTTGATAGGCTGCTTCTTCTTTTTTCTTCTTCTTCTATATGGAGGGCTCCCTCGCTGCGAACATAACGACACAATAGTTCATTCAGGCATAAGGAAATTAAAGTTATATCGGACCTATTGAGTCCACTGCTATTAGACAGACATGTCTGAGAGGACAGCAGGGGTAATGGCTCCTAATACACCAGCAGTCTCATCTCTCCATCGCTGAGCCCCGGCTGCCTGCTGCTCTTATCTTAACAGGCGCATCATCCACTGGACAATTGCTGCATGCAATTGTGGCTCAGGGCCTTGAGGTTTCTCTCCAGAACGTGACCCCCGCTGCTGCCACGATAACAAAGCGGCACAGCCCGAGCGCTGCTTTGTTGTATGTCAAGGGGAACATCTATATCATATGGGTGTTTGGGATAAAATAAAAAGATGAGTGTGTGACGCCGGGGGAAATGGCCTCTGACGTTAACTGGACCCGGAGAGCCAAGAGAGGAGGTGACACGGCAGCGAGGAGCAATTTGTCTCCCTTGTCATCTCCTTACTGGAGCTTTAAAAAAAAAAAAAATATTGTTCATAGCCATCCAACGCACTCCTAAAGCTCCCAACTTTGATTGATGCGCGAGGCGTCGCCATGGCAACCGGCGTGCGGGGAACGATAAGTGACTTTGGCAGGAGAGTATCTCCGTTTCTGGATTATTAAGACCACCTAAGGGTTGTGTGAGCTTTTTCACCCCCCCCCCTCTTTTCACTGCATACGTGCGCGCCATGACGAGCTGTTTCGGGCTGAACCGCTCTGACAGCTCTGACTCCCACTCGAAGGGTTAATCGGGTTAGAAAAGTTTCGCGATTGAGCACCTGAAGAGGAGACACGCACCGCCTCAGGTGTGCGGAGTCTTTTTTTTTTTTTTTCTTCAGAGGCGCTGATGTCTTGAGCTCACGCGCCCTGATGCGCTGTGACAGGCGAGTGACGGAAAAGCGCTGAGAGAGGGCGAGGGAATCCGACGAGAGGGAGAAAATTTGTCGAGCTGCGCTTGCCAACAGCAGCTGTTTAAACGCAATTAGGTCCCCAGCACCAAGACACAAAATGACTCCAGTCAGTGCTCAGTGACTGGTTAGTATGACTCAGTAAGGCTCTCAGTAATGGAAAGGACCTGTCACATCTTGAGCTCAGCCCCTTCATTTTCACAGTGCAGTGCTCCCATTTCTTTTTTTTTTTTCTCCTTCCCCCTCAAAGCACAAGCTCACTGGATCCTGCACTTTAGCACTTAAAGCCAGCTGCCCTCCAGAAGGCGCAGTCAGATCAGTGTCTCTGTGTAGAGCCACTACGCCCTCTGCTGTCCAAAAGACAAAGCGCAGGTGTTCGGGGGCATTATTCTGCCGTGGATGTTTGTTGCTGGCATGAGGTAAATAAGTGTGCACAAGCTCCCATGTCGCCTTAATTAAAAACACAAACTGGAATGGCATCACAGACTAGAGGATTTTTTTTCTTCTTTTAACAAACAGACCGGGGATATGAACATTTTTAATGTTGCACACGCCGAGCAAGAGTTTACAAAAACAAACCGAAAAAAAGCCAAAAGACACAACACACAGTCTCACTTATTTATATTTAGTATTCGTCTGTTTGAAAATTGAATGAATGTATTGGTAAGAGAGGCAGCAGTAGAAAACAGCTCAGACGTAACAGGATTAGGTTATGTGGCGCATGATTCATGTGTAATTGCTTTACACTTGTCCCACACAGTTAGAAAACCTGTTACCGTTCCTGGAAAATGTATGTAAAATGATCTTAAAATGCCCTATCCTCGCGAGCCCGAACTCAATTTAAAAGCATTTGTTGAGCGCAGAAAATGAGCCATGCAGATGACCTGTAACTGCCCCTGTTAGCTGGTAAACACAGTTTAGGCCCATATCTCAACATCTTACATGGTGCTAGTTCAAATTTAATAACAATGGACACTTACTGTAACACTTGTGCATATACAACAGTGAAACACACAAGTGCTTAGGTGGAAAAACGGCAAATTCACTGGACAAAACTGTATAATCTTGCATAGTTTCCAGGTTTAAGGCCTTAAAACTGATATAAACTATATGTTGCTGGATTTAAAATCACACTACACGATGCATCAATCATTCAGAGGTTGGTTTGTAAGTGGCTCAGGAGAGAGAGGAGAGAAGGAAGACGGAGTGGGTCACTTGTCTACACGATCACTCGTTGGCTGTTGTGGGCTCTAGGGTGGGCATTTAAGATCACATCTGCTCAAATGAGCTGTCAATCAAACGGCCTCCACATCAGGATCCCCGGTGTCGAGGGATGACGGCGTCTGCTGTGAAATGAGCGTGGGGGAGGCTAAAACTGTGTAGGCCTCTTCCAGGGGATCCGTGCTCCTGCACAAACGGCAAAAAGCTAATTTGAATTTGCGACTGAAATAAGATGTTATTCTGTCACCAACAAATGTGTCAGTAAAAAAAAAAGAAAGAGGCGCTTCAGGAGGCATTTAGAGGCTTTCACTTTCCTAAAGATGTATCTCCCTTTGGAGAACTTGACGTCTTTGCTGCGGGAAAAAATTTGGCAGCGCATTATTTGATTGTGAAAAATGAGGAGAAATGTTACTTTTGTTGCCGCTGACACCCCTGTGGTAATCCATTCATAATGTAATTATAAATCATTTATCGTAAGCATGTCTATCCCACGGCGGTGTCCGATTTATCTGTAGTGCAGCCCACACCGAGTGTGCCTGGGGCATAGTTTATGTAAATAGAGCATGTAAAGTGTAGGAAGGGCAATAGAAACCTTCCTGCGAGACGACAGCTCAGCCCACATTAGCTGATAAATCACTTTCCCGCTGCTCCCGAGTGTGCTTTGTTTAACGTTTCGTGCGTTTTCAGCGATGCTGCTTCACAACTGCAGACGTGCAGTTTTGATGTACAGGAATGAGCATTATAGAGGCGGAAACTCTCACATAGGAAATGTCTTGACAGAGGAGATATAAATCATGTAACACAGACTGCTACTGTATGTACTTCTTGTAGCTTCTCATCCCACTGTAAGCACTGACTGATAGTTTCGTCATTACAGATTTTACAGCATTGCAAAATAGATTCAGGGAACAAGTGGATGTACTGAAAAGCAGCTGCCTGCAGGACACAGACAGACAGACAGAGACAAAAGGCATATAGTAGCGTAGACAAGTCGACACAGAGTCACAGACAGAAGCCGACACGTTTCAGTCTGAGTCAGTTATTGGCTCAGGATGAAAGGTCTGAAGGTCTGTGAGCGTCACACATTGCAGATACTCGACGTCCAAACACCAGGGACTTCAAACAGCGAGGGTAGAGGGACGGCTACAGCGTCTAGCAAACATTCCAACGGGGTGCTGTAGTAGTGGAAAACGAATCTCAGTAAGCAGCATGGGACAAACTGCTGGGCACGGTAAACCAGACATTCTCCTGAAGTAGACAGTTGGGCTTTCAGCTCGGGAAGTTTCCAAATAGAAACTCACATCTGCAGTGAAAAACTTTTCTCGAACGCCGTAGCAGTCCCTTTAATCGTCGTTGCTAAAAAGCCCTGACTGTGTGGACCTGATAAAACTCTTACCTTGGCTTTTGGGGACTTGACATAAGCTCACCCTCATCCTAACACTAACACTGACCTTGTCCACTGACCCACAAATCAGCGTTTTACCAACTGGACACAGTTTTTCTCCCATTGGACAATCTGTTCCCATTTAACTGGTTTTCAGTCTGAAATGTGTCCCCGAAACCTGAACCATAATCATAACGATAACAATAACTACTACTTGCCTGACACTGACTCTTACCCTAACCTTAAAGCAAGTATTCACCCTCAAATGCAATAATGTACATTATGGGGACTCGCATTTTGTCCCCATAAGAAAAATGGGTCCCCACAATGTGAGTAATGTAACATATCCACACACACACACGCACGCATTCACTGACATATATTTTACATTAATTTCCTGGAGACTTATCTGAACCATAATCATAACGATCACAATAGCTACTACTTGCCTAAAAACTAACTCTTACCTTAACCTTAAAGCAAGTATTCACTCTTAAATCTAATAATAAGTACATTATGGGGACTCGCATTTTGTCCCCATAAGAAAAATGGGTCCCCACAATGTGAGTAATGTAACATATCCACACACACACAATATAAAAGCATTAGTCACTGTCAGCCAGTCAATAGAGAACTGCCACCATTAAGACGTGTGGCAATTCAGTCCGACAGATTTGTCAAATTTTGGATAACACCCACAATCTGAAGCATCATGATGGCCTCGGTGTAATCATGAATGAGGAGTTTAGGTTTTTTTAATGCCATGAATGAGTGAATGTGTGTGCCAACAACACATGCAAACGTGCTGTGGATACAGAATGTATGATAAAATATGCAGGTTACTGGTATGATTTAGGTTTGCGTCACAGTGTGCGAGGACTGGAACATCAACTTCCTGTTCCAAACTGAGGTAAACTGACGGCCGTCGACGATGGTGTTTTTTACCGAGCTCGTCATCCTGCAGGAGCTTGAGCTCTGTGATAACTTGGATGATATTTTCTCATACCAAAAAACTAATTTCAGTGCATAAGACACATAAAATATTCATGTATTTGTTCATTGTTGCTCCATCAAGGAAAAAGATCAATCACAATATTCGCTGATGTTTTAGCTTTGGTTCAGTCCATTAATAAGGACAAAGTTATAGTTTAAAACATTCAAAACATGAACTTATATCAACAGAGTGACAAGAAACAACAGTGTTGACGTTACATCAGAGATGTCTGTGTACCGTGTTGCTCTGATATCTACTGAAGCTAGCATGCTAACAAGCTAACCCCAGCCTGTCCTGTCCCTTAATACTACTGTGTACTGCAACCCAAAAATAAACTCTCGAAATGCCAAGAAAGGAAACACTAACATCCGTTTTCCTTACCAAACAGAAAAATAAAACCAGGCCCTGTTGCCCGTGGTGATCTGAGGTCTTGGTCCTGGCAAACTGTAGGGCCACAGACTCCATAAATAACTGAGCTATGAGCTTACGAGCTAACGGTGCCTAGCTACAGCTAAGAATAGCTAGTTGTTGGTTACTCTAGTAATATGCTGTTTTTAGAGCTGGCAATGTTTTACAGACTACACCTTTAAGAGTTAGAGTACAGGCAGGACTTTTACTTTCCACATTGTTGTGTTAGCGCTTTAACTTAAAGGCTCTGGTGAGGTCCTCCATCACTGTAAACTAAGCATCTAAGCACAGTTTTACATATGTGAGAGCTGGAGGGACTCAATTAAACATTGATCTCAAAGCTGCTGAAAGCTCCACAGAATTGCTGATTTGCAGTGGGATTAGCAACAATAACAGGGAGTTGTTTGATTTCACGTCAGAAATATCGGGCATATTGCATAATGTAGCAGTGAGGATGGCAGTTATGTAGGACATTGAACAGTGCTGTTGGTCTTTTTTTTTAATATAAATCTGAGAGCTGAGCATACATCATGTTCTAACTGTTGCTGTGGAGCTGGAAATAATACGTTCTGGGCTGTAAAGCAGCTCAGACTTTCTATTAAAGTGGTTCACAATGTCAAACCAGCGGCACCAATCATCTCACATAGCACCCTGAGGGAAATAATCATATACGGCACCAAAGGTTAAAGTATTAAGCAATATAATAGCATTAACAACGCCACACTGAGACAAGGAGTACTGTAATACTTTTAATAATGGCTTTACACTTTTATACAAAAATGACTTTGATATAGATCTTTCCTGATCACTGGATCAGAATTCCCTTTTCCGTAACAAAGAGTTTACAAAGAAGCTCAGCGTTCATAGCATATAGGCAGCATGCAGGAACTTCCAGTTTAAAGTCCTTTATACATATTTATATTCCTTTTATTCTCTTCGTCTGTTTACGCAGACTTTCCTTTTTTGGATTCCTCTGAGTAATACACACACATTCTTACACACGTACAAAATGCACACACACAGTTTATATATCTGTTTCTCTTTTTCCTTTCAGGCTGATTTTACCGTCTTTATTTTGAAATTCATAGTCCTTGAGATAAATCAGCTTTCCCTGCAGATTATAGCCTTGGATGGGTTTTTCCTTTTCCTTTGCTTTTGCAGAATTACATGTCATGCCACAAGAAATTATACTTATATATTATAATTATCGGGGTAGAGCCAGAGTCTTGTTATCGGAAGGTCGCTGGTTCGGTTCCCCTTGGTCTGCATGTCGAAGTGTCCTTGGGCAAGATATTGAACCCCGACCTGCTCCTGATGTGCTGGTCGGCACCTTGCATGGCAGCCACCGCCATCAGTGTATGAATGTATGAATGAATTACTGTAAGTCGCTTTGGACAAAAGCATCTGCTAAATGCCCTAAATGTAAATTTAAGGGGGATATTAGTGTTATTAACCGTCTTAATATTTTACGTTGTTCCCTTTTCCAAATACATTACGTCCCGACTGTCAGAACAAATAAAAAGGCACTGAATATATATCATTTGGTGTGCATAGATTATTGGTAAAGTGCAAATAGTGTTTAAAAAGCTTTACAATGCAATTTCCCTGTTTGTTTACGACTTGACCCAGTCCTCGAAGCATGTGGAAGAAAACAAATCAAGTCGGTCGCTGCTGTTTGTGTTGATGTTGATTCTGATCTGAAGTCCGTCCCTGGTAACAGTCCTGTTTCATCTTCCCCGGTTTGCTCCTCCATCACGCATTTCTGATGATCCAACAGCAAACAGTCCATTCACTGGAATTTTTCTTCAGCTTGCTCGGCTGTAATTCCTCAGCCGCCCTGGCTGGGGGCAGTGTTTCAGATCAGCTTTACTTCTCATCCACCACAATGATTTCTTCAGGGATCTTCTCCTCTGAGTCGGAGCGCTCTGACAGCTTGTCCAGGTACTCCATGTCGGCGAAGCGCTCGGCAACACACTGGGCTGTCAGACGGGCCTCCGGGTCGTGGTCCCAGCACTCGTCTATGGAGCCGCACACCAGCTGGATGCCCTGCAGGGGGAACGGGGGGAGCACAGACATAATCAGTCAATAATACTGACTCTGGGTGCAAGCCTGACCGTGACAGCACATCATCACCTCGAGATGAATCCATAAAGGTTTATGTGTGGTCATATGTCAGTCTGAGCCTGTGTACAGGTGTGTTTTCTGTAAGTGGACGCAAACAGTCTAATACAATAGTCTACAACAAATCCTGCCTTCACGGTTATAATTTTTAATCTTTGTTTAAACTTTAGGGGAATGGTGATGCTACTACTACTACTACTACTACTACTACTACTACTACTACTACTACTACTACTACTACTACTACTACTACTACTACTACTACTGCTAATATCATACTATAATGATGTCGGGATTATCAGCAGGCTACAGACTACGCTTTATTTTACTTTTTTCTGAGGCACAAGTACAAGTCAGTATCGCCATCTAATCTTTGCAACTTTCCTCGATGCCATTATATCATGAAACAGGTAAATAAATAGGAAAAAATAAATAATAATTTAGGCAGATTAAAATGAGCAGTACGCCTTAATAAATGGAGACGACTATTTTCCACTGCAAGAACTTTCCCAGCCGACAAAAGACTTTGAGAGGAACTCTAGAAGATTATCTGCATTTGGACTGGCAGAACTAGGTCTGATCTGATACAGTTCCAGCTCTGAGGGTAGTATTTTCTGATGGTTTTGATATTAGGTCAAGGGATCAACACTTCTTCTTACAGGTGTGTAAGAAATTCCGATTTTGTCTCCATCAGTAGTTATGAAACAGAGAGGCGAAATGTGTGAACGAGCTGAAGGTATTTACAGACGATGGGAAAGAGGCGGAGGCAGACAAACTTTTAATTGCTGATTGTTTCAGTGTGGCGAGAAGGGGCAACACTACTAAGTGCTGAGCAAAGAACAACAGGATGACTTCACGTCTGTGACTCTGATGACTCTGACCTCATGTGTAAAAACTGCAGCTAAAACACTGCTGTTGTCATTTTAATTGTTTCTCAGCCGTCTAATTTGCCAGATGTGGGGAAAATGCAAACGAGGATGATTTTCGGTTCCCAGTTTAGTTCTTATGGTTCTAAAACTCCTGAAAATCGTTGGTGGAAAACTTGTGTGATGCATTTTGTAGGTTATGAAACAGATGCCATTACTTTTTAATGTGTTTATTTTTAAAGGGATAGTGCACATTAATCAACATCAATGTAGACACAGCGAGAAAAATGGCAAAAAGCATTAGTACAGCATGGATGATGGAGTTTTAATTCATGCATTTAATATTTGATAGTGTTTCTTTAATGTATTTTATTAATGAAGGTTTTTTTTATTTGTGTATTTTATTTAATTTCTGTGTTTTATTTATGATACGCTTCCCCGGCGGCTCAGTTCTCCGTCTTTATTGATTGCTTTATGTGCTTTTCAAAGTCGAAGTCTAATTGATTAATGGTAAAGTTGCAACGAGGACGGGACGGAAAAGACGCCGGAGGAAATACGATATTACAAAATGAAAATCTATAAACAAACTGGAGTTAATTTATAAAAACACCAGAGCGTTAATGAGTGCATATCTTTAAACTTGTTTTTGGTTTGGTTTTTAAACATCAAACTGAAAAGATCATGAAGTTCGAACATCAGCAGCAGCAGCAGCAGCAGCTTGTCACAGACAGCATGTATATGTGTTGCCTCTTACTGTGTGGTTGATCCAGCTGTTGGGGATCTCAGGTCTTCCTCTGTCTCGGAGAACGCTGTCCTTCATGCTCTCCACACACGGATTTTCCCTCAGGTTCCCGAAAGGTGGCTCGTACTCTTTCACCTCTGAACAACAACAACAACGAGAAACAGGGTACAGGAAAAAAATTAGGCCTTGACCTCTTTAAACTTTCGGAGCTTTTTGTTGTTTTGTACATGAAATGCAGTTTGAATCCACGTCTGCTGAAAGCTCTGTCGAACAGATAGGAGAGATCAGATGGCAGTGCCCCACAGCGCTCACATCAACAACACCTCTCAAAGGATTCACTGTGCGCTCTAAATTAAAACTGCAGGTTGCAAACTTTAAATAGCACTGAAGCAGCACAAACAGCTAAAGAACCCTGCGCCGCTGATAGAGGGGCCGGCGGGGAGATTTGCCGAGGAGAAACACTTATTATTATCACATTTTTTTAACCCTCAGCGCCAAGGAGCTTAAAGCATCTCACCAACGCAGCTCTGGCTTTGTGTCAGCTCTCTTACACGAGCGAGCCCGGGATGCTTGTCAAAGGCATTTTACCGGTCGAGTTTACTCGGGGAGAGGATTTCAAAGCGTCGGCATGCGGGATACAGCGTGGAAGCTGTGGGTCAAGAGTTTCCACAGATACTTATACATCCCGCACGAATTCATGTATCCTCGGATGAAGACAACAAATCACATTCCGGTGTGCTTTGAAGCGTCGAGTTTCAGCGAAATCCATCGGGATTAAGAAGCGCATGACCGTGTGAGGAATGTTGAAGTAAATAATTAGCTCCAGAGGATTTTCAATGATTAAAAGATGACAAGGAGAAGAGAAAGCGGACGGACACAGAAAATCAGACTCAATTTTCCTCCGTTAGGCTGCTTCAAAAACTTTAAAATCAACTATCACTGTTGACTGTTATTGAACACAATGATCCCTCTCATCCACCTGTTATAAGCTCCTTCTCCAGAAAGACAGATGTGTTTACGCTGCATTGTTATTGCAATTTTCAGCTTTAACTACAAGCCTGCACTCGACTGCTCCGTATGCTCGACTCATTTCACAGTCTGCGTTGTTGCGCAAAAATATCAAGTGACTGTTTACTCAAGAAGCCGGAGTTGTACCAATTACAGTAGGAAGGATGACAGACGACTAAAAATGAGGATCTTAACAAATAACAAGTACTGCGATGTGTCAGACGAGGACACTCTCGCTACAAGAGGCTGCTCGTGACAAGTCCACTGTAGCGTGGAGGTATTTGTCTTTATTTGGATATTATATTTACATTCTTTTGTTGTAAAATCTGTTTCTGTTGTTCCTTCAGTTGTTTTTTTTCTCTGATACAAACCTAAAGCTGGACTCGCACAAACAATCCACCTCCTCGCTGCCTGCGTAATACGCTGTTGCTATTATACTGTATGTTTGGTTCCAAATACACACAGACTGCAAAAATAAATTGAATGAAAGGCACAGTGCCGACTTGTCCTGCTCTTTCCTGTCCGTAAATCTGTCCCGCAGTGTTTACGCGACTGGAACAAAGCAGGGCCAGCAGGAGTCGGTGAGCTCTGCAGTCACCCGGCCCGTCACGAGGCCAACATGTCTCTGCAGGTGAACAGCCACATCGTGTAGGCGATTACTATCAGTGTTGGATTACTTCCAAACTGCTTCCCTTGAAAGTAACATGTTGCTTTACAATAATAGTGTTTGTGCAGAGTAATGAGTTACACTACTTTTACGTTACTTTCACAAAAATAACTGCAGAAGAGAAGGAAAAGGAAAATAAAAAGTCTACAGTTGTTTGGTAAAGTCTTGATTGGAGTGAACTACTTGAAAATTGATACAGTTTGTAGGATGAACTAGATCACGGTTACAAATTTCACTCTTTCAAAACTTGTTAAAAGGAAGCTCACAGGAAGTTTTGAAGCCCACAGACAGGAACTGAAGTCTTCTGGGAGTACGACTACAGCGAACCGATGACTCTTTCCAAAGGCAGAAACTTTCTGTTTTCTCTTTTGGCAAGCAGAGTCCCTCCGCTTTGGTACTTTAGTTTAAACACTGCCCCACCCAAACAGCGTTTAAGAGAAAAGGTGACGGATCTCTTTTTGTTTTGACAGGTCCGCGGGATTGGACAACTGCAAATCCACTACATAAACTGTTAGGCAAACATGTTTATGTGTTCAGACAATGTATGAATCATACTACTGAGCACTTTGCAGTGTAAACAACAGCTTGTATTGCAGGATGGAAAGATTGGCCAAGCCTGCCCTAAAAAGGAAAGACGCTTTTTTCCAGGCAAACCTTAAATTAAACTCGAACTAGTAAAAGCTATTGAAAACACAACACAGGGGGAAGCAGGAATGCTGCGGTTTGCAAAAGTCACACAGCGACTGCATATTGACAAGATTCCTGCGAGCAAGTTCAGCAGGGTAACAATGAGGAACTTTATGCTGCTCCTACGACAGCTGACAAGGAGTGATGCGAGTTCTGCAATGCTAGCACATATTTCATCCTTAATATCTATTTTTCCAGCCAGTTGTCGGGCAGGTTTGGGAGTCTGCAGCCAGTTAAACTTAGCGACAGGGTGAGGACACTTCTCAATCTATCACCCTTCAGGAGCTTTGTGATGTACATTCATGACAGTCATGTTACAATCACTGATGGCCTCTTTCAGGGAATCTCCAAGTGTTGCACTTCAACCATCCCAGCTAGATATAGCCCTGTCATTCATGAACCTTTTTACTTGTTTTGATTAGGAGCACACATATGTATGGGTGGGTAAACTGGATAAAATATACCATCACTAGGCGTCACACAATGTTAAAATTTCATGTTTCTTGTTCTTGTTCATGTAAAAGATCTTGAAAGTTTCTGACATCACAGCACATCACCATCAACAGCGAGTTTGGCAAGTAAAAATTGATTTAGCACAGCTGCTTTGTTGTTGTTAGCGGTGCTGGCTCAGGCGTGTGTGAGCTGACCAATCAGAGCAGACTGGGTTTTAGTTTAACCTTACACAGGAAACAAACATTTGTTTTGCATCACAGATAGAACATGCATCTTAAATAAGGTAAAGCTGCACTGCATAAATAAAGTAAACAAACCATGGACATTTTCCTGTCCTTTAGTGGGGAATCCACAGTATTTCCACACATCCATTTTAACTTCATTTGAAGGATACAGTAGGCAAGATGAGCCTTTAGCCATGGTGACAGGTTAAGGATTTTGGAATGACTGGAAAGCTGCTGGCTCCCCCTTGTGGCAAATCAAGAAGTCAATAAAGCACTGTAAATTATTGAGCTAGATAAGGTTTTTCAAGCCACTGATGTGGCTATTTTATCCACAATCTAAATTGCAAGCATCATCCATAGCTGCATTTGATATTTTGTCTGATATTATTATTCTGCTCCACTTCCAAGTTAACACTTCTATCTAATTGTGCTCAACAAGCATGAATACTGAAGAAAAAGAACACAAGGCCTGTCACCTACACACATAAATAATTCAGAATAACAGATCTGCACAGAGCTTCGACATGTACAGGGAAATGAATTAGTTATGCGATCACAATAACAGTGTCTGTTTCCCCAAATCTCTCTGAGTCAGGCACAAAAACTTTGACTAATCCACTCCCAGCCGCCTCCGCTGCTTCTTGTTAGGCTGCGGTGGCTGCGACATTTGTTTGTGTTCCTCACAGGTTGTTAAAGTCATTTAGTGCAGATGTATGCATGTGCATTACACGTTAGCAGAGCTTAATTTTGGACACATGTCACTGACTTACCCTGGAGGTTTACCCTGTCATTAACTATGGCTGAAACGTGCCCTAACCTTCACCTAACCCCATTAAAGGAGACCAAAAACTATTTCAGGGAAACCAAATTGGGCACATTTATCCCCAATTGATCCATAATCACGTGGTTTGAAATCTAAAATGTGTCCCCAAATGTGGACCCCACACACATTGTACCATCAGGCCCTCCAGGCCTGGAGGAGTTGATGGTCTGACATCTGGATAGCAGCTGCCCTAACCTCTTCTCCTTTCCAGTCTAGCCCAACCTCTCCCCTCCAGGGACCGAAGGCATTTCTCCGTCTGCAGCTCCACATTCAACACCACTCCACCATTATCCCCCTACGTAGCCCCACCCGCCCGAGGAACGCCCTCATAGTCTTTCCAAGCCCTAAATCTGGACCGGCTAAATTATACAGGAGAGACATTTCAGGGAATAAAGGCAGAGATAAAGAGGTCTGAGCCTTGAATCCCGCTTTTCCGTCTCTCGGAGGTGTGCTGATCTCTCTGTTACCCTCTCGCTTTAACTCTTCCTCTGTCTTAATAGTCTGGGAAGATAAAGAAAGCAAAGTGATGGCTCATGGCTGTCTGACTGTGGCTGTCGACAGACGGCTGTGTTCTCCTCGCCTGGCAGATCTCAGATCAGACCTGGGCCTCAGGAAACTGTGACAGAGGAGCTGTGTGGCTGTCTGCCACTGAGACGCAGAGCGCTGATCAGACATCTGTCTCCCACAGACACACACAGGCAGGTGGCAAGAGAGGCAAGAGAGACAAGAGGAAACCAGAGCTTCACCCCAGTCATTATAACGATGCCCTGGGATGTGTCACTTTGAATTTCCGTGTGTGTGCACACGTGTTTCATATTTTGTCTCTAGTGAGGTGAGCACTCAGGGTGTCATTAGTGACTCACCGACCTCCAGGGACAGCTCGGCAACTTCAGGAAAAACAAGAGACTGGCAGCGTGAAAGCATGAAACTCTTTGAGTGCACTCTGTAAACACATCAGCTTTCCTCTCATGGAGCTCTGATTCCCGAATCAATACCAGATCTCCGCCAGCACGCTATCTGGAGGGAGACTTTTTGGCCACAAGTGAAGCAAAACCAAATTACTGCAACTAATTTACGCAGCTTATTCTTTCCGCCGTCCTCGGGGTTTAAGCAGGTAGGAGGCTGGCTGTGTTTGTACAAGGTTTTCACCTTTCAGCATGAGAACGTCTCCTTGGCCTTAATGAACTACAGGTTTCACCCCTCTGCCCGTCTCGGAGAGCTGCCAAGTCTGGGGAATGTGGAGATATAGAGAGAAACTTGAAAACTATTCCAGCTGCTTCCATCTATAGGCTCTATTCTGGTCCTGGGAAGCCCTCCGCTTCCCCTCTATCCAGTAAATCTATGCTAGGCTGTCCTCCCTGTCTGTCTGTGCTGGCAAGAGTAAAGCTGGATGGCTGTCTGCAGAGCTACAGTGCAGTGGGAGAGTAATTAACTGCTGCCTCACCTGCCTGAGGGTAGGAGGAAAAAAAGACAGACAGAGGGAAGGGGGGAGATGAACTGAGCTGAAAGTTTAGATGGAGAGAATGACAGAGTTTCTGCGCAAGGATAGTCAGAAAAATGTGTTTAAACTGGCTCTAAAACAACGTTTGCTGCCCTGTTCAGTGTTCCTGTTTCTGTCGAAATCCGAATGAATGCAAAGTGAAGGAATGAGGCAGAAATGAACGGAATGATGGAGGAGGATGAGTGGGATGAATCGAGCCGTTGTCCCTCTAATCCCTCGAGAGGAAACCAAGCGAGGCCACAAAAAAACCTTCATCCAGGGAGCCTGTGTTCATTTAGTGCGTCTCCACCAACATGTATCCTGTCAGCGCTCCTCTCATGAGACGTTAGCCCCGCAAAACATCCTCGTACAGAAAGGAGACATCCACGCTCGCAGCTTCACTCTGAGAACAGCACGTCTCGGGGACTGCGCTCTTTGCAAAACAGGAAATAGTCTATTTTCTTTTCAAAAGGTGTACCCGCGGGGCGCACATATTCTTGCTGCTGGGAAGGAAAAGCAAAAGGGGATTGTGGGTCACTCAGCCATGTTTTTTTTCTTGAGAGGACTCTCGGGCAGCGTAACTGCGCGATACACTTCAAGGGAGGCCTCCCGGGAGGATCACGGGGGCAAAAACAGGAAAGCGCTAAAGTAGAGGCGTTCATGCCCAAACCCGGCTTTCAATCACTGGTCTGACACAATGGAGACAGGAGCAGTCAGAGAAACAAGCGGCACCACAGAGACACTAAAGGGAAGTGAAAACAAACAACCCCGAGCGCCGACGTGAAATACGGCTCTGTGGTTCGCCTTCAGATAATCGCTCATTTCTGTTATTTGCACATACGCTGGCCTTGTTTTCGCTGCAGAATGACAAACACGAGTAACGGCACATTAGGAAAGTGAAGGCTGATCCTTGAGACTTCTGTAAGATGAATCGGGCGTCGGACACGTTCAGATTTTGTCCCCGCGGTGATTAATGGGTCGCGGACGGCGCACACATAAGTCCTGTCGCGCGGCGCGACACATCCAGTAAGTGGACCCAAGGTGGTCACTGCGCTCCTAATTGGTGAAGTCGTCAATGTGACGGCGTATTCCTCAGAGGTCAAGCGAGCTGCGGAGGCAATTTTTCTTTTTTACAGTATTTCTGGGGATATTTACACAGGCCGCAGAGGGAATTTCATCAATCAGTGCTTCTATTGATTTCCTTTATACTCAGAGGCCCAGGCTAATCTCTAATTTAACAAGGAAAACGCAGTTACCTCTATTATAAACTACGGTTAAGGTCACAAGTGATGTCTACGGTGTGTGCAGTGGGAGCACCAGGCATCATGTTTAAAGAAGGCATCCGTGATAAACTAGGTGTGTCAACCATCTAAATGACAATCTCAGTTTCTCAAATTTGAAATGTGCTGTAGACTTTTTCCAGATTTCAGCCACAAGAAGTAATTCAATCCAATCATCGATATCAGATATCAGTGCAGATCTGCTGGTCAATAATGTTACGTGAAGTTTGGGAACAGATAAACTGACTTTGGCACAAGCTGACAGCAGTGTGTCAAATCTGTGTTTTTGGGGGAGATTTTACTTATTAATTTTTTCCAGTTAATTATTAATTTCAAGCCTAATTTTCTCCACTTTACTATAAATTGCTCAACCTAAAAAGGCAAAATGTTTTGACAGAGTTCTGATATCTCTCTGTCTGACTTTAAGATGAACACGACGACTTGATTTTTCTGGCATGAAGCTTAAACGAGCAAACATTTTTGACAGCAGCTTCCATCAAAAGCTGCTGCATCAGCCTTCAAATTCAAATATTGATCCAGCCTTGAGTCATTTCTCTCACTGGGGCATCGCAGCGGCTCCTTTGCAAAACCAAACCATGCGATTGTGATCTCAGGCCTCTGATCAAAACAGCTTTTCATCCTACAGCCATGTGTGTTGATCTTACCTCCAATTGCGTCACACCTGGAGATGATCTCCCACAGTACGAGAGCCATGGAGTAAACATCAGCCTGTTTGAAGGACTCGATGTTTTCTAGGTTGATTCTGGACTCCAGCACCTCTGGGGCCATGTACCTGGCTGTGCCCACCTGTGAAGGGAGAAAAACATTTAATCAAAGTCCTTGACACCACAGATGATGTACAATATTGTTTTACACTGATTAAACTGGGTGCTACGTTTAAGGGAAGCTGCACAATTAAGCCACTTTTTAAAAAACCTTTTCACGACTAAACGGGAGTCGTTTAGCTGAAAAAGCACCGCTAAGTAGACAATCTTGGCAGTAGGAATTGTTTACCTGCATTAATCAAGTGAGAGGTGGTAATTTTGTGCTGTAGTCAAAACTCATATCACATTTATCTGAATTTAAACACGTCTGATGTATAACATAATTGGAAAAACAAAGGTAGCTCTGAGCTCAACACGTCGCTCGTCTTCACATAATTGCCGCCTCGGAAAATGTTGTGTTCACCGGCGCTTCCTCCGAATGCGTCGGGGGCATTACAATGCATTAGGTGTGCTGCGCAGCAAAGGGTGAAGCCTCAGTCATTTTCATAACAGAGTCTAATATGACTCTGGCCTACTACACCAGCGTAATGAGTCCATTAGGAATCAATCAGGCCTGTTTGTCTTGTGAGTGTAATAAAAGGACAACCTCGGAACACTTACAACACCACTTCTATCAGCATTAGCCATCTGGGGACAATAAATAGTGGGTGTCAAACATTAAGAGACGGTGTCCCTGAGAGATGAAGATCAGAAATGAAAAGTTTGATTGATAGCAGTGATCTTCTCAGGGTCTGATAAATATCTCCGAAGAAATATATGGCCGGGCCTGGAATGGTCCGCGTCTGGAGTGCCAGCAAAATTTATAGCAGGAGAGGATTTTTATTTATATAGTTATATATATATTTCTTAATCTCTGAGCGGATCAGAAGTCAAGTAAAACCAAATAAAATGTAGGATTATGAGGCTTTACCTGCCCACTGTTGGCCAGCTCGTCCACAGACAGACTGTTGTCCAGGCGGAGGGCGAGGCCAAAGTCACACAGGACGCAGGTCAGGTCGTTTTTCACGAGTATGTTGGAGCTCTTAATGTCCCTGTGCGCGATGGGCACCTTGTAGCGGCCGCAGGTGGTGTGGTCGCTGTGAAGGTGCGCCACTCCGCGCGATAGCGACCCCCCGAGCATCCACAGGTCGTGCCAGCTCACAATGTGGTGAATCAAGTACTCTTGGAGGTTCCCTCTCGGATGGAAGGCTGTGATCAACCAGTACTGCCTTTGCACCTTCCTCTCCTCCGCCGTCAGGAAGTGGAGCACATTTTCATGTCTCAAGTCTGCGTCCGAGAAGATTTCCTTCTCGTTCTTCCAAGAGGCGTACTCCTCGTACGTGAAGATCTTAATGGCCACTGTCTCAAAGCCCTGCTCCTCGCTGACTGACGAGCCCTGCTTCAGCTTGGCTTTGTAGACTTCTGCAAAGCGTCCTTTACCGACCAGAACATCCAGCTCAATGGGCAGCAGCTCTGTGTTGTGGTTGAGGTTGTTGGCGTGCGTGGAGCTGCTGTCTGAACCTTCGTCGTCCATCATGATGGCGTGAGCGTCGCTGAAGTCCAGCGGAGCACCCCTCTTCCGTCTTGAGCTGGCCTGCCGCTGGCGGTAGACCCGATAACAGTAGAAGGAAGTGATGACGACAACGGCCATAACCAGCAGAGGCACCAGGCTCACTAAGATGACCGCAACCACCTGGGAGTCCATGTCTGAGGGAGCAAAGGTCAGAGGATCAGGATGATGAGGATGAAGATGCCCACATTTACATGAACTGAGTTTATAGCTGTGCTACTGTAATGAATATTTGTATGTAATGTGAAGGTGTCAGTTGTATAGACAAACTGACAGAATAAGTCTGCAGCTCTCCTCAGCTCTAAGAAGAGTTTTAGCATCTCACAGTTTATCGTTTTGGTTTCACAACAACTTTATGGTTTGAGTCACTTCCACAGCAACGTGGTTTTCAAATGCAACAGGCGGTTGTTTTCAGCAAAAAATGATGATTAACCAACTGTACAGTACTCGTGCAAAACCAAACAACAGACCGAGGCAGTTAAAAACTTGCCAAAGAACCAAGTGGAGCTTTTAGCTGCTTAAAGGACAAGTTAAAGAGAGGAGCTCCTAAATCGATTTACACTCTTGACGAGTGTTTAAGCTTGTGCACCGGCTTCAGACGGGGGTGTGCGCAACGCTTTTAGCTGAGCAGCTACGGTGAAACGTTTGGCTTTAAAAAAGGTGTAACCAACTTCTTTTTAATCAATTTGGCATCTCAGGGCTTCTGGAGACTTGAATTACGCCTGACAAGCTGTATGAAGCCATTTTATGTTTGTTTTTTTGGTTGTTTTTTTACATTTTAAATCAAGTCCCCATCTACTTCAATTATTTAGAACAATGCTTTTTTGCTGTGAAGCTCTGGATGAACTTATCTTTTAAGCCCCAGGAGCGGATCTTGCCCAAACAGACCTTAAAGTAAAGTAAATATTGAGCTTAAGAGTCATCAGATCATAAGAAACAGGACTCCAGATGTATGCCAGTAAATGTCTACTCCGTGTCTTGCTGGTTGTGTAAACATGCCACGTGTTTGCAATTTCAACTCTGTAAAGTGATAATATTTCAGCGTGTTGTGTTTGGAGCTTGTTGTTCAATCCCAAGCAGACAAAAAACTGTAAGAGTAAAAGTGAAGTGAGCCCAGATGTTAAGGAACTGTAGATTACATAAACATTCTTAAAAACAACACAAAACATCTACAATGAGCCGGTTTAAAAAGTGGGAGATTTCATCACCCTCCTGGGTATTAGCCTCTTCTCTGCGCGACCACGACATAATTCCTTTTTTAAACACTGTGTTTTTCCACTTGTGCCTTTTAATGGTATAATCATAAAACAATTTGTCCGCCACAATAAAAACAAAAATAAGCTCAAATTCCGTCTCAGCAGATCAGCATCTGTCTCGAGAGTAAAGTAATATTCTCAGAACGGCGGAGGAACCTGACCCGTCTCTGTGGAATGTCTATAAGCATCAGAAAGTTAAAGTTAGCGTCTGGGCCACAAAGGCAATCTGCTCCAAACCCTGACCCAGTCAACCACATATTGTGTCTCTTTATAGCGTATGTCTGATTCTTATAATTTAGGACGTGGTGTGTCTGGGAGCTGCTACGGTTTTGGCAAACAGTGAAAGTTTATACTTGTGCTGTGTTTATGGACCGGTTTTTGAAGCTGCAGTCATAAAAGAAGACCTATAAAAACTATATCACCAGACACAATATAATAAAGACGAAAACCCCAATTGGTCCACGGTTTGATGAGTCCTAAATTTAATCATTTATACAGTCTAGATGCTCCGAGTGCCACAAAACTCTCCTCAACTTTTTCCATTATAAAATGACTGGCTGCGACAGGTCCCTACTTCTACATGTAGTTGCAATTTCTTTGACTTTTAAAAGCAGAAATATGCTCGAAATGTCCACAGTTTGCTGATAGGAAAACTCAATTTAGAGGCAAGTGTGGATGTGAGGAGCAGAGTTGGGTTGAAAAAAAAAGGGAGGAGGACGAATGGCTGCCCCGTCAAGCCTCCTGTGCTCCCTCCAATTTTTTTTTCTAAACAGGAAACCACATGTCTGAAATCCTCAACATGGCCCCAACGAGTTTGTTTTTATTTTCATAGACTGAGAAGCTGTTTCTCACAACAAACCTGTCACTGTGCCTCCCCGGCTCGCTCAGCATTGGCCCAAACCCCCCATTTAAAATATGAAATATTGAAGGTTTCAGGAGAAAATGGTTTGGTGAGTGGCAAAAATTGTGAATTATGGTGTGTCTTAATGTTAAATTTCAGGGGATTTGGGGTGTTGTGCACAACACTTGTGGGTGGAAACCACTCAGCAGATGGGTTTGTTTTGATCCAGTAACCCAACTATGATATAAAAATAATACCAACATTGGTTAAAAACACCCCATTGGTACTGTGTAAAATTAACCCAGGACTGCTTTGATGCTAAATTAACCCCAGACTGGGTCAGTGTTTAAACCAGTATGTAGTGCATTGAACTGTTTTTTTTGTTAAACTAAACAGCTTTCTTGCTTTAACGAAATCATTCTGAAGTAAACACTGAGTGGCTGTAACAAAAAAAACATGACACCATCCGTGTTTGGTTTGGTTCCCTACAAGCCTTGTGTTCACTATGCCATTCAGTCTGCCACACATGGAAATACTTATGTGGGGGGGACATTTAAAAGTTAAGCTATTTTTAAGCAATAACCAGAAGATGTCTAAACCTCCATGACCAAAGGAAATCATGTGCTAGTTCCAGGCTGGTGCTAGCGCCAGTTCGGAGTGGGTTGGTTCAACCTGTGAACCTTTTAGGAAACGGTTTGCTTTTCCACGAGCATGAGAGCCACCGCAGAGTCACGTAATTCAGTCACAGTTTACTTCTCTAGCTTCCAAGCATTGCTATGAACAACCATGGCAGACTACGTCGACTCTTTACAAGTGTCGCTCCTGGCTTTGCATGCCTACACTGGCAACAAAACACGACTGGTCCTCGGGTCACTGGTGCTTCGATTCGGCGCTCATGGTGAAAATCTTTTATTTATTCTCCCATGGATAAGTCAGAGCACACTACAATAGTTTTGGCTTTTAGAAATGGGGTTCATAAGCAGTTTGAGTTGGTCCTTGGTTGCGACAACTACGCCCCCAGCTCCTGATGTAAGCGGCTGTTTGTTCTAGACCAGCAAAGTGAGTTTTCCTGACTGGGAGCCAGTCCTTTGGCTGTCCAAGTGCAAATGACTGGTTCCAGAGTAGGCACTGGCTCCAAACCAGAACATGAACCACTTTGGTTGATAACTGGTACAGTAAACAGTCTCTAACAACCCCTTCACGAAAAGACACGGCTCAGGAAATGTCTTTATGGATTTGGTACAACTCTTCTGTCTGATACATAAGAGTAAAAAGTTTGAAAAACTGGAAATCTTGTTTGAAACTTAAGTGATTTGCCTACTGAATATTGATTTTTTTTATAGAGAACTGTTTTTTCTCCCTTCTGTGCCAAGGCAAACAGAAAGGACGTGAGGTTATGAATGGTTTTTACATGAATCAAAGTCATGGATCACAAGGACCTAGGATGTCAAAGGACAAACATGGACATGAAGGACTCACTGAAACTAATACAGCAATGCAACGGAGCTTCTTTTCATTTCCTGTTCTACACCACGCCAAGCATTTCACTTTCTGAAAAGTCAGAATAAAAATAATCCCTTTTTTTTCCTTCTTCTCGTTATTATGACTTATTAATGTAGTATCACACCCTTTTTTGTTCTGCGGTCGTATTTCTGAAAGCATGATTAAAAACACCATTAGCCTTCCGCGGCACAATTGGGCGGAAAGAGGGTTTTTCTGTTGCCATGGCGAAGCTGAGGTATTCAAGCTGGTATGTGACAAACAACTTAGTGTTTCCTCTAACTTCAGTAATGGCCTTGAGATGTTTCTGAAGTGTCATAAATGGATCTTTCAGTTATGGGGAAAACATAAGACGGTAAGTGAAAGCTCAATCAGGAAAGTGCCTTCTAAAAAGGAACAGTCGTCGCTGACTAATAAAGCAAGAGGTAGTTTCCCCTAAATTCACTGTTATTGTTGCCTTGTGGTTCTCATTTCTGCCGGGGCTCCGTCATTACAACACTTTCTCATGTTAGTCTCCGAGAAGCAACAGACATTCTCCAGAGTAAGAGAATGTATTTCCATTACGTGGTTTGCGCTGTGCAGATGATTTCAATTTTGGCTCTCGGTGCAGAGCCAGGTCTCGGAAATGTACCTCAGTGTTATTACTGCCTGGATGCTGTAGTCAAAATACATCTGATTCCAGAGTCAGTGCTGTAACCGGAGTCTACGAGCCAAACCTGTTTGTAATCACGTATCTGGAGAGAATTACAGTCCTCGCGTGTTTCCATCCATGCATGACGCCGTACATGACAAGCTGATAAAAACTACTGGTGTAATGTTATTAGGCTGACCGCGCTATGACGTCGCCGTGTTATGTTTAACGGATATAAGAACCAAAGAGTCCCACTTTTTATGTGCATAAAACAGAGCTGCAATGACTCGTTGATGAGTTGTTGAATATGTGATTAATGTTTCTTTCCTCCTCTATTAGAGTAATGACTTTGGGTTGTTGACAAGGCAAGAGGATGTCATCCTTTGCTTTGGGAAAACTGACATTTTTCACCATTTTATTGGGAAATCGAGAAAATAAACAGTAATGAACATAATCGTTAGTTGCAGACCTACATAAAACAAAGCTACTGCATTGTAAAAAGAAACTACGGGCGCAAGAGGGATGGACTAATAAGGAAGTAAGAATTATGTAACTTCCAATAAACTAAAAGAGCAATTAGGATTGTGGTGAATACACTCATCCTCCCAACAGTCCGAGAATGAAAATGGCTGAATCCAGCTGCAAGCTTGTTTGGGTTCATACTGTTAGCGACCGGTTAAATGTTTTGAACATTACCCTGATTGGAATTTTGAAAACTGTGACAGCACAGAGCAGAAAGAAAAGGGGAATGCCACCTGAAATGGGCGCCCAATGACAGGCTTTATACCGACGGTCTACGCGAGGGGAATTTTGTTACCTTCAGATGAAGCAAAGCTAGCGGTTTCACATGTTCATTTCTATATGCCATGCTAAGCTAAACAGCAGCTGGCTGTAGCATATTTCTCAAAATATTGAATCATTTCTTTTATCTCAGGTGGAAGAGAGTGTATTGACATTGCATGTCTGTTGATGTATGACTGTTGTAGTACATGATTACTGCATCTTACCAGATTACTACTGAATCATTTTAAAAGCACTAGAAATTCATAATGAAGAAAAGAGTGGGTGAAAATAAAGGATTAGTACGTGCCATATTTATGTGTCGACTTACAGGTGTTGAAGAAGATTTTCTCGTTGCACTCATCCTCGGAGCAGGAGCAGATGAAGAACTGCGAGCCCATGCCCTTTCTCTCTTTCATCTCACACTTGCTGTTGTTGTAATCGTCCAGGACCAAGCCGTACAGCCTCTGAGCTGGGTTATGGCAGACTGTATCAAAGGTGATGTTGTCATCCTTCTTCCTCCTTGGAAAGAGAAAACGGGCACAGAAAAAAAAAAAAACAGCTGTTTACTGGATTATGTTTGATTTGTGGTCTTTGCTTAGAACTATTTTGCCATTGAAGTCCCCATTTCAGAGATCTGTGTTATCATGTAACAAGGCAGCGATGGCAGATGCACAGTTGTGCAAATAATGCAAATTTCCAGCCGTACAGTGATAAAGTAGTAACAGTAGATGTGTCTCTTTCAGCGGTCCACAGTCTCAGCATTATGCAAATGACTGCAATACACAAGTCGGACTTACAAACAGCGAGATTCTGAAACAGCATTACAAACAGGAAACAAGGAAAACCCTGAACCCGCACAAATATACATATTCAAATTTCTCTCCCCCGCTGAGCAGCGCTACGAGAAACATTTTAAAGAGGCGCCGCTGTCCATTTCTGCTGACCTCAGCTCGTAGCAGGCCCGCAACATTGCTAATATAATGAGAACAGCAGCGCAGCCTTGAGCTCTTAACACCAACACAAATCAGCTTCCTGCTGCTTCTCACATTCAGAGTCAGACTCGATGCCGGTGTGGGGGGTGAGGCTGCCCGCGTGCTGTCATAATCCGGTCAACTGTCTTCAGCAAAGTGCTGACTGACAAAGTGTTCAAAGCAAAGGTCACGTCAGGGCTTCTGGGAGGAAACGATCCCCGATCTGATTAATAAGAAGGATCTTGTGCCCTCGTGTCCTCACTTTCGGTGGTACTGAATGTCTTCTTTTTTGTATTCCAAGCCTCTATTGAGGCTTTCAGCTGTCTGTCTATTTTGTGATGTCATCACCCTGATAAAAAATCCTTCAACAAAATCCTGGAAATTAATGCAGCGACTTGTCAAATTAAATGGAACGCGGAGCCCCTAGTGAATGCAGACACATAATATTATCTTTTTCCTTGATACAGTATTTCACTGCAAAGTTGATAGAGCTGAATTAGATTTATCGTTACTGTTGTTATAATTTAAGTCACCGCACTGTTCGATTACTGCGATTAGTGATTCTTGTGAAAGATAGACCATTTCTGTGTCTCATTCTCAGGCCGTAAACACTGACGCTCTGAGTTGGTGGCTCAGTCTGAGCCAGATGTGTTACTTTTGATTCAGGTGTGTACCTCCCTTTGTGGGGAGTTTTTGACTGCACCCACACAGCTACCACCACAGCAACTGTCTCTTTCTTTTTTTTGTTTTGTTTAATCACGAGCACCAAACGGAGGATTGCCTGTCCTTTTACTTTGCGTGTATGATGAGCTTCATAACGGTGACGTCCCCGCGTCACAGCTCCCGCTATCAGCCGCAGAGCAGGGAGGATGTGGGTGGATGACGCGATACGTAGGAGAAAACGATACAGTGAGGACGTCACCGGTGTCTTATTCCGAAAAGACACCGGTGGCTTTTCAGAATGAGCCTTCTCACTGAAAACAATTTAAAAACAATGATCATTATCTGGTTTAAAGGCAGTGAATCAAGAGGCAAAAGAAAACTATTTAGTTTTTAAAAAGCTGTGCAGCATTCAAATGTTAGAATTCCAGTGTCAACGTTGTGAACGAAGCTACAAACTCTTCGGCACGGCTGTATTTGTCTGTACATGTATGGGGCATTTCCACACACATGTGCTGCCTCGCCTCGACTCGGTTTGACTCAGCTGCTATAAATACTCTTCCTCCATGAAGTGTCGTGGTGGAACAGCTGCCAACAAAGCCCCTGCTAATTCTGTGTTCAACACGTTTCATTTCCTATAAATTCTTCACAATAAAAGTCCTGTTATTTAGTCATTTAGAAGCTTTTAGTGTGGAGCAGCAACGGTTCGACTTGGCGCGGCCAGTGGGCAATTCCCAGTAGTGTGACCTAAATGACTCCATCATTCATCTATGTTACTTTCATTTATACATACCTATAATCTGAACATCTAGCCACTGTGTTTGGATGACGGGACACTTACCAGATACTGACGCACACGTCGTGTTTGTCGGGGCAGATGGACGTGATATCACACTCCACCTTGCAGCTCCCTTTGCCCACGCAGCTGGTCGCCTGCACGTCGCAAAACTTGCACAGTCTGTTTGGCTTCATTATGTAGGCCTCTGGAAATAGAGAGGGGAAACGAGAGAGGTAAAGACAGTGATTTTGGTTCAGTGCAGTCCATAAAAACGTAAAACAGACGGCAACTGGACTCAATAAGCGGCATCTGACATTACGACGACAAACAAACTAGTGCAGAAATGCAAAAACACTTCCATGATGATCATTAACAGGATCATTTATTAGCATGAAAGGCAATAAAAGCTTCAAATAGATCAAAAGGATGGGAGTCTTTTGGAATGTGCCAATAAGTCAGAGCAGATATTCAACAAAACCACAAGAAAATCCAAACTATTCCGTCCTACAGGGGTGGACAGATTTTTTTGCTCTGTGAAGTCTGAACAATAAGAGCAGCCCACAGTGGTATCCACCTCCTTTGGTCTTGTTCAGACTTGACTTTGCCGGCAGGCAGACCCATATCAGTGAGAGACAGGATTGTGTGATGAGTGCCTGTGGGTTTGATAATCATCTAAGGAGACAACTGCGAGACAGGCAAGAACAACAAACAAAGGGAACACGGATGCATCTCCTCGCTGGGAAGGCTCTAATTTGTCAAGCCGATGAGTCGGCTCCCCATCCAGAGAGGTGTTGTGCCAACTCGGTTCATGAATATCAAAAAGAAAAAAGAACAAAATATGGAGGGCGACGTTGTGTTTCAGTGTCTGTGAATGTTTGGAGAGAGGCAGAAATGTGTGCGCGTGTGTGCACGTGTTGGATGTATTCGTGCAGAAATCCTCCGACTGCTGTCTGCAGGTTGTCCTTGTATCGAGGCTGTTAATGATAAAAATCAAACAGGCAGCGTGCCTCTGTTTGGCATGGAGAGGAGAGACGGAGCAACAAGGGAGGTGGATAATCCCTCCTCTAGAGCTGTCACCATTAGTTTATTCATTCATCAATCGATCCAAAAAAATGTATTGGCAATATATTTTGAGCAAAAATGTCAAACATTGACACAACTTCTGTCATTAATGACAAATAAATTAAGAGTCTTTGGGATTGAGATGGTCTGCTGGACAAACAAAGCAATTTGAAGACGTCACGTTGGGCTCCTGGAAATTGTGATGAGCGTTTTTTAACAATCTGTGACTTTTTTATAGACTAAATGATTAATCGATTACTCGACAAATGCAAAACAAACTTAAGTTACGACCCTATTCTCCTCTCCTCTCCTCTCCGATTTTCCTCTCCCTAAAAGGGAGTACTTCCCACCACTTAAACGTACAAGTGGAAAGTGGATCTTGTGGCTTTAAGAGTTGGAAACGATCCTAAAAAAGGAGATTCCAAAATTTCCCAGGACCAGCGGTTCAGGAAAGAATGTGTCATACAGACAATCCCACATGACTTTCCAACTGCTTGATGAGTCTGTACGAGTGTGTACACACACCGATGATGACTCACGTGGTACAACAAAGATAAAATGAGGCCAGGTCTATTGAGCAAACGGGGGGGGCGGGGGGAGAGACATTTCCTCGTGACAAAGACTCCTAAAGCCTCTCTGAAATAATGCAAACTGACAGATAAACTGATCTCAGCGTCATCACGAATACAGAGGAAATAAAAAAACGTTAAAAAAAACATGCGACAGTGCTGCTACAGTAAAACCACACAACCACACTTCAGCTTCATGCTGTCTCCACGTGCACAGGAAGCACCTGTTCTCAGCAGCCGCATTCACAACACGAGGCCAAACCGACTGAGGTACTGGCTCCTTTTCTCACGCTTACTGTAAGTGTCGTAAACAGACGTGTGACATGTCTGAAGCAATAACAGGCCGACTGAAGATCCGACCACATGACCTCAAAATTCGACGTTATAGCCGGGGAAGTGAAAGTAGACCTCAGTGAAGAGGTTTGTTCAATCACGTGTTTGCCTCTGACTTCACGCCGACTTGAGAAAAAAGGTGCTGTGTGTGTGTTTGCGTGCTCCGGGCCTGCCACAAAAAGCCTACTGTGTCATTTCGGCCAATCCGAAGGGTGGGGTTTGGACCTGCGGTTTTGCAGCAACAGAAACACTGTACATCCTGCAAGCGCGAAAATCTACAGGGACGATATGTCAACTTCTCGCCGAGAGCCCCAGCGAGATACTGTAACATGAAGCTGGCAGGATATTGCAGGAAGATAATGCTTCCTGGCCTCGTCTTAAAGGAAACGTTCCCCCCCAGAAAGGAAAATTCAGTCGTTGTCCAGTCGCCGGAAGGTCGGGTGGAGTTTGCATCGTCCACAAAACACTTCTGGAGCTTCACAGGAAAACACTATTACAGCATTCTCCTAAAAAACCTGCAGTAGATGGGGACTTGTTTTTAAATAACATAAGAATGGCTCCATACAGCTCGCCCGGTGTAATCCAGGTCTCTGGAAGAAGACCCAAGATCCAAAACTGACTCCAAAAGACGTTATTTACACCCTTTTAAAAGCTGAAATCTTCACCGTAGCTGCTAACGATGTAATCCCCGAGATCCCAAATTGATTTGAAGAGAAGTTAGGAACACAATCGAGCTCCTGCATCCAACGTCAGACGTTGTGCAGGCCATCGCTTTCAGTTTAGCAGCTACAGTGAAGATATCAGTTTTAAAAAGGGATGTAAACAACATCTTTTCTGAGCCAGCCTTCCGGAGGACTTGGATCACTCCGGACGAGCTCTATGGAGCCAATTAATACTTTATTTTGGTTGTCCCCATCTTCTTCAGAGAGCGCTGCAGCTACATTTTTTTAGTGTGAAGCTCCAGAAAAATGTTTTGCGTACTACGAAACTTCACACAACTTTTCTTTGGCGTCGGGGGGTGAGCAGACAGCGACTGCGCATCCCTTTAATCGAGACAGTCCCGGATGCAAACAAACAAAATACCGATCCTCCAGACTAAACTACTTGACAGAGCGATGTGAAGCTCTTCCCGGCAGGCTGGCGAGGTGTTTTGAAGTGAATCAGCACTGACGGATGGGGGTGGGGGGGTTGATAGTGAGTCCATGCCTGACTGCTGCTGCTGGTGGTGGTGGAGGTGTTGGTGGGAGGAAGGTGGCTGAGCCGGAGTAATTATATCATTAGAGCAACTCCTCTGAAAAGAGCATGCCATTTAAACCAGGGAGGCGGGCCATGGAAGGGGATGAATGGTAGTAATTGTCACCCAGGGCTACATATAATTGCAGATAGCAGGGAGGAGGGGGAGGATTTTTTTTGGGGGGGGGGAGAGATTAGGAGCAGTCAGAGCCACTTGGTGCCGCCAGGACTTGATGAAGTTAAAACCCCCCCACTGTCTTCCTCAAGGTTCACATCAAAGGTGGAAGATAAGCCATTTTAAAAAGGGGGGTTAGAGCAGGTGATGCCCTCCTGTGAGAGCGTAAACAGCGATTAATTGACGTCTCGAGGAGAGAAAAAAAAAAGAAAAAGGGCAGGATGGGTAATAATGGTGCTGGCGTGGAAGAGGGCTCGTGAGATGAGTGAGGCTGAATAACGTGCGCACTTGGGCATTTCCTGGTGTTTTTTAAATTAAAAGCGACGTCATTTTATTGCTGCCTTAAGTGAAGAAATACAGTTTGTGCTCCAGAAAGAGCTTTTAAGGGCTCTTCGGTAAAGCTTCCTCGTCTAGTCTTTAACTGTAGCAAACTTTTTTTTCTTTTTAAATAAAGTTGAAAGAAGTTGAAGACTCACCCGCCTCCTCGAGCGCGATACTACCAAAGAGTATCGTTCCACACCAGAAAGCGGAAAACCGAAGTAGCTCCATTGAGAAACGGCCTGTAAACTCCTCTCTTTCTCATTAATTTACCGAAAAGACAAGACAAACCGGGGGTTAACGTATCCAGACACCGGTTGCGGACTTCGCTCTGTCCGCCTGTTGCTCTCCCCCCCGCCTTCTCTCTTCTCCAAAAAAAAAAAAAAAACGCCTTCACAGCTCCGGGTAGAAGACGCAGAGTAAACACAGCAGGCAGGACTTGCCCTATATGCACTTTTCATGAAACAGGAAATCTTCAGAAGGGGTTGGACAGCTTTTTTTTTTTTCCCTTCTTTCTTCTTCTTCTTCTTCTTCTTCGTCGTCTTCTTCTTCTTCTTCTGCCTGCTCCTCAGGCGTGCTCATGTGGCTTGGTCTTGAAGCATGTCATTAAAGAGGCTGAGACCTAGCAGAGCAGGACTTGAAATGACATGTCTCCAAAATAGCTCAACCAGAAGCTTCACCTTTTTGTACAAGTGCTACATGCAAACAGTTCTGATTTTACTTCAAAGCAGTCGCACCTTTTCAAGATCTTTATGTCAACACCTTCTCCTGTTTTCAATTCAGATACACTAAACTCATTTAAGTGTCCATTTTAACATTTCTTTTTTCCGCCTCGTGTTTTTCTGAGCGGGGATGACATAAGAGGTGTCACAGTCACTCCACAACTCACAGTGTTGGGTTTTTATTGAAGACACACCGAGGTTAAGTCCACTCTGACGCGCCATAAATTACAAGACTATTGCGGGGGCCCTTCCCCGACATGTGTTTTTTTTTCTCGCTCCGCATACTCGAGGCGTGATGTCAGGTTTCAGTCCTGACCCCTGTGACCCCTGAGCTGAAAACTCAACCCACACAGGACGTCTACTCCTTCTTACGCCATCGCTTCACTGAGCTGTATTAACAGCCCTTGTGTTTGCCTTCGCCTGAGCCTGTGAGTGCAGCGCACAGCTACTCCTTGTAACCTCAGAACCTGCCTTAAAACCATCATGTTTTTAAGCTGTGTCCAGTATTAAAGTAATCCAGTGGTTGGTATATTTTAACGCAACGTTATGTAACTTATGGACCTTAAAATAACAGCTTCAGACTCATGGTGATGGTATTGTGTCTTGTAACAGGGTGAATGGTGTCTCTGCACTGTGTAACTTCATTGAGAGGGTTGGATCTCAGCGTTACACATGTTTATTCCAACTTCCAGAGTTTTGTTTGTAGTTAGCACCTACATTACGCCTGACAAACTGTCTCAGACCTGGGATTTGTATTTACACCAGTGCTGTTGCACTCAGAGACTGTGGGGGGCGCCAAATCGCACAAAATGCCAATTCTTACATAATGTTACTTTAAAGGGCTGGATCACCCCAAAACTATGAATATATTATATACATTTTTTCCCTTCCATTCATTGGTTTGGTGTGAGTTGCAGAGTTTTGGATTATCAGTCTTCTCTTCAGTATAATGGATCTAGACTGCACTCAGCTTGTGGTGCTCAAAGCGCCAATAAAATACATTTGGAAGCTCAACAGCAAACTCTCTTTCAAGAAATCATGATCCACTTAAGGGCCCGTGTCCATTTAGTGGTTTCCTTTTCTGTAGTGGTGAAATGTGCTGGCTGTGTGCTCAGAAGCGCTGAGAGAAAAAAAAACACTGCACGTGCGTCAATATCTTTGACAGCCGGCGCTGTGTGATCGACACTGGCACGTTGAGGTTTACTATCAGTTTGTTTTTTTATTAGACATTGCGACATAAGAGCAAGGAGGATGTGGGTGAAAGACACAATTCGTAGGAAATTAAAAGTACGGTGAACATTATCGCCGAGGCCAGAGCGACGTTGACGTCAAAAGCACCTTCCTGAAAAGTTGAGAGCTCTTCAACTCGAAGTGCTCGAAGCAACCACAGAAAAGCTGCGGAGAAAAAAGATACTGGGTGCTGCACTTTTTTCTCTGGACAGCCGCCTGCTCCTACACACATTGGGAACAACTGAAAAAAAATGCTGGTGCTCGGAAAGACCCTAACCCTAAAATAATCTACAAACCTTGTTGTGAGCAGTTTCATGAAGTATTTTCTTTCTACCAAACTACACCCACCGACCACATAACTGCACAGAAGGAGGCTTACTCATGGAAAAGAGGCTCATGCTCATAGCACGGAATGAAAACATCGATGAAGTCCTCCTCGGCTGAGTTTTAACATTAACTAGCTTAGTTAGTTAGCTTAGTTAGCTAGTGTCTCGTCCATCAGTAAGTGCCATGACTGAATTACAGACCCGGATATGATGGCGCTGCTCAGCCTTGCTTCCAGTTTCGCCTAGTGGCCACTTGCGGTATTGCACCATCGCCCAGACACCTCGAACCTCAAACAACATTAGTTATGACTCTTTCTGTTTTGAATTTTTGATTCATTATGGTTTTTATATTTGTAAAACTCTACCACTGCATCAAGCACAAGCATACTTTTTAAGTTTAAATTTCAAAGTGTAATCATCTACTTAATCTAAAATGCAATGCAATGATTCTGTCATATCTTGTTTATAACAAAACTTTCATTAAGACCTTTATCTGAAAAGAAATGACAGCTTGCTTTCTACCCAGAAGTGACCACAACGCAGTCACCAAGACGTCATGGTGATTCGGTCGATTCAGTGGGCCCCAAAACCTGAAAATAAACCCCCGAACCTCAAAACCTTTTTTGGCGTGTGTGCCAGGCTAGCCAATTCTCATTGCACTGAATAGGCCACCATTCACTATCTTGCACACACACTTGCACAAGCAGAGTGCCGCCTTGTTCCACTGTACTGACGCGTGTTTACAGCTGACATGTTCTGCAGCACACGCCAAATCCATCCGGTAAGGTATTTTTGATTCTGTGGTCAACTGGCCCTTTAAACAGGAAATGATAATATCTAATTCAGCGTACTTTTAATGGGGCTAATTAAACAAACATGTAAACAAAAGTACGGGGCTAAAAACAGGCCTCGGCCGTCTCAGTCTGTCTCAGAGGGAGCTCAGTTTCAGACTTTAAAACCACCAGTCTACATGTTTGGGAGCGATTTGGTTTCGGACATTTCACTGACCTGTTTTTGCTTTTGGCTCTGGGCGGGGGGCGTAGGCGGCTGGGCGTGTGTTTGTCCAAGCCTTCGCGCCAGGCAGCCGTTCAGCACTGCGAGATGGGGTCCAAGCCACAAGGTGGAGATCCGACAGCGCTGTGAGCCCAAAAAGGCCGTTCCCCTTCTGACCTCAGCACATGTGGGCTCCCAGAGGGTCACAACATCCTGCTCACTGACCACAACACCCAAACAAACTCTTTTATGACTTTATCTGCTTCATTTCAACAGGAAACACACACTCCTATGAGCCCAGAACGGCTTTTTTAAAACACGATCTATTTTAGCGTTGCTTCACGAGCTTCTTTCACTGTTACTTTTAGCTTTTCCTCCTGCACAAGTTCCTCAGTGTTCCTTTGAACAGTCCTTTTTTTCACTTCATTGCACAAACACAGATAAACAAGCGGCAGGCAAACATCCTGAGTGGTATTATGCTCAGTAGCAGGTGCCTGCCGTTCCTGTAAACGGCTCTGGTCGAGTGGAAAGGTAAACAGTGCAACCTGATGACAAATCTCTGGATGCCTTGAGATAACACCGGCGACGGCAAACAAGCGGCGCGATGCAGCACATTACAGAGGCGTTCAGAGGTGTCAGTCAAGGCGCCTTTTCTCTTCAGGAAAAAGAAGTGGTAACGCAAGTGAAGTGTCTCTCCCACACACTGGATTATATGCATACGGGCCCTATCATATGCACATTTCTTATAAGATCTCTCCCCCGCACCGAGTGCCAACTGGAGGTGCGCCACAAAACAAGAGGGCGCTCAGGGATATTGAATCATCAGTCAGAACCAAGCTGAGGTGCAGGAAGTATCGAGAAGTTGGAAAGATGCTGAATCGCTGTTAGAAAGAGTGAATTCTTGGCTCTTAGTGTTAAAGAGATATTTGACGGTTCCGCTCCGAGTGAACTCTCTCCAGACGAGAGGGTGACCGGGTTTGAGTTCAGCTTCCTGAGAGTTTTGTGTCAAGGTGCTCGATTAGAAAATAAGATCATTGTAGTTTGAAGGTGCAGTTCATGCATTTCACATCGTATTCTTGATACCTAAAATGATACCTGGCAGCACAAGGGATGCCTCTCCTGCCCTTTTGCGCTAACTTCTTAGCTTTATAGTTTCACGGTAGAAAAACAAATTTTATCACAGGGTCCTTCGTGTTATTTATAGTATTGCAGTTTGTTGTGATGTTTTGACCCATTGTCCATTTGTTTGTTGGTTGGTTGGTTGGTTGGTTTGTCAGCAGGATTATACACAAACTACGGAACGGATGGAGGATGGATATCAGCCCGGAACAGATCCCACTGACTTTTTTGGTGCAGATCTGGATACATTCTTCTCGTTTCCTTCCTTCCTTTTTTAATTTTTTTTTTTATTTCTCAGGGAATAAAACATGGATTTTGGATTCTGACTTATTTAGGTGGCTGGTATCTATGAAGTGAGCACAATTTGATGCAGATCCCCCCCAAAAAATCCAGATCTAGTGGATTTTAAGATGATTTATGTATTCGTCTTCTCTATCAGTCAGTCAGGACAAAATGTACAAAAGGAAAAACAGCTTTACACACACACAATACTCAGGTATGTGCGTGTGTGTGTGCATGGCGGAGAGAGATGTAGAACAACTTGCAAATTGCTTGTGAGGATAGCGGCACCAAACAATCAGGTAATTCAAAGTCAGCGCCTCGTTCGGTTACATCGCACATGATTAAGAGGTCCGCCTACGCAGCTGGAATACGAAATGTTGTACTTTTTCAGATTGTGGAAGCTTTTTTTTTTTTTCTCACTTACAGTACGTCTTTTGGATGCCAGCCTGTCAGGCGGAAGTGCCTCAGGATGTGCCTCTTCAGTCGTTCAGAAACCACTTTCACACCAGAGTTCTCGTCATCCCCCACAGTCTTACAGTAAATCTGAACAAGGTACAGTGTGGCGCGGCTTTTAACTGTCAGAAAGCCGTGACATATTTAGAGTAAAGCGAGGGTTTCATGTTTCAGACTTCATGTTTTGTCAACTGGAAGGGCACTTTATTGTGTTTTATCTACCATAGGGACATCCAAGAGGGCAGCGTTTTTTCGAACGATGACCTCCACCAGTGATAAAATGGCTCCCTCGAAGAAGAAATATTCTTCCAACTCACTCAACTCGGCGCAAGATTTCCTCGTCAATGGCATTTGCCCCCTGCCTTACTTGCTCATCCTCTTGCCCCCATGCTAACATGCTAACATTAAGCATACTAAAGTGCATAATATTTGCCAACATGCTACGTTTTTTGTAAATGAAACAGATTCGGTTGCTGTGAGGTGTAATTTAAAGAGGATGGTGCGAGACACTAATTAAGGTGATTCACCAGAGTGTTTGGAGTTCAACCTTTGGGGAACACGAACGTTTGTACCAAATTTCATGGCAATCCATCCGCTAACTGTTGATAAATTTCACTTAGAGCCGCAAACGTCAACGTCACGGTGGGTCAGGGGATCACGAAAGTCACTTAGATTCATCCTCTGGGAACCATGAATGCCCGTATGAAAGTGAACGCCACGTGTTGAAAGTTATCGTGAGCATTCACCTCACAGCCGCAACTTGTAAGACCTCACGAAGCATGAACACAAAGACATCTGTCTCATTTTAAAAATCCACCGACACGCGCAGGAGTCCTGGCCACGCAGGGAAACGATGATACCATCACAACACAACGTCTCGCTTTCAAGTTCGCTGCACGCACTTCACCTCAAATTCTGCCAAAAAGCCAAGCACTGAGGAAATCTGACTCAACACGGCTTGTGTGTGGCTTCTCAGCGGTGCAGATACAGCGTCATACACAATAACCTCCCACACAATGAATTGGCACAGTTTTCTCGGTGCCATTGGTAAAGCGAAGGAAGTCAAAATGGCCCATTCTGACAACAACAGCCTCTCTCTGTCCTCCGCCGCCGCTGTGAACGGGCGTTTGTCCCGCAGCATTACTCAGACGCTGCGAAGGAAGGGAGAGTTTATCTTAAAAGCAGCAAAGGTTACAACCTTTGGTATCAGCACGCTTTCAGGGCCATTGTTCTCCGGCAGAACATCGATAGGTGTCTAAAACGGTGCCAGAGTCCGTTTTAGAAAAAGAGAAGCCAGCATGTGAGCAAACGGCCGCAGCATGTGACTCCCATCTCCGTGTGACTGGGAACATCCTGTTTCTTGGTGTGGCTCATGTGTGGAGATGCGAGGGACAGACGCCAAACTCTTGCCTAAAACGTATTATTCAATCATTCTGCGGGCCTGATTATGAAATCTCATCACTTGGGAGACAATTTCAAGGCAGTGCTATAAAGTAATTACATCGTGAACTCACAAGTGACCCCCTCATGCTAAATTTAAAAGATCACAAAAAACAGAGACTACCGGGCCAAAACAGATGGAGCAGGAATAAAAAATAAATACTCCCACATCTTCCTTCCTCTCCTGCTAATGTTTGAAAACCATCTCTTCCCTCAGAGCGCAATGCCACACAACAACAACAACCATGTCAGCGGCTCCCACCACAGATTCATCCAGAGTATCTAATTGCTCTGAGGGGGATCGCTGCCGAAGACACGACGGCCACGCCGTTCACCAAACCCAGATTACAGGGAACGGACTCTCGAAAGCAAAGCGAGGGGGGGAAGATTTAGTTGCCCTGCCTCCAATAAAATGTTTCAATATGACTCCCTAATGTGGCCGAGGATACAGTCGCACACAAACCCAATCAAAGTGCCCCGTGTGTTTTTTTGAGAGTATATCAAAAGAATTTCATGCGTACTAAAAAAGGAAACATGTGCATTAATGAAAGCCATGTGAAATGTAAGACTGCGCTCAAGACCTGCTCACAGTCATACAGTCATGAAGCGATGACTAGCGCTGGAAAGTACTTAAAGTGGAAACAGAAAAACATCTGCCCCCCCCCCCCTCGTGTTTCCATGCAGTCTTATTGTTTGCAAAGACAACTAGATGGTTTAATTTTTTATTTTTTTTTTCCCTCAGAGAAGGAACCACCAACAACACAGGACAGAACACGAGTTTGCTCTTTCATTTGGAGCGATAATAGAGACGTGTACGCAGATAGAAGTGCTTCAAAGGATGCCAGGAGGCCTTCAATTTCCACGGAGATTTCACACAAAATTGCACAGTGCGAGCGCGGTGCGTAGACACCGACGCTGTCATTATAGCCGGTGTTGATTGCCGCTGCATGGTGTAATCAACATTTACTTCATCGTGATGCATTTGAGCGGAGTGGTTTTGATCTTTATAGCTTTATATGTTTATTGTTGTAGCTAACTCTATTATTAAAAAAAATCAACTTTTATGCTTTCATACTTTTAGATAAGAGCCATAATTATACAGTGTTTGAAATCCTGCTTACACGATTATGTTTGAGCGGTAAAACAATATGTTTATCTGTTTATAATGATGTCGTCCCGTCACTGGGGTCATTCTGCATGATAAACACATTGATGTTTCACACCCGAAGCTGCACCGACAGCATCGGTCCTTCTATAATATGAACAATGAGCAAACCCCCTACATATTGTGAAAGCTGTTGCTTGTCTCGACACACCCACAGAGAGCGATCGGCCTTTCATTGTTTTGGTTGAACAGCTGCTACTTTATTATTTAGGTTTACTCTCTCGGCTCTCGTCAGCATTGTTTGCAGCCGCAGCCCCCCCACCCTCGACAGAACGAGACAACAACCTCAGATAAAAAAGAGTGGATGTTGGCTTTACAGCGCCAATCAGCAGGAAGTTAGCAGCTAGCTGGAGAGCACAGTGGAGCTGTCAGCAGCCGAACAGCCAGATACCTCCGTAAGAAAAGAGGATATCGGACTAAAATTCAGTTGAATGCTCATCTCTGTAGCTCCACACCCAGAGATCCTTAATGATTACAAAAGACGTTCACACGTTTTGCAATGTTCTCGGTGATTAGATGACGACTGAGCTTTCATTTTTGCTTTCATTCATTTTTTCCCTGCGATTTCTGGTTGTTGTGGAAGCTCTGTCATAAACGTACTTCATTCAGGGTTTTGTGGAGACCAAAGCGGAGCCACAAATAGACCGAATATTGGACTTGACGTTCATCAGGCGGACACAAAAACAATCTGAAAGGATGCTAACGTTGCTCCCGAACTGCTGAGCGAGTGAAGAAGCAACTGTTGGCTAACAGCCAGTTATGTGTCAGTGTGGCGGTTTACAGTTTGAATTTCCCCTGTGGGGATTCATAAAGGTTTATTACAACACATCTTGTTGCACGGTGGAATGTAAGTACAAGTACATTTACTCAATTACTTTACTTTAGTAGGTAGCTGCCCTTTATTTGGGTATGTTCTTTATAGTTGTACCTCACTACATACAGTGTAAGAAGCAAATATTGTACTTTCAACCTCTTTACATTTATTTCAAAGCTTTATTGACTAGTTATTTTTCAGCTTACGTGAAGGAGTGGCTGAAAAGTTAAAACTTTAATATATCTACAGCAGTAAACGCCAACATACACATTCATGTAGTATCAGCAGAATGTGTACTTGTAGTTTTAAGACTAACAGTAAATGTCGCTAATAATACATTATTTACAAATTGTTACTTAAGTAAGTTTGGATAGGTGCACTTTTTTGTCTTTCAGTGTGATGATACTACTTTTTTTTTTAGTAAAAGCTCTGAAAACCTCCATCAACGCTTAAAAAAGAGGATCTGAATTCTTCCTTAGTTTCAGGGCCCTGGTGTAGTGCATGTTAGCTCACTGCAACACTGTCATGATTAACTGGGACACACACATTGTTAATGTTGTTGGCGACAGGTGTGTTTTTCCTGCTGTGACAAGTCAAAATATCTGCCGTTAAAAACACCTACACCTTTTCCCAGGTCACCTGCCAGGAACGGTTTGACACGTCAGAGCAACATGTTTGTACTCGCAAAATAAAAAATGTTGATTTTTTCAAAAAACCTCTCTAATAATATCACGCTTCTTTACCTACTGCTGCCCTCTGATCGGTAAATGCGAGGGGGCTGCCAATAGCGAGCTTTAGAAGTGTAAAAAAAGTGGCTCGCTGAAGGTTGTGATACACAAACAGCATCCACTGATTTACAGGCGGCCCATTGTGGGGTGTGCAGCCCGGCGACGGAGCGAGGCGGGCGTACGCAAAGAAAAACTCGACTCGCAACGACATGCAAGAGGCCGCACTCCAAATACGCTCAGCGAGCGAGCCCAGCGATCATGGTTTCCCAAGGAACCCACTTCTGATAAACATTCGACATCAGAGCGTTTGAAGGGTAAGTCCTCCCCGGTCTCTGCAGCCGCATGCGTATTTACAAACATCTGCAGATTCCCCCTGATGAGACCAGAGATCCTGCTTTGTACTTCCCATGGGAAAGGCTGCGCGGAGATGGGGATTAAACAACATTCCACAGTAAAAAAAAAAAAAAAATGGTAGCAGACAATATATTAATGTCGCACAAAGAGCCCCCTGTGCCCACAGGGGCCCCTGTGGAGCCACGGGGATTCTCTTTAAAGAACAGGGCCTTAATTAGAGAACATTAAAACAACATTTAGAAGATATCAAAGGCAGAGTTTGAGCAGAGAATAAACTTGATCTGACGTACGTCCTTGTATTTAAAATCAAATGCTGTCCAGTCAGTTTCTCCTCTGAAAGCACGGACATCATTACGAATTCATCACACAGATAATTAATGCATCTGAAGGCCCTCGACATTGATGCTCTAACCATTTTTCTCATTCTCTTAATCTTAATCCAATGATGACAGCTGTGTCTGAATAATTATAGATTTAAGTAAAGTTTTAACATCCTGTGATCAAACGTTTCACATGCTGTTTGAATAGCTTTTTTTTTTTTACCCGACCAGCGATAATGATAACTTTCAAGGGATTTAAGGATGTTCGCTCGATAAATATCAGCAGAAATCCTCAAAAAATCCCAATCCAGTAATGACTGATGCGGCCTGCAGCCTCGCTGAGAACCAGGTCCCAACACTGCTGTGGGTTCGACCAACTTTCTGGTCACAATAACACATTAAGCAAGCAAAGATCAAATGAATTACAAATGATCTGCTCTGACTGAACCACCAGTCAGCATCGTGCAGCTATCTTCGATCTCAGGCAAAAAGATGTGCGAGCTGTAAGCTGAAAACACGAGCTGTACGTTGGGGGCAACTGGACGAGCCCCCGGCTCAACACTTCCTCTGACTGCAGTGCAGAGTGGGTCGGGGCCAGTGGGTACATGTTGGGTGTGCCAGCACAGGAAGCAGCGCTCATCCTGTGCCACCTTCTGCTCTTGTTCCAGGCAGGAAATACCACCATGACCCGACACTGATAAGGACAAGGAGCTGAACCACGGCCACGCGGTAAACCATGCCAGACAATAGAGGAACCATATACTCTGTGTTTATGTATGTGTGGGAGAGAGGATGGGAAAGAGAGATTGGTCCAAACGGGAAAATAAAGAAAAGGAGATTTGTTTTTAAGTGCAAGGTTATAATATAACTTTACTCTAAAGGTTCAGTGTGCAGGATTTAGTGGCATCTACTGGTGAGGCTGCAGATTGCAACCAACTGCACAGCCCTCGTGTTTGGTCTGTTTCTTCAGGGCTACTGTCAAAAACATGGTGGTGCAACATCTGTAGATATAAAGGGCTCATTCTAAGCTAATGAAAACACAACAAGTCATAGTTTCAGATGATTATACACAAATGAAATCATTGTTATGATGAATAGTATATTCCATATCTGTCCCTAAATCCTACACGCTAGATTTCTAACTCTGAATATGGTCAATTATCAAATGGTTTACACTATAATGTAGTCAGACTATTTTAATGTTTATTTTTCATTAGAAGAAAACACATGTCGCAAAAAGACCCCTAGAAGATAAGATTGATACCACTTTAACGTAAGGTACAGAGAGCAGGCAGTTAGCTTAGCTTAGCACAAAGACTGGAAACAGGGGGAAACAGCTAGCCTTAAATATTTTGCTTACAACAACATGTCATTCCTACACTTCAATTATTTTACGGATAAAACAGATGGGTTATAATTGTGGTTTTACAATTTCTGTAATTGCACTATATGCGATATGTTTAACGTAACGTATACAAAATAAAACAAAATCAGATTTTAAATAGTTTATAAATATGTTTTAAAAACTCATAAAGGAAACATTAAAGGGTAACTCCAACTTTTTTACACGTTAAATGATGTTTACAGGTCTTTGGGAGTTCTACTGCATATGTGAAAAAAGTAGTCTAAAGCCTAAAATGCTTCCATTGATGTCACTCAGTAGCTAAGTTGCATTGTGGGTGATGTAGGCGGCAGGTTTTGGAAAGAAAGAAAGAGGAATGTATTGAATAAAAAGGCGATATGTCTGGTTCTGCTGTACTGATTTTGAAAACTTTTTGAAACCGCCCATAACAAGTCCAACAGTGTTTTGTTCAAAAGCTAGCGCCTACATTACCCACAATGCAACTCAGCCACTGAGTGACATCACTGGAGGCAGTCAATCAGATTACACGCAGCTTCCTCTGGAGCCACAAAAGGCTTTAAACTACTTTTTTTAAAATATGCAGTTGTACTCTCCAAGACTTTACTGTGTAAAATTGGTGGCGTTATCCTTTAATCTTTACGATTCGTTACTGACTTTAGCAGTTAAACAAAACATTTTAATGTATTAGATGTTTTTCAGAACTTTCAGCGCCATCTTGTGGCTTTCATCTGCAGATAGTTTGTCACAAAATAAATAATAATTTCATATTCATTACGGCTGTTTTATATCAGATCATTGCAAATATATTTAAATCAAGCATTAATCATGTACTGTTTGTATACAGTGGGCGTAATAATGAAGTGTCACTGAAACCCTTCATATCTCTGTATTAACACACAATACATTTAGTCACTTGTCCACATGTGTTTAACATCACCAACATTAACTAAGTGCTCAGCTCGTTCTCTCGGCCCGGCGAGAAGTATTTCAAACATTTTTCAGATGCAGTTGAAATGCATTACAGTGACGTCAACGCAAATGGATTTAATTTAACGCCTCATTCCACGAGCTTTTCCTCGGCCAAAAACAGTCATTTCTCCCTCGCCGGTTTGTACATTTACCGTGACTGTGAACATGCTTTTATTTTCAGCCACCCAGTGGAAATCGAGGCTCTGCCCGGCTCTTGTGGATGACTTTTGATCGCGGCAAACCTGCTCGCAATTTCCTTCCCATCTGAGCAAAGTGTGCACAACACAGAGCGAGTTTGAATCTCCGTGTGTTGCCTCGTGGCCTGTGCACCAACGCAGCACGCAAATGACGAGAAAATGACAGCCGTCTTCTTCTGCAGCCGTCGCGGGCTTCATTCAGAACATCCACTGTGCTGCAGCAGCGTACAGTGCAGCTAATGAGGCCGCTGGTGGAAATATCATGAAATATTCTCCAGTGAACACAAGCAGCACGGATATACAGATGTCAAGCCTGAATACTGATGTCTGTGTCTGTCGATCGCATCCAGATAAAATGATTGCAACGTTTGGACGAAGGCGTCGATTTCACATGTACTCATCAGATCTAATGAAGTTCATTCTGGCTGCCGGAGCCCGAACACCTCCTACTCTTTGCCGGAGTCCCAGTGTGCTTATCCAAACAAGAGCGGCTGCCAGCTTTCTCTCGCTGCGAGGAATTTCCTTACAGAGCGCTCCCACCACCTTTTCCTGACACGGAGAAGATTTAGATGCCTCAGGAAATCAGACTTTTAGAGCTCGGGGTTTTTATTTACTGATTGATTTTAGTTTTCCCAAACTGAAATATGTTTCTCCTCCCTGACAAATTTTTGCCAAAGTGATTGTGTTTGTTCCAATCGAAATCCCTCCCGTCCAAAAACAACATTGAGCAACAGCGTCTTGGTATCAAGTTAGTGTGTTGTTGCAGCGATTTAAAGAGGCCAAAGTAGAAATCGACCAAACTTACCGGATTTCTAGCTTCAAAACGCCATCTTTCCTCTGTTTGGTTGTGCATCTGGTCACATCTGTGAGCGAGGAGCACAGAGGAGGTGAGAGACAAGAGTGCTTACCACATTGTAAGAAAGCGGGTCTTACAGCATCATCAGCTGCTGGACGCACAGTACCAACACTGTCAGCGATGTGTCGGCCTTTGTTGGTGCGGATAACAGAGCCGGTCTCTTCTCTCTCTCTCTCTCAAGACGTTTTCTGTCACGTCGCCTTCAGAGATAAGAACTTGGGATGTTTTTTAAATGTTTCAGATGGGTGCTGAGATTTCAAGAAAGAGTATTCGTGACCTTTTTTTTTTCTTAGACGCAAGATTAAGAAATCCATGGTCGGATCGAATTCAAAACTGCCCCACGTCTTGCACTGCGATTGCAACATTTACATGTCTCTTTCAGACCTCAGAGCAGACCGGCTCTCAGCCATAATAGATTAGCAGAGGAGGGCTTGCCGTAAATGTGCTTTCAGTGTGCTAAGATTAAATCCTGAGTGGGAGTAGGCAGAGCGCCGTCCACAGCGGTGCATTCAGGAACCGTATATTCTGGAGCATAATGTGCTCCGCATAACGGCCCATTTTCATGCACGGCGGCCCTGTCCTCAAAAATCTGCAGCGGAAATGGACCACACTGCGTCTATTTCCAGGACAGCCTCCGCGGCGCAGCCTCATTAAAATGCATCGCCCTTATGGCTCGACTTATACCTCAACTTGCTGCCTAAGCTCTTTGTTTTAAGTGCAGCTGCCAGGTGAGGGGAATTTCCCCCCCCTCCACCTCGCTGCGGGATGGTGGTAACCTCAGCACATTCAGAGGCGCATGAGGTGAAAAGGTCGAACGTTTCTAATCTGATAACGGCGAGAGGGAAAGGGAGAGTGTGTGTGTGTGTGTGTGTGTGTGTGTGTGTGAGAACCTGTCTGCTTTATCTGACCACTGGCCAGACTACAAGAACAATGATAGTGGTGGCTGTGTGTTGCAGGATCGCTGCATTGTGCTCACAGGAAAACCGCCGCTGCTACTGTAGGCCGTTTGTCGCGCGGAGGAAAAGAGCGCGGTCACCTGAAATCAGCCACGAAATTACAGCTCAGTTTCAATGGCCGGACTTCTCAATGGGCCTATTGTGTCTGAGACAATTTGTGGTGCGCTGGAAAAGGAAAGTTTAGCGACAAAGTATGTAAAATATTTCGAAAAGAATAGTTTGCAGGCCTGTAAATCACACTCTCCTAATTTAGAGCCAGACAGCTACACATAAACAGACACGGCTGGGTTAAGTCCAACACTTCCACGTACAAGGTCTCCAGATCGGTATCAATAAAATGACAAACTGGCTTCAACAATACCGAGGCCTCACCTTTTAAACCACTCGCTGAGATTCACTTCAAACAGGGAACCTTCTTCCAGATGACATTCAGACGGAAAATAACATTCGTAGTGGTGCATCTCGGTTCGGACGTCATCTTAAACGCCCTCCGCTCACGCTCAGACAGACTGGGAATCTGCTCTTTATTTAGCGTATAGGCTACAGTCACTCTCTGACATAAAGTGTGCTTGAAAATACTAATGACTAAATGAAAGCACGTAAAGGCTGACAGGCGGTGAGTTGTGTGGGGCTTACCTGGAGTCGGTGTTGATGGCGAGCTCGAGCGGAGGCCAGAGAGGTGCAGTAGTGCAGAAGAAGAAGAGGTTCCTGGTCAGGTTGTTAAAAAAAACAAACAACAATTGCAGGAAAAGAAACAAGGAAACTGATAATGTGCGCCTTATAGTATCAGCCGACGATCCATCCGTCAATGGTTGGAACTCTGGGAAGCCACAATTTGACATTCACGTCGACTTCATGAAAAAAGATCAGCCGGGCAGGTGGAGGTGAGAGGCTTGACGGGATTTGAACCTTTTCTCAGAGGATCTATTTTCTTCAATCTTTGCTCATTTACTTGTCATTTCTTAATCGAGTGCTGCACTATGAGAAGAAACAGTTTAAAGCTCTCGTGTCTTATCAGTAAATATGGAACAACCGCACCCTGATGAATAATAATCTGTCACATAACTCTCTTGACACCACAGTTTTTATACAGATTAAACAAACAAGCTTAGAGGTTTTTAATTAGCGAGCTTTAGAAGCTGTTTCCAGTCTTTATGCTAAGGTAAGCTAAGCTAACTGTTGAGTGTAGCTTTATATTTAACGCACAAACATGAGAGTGGTATCGATCTTCTCATCCGAATCTTGGCGAGACTCAAACAAGTCTAACTCTTCCTTTAAGACCCGGGATGAAAACGTCACGTGTCAGATTTGACTTTTCATTTAAATTCAACGTGTAAACTAAAATTTTAACATGCGAAAAGTAAAATGATTGTTACGCGAACTGGATATTTTCAAAGTGATTCAGTAATGTGAATTACATGTGTTCATCCATGACTGGCTTTTTTCACATGTTCTTTCCTGGCAGACATGTGTTACCGTCAGAGATTAGATCATGTTACAGATGTTTGTTACAGACCTCTCCCTGTTTTTTCTCCGTCTCTCCTCCACTGGTGGCGCACAAAATCCAGAAAGAGGATATATTTTAACTTTTATAGACGCTGAAACTCATCCAGCGCTCATCTTTCATCTGACTCCAGATGTTCTGACTGAAACAGCTCGACCATCAGGGATATTATTTACACAGTCTCCCCATCACTCAGTTCTTTGCTGTCTTTTAATTCCTCCGGAAATCCTTCTGTACATTTCGTGGAAAAAGGCAGTAAGGAATGCCCTGGCTCTCTAACGCGGCGCGATTAGCCACAGTCGGGCCCTTTTCGCCTGCTCGCTGCCAGCTCCAGCTCCGGGCCTGCACGTCTTAATCTTCACCACTGTGTACACTTGTTGTCCAGCTGGAGCTATGGCAACGGTTCTCCTGGACCTTTGCTATGATATCTGGAGTTAAAAAAGACACACACACACACATGCACACACCCACACACACAGACACACACACAGTTGGCCAGAAAGACAGACCAACAGGAGGAAAAGCAATAAAGAGCGAGTATTAAAATGCCAGCGGAGCAGTGAAATAGTGGCGGGGGGAAGGTGAGGCACTTCTGCTCTGTTAGTGTTGGCCAGCGTTCGTCTTCTCTGATGGCCGCCCTTCATCTCTCATTATTAGCCATTTACCAACTTAACAAGGGGATGTTCCACATGTCAGAAAAATGGGCCTGGACCTGCTCACACAATGAAATATGTGCAATATAGCGCGACCGCGGCAACAACGGACGGGGCAGACGTCCAAACGCACGGGATAAACTGACCGCACAACATGTTTTTCCTCCCGATGAGCTGACTTCTAGAGGCCATCGGTTGTTTTTAGGCCCATCCCGACGATGATTGTGTGGTCAGTGACAGAGTGAGATGAGGTTTAACCTTCACACCCATGCAGCTCATTCATTATTTATCTGGCCTCTGCACACACACGTCAGGACCTCAACAACATGCAGCTTCTTCCTGCTTTGAAGGAACGGAGCCAAGTCCTTGGCAAAGCTCCAGTTCTTACTAAAGTGGAGGCAGGAGTTTGTCCTTTAAAGTTGTCCCTATGGAAAGTGAAACTGTATGCACTGTACTGTGATATTCTGAATGCAAGGACACACGGGATCAAAAAAAAAATGTATTACACAAGTCACACTGAATCACAGACTTCAATGCCAAGAAAAAGAAATGTCTGGGTTTCATTTTCAGAGTCATTTCAGCTTTGTTGCAACGCTTTTCGGGAAATGACTTTTGTTTCTCAAGAAGCGAGGGACGACGGTGCGAGCCATCAAACTGTCACCGGTTGAGCAATATTATCTAAACCGTTTATGAGAAAGTGAAAATGCGGGACTTTAAAGTCATTAGTCAGACTTCCAGTAGATCTTAGAGCGATAGAAGAGGTGTGTTCAGCGTCTGTTATTACATTCAAATAACTGTGCTGGATTCTTGAGCTTGAAGTGATAGTCTCTTGTCTTTAACGTTGGCTACTGTTGATGCTAAATCTCCGGACCAAAGGAATTAAAAATTGATCGGTTCAAAGTTATCGCAAGTGGAAAGAATCATGACCAGTATAAATCTGCATATTTTGATTTTTTCTTATTTTTTGTGTGCTTTAGTTAGAAGTAGTTACAAATCACAGGTCTGTAACAATCTGTCAGATGTAATGTAGGTGCTAACTACAAACAAAACTCATTACATCATAACAATGAAGTTGAAAACGTGTATGTTGAAGTAAACATGTATGTAACACTGTGATCGACCCTCTCAAGTGACAGAGCCACTATTCACCCTGTTACATACACTGAACCATCAACATGATTTTAAAGCTGTCATTTTAAGCTACATAATGTTGCTTTTCGGGAAATGACTTTTGTTTCTCATGAAGCAAGGGACGACGGTGCGAGCCATCAAACTGTCACCGGTTGAGCAATATTATCTAAACCGTTTATGAGAAAGTGAAAATGCGGGACTTTAAAGTCATTAGTCAGACTTCCAGTAGATCCTACAGCGATAGAAGAGGTGTGTTCAGCGTCTGTTATTACATTCAAATAACTGTGCTGGATTCTTGGCGTGAGCTTGAAGTGATAGTCTCTTGTCTTTAACGTTGGCTACTGTTGTTGCTAAATCTCCAGACCAAAGGAATTAAAAGTTGATCGGTTCAAAGTTATCGCAAGTGGAAAGAATCATGACCAGTATAAATCTGCATATTTTGATTTTTTCTTATTTTTTGTGTGCTTTAGTTAGAAGTAGTTACAAATCCCAGGTCTGTAACAATCTGTCAGATGTAATGTAGGTGCTGACTACAAACAAAACTCATTACATCATAACAATGAAGTTGAAAACGTGTATGTTGAAGTAAACATGTATGTAACACTGTGATCCGACCCTCTCAAGTGACAGAGACACCATTCACCCTGTAACATACACTGAACCATCAACATGATTTTAAAGCTGTCATTTTAAGTTACATAATGTTGCTTTAATGTAAGACACAGTCACCTAGAAACACTTTTCATTGAGATATAGTTGACTTTTGGTCAGTTTTCACTTGTTCCATTGCTCTAAAATTCATTATTCTTTTCAAACTTACTTTTAAAATGGTCTTTTTTGTTTCCCCAGGAAAAAAAAAACAGACTGACTTGAACTAGACTACTCAATAAGAGAGGGAGTGAGTTAGGAGCGGTGTCTCACAGGTTCGCCTCGGAACATTTGGATTTTTTTTTTTTATTAAGAAGAAAAACCAGACCAGACAGTTCTGAGGGCCAAGATTTTAAAATCTCCTGGTGGCAGTCTCTCGCTCTAGCTTGTCCTCAGGCCCGATCCGTGACTCACACGTTAACTCAGACAGACACGCAGGCAGACAGCTACTAATGCAGGAATGATCCTATACATGCAGCCACGAGGGGTACGATGACTAAATTCCCGAGAATGCAAAAAACTGATTGCGCCGTAAAAATGTGGACAGACATTCATGAATAGTTGGCACACACCCACACACACACACACATACAGAGTAAAAACACAGCACATATGGAAGTAGTTAAAAGTGTGGGGCCCCCTCCTGACTTCAGCCTCACCTACGTAGGTTGAGTTTCTTTGTAGTTCAGCGGAGGGTTAGTCTGCCACAGCCATAACATGTGTAATGTACCGTAACTCTGCAGAGATTAGAAAACATTCTGCTGGACTCACAGGAAACACAGCGCTGAGCTTTGGCGAACAGTGAGTGTGAGTATGTGTGTGAAGGCGAGAGAGAAAAAAAAATGTTAAGCCTTTGACGGTATATCATCTTAAGCTGAGCGAGGTGTACGGATGCGTGGTGTTTGGGCCACTGACCCAGAATAAGCAGCGCTCATTTTCCCCCTCTGCTTACGGTCGACGCCCCTCCGCAGCGCCTTAAATCCAGAGCCGCGGTCACTCAACACCGACCTTTCACAGGCTCAGACGCAGCACTTCCAACGTATTTATAGAGTGGTATTTCCCCCGCTTGTTGCCCTTAAACCAAGTCCACCTTCCATTGTTATTCCTTACTGGAGAGGGCATGACATTCGTGGTATATGCGCCATTCTTTCACTACGCTCTCACAACACGCAGCCTTGATGAGGGCAAAGGGTTATCCAGTTGACAGACGAACCGAACACCCAGCGGGTTGAAAACAGGAGGAGTAGCAATGTCACCAGAAGCCTTAAAGTGTATCAGGAAACATAAAGTAGAGAACAAGATTACAACTCAAACATAATGACGCATATTGGACATTTTGATGCTTGTGTTTTTAACACAAATTGAGTATTAAGAAAGTTATAATATCTTAGTTTAGTGTGAGAAAAATCAAGTTTATATTCATTGCACTTCCATAAAGTGGAAGCACAAGAGATGGATCAAAATTAAAGCAGCAGGGATCCGTTTTAATGATCCTACAATTCCCATGATGCAACACAAAAGCAGTTTAAAGGTGTCATTTGTAAAATATGACCAGAATTTGAAGATAAGATAATGATGATTTGAGCATATCAGCAGATTAACCAGCCACTGCTGTTCTTTGCTATCCTTGGCTTTAGCTAGCTTCCATATTAGCTTATTAGCTCAGCAATTGGCTCAGTTAGCCACGTAAAGGGCGCAGCTCAAGAGCCTGAGAGTGAACGGGTCTGAACACTGAACTTAGGACTGAACACAGCCTCCAAGATCGACAGAGGTCAGTTTGAAGACAGGTGATACAGTATGGAGGCGATTTACGGCAGCTCTGACCAGAACTATGACACCTGGGATGAGCACACTCAGCAGGTCGAGACAGGAGTTTTATTTATTTCGACCAAACCAGAGGTTACTGTGGAAAGACAAACCAAGACTGTTTTATTTAATTTGAATGATGTGTGCTTTGCGAGTTAACGAGACAGTTAAGCTAAATCTAAATTAGGTAAAGGACTGGCCACGTCTTGCTTACTTGCACCCTTACTCACAACTGTGACCATTAAACTTGTCTGACAGTGGTCTTGAATTATTTTCACGAGGGTGCTGTTTGGTCACAGATGACAAGAAACCGTGTGAAACAGCCCGAGTGTTAAATGCGGATCGCGTGGTCGTCACAGCAGATAGACCCTTTTCACGGCAGACATTTTGACGGGTCAAAGCAGGTGAAATTTCAAGCATAAATGATGGCTGCATTCCATTTCGGTGAGCTAGTCCAAGGGCTCTGGAATTATGCACGCTCACTCACTGACAGGGCTCACTGGGACACTTAATAGAATGGAGCCTTTGTTGATGTTGGTCACACCTGTGCTGTGGCTGCTTTAACAGGTCATGATGTCTGCCGTGAAAAAGGTCTATAAAAGACTAAAGCTGGACCGGAGGAAAACAACACTGCAACTGCGTTTTAGAGTTCACTTCATATAAAAGATTCAAAGGAATAGTTTGACAATTTTGGAAAGACACTTAATGACTAGCTATTTCCTATATTCCTATTTTCTTAGTTTCCTGTCCTGTGCTAAGATAAACTAATCCTGGATTCTCAAGGTAAGGTAAAATACTCGAGGTTCACTTATTAACTTTACAGCTTTCGACTGCATCATATGATAATCCTGATCAACGTTTCGTACCTCACGTCACAAGATAATGTGGTAACGAAGCAACGTCAGTCTGCTGAGAAACCTCTGGAAAAAGCCAGTGCTGTCAGAGTATTCTGAGTTTATATTATGGCAATAATTGATTTTATTATTTTGTTGAAATTATTATTTCCAAGGTCAAAAGTTAATTTAATCAATTACCATGTAGCTTGTTTGCTGACAGGGATGTTTTGCAGTGTGTTGCTGAAAAAAAAAAAAAACACCTCACGTTCCTCCCCGTCATATATTTGCGAACACGTCAGGGTCACATCTGGAGGGACCGAGGCGTTTTGGAGCTGGAGCTGTTTTTTTTTTATGGCCCCACATGTCAGTAGCTTACACGTGTTCCCATTACAGTCTAACAAATTCTGCGGCCCCGGGTCGTTCCCCCCCGGAGCATGTGTGGTCCTCGTCTTGTTACCAGGAGGGCTGTTTATCCACCTGCACACTGTTGCTGTACATCACATCACTTGGCCCGGAGGTGATAGCGAGCTATTAGGAACTCGTCCTGCGGCCCTCGAGGTCCGATGGGCGGCCCGGGGAGGAGAGGTGGTGAGCGATAGAATCTTCCATCTCTCGTTCCCTCCATTTTCACTCTTTACCGTCACTCCCCATCATCTTCGCCTCTTTCCATTTCTCACTGCCTCTTTATGCTCATTTCTGTCCTCCATCCTTTTTTTTTTATATCTTCACCTTTCCTGTACACGAATCTCTACTCTGCCTCTTTCTCAATTCTTACTTTTTTACCCTCTTCATCTCCACCTCAACCTCTTTGTCCTCTTCACTCACATGAACACAGATTTATTGAATGCACGCCGCACTCAGAACTGCACATTCACACAATGATGATGATGATGAGCAATACTCTCTCCAAGGTAATATTCATGACTGAAAAAATGGCTGTTTGGATGGTTAATTACCTGCCAGCTGGTAATGTTTTCACTGAGTCTTTGTGTGTGTGTGTGTGTGTGTGTGTGTGTCATCATGGTAGAATTTGTTCCCAGAGACAACTTTAGTCACAGGAACTAGCTCAGAAGCAGTTTTGATGACTTTGCCAGTCGTTTATATGTCTGCACGATTGCGTCACGATGCAGTCGTGAGTCGAGACCAAAGAAAGGCTGAGTTCTGAGACGGGCGCGCCTCTCAACATGGTCATGTTCTGACCCACGAGCACTTGGTCACATCCATCTGTGATTTTGACGTTTCATGACTGCATCAAAACCGAAGTGAGAGGAGGCCGCTCGACTCGGCCTTTATTTTGATCTCAACTAAAACACCTGTCAGGTTGCAAGCTTGTCGACAGAAAGACAGACAGACAGTCCCCTTTACAGTAGGTGTCTCCAGGACCACATTTTTGCCATGATGACACACACACACACACACACACACACACACACACACACACACACAAGCGGTAATCGCTTAGGCAATCATTCCCGTCCACTCTTGCAAAGCTGGTGTTGTTTACATCTTGTGCGTCTGTTGCGATAGACGACGCAGTCGCTGAACTTTACAGCTGTGATGCGGGAATCAAAATGTAGGCCGAGTTCCCAGCTGGCTGACTCAGTACTCGTGTTCTCGGCATCACTTGGCGTCACCTTGGCCTTCTCAGTCGTCCTCCTGGATCCATCTTCTTCACATGCGGTAAACTCAGAGTTTTCCCTCACTGGAATCGATCGTCTAAGGACAGAGGATGTCGTGACTGCACAGATTGTAAAACCCACTGAAGGAATGTGATGATGTGATTGCGGGCTACATAAATATAATTGACTTAACTCGACATGTAATGTTGTAGCATCGACTTCTGAGGAAGCGTTGGTCGCGACCTGAACATGATGATTCGATTTGTGTCTTCACGAGAGCATGGGCTGCTAATGTTTTCAGTTTGTTTGTGTGTGTGTGTGAGACATCATGACAAAATGTGTCCTGGAGACACCCGGGAACTAACACAGACGTGATGATGAACATTTTCCCTGTCCATGTGCTAACATTTTAAGATGCAGTCGAGAAATTTTAGAGGCGTGTAGTCGAGATAATCAACAAGATGGTCTCTTGTTTCATCTGTTCACAATATTCCCTCCAAAAATAGCCCAGCTGTCTGATTGTCTCCCCCATGTTTTGGATCATATACGGCACAGATTCATACGGAACGTACAGATCTATTTATACCGTCCTCTCACAGGTGTGAGGCGGTGAGCGTGTGCTTGTTTCATGAGAACATCAGGGAGTAGTCGTGTTATTCTTAGTCTCTGTACATTACCAATAAATAAATAATTGACTGTTTGCCGCGTATATAACTTATTTGTGGATGCTGCACACATCAGTCTCGTCTCCCTTTCCGTCTGTCTCACACACAGACACACGAACGCAAAGTTAAAACCGCTCTTATTGTTTTTCTGTTACCAGTTCAGCATCAGTGGGAAAGAGAGGAGAGGTCAGCCCTCGTGTCCGGCCTGCTGGGAAGCTCCTGTCCAAACATGTTCTCACACACACACACACACACACACACACACACACACACACACACACACACACGCACACGGCTGTTCCAACTCCAAACTCGTATCGTTTCCACGGTTGAATCTATTTTTTTTTGTCGTTGTTTTGTTCCTCTAAGTGCTGCGGCTCTCGCGTCTATCCGTTGGCTGGATGTTCCGGTCGGAGCTCTCCCAGTCTGATAATGGTATCGGCGCCAGATTACACTGGCATCGAGTCCTCCTGCTGGAACGAGCCAGATCCAGATCATACAAGTGGGAGCCGCCGAACAGCTCATAGCTTTCTGAGCAGCAGCGTGTGCTCGGTTAGTAAACACAAATCTTCACAGTGAAGAGCTCCTCTGATGAGCGCGTCTGTAATGAATTGTGGATTTTGGGGGCAAATTACTTGATCAGATTCCACACTTAAAAGGTTGAAGCGTATGAAAAATAATTTAAAAGAAACCATTAGCTCATTAGAAATGAATGAAAAGTCCTTCCTTTCCACTGGAAGGTGGTTTTTACTGGTTCTTGCTGTCTGAGGAAGCAGCTGTTTTCCTTCAAGCCACCCTTAAGAATAATTCTGGGAACACATTTGGTCATAATTACAATCAGTCATTGTGCTTACCAAAGCACCAGTCATATACACAATTGGTCATATGATCAGACAAGGCGGTAAACAAGCCAATGCATAAATCTGGTTAACAGGCGGGGCAGATGTGTCTGATCCTCCATGTACGTTCACATCAGAAGCAACCTGTTGTGAGTCAAACTGATTGGTTACATAAGGGTTAGCGACAGGAAGTGGTGCATTAATGTGAAAGTCATGTGGTACAGGCCTTTTCTTCACATCCTCAATTAACACCTATTGTCACGGGCATATTGTGAGCGGAGCGGGGCCCCTGGCACGGACCCACCGCTGTGCCACCTGGGGAACAATGTCTTCTGCGCAGCCCCCCCCCCGGGATCTCCTGGGATACGATTGTTCCACTAATGTCATTGTAAACTTCAATAGGCTTTGGCGGTGCTCCCGATTCCGGCAACACAATGATAGTAATTCATCATGGGAATATTGAAATGGAGCGGCTGCCTGACGGAGTGTGTTGCCACAGGGATCCTGTTGTAGATGTGGGGCAAGACATCCGTGTTTTTTCATTTGTTCTCCCGTCGGCTCGGGGAGCACAGCTGGCGAAGATGTTCCGCACTTTGTTTATCGGTGCGTGCTGAAGGGGGCGACAGCTGATCGGGCTCTTCGTGCAGGCGGACCAATCGCTGGACCGAAGTGCTTAGTGTAGATGACCAGGTGGGGGCAGAACTTCAACTGTTCGCCTTCCACATGAGTTTGTCTGGCTTCAACCTAAATCATGACCCGACTGCTCGTGCCTCTCGGCCCATTTGACCGCTTATTAGCGATCACTGCAATCCCACGTCTCAGCGTCTCATTAGGATGATACGATCTTATTCCTGCCGACAGGAACGACGGCGAAAAATTACCGAAATGAGGATCTCGCTCGGAATTAACTCGAATCACACTTAAACAAATGCAGATTTGCGCTCGAGATTACAGACGTGTCACTACATGAATTCCTCTCCGATCTAATAGACCTCGATGATGTATAAATATGAATCATGCACTTCCCCACCGCTAATGAGATATCCACGTTGAGCTCCTTGTAATGAGGTTTACTGGCCTAATGTTGCATTCACATATTACTAGATTAAGCGAATAATGAATTCCCCGCTCAAAACACACCAAACCCCTCTTGGGCATTATTTATATTTTAGCTCAGCAGTGCAGATCCTTCCCTTGGTTAATTACGTCTCTCTTAGTGGAGTATAAGCTAATAAGGGAGCACCAGGTGTGTTTGTGGTTGCTGACGATCGCAGATTCTTGATTGGATGCAAAAAAAACCAACAAAAAAAACGCTCGGACTGCACCTGGAAGCTGTGGGTCGTTAGAAGTCCCCGGCCCAATAAACCCAATTTCGCTAAATCCTCTGTTTAGATTGGTCCGGAATAAAATCAATCGTGCTCAACTGGCTGGAACCTGAAGCCTTGTCGCCCCAGAGGTCCGCGCAGATCATTTGTCGGAGGCAAATAGACATCCCGGAGCTCGTTCCGTACCACATGGGTCACGCTTATTAGATCAGGACAAGTGAGAGAGTGCTGGGGTCGCAGGGATGACACCCTGACGACAACAACAACAACAGCAAGCTCACGAACCAAAGTACGCAGCGGTTTTTCATCATTTTCCTCTGGCAGAAAGAGCATGTGAACAGACTCTGAAAAATATAATGTCACATATATATATAAGAAACACTTTTGAACACATAGAAGGTAGTGATGTGTGACACCGCTGATTTCTTTTCCGATCTGATACCAAGTAAAGCCCAGGTTTGTAGAGCGCTCGGAGTGATTTCACTTTCCCCTCGGTCAGCGATCGCAATAAATGTTGCATGCAGCTGCTCTCTCTCTCACGCCGGCGCCAAAGAACCCGGTGATTGAAGTCTGTCAAGCCTTAGCAGCACCCTTCTTCTTCTTCTCCTCTTTCTTCAGACCACCGCAGCGTTTCCTCCTCATATTCTGTATCGTGATTAAATCTCTGACGCTCAACGAGACTTGAGGTGTTGCCACAGTACCTGACAGTTGGACAGTGGATACTTCTGGATTGATCCGAACACCACCGATAAAAGGAATCCACATGTATTTGACAATACATGCCAATATATTGTCATTTTGTAATATTTTGATATATAATATGTATTAAAAAATGTATTACTTAAAATATATTTTGCATGTTTTACAAGAAAATATGTTTCCAGAAAGAAAGAAAGAAATATGGGATTTTTTTTTACACCGCATGAAAACAGTAATAATTTGTATATTCCTCAGTATACAGAGAATATATTGTTTGATATATTAAAGTATTTTGCAAGTACATTATTAAATATATACAGTGGGGTCCAAAAGTCTTAGAGCCCTTGTGAAAGACTCTTATTTTGCATTTGTTCAGTACAAATGATAATATTAGCTTAAATATCTGAGTGAAAAGTTGAATCTTTGAAAATAAAGATACATTTTTTTGAATACCTTAATATTTCGGATGCTCTCCTTTCGCTTTAATGACATTATGCGTTGAGCTGGCATGGACTCCACAAGTTTGTCCAAAACCTGATGGCAAAACAACGATGACTTTGCCTAACAATTTGACCTCTGACACATTCACTTACTTTCTGAATCCTCAAACTTTCTGATTATTTGCCGGCTATCGTATTTCAAACATAAGCCAACTCTTCATATCAGTACAATATGTGGTTTCAGCTTGTCATAACACTGACCTAGAATACAAATATGTAAATATATTTCCGTTGATAAAATGTCAAAATAATCTCTACTGTCCTTTAAACATCTATTCTCCTGTACGAACAGTCTAAAGAAAGTCATAATTTACTATCTCTTTTCGGTCTGCACCTTTAAACGCACGCAGGATTTATCTGTTTCCATATAATTCAGTTCTCACAGTGAAGCTGCCGCCAGGAATTTGCCACCGGCTCCCTTATCGACGCCAAACGCTGCTTCCAGGGACCCGTCAAAGAGCGTGCTTATCCTATATAAATACACATCAATCAGACAATTTGTATTGCAAGTAGGACAGATATATTTTGACGCTCGTCCGGGCTTCTCCTTCCCTAATCTCCGTATGTATTCAGCAGATGGCAAACGCTTGATGGGATGGCTGGTGGTGCTGTCGTGTTTTACCCAGTGGAGATGTCCTTGATCTGTATCCAGTGGTGGTGGTGATGGTGGTGTGTGTGTGTGTGTGTGTGTGTGGAGGGGTTCTCGCTCCTCTGTGAAATAAACACAGCAGATAACATCTGTGTTGGTATGCTGCACCCTTGTGGTGCTCGGCTGCTACATCTCTATAAGTCCAGATAAGGAAGGGCTGCCTGGCTCCGAGAGAGCGAGATTGAATCTGTGGCATTTCACTCGATAAAGGATCCCGCCGCATTTTCCCCAGATTTAACAGCCATGCGAGTGTGCGGCGGAGGAAACCACGGCACCCTGGAGGAGTCTCTCAGAGCAGTAAAATGTTTTAAATTGCTGTAAATGTACTACACCGGCAGTTATCTCTGTCAAGCGCCGAGGTGCTTCTGTGTATTCTCAGATGCATAACATAAAAAAGAAAAAAGGAAGCTGTGACTCCTGACGGCCCAATCATGCACATCTGAGCACACACACACACACACTCGGTCTAATCCAAGCAGTCAATTGTTCTCTATTTAGATGTCTTTTGTCTCCGAGCGCCGGCCTCGGAGCCTTGATCTCGCCGAGACGTCTCAGGCGCTGGAAACTTGGCTACTGTGCAGCCTCGGTATTGACAGAACAGGCGTCCCTAGGAGGTGACAAGGACAGCAATTGATTGGGCCTAAATGAGAGTGAAGAGGAGGATTGATTGCCATCGATCCACTTCTTCCTCCAGCAGGCTCCTCCATCTTTGATTATGACCACTTTACGCCCAATCAAGTGTGTGTGAGCTGTGATGGGGGGGAAATCCCATCGAGAGGTATTAGCTCCATTTGCGAAGGCTGTAATTATGAGAGGAAGTGAGGGACCAAGGTCAATGTGCAGCATGTGCCATCAGGCTGGATGATAATAATAATAATAGGGCTTCCTCTTGCTTCCCACTGCAATTTAGTCATATAGATAATAGGCTATGTGGAAGATGGTGTGTTCGGCATGTGTGTGTGTGTGTTTTCCTCGGAGGATGCTCGGTGCATAATAGAAGTTTCCATAATAATGGCTTGAGGACGGGCGAGAAAAAAAAAACAGCCAGCTGTGATGAAACGCGATCGTTTGCGATGCGGATGAAAAGAAACACGGCGCTCCGTGGTGCTTTTTTCCACATTTTTTTATTGAAAGCTTCATCAGAGAGAAAAAAACAACTCATAAAACCCAAGTCAAATCCTAACATCCACAGATGTACAGATAGTTTTTCTCAAAGATCACACACACTGAGCAGCGTGTGCGAGGCGTGACCATGTCCTCCTCGGCGCTGAAACAAAGAAAAGTGAAAAAAACAAAACAAACAAAAAGAGAAAACTAACCAAAAAGAAAAAAAACCCAACAGAAAAAAAAATCAAACAACAAAATTAAAAACCGCTCTGCTGTCCTAATAAATAGTTCCTCTTTTTTTTTTTTTTAAACGAATCCCACGCCTGACGCACTTTCTTGCGCTGGCTATCTCTAAACAATTTGGTCGGCCATTTCCTAGTCATTGTTGGATTTTGTATTTCTCCGGGAGCTGTTTGAACTCCACGAGGGGGGGTGGGTGGCGGCGGCGGCGGGCGGAGGGGGTAGCTGCTGGCTGGCTGACTGGCTGAGCTCCTGGGGTTGTGTGGCCAATCGATAGCTCTCATCAAAGGTGGACCGAAGCATCAATTAAAAAGCACAGGGCCTCGCTCTTGTGGGGGGTAGTTTGAGCAATTTTCCCACTGCATTATGTGTGTGGAGAGTGTGTGTGTGTCTGTGTGTGTGAGTGTGTGCGTGGTGGTCTGTGATGAGTTATTGAGCCACGGTTCTCCTTTACACTCGGTGGGAGATGGGCTGTGAGAGTAACTCTGAACTACTGTTTTCCTAACACGGGAGGATCAATGCGGAATGGCTCCGGAAGGATGAATCCGCGAGTATGACATGTGATACGTTTTATGGGTTTACTCCGGCGACGGTGGGGGAATTAACGACTCTCCGGGACGTGCCACATTTAGTGATGGCGGCAGTGATTGTGAGGGCTCGGTGAGTTAGGGACGGACTGATAGGACTGTTTATTTAAACGGAAGTGAAGTACCTCGCCTTGGAGAGAACTAGTATGTAGATAACGTCTCGAGATCTGTATTTATCAGGTGTCTCGGGGAAGGTAAGCTCACAGAGGAGAAGATTTACCTTGTTGAGAGTGTGTACTGTATGTGTGTTATCCAAACAGGACTGTGAGAATCATCCGCTGCAGATGTACAGTATTATAACGTCTTCCTGCATCAAACAGTGGCTGGAAAACCGTTTAGAGCATCAGATTTGTTTTTTCTTGGGGCACCAGATGAGTGAGAGTTACTGCATTGTAGTCATTCAAAATATTGTTATTGATACACAGTTAAGCTCAGGAGAAATATACTGGTAACACTTTATAATAACCATTAATAATAAATGGTAAATTTATAGTTAATTTAACTTTAGTCAATAGTTATTTCACTGTTAGCAAACAATGAAATACTTTGAATGTATTATTTGTATGTAAGAAGTAGCCATCTCTGAAATTCATCATCCAAACAAATAGGGGGCAGCAGATCACCAGAGTAACCGCAGCTGCTGTTAGCTAGTTAGCTCAGTTAGCTTTGCAGCTAGCGGTCTGGACTAGGAGCTCTATGGATATTAGACAGGACGGACATAGGGCTAGCTGGTTAGCATGCTAACTTGATAGATATCTCTGCAACACAATACACAGACGTCTTCGACATGACTTCAACACTTTTTAAACTCAAATTCTTACATAATGCACCTTTAATGGTGGTTATTATCAAGTGTTACCAATGTACTTTATTTTAAATGTTCATCATATGATTGCATAAACTTTTTTAGCACTGTGGCAGCAAACACTATCAACGCAACCTTTACTGAGAAATATGAATATGGACTTTGCAAAGTTAGTGAAACAGGCCCCTGGATTTTCTTGGACAATCCTCTCTAAGAGTAAGTGAGATCGTAAGACGACCAGAGAGCAACAGAAAAGAGTCTGAAGCTGAAAAAGATGCTGATGTGGACTTGATGAAAGGGAACGAAGGGAATGGAATTGACGTTAACGGACGGATGGCGTGTTTGTTATCAGGTTAGGTAAACCTTGTCAGCTCTCTTGGAGTCCTGTAGAGGGGACGTTGAAAGAAACTCAAGGCTATGACCCCTTCTGCCCGGCAACAGTAGCTAACGATCCCCCTCTCTCTCTCTCTTTCTTTCTTTCTTTCTTTCTCACACGTATACACTTTGTCTCTTGGTATAGCCGGCTCCTGGTTTGTGCTGACACATGGGCTGAGCCGAGCGTTTCTGCTACAGCCTCCTTAAAATTGCAGGCATGCCTTCTGTACACTTCCACGCAGGTATTGGTATTCTGAAAAGGTACATTATGCCCTTGTGCTATTAAGAAAAAAGCCATTTCTGTTTTTGTTTTTTTCAGCCGGGTAATCTTTCAGATCTGTGATATATTGGTAGCGTACACCGAAAGCAAACACATGCCTTAACGTCTTTTTCTTTCTTGAATCTCCATTAGCAAAACAGAGCTGATATTCTTTGTTGTGCAGTTTTTCCATAATCTCTCGGCTATTTGTAATCCCATCTCCCGTAATGCCATTACTATTGAATCTCGGGCCATTTCGTAGGAGGCTCTGCTCTCTGATGTGCAACTCCTTCATTATGAGTCCTGTTAAGCTTCAAAAACGTCTTCTGTACTCTATAAAACAGCAGCTGTATATGTCTGGAGGACTCGGTTATAGCTACGCTGTGTTCTTCACCTCGCTAAAAGTCGAGCCGTCGAGTAAAGCAGCTCCTCACACACGCTCGCGGACACACACATACTAGCTTAAAACTGGTGGCGTTTTTTTTTTTTTTTACTTTAGCAGCTCCGTTGTTTAATTAGGACACTTAAAAATGGAATACAGTGAGTTTCGTGCGAAACAGATGAGTGGTGAGGGTGAGTCCGGGGAGCTCGTCTGTCAGTTATTAGCTGTTAAAGACTGTTACGTGGCGCGGGGACTTGTTCACTGGGAGATAAGAGCGAATCACAGCCTCGAGGCGAGTGGAAGCAGATGTAGAGTGTCAGATCGGATGGAAGGGAAAAGGGCAGGTGTTGATTTGATTGGACAATAAACAGCCGAACGGTCATTAAGAGACGGTCTGCGTGACGGAATTTGGCTTCTGACCTCCGCTGGTGGAGAGGAAAAGAACACACGACAGCAGGTATTTACATTGTGACTGAGGATATAAGATAACGTACGTATGGCTTTGACGGCGGTTCGCTTCAGGAACCCGTGTGCCTGTTTCTTTTGTGTGTGTCGTCAAGTGTGAGTTCACGGCCAAATGATCAACAGTGGCCGTCTGAACACGACGAAGGCGCCGGCCCCCAAACCGCTTCCTCTTTAGCACCATAGAGTGGCTTCGATATTGTGTAGCGTTTTTTCCTTAGCACGGCTGAATCGAACGAGCTCTTCCGTGTGCTTTGCTTTCACATTTGGAATCATTTGGAAGCTTCGTTTTTTTTTAAAAAAGGCACTCGATGTACGATTTGATTGTTTCGTTACAAACATCGCCATAGCGTGATGACACAGCTCGCCTGTAATGTGCACGCAACATGCCATCGTGCAGCGCCGGACTCGGAGTGAGTCACATGAACTGCGAGAGCTCAATTGCAATTGTCACCAAACAAAAAGCTCCCTCTCTGTCTGGAAGAAAGGGGTCTTTTGAGGGACACTGGAGTGGATCCTATTGCCCCGGAGGGAGACAAATTGGGCCCGTCAAGCCTCATTGCGAGAGTGACTGAAATTGGTTTGTGGTTCTGCTTCTGCACCATCCAATAAAGAGAAGAAACCTCAGAGAGGAGAGGGGAAGAGGGAGAGAATGAGGGAAAATGAGAGCAAAAGGAGCCCGGCTCGGCCATGGCACATTAATGGTGCCAGTGAAGCAGGGAAAAAAAAATTCTTTCTTCAGTGCTGTACGACCACAGTGGGGCAGTGCAGGCGGACATGGGCGAACAGAGAAGACACACAGCGCTCCCGACACACAAAAGGCTGCTGTAATGGCTGCTGTCCCACAGGCAATTTCTTCGGGGGACAATCCTCGGAGATGAAATCATTGGAAACCTCACACTGCTCTGGGATGGAGGCACAGGATGGGATGAGACGGGGTTGTTTGTGCAACAAATTGGGACAAACAGGGGTGTAACTGACACTCAGTGGCGGGGTCGAGGAAGGAGCTGCCATCAGCGTCTTGTTATGGCTGGTGAGGGGTGTAGTTAGCTCCCACAGGTGTGCTGACCTCCCCTGCTCGGGTTGGGCAAATGATCAGGGGGATGTTCGAGACAGACGGCCCTTTCCTCGCCTCTAAACACACCGCTGCCATGCCTCGTTAGTGTCGCAGAGCGATGGTGGTCTTACAATGTAAACAGGCCCTACAAAGCAAAGTCCCCTGGTTTTAAACAGAGTCAATTAAGCTTCTGTTCAGGTGTGTTTTAAAGGACCTGTGTGACATTTCTTCACAGTAACTTCCTGGGATCTCTGCTGGTAGCCTCACTTGACTGAAGACGAGCATGTTTATGTTTTTGTACGGATGAAACAAACGAGATTTAACGTGCTAATGAGTCAGGTTGAGAGGTGCTGGTGGACGGATTTTGTTACCGGACAGAGCCAGGCTAGCTGTTTCCCCCCTGTTTCCAGTCTTTGTGCTAAGCTAAGCTAACCAGATGCTGGCAGTAGCCTCATATCTACCCTAAAAACAAGAGGGCGGAATCGAAGAAAGCCCCCTGTTGTTTTAAAATGCGTTGGCTGCCAGTACTATTCGAGTTTATGCAATCATTGCTAAAGACACAAGCTTTTTTTTTTTCACTTACCTGATGGACAACATGCAGCAAAACACCACTCATCTGGTATTCTGGGCCGATAAATACTCAACAAAAAGTGACCTGGGTTTGGTGATTCTACATGGCAAGAGACGAGTTCAAACAGCAGCAGGGAGATTCCCGGTTCAACTCCGAAGCTCAGTAATGCTGAGAAATGTTTGAGTTAGTTATGGTTGAATTGAAGAGATAAAGAGACGACAAGAGGACAGAAAATTCACTAAGAGGACAAAAGCTGGAGGCAATGTGTCGACGACCACTGAATCTGTTTTCCTAAAGTTTTCCCTGCAGGATCTGAGAGGTGGAATGCACCCACGGCGTGTGAAAGCATCGCAAAAGTGACGAGACGTAAAAAGAAATGAAAAGACAAGAAGAGAAGAAGAAGAAGAAGAAGAACAGGAAGAAGAAGAAGGACTTTTGGTAGGACTGCCACTGGTTGCATCACACATTAAATACTGTTTGATGTGTGTGTGAGGTTGTACAGTAAGTGTGTGCATGTTCAGATGTGTGTGTGTGTGTGTGTGTGTGTCCGTGTGTGTACGTGTAACAGCTTGGACAACCGTGGAGCTGTAGCTTAAACCCGGTGAAAAGAAGATGTCAAGAAGGATAGTAAGGACTGGTCCGGCCATCAAGGTCAAATAAAAAAAACAACGACAACAGCAACAACAACAACAACAATATCAACATTAACATCATCAACAACAACAACATCAACAACAACAAAATCAAACCGAAAAATGAAAAGGAAAAAAAACAAAAAAAACAAAACCCCAAAACAAAAAAACTCTGGTTCAGAGTGTCTCTTCATCTTTGGTATAAAAATGGCCATCCACGGGCTGCATTTGATCCACAACTAGGAAAGACTACAGAAATTGTCAACAATTTCTTCTATTGCTTTTGCACTGATTGGTTTAAACCGTAAGCTCCTACTGAATCTACAGAATTTTTTTTTTTATTTCACTGCCAGAATTTTTTTCTTTTCCGTAAATTTTTTATTTTTTTGGTTCATTTTATAATTTTTTTTCTCCGTCTTTTTTTTTTTTTTTTTTCTTTTTTCTTTCTTTTTGCAGTGTGACAAGCAAAGCGGGCTAAAAACATCTTAAAGCTCATAAAAAAGGTAAAATGTGGCAGATAAAAAGCACTAATGTCATCGACAGCAACTTTTGCCATGTAAAATAATAATTATGATAATAAAAAACAAGTTCAGCATTTTGCAACAGACTGCATCTACAATGCAGCGTGTTTTTCTTATGTTTTCATTTTTTCCTCACTGTGAAAAATCTCTTCAAAGCATCTCCTCCCCCCCGACACCGCCCTCCCCCGAGTCTTTTCCCCCCCAACAGACATTTTGTTTTCTTCTGACACTTAGTTACCTCTGACATAATAATTATCAAAGTTTTCTTCTAATGAAGAAACGAAAAAAAAGCTCTTCTCTATTAAATCTGTACAGCTTATGTGATAGATTCTTTTTTCCTCTTTAGAACAACTCATCCAGTGTCTTGTACCCTCCGAGTGGTCCAAGAGACTGATTTCGTTTTGCTTTGTTTTTTTTTTTGTTGTTTTTTTTTTCTCCTAACCAGACGTCAGACTTTTGAACTCTGTAAAAAGTTTCTGGCGCCCTTCAAATTAAGGCCATGAAGATTCAAGAAAGAAAAAAAAAAAACACTTTGTTTTCGAATATATCTAGAAAACTAAAATTTAACACTAGAACATAAAAAAGAGTGAAAAGAAAATTGTAGCTTAATATCTGAGGAAGACAATCTCTGTGTGTATCTCAAACTTGACTCCTCTTTTTCTAATTACAAAATAAACTTCATCACCTACCTGCGCATTCAACCTGTTGTTTTTTTTTTGTCATTTTTTCTTTGTTTTTTTTTTCCTTTTTTTTTCTTTACCGGTTGAGATATTTCTTAGAGAAACTTTTCAAGCTTCAGCCCAGCCCTTCAGGCAGGTTCCCAGACTAAACAATTTCACTTCTTTGCACTGTGCCCAGCAATTTCCCCCACATCCCCTTCCTCAGCACTCTTTACCTCCGTCTTGAGTTTTTTTTTTTTCCTTTTTTTTTTCTCGTAGGCCAGGTAGGAAATGAAAAAAGTGTCTCTTTTTTGGTGCCTGGGCAATCTGGAAGCAATCTCTTTTCTTTTTCTCTTTTTCCCCTCACATTCACAGTGCAGCCACCTTCTGTCTCAAGGCAACGCTGTCACAGGAACATTCGCTCAGGCCGTTGCTATCTGATGAAAGAGGAGAAAAGCAGAGAGAGAAAGACGGAGAGAGAGGAGAGGAGAGGAGGGGTTGGTTTGGTTGTAATCAAAGCACAATATTACAAACACAGAAAAAAAAAGCAACGCAGCTGACAGCTGACAGCTGACAGCGCAGTCAGAGGACTGAAAAGCAAAATGAAGCACGTTAAGCGGCTCTGATCGGGTCAGAAGAGCTGCCAGAACGACAACAGCAGTCAGGAATCATTTGAGTCATTTTTATAAGTCCTCTCATTTCATTTTATTTCCAGATCAGTATTTTGTTCTGTGCTGCTGAACTGGAAGTATTCGTCAGAGAGAGATACCTCGCAACTTGACTGAGTTTTTTGTTTGTTTTTGCCGCTGATGTGTTTGACATCAGACTGGGCTGCTATTTAAATATTACCGAACAGCTTCCTGAGTACTTAACGGTGGATGGTGAGACGGCTAAACCTCCTCTTTGTCATTAGATGTTACCGTCACAGGCTAGAATATAAAGAATAAGCATATGCAACCATAAATTAATAATGTAATGCTTGTATTCCCCCAGAAACAACGTTAAGTATATATCAAATGTCGGTAAAGGACAACCATGTAAAAAGAAAAAGACATTTATTTTCTTATATTCTGGTTTGTCTTTCTCTGTTTTGTATCAATCAAGTATTTTTTTTACTGGTATTCTCTCAAAATGTTCCAAACAAATCTCTTTTCTGCTGCATCACGGTATTAAATAAACATAACATCGCTACCGAGCTCGTATAAATATCTTAGTTTGGAAGCTCGTCTAAACAAGTTGGATTTACTGAGCGAGTAATAAACCTGTCTGCGAATTTATGTGACGGGAAATGACCTGATCTAAGTAAACAGTGCTTACTAGAAGAGATATAAAAAATATATACAAAACCATTTTTCCAACTAAACTCTTATACACAGAGACAGACAAGTTTATATTGCTTCACATTATAAACTGCCAAATGCTTATGAGATAAAATAAAATATGAACAAAGTAAAAACAAATAAAAGTAAAAAAAAAAGACTGATATTAAATAATAAAAAACTGTGGGAATGTTAAAACGGCTGACAGCAGCTCCAGCGTCCGACTTACTTGGACTGGTATGAGTAAGCAGGAACATGGTCGGCAGCGCTGTCCACCTGGATCTGTTGCTGCTGGCCCGCCACCTCCTGTGACGAGGGAGCCACTGTCTGGGGGGAGGCGTCCGTCACCACTCCCTGAAGGACACACGGGAGAGGAAGACGTGTCAGCTCTGAACCCTAACAAGCGTCTCTCCGCAACGGTTTGTAACTTCTGTCGAAAAGTACGTGACTGGACAATTTTTCTCCGAATTCTGTCTGTTCTGTGGATACACCTGTACTGGTGCGTGTCCTACCTGTCCTGGAGGAGACAGTTGTCCTCTCATGCTATCTCGTTGAAGGAGTTTTTTTGTATTCATATCATATCAGTAATAAAGCTACAACAGATCTGTTTTGACATGATATAAGTAATAGCCAAGTAGTTTTTATTACGAACTTCCCAGATCTACTGTTCCCAGAACCTCTATTCGTGTGGGTGACTTTCACTTTGTTCAAGGTAATATTTTAGCTGTATGACATTTGGAAACATTGGTGCAGCAACATGAAATTAGATGATCTGCATTTGAACTTTTCACTCAAGTTACAGCAAAGCACTGGAAGAAAAACTAAACGTAGGTGGTTAAATAACAATACACAATGATACAGAAGTGAAATCTCCTTCCTGTGATTTGACATTGCGTAGCGATCAGTGTACATGAGTCGAGCATACACGCATAATAAAACAAAAAAAGTACAAAATGTTCCAAACTGCCTGCAGATGTGTTCGAGAAAGTCTTTAAAGATGGCCTTGTGCGCTGAATTCATCACAACAACCTCTGAGCCTTTTTATGTGTCTGGCATTACCGATCGTCCCCCATCACCGAGTCGTCTCAATCACCTTTAACAAGCTCTCAAGGATACTGCGTCCTGTCCATACATCAGCCCTCCAGACACCGGCTGATACAGTGATGTACACCCCGCTGCTGACGCTGGCATTGAGGAGGACGACGGACGCCGAGGATGAAATAGGTAAGAGGCGCCGGGGGCTACACTACAACTACATCTCTCTCCTCCCTTCATGGGGAACTTTCTGAGGAGGGGAGGAGGGGGAACGTAAGAGGTGGGGAGGAGCGACTAATGGCTCTGTCAGGGGGAGCTGTCATTGTCCGTGGCTGGTGGGCTAACCATACCTCCGTGGCTGACGGATGTGTGTGTGTTGCAGCTACCTACCGGCCCGGACCGGCTGTGAGAGGGGATGGAGAGAGAAAGAGAGAGAGAGAGAGAGAGAGAGAGATAGCACCGCCGGCACTGTGTCTCACTTCAGCTGCTGTCATCTGATACACGACTGATAGTCCATCTGAATACGACTGCACTGTCAGCCGCCAGACAGCCGGCCCGTTCCCCTCGCCGGCCCGCCCCGCTTTCCGCGCTCATCATTTCTCAGGACTGGACCGCGCGAACCTGCCAGTTGCTCAGACAGCCGCCGACGAAGTGACAAAGTCTGACTTCAAATGTCTTTCCCCCAAATACTATAAAACTTCTGACTCATCCTGCTTTGCTTGCAGTTTTTTTTCTTTTTTATCTATCCGGGGCTGTTTGCTTAGCGGTGCGAGGCCATTAGTTTAGAGGGAATAAGAGCGTGTTCTCAAATGTAATCTGTCTATTTAATGATTGTTTTGGACGTGTTGATGTGGCGAGCAGGTTCAGACATGGACGAAAGTGGGCGCTCGCGGGCTTAAGTGAGTGGGCTGTCGGGAGTAATGATGTCCTCCTCTGGGTGAACACAGACCAATTATTATTTATTGGAAGGCAACGCGTGCATGTTAGCGGGTCTTACTTCGACAGGGACGGCTGTTGGAGGCACAGGAGTGTACTGGGGAATGTAGGTCCCTTGCATAGGCGCTGCGGCAGCTGCAGCAGTCATGTACTGAAACACAAACAAAAACAACACACATATATCAAAATCCCGTGACAGAGATACGACATGCAACGCACACACACATTCGTAAACATGGAAGCCTCATCCACTGCAATTATCACCCGGAACGAGAGCCCGCAGTGCCCTCAGCGTCCTTTGGAGGGCGCTAAGAGAATGTGTGTGCGCTCTCAACCGAGCAGAGGAGAGCAGAAGAGACGTATGAGAGGTAGACAGAGGAGCAGGAGGAAGAGGAGATGTCCTGCTGTTCCTGCCGAAACTTCACAGGCAAGCGGACGCACCAGACCACAGCTGAGAAGATGAAAAAAAAAAAAAAAACTGAGAAAAGAAGAATCAAGAAAGCTGAAAGAAAGGAAGGGAAGGAGAGAAAGAGAGAGGAAGGAAAAAGGCAGGAGGTCTCTTGCCTGTGGCCTATATTCCTTTAGTCATGCCTGCCCTGGCTTTTAACTGGGTGCTCGCTCTCTCTCTCCGCGATGGCCATTTTACAGACGTGACACAAGTTGGGTAACATGACAGCCGAGGGGCTTTCACATGCAATATGAATGAGGACACAGCACTTTGTGTGAGGCTTTCTGTGGGACTTGCTGTGAATGAATGTTGTGTGTGTGTGTGTGTAGTGAACTTGCGTGCCGGTGTAAGCCTGATTTACCAGAGCGCATGAGTGTGTGTGTGTGTGTGTGTGTGTGCTTCCTTTTAATTAACGCATGCCTGTGCATAAAAAGATGAGTTAACAGTATTTGCCCGTCCGGCTGTGCATGTGGATGGACTCCATGCATGCGCTCTCCTGTGTGTCCGGAACATACATGCATGTGTGTGTGTGTGTGTGTGTCTCCGCGTGAGCCTGTGAGAGACAGACAAAGACAAAGAGGCTTGGAACGATAATGCTGCAGTACAGCGCCAGCGGATGTGATCCCAGATAAAAGCCACCAGGCTGCCTCCTCTGCCTCTCCTCGCCTTCCTGCTGCTTTTCCGGACCAAGGGAAAAAAAGGGAAGTACAATCCCTTTTCTGCCCGTCTTATTTTTTCCCCTTCGCCTCTCAGTCCCCCCTCACCGGTGCTAAAAAGCGTGGCGGCAGTATGCAGTCGGAGGCGGTAATGGAGGGGCTGTGCCGGGCTGCGGAGCCTTTCTTGGCCGTGGGCCCGGCGGTGCTGGTGAAGTGTCATTACCGGCAGCGTTGCTAATGGATCGGGTACGGCTCCACCGCTCACCGCTAATGAGAGCAGCTAAAGGCCATGGACATGGGTGATTAACTCCCCCACCGTCGCTGCACATGGCCAGGAGGATGCCCTGGGATGGATGTTAGTGTGCGTTCGCATGACTGTGTGGGTCCGTGCATGCGAATTTAAGGTTATCACACCTCCAGGGCTGTCACACTCAGGACGGGGTGAGGTGGCATATCCAGACTTCCTGACACATTACCACATTACCTCTCTGTGTCATCGCTCCTTCCCTCTCACCTTCCTGTCACTCGCGCTCCCTCTCTCTCCCCTCCCGCTCTCTCTCAACCTGCTATCGTCTAAAAGGGCCTATCAGATTGTTGAAGTGACCTTCTCCCTGGTGAATCCAAACCATGCATACCAATTTTCCTCCGGACTTTTTTTTTTTTTTTTTTGCCTTCGCCTTCTCCTTCCCATTAACTTATTCAGCCTACTCACCTGTGAGGGCTGCATGAAAGCAAATGAAGGGAAGCGGGAGATAATTAGCAATATCAAAATCTCCCTGTCAAAAGGGAGAATGTCCATTTGAAATGTTATATTTCTCTGCAGGACTGCGAGAGGAATTTAAATTAGATTTAACAAGAAAATTTAATAAGATAAGATTTCTCCTTCTACCATAACCATTAGTTAACCTATTTAATGTGGCAGGTTGAGCGGGGCATATTTCTGCAGTCGCTGCTGTGGAAAGTCAGGGGGATGTCAAGCCTGGCTACAGTGAATCGGGTTGCTATGGTGATAAAGATGATTTTTGTCCAATTTCAACTCTTTTAATACTTCCCTGTCCATAGTCAGGGGACAGGTTTGGGCGATATAAAGCATCCCTAATTGGCAATAAATGGTGTTTCGCTCTCGCAGTCACACACGTAGCCGGCGTGTCTATGCGCACGCACGCGCACACACCTGCGCCTGGAACAGATGGCGTGTGCGTATGTTTGATGAACAGGAGGCCTGAATAGTTCCTTAACGAGGCTGGTGTGAATGGACTCCTTAAGTCTCTTCTCCGCCATCACTCTCCATGACATACAGCCGGAACTACAGTATAAAGTCAGACCGCAATGCAGCAACGCAAGGGCAAAAATCCATACCATGGACAGAACCACTCCGGTACCACGGTGGTTTGGGCCTCTGCATCTTATACGGCGCTGCAATTTTCTGTTTGATGGGTACGAGGATGATAGGAAAGTTTACTCTCTGCTTTTAAGTTTTCTGTTCCTCCGGAAAAATTGTTGTTCTGGCGCCGGTCGGAAACGAACCACGGCACGTAACATGTTTAAATAAATCATCCGCCTCGATGTCTGTCGCTCCACATCCATCCATCCAACCCCCGTCCGCGTTGACACGCTGTTCTGTTGCGCCGTGTGCAAGCTGGAGGATAACAGTTGGTCAAGGCAAGAGCATCCAGCCACTCAGTGTGGGTTATTAATGGCAGAGCGGCGAGGGGATGGGCTCTGATGACTATTGATCTTAGCTGTGGGGCTCCGACACGATGGAAGCTATTGGAGTTGCACACCGGCGGCTGTGAATCACAGCGCTGTACCACTTCACCACGAAAAAGCCCTCCATATCTCGGCCCTCAGGCTTTGTTAACCACCCGCCTGCAGTAATGTATATTGGCAAAATCACTGTCATCTTTTTAATCACCTCCTTAAGCACATTCTTATCAGCAGGCTTTTACAGTATATCATATTACTACTTCAGTACCCTGTGGAGTTTTTGAACCCTCGTAGCGCTCTGGAGCACTTCTGCTAAAGGAGACATATTACGCTCATTTTCAGGGTTCATCATTTTATTTTGGGTTACTACTAGAATAGGTTTACATGCTTCAGCGCTGTCTCCCTCTACTACACTACAGCTACCCTTTCACGAGTTATTTTGTCATTGTTAATAGTACAATATTGATTGGCACATCTGTAAGTAAGAATAATAGAAAGACGTCTAAAAAGAGCCCGAAAATATCCAGTAAACGGTTAACTGTCCCACAAAATGACTGCTGTTATCTGTAATCAAGATTCGGAGTATCGAGCAGGAATCTGACTGCACCGCAGCGTCTGTTGCTTACTGTAAGTTTATGCATTTAATGTGCATACAAATTGACACCATATCATCTAAATTCAGAATAAAGGTCATATTCAGAGCACAATTGAGATTCAGAATACATTTAAGAAGAGCACGAAAAGTTAGAGAACAAACTTCAAATACGGAACATTAAGATTCATTTTAAGAATGGCAAAACTCGCGCGCCACGCTCACGTTTCTTGGCTAAGAACCCTGAAACACATTCAAAATGCATCGTGATATAAAAAAACAAACAGAAAACAATGCCATAAAAGGGCCTAACTGCTCAGTGGTGGAGGGACTCCACGTGTCAACATGTGTTACTGTTTGAGTGAGACGCCACACGAGGAGAGGGTGCACGCTCAGTTAACTCTACCCCGGGTGAGTAAAGGTTAAATATAGCCGTGCACTGTTTATGGAAATGCAGAATAACTCACTGTACTTAGACTTTGTCATGGAAAAGCACGGGAAACGGCCCAGATAATAGAGGAAGGCGCTTCACACAAATCTGTCTTCCAGGGACAGAGAGGCTGTCAATCACCATGACAACAGAGACCTGGGTTCTACATGCAATGACAGGAGTAGGATGGAGAACACAGAGGGAAGGTCACCTCTTGTCATGTCAAACACTGTGTCGCTCGGCGCACAAACGCAGACGCTGACACACGCGCGGATGCTAAAAATGACAGCGTGTGCGCATCCACGCATGCACGGCAACTAACACAAAGTGTCACCGATAGACTCGCGTTGAGTGGCGAGAGCTCGGAGACGGTAAATAAATCAGTAACGAGGCGATAGGCACCAAACGCGGTAAATTAAATCAGCGAGGGGGCACGGATGGCATGTTTATGTGTGCCATCCATAAACAGCAGGCCTGAGGTTCTTCAGCATTCTGTAATCAAGTTGTTCAAGATAGACAGTCACCGAACTCAGATGGGTGACTGCAGAAGTTGTTTTTCTGGTGAAGCAGATGAATTCCAAAGCAGTGACCATCACACACAGGCAGCGCTCCATGCTTCCTCATTACTAGGCGAGGTTTTCCTTCTTAGCCCTCCGTGCCGATTCCTCGCTGCAAAATAACACTGCCTTTCTCGGAAAGCTACGGTCACCACACCAGTGTCGCAGCCTGGGCGGACCGGGAACATTTGGTTCTTTTCTTGGAGAGAAGAAGAAAGCCACAGCCATACACAAACAGCCGCAGAGAGCCGTGGAACAGCCAAGAGTATTCTGAGGTGTGGCTCCTCCTTTCGGCGGCCAGAGGCGGTCGTGATAAGTTGTTGACTTTGGAGATGTTGCTTATGGCAGGTGCTCCTCTGCAGCGAAAGCCGAGTCACGTGGCCGGCGAGGGTAATCAAAACAACCTCGCCACATGTGTGCACACATGAGGAATGTGCTCCAAGAGTATGTGGTGTCAAGTCCAGTTTACTACACGGATAGGTACAGATTTCAGTTCCCAACCCCTCTTTTAACAGTCTCTCTCAATTGGGCAGTATAAAAGGGCTTCCACATCTGGCTTCAGAACGAGAGTTAAAGGAAACACGTCTCAATTCCGATAGATGATAAAGTGTGGCATGCCTTGTGTGCAGCTCAGCCATGGAGAAGTTATGCTACACAGCACATCGCCTCAGGAAGGCTAAGCAGGCAGAGAGGGGAGAGGCAGACAGAGTAAACCAGGAATGAAAAAAAGGAGAGAGAGTGCCTTAACCCACTTTCTACTATAATTCAACCCATCAAACATCAGAAGCCATCATCATAGATTAGCCTGTCTCTAATCCTGGCTGTTAGCACAGCTGGGGCAGATTAGGGTGGGGGCATTCCTGACAGAGCCAACATGGCGTCACAGTCGCTGACAGCTCACCTGGAAACACATGGATAACTGTACAATACAGCACTGTTTCAATCATACACACACACACACAAACACACACAGAGAGATCAAACGTAGTCCCGCAGCAAAGCTGCCTGCTCGCCTGCCCCCGGGGCAGCGGGGTTAGGGCAGGAAGTCAGGCTTCAGAGCTGTGTGACACCTCTAAGTCGACTTGATCCTGAAACAGGGGGGAGTTCCTGGTTTAGGGGCCGGTGTCTGCAAGCGAGTGTGTGTGCGTGGAATAAAGTAAACTGATGGAGTGATAGACTTGATGTTTGATTTAGAGAGTGAGTGAGACAGAGAGTGTACGAGACACACAGAAATTAGAGGGTGAAAGTGAGGAAGGTGGAGAATAGAGAGCTCAGTCACACTGTTAAGCTTCACAGGAAATCTGTTTAATGTGGAAGATCAGGCAGGAAATATGCTCTCTCAATATCTGGCCCACGAATGCATGCAGTGTCAAACAAATGATACGGCAGCTCCGTGGCAGAGCACATGTGGCGACAGCCTAAGAAGGTTTGGCTTTCTTGACAGGAAATGTAAAATTCATCTCTTACACAATGTGCACTTTGTTTTCGAGCTACATGAACAATGTTCCGGATGGATAAAAAGGCCTCCACTCCAACTGCGTAATGGACACCTACTGCTTTCTTTGTTTAATATTCTGTCTCAAGTCTTTAAGAGCAGATGTTGACTTTTAAATGTTTTTGGATAGCCGGACTGATGTGATGAAAAGGAGTAACAGCAAAACAGCCACAAATGCATTCAAAGTGCACCTGGGCATTTATTGGTAGTAGGGCGCACAATAAAGCTTTGGATTTATTGACCACCACAAAAAAAAACACAGTGTAAATGCTCCTGCATTTATATTCCTTCATCAATCTAACAAATGCTTTCTTTACTAATGGCACTTTCTGAAAGATTCAGTTAAGCTGTGTAAATTGCTTCGATATTGATTCAATCAACCTGCAGAAAATTACAGCTAGTTTCACTGACAAAGACCTGATGCTTGTGTGTAGGATTTAGAGGCTGTTTTCATTAGTGTATAATCACCTGAAACTAATTAATCCTTGTGTTTTTGTACATTAATACCTATAGAGGGAGTGCGTTGTCACTGTATGTAGTGACAGTGAGACAACAACACAAAGATGCCATTAGCACGAGCATTAGATCAAAGATATAGTTAAATGAATCACACTGTCCCTCATTTCAGGAAGTTTCACCACATCAGGTCCTCACAGGAAGTACAACGCCGTAATCCATTTAGTAAACACACAGAGTGAAAGTAAAAAGGGCAAAATACACAACAGTTAGCCCAACAGTAAATTAACCGGGTACCGTAAACGTCGCCCGCCTCGGACAGCTAGTATAATGGCTACCGTTATTAGCAGTTAACTGATCACATAAAAACTGCATTAACAAATCACAAATCAGAGAGCAGCTATAGATGAGACAGGGCGTCTAATAAAAAAACGCCTGTTAATATTTGCTTGGTCACAGCAAGTGACAAGATGGCGGATGTAACAAATGTAAGTTTAACTGCTGCCGCGACTGTCGACGGAACGATCAGCTGAAACTAACTGCTGCTGGCAGAGTCAGTCTGTTTTTAGGAAAATACTGTGCAGCTGTAGTTAAATGCACAATGTTTTCTTTTCTGATTAAATCATTGTCATCTGTTTTGGATCAGCAACATCATGCTTCAGTCCACCCACAAAGGTCCAGGTGGGCTCGGTGGAGAGGACAAACACGCGTCACTGTGCATTTACGACAAGGATGGAAATGCATCAAAAATGCACAGACAGACAGCAGCCAGAAGGTGATCAGCTTGAATCGTTTACAGTACATGTTTGGTTTATGAAATTGTTTAAGCTACCCCTAAAAAACATGCATCGTAGGGTGAAGATGTTTTTTGTTTTGTTGAAGGCGAGAGAGGGGAGAGAGTCCACCACCTGTACTGCTCATCACGTTCACTGCTGTGGACGCAGGACCATCGAGATGATCATTCTCTCATCTGGTTCACGGCAGCTAGACAAGCTCGTGTTTTGGGTGTGTGTGTGTAATGTGGGTGGTTCCATCGGAGCGCAGCGAGGGGGTACTCACACTTCCTGTAGTGCCCAGGGACAGATGGTTCATCTGCTGGGTGATAGGGCCCATCATGCTGGCAGGCTGCATGGACATAGTGTGGTCCATGGCTGGCGTGATCACTGCACCCTGGGGGAACGAGAGGATGAGACAAGGAGAAGGTGAGACGACGGGTGACTTTTAGTCTTTATTCTGATCCCTATTAGCTTGCACAAAGTGGTTCATAGTGTAAAGTATTTTAAAAACAAATCAAGGAAATATCAAGAGAATAGGCCGACTGATTTTACAAGCGAAAGGAGGCATAAAGGTGGATAAAGAAGAGGATAAAGTGTGAGGGAGGATGGAGACTTGGAGCTGTGGTGGCGAAAGGTGGACAGGCAGGAAGTCAGGGTTAGAGAGGTGAAGAAGTGTGAGAAAGTCAGCAGGAGGACAGGAAGGAGAAGGGTCGAGGGAAGAGATCATATCGCCCAAAACATAAAAGCAGTAATAACAGAGGAAGACAGAAGCACGGGGCCCCGGCAAGGGGTGACACGGGGACAGTGCAGCCAGAGAAGAAGAAAGGAAGAGGCACCGTGTCGATAAACGGTAACAAAACACAGGGACTTTTTCAGGATCGATACACACTATTGTCTTTGCGCCGTCAAAATCATCAATATCGGCTGCTGATGTATCAACAATATGGGTTTGTGCGGCGCATTGATTGATGGGAGAGGATGCTTCCTCCCTCCCCGTCTCCCTCACTCACTCCCCTCCTGGTATAATGCGCGGCGTGTTTTCCCTAACAGGCGGATGAGAACGCTGGAAGCTTCTTTTTTCACGGTGCAGTGGAACATGAGGGAAAGTGATGAAACCATTGTTGCTCTTTCATCCCTTGTCATGATAGCTCCATTTCCCCGGCACTGAAGCCTCGGGAGGAACGCGTTCAAAACCAAGCCCTTTCCCTCCGCTCGCCTCCCCTTCTCGCTTTGTGTTGCGAGAGTGTTTATGCGGGTTTGTAGGTAAGCCGGCAACACACTGCGTGCAACAGCATCCGTGCGCAAGTGCGAAAGAGACTGACAGTTCCTATGTGTGTGTGTGTGTGAGCGTGCGACTCCCATAAAGTGTGTTTGCGAGCGTGCGTGCGTGTGTGTGCGTGTGCGCACCCCACTGGTGACTCTGTGTGGGCCTATTGGAGAACAAACTGTGCAGACACAGCCTGTCAGAATCGCTCTGCTTGTCTACTCCCTGCATTCTCAACACAGCTAACTCCCTCTCTCCTCGCTCGCTCACTCGATATGCAAGCTTCATGTGATCCTTCCCCGAGTTTCAGCTCGGCACGGAAAGACAGACGCCCGAGCGGAAAGCTGAGATCGGCGTCGGAGGAGGAACTCCGAGTGAACCCAATCTCTGGCAGTTGAAACTTAACCTCGTTATAACATAGTTAGAGTTGAATAAATTATTTATGCATCATTAAATTAAAACAGGTTGCGCCACACAAACTTGAGGCTTTCGTTTACAGACTTTTTTTTCCGCCTCTCAGGCTGACGTGACACTCGATCAAAATGTTGTTTGATTAATAATGTAAACTGGGAAGATTTAACATAGTGTGCCGCAAATTAGTCTTGACCTGACTCCAAACTGTGCCAATAACATCGGCCTGAACAACAATATAGCATTGTTAGAATTGCATAATCAGATTAATTCATGAGTATAATTCATTCTGAACTACATACAGAATGTATGCATATTATACAAATAAAACAAAATAAACGATTAGCCACTTCAATTCATCATTCCCCGCCAAAAACTGGTGCTATGCCATTGTTACAGCGGCACACACTCTGGTATCAACAAACTATGTTCTTAACTTAAATGATGAAACTACTGTGCTTACGTGAAACCAAACCATCATCTTTTCCTTAACTTAACCAAGTAGTTTCGCCGCCTAAACCCAACCAAACTCCTCCGGTTTCACAAAGGTAATCAAGAGTTTATCAGTGTTACCATGGCCACGAAGGTCACCTGACTTCCTCCTTTCCTGCATGTCCATATAAACTAAGATATTAAGTGCAGTGGGAGTTTCTTTTCCGGAGAATGGGTTACCTGACAAATGGGCAAATGAGACTTTACTTGGGCAGGCCGCCCAGGTTTATTAACGTATTTCCTGTCTTTGTTTTTGACTGGGCAGCTCTACAGATGTTTACTTGTTTCCACCTTTAATGGTGCAACCTGATTCACTAAATCACTTGTTCGTCTTTGCTTTGTTGCGCTCTAATTTGCTCTGCTTTCATTGCTGCCCATATCTCTGTCTTACTTTTACTGTCACCGACATTGCTTACATCAAGATCGTTGTAGGTTGCCAGCTTTACATCTGCCCAGGGACTACGGATGAAAACTACCCCCTTGGCTAATTCTGGCTCATTTACAGTGATACTAATATTAATTATATCAATATGTACTGTCCCTAAGAAAATAAACTGGGTAAATTAAAATGAAATGAAAGCTACTAATTACTAAGAACATGGGAAGGACGCGGCATTCTTTACCCAACCTATGCAGATCCATTACTTTAACAATACCCCAGTGCTGAACCCATCTCTTATCCAATTTGTGTGGAAAATCTGAACCTGCAAAGTAATGTGTATCTATAGCCGTCTAGCAAATGCAGTGGGGTAATAAGGACAACATTTCTCTCTGAAATGGAGTGAAGCTGAAGTTTAAAGTAGCGAAAAATGAAAATGCCTAGTGCTTAGTTCCGTTTCACCACTGGCTGTGACGGACGAGGAGAAAAAAAAAAAGGAGAGGGGAAACGAGGAGACAGACAGAAAGACTGCGCGAGGACAGGAGAGGGATGATTAAGGAGAGAGCTGATGGAGGTCATGAGGAAGACGGGAGCGAGAGGAGACGGACAGGGAGAGAGGGGGGAGAGGGAATTAGAGAGGGGAGGCTGGGGAACACATGGGGGAGAAAGGCGGAGATGACAAAGAGGAAGAAGAGGAGGCAAGGAGGAGAGAGGGAAGGAGAAAGAGAGGAGCGAGAGGGAGGCGGCAGGAGCTGTGGGCTACCTGTTACCGATTCAGCCTCTGACAATGCCTTTATAATGGGAAAGGGAGAGCAACGGAAAGGCTTAATTCACAGACGTGTCAGGGAGAGTTAAGCCGATTTGTGATTTCGATTTTCTGTGTTTGTGAGACTGAGTGTCTGTGAGAGAGGGGGTTTTAGTGTGTGTGTGTGTGTGGGTGGGTGTCTGTCGCGCTGTGTGTCTGTCCGACTGGAGAGGACAGAAAATGAGAAAGAGACTGACACAAACAGACAATATGTGTTTTTGATTCGTCCTCTGACAGAAGACAGAGAAAGAGCATGATAATGGGTGCTACAGACGAATCAGATACAAATGTCGGAGATGATGTTTACAGATCGCCTCGATGCATGCATATGTTTTGGTGCGTGTGTGTGTGTGTGTGTCTGTGAAAAACCCATCTTGCTTAAGATGGTATTGATCCTGGTCCAGACAGGAGACAGACGATATCATCTCCCCGGTTGTTAAATAGGCTGATATACACTCAACGACTGCAGACAATGTACAGTAAATAAGAAAACTTGTAAAAAATCTTACAGCCGGCCGTGTTTTTTTAATGGACGCTCATTACAAGTAAATAGAAACACTCTAACTGATGGAGTGCTGATCGGTATCAGCTCATATTCATCACTTTGTCTTTCGAGTTGCCGATCAGAAATAACTATTGTAAAATGTGTAAGGAGAATACATAAAAGTCACACGGATAGCGAGTGTTTTTACTGCCTGATCCATTATGGCTAAAAGATCTCCGCGCGCGAAGTGTTTTACATTCCTGTCGAGCCCCGCACGAACTCAAGATGCAGTCGGGGAGGCAGTATGTTCGGCTGATAGCGTCACGCTTGTGGAATTCGGTATTTGGTTTCTTATTGCACAGAATTTTATCCAGCTTTGAGAATGCAAATTTTAAAAAATGTGGCCTTTCTGTTTACGACCATATGACTATGAGGCGAAGCAGGAAAGACAGACACAACATGTCACATCAGCGTAAGAGCTACGCCTACATCGGACACAATGCATTATATAAACACACATCTCTTTTTGGATTATTATCTTGCAAATTTAAAATATTCTTATACTGCAGACTGTGAACTTTTAAAGATTCCTTGGTGAATAGATTGTGCACGTTCCTGCTCTTCCATTTAATTAACATACTGTAATATTTTCTATAATGTTTTTTTCATATTTTATCATTATCATTATATCATTTTTTTAAGGTTGACTTGCAGTACTTGTATTTTATCTTTCTTCATATTTTTTCTGCGTGCAGTGTTTATTATTATGCACCAAAAATGCCAAGGCAAAGACAAAAAATACAAAACGTACGTGGCAATAAACCCGATTCTGATTCTGATGTCTCATGGCATTTTGGAGTTTTTTTCAACAGTCTGCTCAGTTAAGAATTGGAGTTACACTTTATAACACCTTTCATTAATAAATGGTAAATTTATAGTTAAACAAACTTTAGTTAACAGTTGTTTCACTGCATAACAAACACTGAAATGCTTTATAAACCATTCAATAAGCAATTGTTTATTGCAAAGTTGCAACTGATATTTACTAACCTTGACAATTGATTCATAAATGGTTTATAAAGCATTTCATTGATAAGTATTACCCTAGGTTTAATAAACTTAAATGAAACATTTATTAATGATGATTATTACAGGAGTTTTAGAGAATTAACAAAGGTCACCTCCACACAAAAACATTCTCTAATCTGTGTCTGGCAGGTTTTTTTCAGGGAAAAAGAGTGAAATTACTACATTAACATCTTTAAAATGACACCTACTCCTTCTACCTCATTAAAAAATTCCAGGATATGCAAATATTTGTCATTTCACCAGTTTAACTGCTCCTACCTCACTGTAAAGTCCATTCTCAGTGTTTTTATGTACTGGAAACTTCAAGCTTGGACATCATATTTATGTTTGATGAATATTGGACCATGATTGACTTCCAAACTATTTGTGATCTCACAAATCATAATTGAAAGCCTGCCTCTTAAAATCAGCTTTCCAATGAGCATTAAGAAAATGTAAACTCTCAGCAATGAATGTGAAAACAACCTCCTGCTTAAGCTCAAAACATTCAACAGTAAGAAACGAGAAGAAATACACAGTTCTCACAAGAAGCTGAAAGAGACGGCAAGAAACAAAAAATGCTAAATGTGGACTGTGTGACCACAGAGTATTAGAATATGCACTTAAATCTCTGTTCAAAGTGAAAAGACAGTAATCTGGATCAAAATAATTCATGGAACCTTTAAAACATTTTTACAGGATGTCTTCTGCAGAATCTCCCTGTTAAATTCCTGTAAAACATATCGGTTGCTTCTGATGACTTTAAAACTGATCAGTATCAAACCCTAAAAAAACCCTGATGAAAGCGTCCCTACAGCGAGCCATTTCGCTCGTCTCTATTGCAGCTGCAGGTTATAATATCCAGCATTATTGCCTATCTACACTGTCGCTTCAAACCCGGTGCTGAGATATCACTACCTTCAGGCGGTGGCGATGCCCTCGCTCTAACTGAAAGCAGCCTGAGGCCACGAAGAGAAGCTCACACACCGATCCCGACCTTGTAGGTCCTGATGTCTCACCGCTGCCAAGAAGGCATGTGGTTATTGGAACTAGCGAAGTGTACTGTTCAGACATCGTCCACCGAATCAGTAAAAGGCTGGTAAGAAGGGCGTGAACAGCGTTCTTCAAAGCGAGTGTAGCTTTCCCGACAGGTGAAGTATGGGAAAAAAAAAGACCAAAGAGGCACATTAAAAGCCTCAAGAACGTAGAACAACGACAGAGGCTGTGTTCCTGCGTCTTCCACTCAAACAAAGCATCGCTTGTGTCGTCCACATGAAAGAGGACCCGCGCTCGACTCGACACATTCCTCGCCGTGTTTGACAGTCGGTTTCTCCATGTGAGGTTTAGCGGTTTGGATACTGATGCTGGGCGTGTGTGTGTGTGTGTGTTAGTGTGTTTTTCTTATGTTGAGGTAAATATGACAAACACACACCGCAGAGTAATACATATACATTTCTTCATCTCCAGTGAGACGCACGCAGACTGCGCTTATTCACTCAGTCGTTATTGGTTTGGAAAGCCTGGTGTTACAGCACATCTGCTGGTGATTGACTGGTAACTGTATACAGCGCAGAATGCCAGGGACCCCTAATACTCCAGGCCTGCACACCTGAAGCTCATAAACTGCAGGCGATGAAACTGTGGCTGCAGAAACCACAAAATTACACAAGGAATTATGGAATTTTTTAATATCAGTGTAGTGTGTGTGTGCGTATGCCTTTTTCTTTCATCTATATTTTAAATGTTCCAGCGTGATCTGAATGCGTGTGCTTTTAATTATTTTTCTGTGTTTGTGCTACAAAAGCTGTCCGTAACTTTGCCTTCACCTACCTCGGCTGTGACCACGGTTCTCCCCGATACCCTCAGGCACCTTTTTGTTCGGGTAAGCCCAAAAAAGGGAGGCAGCATCCAGGGTCTTTCACGCTAATCCAGAGCACGAATCCCTCCTCGGGGCTAAGAGACTACCAGGGGCTGCCCTGCTCTTACCGACACAGACTGTCGACGACACAAAGCGTGTCATAGACTAAACCGGGGAAGAGAACTGCTCATTTTACACCACTTTAAGAAGCAGGGAAATGCACGCTGATGAATCGCGATGAATGAAGCTTCACAAGTTGACATTGATGCAGATAGAGGTTTATCGTGGCTTAAATTTGGAAATCTAATTTTTTTAAAGGTTTTAAAAAGCCTCACTGCAAACCTGACAAGAACCTGAAGGGAACAGTGGGATCGTTACCGTGGAAATGAAGCAGCTGAGGGGCCACGAGGATGTATGTTCACAGATTAACACGTGGAGACAGACATCGATGACGGATTGTTCACCTCTGGCACAGATGTTTATCTACCGTGTATCTATTTATCCTCCGCGATGAAATGAAAACAAGAGTGATGACTGATCAGTCTCCTTCCACTTATCGATTCATTTGTCTGTCAATCAGGCGCAATATCTCAGAGGATGCAGATTATGTTAGCAGTAAAAAAAAAAGGTTTGAGTGCTGAAAGCTGTATCTTTGAAAAATTAAGCAGTTGAAATGTGAAGTGCTGTAGGCTACAATTATAGATCAAACTAGAATGACCCAAAAGTCCGCTTTACTCATAGATACCAGTCACCTAATTATTAACCAGATTTCTTTTTTAAGATACAAAAATGTGAAAACATCAGTTACTTTATCTGTATTGGCCATGAGAGGCAAGTAATTATCGGTTATTGATATTGGTCGGGCTGGGCACTGTACTTCGATACTTTTATGACTACAACTGAACGGCCTCGACACCATCGAGTGTCAAAAAATGTCATTCGATACCAAATTTTGATACCTGGGGAGTTCTCATCCTGAGCCAATAAGCATGCAGCGTGCTTGTTGTGCTGAGAACCAGTAGGGCTGTTGAACAATCGGTCACGCTCAGAGACGGGCCTCACCACCCTTTGGGTTTATTTATTTGTGTTATGAAACTGCTTTGAGCCTGTAAAAATGTCAAGTAGCTGAAATACAAAAATAAAGTTTTTTACTGCAATGTTTTGTGCAACTTTTATGCAAGATTTCTTAAAATTGGTTTAAAAATAAAAGCATCGTTCGGGGACTGGTATCGAAGTGGAGGTATGGACTTTTTTCACAGCAGCCACTTTGACAGTAAACAGGAGGGTAAACACAGGTGTTACCAATGACACTAATTAAGATTCTGTTCCATTCGGGTCAAGGTGCTGCTATTGTGCATGTTGGCTCACTAGAAAGTCTCCGCTATGCCAAATGGAACGGAAGTCATTAATTAAACCTGTGTTTACCTTCTATTTCAAGTCGATATGGCTGCCGTGAAAAACATATCTTGGTTCCGGTACCAGTACTGAAAATCACCATCGTTCATCTCTACTTACTGGCCGTGACTGAGATGTTTCATGTCGCTTTGTTGTGCGTGAATAACTGTAGTGTGTCTGTGAGTAAAAGAGAGCTCCAAACTATTATTTTGATCCCTATTAGTGCTGCTCGTGATTAAAAATGCTCATAGTAATGAGGTTATTACCAAAAAGAAACAATTAACTTGTCCTCATTAAAGAGGACAAGATATCGGGATGGATTTTGAAGTGTGTGTGTGTGTGTTTGTGTGCGTGTGTGTGCATTGTGCGTGTTTGAGAGAGGATAAGGGCGCTAGATGAAGCATGTAACAGTATTTGTCATGTCTTCATGGGAGGTCCATTCCTCTCCACGCTCAGATCAACCGTTCTCTGACTGCCTTTCGCAGACAAATGGATCATTTCACACACGAGGATCTCTCCAGAATATTTACTCTATTTCCAAAAGAGAGAGAGAAAAAAAAAAGATCAGAAATCCAATTAAAAAAAAAACAGAGGCAGCTAATAAAGCCTGTCCACCAAAGCATATCAGCTTTAGTCTCAAAATGTATTTTTTCGCTTCTATCGCAAGATTTTTCCGAGGTAATATCCAAAAGCTTATAGCCAAAAAGCGGCAGCTCAATCTCTCTATCAGTCACCCCGTGGCACCGCAACAATATCTCTCTTATATGAATGAAACTTTAACCCTGAACAGACGATTTTTTGCTGGCACCGGCACAGTAGCTGCAGTTGTACTCTGAAAGGGCAGCAGAGAACAGAGAGACTCTAGAGGCGGAAAAAACAGGGAGGAATGAGAGGGAGATGTATAGAAAGAGGGGGATGAAGAGATAGAAAGGGGGGGCAGAAAGAGCAGCGAGAGCAACTCAAGGACGACCGTAGCCCCGTCTCAAATTCTGCCTCGCCAGTCAAATCCGTGAGGCCGACATAATGTTCCCCTTCTGAAATCCGCGGAGCGTTTTTCATGTCAAGCGAGGGAGATGGGTATCACACAGTGCACAGATTCACCTCCATCCGATGAGGGCAGATAGTTATGGTTCAATTCTAAAAGGCCCCGCAAGCGTCTATTCAAAGCCGAAGCCAGGGAGAACTGGCTGCGGTGCAACGGAGAGGAATTCAATAATTCACCTCCAGGATGTAAGGGCCAATGCACTCCGGCAAATACACACTCGAAGCACATACAGTTCACAGTGAGGAGAAAGGGAAAAAAAAGAGAAGGGGATGGATAAGTCATGGGGAAAGACAGCAATGCTGCGCTTGGCTGGCACTGCGGCTTCTCCCGACACTCTTTGGCAGTGCAAAATGAATTTGAGAGTCTGTGTGTGTGATTGATGATCTGTACGCAAGTGAGATTTACCATTAAGAATGTGTTTCTGAACTGAGACAATATGTGTGTTCGTGCGTCTGTGCGCGAGCCGCTTTTTTTTTCCTTTTGTTGTTGTCTTTTGAGGCCTTTAGTTCGTCTCTCCGTCTCTACAAGGTCTGCTGACTTGTACAGCGCCGACCGAAAGAGCAGAGCACCGAAAGGCGAGCTGGTCACGCTGTTCTGACATCCCACGCCTAACTGACAAACAGAGCACGGCATTAGAGGATCTGAGAGACAGTACGAGAGACGAAGAGGGAAAAAAAAAAAAAGAAGGGGAAAGACGGATGATAAACAGAAAGAAGAAAACGGCGTCTGGAAGAACAAGCTGCAAACTCATTTAGCTGTCCACTTTAAAAAACACTGTCACTTTCTATCAAGTTCCACAGCGGGTGAATCTCGCCCATTAATTGGGGATAAACAAATTTTGAAAACCGCTCTCTCCTCACCCTCTCTCTCTCACTGCTAACAAAGTGCCGGCTCCTCTGCGGGATGAAGTCCAGTTTCGTATGGATGGACCTGTCAAACTTAATCTAGTCTGATAAAAACAAACACCTTTGCCGAAGCGCTACATGCTGCAACTCTCTCTGTTTACTGTGCAACGAGCAAAACTCACGGTCAAGTTGTTCAGCTTCAACTTCAGCTAAGTGTAATTTACTGCCACTCAATACATCATCTGTTATTCCCAACAAATTACCGGTATTGTTTAACACTATTTACAAAGGCAAGAAAAACAGCAAAATGAGTAAACAAATCGATGCAGTAAAACAGCGTCAGCCCAAGGTAATTAACAAGGTTTGTAACGACGTATGTACCATTTTTCAAACAAGCTGAATTTGTCCACTGTCAAGGTCAGAAAATAATTTCTTAGCAGGTTTCTTTTTCTCAGTAGAAGCTCCTCACCCAGATTATTTATCATGATTGCTGTCATGCCAGACATAAATACGGGATGAGTGATTTTTTTTTAGGCTCAAGTGGGAAAAAGAGATGCAGTAGCTTTCACAGGAATATGTAATAAAAAATATCAGTCATTTACCTCACCAGAGAATCATGAAGTATATACGACCCCATGAACAAAGGAGCCTGGTCTTTATAGAATTTTGCATTTAGGCTCATATTTTCTGAACAAGAAGACTTACAGTATATAATACTGAGTTTTTAATGTTTTATTTAACTTTTAGATGTCTTACCTATTCCATATATTTACAGTAATCTACTAAATGTCAAGTCCTACTTCAAGTGGACCTGAAAAATATTTTTTTCTGATAACCAAGCCAGATATTAATGAGAGAATATGACTCAGGCTGCTGTGTTGCAAACTGTAATAATGATTGATGTGTCAGCTTGTAGAAGTGGAGCTAATTTTAACTAATTATATTGTGAATTCATCCCTCAGGATCGATACAGTTTAATCTTAATCTTTAATGATACATCATGATCTATTTATTAATTGATTACATTTTGTATTATTAATTTTAATATTAACATAAAAGTACAATATTTCCCAATGAAACACAGCAGAGCAGCAGAAAATGGAAACACACTAGAAAAGAAATATGTGCGTTGGACTGGTCACAATCTAAAATGAAAAACCAAAGCATCATATTCATATTTTTTGAGTGTACTTAATTAAAGTAAAAGTACGTCAAAATTACTCAGATGCAATACTTCCTCTCCAAGTTCCTCAGCAGCTGAACCAACATCGTCTCTGTGTTGCTAATGAGACACTCCAGTTAGCCTAAATGTTAATTTACTGTTGGGCTAATTGTTATGTGTTTAACTGTTTTTTTACGATTACTCTTGTGGATTAGGTTTTCTAGTTTAATTAACTGTGCTGTACAACTATTATTGTACCACGGAGACTTACTACAAACCTTTCTCTGGTGACACCAGGAGACAGGAAACTGGTGACTAATTTGATAGCTTGTCATTTATTTTGTGTGAATCATTTCCTTTCCACGGAACTGTGCCAATACGTTTCTTGTAATACACACACGTAGGCCGTTTCTTTTCTATACTGCTATATTCTAAGCAGTCTGACTGACCCCTTCGCCTTCCATGCCTGGCCGCCTCCATATTGCCTGGACACCAGGAGCGCCATTGCAAAACGCTCCATTGGTTTAACACATGACACGAGGAGGGAGCCACCGAATTGCAGCACAATCAATTGGTTTTTAATGCTTTGAGTGGGCCCCTGAGCTCTTGAAGCTAGCATGCTTGGCTAATTTGATGTGATTTACTGAGCTGGTGGCAGACTGTGTGTGTGTGTGTGTGAGGGGCGGTCTGCTGTGTATGTAGCTGGTTGGCGGATAGGAGCGTGGGTCATAAAGGGAAACAGACTGGTAGCTATCCACTGACGGCAGTGACAGCTGGGGTTAGCACCTAGCAGCCGTTTGGTGACAGAGAGCCACTGGAACACAATGGGGATGGGGCCACGGGGACGGATACGGCCACATGGTTACTGCTGGCATGAAGGCATGATGAGATGTACACCAGCAGCACAATGCAGCCACTGGCTACTGCCAAAGGCTCCAAGAAGCCTCGTGACATAAGGCTGGAAGATGGATGTCCGTCAGGCAGACCCACAGGCTCGATGGGAATAACCAGTATGGACCACACATATGGCACTACATAACACATACGGTGCATACAAACATGAGCAGTTACACAAACACTGCAGATGAAGCAGTGTATGTTCTGTCTGCGTGCCGACAGACAAACCATAACAACATGTGACTAAACTGGCAAAGGATAAAGAAACAATGGCACGCACGTTCAAATAAACACATGGGTCGATACACTTTAGGCGGACGGACACATGTGCCGTGTTTGCAGAAGCACACACGTACACACAAATAGACCGCTCGGCACATGCTGAGCAGTCACACCTTCGGATATCTCATTCTTGTCGTTCACCTTGTAAAACTGTCTACAGCCCACACGACATCTTCACTCTCACAACAGGCAGACTCAGCAGCAAAGAATAGTTAGCTTGTTAGCGAGCTAGCTTTAATCCTGTGTGAAGGTGTCACCAGAAAGTGCAGCTCTGACTGCGAAGCGGGGAAGGGAAGGCTGGGTGAGTGAAAGATACTCGTAGGGGAAGACAGGAGGTGGCTGTGGCTGAAAGGCAAACTGAGTGGCTTGGAGGGCAGCTGCAGCTGGGCGTAGTGTGTGTTTGTGTGACTCTGCCTGGCTGGTGGCCTGCTGCGACCAGATTACATGTTCACTGTCCCACAGCGGGAGTGGAAGTGAGATGGGAAGGACTGAGTGGTAAATGGCCACGGCGGGGAGCCACGCGGCTAGTTGAGCACTCCCTCCATTGAATGAGTGCTTGACCAGCAGCTGGAGAGTCCAGTGTTTCCCAATTTGCTCAGACACGGGGACTCGCGAGCAGTTGTCTTTTTGACTCAGGCTAACTTTCATGGAATGCTCGAGGCAAACATAATTTTTTCAAAGAGAGCAGAAACAGGGTTTTAGGGTGTCTATTAACATTTGCACCAGAGGGAAATCTGCCTTCTTGGTTAACATCATTTCTTATGTTTTTTGACTGTTTATCAATTTGCTTTTTAAGTTTAAAAACAACAACAAAACTGACCAACTGCTAAAGAAATACACTCCGATGATAATGTTTTCCAGAGATTATAAATCAGAAAACATTTTAAACAATTTGAAACTGGTGATGCAATTATTGTGTTCATGAATAACAACACAAATACACAAGAATGAATGGACGAAAGGGATTTCAGATTGATATTTTCTAACGTATAGTGTGTATTTTATTATAAGACCTGTTCTTATGCCTGGAAATGTATGTTAAATTATCCTAAAACGCCAAACCCAGTACAGGCATAATTTTGTGCTCTTTTTAAAGGTTATAAACTGAATCTTGAAGCCGTCATAAGCTCTGTAAGTGTAAGTAAAAGAAGAGAGGGTGGGTCACTTGTTTAGACGATCACTCATTGGCTGTTGTACGCTCTAGGGTGGGCATAGAATGAAGGGTGTCTACTTCCAGAATGAAAAAGCATCCACATCACAGTTTCTTTTGGCCATTTTGTCACCATTTAATCATAGAATAATGATTTCGGACTACATACGGAATATGAGATGAAAGTTTTGTTGGGAGTTTGAGTTGGCAAAACTTTGTACATGCTAGTTTGGTGGCTTACTGTTTGTTTCTTTGTTGCTAACCCTAATCCTTGAAATGGTTTGCATGAATAGAATGACAAGAATCTAAGGTTTCTGTATGTATGGCATGTTCATCTTAAGTTAAATGAAGTTCAGCTTAACAGTTGCAAGACATTTCCCAAATATTCTGGTTTAGAAATTATGTGTTACCTTCTCTCCCTGCTTACAAATTCAGTTAGTCATCAGTACAGAACAGTGAACCTTAAAACTAAAGCATGAGTCAAATTATGTGGCTCTGTGATTCATCCAAGTGACTTCAGCGAAATAAAAACTGATGTTATCCTCAGAGTGGAACATTCATTTCCACAGATAGAATCATTTACAGCATCAATGACGTTATATAATGTTTACACAATCGTTACCTATTATACTGAAGTGCATTTCACAGTAATATTGCACAATTCTACAATAATATGCTTCGCTCTGCTGTGTGAAATACTCAAGTGCACTCTGTATTGTACTGCAGGGCGCTGTATTATAGCAGATTTTAAGTAAAACATCCACTAATTTGTGTCTACGGCACAGAGCAACCTTTTAATGATTGTAAAGAATCTATCACATGTGCCCCAGACTCGTTTAGAACAATGAAGTAAAACGTACACTGAATGTGCTTCAGGGGCCACAAAAAGCCTCAAGCAAACATAAAAGCCTCTGGCAGAATGTTTTAAAACCTCTGAGCAACAAAACGAGAACGCTCATGGTGCTAGGATCAATTAAAGCTCAACCTTATAACAATTTACTGAACTGCTAAATTTGGTAAAACATTCAGGAGGCAAATCTGGGATGTTTTCCAAACAGTGCGGTTAGTAAGTTAGAGAAAACCAAATTCTAAAGAGTGATTAGGAACACTGGGTTATTTTAGTCTCTGAAAACATCCTAGAAACATTAACATGTGCTGTCTGACTTATGATAAAATTGTGAAAACTTCACTAGAAAGAAGTGAACCGTGATTTCACCAGTGAAGAAAATATTGTGTGGATATTCTCTGCAGACCGGGTGACCTAAAATAAAAATGTTGGAGTCGTAGAAGAAAAATGTTCTGTACTCTTCAACCAGGATGACTGAATAACACTGGATGCCATATGACTATGTCAGTGGCACCGTGGCAGCCTGTGTTATTTGTGAAAAGAAAATGTAATTAATATTAATATTTCCCAGTCTGCTGTCTGGCCCGGTAACCCAGAGCAACAGTCTACAGCCTGTCTGTATTGTGCTGCGGTCTGGTAAATGATGTTGAATTGCGTCCTGGCACATCCAACACCTATAAACTCCCGACCAAAAAAATAACTAAATGTGTTCGCATACTTAGGAAAGACGGAGACATGTGGCTATCAGAATGGGGGTAATGCGCCTTTATAGAGCTGCATATAGTAACTGCAGACAAAAGTGGTGTAATCATTTAGCTATCAGACGTTTTTATGTGCGGACTGTAATGGTACGAGTGAAGTTAAGTTGGTTTAACATTTAACCTCCGACAAAGGAGGAAAACAGAGTCTACTTTTCCTGATCATTTGCATTGCTCCGTGTTACGAACTATTTTCAGCTCAAATAAACTTCTTGCTGCGAGTTTCTCCTAAAACCTTTCAACAGCTCCGGTTAAACACTGTGCAGACAGGAGAAACTGGAGACGACCCATAGATTTTTAACTAACAGTGGGGCCCAGTGGGGACTCCTGGGCAGCTACTGCAGGTGAATGGTAGAGTACTTACTGTAGGTTGCATAACATATTGTTGATGAGGCATCCATGACGTACTCTGGACCTGAGGAGAAACAAATCAAAATGTAAAATGACGGCGACAAAACACATTTTCATGAAGCTTCAGTCAGATCCAAGCAGTATCCCGCATGAAGAATTAAAAGTTGATAAAATATTCACAATATGTTCAAATACTCTCGAGTCTGGAGGTTTTTTAAAAAATGATTGCGCTGGTTTTAATGCACCAAAATGGCTGAACTTTACAAAGATTAAGCCGTGCCAGAGAATTATAAGAAGAATCTGAAAGTCTGGAGGCAGCAAATCTCCCTCTGCCTTCTCATTATTGCCAACAGTATGACTTTTGCACGGAGACCTCGCGGTAGGTTCCTTCTCTATAATCAGGGGAAATTAAGGGACAGACAGCTTATTATTTAAAAGTAAAAATAAAATAAAACAGAGAAAGAGGGAATCTAAAGGGCAAGAGCAGAACTATTCTTCATTGCAGACCAGATTTCAGAGGTATGCCAACCTGTTACCAGGGGAAAACATATACGGACGTGCATATTTACAAACGCGGATGCGAAAGTTAAAAAGACGGTGAAACAGTGACAGAGAGAATGATCAAGAGACCGGGGGGAAAATGGAGGAACAAACACAGCTTTTGGATGTGCTGGAGAGAGGAATTAGACAGCTTGTAGCAGACAAACACGCAGGCTGGCCACTGATCCTGGTAAAATGATTAGATTAAACAAAGACAAACACGGAATAATCTGCTATAAGAGCAATCAATCCTCTGAGCCAACCCAAACGCGTGATTTGGACGCACACCTAAACAAGCGTGATATTCTATAACGTGAAGCCAAGTCTGTTTGTTTGTACATGGCAGTATTTGTTCTGCCCAGCTGAACGGGACAGCAGATAGACACAGAGAAAAGCTTATCTTTAATCACTTCTCTTCGGCATTTCCTAACGGAGATACAGCATGACCATCATGTGAGTTATTCAACAGAGAGCAGAGCTGTAGTCTTCAGACTTAGACTGTAGTCAGACTTGAGGCCCCTTTACGCTGGGTGGCACTGGGCTGTTCCAGACGGAAATTCACGATTATTAAAGAAATGAGCCTTTGGATTATAAATCTGCTCACTGCTGATTTTGAGCTCTGGTGAACAAAGACGACACAGTATCAGAAATGTACAACCAAATATCCCACAAAATGTGTCCGCTGCTGCATCCCATGTTTGCAAACCGGCCAATAAAAACACTTCATGAAGTGGCACAGACTACACAGAGAGGCAATGTGCTTCCTGTTTTGGTGGACCACCATGGGAATTTACTTCAGAATAAAACATATACAGTTGTTATGGGAGAGAGGGAATATTATTTTTATCTTGCTTGAATTGTGCCATGAATCACTTATTGATGTGTGTCAGTTTAAAAAATAATTTCTTAACTCGAGAAAGTCACAATTTGTCATTAAACTTACAGTATGTTTTGGAAATAAGGTCCCATGGGGCAGACCGAACAGGACTTAGCCTCTCTATTAGAGAGAGCTTGTGCAATGCAAATCACTATTTTATATAGTTTTTCTCACTGATCATTGGTCGTCAATGGCGAAAGCTTGTTTATTGTTTTGCTTATTTTTCGAACAATAAGAGCAGCGCAGACGTATGAGTTGATAATGTGTCAGCTTCAGATCAATTTGACAGTTTGCATAGAATGGAAGGCAGCACAAAAAGGCTCGCTGGGATGCCAGTCCGCTGGCACTGTGTATTCCTGTCTTCGCTATTATATCCCGCCAGGCCTGAGTCACAGTGGAGTTGGAGAGTAGAGTAACAGACCTCTGGGAATTAAGAAATGCATAAAATCTAATTTTCAGCTTTCCTCGCCATTACCCCTGCCTTACCCAATGCCGGAATCCAACTGGACATGTATTGTGGAAAACATCTGGTGTGTATTTGGGTTCAAGGTTAAATGTAGTCTCAAGTATTGACCTCTTAAATTCCAGAACAATAAAACACCAAGGCCTAATAGTCCCCTTTTGTACTCACTAATAGATACCAGCCACCTAATACACCTGTTTCATCAAGATCCACGCATTATTTCCTGAGAAATTAACAGAAATGGCGGAAAATGCCTCGCGATGTTAAAGAAAGTGAGAGTAAATTCTCGGATCCGTCCACACTAAAAGTTAACGGGGTTTATTCTGGGCCTGAGACCCATCCTCAATCAAACGTTTGTGGACCAACCAACAAACCAACAAATGAAGAAACGGGCACGGATGAAATCATAAACTCCCTGGCGGAGGTGATAACTCATTAGTTATGTGAGAAAGTACCATCAAAACCGTATTGAGCAGCATTCAGCATTCAGAGACCCCACAGACTTTCCTTGAGGACTTCAGCTGGACTTGGCTTGACTGACTTAGGTTCTCTCATCAGGTGGTTTTTGCTCATTCCACATTACAACAGTTATTAATGTTTATGACCGAAGAAGACGTCTACCTCTGGCTGAACCTAAGAGCTCGTGTTACCATTTAAAACAGCCTGCCAGCCAATAAGCCAGAAAGACGGTCATTCAGCCGCTCGGTCAGCCAGTTGGCCCACTAATCAACCGATCACATGTAAAGCCAAACAGCCAGCCAGTTAGCTGATTAGTGAGCCAGCCAGCCACACAATCAACCAGTCAGCCACATATTTAGTCCGCCCGAGAGCCAGCCTGTACAGCCAGTGATGTAAACCAGGCCGCAGCTGGCTGGCGGCACCAGCTGAGATCTTGGTGGTGATCTGGCCTGGACTGGCTCCTGTCATGTGAATCATCAAAGCCGCTCTTTTCCAGGAAAACAAAGCCAATCATCGTTTGAGCTCACCGGAGCCAGGCCTAAAAGAATACCAGAGCACTGCTGTTGGCATGGGTCATTTGCAGATTTGATAAATCAATGCAATCGAACTAGTAGCTCCAAAAATATCCACTTACCATAAACATGAAAGAAGGAACGGCGTATACAGTAATTTCTGTTCACCCTCAGATTTTTATTACAAAGGCCATAGTGTCCAATATAAAAGGAAGTGATTTGCTTTCGTCTGGCATATGTGGCTGCCTGGCTTGTCTTCTCTTTTCTTTTCCCTCTGTCTCTTTGTACTTGAACAGAAGATGAAGGACTCACCTTCCTGCCGTGACTGGCTGAAGGGCAATATTACAGGAAGCGGTGGCAGAGCTGCCCGATATTGAAACTGTGAGGATTAATATTCCTCAAAAGCCCGGCCATTGTTTTTGATAAATCAATTTGGGAAGCCTTCCGAGAGCGGATTAGAGACGCGCCCTGTCCCACTTTTCTCCCCCCCCTCCTCCCTCCCCTACCCCTCCACCGCAGGTACTGGACCAGAGTTTTAATCAAGCGTGCCTCAAAGACGGGCACAGCAACCTTCAGCAACACCCCTCCTCTATCCCGATCCCCCCACCTGAGCCATCGCCATCACCACCACCCCTACGATCCTTCCTCCTCTCCCTGGTTGTCTTTCTCTCCATCTGTCCCCCCTGTTTTCCCATCCATCCTTCATCTCCTTTTCTCTCGCTCGCTCCCCTCGTCTGTCTGTCTCCGCATACCAAACGCGGTCGATGTTAAACGATAGCGTCTGAGCGGGAGGGCACAGTGGCAGCGCCTCTTGATGTTCGGATTCGGCGGAAAGGGTGCCGCGTGAAATGCGCGGTGACGGGAGGCGGTTAACGCTCTTGACATCTCACACAGCCAATTTTCACGTCACTGTTCTGTTCTGTTTCATTACTCCGCGGATCACAGCCGTGAGGAATGTGGAAATTCACTTTGGAAGAGGAAGTGATCGTATCGAAGTTAGTAAAAAATAAACAAACAAATAAAAACACGCCGTCGTTGCTCCGGCAGCACAAAAGAGGTCAGGAAACGAGGAGGGAGGAAAAGTGTTTGTTTTTCCTAGACACTTTCATTCCTGATGGGTAATTTTATTTTTTTCTACTCTGTCAGCCTTTTTTTAATCCCCTTTTTTTTCCCCGTTGCTTGTTTTCTGATGCCTGTTGTGTTCGCCGCCTACGAAACAGATGTCATCTCGCACAGCTGGAGCGGCGAAGAAAACGATGAGAGAAGGAGAGAGAACCTCACGCTGTTTCGCAGCCCGCCCCCTCTCTTCAATCCCGCTACACAAAGCAAAAACCCTCGTATTACACATCCACAGACAGCAATCCGCCCATAATGCAGTGCATTATGGCCCACCTGATATGTGGAAACGGGGGAAGCAGCGATGAAGGGCGTGATGGAGGTCTGTGCAATCATGCGGTTGGTGGCGATGCTGTAAGGCGAGGAGTAGAACCTGAGAAGGGAGAGCGATGGGAGAGGAGGCAGGGAGGAAGAGGGGAAGGATGGGGGAGAGAGGAGGGAACAGAGGAAGAGAGGACATAGCAGAATTAATTTGTCATATTCATATTTGGTTTATTGAACATTATGTTAATATGGAATTCTTTTACTCTATTATAAAACTAATCTTTGTCCATACACAACGGTTTCTCTGTCTATATGAGAGAGAAAACACACACTGGAACAGACACACACACACACACACACACACACACACACACACACACACACACGCTGAGGATTTATCTCGTAGCTTGTTCAGGGCAAACACATATATTGTATTTCAAACGCCACATAAAAGTTTCATGAAGTGGCTTATAGCGTTCTCAATTGAAAAGTCGGGTTTTATCACATCAAATTGAGTTTTGTCATCGTATAAAGTGGGAGGTTGTCTGTACTTTAAAAAAAAAAAATGTGGACTCTGGTATTAAGGCTACACTGTACCGTGCTGGCCGGCTTAAGTAGCGCGCTCGCATGCTGAGGCGGAGAGAAAACTCAATGCATTTCAAGAAGCTATGGTTTGACATGAGCTGCGGAGAAGCGAGGTGGTCGCCGACTAGGCTACTTTATCTCGTTGCTGAAGGGTTTATAGCGAACGAATGTTACCGTGATCCCCTGGGAGACTAAGTGGGATGTCCAATAGTCTCTGTCACCTGAGCTGAGGATCATATTACTGGCCGAGGTTATTAAACAAGTTATGTACAAGGTTTGACGACGCCGCGCTCTGTTTTCAAGATACCGCATCACCTCTTCATGTTGTGTATGAGAGCAGTATTTGAAAGGGGCACGGTGTAGTTTTGGAGAAGGAACACAAACTCAGAATTTTAACATTCACAACATTAAATAATTAATAATACAAACTAGGAAAACATTTTTTTTCTCCATAACTGAATGAACAAGTTGTTCTCCCCGGAACACTGTTTGAGCTATGAAATTGTGTTGTCCTTAAAGGTCAGTTTGTTTATTCAGTTTATTCAGTCATGAAAAAAAAAGATTTTTAATTTAGTTTGTTTAGGCATAAAAAAAAATCAGATCTTTCTCTTCTGATTAAAATTTGTGCACCTTTAACCTTTTTCAAATTAAAGGTTCACATTGGAGGTATAACAGTTAAAAAAAAAAAGCTTTATATTTCAGGACTTTTCCACTTTTTTGAGAACTGCACATAAACAGGATTCTGAACTAAGCTGGCAACAGAAAATGCACTGCGCTCTGTTTGGGGACCTTAAACATGAGCAAAGTCACTATGTTGGCCAACTTAATGTAGTTTCTTTGTGGCAAACAAAAGAAATATACAATCAAAACCTATATATTAAAAAAATGTGTTTTACGGTAATTTCCATATTTTGTCACCTTCATGAAATGTCCAAGCTCAGTCTGTGGCAAAGAGAAGCCTTTACCACTTCATTTCTAAATGTTGGGTTTTAATAAAGTCAGAACAAAAGAAAAAATATATTTAAAGAAAAACAGAGTGATTTTATGGTTATCATTATCATGTTTACACATACAACCCCAAACAATGAGGAAGTACAACCAATGTCAACAAAACAGAAGGGATACAAAACAACAACCCTAAAATACCCTTCATGTGTTACTCATGAGATGCCGGAATAGCTTAGAGTGTTTTGTCTATTCGGGTTGGATTTCATCCATTTGTCTCTTTTTGCTCTCCCATGACAGTCACTGCCTGCTTCTTCGGTTTTTGCTGTCTGACAGTTTTGTTCGTTGGATTGCAGTACATTTTTTTTTAAAGGTGCAATATGCAAGAACAGGCCACCTGTCAAATTCAGACTCAACACAATTGGGGGGCAGCATATCTCAAGAGTTGCCGCTTACTATAGCTGCCGTTAGCTAGTTAGCTCAGTTAGCTGTGCAGCTGGTAGTCAGCACTGGGAGCTCAGGGCACTGGTGGATTGTTGGTGTTTACATTGCTAGCATGGAGGCTTTCGACCATGGTGGGGCGGGGCTAGCTGGTTAGCATGCCAACTTCAGTAGATATCTCTGAGTCAAAATACATAAATGATATAAAGTCAAAAGTGTTGATAATTCATCTAATTCTTGAATGTTTTCAACTAAAATTCTTTCATATTGCACCTTTAACGCTTGCATTTTTGTTTCCTCCCCTCAGGTTTCTCTTTTGCCAAAGTTAACAGTTACCACCAAGGCAGAAAATGGATGGCAGGATAGATGGATTATTCAATTTGCACTTAAATTTTGATGCACCAGTGAGCACATTCTGGCAGATGTGAAGTTTCAGTTTTACATTTTCATTTTCTACTTTGCATATGAATTAAGTTGACTAAATACTCCTCAAATCTCTGCTAGCTGTTTCGCTCTATTTTCTCCTTTTTTATTTTTGACTACTTTTCATCCTTTCCTACTTAATTCAGCCTATTTCACATTTCTGGAATATGTTCATTAGCGCTGAACTTTTGCTCGAACGTATTAAGAGTGAATCATTTCTTTCTCAGCAGGTCTGTTGCTTAACACAAATATCTGTGGGATTATAATTTGGCGGATTTGCAGCAAAGCGGGCTTTTACATCGCAGGCTGTGTGTAATGAGCGATGCTATTCATCCAGTTTTTTGGTCGAGATTGACTCCCGAGTCACTGGGGGATAAGTGGTTTAGGAAGCGGGGAATGAGGAGCTTCCTGTGAATGACTGAGGCCAGAGGGAGATAGAGGGGAGCCTCACCACTCTCCTTCCTGTCTCAGTACTGTGGGGGAAAATAAAACACGTTGCCGGGTCATTTATTTCCACAGAACCATTAAGTCATGACATAAAGACACAGGAACACACACGCACACGAAGGCCCAAACACACGTAACGGAGACACGCTCACTCAGCTACCCTTTGCCATTTCTCACCCGACCCCAACCAATGAAAACCGATATTTGAAGTCCATATAGATTTCCTTAATCAAACACTAACAAAGTGCAGACACTACATTAATCTTTATGTATGGCAGCGCTATTGACTGGGGTCCTATGAGCCAAGAAGTGAGTGTATTAGGTGGTGCCAAGGATGGATTGACCATCAAGCTCTTACCCATTCTGCATTGCTGCGGGATCATATGTTAACGCCATGCCAGTCTGAAAGAGAGAAAGCAATAAACGTGCAGGATTAATCACAGATTAAGAGGGTTGGAAAATTACTAAATGACAATAAATGGTAACGAGGGTAAATGTGCTGATTAAAAGACAATAAACATAGCAAAGATGGCTGAGAAACATAACTTCTTTCTGTTTCTTTATACTTTTTTAACCTGTTCATGCTTTTTTCCTTTCCTTCAGTGTTTTATCTGCTCTTGTGTTTGTAATAGATCTTGAAAGTTAAAAAGGTCAAAGTCGGCACCAAGAGAAGCTCCTCTCTCCTGCAGAAAACACGGCTCCTGAAACGCCTCGTCAGTAGTCCCGCCTTTAATTCCCTGACTTTGTGACATCACACTACATCACAATGTAACACATTTGCATATTTTTTGCCTTATAGATAGGATGGCAGGACAGAATTGATTTAGCACAGCTGCTCTGTTGTTGCTAGCCGTGCTTTCTCAGGCATCTGTGAGCTGACCAATCAGAGGACACTCTGTGTTCGAGAAGGAGAGGAGGGGAAATACATTGGTGCAGCACTGGACAGTAAAACTGTTGTTTGAGTGTTAAAGCATGTAAACCTATTCTACTAGTAACCCAAGATAAACCTGAAAATGATCATAACATGTCTCCTTTAAAGGACTAAGGATTTTTTAAATTTTTTCTTTCCTTTTTTGTGATTTAACATGTTATTTAAAAAACAGGACCAAGCTTGCTGAGTCTCTCTTTCCAGTCTTTATGATCTGACCACATGTGTGCTATCAATCTGTTACCCAAGTCTCTGCAATAAAAAGATAAGCCTATTTCCAAAAATGCTGAACTCCTTCTTTAAAGGCATATTATGCAGGATTTGTTGGTTGTAGTTTATAAACACACTATCACAATTTGATGGTTGAGTCTTATTCACAGGTCACTGTTTCAAGCATTTTGAGGGGCCCTATTCCAAATGTTCGCTGTCTTGGTAAAGTATGGTGCAGGATTCTGAACCTTTTAAGGAATGCTTTTAACATGAAATTACATCAACCTTGGCTAGATCAATCAACGCTACATAAAGGCCTGCGGGAATGAGCTAACTGTCAGTAGACTTTTGTCAAACAAGACTGATATCTTCTAAACTGCATAGTGCATTTACATCGCACATGAGACCGCATTCTGTCACTGTCACCGTCCACTGTGTTTAACATCGTGGTCGTTTGTCCTATACGTCTGTGGGAAGATCTGTCGATACGTTCCTGCAGCAATGTCACCAAGACAATTCGCTGTATCTTACTTGTACTTGGGGGAATAATGTAATTTATACCCTGATTCTTTTTCGTCAAAATAAATCTAATCAAATAAAAATCTACTTGATTCAAATTGGAAAAACTGACAAGTGACAAATCCGATGTGGGGAAAAGCTTAGTCAATAGGACAAAGTGAATTGGTATTGAGGACGTCCCTCTTTCTATTTCAATCACGTACAATCATGTTTTTATGAATGAGAGGAAATGAAGAAATGCCCTTTGGAGGGAAAAAAGGAGTGAGCGGAAAACTGAGTTCTTTGTCTGCTGATGGTGAGAGTGTGTGTGTGCGTGTGTGTGTGTGTGTGTGTGTGTGTGTGTGTATGTGTGTGTGCGTGTGTGTGTGCGGCCCCTCTAAGAGTCCAGGAGAGAAACCTGTGCGCTACAATCCGTCATCTGCATTCCTCAAGGTTCTCTCCCGGAGGAGAGCTAATCCGATTTCTTTTACCGGGAGGCTGCTGAGGACGGCAGATTTCATCAGCATACACACGCACATACGCACACACACACACACGCACACACACTCCCTTCTTCTCGCCCTTCCTCTCCCTCACTTCGCTCGCCCTCCCCCTCCTTTCTTTCGCCATCATCTTGTGTTCTCTTCCTCTCTCTCCTTACCTTTCCCTCTTCATCCCTCACCCCGCGTCATCTCTTAATCTACCCTCCTCCTGTCTGTCTGTCTGTACCAGTTTTTTGCCCTTGTCCCTCCAGAGGGCTACCTACACTGAGCTACACTGTTAAGGGAATAGTGGCTCAGAGGTGCAGGGAGGGGGGGATCAGTGAGCTGAGGCCAAACCCAGAAGAGTGAGCAAAAACAGAGAAGCTCCACTGAATGAATAAGCCGTCGCTGGCTGAGAGATGTTAGGAGGACGTGTGTGTTTTTGGTGGTAGGCCTTTGTGTTGATGAAGGGACTTGCATCAGCCGCTGTCTTCCTTAAACATATTCTCTTGTATTTGTTTTCACCGTCAGTATTTATGAATATCCTGTTCTGTGAGTGTGCCGAGGTCTTTGTTTACACACCGTCTTTTCACCAAATGTGAGATCAGAAGAGTCTCGCTACATGCCTCTCTGCATGTTCGCGTGTGCGCGTTCACATGCACGCTAATAGCGGTGGCAGACATGGCCAGCTGTCTGGTGAGGCTGATAACTCCCCTAAGTGCTGCCCTTGGTTCCGTGTGCTGATGAATTCCACAGCAGAGAAGCTCCTGACCGGGAACCATGCATGGTCAATGACTGATTACCGATGCAGCCGGCTTTTGGCTTTGCCGCAACAAGGTGAAAGAAAAAAGGAAGGAGACAGTTTGTGTATGTTTTTCGTCTGAACTTGATGCAAGACTGAGAAAAAAAAAACCTTGACTTCATACTGTGCAGACCCTGTAAACAAAAAGCCTGCCCCTGAGAAAAGCTGCCACGGACAGACCTGGCTTTCAAACGCTTTTCAAATGCTAAATTAGGTTGCACTTTCTCACCTAATGCAGTAGATTTAGTGATTTAAGACAACATTTCTTTCTGAAGATTATACATTTAAAAATCTCCGAGAAAATACCCCTTTTAGATATATAGCTAGATCAAAACTTACAAAAAAAGTGGTGCAGAGTGCCTCGGTTGTTGCTTCTTCTAGCCAGTCATTAATTACATTTTTTTTTAATGTGTGCTCTGGGGTGCAAAATGCATTTTGTCGCACTAATGCGTTTTACCACACCGATAAAGCCGCTTTAAAGGAGAGATATTATGCTCATTTTCAGGTTCATCATTTTAGAACAGGTTAACATGCTTTGGTGCTCAAAAGACACATCGGCTTTCTCATTTTTGAGAGAGGTTTGTATTCCCCTCTGAAACGCTCTGTCTCTTTAAAGCCCCCTCTCCTGAACACTCCGTCTGCTCTGATTGGTCAGCTCACGCACGCCTGATCCAGCACCGCTAACAACAACAGAGCAGCTGAGCTTAATTAATTCTTATACGACAAACTAGCCGCTACACATAAATTATGCAAATGTGCGACATGGTGACGAGGCGTTTAAGGAGTTTTCTTCTGCAGGAGAGAGTCTGCGGTGCAGACTTTGACCTTTTTAACTTCCGAGATCTTTTATATGCACAAGATAAAAACCCAGAGAGAAGGGGAAAAAAGCGAAAAAAGAACAATAGGTCTCCTTTAAAAGCATCCCTCTGTTTAACACACAGATCCCGAAAAGGGTCGAGCGAGGACAGCCTTTAATAGGCAGCTGTAAGGACACCTGTGCTGTGCTGCGCTTATAGAGGAAAGCTAAGCCAAGCCATCGTCTCTGTGTCCTCTCTCTCTCACACACACACACACACACACACACACACACACACACACACACGCACACATTGACCCACTCCCTCCTTGTATTTTTGCCTTCCATACAAAGATCTATTTTTTCTCCCCGCCTTGTGGCCACACACACACACACACACACACACACGGACATCTGTCAGGCTTTCACACAGAGTGGAAAGCCGGATGTTTTTTTTCATCTACACTCATTCCCCTAGAGTAGGTGCTTGAGAAGTGTGACTTTGAAAGTTTTTTGTGTGTAGGAGTGTGTGTTGGTGAAAAGAGAGCGAGGAAGTGAGAAGAGAGAGAGAGAGAGAGAGAGAGAGAGAGAGAGAGAGAGAGAGATGGAGAGAGGGAGGAAAAGAATGAGCACCCATGGCGCTTGTGTCTGTGTGTGGACGTGACTGTGTGTGTGTTTGCAGAAAAGAAATTCAGTGACTAATATGTTTGTCAGCATGAGACAGCGAGAGACAGCACTTTCTAGACTCCCACTTTGGGTAGTTTACAAGAAAATCTGTCATATATTTCTCAATCCTCACCACCAGCCACCCTGCAGCACTCAACCCCTTGTATCTCCTGACTGATCATGCAATGTGTTCCCTCTCTCTTCCCTTTTCTCTTCCTCTCTCAGTGAGTCACCACTCCGTCTCTCTCTCTCTCTCTCTCTCTCTCTCCATATGTTGCTGTGGGATCTGGGAAGACTTCAAACACGGGGAAGCGAGACAAAGTGCGAGAGAAAGAGATGGCGAGAAGGAGAGAGCGCTTAAAGAAAGAAAAAAGACGGGGAGGGGATAAGAGCAGAGTGATATGAACTGTAGAGATAGAGAGAGGGAGAAAGGAGAGAGAGTCTTGGGTGGTGAGGGCTGTTTCTCCCCCTCACCTGTCTCCCCCGGGGAGCGGAGTGAGGCATGGCCTCAGCTCTGGTAAACAGGCTAACATGTGATGGCTATCTCCCATCTGCCTTCGCCCGCAGAGCTGACCAACGACCACAAGGACGACCTGTAGAAGAGCCTTTCTAGTGGCCCTATAGGTGTAAACGCATGCAGGATGCATCGCTGCTGAATGGTGGCGGACCAGCTGGACCGTATCTGGAGGTGGTCTGATTTGCATTGTGATCAGATCTCAGACGTCAAAGTAAGGCGTACAAAAATAAATAAAAAATTAATCTGTGAAAAGTCACGTAACTCTGCGTCTTCTTGCTTTCTCATGCAAGTCGGGCAACAAGCAACAGATGACCCCTGTCTCTGCAAAGGACAATAGTCCACTGGGTCTGTCTACCAAATTTGCATATGGGTTATGGGTTTGCTTATGTGGGAGATTCGCGTGGGGCTTGTATTACCAGGAGATAGAAACTACCCCACAAATTTGTGTTTGGCGTGACGCATTTGCACGGGATGAGCAAAGTCTGTGTTTCACGCTCACTGACTGAAATGATCTCCTGGATATGATGACAAGGCTCGTCGTAACGTCACCCTTAAGAGGCGAAGCGTCTGTTCCTCATCAGAAACATTAGCAACATAGTTTCGGGTTGATTTGCTCCCTTTCTGCGTGTGTTACAGGCATAAAGACACATTTGCAGCTCATTTAGAACAAGTAAAAGATGCTCCGCGACTGTACTTGAATATGACAACCTGTTGTTGCTCCTAACCTTCTCTGTCATCACTATATCACATCAATATAGCCGCTCTCACAGACGTTGATTCCTTTCAAACATGATGAGCCGCAATCCAGTTTCTCACTTTTTCAGAATTTGACAACAGAAAGAAATATAACCCCCAATCGACAACATGCATGTGATATACAGTAGAATTTTTACTGTACAAATTAGGGAGATGGCAGATTTGCAGGGAATTAAGATCACAGATGTCCTCTGCAATATGGCAAATTTTTATATGTGCACAGGTAATACTAATCCCTTGTGTATAGTGCTTTAGTTTCCAATTGTGTATTTATTTTATTCAACAGGTTATTAATACTATAAATAAGAAAGAGGCATATGGGATAACATACTTCCTCTCCCTTCTTCTCTCTTCCTATGTGTGATGCAATTTATTTACTTAATCTATTTTTCCTCATATCTTGAGAGGCATTTAAGATAATAATCAGTCGCAAATCCCAGAGCTCTTAATAACATCAAATACAGCATACCTGTAGTTTTTAATGCAAGTACACATGGGAAATGCAGTTCAAAATACTAAAAAGCAATTGTAGTGTTCATAGAGTCTGCTTTTGCCTGTATTTTATCCCCCCAAAATAATAATTTGGATCTAAACTTAACCTTATTCTGATCTTAAACCTAAGCTCCTCAACCTTGTCCTCTTTTATAGTGGATTTCTGTTTTATTGTATAAACTCTTGTATATTATATTTTATATGTTGTTTATATTCATAGCTTTAATTTAAATCCAAATCCGTGATTCAAATATTTCTGTGAATTTCAGGAGCAAAGAAAGCTTCAATTTGTAGGCAAGAAAAAAAAAATGTCCTCAGTCTGAAGGTCTAAATCTTTTACTGGCTCCCTCAAGGATAGCAAAACAACACACACACATATAAACAAATAAACGGCCCCCACACTCGAGCACATTCGGCGTTAAGCTACGGATTTACACATTCACACACACTGCCTTGAACTCGGGGCTGTTAAACCTCGACCTCTCAGTCGCGCCCTAACGCAGAGTAATGTGAAACATAGATGGACGGACGGAGGGGGGCCAAAGAGAGGGAGGTGGAGCGGGAGGAGAGGGGGATGGATGATAGAGAGGGAAGATTTCTCTATTACTGGATTTTAATTTGAGACTGAATAAAAGAGTCACACTTCCTCAACAGAAAAAATATGGCCATGATGATATTCTGGCTCCAGAGCGTATTTAGAAAGGCAAATTTGTAATTTATATAAACATATTTCACAGGTGGTGGGATCGGTGTGACACCGCGAGCAGCTGTGAGGCGCTCCGGTCAAAGTTTGTGTGTATGATGTTGAGGAGAGGACAAAAGGGGTGTTTCCTCCATTTTCGCAGTGAAGGATTCTTATTAGATGATGTACACACACACACACACACACGCTCAGTATACACTCATCTCACTTTACCTCAAGTCAACTGAGCTGACCCTGTCAACGTGTGGGCCTGTGAGAGGATGTGGCAATAGTGATTTAGGTTAAACACGCTTCACTGGCTTATAGGTGTCAGGGCTGCTGAACATGTGATGGACAGACGCAAACACACAAAACGCATGGCGAGGGTAATACTCCACCTACACCTTCCCTAACACACACACACACACACACACACACACATACACACAAAGAGCATGTGTTTCCTGAAGGACAAACATTTCATCTCTTCTGGTCTCGCCCTACCTTTGCCGTTTCAGCACAACTGTCAGCCTCATCGAATGTGTGTGTGTGTGTGTATTCTCTCTACTCTATACAGTCTGAAGCACTTCTCTCCCCGTCTCCTCTGTATGTCCTTCCCAGTATAGCTTGGTTGGTAGCGGATGAAGAGACTTTAACCTTGTCTCTCTCCACATGTTGCTGATGAATATGTTTCCATGGCGTTGTATCCAATTTCTGGTTCCCGGCATTGCTGATGTATGGCGGGAATATTCGTGTTCAGTGAGGCGTTTGGCTTGAGATGCAATTTACATGACAGCGCCTATACATCCAGGGACAGTTTGATCAATATCTCGGGCATTTTACGTTTTTCTCTTCCTAACAGCTCCATACTTTAGAGTAAATACAAATGACAGTCAGAAATGGTTTACATGAAGCCAGATGTTGTCTTCGACCTCTCGTGGGACCTTGTTAGCGGGGTTGGGCCTGCTATTAGAAAAAAAATACCATTACCTCAGAGGTAAACGCCTTGTTTAGAGCGTCATCTGGTTGGAATGGAAAGAGTTTAACTGAGTCAACTGACATTTTTAATCCCAAATGTGGGTGTTGTAGCTCTAAATTCTTAAAGAACAGTTCTTGCACTCGAGGAAATTATGTAAAAATGTGAATATTTCCAAATCCACTGGATTTGTAGGTGTCAGCATTAAGGAACTAAAACAAACTGCTATCACAGAAGCATCTAATCCTCATGCTCGATTGTAAAACCTGCCTCGTTCTGCGACGTCTGGTTGAAGAAATATTAAGTTTGCAGGTCACATCAAATGCTAGAGAGCATCCCGAACAGAGACGGGAGTTAAGATGTGGCTAAAAGGTCATGAAAAACAAAGTTAATACACACTGTGATAAATACTTAGCATAATGACTTGTCCCTGTTGTTTCTATAGTTGCTAATTTACTCATATACTTGAAGTTCAGGTCATGTTTCCAGTCAGAGTGTTACTAAATACATTAACTCCACTGCTGTACAATTTTGAGGTCCTTGAACGTTATTTGAGTATTTCCATTATTTTGGCTTCGTTATACTTCCACTCCACTACATTTTGAAGACAAATATCATACCTTCACTCACTACAGTCATTTGATAACTTTAGTGACAAGTTACTTTTACTTGTTGCCATCAGAGCCAAATGAGTGCATTTTTAAATTAACACATTTTATCGACAATCAGATAAAAAAGAAAAAAGATTCAGATAATCAGTACTAATACTGTAGTATACAATATTTACATACATGTAATATATGTATAATTTACTTGTACTTTTGACACTCACATTTAGTAAAAAACTTTCAGTAAAAACTTTTACTCCAGTCCTATTTTTATGGGTGACTTCACTTCACTTACCAAAGTAATATTTCAACACGAAGTCTTTACTTTTACTGAAATTCACTTATACATCACTGTCGCTCTACAGTATATGCAACACCTCTGATGTGTTGGCAGCTTGATGGGTAAACCTGTAGAAGCTGATCGCAGAATTCATTGTTCCTTGTAAAAGAAATAACACTTTTCTCTCATGGAGATATAAAAATCTCATTTCTAGGGATGTAGTTCGCTGTGAAAAACACAGATTTTTGTCCGCACCCCAAAAGCGAGATAGCTTTTCAGTTGTGCAAGAGTAAATAGACTCTTTTATGCTTCTGGGACACGTTGAGGGAGGACTGCTTCTGCACTGGTGTGACACCTTACCTCGCCTTCTCTGTGCCACGGCCTCCCGTTCTGAGGGTACTTGCTCTGGCTCTGGCGTTTCTTCTGCCCTCCGTCTGCAAATTTGCACAGCAAAGGCTCCGTGGGAGCTGCAGATAGAGAGAGAGAGAGGACAAAATAACGTTAGGAGGACTGCATCGTGTGACCCCTCGCAAGGACAGAAGCCCTTTCGAACCGTGTTGCATTTCTCGTCTTCTACCACGGCTTCTCTCCCTCCCTTCCCTTCTCTCTGCCCTCCTATGGAGCTCCTAGACAAATTCCCAGACCGGCGATGTTGGCAGGCCCTCCCTTTCCCCGGCCCAGGCTGGCAGCCCATGAAAGAGCATTGCAGGGTATTGTTGAAATAATAATCACAGTAATCGCTCTTGTAAATACCTCGGAGATGGTAATGCAGGACCGCTCCGTCAGCCAAAGCTTATTTCTAGAAGGCGTTCCTGTTCCTGACGAGTTATCCCTCCGTGTTTTACTTTCACAGCCATTTTCTCTTTTATTTGAGATTTTATGCCTTTTTCCAGTCCGCGGCCGTCGGTGCAAGTGCCTCGCTGCGCCGTTGTTTGAGCACAGGCTTGTCATTGATAAAAACGCTGCTGTTCTCGTGAGTGAACACCGGGGGCACTCTATCCATTTCTATCATCAACCCCCAGGAACACATGACATGAAATAGCTGTTATTAATCCAATTAAAAAAAGAAGAAGGAGAAAAAAAAAGCCCTCTGTGCTGCGACCTCATCTAAGCTGTCTCTGTATCAACAGCCTTTTGTATGCATAATTGCCAATAAAAGGTTGATGAAAGTGTTGCGATGACCTACGTCGCTATAAAGATAACTTCTCAAAGGGCACTTTCTCACACTTGAGCTGCAGGTGAGCACTGATAGAGACAGGAATGGATTCAGGTAGAGGACTCCCTGATGAGATATAGAAAAAAAAAGATCTGATGACTCAATGACAGAAGAGAGTGAAAGAAAAAAAAAAGCAGAGGAGGGGGAAAAAAGTTTCTCATGAGAAATGGGTGGCTCTCTCGGCTGGGGTCTTAACTGTTTCCGTCCCCTTTTTTTTAGCCTTCGTCAGCAAGAAGGGAATGTCCTCGGAGACAGTCGGATAAACTAAAAGAAACACGAGGAGTACAAGAGACGGAAGGAGGAACAATACACAAAAAGGTGGAGAAGAAAAAGAAACAGATAAGAGAAACAGGTGAAGGACCAGGGGAGAAACAAGGAGAAAACAGCTGTGGAGTGAGAATCTGCACCAGGATCAAACGCCGGTTCCCTGGGAACGTTGTACAGTTCAGCAACAGTGCAGTCCACGCTGAGCCAGCGAGCTTGTCCAAACACTTAACCGCTGCTGCCCTGCACCTGGTGGCTTAGGAGGGACCTGACGGCTCTCCTGTCATCGCGTTCGCATTACCGGCCTGGCAGCTCGTGACACGGCCGCTCCGTGACGACACAGGCCAGTGACGGGGCTGTCTGCGGGAGGGCGAGCAACGGGACCTTTCATCACGTCGTGCCAGAAGATGACACCCACCGAGAGAATTGTTGATGCTTTAATCTCCGCTCCCAGATGTTAGAGGCACTCGGCTCTTGATAATAACGCAGCGATCGCGAGACAGGAGAGAAAGGAGCGCTGTCAGGATTGACAAGGGAGTGACAGCAATAAGACGACCTGAAGGGAAGTGGACCTATGACAAGGGAGTTTTTTTTTCCAGTAGAGTGAAATGATCGGGCCGTTAATGAGCCAACATGTTAATTCGTTTACTCATTTTCTGACATGACAGGACAGTAAATTACGTCAGGTTGTGAGATAATTACAGTAAGTGTCCGATTATGTAAACGAGCAGACAAAAAAATGTGTGTGTGCGTTCACGCCGCTTCAGGGCCACTACAAGGCCAAACACATGCGACCGAGAAAAAACGAAGCGCGCGAGTGTGTTTATGTGGCTTTAGGGTCTACGATGGGACCAAACTTTACAGAGTCAGCCCAGGAGAATTTTTGCAGGAAAGAGCGAGTGAGAGAGAGAGAGACGCTGCAGAAGAAAAACAACAAAAGCTCTTCCAAACCTCTCCTCTGGCACTCTGGGAGATAATTAGCTATCGGAGAGATTTGGAGAATCTGACACAGAGCACGCTGACGTTACCCCTGCGACTACATCCCCAGTTCCCACAGCGAACTGGCCAATTTGTTTAAGACTCCAGCCCAAGATCAACAGCCTCGCACCACCCCACCCACCCTGTGATCACACTCAACCCTCTGTAGCCCCGACACACACACACACACCCTCGTTTTGCCGTTAAAAGTCTCTCTGCTGTAACCCCTCGAAAACACGCAGAAATTCCCCACATACGCACACACACAACGCAAACTGCTGCCAGCCTGAAAACCTTTCTTAGACCTCTCACCGCACACCGTCATCACTGGCACGGCCCAGAATAAACTCGACCACTGGCTGTACATATTTGCTTGCTGATGCTGCGTCTTTAGGTCACACGCTCCAAGTACAACACATTTCACACTGGCTTCAAGCTCGGGAGTGTGCTTTGTGGGGGGGGGTGCGAAAAAAACCCTTCAGTTATGAAGCAATTTGCTGCCCTTTAATGAGCCAAAATCATGGGAAAAAGACATAAAGTGCTTTTGGTCAGAGGTCAACAACTGCTAACAAGGTGCTCCATGGGAACTCCTAATTGTTTTTTATGTGGGTTGCTGTAGGAACTGGTAAACACGTTAACGAGGGATGACCGCAGACATACCTTGGAGTGCGCACGGCATAGACCGGCCACGCTCGTGAACACAAAAGGCGAGAGGGGCTGTGCCGAGACAGTTTAGCGAGAGTAAGATGTCTGCGCTGCTCGCCTCATTTGATCACAGCCGCGGCTCAATCACACTCCAGACTCCGAATTTGGCTCTGAAGAGATAGTCATGGCTTTCTGCTCATCAATAGACGCATTACCACCCTGTAAATGAACCAATAAGTGCATGCAGATGTACTTCTGTATGAGACAGTGCAATTACAATAGCCATTTAAATTGAAGCTTGTTGCAAGTTTCACTTATTAGCGCTGCGTGCATAAGTAATTATTGCTGTTACTGATGTTTCCTATGGGCCGGCATCTGGGGAAAATCAGCCCTTTGTGTGCAGAATAACAGCCGGCGCAGCGAGAACACCAGATCTCGCCATTCCCCTTTCTCCCCCGATATCTGTAGACAAAGAGAGCTCGCGTGCTTCCGGACGGTCTCGCACGGCCAGCTGAATAACATCTCGATCCATGAATGCAAATCAGCACGTGTATTATAATGCATCAATGTCGGCACGCCATACATTCATGTCGCTGCTCGGAATTGGACCGTACATCTGTTTGGCCTGAATAGCGAAATCAATGCAGGAATGCCTACGCGCTGCAGAGGGGCTGGGCAAGAAAGGTTTCAGGGAAACAGACGTTTTTCTCAGAGAGGAGACAGTTACAAAAGAGGCCTCTCACAAGGGCTCGGAGTCAAACTGGGTTGGCCTCGCTTTGCTCTCTCAGTGTGTGCAAAGCCCTAAAGAGAGAGGGCAAACAGAGGGAACTTTTCAGCCACTTGAACCAAAATATGTCACTCTGAAAAGCTTTAGTAGGAAGGAAACTTTCCACTTCTCAACACAACGACTTTGGTCGAAGGTTCTTACAGGTTCTTGGCTTGAAGTTCAATAAGCTAAGCGTCTCATCCGGACGGCTCGCTGTGTCTTACTGCAAGGACATGTTTGAGATGAAAATAAGCAAAAAGAAAGGCAGGGGGTTGTATTTTATTGGAATTCTGCTGTACTCTGATGCTGCTAGAGGGGATCTCTAATTGGATCAACAACTGTCTGATTCCCATCAGCCAGCTTGACCTGGCCGGCCAGACTGAGGAAGCTGTGTCTTATGGGAAAGAGAGGGGGAAAAGGATGGGAGGGGGAGAGAGAGCGAGAGCGAGAGACACAGATGGATAGACGAACAGAAAGGGAGTGCAAGGGTGAGTTCTAGAAATAGATACAGATTAAGACAAAACAAGGAGCAGTTGTGATAGGAAAACATATGACCAGTGGACAGGACGGACGAGGACCAAAAGTACAGCAGAGCGGCATATACGTCGCCATTTTCAGAGCAACGCGGACAAGCTCAGAATGGCCGCCGAACCAGGAAGACAGGCGGCAGCAGAAGCTTCCCCTACAGGGAGGGCTTTGACAGATCCCAGTCGATAGCTCTCACAACTGCCACGCTGGCCTCGCATCCTTCAGCGTGGAAATGAAGACAGTCTGCCAGCCGTTTTGCTGACAGGGACGGCACACATGGCTCAATGACACGGCCTGATAAATGGAGGCGGGCGCTGAGAGGAGAGCGCGGCGGCGAGCGAGACAAAGAGGAAGAGCGAGAGGGAGATAGATGGAAAGGCAGATACGGTGTCATAGAGAGACCAAAAGACACAAGGAGACAGTGACGGAAAGGAGAGACTCTGTGATGGTAGAAGTGGCAGTCCGGTTCGGATCCATACCATATAGATGAGTAAGTGAGATTAGTGTAGGGAGAAGGATGTCAACAACGCCGCACTCCTCGCCCTGCGTCGGGCTACACATGCTCTATAGGTATTGATCAGCGCTTGCTCAGACTTTCCCATAGAGGGCCCCTGCAGCACGCCAGCCGGCGCAGGCCTGAGATGATATTATGGATTACGGGAAAGGGAAGCGGAGGGAAGAGCCCTGGATGCGGGTGGTAGAAGCCTGATCGATGAGCTATTGCACACTTAACAAGAGTAATGTTATGTAGGGAGTCTCTGACATGCTAATCCATCTCTCACTCTCGCCGTCCGTCTCCCCCTCGATCGCATCTCTCACTGTCGTGGTTATCCGCTGTCTGCCTCTCCCTCTCTTTCCTCATCTATCTATCTATCTATCTATCTATCTATCTATCTATCTATCTATCTATCTATCTATCTATCTATCTATCTATCTATCTATCTATCTATCTATCTATCTATCTGAGGCTTCTTTAAAAGTCACGCTCGCTTGTTTTTGCGTCTATGAATATTCCAGCGCTGGATGGAAAAGGTGAAGAAGACTCCGCACCAACACAGAGCTGTAATAATTATTTTAGCAGATGAAAATATGGGTGAATACGTTTGCGCCCACGAGTACTGACTCTGAATTAATCTGCTTTTGCAGTTAATGTGAGAGCAGCAAGTGCAGCGCCAAACAGGCGGCGAGGTTTCCAGCTGCTGGCCGACCCCTGAGAGACGAGCTCCGATGTACCAGTAAACGAGAAACTTCGTTTTTAGCTTAATCAGCTAATTCCACTCGCCGTTTGCCCGAACGCCGGGGTTGCCATGGTGAGTACAAACAACGGCGCAGACAGAGATGTGTGTGAGCGAGGAGAAGTCGGCGCTCGTGCCAACTCTAATGAACGGCTAACAATCCTCCGTCCATACATTAAAATAACGTTTATGCGAGCAGACAGTCCGCACCGCATTCGTTCCAAATGGCGCAGCGTGAGTGTCGCTGGTTGCTCTCGTCGACTGCCTTTTTAAAGTGGCGGTGGCAGATGTTTCTAATGCTAAAAACCCACACACGCTGCTCCGCGCTGCCAACATCTCTGCTGCTGCAGTAGGTCTCAGCATCGGTGGCCGCTTTACACAGCTGGCCAGGGCGGCAATTACAAGCTGCCGCATTGTGGTCGCCTCAAAATTGTAAGAGTGGAGTAGAAGATTGAAAACACTATTTGTAGAGTGGATTCAAAATAAGATCCCAGCTAACAAAACACTGCTCTCTACAATGCGAGACAGGCGATGTGAGCGAAGACTGCGCGGACAAATCTGCTGCGCAAGTGGTATTTGGTTTGGTTTGGAGTCTCACCCAAAGGTCTTCATCGCCTCCTCGTCACTGAAACATCCCTGCTATGACTTGTTTTTGAGATCAAACCAAATCAGCTCATAGTTAACGCTGACTGATAATCTTCATACTGTGCTATACATCACATATATAAGCCTAAACACATTTTGAATACCAGCTGTTAACATAAAGAAGAATTTTAGCGTTTCTTTTAAAGATTAGAAGTATACAACGAAATGTAAGTTTAGGAGTCTCACGATCTGAGGATAGAAGCTATGCTAAGCTAGCTAAGAATAGTATCCTTTGTGCTCTGTGCAGACAGCTCACTCCATTGATATCACTGACGCTCTGTAGATGGGTAATAAAGATTTTCTGGGTGGTTTTAACCACCCGCTGTAGAGCCTTCCTGTCCTGGGCCGAGCATGAGCCATGCCAGTTTGTGATGTTGGCACTGGAACTTCGCCTTCTTAAGTTTCTTTAAGAAGTAGAGGCTTTTCTGTGACTGGCTTTCTTGAGCAATTCAGCAAATACACAAATTAAGATAATATTTCTCCTTTAAAAGCAATGAATAAAACATGGCTGCTGATCTGACATGCCTTTCTGTTTAACAGCCGATGCAAAAGTGACAAAAATATATAAAAACTGGTGGATTGCAATCCAGTACATCGGAGTCATGTTGCAATAACCAATTCTCACATGAAGTGAACAAACTCTAACCACCATCAGACAATAACACGAAATACTAAGAATGACTGTTTTCATGGCGTAAAGAAACAATCAAGCCTTCATTGGTTCTCTTCGGCCTCGCAGCACAGAACCAGTCCTGGCCTGTGGCGCTCTCTTTTTTATGGCAATCAGTTTTGGCTGTGGCAGAGGGACTTAAGAGCAGCTGTTGCTGTGCTTTGCCTGTGGGGGTTGACCTCTGCTGCCACTGTCTGTGTCACTGCCTGTGTGGGCAGACGGTGGAGCTAGCTCTGTCCCTGTTAGCAGAGTATTATAACACTGCCAACGCCTCCAGTGACCCATGAAACCTCCCATCTATAGAGATGAATCATACAGATGGGCGCTTTGTAATTCAGCAGAACTGCCCATCCACCAGACCTCCAGCAAATATTGCTCAGGGTATATTGCACTGTATCAGAAGCAGAATTAATCAGGCTGGAGCTCTGCAAGTACACCTGAGAACATGAAATACAGAGAATGTTTGAACCGCGGTTTTTGGCGTATTCTTCGTTATCGGCATCAAGCATTCAGACTCGACTACATATCTCAGCCTCTTAACCAGCCTCACACAGCCTCCGCATAATGTTACAGCAAAATCATTTAGATTTATTTATCAAGGAGAGATTTTGCTGAGCACGCAAGATGTTTTTTCAGCCGCTGCACTGCTTGACATTCATTACACAAATTCACACTCAGAGCGCATTACAAGCAGTCCTCTATTGTTGGCCAGCCAAAAAGAAAAATAGGATGTCAGGTGTCTTGCTAAATGGGGCACCTCACCTCTCATAGAATTTTCCAGGGATTCAAACATATGATTTGCTTGCTCTAAACAGGGTTATCTAACCTGTAGGCTACCGCCGACTGCAAATTGATAATGACATTTGAACAGAGGCGGAAAAAGTATGCTACAAGCCACGAATACCAGAAGAGAGCCACATCAGTTAGAGCAGCATGGCGGGGCGCACAAAAGGCTGCGCGTTTGTTAACTAGGTTTCCACCGTAGGGGCTTCCAGTAACAACAGTATGGACAGGAAAGAAAATGAAATTACAGCACAATAAATGAATTATCAATAGAGAGCCCTCAATACTGTATCTGAGGGGGATCAATACGCCACAGTCGGGCTGCGATGTGGGCCGAGGGGCTGAGGGCAGGCCTATAGCTGAGGGACCGCCGGATCAATAATGTCACTGGGGGTGATTGACGATCAATTCTGCCAGTGACGTTGATTTATGATCAATGAAAGCGGGGCACCTGACTAATAAGGGGGGAAGGGGCAGAGGGGGGGGCTTCCATAGCGTCCCCCTTTACTGTAACTGATTGGGGATCGATGAAGAGTGGCACATCGGCTGATTGGGGATCAGGCGACTCCGTGGCAGAGGAAGGCGGCTGTGTGTGAGAGGATTTGGTTGGCTGCGTGGAGACCGGCCTGTCTGAGCCAAGCAAAGCTGCAGACACTGTAATTAAAGCTGTGCTGAAAGGAGCTTTCCACTGGTTGATAGGAGCTGCAGGTGCAGCTCTCTTTGCTCTTTCGCTTTCAAAAGAGCAGCCTTGCACACACACACACACAAAAACACACTCTCAGATGTTACCAAAAGGCAGCCCAGGAAGGTCTGCGCTATTTTCCTGCAATTCTCCCTCATAAAAATCTTATCTGCTACTCTCGTCAACATCCTACGTCTCCGTCACGTCGCTTTCTCACAGTCTTGAGGTATTTTAAAACAATATCACTGCTTTCCTGAGCCCAACAGATCAAAGCGGCATTGTTGGACATGATGTGCTAAAAGTGTTACTGTCCACAGATTTGTTCAACCTGCTTGATTTTGATAATCAATCCAGGAATTTACTAATCACTGTTACTGATCTAACAGATGCTGTGTTGGCACTTGCATTACATTTATCCTTCTCATCCTCTTTGACTTATCCTGCCTTCAAATTAAGAAGGAAGAAGTAGAAGATCATTTTATGAGCTCGATTAAACAGGTCTCCAGGTGTCAACTCCAGCAGGTGGAACAGTACTTATATTTAGAGGTGGTGAGACCTTTGTTATATCAGACTACTTTCTCTCCTTTAATATTCTGTGCAATATCATACATCGTTCTTATATATAGTGATGGACTGGCAGGTTAATTTAAGATTAGCTGTGTAGCCAGCTTCATGAGACGGAAAAGTCAAAGTCAGGTCCTGAGCCGATGACGTAAGATGGCTAACCCAGTCATCTGTGATTTGTCTGACAGACCCCTGCACTTCCAACTTCAAACAGTGCTTCAGACAAGACGTTCCCAGGGCTCATAATTCATTCATTTCTTAGGTATTCTCTTTGTTCTCCGGCAGCGTTGACACTAATTTTCCCTCTGTCTTTCCAGAAAAGCTGCTGACAACAAAGTGCCATTTTTTTTTGTGCACACCATCAACTGTTTTCTGAGGAAACTGCAATATTTCTTGACTTATTTTTCTGAAATGTATAAATTGTTTTAGATGTTAGAGCTCAGGTCAGGGAAATAGTTTGAAATATACTCTCGCAGCACGATGCAGCTTCTGGCCGCGTACGATCAATTTGAGCGGGATCCCTCTGACGCCTCGATATGAAGTTTACACTGGGTAGGGTGTCAACTGTCGAAGCAGGAAAGTCCTAAAATAATAATTTCAACGATAATTAGAGGTTGAAATCCTTGAAACAAAACAATCTCTGACCAAAATATGACCCCACTTCCTTCCTATGTCAGCAGAAACACTACCGTTTCCCTCTCAGTCTTCCCACTGTTTCAAAGAAAGTAAGAAAAACAAAGTAAGAAGGCAGTCTGATAGCACATTCCTCTCTCGGGAAGAAAATACACACTTAGCCAACTCTTCAGCATTATTTATACTAGCTTCAGCATGTATGCCCCTTCAGCCCCTCGGAGAGCGATACCAGAGCGATAACCAGAGAGGACGGTTGACCTGTGCAGAACAACTTTGAGTAAGTCCTTGCTCGAACATCTCAGAAGTGATGAAAAGACTTTGTTTTTCTCAGTCGGCGTTAATGGGCCCCAATCGATGTGGGAGAGCGGTGTTTTTTCCTCCACGTGTCCTGACCCTTGGGGAAACACGGGGAGGTAATGTGGGAGTGGAGAGATGTTGACACCCTACATCGATCTCACTGTGGTTCACAAGCGACGACGCGGCGAAGGCGGGTCGGAGGCCGGCTATGAGGATCTCACGTATGCAGCATCGAGGACAGACCAGCGTAGGTGGGCCTGAGTGTAGGTGAGGAGAGGAACAGAAATAAACACCATTGTTGCGCTAATGATATTCATCAGCGCTTATGGTGCTCCTCCAAACAAACCCACCTGTCCCGGACTCTCTCGCACAAACACACAACGCTTTCACTTAAACAATGTCAGGAATGCGAGGGGGCACCGCGCTGCCACGCCGGCTCTCGTCTGTCACCAACGGCAACCAGCCGCCATGATGTGCAGCTTAATTGGGGGAGCTGATGAGGTCTGATGAGGCTGGTACTTATTGAATTCCCCGGCCTGTTATTTAGATAATGCGGGAGACGAGCGGCCTCCGTCATCTTTCCCATTCTCATCCATTCACTGTCCCAGCAGGGGGGCGGCTGGCTAATCCACTCTTGTTTGTAATGGCTGTGCGAACTGAGGGGATTTGGACTTGCTCTCCCCTCGCTGGCACACATCTAACACTCCCCACTGTTGATTTTACCCCATAATGGGCCTATTTGACGAGTTAACCAGATCCCAACACCCATCTCAACCCCCTTTTGCCGTTCTTTCTATTATTTCGGAGGAGGGGGGGTATTGTTGAATAATTAGACTTTGAGGCGATGTTCTTTCCCTTTTCTCAGCTTTTCCAAAAGCAATTACCGATCTTCAAATATGTGGCTGTACAGTATTCACCGGTTTACAATGTGCGTGGGTGAAAAAGAGAGAGAGGAAGGGTGTGAAGGAGAGTGTGACGGAGAGAAAGAGAGAGAAAAGAGAGGAGAGGAGAGGAGCGAGAGTTGCAGAGCTGATGGCTAAATGGCAGGACAACAAACTTTTGATTCTGTGCCTCATACTGGCGAAGGAGACGAAGAAAGTGAAGTCACAGAGGGGTGCCAAGAGTTGCTGCTCAGTATGGGACAGCACATCAAAACCCATTAGGAGTGATGATTAATGCCTCTGCTGCACAGAACCGAAAAAGGATCTGAGTTTCAAACGTAAAGTTTCTATGGAAAAACTCAGCATCTGGGTGGTCAGACATTCATCAGCGTGGAGAGCTCCAACAAGGCTGCCAGAACGCCAACAAAAGAGTAAATATCTGACGATTATTCTCACGAGCAGCCACAGTTCTGTTAAAGAAAGGATTCAAATTCTGACTACATTAAGTGTAGACGTATTGTTTAATGTATGCCGTTAGCCTTCTGTCTGCAGAGTATGTGAGATCTTTCTTTCTCAGCTCTTTGTCTGCCAGAATGTGCATTAAAATGAAAAACAATAAGCTGTCAAAAACTCTCAAACAGGGTCATTAAAAGTGCTTACAGTATTTTTTTTAAGGGGAGTAAATGCTGATATTTCAACACACCCAACAGCTCCGTCTACAACTCAGCATCTAAGATGAATACCTTATCCTGGACTAATAAACCCTGCACTCTTTGATTTGACGTCCAAACAAAAGGCCATATTTATACGGGTCAGTTGTTGTGGCCTTATAGATCAGGGGGGCGAGGGGGGGGCATTAAGGCAGCAACATTTAAAAGCTTACAGGGAGAAGATACAACGCGGAGTTCACCAGGGGCACGGCGAATCAATATCAGCTCGACTCAGAAATCTGCTGTATAATCCTTGATCTCCAAGGCCATTTGCTTTGCAGCCTGAAATTGGATACACCCCGACTGCATCCAACCCCCCCCCCCCACCCCCCCACCCGCTGCGGCGAGGGCCCGCTGCTCACTCCACAAATAAGACATCCTGAAAAATTGATCTGGATGCATCTGTGGCAAAGATTACGTCTCGGGTCTAAGGAGAGAGATATGACTAGCTCAAGGTAATTCATAAATCTTGTGTGTCTATGTGTAAGAGGATCGAGACAGGGCCTGGTGAATGGGATAACCCAGTGGTAGTATTATCATAACTGCATCAATGCTATGTGGAAGGCGGCTGCAGGGAAAAGAGGACATTAAGTCCAACACCTCTATAAATGCTAAGGGCTGGTGCAGGCCACTCACTGAGAAAAAAACACTATTATAAACTTCTATACAGCACACACTGCTGGTATGATTAACAAGGAGGTAAAGAAAATAACTCATCTTTGTTTATTTCGCCTGTGAGCAACGACGCCCTTTGTTGTATAATACGATTTCTTTGATTAATGGCCTGAGGAGAACAATATGGATTATGACAGAGTAGAACTGGATTTTTCAACCATATCTGGACTTCAGTCTTTGGCATGTTCTTGCTTTTTTACTATAAATCCTGCTCATTTTACATGATAGCAGACTGTTTTGTACCTTCAATAATTAATAATTCTCGTTCAGTATACAACATTTTAGTGTTGGGTTTTAAACAGACAACCATAACCCTGACCCTAACCTTAACTACCCATTTTTTTTCAATCCGTTTCATTATTGGCTCCGTTGTTTGTGTTGAATTATTTTCCCATTCATTCAGTCCTACATTCAGCCTTTATGTACAACACAGGGCGGTTGAATGGGAGCAGCTCACTCTCTCTTCATTTGTGCCTAGTGTGCAATGTAAGTGAAGGTAATAATTACATTATTTAACACTCAAACCTATAACACTGCACATAAAAATAAGGGTAAAGTTGTGATGGTGTAAAAAAAAGAAAAACTCAACATTAAATAAAATGTGAACACAACGATACACGAATGGCATCCACACTTCACTGAAGCTACAGCAACAGCCGATGCTTTCCATGAGCTGTTAAACAAATAAATTGGACTGGGTGATATGGCATTAAAATAATATTGCAGTATTTCAGGCTATATCAGTAATTACTGTCATACATATTGATATCAAAAATGGGTGAAGGCAAGTATTAGAACAAATCGGACAGTTTGGTGCGTTTAGAAAATCCTACCACTTATAAAACCAGGAGCTACGACAACAGTTGTTCCACATCACAACATAATGATATCGAAAGTCGAAGACGATTTATAGTCTATAATCTTGACATTGATATAATATTGATACACTACCCGGCCCCACAAAATAAATAAGCTTGGAACTATAAGTGGCAGTTTGGGGTTTCAATCACAGACGATCTGTATTTGTATCAAACATTACTTCAGACAGATATTCAGGGTCAACCAGAGTACTGATATGGAAATGTAATGACATATATGCCCCTATTTCAAGAGTTATGCCACCATTTATGTTAACTTTAAGGCGATTTATGATTATTACATACATACATCCTTGGATATATGGAGAAATGGGTTTTTAAAAATACCCATAAATGTCATATATCAAATAAATATACAGTATGAGATAGATTTTTAGTGTATAGGTAATATTTTATGCACATTTGTATAGTTTGTGTATTACACAGATATACAAACACAAATATGTTCTATCTATAGATAATCATAGTGACATGTTTGCCAAAACATGTAATTTACATACATAAACAGATGTATTCGTATTGAAATATATGTCAAGGTATGAAACTGCTCCTATTTCTAATATTTTCATATTTGTGCACATATCTACATGTATTACATTTGTGTCTGAGTATGATTACTGATGAATTCATTTCAAATATATTACTGTCCACAAAAGCACAAGCAAAACCTGCAGCTGAATGTTTGATCCTCGTGACTGTCTGATAGGAACCGGCATTTATTGTCTAAGTGAATTTTTCGCCAACTACGTCTTCATTATTATCATTCAGTGTTATTATATCACACATTCATGTGGGAGTAAGCTTTAACTTGGACTTCTGCAGTGTTTAAAAATGTTTTAGGACCTCTCAAATGATTTGCCGCTTGACCTTTCTGGCAGGTGAAACGCAATAAACTAAGAAGTTCCACTTCCAACACTATCAGCACTCGCTGTTGTGTAGCAAGAGAGACATGAAAAGTGAGATTTCTAGATAGGGTATATCTTTAGGTGCCTCTCCGCTGTAAGTGTGGGCTGCCTGATTTTTTTTTTGGTGTGAAATCCCACGGCGGCGTGTGTTGTTAGAGTGGCAGTTGTTGGACTCTCTGAGGCCTTTAGGCTCTCTGTTTTCCCCCTATTACTTGTGCCCGGTGGGGGGACAGACAGTTGTAGCGAGATGCGGTGCAGCGCAGCAGGGGTGGTCCCCAGATACCGCAGATTCATACTTTCCACCTGACGCACAGGATAGAGAGAACAGAGAGCTGGCAATTACCAGACTTCTCTCTGTATATACTGCAATCCTGGCCAGCTCTGCTCTGCTGTACTCCACTCTGAAGGCTGTCTCAGGGCCAAGCTGGAGGTAATGAAAGCAACACACTCCTAATGGACTATTGATGTGTGTGTGTTTGTGCGCGCGCGTGCGTGCGAGGATGCGCGAGAGGAAGACAGAGAAACAGAGAGAGAGACTCTCAAAGAACAAAGAAAAGGAAAGGGAGGCTGTAAGAAATCATTCTGTTGGCGTGTCGGCGTCTTTTTCCTTTTCCGCGTTGTCTATGCTTTTCGCGATGGTAAAAGTGTGCATCCACGTCTGTAGGCCGCCGTAAATCATCAACGCGTACCGAGTAAAAGCAGCAGACATCCACCGCAAGCGTGATCCCACAGCGGTGATGTGCTGCGCTGCCAGCCAAGGAAACAGAGACAGAGACAGAGAGACGGTGTGTCTGAGACATGAGGTCACTCAGAACCACCAGGTGTGTTTCCATCGTCCTTCAGCTCGAACACCGGCAGCCAGCTCTCATATAAATACACTCATATACAAAGAAAAGAAAAAACACAAATAGCCCCAGGTGACAAAAAACATTGGCAACTCAGACGCCACAGTAAGTTTCACCTAATGGAACATGTCCCACTCCCACCGATCGTCCATTGGCAGAGCTTGTAGGTGTGTGTACACATTTTTTTTTTTGTGTGTGTCTCTGTGTGTGTCCCCTTCCCCGCTGGCAAGGCAGGCAGTCGGATGAATGAATGGGCGTCAACTCCTGGAGGTCCGGTGGCGCTACAGAAATAACTCTGCTGACCACATTGACCTCTGCTTGTTCCCACACAGCCTGCGTCCTGTTCTAATGGAGGCCCGTGCTCTATTTTGGGGGCAGCGGCTAGATTTATCTCACTGCCCTCTGTGTCCTGGGACGGTGACAGTGACGTGGCCCGGTGTAACTGATGCCTGCTGTTTTTTTTTTCCTAACTTGCCTCCCTGACGCAAGCACACAGAGGATACAATCAGTCTTGAGGTCAGTTCTGGTCAGACGGATGACCCGGCGATCCCTGACTGTTTCGGTTCACTTTCTAAAACATGCTTAAAACATGCCAGAGTGGAAAAAAATAGAAGGCTGTAATTTATCAAAGTCATGCGTTGTGAATCCCTAACCTAATGAAATGTGCCGGAGATATAAAGGAGACGACCGATGAACCACAGAAAGCAACCCTGCTGCATCGTTCGCATACCACAGAGACCTCAGAGCATGATTATCCTCCTCAGCAAACTTAATCTTCATTCTGGAGGACGGGCAGGCCCGGCCAAAAGGCTATGAGCTCAGTGACCTACTGTATCTGCTGAGAGGCTGAATATTATTCTTTACAAAAAAAAAAATCTTTTGCCTCAGGTCCTGCATTAGATTAAGTTGACTGATAGCTAAAACCTGGAAACTAGGGATCCGTGAAGATAACTCATGCATCTCAAGACTTTATTCCTAACAGTGGTGGAGGGCCCAGTTAGATCTCGGGAGAAGTATAAAAAGTCAAACCAAGAGGTTTTTTTGCTTATGACTGCAAAGTCAGCAGTGCCATTCCTGAGCTCGCCAAAATACGAATCATAGGAAAAATGAATAAGAACCGCTTCAAAGTACTTTAACAACTACTGTGCAAGACATTTAACAGACAATTGGTCACCAATTGTGTTTCGCTGTTGGCAAAAACAAAGAATGACATGACCTTGCTCAATAACATATCAAATTTACTGCATTACTTACTGTTTGTGATGCATTTCTTAGAGGTTCTCTGAATTTTATTGACTTTATTGATTTACTCCCAAATGCTTAACAAGATTAAGAGTGCACAGTCTCACTGGTGGGTCTGCCAGGCTGTACTTTACTGAAACAACAGCACACAGCAGCCTCATTCCTTTAAATCGGACCCCTTCGTTGGGTCAGTGTGCGTGCCAAAGCAGGGATGTTCTAACTTTTAATTCAAGACTGTTTTAAAACTCATTGATCAATTACTCAATCTGACCTTCTGTGTCATTGTCTCACCGGCACCTGAAGCAACACCCCGACCAACAAGTCTTTATAGATTGTCTATGTCTACTTCGACATATTGGTGCTTTGAGCTAAATGAAAGCATCAGGATGCTATCATGACACGACAACAATGGTAATATGCTGATGTTTAGCAGGTACCGTTAACCATTAGCAGATTAATCTAATAAAAAACTATGCTGAGAGTCTCTGCGTCTTAAACTCAGAAATCTATACTCAAATGGCCATGAAGGTTGTTCATTTTTAAATAAGTGAAATTCTATTTCAAAATTGTATCAAACCAACTCAGCCATATTCTTATGCAACAGGTCCCCAAGTAGCTCATAATTTGAAAGTTGTTTTACTGCAGCACTTCTTCATAAGCTAATCACTTTACTAATTACTTTGAGTATTAAGTTTAGAAACCCCTGCGCTCGTTGATCTCAGCTGATGCTGGAGAAAAAGTAACAAATGAATAATGCTTAATGTCTGTGAGAAATTACGTGACAAATAGTTGTCAAGACGTAACAATGATATCCACAAAAGTCAGCCTCATGGAGGAAGGGGATCATCTGGGGACCATGACTGTCTGTATAAAATATCCGATGTAGTTATGAAGCTAGTGTGGCTAAAACCAGCTGTTTTTGCAATGACATAAATTCAGAAGATGTATTTTTAATAACTACGTGTATTGGAAAATTCATGGATATTTTACATTCACAAGTTTTTTCTTTGCAGCAATATCAATTAAATCTCGAACATGATATTGTTGCTTGTTGCACGGATCAATAATCCATAACCGAAAAAAACAGAACTGTCAGCTGTCCGCAGCACAAAAGCAAGGCGAACACATCAATGCACAGGCTGAACACACGTCAAACAAAGGAAGGGATAAATGTTCTTCATAAATAAAAGCAGCCTCAGGTGCTTGTTCTGCTCGCACTAATATTGTGTGCACTCAGCTATATCCAGGAACATAGCAGAGCATTAGGGAGGGATGAGCAGGGACGTGTGCGATGCATAGAATAGCGAGCAGAGGGGCGAGGTGGGGAGAAAAAGTGAGGGATGAAAGACAAGCGGAGGCAGGGATGACAAGAGAGGGAGGGAGGGGCGAACCAGAGAGAGAGAGAGTATAAAAGCAAGGACAACAAAATGTGCAAGCGGAGATGAGAGAAAAGATAGAAGGGGATCAACATGGTGGACAGCTGGGCTGAGGTCACCGGGGTCAAGCTCAGGCAGCGGTCGCACAGCCAATGTCATCCTTTCATCTCGTCCGGTGCAGATGCAGCGACCCAAACTTTACCCAAATTTAACCTTCCAAAAGCGCAGGGTTGATCCAACTTTCACTCCTCTCTCTCTTCTGCTTCCCGACGCCACCCATCACTTTCTTCCCCTCTCTGCCCTCCTCCATCTGTTCTCCTTTATCCCCCCTCTCTTATTCCTGCCACATTTCCTCAGCTCCTAATCTATTTCTTTCCATCGCACTCCCCCCGCTATATTTCTCTCTATTACTCTCGCTCCTCGTGTATCTTTTTCCTCATGGAAACTCTCCTTCATTTTGTCTCTCTCTACATTAGATTCGGCTGAGCGGAGAGCAAAGTCAATCGTTCCTGCCTAAACCCCTCCAGGAGCCCGAGCTCCTCTCCTCTGCCTAAACAAACTTTGAAGCCAATCAAAGGGCTTATATTATTTTTTTTTTTGTGGAAGGCGACTGCAGCAGGTGAATACTTTATATTACAGTGACAGATCCACTCAGAGCTGCTCCTCTTTCCTCTCTCCTCCTCCTCCTCCTCCTCCTCCTCTCTGTGCTAACCGTCGGCTTCGCTCATGATTGATACAGTTCAGTGGCAAAACAAACAAAGCGTGACAAATCCAGATTATTGTCTGTGGGCGAGATAAGGTTATAATGAGAAAGTGCATCGGGGGAAATTGATCCTTTTTCAGGAAGCTGTCTGATTTACTGGGGATGCCAATAATAACTTCCTGTGTGTCCCGTCTCTAATGGGAGGCGGGTGAAAGCGGCGGTGGTGGTGGTGTGGGGGGTGGAAGGTTCACGCAGAGAGGACAGATTTCATTACGATGCAATATCCTGAGAAGTGCGTTTGAAAGAGAGTTTTGGTGGCTAATTATTATCCGTGGCTGTGTTTATTGAAAAGCTGTCCGATTGTCATCGTGTTCCACAAACAGAGACAGAAATATGGCGAGTTTACATGGGGTGACAGCAGCGGTAAATTAATTATCAATACATAATGGATCTGACCTTTTTGTTTCTGTCAAAAAAAAAAGAAAAAGAGGAAGGACAACATGGCATATAAACAATTCACAGATCGGCACCTACGCACGACGCGCAGACGCATCATGGGAAAAAAAACGTGCCTCGGCATGCTCGAAAAGGCAGCCGCGTCTGAGACACGCTGACAGCCAAGCCACCAACCTACTTGGCTGCACGTTAAATCTACTCGCCATAGGGGAGAGAAATGGGCCCGCTGACAGGCCGGTTATTAGCCAGGGGAATGTGGGAGGGATTGCAGAAATTAACATGGATTACTCAAGTATGACTGACAGTTTCAGAAGGGCTTTTTGTGACTTACCAAGTGATTTGGGACTCGCCTTAATTCAGCGAGGGACGCTTTAATACCGTGGGCTGTCTCTGCTATCTTGGCACCGTTGCCGTGGTGAGGATGCCAACAGGGAGGGAATCTTTTTCTGCAACAGCACCCCCAGCAACAGCTCCCCTAGCCTCAGTGGCACAGGCCTTGTGTTCTTGCAAATAATGACTGCATGTGTCGGCGGGCCATCACTCGGGGTTCAGATCTGCCTTTTGGTCTATGCCGTGTTTTGTTTAAAGGGGTCGCGGCAAACGGTGGCGCCCGCAGACTCCGGTGGTTACAAAGCCTGGGTGTAATCTGGCTCATTGACAGTAAGTCAGAAAGCAGGGAATTCAGTTGGGATTGCAATCACACCCATATTCACATTCGAGATTTTATTGTGGGCCTAAATACACTCTTTTATGTGTATACACGAGAACATAGTACTTTTGAACTGAAAGGCAATCACTGTGGTTTTGAGAAGAAATCATGAAAACAGATAAGGCTGGAGAGAGAAATGCCAGAGTGTAGTAAAAAAACAGAGGCAGGAAAGCTTGTACATATTGCATGTTTCCGTTTGGTTCCATCTCCCAGGGCCACTGTGGCTGCTTCCTGATGTGGTTTCCATTATTTATCCAGCATCTATTGGACAATATTGGAGCCGACTCTCAGCACTGCTGCCATATTGGCAGCCATACAATGGAGCGAGCAACAACAACGGAAGTGAAAAAGGAAGAAGCTGTAGTGTTGCCGCACATTCATTCTGGACCGAATCTCTGTTTGCACAGTTAGACATGAGAACGCTGGATTTATCAAAGTCTGGTGCCGTGATTTGGCAGCGGTCGACAATACCTGCATGTAGCCCGTCTGTGAACACACCTTCCTGCTTGTTTAGCTGCTGTTGGATTGTTGACAATGAAATTAAGTTAAATCGCACAAAGAGCAGCGATTCGCCCGAGCAGCGCGGCACATTCCACGTATCAAATGTTATCAATTTCCTCTCTGCCATGGAAGACACACAATATGGCGCGTACATGAGATTACTCACCTGCCAAAACCAAACAATGGCTAATGTATCTCCGGTTCAAATTACATTTACCATAGGGTGTCATCTCTAAGCTGTATAATGCATTGTGGGACGAAGGGCTTTAATCAGCAGGGCTCAGTGGAGCCAGCGGATTAAATCACTTTTTATCTGCGCTTCCTTTGACTTTCCCAGAGCTCAGGGTTGCAGTGTAAATCATAATGCGTCCCTGTTGGGCTCACTTCAGTATGGTTTATTGCTGTAGTAACATTTCATAAATTCCATTTATTTTGTGTATTGAGTAAATCCACATCCACTGAAAAACAAGGATAACTCTTTATTCTTTCCTCCAACTCCTAAGTTGATCATTTTTCAGGACGAGTTTATTGAGTCTGCATCCGTCTCTGTGTCTGTGTGTGGCCTACGTACCTTACACACACACGTAGAGCGTGCGGGCACTGTTGCATGCAAATATATCCATAGGTGAAAGCGCATACCACCCATGCATACTGTGGCGTAGATGCATTTTATTTAGAGCATGCGAATGACTTTGGACCTGTGTGCGCGGGCTATATGCACGCTCACAGCCGACACCAGCGACGGGGAGAGCGGCTGCCGCATTGCACAGAATAGCTAAACAGCTGTAGTGCTCCATCAGGGCTATCGATCATGTCCCTCTCTCTGAATCACAATCAGACGTGGGCAGAGCAGAGCGGCTGGAGCAGGCCTCGGTGACTGGCTTGTTGGACGAAAAGCTACGCACGTCTCATATCAACCAGGGCACACCGTACGAGCCTGACCTGGTTGGCCGATTAGATGCGTTTTTATATGCGGGTGGCGTAGCGCTTGTTTCTGTAGAACTTTGAAATTCAAGTTCCCGGTAAGCGCTGCCTTTTGTTTCCGATGAAAAAACATGTGTGATACACTTGTTACTTAAATACATTTATTAAGAGTGTCTGACCATTGGTATAACGCCTCACATATTGTACACGCTGCCTCTAAGTAGCAGTAACATGACTCAAAAAAGCATTAAACCATGCATTGTATCTAAATAACAGAGAGCTGCAAGATAATTAGTCTGCTTCCTTAATAGTTAAAATAGGGAAGCTGTTTAAGTATCATTAGCTGCCATCTGCTATCATCTAAATCAACCCACCATCTCATGTAATCACAAGGAAGTTAGATGTTATTACATTAAAATTCAAACAGGAAGTGTATGGTGGCTGTCTACGGCGCCATTAACCGCCATCTGTTAGCATCTCCACAATCTTGCGTTCTGTATGTTCCTCCCCTCTGTGTCATTATGGCGTTATCTGCAACTCAACTTTAACTTCCTGCCATCGTGGCGACTTCCTTTTCTGTTTACTTTCCTGCGGTCAGTTGAATTTGACAGATGACCCGGCACCTGACATCCACATATTTACTTCCTGGTATGGGACGGCGAGGTTACAACTCAATATCCTTTTTGTGTTGCCACTGGACACACCTGAGTAGAGGAGGGCAACTATAACACACACACACGCACACACTAACGCACACACATGTCTTGACACAGTGTGATTGAGTGGCTAAGCTGGAAATGCAGGGGCTTGTCAGATATGGGCTTGAGAGGATTGGTGAGCAAGCTTGGTACACTGAGAAGACCGTGTACATGTGTATGTGCATGCATGCATGTAAAAAAGTGTTGCGGTGCATGTGTAGGTGTGTGTGTGCTACCACAGCCACTCCGTTTGTGTGTCTGAGGGAGGCGTTTCAAATGCTAAATGGTGGCAAAAAAGCATTATATGGATGTTGACATTCAACTCGGGTCAAAGTTAGTGGCGCGTGACTATATTTGTGCTTATGTGGTTTCTGTGTGCGCGTGTGCAGTATTTATAGTTGTCACACAAGCATACCCGTGCACGTGCGCACACACACACACACACGCGCACAAAAACACACGCTCCTGTGTGTGGCAAGGGCCCCCCGGGGGGTGCCGCTGAGCTGTCAAAGCAGGATGGATGAAGAAGCTGCCCTGCATAGCAAGGGGCTCTGGGGAAATACCACCAACATGACACACACACACACACACACACACACACACACACACACACACCGACACAGACTCTGTCAGCACACACATACAGTATGTTTTCCCACTTTAAAATGCATAAATTTAAATATGCACGCATAAATCAGAAAGCAAAAACAAATAAAATATGGTGAAAAACACATAACTTCCACACTAGTACACACACAAACACACACACACGCAGGCATCCAGTACTCACAAACACATACGCAAGATTTTGTAAGAAACAGAAACAGCCTTGGGGTCTTCCACAGAGGAACATCTGAGTTTGATAACAGAGGAATGTCCAGAGATCTCCATTTAGCACACAGCAGGTCAACATGGACGGGATCAGAGAGTGGAAAAAAATGACACTTCCTCAGCCCCGACCATTTTATACAATCTGAACGATGGGAAAAGTATCAACGGAATGACAGAGAGAGTCTTTTATCCATCAGTGTTCATGATGTTCATGAGTGCGATGTCTCCATTACTGATAGAAATGGCAGCAAAAATTACAAAAAATAAAACCCATGTTGTTTTAAACTGAGGAATTGATTATCACATGTTTCCCTCACATTACAAATGGCAACAGCACGAGGAACAATAATAGTTTTTTGCAGCGGCGCAGTTGTGTGTGCACGCGGGCATACATCAACAGAAAGCGGGGCATTCACGGACGCCTCAGGAGGGACCGCGGCAGCACCGGACCAGAGCGGACCTTGTAAACTTAACCATTCTTAATTCCACAGAAGGATTTCCTCGATCAGGGCAGTAAATCTCCATGCTTGGCACGAGCCTGAACAATCCATTAACAATAATAAAGCCGGAGCGGCCGGGAGATAGACCCTTAAAGGGGAAGGTCAGCCCGATATTACAGCTTTAAAGGTTTCCTATTACGACTCAACTTCAATATAACCACTCACCTTGCCTTTAATGGCCGCTGGCTATGCAGTGGCTGAGCATATATGGAGATTCTAAATCCAGTCTCTCTGAGATATTACTGTATAGTGGAGAGCGATTTATGGGTCTGTTTCTGTGCCGCCAGTTGGTTGGAGGTGTGAGTATTGTTAATAAAATTGCCACAGGGGTGAAGGAGACCTCCTCGGCGTCACCCTGTCTGGCCCCCACGTCCTGCTGGGACGCACGGGAGGCTCCGAGCGCCGCAGCACCTGGCTCCAAAAGTGCTTAGGCAGCGTGTTTTCGCTCCATCCTGGCCTTTCCCTCTGACTCTTTCTTTCATATCTTTACTCTCGCTTTCCTTTTCGCAGCCACCTCTTGTCACCCATACTCCCTCGGCGGGTTGTTCTGTTTCCCAAATTTCCAATGCTTTTTCTCCTTTTGTTTTAAACTTCTGGGGACACCGACATCACTCCGGTCACCGAATAAAAGACAAACTCCTGTGCAGGCACACAGTGTGGGTACAATCTTGTCTCTACATCTGTCTCGGTTTTTGTGACATTCTTTCTCTCAACCTCTTTCCTCCTGCCTGTTTTCTCCTTGGCCACCTTGTTCCGCTGTCTAGGGTGACTGCAGAGAAAAAAAAAAAAGAAAAAAAAAGAAGATAGCAAGGAGAGAGGACACGGCAACAGAGAGCAGGAGCAGGAGAGGAAAGAGGGGAGAGTGCAAGCTCTTAAGTAGATTGCAAAGAACAGCACAGAGGCATGAGTGTGAATAATAAGAGGGTTTTCTCCGGCCCGAGAAGTTCCAGCCTGCAACAGCAGCAGCACCACCAGGGAGGGAGAGAGACGGTGACAGAAAAGGGGGAGAGGGAGATGGGGAGAGGAAGAGACCTATAGAACCGCCAGCTATTCAGCTGTAGCCACGACAGCCAGCTTCAGGTGTCAGAGACGACGCTGTACACAATCTATCAAGCTGTCCGGCAGATCCCAGATGAGAAATCTCCATAATCGCATTAGAAAGGAAGTTTCTTATTTAGAAGTTGATGATTTTCCGAGAAAGAAAGGAAAAAAAAAAGTGGGTGACGCGAGAGTAATGTAAAGCAGAGGAGGAGAAGACTCACCTGGAATGCCTGGCGGGGTTTTCAGGTACTTTCCATTAAAATGCTGTATCACTACTTCACACTTCTCCGTGGACTCCATCCTGCAACAACAAGAGAGACACACAGGGTTTAATTGAAAAATATTCACCATCCATTTGCAGCAAAGGCTTCAGTCATTAGAAATAAAAAGTACTTAACCTCTACACTAAATTATTACACAAGCAGAGAGTGTTAAGTATACTGAATTGAGCGGTGGTACAGATGGATGTTTCTTGTTGTTCACTTTTTAACCATCACAAACAGGTAAAAACACCTCTTTTTACAAGTCATCCAGGCCAAGGTGCCATCTGTTTTTGTTACCAGTTTTCACGATCTTCTTTTAAAAAAACTTAACACAGCCTGTTTCCATTTTGCCCTTCACACATGGAGCATGAGGTTAAAAAAAAAAGCCACTTACGACAGATTTACACCAATGAGGAGTCACCCACTAGACTGTGTCTGCTGGCTGGGTAGTATCACTCAATTCATTCTAAAAAAAAGTCCAATGAAACTATCCAGAGTCTGTCTGTCTGTCTGTCTATCTACTGCAGAATGTCATTGTCTGCATGAGTCAGAGGTTCATAATGAAATTCAGGGTTTGCAGGGAAAGACTTGTTATGCAGCCATTCTCCTCGGCCTGATAGAAAAGGCAAAGTAGAGAGAAAGACAGAAAGAACGGGCGAAAGGGATCCAGGGATGTAGAGGAAGAGAGATAAGAAGGTATGAGAAGGTGAAACTGACAAGTTTATGGAGAGTAATGACTCCATTTGATTTCCACAGTGGGAGAGAGAGAAAGAGAGAGAGAGAGAAAGAGAGAGAGAAAGAGAGAGAATACAGGAAACTGACTGACTCTCCTTTTCCAGCCACTGGATCAAACATCTATGAGCTGAGCAGCTGACCAGCAGGAGGGCTCTGATCTCTCACATCATACGCACACGGACACTAATGCCCATACACACTTCACATCAAAACACCTACGGAAGTATATCAAACACTCTTTTACATAAGTAAATCAAACACATCTTTACATAAGTATATCAAACACATATAAAAATGCATGAAAGTGTGTGTGTGTGTGCCCAAATGTATCTTTTATCCTCGTGCCGTGCTGGGATTAAAAATGCAAACTTGTGGGGGGAAATTCCAACGAGTTGCCCTCTATCTGCAAGCTTAAATCTCCGGAAAAACTACTACTAACACTTCATGTCAGTCATACAAACACAGAATAATTTCCTATCCCTGAATTTAAATCGCAACTGTGAGCAATCAAGAACATGTGCAAGGTTTCTTTACTATCAGTTGTGTGAGGCTGTACTTTTGCACAGTGGTGTTCTGAGCTAAATGCTAACTAGATTAAAGTCAAGGATGACCAAAGTCATTATGATATATCCTCCGGGGACCATGAATGTCTGCATAAACTTTTGTACCAACACATTTCACCGTGTAAGTTGAAACTTCAGGGTAAAGTCACCATGGATATCCGTTCCGAATTGATGGCAGTGTATGCAATAGTTATCAAGAATTCCCCAAACAAATCCCAACCTGCTGGTAGCGCCAAAAAGAGTCAAGGGATCACCTCATAATCTGAGAGGGTTTATAGTGTGGGGACCATGAACGCTCCGTCCGCCATCCCTAGAGCCGTGGTTAAAAACATCAATCACACCGCGACCTATAAAGGACACTGTATTTTTATTTCTATGCTAATGGAACTTTCTATAAATCAAACATTACAACCTTAACTTAAAGTAAAAAATATATACAGCCTCATGCATGAATCTGCACCCAGGTTACCATGCAGATTCTTTAATATCGCCTCACAAAGGACTCTTATATTAAAAAGAGACAGTTTTTAAATGCAGGCTTGAGTGATCTCTGTGCCTATGGTAATATCCTCCCGCAATGTGCAGAATCCATTGCTTTCCAGATTTTCATGCTTTATTCGCTCTCACCTCCAAGAATACTCATATCATCCTGTCAGCCTCTCACTTCTCTGTTCTCTGTCTCTCATCCTTCTCCTATCTCTACCTCCATCCTTCTTTTTTTTTTTTTTTTTACCATAGCTTCTTTATCGCTCCCTCCGTCCCATCCATCTTACTCCCCGCCCGTCTGCACCTCTTCTTTTTGACGTCTCTCTCATTCCTCCCCGTCTTTCAACCTTGGTTATTTCCTCCATCTTTCAGTGTTACCCTCACTCTCTCCCGCCCCATCTCTCTCACTTTACGTGCCCTCCTTTCCTTCCCTCTCCGTCCATCCTTTTGTTTCCCTGTTACGCCCCATCCACATCAACATCTCTCTCCCTTTTCCTCTCCCCTACTTCTCTTTTTAGAACATGTAATCTTTCACACTTCCTGCCACCATCCATCTCTCACCGACCCCGTATGCACCCTTTCCCCCTATCCCTCTTACATGTTTTTGGCGAAGACGTATATTAACCGGCCACTGGGAGTCAGCTGATCGCTAATTGCTGGCCTTTACCACATCACATGCACTCAGCAACTAGAAATTAGGTAAGTAATAACACTGTCAGCTGATTTTAATTACATTTAGTAATTATTTATATTTATTGTTTAATCAAACAATTAGAAAAGAAGAAAGTAAGTATTTTCTGAAAGCTTTCAGTACTGACAGTATTTAATACTCAGTGCTAAGAACATTTTTCTTCTTTATGTTTCATTTTATTCAAGCGTAAATCTGTTTTATTCCATGTTTCGCACATTATCCTGACTTATTTGTATGTATCATTTATTTTACTGTGTGTGTATGCCATGCAAATAAGGCCTTGTTTGAGTTAAAACGAATATACAGTGTGTTTATGTTTACATGTTATCTGTACGCATGTGTGCACTCATTCTTAATGCGCTTCTAATCCTTGTTCACACCCACACCCACACACACACACACACACAACTGCACTTACCCTTCCATAATGCTTTCCCTTTAAGAGGCAGCCCCATGACAAAGAGAGGATCTGCTCAGCTAACCTCTCGTGCAACTTAGTGCTCGTGACATAATGATTTATGTGGTTGTGAAGCGCGTAATCAAAACAAAATCAGTTTTGAGACTATTTTTCGGGGATGTCTTCGCCGTCTATTTTTAAAGGGAGGCTGAACAATCCGGCTGAACGCATCACACTTCTCCAGAGTTTTCGAGTGATCCTCTGACTGGAGGTGTTGATGCTTAGCTTCCCCTCGCTGTTCCCTTGCGCTCTTCGTCCATCCTCCTCCTCCTGGTCTTTCCAGCAGGTAGGTAGAAGGAAAGCAGGTGGGTAGACGAGGAGTAAATAAGGCAGACAGGCTATTAGGCAGTCGTAGGGAAAACAAGCCGGTCAGCCGGGCTGTCTGTTAGTCAGTCATGCTTTTGGGGTAGCCAGTCAGTCAGAGATGCAGGCAGGTAGGTATAGTGAGGCGGGCTGGCTTTTCTCTGTGTGCTGCTGGTTAATGGCATCAGGTGCTGCTGTCTGCAATGATTAGTGCTGGGGCTGGAGTAATGGGCTCTGATAACAGTAATGGATCGGCCCACAAACACTTAGCTCAGTTTACTCTCTCTAATGCCCCTCATGGCCCAACCCTCAGCAGCTGTCTGTCTGTCTGTCTGTCTGTCTGTGTGCACAGCTAACAGGACCTCTATGATTTACAACACACATCGTTTTATTTTTTCTCCTTTGTCTGAACCCGGCTTCTCTTTCCGACCTGTGCTTAACAATAAGCATTTTCCTCTTTAATGATCTCAGATGATGAAATTGTCTCTCATTTTCTCTCCTTCTTTCTTCTCTAACCAAAACACCACTCGTTCACTTCTCACTCTTCTCCCAGACATCCACACTCGCTCGTTTCGATTTCTATTCCTCAATCTTTCTCTGTGTTACGCTGCCTTCGCCTTTCTATCACCTTCTCTTTCTCTTTATAATAACCTCTATGATTAATTTTTTTTCTTTTTTTTACCAAGCCATTGTTTCACACTCCCGTCCCTCTCCCTTTCCATCATGTCTCTTCCTCCTCCCACTGAGGGCTGCTTGAACAGGTGGCTTGTGGCAGGTTGTTGCTGTGCTCTGCTTGTTGGCCTGCAGGAGGCTGCCTACCTGTCTGTGTGCGTACGTGTGAGAGTCTGCTCACGAGTGTGAGTGTCGCGCGCGCGCCTGCACGCGTGTGCGTTTGAGCACAGGTGTGTAGGCATGTGTAGAGGCCAGTCGGTGCATATGCTCATTTTCGTGCATAAGTGCCTGTTTGTGTGTGTTTGTGCTTGTCTGTCCCGCTGTAACCCCCGGTAATAGAGCAGGGAATAGGAGAGGAGTTCAGCCAGAGCAGGTGATTAAGAAAAATCCCTGCAAGATGGCGGTTCTGTGGCCGTCAGTGGCCTCCTCTGGGTAAACAAGGGAGGAATGTGTGGAGAGGAATGAGAGCCTGGTGGCTGCTGTCGAGGACAAGGACAGAGCGGTTTATGACTTTGGGGATTAACAAGCTGAAGTGGAAACTTTTATAAGTAGAAAAAGAAATAAACTGTTCAGCGGTAGGATTGGTGGTGGAAATACAGCAGCAGCAGGCCATACAGTAAGAATAAGGGGGTTATTAGCTGCTATCCATGAATGTACACAGCATGTGTGCACACACACTCAGAGTCACAGGCATGAACAAAGACAAACTCATCCGCTGGCAGACGCACTGCCAAACCGGCTTGGCAAATCACCGTTTCCTCTGCACACAGGCAGGATTCAACTGACAAATGTCTTTTTTTGAGTGAAGTAGAGGCTGACAGATATTTTGGTTGGTCGATATTGGCCTATCACAGATATATTGGTATTAGCGTATTTGTTGCCTGATATGCGTCTAAATCATAATTTAGAATGATTAAATCCCTACTCAATGTGGCACTAATGCCATTATAGATCCTATCTTTGTCACAAGTGTTTGATCCACATTTGAAGGATCAAAAATGTATGAACACTGGCCGATATATCAATATTGTTGTGAGTGTCTGCACACTAACACAGGTTGAATTAATATGCAATCTATTCCTTGTTACTGCAGCAGGGGAGGACCTCGTGGACGTAACTTCGACAAATATGTACAGTAATTATGGAGTTAAGATTTGACTCAAGTGCATAGCGTGAGGCCACATGTACTGATAATCCATTAGTTAAAAATCAATGATTGCTTTCACAGTGGCAGCAGGAGTGATGCCTCCATGTCACACCAGTATCATTATCACTGTGTACCTGGCGAAGCCGACTCCTCTGCTGACCCCGTTGGCATCCCTCAGTATCCTCGTGGAGATGACGTGACCCAGGGGCTTCAGCATGTTCTCCAGCTCCTGCTCGTCCATAGACACCGGCAGGTTGGAGATGTACAGGTTGGTGGGGTCCTGCTCCTGTTGCTGCAGGGCCAGTGGTCGGAGAGAAGAGGGGAGGAAAGAAAAAGAGAAGGTGAGACATAATGTATCATCAACAGTCGTAGGAACTGTGAAATATGCATCAGCTCTGTGTCGCGAGCCGTCACGTAACGCTGCCAACAGTGGAACCAAACTCTAGCTGAACTCACATGACGTTTGGCTTTATTGACACGCTCACATTCACATTCACATTCCCATGCAATGCTAGTAGTTCACTGTGCCTCCGGCTGTATGTGTGAGACAGCGAGTGTACAGGATACAGTATGGATTTGCGTGAGTGGAAAGTATTATTCGAGTCGTCCATGTTGTACATATTTACAATAGTTTGCACGCAGTCTTCAGGGTGTATTTCGTTTTATCTGATTTTAAGAGTTACGTTTAAAGATGAGGAGACAATGGAGTGGAAACGGAGAGTAGGAAGCCGTGTAGTTGTATTGTACCAACAGCGTTTTCTCTGTCGTGCCTGGAGGCTGCTACTTGCTAGGTGACGCTGCACAGCTGGTGGTGGGTTGAGCCTGAGGTAGCAGGAGGCCCTGTGAGCTCCACGGCAGAACAGCTGGAAACAGCAGCCCAGCCCCACCAGTCAATCAGTCACACAGCCAGGCAGCCACCATGTAAGTCAACCAGCCATCCATCCATCTATGCTACGCGTCAGTCCGTCTCTAAATTAGGCATGAAACTCCATTATGTCATCCTTATCTCTAATTATGTATCTTTATGATGCTGTATGCACATTAGCATATTCTCTTTTCTAACGTATTAAATTACATTCAATCCACCCTCCCACCTAGGTACTGAGCATGCCACCCAATCAGGCAGCCAAGCATCTCTCATTCATCACATCTCCTCTTAATCCAACGTCTCCAAACCTTTCATCCAACAGTCAACCGGGACCGATTTGGGTTACAGCGCAAAAGCAAATATTACAAAACACAGCATCTCTGCTGTGATTGGAGGACAGCATAATGTGATGAAATAATGAATACTGTCAACATTTCGTCAAGATTTACTGAGATAAACTGACAGCAGGAATCTCATTAGGTGTCCCCTGGAACCTTCAGTGGAAGATGTTTTAAGGTTGAAGTGTATCAAAATTGGCCACCTGTTGAATTCCTTCTCCAAACGAATAGCAGGCAGCATATCACCGGAGTAACTGCTAGCTGCTGCTAACATAGCTGCTGTTAGCTAGTTATCTTAGATAACCACACAGCTGGTGAGCGCATTAGCTGACTCTACCCGGAGCAAGAGGAGGTGTTCACTGTCAGACTGTCACCTCTGGAGGTACAGAGTGGTCCTTGACATAACCATACATATTGCACCTTTAATAGATGTGGATCTTTCCAGATCTTTCCATGCTGTTTTTGGGAACTCCACTTTAAACGTATGTATTAAATCCCTTAAAAAAAAGGCTCTGTTATCAGAAAGAGATTCATGATGTGAGCAGCAGAAGACCTCAGGTAAAAGACTATGTGAAGGTTGGGATTAATCATGTAATAATAAGGGAAGGCGACTGTAACTACCCTGAATGACAATAGCAATTTATGGAGACATATATCTATAAAAGTTTATAGATTTATATAAACGCTACAGAAAATGTAAGTCCCATTAGTTCAGGAGTGGTTAAGTTGGCCGAGTCGTGTCTCATAAACCTTAAGAACTGGCAACAAGACAAGAACAGAAGAAAAGCAAGGACAAGTGGAACAGCTTACTGACTGTCGTCCAAAGAAAATAAAGACAATTTGCACATGACTTAAATTCAATATAATCCAGTTTTTCTTTCCTTAACCACAAGGAGCATTTGAATCTATTAATAGCACTACTTTACTTTGAATTCTGTTGATGAGGGTTCAAATAAATGCCTCAGGAAGATAGTTTCAGTGATCTCTTTCACGTACAAAAACATGGAGCACTGTAAACAACTACTTCAGTAGAGAAGTCTGTCTCCTTCTCAGTTGGGGGGGTCGTGGAGATACTCGAGTTGCCTGCATGTAAACACCGTCGCCGAGAATCTTTACAGACTCTCCATGCTTCGCCACAGGCAACGCAGTCTCACCCTGTCTTGTTTTGCTTTCCGTTGATGGCGGAGGAAGAGGTTAAGGAGGAGGAGAGGAAGTGCCTCCACCAGCGTCCTGCCTCCATCTCTCCATCTGTCAGAGGAGAAGGTGGTCCCTCCCCTGATTAATTAGCCGTCTTATCTGACAGGACATGTTTGATCTGATTAAAGCCTCTGGGAGAAAGCCGATGCCCGATGTGAAAGTGGGAAAAAAAAAAAAAAAACACGGCTCTTTCTCCTTTAACCAGGAACTCAATTACCTAACTTCGGGGGCCAACTAAACTCCTCCTTCTTTTGTACGTGTGTCACATTTATGTGCTTCAGAGCGAGCGGGAAGAGGGCTCACGAGCGTTTGTATAACACAGGATTTGGCAGTGAATGAGACTTAATTAAATCTGCCCGTAAAAATCGACTGTACACGTGTCACTCTCCTGCTAAGTCCCTTTGGTGTGTGTAGCCGTGCAGCTGTGCCTCCCTTTGAGTTTCGCTGGTTATGTGAGGCGATGTTTTTCAGGATTATGTCAAAGAGGCTTCGTATTCCAATGCAGACAGGAGGTCTGGATCAAAGAGTTAACTGACTGACTCACTCACTGGGCTAAGCCAATGATACCGGAGTTTAAGTGTGTGTGTGTGTGTGCGTGCCTCGGAATGAAAGCACTCTCTCCTACGAGCATGTGACAGTGAAAGAGCGCGATAGAACGTGAAGCGGTAATTTGTGTGCGTGGGCTAATAGCAGAGGGCTACGTTTGCTCAGGGATTATCACGGGGAGGCCTCGTCTACGCACGGCCGCCTCGCTAAGTTTCCTCTTTGATGACGTTCCGCACCACAAAGCCCTAAATACCCAGATGAGAAGGTTACAGGGACGAGTGGAAATGGGAGCGTTTTGACGGGAGGTGAGATGGGCTGGCCCATTCCGCAAGGAGATTTAATTTCCTTTAATGTCAGCCTCCGCACACGCTCTGCTGTCAGGCTATGAATGAAACGGTAATTGAGGTGTGTGTGTGCGCATGTGTGCATATATCCTATCTCGGAGTCATTACGCGGGTGTGTTTGTGCCCGTGCATGTATCCTTTTTTTCCCAAAAGTGCCGGCCTCCCGTGTGTGTGCGACGGCAGCCGTGTCCGTCCCCCTCGCCATTGACCAGTCTTGTAGAAGGCTAATGGAAAGGCTCCGGGCTGCGCGGGGCCTTTGATGAGCATAATTCCTTCACCTTGCCACGAGCAGGACAGGAGGAATCCAACTGTGTGCGCGCAGGAGGGGGGGAGGAGGAGGCGGCCGACGTGTCATTTCCCGCTGACGGATGGCCCCCTTGCTCGAGCTGACAGCCCCGTAGCTGTTATTTCATTTCGACACCCTGCTCTGTTTACCTCGCTGTAATTTCTGAGAACATTACCATGCTACGGGGGAGGAGGGGGGGGAGGTATTAGCGGAGAAGAAAAAAAAAAAAAAGGGGAGGCGAGGCGAGGATAAGGCAAAAAATAGAGAGAGAGAACGGGAGTTATAGATCCCGGTGCAAAAGGTGAAAGAGCGAAAAGGTAAGAAAGAGACGGAGGCAGCTGACATGACAGGCAGATATAACACATTAAAGCGAAAACCTTGTTGCCTTTTGACAACGCTTGAGGGAAAAGAGACGTCAGTTGTTAGAAGTCTCACGTTCCGCCGATGGGGCTCTCAGGGCTGTATCCATTTAACTGATACGAGTTAGACAGATAGATATGTGTCTTGACTGGGGGCACTGCATCCAACGCCACGTTGAGGCTCGGAGCTGCCCTCACTCTCTTGTCAACACTTCCGAAACCGCATCGCCCGGATTCTGCCTTTCTTTTTCTACCTTTCACAACACTGACCTCCCCATACCCTCTCTTCCTCCAGCTCTTCTCACTTCTTCCGCACCCTCCCGCTGTTTTTCCCTTCCCCTTCCATCAGTCCTTCCCCTGCTTGTTCGTCCTCCCTCTCCGCTATTGTCATCTCCCATCTCCTCCACCCTTTATCCTCGCTTCTTCCTCCTCTCTATCCATTCGGCTTACTCAAGAGATTAGATGCTGTATGTGTAATTGGCTCTACAGGGCTTCTCGGCTGCCTCTCTAAGCACCGGTACGCGCTCTGCGAGGGCGTGTGTGCATGTGTATGAGCATGTAAGCCAATCCCCGCCATTCGCTTCCCTCAGGTATGCCACTCCGGCCTGTTGTGTGACTAACCAGCAGCCTGCAGGAGCACAATTAAAGCGCAAGACAATGGGGTTCCAATGTTGTCTGGAACGGGAAAATCGCGAGGAAACAGTAGTTGCTGTGTTGCCTCGGCTGTGAGGATGTGTTGCTGATAAGTTCGCAGATGCCGGAGGGAGCGTTCCGGCACTTTTTTAATATAGGTTGAGGATCGGCACTCGAATCTTGCTGTGGGAGCCTGAGTCTGCAGAATGCATTCAGAAAGACAGGCAGGCCAACCGAGTGGAAGGAAAGGGGTACGGAGGGGGGAAGCGGGATCGGGGGAGTCGGAGGAGCGTACGCGCGCATCAACTCACTTCAAAAGCTCGGGTTTAATTTGTGAGGAGCCAGAGAATTCGGAGACAAAAAGGTAGCACTACAAAGGAGCTATCATTCTGTCAGCAGGCGAGTCAGCTGGTCAGACAACAGCAGGAGAAGTCAGGCGGGCAGCTTACTGCCCCTTTGATGAGCACTTCCCAACATTTTCTGTTGCCACTGATGAGCGGATGGCAGGATCACTCCACTTTTCCCTTTGTAGAGGCCGTTGTCAAGCGCTTCTCAACACTCCGCCATTCTGTCTGTTATCAGGCCCCTCTGTGACACTCGACTTCAAACCCCAGCCACATCCAAGACTGTACATTACAGCGTGTCCCCCCCATCACAGCCTGCGTCCGTCCACTGCAGCCACTTACAAGACGAGTCACGCCACGTAGCTGTTAGCAGAGCCAGGAAGCTTTGGCGGGTTAGAATTAGATTGGTAAGTTGCTGCACATTAAACAAATAGCAGCTCGTTTCTGTATCCTGCATTAGTGCGGAAGCTTAACGTCAGGTTCAAAGTATGTTATACTTGAATTTCTCCACATCGGTGCAGTAAAAATGCTTGATATTCAGTATAGTTGTAGTCGCAGATGTGTAGAAGTCAAATATACCACCCATAGCCAGGAATTATTGAGCAAAGTGTTTTTACAGTAGCTCAAATACGTGAAAATATGGAATCTGCAGGTATAGATATGGGACATTTATACTTGAATTTCTCCACATTGGTGCAGTACAAATGCTCAATGTCAAGTATAGTTATACTTTATACTTTACTAATATACTATACTTTACTTTATATATATAGTATACTTTTTATCAAAGTCCGATCCAACAGACAGACGGTGAATCTCTGAAGGCTTGAAATCTTCCTCGCAATCCGATATGCGTCCTTAAAAACACGCCGAGATATACAAATGCACAAATGTCTTCAACCCAGACGTGCTCAGTTACAGAGCAGCGTGTTACGGAGCGCGAGATGGACGATGAAAGTACGAGCTTGTATGATGAGGTACTTCTGCCGCTCACCGGGGGGAGTTGATGAAATCCACATCCCTGATTCAAACCTTCTGTCTAAAACAAAGGCCGGCGAGGCGGAGGATCCGTGCCATCACCCAGGGCGGCCATTTTCAATCCAATTACCATATTACGTCCGAACAAACAGCCGAAAAAACACCTGTCACTTGATAGCGCTACAATAAACGGGTATTGTAAGATAAAGAATGTAGACATACCATGATGGAGATGTCAGTTCTTAGGGAACTGAATGAAACATAATTTCTCTGTAAGATAGGATCCTTTCCACTAATTCTTGATCTAAATTCCCTTTCTGTGGGCGGTGTTGCTGTAATAACACTGGCATGTAAACGTGTAGGTTTGATAGAGATTACAGAGGAAGCTAAAGTCGTGTTTTGGGGGATTATTTTTCTGATATCTCTCGTGTTCTTGATCTGCAGCATTATTTTAAGGACGTGTTTGTCCGAGTCTTTGTTGCATCTCTCATTTGAAATGCCAGGTATTCTACCTCAGCCAACCCCCCCCTTGGCAGTATTTTGGCCTTTTTTCAGATTTCTGGCATTTCCATTCAGTTTCTCATAACAGTTGGACTGAAACCAGGGATTTACTGATCCAACATTTTCTTTTTTGGAGCTGACCTTGACTCAAGGTGTCTGCCTCTTCCTTGTACTTTCTCTCTTTTTCAGGAATGTAAAATCTGTAACTCACTGCATGAAACTCATTGGAATCATTTGTGTAAGATAAAAATGAAGCCAGGTACGCTGTAGCGCTACTTTTTGACCTTATTCGGATTTTGGTTTATTTCATTCCCTTCAGTGTTTGGTTCTTGTTCATGTAAAAGGTCTTGAAAGTTAAAAAGCCCAAAGTCCACAGCAACGGGAGCTCCTCTCTCCCACAGAAAATACTGCTCCTGAAATGCCTCACACGGCATTACGTCGGTAGTCCCACCTTTAATTTCGTGACTGCTTGACATCACACTACGTCACCGTGTCACACATTTGCTTAATTCTTTGCCTATATTCACGGTGGAAGTGAAGCTAACTGGAGAAAACATATACAGACAATAATCTGTTGAACTGCACATAGATGTTCTGTACACATGTCCTTACGAATCAGTCATTTCGTACACAATTCATCATGCAATTGATCATTTAAAACAACAAGTTGAGTAAAAAAAAAAAATCTGCCAATGAAACAAGTGAAAATTGTCTCAAAGCAAATCTCATCATCCAACTGAAGTGTAATTAATCATCCTGACTAGAAATTACAAATCTACCACTTGAGATTTTAAGTTTTCGCAGTGTAGTTGCACCGAGATCATCCACTCACCAGCAGATGGATCGCTCACCCATTAATTAACCTCTCCTTTTCACGCCGAAAAGAAAATATTTGAAGTTCGTCACAGTGCACAAAGTTTTTTTCTTTTTTTAAAAACATGCCTTTTCATAAGATTCAAAAGATAAAGAGCCGAATATGAAGCTCCGGAGCAAAAGATTAGCGGCTCACCTTGCTCACGCAGCGTTCCATTTGGCTGGGATACAATGTTACCTGATTAAATAAAAATCTTACAAATTACCATACGTTGCTGCAGAGCACAGCTTAATACATCACATTATTCAGCTACAGAATTCTTCCCATGAGTGCAATCCAAGCCAATGACAACTAAGTGTGTCCTAGCAGCCCAGAGGCACTGAGGTGTTTAGTTTCGTTTTTAAGATCTGCACTCATTCACACACGTAATTACACACACACACACACACACACGGCCTTCTGCACAGTCATGCATCTCACACGCGCACGAACTCACGCACATGTGATTTTGCCCGGAAACATGCACACATTGTCAATCTTTGTCCTATTACCGCGTACGGAAAATGACTTTCTAGCTACTCTGAATTATGCCGAGATGATAGATGCTGTGTAAGGAACAAAAGTGGATGATGCATTATTGAGCCTTTGAGTATGCTAACACAGCGGTGGGGCTTTGTTTTACTAACTCTCTCGGCTCGGCCTGCTCTCTGCTGGTGCTGCTGGTGAAATATTCATCCGGCATAAGGCACACAGTGAGCACTTTGGCACAAAAGAGGAATCTGGTATGTCCTTCGTCGTGCCATTTTACTGCGCCGTTGCATGTAAATTCGAGAAAAGTTACAGGGAGAATCGTGTAATAGATAGAGAGCGTTGAAGGTCAAACTCCTGATGAGAATTTTGATATGGTGCAACATCTGAAATATATTTTCTGTTGGTCACGAGCATGAAATACAGATCGAGTGTAAACAGCTTCTAAAAAAAAAATCCTATGAAAAGACGGAAACCGACAAGTTTTTCTCTCAGTACTTCCCAGCACTGTCTGTAGCAATCAGCCTCGAGCCTATTGACGCCTATCGAAGGCATTAATCTGCCAAAGTGGAATTACTACCTCGCTGTTTGTATGCCTCCACTCACCACTCAAGCTGCAGTCTGCATTCATGTCTGTGCAGACTCATATTATATATGAAGTAAAGACTTGAAAAATGTAATAAAAGGTATAACTTCATCACTATATTGTATGACAGTGTATGATTTCAGTGAATAATTTTCAGTGGTGCTATTATAACCCAGCAGCAAGGACAATCTCTACAATCAAAAAGTTTCAAGGTGGGCGCCCAAGAGAAGTGTCACCGATTCAGTATCTGACAGAATGTGGAACATGGTCACAAACTCCCCTTCTGTTCCTGAGTTGTGGCGTGTTTTTGCATAACATTATGAAGTGACAGTGAAGCTGACCCTTGACCCTTTTGGAATTTAAAATGTCATCACTTCATCCTGTTAGACATTTTTGTGAGATTTTGGCATAATTAGCGCAGTTACAGTCAGAAACATACTGTGTTTAGCGAGGTCACAATGGCCCTGACCTTAGACAGCCAAATTCTAATCAGTCACCTGTCGCCAAGTGAATGTTTTTGCCAAATTTCCTGAGATTTCCTTTTTTTTTTAAATGTGACTCTAACAGGAGAGAAATGGTGCATTTCTGTGGACTATTTTCAGCTGCTTATTAAAACACATTTGGTGCTCCAGTGAGTTTTTAGAGCACCAGAAATGTGGACGTGGGACTGACTCCAAATTAACTGCAGTGCCTGTTTTCATCAGAATGAGGGAAAATGTCACCAAGTTTAATATTGTAGCTCATGAATGTGTTGTTTTTTTCTCGAAATTGACAATAATGGAGGTGTTTAGTTATAGTAATAAGCTACACTTGGCTTACGCTACACAGCCGACACTGTCGTCTAGAAACATCACTGGTGGTTTTGGTATTTTCACAGCTTTCGTCGATGAGAAAAATACAGACTTCGGCTTTATCCTTTAACATCCAGGAAGTATCCTCTCCCGTATCAAGTGCAATTTCCCCTCTTTTGCAGATGTGTGATGGAGGGATCACACCTTTACTTTGCAAAACAGACATAACACCACTAAATTATGTCTGCCATCAATGTCATGGCTCATACATTTTGATGCCGGGTTAATGTGAATTTAAATGGGTCGATATGCGCCTCACCCGCTTAATCACGACCCCCTGATTTGATTTTGTATCTCCCTCGGTGAGCTAATATTCCAGAGATTAAAATTTCATGTGGAGCTCATATCAAAAATTCATTATTAACATGGAAGACGGGCGCACCCGCCCTTACCCCCGCGCGCCGGCAAAAGGAGACAAAACTTATGCATGCAGCGTAAGTGGGCAGGCACACATGCATGCAAAGACACTCTTTGCGACGCTCCCCGAGGACTTCGAGACAAATTCCTCCTGCCTTTGTAGAAATATTGAGGAATTTCCTTGTAAGCTGTGCTTATGTCCTCGGTCGTGCTCCCTCAGCTCAGGAGTAGACAACATTCACAAATGTCTTCCCGGTTTCATAATACATTTTCATCTCTGTAACCTTCGCATTTTTCCATTACGGTGTTTGCAACAACAGCTCATTGTGTTGTTGCCGGGGCAAATGCATTTTTCCATCTAATGCATCATTCATGATATAATTTCTGAGATTGAATTTCTCCTGGCTGACATCATGTGGAGGTGGGGGGGGGGTGCCGGTGATGGTTTTTGGTTTTGGAGATGAGGTGAAGGGGGAAATGGCGCCGAGCTTTTTGATTTCCTGTATTGACCAACATGAGGACCTTTGTCAACTCATGCAGGAAGCCTACTGGATTTATAAATGAAGGGTGATTTTTTTTCTCTCTCTGTCACTCCTGCCTCTCTTTATCTTCTCTCAGTTTTTCTGTTAACATTTGGAAATTGTACATATTTTTGCTTTTCACCCACTCTTTTTCAAATGACTACTAAAATAATTCCCCTTCTTTCTATGCGGTCCACATAGCTGAGAACACTTGATCATTTACTTTGGGCAGAGATGAGAAAGAATACTTAACCAACTCAATATCCTGTAACTGTTGTGAAAGGCAATCTGCCAAAAAGAGGCTTTGATATTTGGTCGAGCAGACTTCCGCCAGTCACCCAAGAAACATGATTTAAGTCCGTGGAGGGAAAGTGGGACTCTTAACATTTTTCTTGCTCCTTGGTGGCTTGGTGGAAAATGAGGCTTTAAAAACAACAATGCTCGCCTGGCGAACACACTTGTTGATTTTCTGTGATGATTGTGTAGCGATGCCATTCACATTATATTAGTCACATTAAGGCCTTTCAAGTTGGCCGATGTTTGCGGAGGAGTGAGCCTTTTGATTCCTGAACTATAAAGCAAAAAACGCGCGAGTGCCTATTTTAACCACTCATAACAGTTCCACAAACAAACACCGAACAAAGAGATGCAATTTAGATAAAAAAAAAAGAAAAAGTTTTTGTTCTGCTCTCCACTGGTAATTGTTACATTCAAACTGCTGAACTACTATTGTGTTTGTGTTATTATAGTTAATGGAGCGCAGACGCTGAGGTTCGCCCGGGGCGTCACGCAAACTAGGACCGCCATGCAACCGAGGGTTTGTGTAACACTGGGGTGAGTGGTTAGTGGTGAGTAGCTCAGCTAATCTGACAAAACATACATGATGAATTGGAACAAAAACACCCTGTACATGTCCACATATTTGTAATTAAGTTTGTAATTTAATTAAAGACACAAATCGGGATAAAAAAAATATGCGAGGCTGCTGTTTTTCATATTTATTGTCACAATAACTAAAGAAATTGGGAAATAAATGTCATAGTTTGGGGTTTTTTGGTTAGTTGTTTCCTGATTTATTTTGTAGATGACATCCTTATGTCTGTCTGTCTTTTTCCAATATACACATGTGTTCTATTAGTAGATCATTCTTGTGTATTTGAGCCTGTGTTTTCCCCTCACTCGTTGTTGGTTCATCGTTGCCTTTTTTCTCCGGTCCCCGTATGTCCTCCGTGTTCCCGCTTTGCTCTCCATGTCCTCAGTTTTGTTTTTCACTTGTGTCACTGTGTTTTGTTGTTTAAATTTTGTGTTTGTCATTTAAGATCGCTTTTAGTTTTTTCTGTTCTGCATTAGGGTCCCTGTTTTCAGTTGCTGGATCACTACATTTTGTAAGGATTTAGATGTTTCAGGAATCCACCACCTCCACTGCTTTCACTCTGGGGTAAAAAACTCTCAAACAATTCCTTGATGCTGTTTGATCTATGAAAGGGGCCTATGTGGGCACTGGAGATATAGCTGTGGGGGAACACTGCACAAGAAAGACTGGGAACTATTCCTCTGGGTTCCCAGGATCACAGTTACGCTGCACAGTGACCTGTTCACTTCAAATCTCCTAAAAAGCCCATGTGTCTTCAACATGCTCTCTTCTGCCGCCTCTTTCGGTGCATGCTGTTCTCGGAGATTCGACACATACGGTACTTGGGGCTGCCCCTCAACGGGGTTCACCACGTCATAAAATCGTCCTGCATGTTAACTCCACGGTGCATGAGCCAAATGAGCCGTGGCAGTGGAAGTTAAGTGACTTCAAAAGGCTGCATCCATATGACCCTTCCCCCGTCCGACTCCCCAGCACATGTGTACGCGTGTGAAGAATGTGTTCACCAGACCAGCTGGGCCAGAGGATTGAAGTTTACGGATAGGGAGGAAGGTAGAGTCACAACCATCTCACATGTTGCAAATATACAGTCACTCGAATGGCACGCAGCTCTTTTTCATTCGGGTTTGAGAAGCGGACGCATTCAGTATGTTGACAAGTCTGATTCAGTGTTGAGATGACAGGCAGGATGTGTGAGCCTCTTAGCCGAGCGGTACAGCATCATCAGAAACCGGGGGAGTGACAAACTCTTTGTTTCCCTCCCCACTCCATCACCTGCTCTCCAAATGGAGACACAATGCAATTTTCACTTATGAATATAGTGCAAAGCAAATAGCATACGCTGTTTGCCTGCTGCACAAACACACCCTGAATAACTACCGCGGGTCACGGACTCATTTGTTATCCCTTAATGTGCCACTACTCACCAGGGAACACTAAGGCTGCCACGTGAAACTACCCCGCGATGTGAGCGTCATATGTCTAACAGAAATACCTCGCCTTAGCTCTGTCACATCCGCGCCGAGGAATGACAACGCGGCGGAGGCGAGAGCCAGCCAGAAATATTGAAATATATATTAAAGAATTATTTCTCGATGGAAAACAGCAACAACAAAAGTAATAAAAAAGCAATAATGGAAGTGTTGTGCGGGGAAAGCCACTCAGAACAAATCAACATTTATGTGACATCAGTCGGGTTCAGCGGTGGAACTGATGCAATGATTTTCAATTACAAAACAGTGATGTGGAGTATTAGTTCCCGTTCCCTCACTAAACACAGGTTCTTGAGAGCCGCTATAAAACAGGTCGTGATTTCTAAATAAATACAGAGCGAGAGAAACAATACATACGCACTGTGTGGAAGCTGATTGATTCCTGATTTTAATACTTCTTCCAAACTCAACTTTTTATTACACTTTGAATGTCGAATGCAATTTGCTGTATTAGATTCGGATTGACGAAGGTGGCAGACGGATCGTTGAAACTGGTCCTAATGAGGTACTCACATGACAATCCTTTACACGATTACAAGTAAAGACTATTCATATACATAGCATGTCAGCTCATAGCATGTCCACAGAAATCCATTAAATGAGGTTTAACCATACGTATTTAAATTTGTAACGATTGAGAGCAGACAGTGTTGACAAACCACCACATCATTACATATGATCCATGTGTGAGGCCTTTTGTTTCCCGTCTGCTGACAGCTACCTCTGGGCTCTAGTTAATATGCAAACACCTGGACTTCAACATAAATATTTACATCATGATACATTGGTTTTTGTAATATATGATCGTAATTTTACATAAATTAGCAAAATTTGTTGCCGTTATGTGTAAAGCTACATAAAGCTGTAGAAAACCAATAAGCACTTCTTATTAAATGGGCAAAAATGTACAAAAATGCATTAAATTGAAATGCATTCTAAGGTAATTTATTTGAACTGCGGGTTAATCAGGATTCACAACCAAAGAGGTGTAGGAGAGTAAATTGTTGTGGAAACTCCTTTAAGGTTTTCAAAAACCTGAACAAATCAAGTGCACAGCAATGAATGATCGACTATGACTAAGCAGATTTCTATAGTCCATCTACTGTTCAAAAGTAATACAAGAATTTCAAAAAGTGCAATGGGAAACTGATAATCAATCCGACTATGGAATTTACATTAGTAGGTGGATTGGTGACAATATCCGTTACGTGGATGCTAATCGTGTCAGTAACGGTACCTGATACTAAAACTAGATTGGATCAGTCCCAACTCTAATAGAGTTAATTGCATGTTTTTTTCTGATATTGTTGCTTATCTTTTGTTCAATGATAACAATTCAATAAAAAAGAAAATAATGACAATTCTCTCTATACAGCCATATTATCAACAATTCCTTGTGGGCCATGTGTTGTCTCACTCTTAAGAGTCAGTGAAGTGAAATGCCTGCTAGCCATCCAGCTGCAACAACCGAAACCCCACGCAGGCGATAAACGCTTAATCGCGCCCAAACTGCAACCATTACACCTCAACAACAAAAAAATCTGTGATAATCTCCCGCTGCTTCGTAATTCTGTTGACCCATCAAAAACAGTACTGTAAGTTTCCGAACCCAAACCCAATCCCCTCAGTGTGCATTTCAGTGCGGCTGTCATTAGCGGCAGATGACCTATATAGAGGGGACTGCTGCTTGTTACAGTCTAATTCTCACCCTAAATGGCTCGGAAGAAGGGTGGTTCAGCGGGAGATAATGTGTTTGTTATGGACACTAATGATACAGTGGAAGCGAACTAACGACCCACCCAGGGTGTCCCGTCGAGTTCAGCGGCTTCATCACTCCGTTTCTGTGAAAACTTGGAAAAAACTCTCATGGGCTTCCTTTTTTTCTGGTGGAGGGAGGGGGGGGATGAAAGAGTCGCCAGCTCTTTTGTAAAACAATGCAGGGAGGCGGCATCAGAGAGGAAATGCAGAAAGAGTGAGATGGGAGGGAAAATCTGGCAGGGCAGTAATGAAAAGATAATAAAAACAATAACAACTGCCTTCGTGCTTTTATTGATGCTCAGGTGGAGTTGGGACCCGGTAAATAAGCCTGTTAACACCACAGAGCAGGGGTGGCACAATGCTGTTGTAACTAACAAATGAACAAATGTGAGTCGAAGCCCTGATCTGCCTCTGTGAATGTACAAAAAGCATACCAACACTGAATCAGCAAATGTGGAAGCATTGTGCTCCTGAATAGAAGAAAGCAAATAATTCACAGTGTCACACACACAAAAGGTGACAGAATGTGCAAAATTTGTGGCAGAAAATGGAGCGTTTCAATCCGTTTTTGTTGAAAGTTTGCAGGCGCTTTTTCTTACGATACGGGACTTTATTTTGAAACACCCAGCAGGGCTCCTCGGTCCTCTGATATACTTGCTTTTAACTACGCTTTAATGTGTGCACGACGGCTACCCTGCATATCCCGTGTTCCTTTAGAGCTCTGGTCCTCTGAAATTAATGACTCACGTCCACGAGATGTAATTAAGCCCACAAACAGAGGGCGCGGGATGTAGAGTACAGGTAGCAGCACAGTCTGAACAAACAGCAGCAGCAGAAGAGTAAAGGTTTAAATAAATCTACCTTGTTTTTCATTGACAATACAACAACCTCCTCGAGCACTGCCATGTTTAGTCGTGTAAACAAGCAAAGTCCCAGGAGGGAGGCCTATTACGCTTTTATTTCCTTTCCTTCAATGTTTTATGTAGGTTCTTGTGCATGTAAAAGATCTAAAAAATTAAAAAGGTCAAAGTCGGCACAAACAGAAGCTCCTCTCTCCCAGAGAAAACACTGCGACTGAAACGCCTCGTCAGTAGTCACGCCTTTAATTCCATGACTTTTTGACATCACACTACGTCAAGGATTGATTTAGCACTGCTTTGTTGTGGTTAGCAGTGCTGGCTCGGGCGTGTGGGAGCTGACCAATCAGAAGAGATTGGGTAGTATGAAAAACCTGATGTTTTTTGAGCATTAAAACATGTAAACCTATTCTAGTTGTAACCCAAAACCAACAAACATGGAGTCAAAGAACAGAGGTGATCGACAGAATCACAATAATTTTATGCCACCGTGCAACTAAACTACAAGAGAAGTCATTTGAAGGTATAAACGAAGATGCCTGCTGGGTAATCAGGACGGGGAATCCCTGGTTTGTAAGCCTCCAGATAGATGTCATGGGTCTTGGCAGCAGAGACGGAGACATCAGTGTCCACATGACAGCGTTAGAACGTGAGTGAACTCAAGACTCTGGAGGAACGTTGGAAGGGAAATGGAAGGGCCCGCAAGATGGAAGAGGGTCACCTTATCCAGAGGTCATCGCCAGTCGAGAGCGAGCGCAGAGAGGAAAATCACACTCAGGGTGACTTTGAATAAACATCAGTCATCTGATGTCAACACCTGCTTTATGTCTCCAGATAATTAACTGTCAGATCTTTCCCAGTGGGTTTTGGCATTTCCATAATCACTCCATCATTTATCATTGCCATTCAAGAGGACATTATCATGGTCAATGCCATTGTCATTACAGCAGACAAGATCTTCTCGTTTGTATCAACATGCAAAGAGGTTTTTTTTTTTTCTGTGGCTTCAGGAAATGAGTTAAAAGGCACTAAAACACAACAACAACGCTCGGAGAAGTGATGCGACGGCCCATTGCACAAGGCTGCACAATAAACAACACAAAGTAGGAGACACTAGCCTACTTAGCAAATCCTTCAACAAAGCGTTTTGGCTCATCTGCGTGTTATCTGGACGGGATCTAATGAGCTCTTAATTTGAGAGCGTCTGCATCATTAACGGGGCCCGCCGTTTGATGCCACAGCTGTCAAATAAGACTTTCATCCTGACATGACGACAGAGGGGAAGGATTTTTTCACATCATGTATGTGCGTAACAAGCACGACGTGTGATTATCTATGCATGAGATCAGATCAGATTTAAGAGAAGTAAATATGATGAATTGATGTCACGATTGATTCCGTGCCATATTTGGAGATGCAGTGACAGAAAGGCACAAAGACAAACAGAAAGAGAAATATGTTAACCGTCCCAAACAGGTCTTTAAAATCAGGCCGGTCCGGCGCCCTGACATCTCCCCCGGGGCAGTCGGCTGTGAAAACAATCACCATGACCTGCAGCGCTGGCAGCTCACTAGCGTATGAACTGTGTCATTCTGGGTAATGACATCAGAGACTGCTACGGGGGCCTGCAGGTGTCAAACATGACTTCAGACGGGGAGGAGGGATTTGTTATACGATGTCCTTTTACAAGACAAACCAAGGGGATTAGTGTTCGTCACGTCATAGAGTGATTAACAACACCCATGTCCTTCCATTAGCCTGACCTTGTTAAGTGTGTGTTGCGTGATTACACGGTCTGTCACTATCGTGTGTTTCCACCATTACCAGGCCACGGCGAGTGTTTGCAAAAAATCTTCACAGCTGTTGCTGTAACGTTGTGAGCACTTTTTTGTTGTTGGTTACTGTTGTTGTTGTTGCCGTCGGAGTGACCTTAAGGCTGCCCGGCCTCGCTCGCATTCCTGCTCTCTTAAGTGTGAAGGCTCTCCATGTTCTCCTCTCTCCCCTCGCTCACACACATCTCTGGCTGCTATAATTAGAGTAATTGGAATCAGATGATGCCGGCTTAATTGGAAAGGAATGCAGACGGGGCAACGGGGCTTTTCCGCACAGGAAAAATCGGCTGGAGGAGAGTACACGAGACAGTAGGGAGGAATGGCGGGCGGAGGACGGGGTCTGCAGTCACGCATTCGGCTCCTCTGGCTTTAATGAAATTGGCAGGATTTTGTCGTAAACACACCAACAAATTACAAGGCCTGATGGAGTCTGAATGCTGTCATGTGTTGGCGGTACGAGAAAAATGATGTCAGATAAGGGAAAACATTCAAATTACAGGAACAGGATTTATAAACAGTAATGAGTGGAAGTTGAAATTCCCCGTCCGACAGTAGCTCGGACTTTGGGTAGAGCGATGCACAAACATTTCATAGTGAGGGTCAGGGCGCCCGCGGGGTGATAACGATACATATTGCATGATGAAAGTTGGATACACACTTGCCAACAAAGGGCCAGAATATTAAAGGTTAGAATTCCATCGGTAAGAGGGCAAGTTTCATTTAAACTGTGCCAGAAGCAAATTCTCCTTGCGAGTTGAAAGAGACTGGAAGAGAGAGAGGCCGAAAGAGAATGAGAGGGGGGAGAGGGAGAGGAGGAGGAGGAGGAGGAGGAGGAGGCCAGGCTGGTTTCATTCTGCTGAAAGTCACAGATGAAAGTCAGCCTGATTGTTTGCTGTTTTCGCGCCGTGGCCACTGATTCGTGGAAAAGAGTGTAAGATTCCCCCACAGGCACCGGCGGCTTAATGAAGGAAAGAGATACACACCTGCCTCAAGAGCAGGGACTTCCTCGTCAAATTGTGCAGTTGGCCTCCTTATCAAAAGGGGGCAGTGTTGCCTACACGTGCCAACCTGTGTGTTTATCGAAGCGAGAGTGGGTGCGTGTGTCCTTTGTTTACCTAGTTAAAGAGCTGCAACTGCATTAAGTCAACAGAGGGTTGATTGAATTATCCCCGGCGATCCCACAGCTCGCTCGCTGACACCAGAGTTTGTGCCATGTGTCTGGCGAGCCTAATAGAGAGGCTCGTTTGTCAGGTTCAAGCTCTCCATCTCTGGCTACATCTCATTACCCTTAACATGGGGGTGGTAACCAGGGGAGAAAAAATGTAAGCATACCTCCATCTCTGTCTCTCACGCTCGTCCGTGTGGGCTCGAAATGTGTGCATGCAGCTCTTTTGTTTCGCCTGCCACTTGCTGCCGGACTGCTCAGAGCCTTTGTCTTCCTGCGATGCTCCCCAGATCTCAGTTCGTTACAGAGCGTAATTAGCGTGGCGCGAGCGGACTCCCCAGCCGACACACAAAACTCATTAAATTCCACTAGCCTGCTTTTTCGCTGGCACACTCCTCCTCGCCCCATATTAATCTTCCTTCCAACCCAAACTTTAATTCTCTGAGAAAATGTTTATGGGGGGAATAACTGCTTCCGCCCTCACATGCAATAACAAGCGCGCCTCTTTATTGTGTTTTTTTTTTTTTTTCTCTTAAATTCAATGCTGCTTCGTAATGCGAGCCAAGGTCAGGTCTGATGAGTTGTCTGGCTAATCAGATGCAAGGTGCCACGGCGCGAAGATGAGAGCGGTGCACTTTCCCTCCGTCCCTCTCTCCCGTCTTTGTCTCCATCTCTCTGCGTGCCCGCCCGCATCTCCAGACAATGACCAGACTCATTTCCAGACTCCCTCCCGCAGTCTCCCTCGCTACTAACAGGGCCACACAAACAAGGTCATTCCGACTGCTGTAAGAGGAAGATGTATCATTTACTGGGAGATGGATGACATGATGTCTCCGCAAAAAGCTTTTATTTTGACCAGAAGTATTACTGCAACCCTCCAGCCCCCTTTCCCCCTCCCCTCTAATTGAACAAGGAGGCAAAAGACAACTGCCACTTGAGCTGCAAAGGAAATTGCCTCCTCAGTATGATGGAAAATACACAAACCAGCGTTGAAAAATGGTCGCAGTCGTCCAGGGACGCGGCCTAAGATGGCTGAAGACAGATTGAGCAAATTGGAGACGGCCATCCTTGATGACCTATCTGGCCAATGGTGCAAAGGGCAGTAAACTCCCCTCCATTACTTCTAATAAAGTTCCTTTTTGGCACTATTACACTTCAGTTTTCCTCTATGAGACAGCAATAAAGAACAGTTTGAACGCAGGGTACACCGCCAGCTTTCTGTTTGCATCCAATATCCCGCTGCTGGTCTCCACTGAGCCTCTGACAGCGCATGCTGTTTGGCAGATCCAAGTCGTATATTTTCATTTATTGTTAATTTAATGTATTTTTTAACCATCGGTCAGATGAATATTTTGGTCCAGAATGAAATAGCTCAATAACTATTGGCTGGATTGCTATGACATTGCTCTTTGCATTGACATTTTTGTTGCACAGTTGGCGAATTATCCGGAATTTGGTGATCCCCTGGCTTTCCATTGAGCGCCATCATCAGGTTAAAATTCAATTTGTCCTGTATTTCAAATAACAATACCCCCATACTCATGACATTCCCATTATCCTCTGCTGTACTTTGTGTTTACTGCTAATAAGCTAATGTTATCATGCTAATTTGCTCAACTACAACAAAATGGTGAAGATGGTAAATATTAATATTGTTATTGTGGGAATGGTTAAGTAAGAGTCAAAGTACAGCCTCACAGAGCAGCTTGTGTTGCTGTAGACCCTGAAGGGCCATCCAATCCAAGAATAATAGCTATAAATATACAGTTTTATTGTTTTTTAACTCAAGTGGATGGTTCACACCACGACTATAATGGCACAATATCACTGGGATCACTTTCAGAGCATTTGATGAACAATGGAAACACTCAAAGCCAATCTGAATCCATCTGAATGTACAGGGTCTTCAATTAGCCTGATTATGGGGACATTTTTCTACAAAGTAATGTTGCAGGAGTGCTCATTATATTGGTTTCTAACTCTAGCTCTTATGATACACTTTTTAGACAGTCTATTCCAATAACTCTTCCATAACATATATTAGACTGCAAATTACCTGAGACATGCTGCCAAACAGTCTCCGGTGCTGATGGGGTCTCTGAAGTAGGTTTTGTCCATACTGATGTCCTATTTGTCGATCACCGGGATAATTGAGGTTGACGCATCCAAACTCTGGTAACAGATTGTTGGAGTCTTCCAACGTCTCGTCTCTTTGAAGAATTTCATACAGCTATTTCCTTCAGGGATTTTTGTTTGTTTGTTATTCTGTGTAAGGTACAGCAGTTACAACTAATCAATAACCATTTTCTAAAGCTGCCCACACAGCTGGAGCGGGGAGCACATGCTCGGCGCCGCTGCCTACAGAACTTTAAAGTTAATTAATGAGGATGCTCATATCGTTATCATAATGACAATATGAGCATCGTATGCTAATCATATCGTCATCGATATGAGCATCATAGGATCAAGGATCAGGGATTAAAGTTATCGTTATAGTGATCATTCTTCGTGTGGACGTCCCTTTAGTGTTGGAGGTAAGGATGCAAAGGTGAGTGACACAGTTACTGTATTTAACTGCCCATTCATTATTAACACACATGCAGGTGTGCAAAGAATGTTTTTTCAGTAATAAGTACAGTAAATAAAAGCACGTTTGACTTTCTAGGACCACCCGAAAATGACTTTGTGGTTTCAGTTAATCTACATACTGGATCCTGGGAGCAGTGTAGCAGCTCAGCGTTGTGTGTGGTACGACTTTCAGGTCTACATCAGCGCTGCCGAGGTAGAAAGAGCAGCGACGGAGCCCAGCAGACTGACAGCTCCCGCGGAGCTCACGGGCCAGACGAGTGCAGCCAGCGCTCCCGTGGGTCCGACACCTGCCAGATGCAGCGGGATGCGAGCGGGTGACAGCGGGGCATCGGAACCCCCGAACCCTCCTCAGCCATCCCAGAAAAAGTAAAATCTCACCCAGGCTGGCAGAGAGACAGCTACCACTGGGACCTCCACATCTCTGCCTAGCATTAATTTAACCTGCTTGATGGGTGACTGGCTGCATTAACTTGACATTTGCTTGCGCACATCATGTCAGCTGGCAGAGGATACCAGCAAATTAGGAGCACCACCATAGTGTCACAGAGGAGTTTTTATAGTCTATATGTGATTTTTTTTTTTTTTTTATCATATTATCTTTTCATCACAGAGGTGATGAGTTTTTAATTAGCCGTAGAGTTATCTGCATCGTGAGCAGTGACCTTGATAGGGCAGAGGCTGATAACAGAGTTGAAAAATGAAGTAGAATTAAGTAGAACAGAATAGAGGAGCAGAAAGTAAACACTGCTTAACAATGTTCTCAGAGCACAGCCTATAATCATCTAAATCTACATCAACTGAGACATCAAAGCAAATATCCAAGAAAAAAAACAGGAAGAAGGCCAGACTCCACATGAACTCCAGCAGCTCCCATGGTTCCCGTTCCCAAGTCAAGTCCATTCAGTCCCATTAGCAAACTGCAGGTTTTGCTAATGTCTAAAGCTATCCAGGCAGGTAGCAGTACCGAGTTATGGTAATAGTTTCGCCCAACTCTTTGAAGCCACGCTGGCCGTAATGGCGTCTGAAGAGAGCGATTGCGGGGGTACAACCCTCCAGGGACTCATTAGCGAGGAGCGGAGCTATTTGAAGAAAAGCCGCGTATGGTAGAGTGCGGGGAGAAGGAGTGTGGGTTTTTTTTTTTTTTTTCCCGGACATGTTTTTTTTTTTCTTCTTACTACTGTTTTCCTGTCCAAAGAAAATACACAGGGGTGTGGAGCTGTACGAGGGCAGGCTGGGACAAAACTGGTTGACTGTGCTTGTTGTGGGCAGCAGTTAGTTGGCAGGGATGCCAGAGAGCTGAAGTAGCACCAGAAGACCCAGGAGGGAAGCCTGGATAGGAAGAATGTGATGCGTTGGCAGGGTGCAAAAGAGACACGGAGAGAGAGAGTGAGGACGCTCAGAAGAGAGAGAGAGAGTGAGTGGGAGTGGGACGGGAGGATAGCCGTGGGATGCCGTCTTTTAGCTCCAACAGAAGCGCACAGCAGGATTCAGAGCAGGGCGCCATCACAGATGCGCTGGGACTGCACATGCTGACAAGTACATTAGACTTTGACTCCTGTTACGTCAATCTCCAACCATGACAGGAGGCTGCCGCCTGCCTGGATAAGACGGGGACATCTTGAAATATCTTTCTGGATAGCAGTGAAATGTGAAACGAAAGCCACGAGAGCTCTGAAAAAAAATTGTTCACGGGCACGTTTTCTGCGTGTGACAAATGTCCCACTTGAGAGCTGCGACAATTAGTTGATTGATTTATCAAAAGGAAATTAATTGCCACCTGTCTAAATAATCTGTTCATCGTTTCAGTCGAAGCAAAAATGTGCTGGTTCGAGCTTCTTAAATAAAAGGATGTGCTGCTTTTCTTTAACGAAGAGTATTTGGGTTTTTGACCGACTGTTGGACAAAATAAGCATCTGAGGTACCGACCAGTGTTTCTCAAACTTTTTAAATCCTGTACGACCTCAACAAATATGACCGTTAAAATACAGCGGCATAAGCATACTCTACTCAGCGTACTCTTTTTGCCGTTTGCTGCTAACTTTAGCAGGCGTTGTGAGCACTGAAGCGGCACTGCGTAAGTAGCCCCGAGGACTCCTGCTCGGTTCACTGTTGCCAACATCAGTTTCGTCAGGGCTGCTTGAAATATTCACCTGCTCGGCACCTCTATTTTCAATAGGCAACATTTCTTGAAATTCTTTTTTTGCTGGATCCCTCTGGGTACCACTAGAGGAAGCACTGGTACTTGGTTACCATGGTTTGAGAATTATAGTTTAAATGATTAATCAGTTAATAGTGAAAATATTCGGCAGACTAATTGATAATGAAAATAATAGTTACAGCAGACATAGCCTACACAAAACCACTACTTCCAGATAACAGTTTAATATAATAATGACTTTAATCAGCTCTACTAACTCCCTAAATTGGATCACAGCTCAGCAAAGGTCAAACATCTTTCTATAAAATTTTGATATTGTTTTTGCCTTAGCCTGTGTCACAATATTTCATCAGCTGCAATTGACCCAAATCCATACAAATGACTAAAAAGACATTCATGAATCCATGTTTCATCCACATTTTGTCACATGCAAAGAAGAAGAAGAAAAAAAAAAAAAAGAAGTCAGCAGTGCAGAGAGTGCCTGAGCGTGAGGTGTTCGTTAACTGGAAGATCTCTTCCTTTAAAAAGACCCCCAGCATTTACATTCCCCTAAACCCTTGCCTTTCATGCCAAGCCTGCTTTCAATATCAAAGCTCCTTTTGAGAGCCTCTGGTGGAATGATAACAGAGAGAAGGGGACTTTAGTGAAAATGTAAGATCTTGAAAAGAGGGAGAGATGAGGAGAAGAGAGGAAGAGAGACGGAGGGGGAGGGCTGGGAGTCGGGAAGACAGCATATCAATCACCCCCTTTAACTGACACAAGTATTCTGAAGTGAGGTGCTTTTTTAATTTATTTTTAATCTTTTTTTAAACATGCGTGGGGGTTGTGAACATGATGCCGAGGGCGTGATAAAACATCATTAGGCATCCATGAAAGAGGCTCAGAGTTTCTGGTGACAATAGGATCCGTCTGTCAGATGCGTTGAGGATTACACACAGCAGCGTGGAATGGATGAAATGACTTGTCATGGGAGAAGAAAGGTCTCTTTTATTGTCCCCCGGATGACACGTGTACGCTCGTACGTGGGCGTGCGTGCGGTGTGTTGCGAGCTGGTGTACGTTCTGTGTCTCGCTGAAGGAATGTCTGCCAGCTGAGCGCACCTGGAAGCTGTTTGAGATAAACCGAGGCTGTTGCTGATTACTCGGGACAGTGCAACATGCATGCCAATCTGAGTACACATGTATGCATTTGCGCGAAAGTGTGTGGTCTGCAAAAACTTCATTTTAATGTTCGCGTGTTCAGGTATTAAAAGTGGATGCAGAAAGAATATAAAACAAGGCGCACGAAACCCCCCACCAGAAAACAAAGTAACAACATTCCAGCGAGGACTTATTAATTTTGAGAAGTTTTTGGATTTTGGTGGGGAGGTTGTAGTACATTTTCACCGCCTACATTGATGAAAGAGGTTGTTTGCTTTGTATCTTTGTACAAATGTGACTTTTTTTTTCATCAGGATGTTGTTGAATCGCTTGTCTGTGTACCATCTGAGACAGATGCAGAACAGGCAACCGCTGTAAGACAAAAGCGACCAGGCAGCCATGTGGCTGTGTTTTGTTTTTGTTCTAATCCACTTTGTACCACTCGGTCCTGACCGATCTGATCTTGTTTTGCTACAATCCAGCCTACGCTCTCGGTCTCTTATTAGGGCAGGTTTAAGTCGAATCAGTATCCTACTGATAGGCCAAAAGCTCAGAGGGCTTCGCAATCTGTACAGCATACAGCACTCTGCATTCTTACAGTTCTGGGCTGGACAAGGAAAAAAAAACTTAAATAAAAACATGGACAAAACCTCAGGGAGAGGAATGATTGCTCTTTCAGCGCAGACTGTCATGCGATACTGTAGGTACAGCAATAGCCGAAGTAGGATTACAATATGGAGAAACAGAATCTCAATATTGAGCCTGCAATAACAGATTGTCTAGTGGGAGGTGGGAACAAGTTGCAAACACAACACTGACATCCGGTACCATCCGATTTGTGGTTGATGTGGTGAAGTTTCGAGCAAACAATTGCATATTTACGCATCCAGCAGATCGAAAGCAACATTATCAACCCTTTGAAGTAACGTTTCTGGCCGTATGATGATGACGTATTGAAGAAAGACACGGATATGATCATTTCCAAAATTCACAACATGTATTATCTGATAAACAATAACACTAATATAGCTACTTACTTAACATAATTAAAGCATCACTATGTAACTTTCTTCAGAAAGATAGCTGATAGTCTCCATCCATCAAAGCCTCATTCTCACCCTCCTGTTACTGGATGCTGAGCTGTTGAATGTTCAACTATGTTTTACCAGCGACTCGTTAACCTGCTGCCATGTGGTGCCGAGCAGTTAACAAGGGATTTTTACAGATGTTTCACTGAAAACAGCTGCCCAGGCCCGGCTAACATAACACCGACGAGTGTGGTGAGACTGAATCAAAATCCAATCATCGTGGAGCCGAGGTGAACAGATAATAATGGTAATTTTCTGTGGGTTTCTTACTACGAGCGACCTCTTTTACATGCAAGTATGTGATCCACTGTTATTATAAATCTGACAGCTCCTGTGTAATATAAAGAACAGAAACTCAACTATTTTGTAGATGTGTTTAAAAATAGCACCGATTCTCCTCTTCCTTATTTACTAAAGTGTAAAGACATTTGTTGTATTTGTGTTTGCTGCTGTGTGACCTCTCTGTTGCCTCGCTGCCTCCCTCCATTCTTCTCATCATCACTCACTCCCACGCTGTAAACATCACCCTGCAGGTTGTGACACTGACGAGGTGTGCCCCCCCTCTCATCCCGAGGAAGCTCGCCACTATAGGGGACTATATGTGTTATAGGATTTGTGCATGAGAGAGAGAAAGAGAAGCATCTTCTATCCAAGTACATTTCTACATATAAAACCGTTAAGAGAAGATAAACAGCTCCACCCGGCCTCGCATCAACTTCTTTTCTGGTTACTGTTTCATTTGCATGGGAGCCAGACAAAACAAAAACCTCTAAATACAAGAAGAGTTTATTAAAAAGTTGAAAAATAATGAACAGAGAAAGGAACGCCCCGTGTCAGCAGTTTGGCTTCGTTCTCTAAACCAACATATTTAGCCCAGCAACACACAGCTCCCTTCCAACCCATCCAATTGCTCTCCACCCCCGGAGAGTTCTAGATAGGACCTCCACACAGATAATGACTTCTCCTGCCTCCCTTTTTTTTTTCTTTTCTGCTCTCTGTTCTAACAGTTCCTGTGCCAGCAGAGGTGGTTTGACCCCAGCATGGTCCCTGGCTTCCTGGATGCTTCCTGGAAAGCCCTGGATAACAGGGCAGGTCTGAAAGGGCGCCGACGTCAGCGGGGGCACGGCCCACCATGAAGGACTTGTCTCACTACCAGGGCTGTCGAGATGTTATCTGCAGATACTTGGAGGGGAAATCTGTGAAACTCTCCACGGCACTCCAAAAGGATTAGGCACTCTTGCTCTCACTTAACTACCTTCTCATAATGTTCTTTCTTTGTTCCTGTTTTTCGTTTTTCACTCTCACCTCTCTGTTACTCGAGCCATGCACATGCTTAGTCTATCACGCTTAAAGACTCCTGATTTTAAGCTCAGGCTGTTTCAGCGCCTGTTTTTTTTTCTCCACCCTACACCAACTGCACTTCTCCCAGCGCACACATACGCAGTCAGCAGACGGGAAGTGAAAACCACTAGAAGTCTGTCAATTTTCTGCTAAAAACCAACCAACAACAAATAGAGTATCAGAATCAGACACAGTACCTCCTGAAGCGACACAATGGCAATTTTCTCCTTTTGTGTTTCTGACAGGCTCTGTACCCAGGGGGAAAAAGTGGAGGTTTCCCTTTGGGAGAGAGTTAACGACATGCCGAGGGCTTTTTTTCAAATGGAGGGGAAGGCTTGGCATGTGCCACTGTAAACAAGCTGAAATGCTGGGAAGTACAGTGAGTGAGCGGTGCCCCGAGTAAAGCCGCTCCAACATGACACGCAGCTTTTGATGTGCCGGCCAAGTTTGTATTCTCAACCGCTACGACGCTCAGCCAGTCAGCCGTACACAAACTCACTCACCCACACCAGGAAACGCACAAGGACAGTATGTAGCATGAACAGATGCATGCCGTGGAGTCGTGCTTGCGCAACTGGTGTGGGTTCACATAAACATACACAACTCCGCCCTGCATAATCGCTGTATGGTTGCCGCTTCCTCTTTAGACCCATCAATCAACGCCGTTCAAAATGTCAACCGTTTCTGCCACCACCGGCTTGGCAGCCCACTGACATCCTAACTGAGTATTTTTCCATGGTGCCACCGGTCCACGCTGCGCTATTTCCATTTAAGAATGGATGGCGGAGTGCTATAGCAGTGACATGTTTCATATTACAGTGCTTGGCGGCGAATATTAAAAAGTTGGGAGTTAAAAATCTAAGAAAGCAATCAGAAACATAACAAATAAAGCTATTGGATGATTCTCCTGATGGAGAAATTCAGCAAATATATCACCCTGGCAGGTACCAACCACTATGGGATTTGTTCAAACTAAACAAGGGGGCTGTGAAAACTGCTGGGGGTTGCATTTAATGCGTTTTCCCCACCATCTACACCATCTCCTTCCATCCACATCCAATTCGCCTCCCCTCTGGCAGTGGGTATATAGAAAACTTGCCTCGACCAAAACATGATGAGCCTACAAATCTCCTGCGGCTGACAGAGGGAGATGTCTGGCGTCCTGTGTAGGAGGAGACCAAGATTTGATTACACTCTGTCACAGAGCGCTTGGATGAAAAACACAGACCACTGCAGGAGCCAAAATGGCGTCTGGGCTGAAAGAACAGGCCCCCACACTGTGACTTGGAGCGCAATGCAAAGCATAGTGACGGATAAACCGAGGAACATGGGTTGATCGAGGATGACACACTCCCAAATAAAAATTAATAAATACAAAAAATACCGTACATCTCTTTTTGGCCTACAGCTGGAGGATCGGAGCCTCTTCACCTAACCTTATCTTTAAATTTTTCCTATTTTGTGAGGCTTAGATGAAGCTTACACAAGATCAGGGAAAGCTTACACTTTTTTGCATGTGAAATGTTGTGGGAACGAGGCTCAGATTTAGAGCTTGGTGCCAACTGAAGTCAACAAGTCTAAGACTGAGACAGTGAAGCAAAATGAGGCCAAGAAGGAAATCAGAAACAGGAAAAAGGACGTAAACTTACATGGTTATGCAGTAAATGAGAAATGACAGTTTTGTATTGTTTACTGTACACAAGATGTTGCTCGGTAAAATGTGCTGTAGCATCACCACTTCATGTGATCCCATGAGGAAACAGTGGCTGACTTGATGCCCCAGCTTATTGTAGGGATGCTAATACTTTGCTGTGAGAAAGACAAACAAAAGCAGAAGGATAAACAAGTCTGACTGAGAAAAAAATGGTTCGGGAGATGTGGCCAACACAGGTTGTCTCAATTTCAGCAAGAACTGGAGGTGACATGTTAGCTGTCAGTTTTCACATGTGTTAACAGTCATATGTATGCTGGCAAACATTAGCCTCAAGGGCTAGAACGCTTGAATATTGCTTGGCAACACTGTCAGCTCCTCTGGGATGTGTCTCTCATCGGTTCATGTGGTCCTGCTCAGAAAGTATTGACATGGTCATCCAGATTTTAACTCCCAGATATCGAACATGTTTGAAATTATAATCAGACCTGAGGAGTCAGAGAGCTCTTCGGGAGGTTAATGACTGGATCTGTAAGCCCCTCACAGCAGATAATCTGGTCCGAACATCGATACCAACCCAAGGTCCCGGGCAAGATTTCTCCTCGGAGTATAAGCAAGGCTGAATCTGCTTTAGGGGCAGTGCCGCTCACATCATATGGAAAACCATCTTCACATCGCAGGTTTGGATGAAAGCTGTGAATGGTACCACAAGCTACAGCAATTACGTGGAAAAGTATGACTTACACTCCAAAAAAATAATTGTCAGTGACTTGAAATAGTTTAGTCACATTTTTCAACATTTAATACAAAGTTTGAATATCATGTTGAGTCAATTTATATAAATGAAATCGATAGATGTGCAGGACACATTTGAAATGCATTACTCTTATGTGTAATATACCTGAAAAACACATTGTGTTTATATGGAAGATCCCCTGAACTTTATATGTAATAATTAAATAAACAAGAGGTTTATGTTTAAATCTGCATTCATTTAATTTCATTAAGCAATTTAATGTATTCACACTGACTCATCATGATAGAAAATTTGAATTATTCAAGTTACTGCTTCAGGTAAATTATTATTATTTTTGAGTATACAGCAAGAGTCAATAAAAAAAATCTGTCTGTCACTGTCTTAGCCATGCAGTTGGTTCCTTGTTGTAGGAAAACCTTTGATTTATTTTTAGATTTTCTGCACTTTTGGAAATTGAATCTCCACATAACTCCTGGCAAACGCGACTCTTCAGCCATATATTCCTCATCCCTGACGTATAGCACTTCACATCTCCGACAGACAGACAGACACAGTGTGTAAATCATTCCTGCCTGCTTGTACAGATCATTTTCTGGCTGCCACTGGCAGAGCTGAGAGCAGTGACCATCTGGTTTCCCTGTGTTTACTTCTCTCTGGGTTCAGTTTAAGTAGTACGGCCAGATTTCACTGGGAGACACCACAGACAGGCGGGCTTTAAATCTCCACATCCGAGCCTGTCATGGACACATGTGTGAGCGAGCGAGCGAGTGTGTTTGTGTGCGTGTTTGCGTCTGTGTTAGTGTCCATCTGTATGTGTTTAGATCACAGGATCTAGTAAGAGACCAAATTTAGTTTCGAGGACATCCTCCTCGCTGGTTCTGCTCTGCGTGGCTCAGTCCCACATCCTGTCGGAGCAGAACTTCCCGTTCAGACGTGAGATTTTTAAAATAAACGCCAGAGAAAATGCACACATTTCTGCACGCACATACGCACAAACACACACACACGCACATAAATCATCAACGCTTTCGCCCGTTGGATTGAGTTAGTGGGATTAAAATACATCATTTTGGTAATTAAAATGCCAGATGTTTCCACAGACAGCCACGCGAGCTGTATAAGCCGGGCTGCAGTGTGGATCCCAGGAAGTGCAGGACAAGGTCAGACGGCCAACCTGCCATGTGATGTGATGCCTCCGTCTGAGACAGCGGATGATACACGCACCCAGCTGTTAGGGTGCTGCAAGCAGGCAGGGCAGCGGAGGTGGGGAAGAAGGCGATGGAATGAAAGGGTGAGCCAGCGAAGGAGCGTAGAAACAGAGATTGAAGAAAGAAAATGATAAGTAGAGGGCGGGCTCTTGAGAAGTCTGCTCGAAGAGTGGTGCACTAGAGAATTCTGAAACGTATAAATGGATCATCAAAAACAATTCATAAATCCAGAGATGGAGGCCAAGGTCACAACATCACCGCCACAGAGGGGCGCAGGTGGCGTTGACAAAGATGGTCCAGTGCCAAGGTCGGTGATAGTAAGGACCTTGATGTGATAATAGTGCGGAGAAAATCTGATGAACGAACGCATCAGAATGAATGAATCTATTGCAGACAATGTCTGGGAACACAACAGTCTAAAGAAATGTGAAGGCTCTATTAAGTGGTACCTGAACGATCTGCTCGCTTACGCCGCGTTCACATGCTGCGTTATGTGTGCTGGCTGAAGTGCATCTTGTGAGGAGCCTTGAAAGCACCCAGCAGGTCAGTTATCTCTTGGATCTGGTTCCTAGTTTACTTCACGTACAAGATCATCTTACAGCAATAAGAGAGTGGCCTGTGTGTCCCTGCCAATTGTTCCAGTAGTCATTAATCATGGCACGGCTTCCTTTATTCATAAAGTTTCCAACTTTTGGAGAGCAAGCGGTGAGTGGCCTTGACACTGATCATCGATCAGAGAGAATGATTGACACAAAGAGTAGACGGACAGAAAAAAAAAGAAGAAGAATTTGAGCCACCAGAGTGGCACCAGAGGGCCCCGGTAAGATGGCATCGCCCGCAGACGCCTAATAATTGCCTGGGCATGACGGAAAGTCGAGACCCTGCCAGCCTACCAATGATGAGGTCATGGGAGCGGGGAGCTAGTGCGCAGCCGGTTTGTCATGATCTTGGCTCATCCATCAAAGTTGTTAGGGGCATAAATCTACGCTGACAGCAGTCATAGCCGAGCGGGAGCAGCGTGGGGGCTGGCCAGTAAAGTCCGGGCAATAAGGTGTGCGAGGTTTAATGTGTTTATGCTTTCTGAGCGTAGAGAGACGGAGAGACAGAAAGAGAGAGAGAGTGTGGTTGGGGATGGGAGTATTTCACATGGAGCAGTAATTCCAGCTAACGGCAACATTACGATTCTGTTTATTTACTGAGAAAAATTAAGAGAAGATTGAGAGGCTGCAGTGCCCTCTTTTTATAGGTCTTTACCATCTGTCTCCTTCTAAATCAGTGATTTTCGTGATTCTTCCTTTTCCTCCCAATCTCCCTTTCTCTTGCAACTTTTTTATCCCACGGATGAGCCCGAGGGCTGCTATCGCTAAGCTAATACGGCCGCCCTGTCCGGAAAATCGTGACAGAAATACTCCATAATAATCACTATAAATCCCCGCAGTGTGAGGCCCCTTGTGCGAGTTCATCAGCTTCTGAGCATTCAAGTGGAGAATGTATCATTTATAGACGGTGCTTAGGAGCCGTTCAAGTCTTCCAAGGCCGTTAAAGTCCAAACAAAGAAGATGAGGTGCCGGCGTCCCAAAGGACACGCGGCGCCGGCACCGGCATGTCATCCAGGCGCAAAGTGTTGTCTAAAAAGGTTGAAGGCTCTATCAGCACAGTCTGGGCCCCGGAGGAATTGAACTCTGAACCCCTCCGGTAATTTTGTGAAGTATGCAGCGCGATGACTGCAGTGCGTCGCTGACCAAAAATGTCACCCTGCCCTTTCCTCTTGTCACAAAGAGCCTGTCAGAGTCCTGGGGGCACTGACTAATTACTGTTGCCTGCGCTGGCTAGGCGATGTGGAGGGGGGTGTGTGTATGCCCATGTGGGTGTGTGATTTCTCTTGGATGTTTTGTAGAAAGCGTGTGTGTGTGTGTGTGTGTGTGTGTGTGTGTGAGCTTCTAAATGACAAATCAGTGCTTCTGTAAGGTCAGGCTCAACTTGTGCATCAACTCCTTGGTGTGATGACAAGCAGATGTGCAACAAACAAGCGCAGCAACTAGCCCTCGTCTGCTGTGACAGGTAGAGGAAGTGGAAGTAAACAAGGTGATGTGGGGCCGGTTTCTGCAGGAAGAGACAGACTCGAGCCCGCACCTACAGCACACGAAAACAGAAGCTTAATTGCCAACCTGGGTTTTAAGAGACTTGAACTTCACTGAAAGGAAGTGATGTCCCTCCTTCTGTCACTTCATTAAATAAATGGCTTGAAGGGATATTCTAGCATTTTAGAAGTAGCTAGAAACTCTTTGGCTGAGAGGCTACACTATATAAATAGTAAAGGAAGTAAATGTGAGGTAAAAATAAATAAAATAAAAGGACAATAATGCTGTATGTGTTGATGTCTTCATCTGTTTACGTGAGGGATAAATGATATTGGTTGCTTTGAAATAATCCACCCAGGTTTTATTCTTATATTTACTTGATTATGACTATTGGTCATGACATTTTACTCACCACCTATGTCGTTAAGATTATTGGAAACGCTGACTCTGGCAATGTGGATTGGAGAGAGGTGAGAAAGTTTCCCCTGGTTTTCCAAAAAAGTAGCTTATAAATAAACAAAAATCCTTAAAAATGAGTGAAATGTCTAAACTCAATGCTCCATGTTTTTTTTTTTTTTCATGGTTGCATCTTTCCAGCAAGTCGTTGGAAACTTTGGGTTTTCCACAGAGTTTAAAATAAACTCTTGGTTTTGGGTTTAGCGCGGTTACGCGGCTAAGGATCTTGGATAATGGAACTGAAAAGGTTAACAGGAATCATCTCAAACACTTGTGTCTAAAATAGCACTATTAAGTTTGGGGGAAGAAAGTTTAATCAGAAGAGAAAGATCTTCATTCGCTGTTTTTTTGTGCATAAGCACAAACTGAATAAACAAACTCTCTTTGTTTTCATGACTGAATAAACCGAATAAACAAACTGACCATAAAGGACAACACAATTTCATGACTGAATTACTTTGTTTAAATTTGGCGGACCCTGCCACCTTTGTAGCGTCAAACAGTGTTTTGAAGAATTTTTCCTCTGAGAACAGCTTGTTTATTCTGTTATAGAAAAAAATAAACATTTCTGAGTGTGTATTATTACTTCATTAATATTGTAAATATGGAAATTCTGACTTTGAATTTCTTCTCCAAAAAGTATACACAAAAAGATGTTGCTGATTTAGCAAACGATGTAGCATAGCAGGTTAATTTCTGTGTTACCCTGCCTATCGATCTAAGGTGGTGGAATAAATGTTACCATGATCAATAGTTACACTGACCTAAAGTATGAAATGAACACCAGTAAACTGTAGAAAAACGTATAAATGTCTGACCAATAACGATACTCATTGACAAGCTGCTGTAAAATAGCAACTAAACCACTTCAGCTTTGAGGGGAAGGATGTGGAATGACTAATACAGGCTTGTGTTCATCCATCCCTATATTCAAGGCACAAATCAAACAAAAAAAGGACAGAAAGAAAAAAAAAAAAAACACCCTCAGCTATTAATACACAGCCACCACAGGCTACACCTGCTTCAGTATTCAAACTGTGCTCCAGACCTCTCTGGCAGAAGTATCGAGTCATCAGCAAGTTATCAGCCTATGTGGACAGAGAGCTTCATTAGCACAAACACTGCATGCCAGCTAACGCGGCATAATTTTACACCCCCGCGCAACCCCTGTGTGTGCGCTCCTGTGAGTGTGTGTGTGTGTCACGGTGCATCTTCAAGTATGTCTGTGAATGTGTGTGGGTAAGGATGAAGTGGCTGGATCTAATCTCGCCTACCTTTACATAGGTGGAAAAGAAGAGTTAAACCTATTGTAATAAGTCTTTATATCTACATACAGATATATATTCAAACTGTACAGCACAGAATGTGATACTGACATGCTGCCAGCGACTTTTTGTCTCTTTTATTTCTGTTTACATCGGTGCCCTTTTGCCTCACGCTAACTATTTTACTGTGTTTTTCTCTTTGAATTTATGCAAAGTGGCATGACTGAACGTGACTCATTTTGTGTTGCCGTTCGAGGCCACTGTGTGCGGTGCTCGGAAAAAATGATTTAGGAGTGTTTGTGTTTGTTACAGGAGGAGAGGCATGCTAGTCAGCAGAACGGGGCTGTGGCTCAGTGTTTGCCCCGCAATGTGTTTAATGGGCCCTCCGCACACAGCGCCTCCCTGGTGAGAAAGATGCTAATTACTGTACAGCACCTCGCCACACTCTCCTGCTGCTCCCCCACACACACCTGCACACAGATGTGGATACACGCACACGTCGACACGCAAAGTGATGCGCCACAAACGGCGAGGAAGCCTGCAAAGATCCACGTGAGCGAGCGGGCAGAATGCAAATGCGACCACGGGGCACGCACATGTATTCATAGACACACAAAAAAATGCAAGGACACAACACTCAGCACATTTCTGCCATCAGCCCACTTTCCTCAGCGCTCTCCCATCTCACTTCACAAACATAACCTCCACTTTTTCCTCATCTCTCCACCTTAATTCTTCTTTGTTCCTCCCAGACACATATTTGCCCATCCTCTCATCTTCCCCACCCTGTCTTCCCCCGACTCCTACGTCTTTCCCACTGTTTGCCTCCCCGGAGCTCACCTTTTTGACCCGCCGCGTAAACATCACCTCATCACCCTGACCCCTGACTCGGTCTCCAGGATTACCCGAGTGCGCAGGTCGCGGCCCGCGCATTGATCCAGAGGAAGCAGATCAACATCTTCAGTCGTGTTAGCTCCGCCTCGCCACGATGACTTTGCCTTGAAGTTGAAGCAAGCAACCATTAAAAAGCTTCTTATTCAAATGGAGGCAGTGAGGCGGACTATGTGGGCTTATACACATGTGCGTGTGTGTGTTCTGTGACTGTATGAGCAACCGTGTGTGCGTGTGTGTGTACACGCGTACGCCCGACTGAGCGACTGGAAGTGGATGCGTTAAAAGAGAGATACATACACGCACTAATAGGATGCAGAAAAAAGCGGTACGGGCCTTTAAGAGAGGGTATGGGTGAGTGTGTGCTGTCCAAGACTGCAATCAATTACAAAGCGTTGGGGCTGCATGTTCTAATCAGAGGCATAAATGTCAGCTCCTTTCCCCCGCACACGCCTCCATTTGCATCCATTAATGCAGCGGGAGAAAGAAAGAGCATGAGAGCGAGTGAAAGTGAGAGAGAGAGAGAGAGAGAGAGAGAGAGAGAGAGGCTGCCTTGTGTTTCATACGGAGGAGGTGAGAGCAGGCAGGACGGTGAAAAACAAGGTAGGGAAAAAAAAGGCAGTTAAGCAGCACAACCAGCGATAACATGTCAATCAGGCGAATTGGAGGTCCACTGTACGGTCAGAAGTCTCTTAACACCCCCTGACACAGAGCGACGTCCATAAGGTAACAGCTTTCGCAGTTTCATATGGACGGACGTGACCGGTCTGCACAGAGCGCTGACCTCAACGTCACCTAATACTTTTTAAAATTGCAATTCCGAATGTCAGCCAGGCCTCACAACGATCTATGAGCGCTGCTTACATGCAGGTCGCAAATTACGGCAAATTACGTTTGTCGCTCACAAATTGCAGATGCATTTGTGAGTCCTGAATGGGTCTTGCATGTGTCACACCTGGATCACAAGTATGGTATTTGTGTTGATGGGAGAATTGCATCTAATGTTGCAAATCACAACGTTCGCCTCATTGGCCAACATCGGCGCCCCGCCACGTTAATCGTCTCGGTGACTGAATGGAAACAAACCTGTGAAGCCAAACTTCCAATAGTGACAACTATTTGTGCGTCATTGTGGTGGGAGACAAAAAAAAGGCAAGATGAAATAATTAGAAAAAGAAAGGCAACGAACCTTACAGAACAGAATTAAACAAAGGATGGTAAGGCCTGAGGGAAGAGGCCCTTTGCCGAGGCCTTTCTCCTTTCTGGAGAGTATGAGAAGAGGGATGGAGTGCCCAGCGCAGAAACCCAGACAGACAGACGATGGAGCTGCAGCTGTGATAGCAATTAGCCCCTTATGTATTAAACATACCTTTGTAGAGAGCGACGAGAGGAGAGAGAAGGGGAAGAGAGAGGGGAAATGGAGAAAAAGAGAGGGGTGAATAGTAGCCAGCGGAGCATCTGAATATATCTCTTCCTCTCTTCCTTCCTCTCTCCCTCCTCTCCTGCCTCCCTAAACAGCAAAACAGTGAAAGCTATTCCCCTCGCCGCTGTACAGCATCTCGAAAGGTTCCAAAAGTGATTAAAAGTCTGACAGAGGACACTTGTATACATCCCCGCAGCATGTAAACAGCTAACATTCCCCGGTGCTGGCCACCGCCTGGGCTCCCCCTCTCTTCCTGTCTTTTCCCGCGCCTATAGCCGGAGAAAAGGCAGTGGGTTCACGTGTCTCGCAGTGCAGCTCCTCTCCATCCTTTTGAAGACTAATCGACCCTTCACTTGAGCCTAATTGATGTTGCATCGGTGAGCACTGGCTCTTGGATTATTCAGTCAAACATATTTAACTGGTTCCCAGGCTACAGGCTGGAAAAAAAAAAACATCCTGGCTGTAATATATCGTCAATATGCAGCAGACGATATGCATATAGTCCGTCGTTATGAAAGCATAAGGGTTTAGCCGCTCGGTACACATTAGTCTCCATATGCAGTGCACACATTACGATGCCTGGGACTAAGAATAACTACTAAAACCCACAGCGGAAATCTGAGCAGTCGAGGTGGCGGTGTAGATAATTAAATAAATAATGTCGTCGCCTTCTTGTTGTTGTTTAATTAGCGCTTGTCGTTTGTTATACATTTCATTAAGATCCCGTTAATCCTGATGAAGGCCAATAATTAAAAAGGAAAAGAAATAAATATATAAAATAATATATAACAATGTAAGGAAATCTTTTGATCAAAGTCAGAAATGCGACTGTTAAATATTCAATTCCTCAGACAATATAGATGTTTGATATACGAGGCTACGCAAAACCATTGGCGCCATTACCTCCTCTTTGATTGACACCCTCATTCACACGTGCCGCCTTGTTTGCAGCCTGCTTGATGGAAGGGCCATATGTTTTATGAGATGAGGTTATTCATAGGTTGTTGTGTTAACCAGGAACACTGTTGAACCTGTCACTTCCTCTTGAGCTGACGAGCTTTATTAGGGGAAGGGGAGGACGCTCCTGTTTATTCATCCCCGCGTTACGGCACGTGGCGTGTGTCAAAAGTAGATCCGCCGTGCATAAGCTTGTTACATTTGTTCAACTGGTGCCTGTATTGGTACAATGGCTTTAGTCACTCGGTTGTGATGGAATCAGATTTGTTTCCCGAGACTATGTGTGTGGGAGAACAGGGACACATGCCACAATATTGTGAGGAGGCAGATTGCCAGCGCTCTAAAAAAAGGGTGATTGCTCACTTATGGATACTTGCTGTAGTATCACAACAAGAAGCCTTTTTTACGGACGTCTGACTGTCACCCACAAGGAAGCATATGGCTGAAACGGGAAAAAAAAATCGCAGTAATCGCGGGGCACAGCTGCACGTAGACACACACACACACAGAAACAGACACACTTCAGAACCCCACTCTGTTTGGCTGTTGTTTTTGTCAGTTTACGACCTAAACCCCCCATTGTTGAATTAACCACGGAGAGAGGGGTGGGTGGCTGGAGCCGCGGTGCCAGGGCTACGCTGGCCCAGAAAAAAGCCACAACACAAACTAACTCTTGGCAGGGGATGGAGAGGCAGTATTTTTCCAAAAGCTGATTACCTTCCCTCCCCCCAGTGCTCCCTCTCGCTCCCCTCTCTCACTTTCTCTCTCCCTCTCTGAGACAAGCTGTTCCCTTGGCAGCTGTTTCGACAATGCAGATCCCCGGGCACAGGGGGAGGTTAGAGTGTATATGTATGCGTACGCGTCCATGCGATCGGGTGGGGGGGGGTTCACTAATTCAGGAACCCTCCACATGCAAATCAGCAAGGAAACACGCCAGGCGTTTTTTTTCCCCCCGATGAGGCCCCGGGATGCTGAAACTGAGCGCGATTAGCACTCAACGCTGGTGTCAGATGCCGGAAACCCCACGCCTTCTGAGGGTTTGGCCTTTTGTTGGAGCCCCTTCCGTTCACTGGCTGGCCCCGTAGTCGTGTTTTTCCAGGTGTAAGCTCTCCTGGCGAGCTGCTTTCGTTGGCCTCATAGATGTCACAGCGAAGGGTTATCAGAAAATCCTCCAGATTTTCCTTCACAGTCCAAGCAGATGTGGCATCTTACTGTCTTTTGCATATATACCATGTGTGTTGAAAAGCACTATTAGAGGCAAAAAAACAATATGACTCTAACTAGGCTATCTTGGCAGGACTCATTAGGGGACAGATGATACTTCCCTACCTAAAACATGAGTCAGATGTGGCCAGGGAGCCCATGGGCAGGAAACAAACACATCGTAATCCTCCTCTGTAATTGGGCAAATGAGAGATGTTGCCATTGGACAATGGCGCTGAAACAGATGGCAACAGAAAGGCGATGTAAACCTCCCACTACCTCTAGCCTGGCGCTCTCTCTGTCAGAGTACTGCTCCAAAAGGTAGAGAGGCATCATTTCAACAACCCCTACAGATTCTCTGTCTCTTTGTGTTGTACTCACATAAACACACACATCCTCTTCCACCAGTCCCTCTTGTCTCCCATCAAAGCACCTTTTTCCTCCAGGACCCCCCACTAAGCATGCTCGCTAAGAGCCCTCCTTTGAGCCCCTAATGCACGGGCAATCAGATTAGGGCCGTCGATGTAAGCCTTGAATTACTCACGTTATGACTTGATTGGCCAATAATTTGATTGGAGTCACATCTCTACTTCCCCTGTTTCTTCAGATCCCATCCTCTTCCCCCGGCCCTCCTTCTTCTCCCCTTCTTCCCCTTCGTCTTCTTCTTCTCCCCGTCTCGCTCTCACTCGAGGCAACAACAACCAGTCTTGGCTGTCAGCTCTGGAGGCAGCGTGTAACAGTTTCCATGGGGATCACAAAACTGACTTATCGGGGGAAGAGCAGCGGTCTTACTGTAAGTCAGATGCGACGTTGTTAACCGTGAAACAAAAACAGACAATTCTCTTGTGACTGCAAAGCGCTGGATAACCTTTGTGCTAATCTGTAATGGCACAATGAATACTCAAATTATCTGGGTTTAAAATTAATAGAGATAGATATTTATGGACAGCCCCAACAAGGCCATTGGGTACCGCTGGAGTTAAGTTGGAATGCTGTTTCATTGTACATGCAGGGCAGTCAACAGGAGAAAGACATACTTGCTAATAACTACTGTATGGATTGTGGGTTTTTATTGGCCTCCATGGAAGACAAAACAATAGCAATCTGATAATAATGAAAAAAGACAATCTTCGGCTCGCGGATCCAATAATTACGTGTGACTGTAAAGAATACAGTCGGACCGCAGGGGGATTAACACATTACAGATGATAGCGGGTAATTTACATTTTCATTCAGAGTTGACAATCATATGAAGACGCAAAATCCCATAACAACTAACCTAACAGTGGGTGTAACGCTCGCATCAACATACGTAGCCGTCAGCCCAGAGGTGTAAATGTGCTCGTACAGCTTCTACCAGACGAGCGAGAAAAGGATGAAAGTGGTTTTACATTCAATGAATTATATCAAATGCACAGAGCGCGTGGAGAGAGCTGCCTGATGAATAGCAGATGGATGAAGCTTCAGCGAAGACTCGAGGTTTATACGCTCCGGTATCAGCTGATCTCGGAAACAGTTACATCAGTTACATCATCTACAGCATTTCTTGCGAGACGATCATAGTTGAGGGCAGTGATGTTTCGCAAGTTTGAAAGTGCAAGAGTGCAAATCAATGCTTGTTTCCGGCCATTACTGCGGAATGGGGATTATTAAACATTGCTTGAACGAGATAAGCAGTAGGTGGCTGCAATTCTATTGTCGGAAACCATTATACAATTGCAGAAGAAGAGGGCGCAGCGACATGATATAATTAAAGCTGCAGCAAGTGAATCTGGAGAAAGACTGTTGGATTTTGAGTCTCAGCCCCAGGTCGGCATAGTACAGATGCTTTCGCTGGTGGCTCTGACCAGACACCCAAGATTTTAATATGATCAAAAATTAACAATTAACTATCTCTCTGCAGAATCGCTTGTGCCTGATGGAAATTACTGCTTGTTGTTCAAAATGTGTTTCCATCTTCGTTTATGTGCATGAACTCTTTTTCAATAAAGGGAACAAACCACCTCAAGCGAGCGTAACCTTTTTTTTATGAAACTGAAGAAGATTTGGGGAATTTCGTCATTTTCCATCAACCTTTTCTTTACTTCAATACTTCAAGACGTGCAGAAAATTGCTGATTGAAACTGGACTAATCATAGTTCTAGTTTCATCAGAAATGTATTGTATCTTTTCTACTGTACTAAACAGATAAAACATGACAAAAATCTACCCAATCACTAGAATAAATGTCAAATGCTAAGTATGCTTCTGCAATTCACAGACAGTTTCTTTACACTTCAACTTTACATCTGTTTAGATGGAATTTTCTATTTCTTTCTTGTCACAACACTGTGCTTATGCTCTGCGTAGGTTTGACCACAAAATCCACTTGGTTAGGGTTGGAAGAGCATCATGGTTTGGGCTTGAAATCCCTGTTTTCATCGCAGATGGAGATGGTCCAACATCTGTGAAAAACGCAGTGTTTGCTACGCACGTCACACCTTGGACGTATCCGAGGTTTGCAGAAACGTTAACTCCTGACATTATATCCTGGCCACTGAGCTGCATGAGTACGTATACTATGACATTTGTCTCCGAAAATGCACGTACCTGTCTTTAAATAAATGGTCAAATAGCACAAAACCCTTGTCAAACCTTTCTTCTGACGAAATGACTTTTCCAGAAAAATGTCCCAACAATATCACATTACTCTCCCCTAATTACAAATATTCATGTTTTCCTGGCAAAACCATTTACAAAAGGTCAACTTCAAGGAAAGGACATTTCTTTTTCAATGAAAAGCTAAAAAACAAACTTCCCTCTTGAGCTTTGGCCGTTTCTGAACACAGTTGGTTCAAATCAAGGCGCAGTCAGTCCAGATAGGGAGCGATGTGATGTAGTGAACAAAAGCATCCCTATATGTTAACTTAATCTCTCTTCGGGGCCTCGGAGGGACTGATCATTATTCAAGATGGCAGTGCCTCCCCACCAGCTAGCTTGTCAAAGCTGCCCCTTCCTTCTTCTGACAGTTATGAGGTGTGCGTACCCTGTTAATAAGGGAGCACTGACTCTGCGCTGCAGTTCAGCGGTTGCTATAGTGTGGACCATAACACTGCTATGAAAACATATGGCTTACAAATCTCTGGTTTGTTCTCACGAGGACTAAAAGAGGAGGGGGCAAAAGGATCTTCTGTTTGGATATCCGGTGATGGAACTGTATATAGCACCGGAGGAAGATGTAAACTTCACTGTCAAAAAGATACTGCACATGGGAAGCAGAGGGGAAGGGAAAGAGGCATTAGCAGATCGACTGATGTGCAAACAGCCTGGAGTACATATTTAAGGGGGTCTCCTGTCTTATTTCACTATATGGAGGCAAAAGAGCTGATTCTGTTTGACTGCTAACTTCAAAATGAATCTGTGAAGAGTGTGTACTGCTGCGCAAATTAGCCTGGGAGACATTTTGTATCTATGTCACACACCAAGCAGAGAGAAGGATGCGGATGGATGCTCCCTCTACTGAGCGGAAGTTTTGATGGTAATCACATCCCTGGTTTTTTCCTCCCTTTTTTTTCCTATCTTGTCTACCACTCTCAGTTTTAACTTTCCTCAGCTGTCATAGTCCTCTGGTAGAAGGCAGCCATCTGCTATGAATCATACCACGCTCTGAATCAAATGTTACAGCGCAGACATGCAGCCGCGAACACGGGCATGCGCAAATGAAGCAGACAAAATCGCAGTCGCTGGCAGAAACAAAGACATCTCGCAGGGCTAAACCTGTTTGATGCATATGACAATGTACATATCCAAGAGGAAGCTATGAAGCATGCGAGTTAAACAAACTGGGAAAATCAAATAGTCTGACAGCCGTCATCCAAATAGAATACAATCATCCTTGTCAGTCAGAAAAAAGCTAAAAGGAACCGCCGAGACATCCCTGGGTGCATTTCAAGACGCTGTCAGAGAGAAAGGTCACCACCTTGATGGTGGCACACGATAACACGGGGACAACAGCGCTGCGATAACCCCCGAGATAATGCAAAGATAAAAGCAGAGATGGCTGCGAGATAACCCTCACACGACACAGCAGCAACACTAAAATAGCATGAGGAATACTGAGATAACACCGAAAACAATGCCGCGATATCACAGGCACAGCACAACAGAAACCAGCACTGGGGGGGGGCAAACATCAAACGTACAGTAAGTGAAGGAGACAGAATAACAGCTTTTAAGGGTGGAGTGGAAGAATGAGATACAGCGACAGACATAACAAAGACAAATGGAGATAACAGGGCCATCGACAAAAAAAGAAAGAGAGGGAGAGAGACGACACAACGCGCCAGCATGCGGCCGCACAACAGACATCCCAACGCGTGCAGACACAATATTGACAGTGTGCGGAGACAAAAAGGGCCAACGGAGGATTTAGTGACTTCTAGATAAGAGTTGATATAAATAAATGTGCGGGAAAAATTTGCTTGACTTTCTCTTTCCAAAGGCGGCTTTCTCAAACAAACCGCTCGACTATCAAAACAGACAAGCCGAGACTGTGCTGTGTAACGCAACAATGACTGCGTTTACATGCACGCAAATACATGCAAATGTAAGGTTTTTTGCCCTTACTCAGAAAAAGACAATATTCCTATTAAGCTGTTTGCACGGTCAATAAAAGCTAAATATTCCACTAATATTTCAGTTTAAATGCAGTCATACGTACTCCCACTAACCTGCACAGCCTCCAAGGCTTTCAAAATGTTTATAAGTAGGCGTGTTTTCTATTTCTGATTTGATTTCATCATAATTTGATCATTTTTATTTATTCAGGTTTTTTTGCTGTCGTCCTTGATTCTACTTGTATGTTATTTCTATGTACGTCCACTGCAAATTAAGCCGATTCTGATTACAACCAAAGAAAGCTCGCAAATCTAAATAACATCAAAATATCCTACATACCATAATCGAAATATCCAAACTAAATAAGCCGTATACAATGTGGAAATTGTGCTGTAAAATTAAAAAACAGGCTAGCGACATTTTTTTTTGCCTGTTATAAAATCAGACTTGAAAGCATTGAGAGTTTTAGGGACGTGCTGATGTTTTATTTTTCATGTAAAACAGGAGAGGCAATGATCTGAAGTCACCTCAGAGGGGGGCTGAGACACCCGCGTGCCGCACATCTACCTGTCTCCTCTCAATTTCTCCCTCGGAACTGCTGACCATCTCTAACTGGAGAAAAAAAAAACTCTGCAGGTAAAATGTCCTCCAACCTTTTTCTTTAAGCTCCACTCTTTGTCTTTTTTCTCTCCCCTGTATCCATTTCCTCTCCTCCCCTGCAAAGGACTAGTCACAGTGTGTATGGATGTACACTATGTGCATGGCCATAGGGCCTGAGGTCTTAAGGGCTTGCCGCCTTCTGAGCTGAGATAAACTACGCTGACCTTGGCTTTTGAGACCTCTGGACAAGGCGGAGATCCCTCCTATGTTTCTCACCAGAAAGAGAGAAAGGTCAGAGAGGCATTTTTACCCTCCTCATTATCTCTTACGCATGCGGTTAGAAATGTGTTCCGGGTGAAACTCCACAAAAATACACATTGTACCGGAAAGAACATTTCACACAATCAGGAGTGTTTGATATTTTTGGTGTGGAACTAAACAGCCTCCATTTCAATCTCTTCCTGTCTTTATCTCTCCGTAGCGTGGCCCGGTCCGCACACTCACACACAAAGACTCATGGGAGCGGCGTCAGCGAGATGAAAAGGATGAAAAGGGACCCGTTACTCCGGCTCCTCTCCTCCTCATTAGGCAGAATGAGGGACTGTGCTGGTGTCAGAGAGCTGGTTCATCAACCCTCAGCAGGACAGAGCCCCGGCCCTGATCTACCGGCTCTGCTCTGCTCTGCTCTGCCCGGACTCGCTCCCACTCACTCCCTCATCCCGCAGACCTCTCACATATGATTGAAGCCACTGGAAATGGAAACAGTCGGGGTAATTTAACATGGCATGCCTGTAGAATTCGTTAAAGAGTCGGGTAGGGTGCAGTGGAGAAAAGTAGTTCTCGCTAATGATATGAGGACAGCTGGCTGGAACTGAAGGAACAGGCATGTCCTATGGATTTGATCTCAAAAGAGGCTATTACGTGAATAAAAGGGCAACTATCTATAGCCCTGTCTGGAAACTGCTTTTATCACCTTGTTTTTATTGCTCTGTAAGATATTTATAAAAGATGTATACCTGTAAGCTGCTGAGAAATAAAAGAAATCGCAATGTCCTGTCCAAATATATTTAATACAAAACAAGTACGCTGTGCTATCTTTGTATCTTCAATAGAGTTGAGAGCTATTTTGGGTGCTCCTGGTTCCAGAGGCAAAAGTCCCGTTCGTTTTTCTCCCGTAGACGATGTTAAATGACTCAATAGTCGCACTTCTACGGCTTGGATCAGCATGAAACTCTCTCGGTTAAATCATCACCACAAAAGATTAGGAGCTCGGGTAGGAATATCTGTTTCTTTCAATAAAAGTCACAGGTAAAAGCCTGCGTGAATAAAAACTTCGAGGCACCGTAGATGTTAACTATGCAACCTTTTTACGGGCCTATAAACAAACAGAGACAGAGCTCTTGTCTGCGAGAGCTAAAGCCGTGCTCAGACTGCAGGAGTTCAAAGGCAAATTGAACCCTAATTCTCTCCAATTGGAGGAGAAATCTGGTCTTGGACTTGGTTGGTAACATTGTTCGGCCCAAATCGTATGGTAATGTGAGGGGTTTACAGATCACGTCTGAAACCTCCCGAACATGAGTTTCAACATGTACGTGAAAGTCCCAATTGTATGTGTAAACATTAGAGAAAAACAGGTGTGTATTTTGAGTTTGAAATGCCCGCCTCAGAGGTCCTCCAGTTCTAGAATAAAGTTACATAGCGCCCCTTTAACAATGACTGCCAAGGAGTATTTTGGCAAGAAACATCCAATCACCAAGCTTACCATTCTGTTACACTGCGCTGCAGAAAACTGTGTGAAAACTGAAGATAAAAGAGTTAAAAACTGAAAATTCACTGTGCAGCTTAAATCAACTCACTTTTTTTACATTCTGGGTTAATTGTGGGCGGATTCAGTCCACTGTGACACAGTGTTTGTTTATAACTTTACTAATGAAGCATCCGCCGTGCCAAAATTACAAAGAACACATAATCCCTCAGAAACAAACCCCTGACTGTAACTGGTGACCATAACACAAAACTATGTGGTTGTTACATCATCTAGGAGAGTCCAGTATGACTATGTTCAGTAATATTGAGGATATCTTCTGAGGAAATTCACTGTGCTGTCATGCGAGCATTGGTCATTTACGGATAGACGACTGGAAGTTGTTTTGCATTGATGACAAACTTTTTCTATCCGACATTCTGCTGTGCTTATTTTATGAACTGTGTTGTTTTGCTAGCATCTTTGATATCTCAACTGCTAGTTTCAGCCAAACTCAAGCCGTCATTTTCTTTAGTCTGCTTCTTTCACATTAGCTAAAGTGTTATTAATGAACAAGATGTATACACTTTGAAATAACAACTAAGTTGAATGTAAGCAGGTGCGTGAGATGGTGGTTTTCTAGGCAGAAGTTACTGTGATCGGTTCTAGTGAAGTGCAGCTCAATCCGGCAAAACTCTCTAAGTGTTAGCACCGATACAGGCTCTAATCTGACTGAGCTCCGTCACCGAGAGCTACCATTAAATATGATGTATGTAGAGTGACTCTCGATGGGACTGTGAACTCACACAAGCATGCGACTGGATGTAAGCAGTAGCTTCGAGTTGGCGTACAGCCTCACGCTGCCGCAGTGGAAGGGGCTGCATTAATAAAATAAAATTTTCTGGTGAATTAAAGATGAATTTAAGGGTCTATGTTTTAATGAAGTCACTTAGCGGCAACCTCACATGATGAGGGAGTGCTGTATGGTTTTCACAATGGTATTCAGCCTTGACACTTAATTTAAGAGCAAATAATAATGCGCTGGATATTTCACTTTCACTTAATCATTCTAAAAAAGCGTTTTTGGGGATTTCTCATACCATCTTTGTTCACTTGTCACTGTCAGTTTTAAGTTTGCTCTGTCCTCTCAAAGCATTTGGAAGTCTTGATCTTTAATATCCCAAGTATCAGAGATCATTCACAGGACCCATGAGTATCGTAGACTAAAAAAACACAGAGACCCTTTTAGATCATACGAATGCAGCCGCCGTACTAATTGATTCTTCACTGTGCGCACCCTTTTACAAAGACGCCACTTCTCAAGTCAGTATACCTCCTAGAAATCTGCAAATAAGATCACTGTCGCATGGTGGATCACGAAAATCAAACAAAACTATTCAGAAGCATATTGATTGTCATTTCTGAGTGAATGCTTGCAGAGAGAGGAATCAAAATATTCATCACTGTGGCATTCATGCATGCATTCACTCTGACTCAATCAATGCAAATACAGCGCAGCGTAGTTTGTGATACCGCGTGTGCTGTATCTTTGCTCATAATCTAATGATTTACTGTTTTTTTTCTGCCTATGTGTGCTACGGTGTGAACCTGGTGCTTTCCAGTTACTCACAGATAAACCAGGCATGTGCTTTGGGTGGGAAAGGCAGTTTTTTTAAACCCTCGGACGACAGATACAAGCAGCAGAAATTACAGTTCTTCAGAGGATGACATTAAGGGCAGCGGGAGTAATATTCCTGACAGATAAAAAAGTGTTCTCTCTTTATGTACATCACTACAACAGAACAGCTGAATGCTGAGAAAACTAAGCGCGGTTGTTGGGAGTTCAACCTCATTTACCTGAGCAGAAACAGCACTGTATAGCAGAGGTTAGCAGGCATGGATGGATGGAGAGATGGTGGGATACAGGGAGGACTGAGGGTGGCTGGCGCTGAGGAATCTAATCCTCGGGTTAATTGGTATGACTGATGAAGACAAATTGAAATGGGTCAGCTGAATCGGGGGAAGAGGGGAAGGATGGACGAAAAGGCAGATTGTGTACAGAGCCAATGCAGTTTAACGTAAAAAAAAAAAAGGATTCAGAAACACATATAGTAGATAGAAAGAGTAAATATCATTAGATCCAGGTAAGATGTTCGGAAGATAGCAGTTCAGTTAAAGCAGGATGAGCCTATGGGAGCAGGAAATGAACTCGAACTGGTAAAAAACAAAAAAAAATACCCCCAACATTCTTGGTGAAAGCTTTCCGTAATGCGGAAGCTGCACCATTGATTTTCCAATACTCACGTCTATTCACAGGTTGTCTTCTCGAGGGCCAGCCGAGTAATTGAATGCAAAGCGTTTCACCTGGTCTATGTGTGTCAGCGTTGAGTGTGGGAGCCCGGTCCTTTGAACGTCGTCTCTGCGGGCCCCGCTAATTGAGCCAGATCAATTCGCAGAGACAGCGAGCAGGTTGGCACAGTTGCCACATCAAAGAGATTCTAATAACTGCACACTGTGGCCATTACCGAGCCCCGAAAAAAAGCCATATTTATGTTTGCTTCAAAGCAAGCATGGCGGCGGCGAACATACCGAGAACGCGGGCCTGCGTTGTTCTTTGTCGAGCCTTATATATAGACGCGAGGCCGCTTTGGAGCAATTTCGGAACAGAATATTCAGGCGCGTAGAAATGAAACCTCTCGAACTTGTAATTTAATTAGTTGCTTTTGTTTCTGCTGGAGTGGAAACCAAAACACGTGCAAAAACAACCTAATGACGGACTGTAAGAATTTGCAACAGCACCCTAATGATTGCTCTGTATCTGTGCTAAGTTTCACACAGTCATCCGACTCTGCATCTACAGGAGGATTAGTTATGCTGATGCTGTCTACCTCCCCCTCGACTCCCCATCTTCCTCTCCCTCACTCCCCTCTCTCTGTCTGATAAGTGATAACTTTGTAACTTTGTTCATTAGTGCTGGCCTGTCTCCTGCTGTACAGACTGTCTGAGGCGACATTATGGCTGGCGGGCCTCTCACTCACGCCTTCCAGCCCTCTCTCTCTCTCTCTCTCTCTCTCACTTTTTGCCTCCATCTCAACTCAATTTTTCTCACACTTTTCCCTACCTTTTTTTATTTTTTCTTGCCTCGTCTCTCTTTCACTCCACTCCAGCACTCGCTGATTTCTACTTAGTCTCCGTGTCTCCGTTTCTCTGTCTCTCTCTCCCTCCCTCGCTCTCCCTGGCGCTCGCAGCTCGGCACGTCTCCGCGCTGCTCGCCGAAATAATTTACCGCACGCAGCGCTCCCGTGGATGATTGAAGCGTAATTAGACGGCAGAGACAGTGGAAGCCAACGGAGGTGCTCGGGAGCCAGTGCTCGTCAGATGGGCCGTCTCACTCTCACTGGCTTTGCCCTTCAAAACTATCACTTCTGCAAGAGGAGCGGGGAGGGGAAGGTGTGCCGGGCCCTGCTGCAGCTAACCACGCTGCAAAAAATGACACTGATTCTAAGTTTGTATGACTCAAATTATCTCACTGCATGGCAGATATTTCCACAGGTATCAACTCTTTAGTTTAGTTTATTTACGGTAGACAAGATGAAAAGGCAGCTTCTTAGGCCTGCTGACTCAAAACTAAAACACATTAGCATGACGCAATTTTTTTAAACTCAACATAAACCCTCCAGCCAAGGTTATAGGTTATCAGCATAGTGCCTAGTTGCATCATTATACATTCAGGAAGAGCAGAGAGGAAAGAGGTGTACAGCTATGAGATGGAAAAAAAAACAAAAAAACATGGAGCGTGCATCTACGTTTGTTCCCTCATTCAATTTTTTTGTTAACACAAATTAACCCTCCTCTTTTGCTGGGTAGCCCTTGACCCCTTTTAGATAAAAATGTTTCAGAAATGTTGTTTTTGTATGGAAACAAGGCTTCAAATTAGTTATAAACAAAACAAAACTTAACATCTTTTTGGGCTTTTTTGATTATTTGCAATATCAGAGGTTGTACTTATTTTTATTCACGGTCAGGGGACGGGAGAAGACAAAGATGCTAACATTTAATCAATCCATAAACGTCACAGCTCGCAAACATCTTTAATATTTAATCCTAAAAAATTCTGCAGTTAAAAAAGCTTGAATTATAAAAAAATAAAATCATCAAATATTAAATTTTCCTGTGCAGAAATAAAAGAAAAACTGGAAAAAAATCAAAACTCTCTTTAATTAACCTTTGTGGCCCTGTGAGTCTGGATTCACTTGAATGCACCGTGACAACCCTGTCGGTACACATGCAGATTTCAGAGTTGGCGACATGCACCTGAATGCAATATGAAGTCCCGGTCCGTCAGCTGTGGCGACAATAAGCCACATCAGAATCACATTCATCTGTGGACAGTGTTGCTGTAAATGATCTGCAGCTACACCGTGTGTTCGAGGCACTCGGAATATACTGATCAAAAGAAAACAACACTTCATTACGTATTGCAGTCTTCAGCACCCAGGGAACAGGAATGACCCGCAAGCACGATAAGCTTTGTGCTACACGGTCTCTGAATGCGACGCTGTCCCCACGGCAGAGCGCATTAAAGCTACAGGTCCTTGCCAAAGGATAAAACTACAAACGGAGACAAACAACTGAAGTATATGTAAGAAATGCTTATCTTATGTGCTGACTAGCATCATTCCGATACTTACAGGCTGTATACAAAAAGTTAGGAACATCCTAGACAAGAAGTACGGAGGGAAATGAGGTGCTGGTGAGTCACTATAATCAGAAGGATGTCCTTGTCAATGGCAGCTTCAGGGGAGAAAGTGCTGATCACCACACTGCGTTGTGACACCATATGCTTTGCGAACAAACACTGCGGTGGATGTCAGAGGGGAAATGGCATCACATTCAAGGTGGCGCACGTCGAACGGCGAGGTGAGTGATGCTGCTGAGTGAGCACCTGTATCCCCAAACTCTGTCCAATTATCCCACTGTATTCACTACACAATGTGTTTTCTCCCCACATTCTCCCCAGATTTAACCCGTGGTTGCGGGGAAGGCAGGCTTCGCCAGGGCGTAGCTGTAGTCAGCAACCAACTGTAACAGCACTGTCAGCCATCCCTTTGATTATCGCCCAGAGGTCACCCCGTGTTGAGCCTTACTGTGGGGTCCTGGGTGTCAGAGGAGCTGAGACGTCAGAGGAGTCACCTTTAAAGGATAATAAGAAGACTGCTGACTGACTGCAGACCACCCAGAGGGGGGATCCGTGCTTTTTCACATGAATATAAATGTGATATTGACAGGAAATCTTCCCCAGGAGAGCTGAGGGAAAAGACAGCAGAAGACACGGAGTAAGGGGAAGGGAGTGAGATGAGAGAAAGAGAGAGAGAGAGAGCAAGAGGACCGAACACTCCGGTTCGCTTCACACCGTTAAACCATCTGAAGCATCCGCCAGTGACTACTGCTTGATGGGCCGGTGCGAGCACTGTGTTATCATAAACATTTGGGATTCACTTCATGGAGGCACTTTAATGATGCTTTTAGCATAATTTCCCCACTGTAATGTGAAGTGAAGGGCAAGCAGCGCCTTTCTGTCTGCCTGTAGCTTGGGTGAACCTTTTAAATATTGGCCATTGGAACGAGGGTAGTGATGGAGGCTCGGTGCACAAGGGGCTCGATCGCAGGCTACCGGGAAAGGAATTTTACCTTTGAGACACAAAACGAATGGAAACAACACATGCATGTTCAGGAGCATCACAGAATTTCTGGTCATATCCAAAGAAAACAAATGTCAGCTGTAAGTTTATACTGATCCCAGGAATGTATAACTTCAAAGCACGGCGTATATTGTCAGAATCCATAGGATGTTAGAGTTGTTGTGCTAATTCTAGGCTGTCCATACTGAGAGCGAAAACAAGAGAATAAAAAAAAAAGAGAGAGAAAGAAAGCAGAAAAAGGACAGCTTTGTTTTCATTCGGGCTGTTATCAGCAGAAGCCGACTGCAGCGAGAATAGGGAGGGATGATTTCCATAAAGACTGGCTGTTGTCTGAAAGCAAGCAGCTGTCAGGCGGAATTACCTCTCCGACACAGACACCACAATCGAGGGTGCCCTTCCCATAATTCAGTCTGATTGGCTCAAGGGGAAAATGGCAGCCTGTGGAGAGTGAGGCCAGCGGCTGCTTGACAGGTTTGCATCGGCGGAGCTAGACGCGCCGTTTACCTGTTATCATTCTGTCTGCTCGACGTGTCAGTTTTCTCAGCGCGGAAAGCTACCTGAACAAAGTGACATAGAGAATAGAGTCCACGGTGTGAAGAGGCAAATACGTGCCTGTACTTAATAGCGCTCACACGCACACACATAGAGAAACACACAGGACAAACACGCATACATTCACAAGAGGTAGGACAAATAGATTGTGAGGAGTTCCTTTGTTAGTAATTACTGATATACTCTCTTTATTATCTCTCTTTACTCTATTTCATTAGGTGCATGTATTATGACTTTTACATCAGTTTAGTCATTTCTAACGACACGGTCACAATGTAACAGCTTTGCTATCTGGATCCAACTGTTTGCCAAATTAAGGCAATTAATTATTCAATATTACACTGATGGCACACATGTACATGTTGCTCTCAGTGTTGTTGAATAGGCACTTTATTTTGAACCGCCATTTGTTAAGAGGGAGAACCTCTCAAAAGTTTAAGTATACAGCTTCTAATGAAAACATTTTCCCTCATCTGTTTACATTTTTAAACTAATAATCTCAAAGATTTTATTCAAATAAATGTCTATTAAGTCACCATCCATTGCCAATTAATTAAATAGTAATTGCAGCCATTAAATCCAGGATAAGACAACACTCATGCCATATCACAACATAACAATATCCAAAAGTTAAGACTAGAATATATAGTCTCTAATTAGGGCAATGATATAATATTGATACACTTATCAGTATTGTTACTTTAATTTGTAGAAGCATTTTTAGAGCCCGTTCAGTTGATATAATTGGCCAATATTGGCGTATCACAGACATATCGATATCTGGGTACATAATGTCCAATATATGCTGATATGAAAACTTATTTTTTAGGGACTATGATGAATAAAAAGATGCTTGGGGTAATTTATGATTAGTAAATATGATATCGGTATCAGTATTGGCCCAAAAAATCAAGTATCAGTCGGGCTCTAGTATTTTTGACCATGAGACAGAATCATGCTAGCTGGTTGTCTGTGCTCCCAGCCTTATTGCTAAGCTAGGCTAATCACCCTCTGTTTCTGGCCTCATATTTAAAGCACACACCTAGAGTGGTATCAATCTATATCCAACTCTTTGTAAGAAAGTGATTTAAAAAAAAATCAAAAATTATTTTACTATGGGATTGGGAAACATGATTGCTTTAAATGTTTTGTTACTTTTAAATTGATAACTCAATGTGATCATATTGTCACAAGTAAGCTGCAAGACAAGCAGGTTTGTGAAAATACACAGAAACAAATGTGTTTTAGTTGTGTAAATGTACACAAAACTAATAAAAATGTTTTTTTATTTGTACACACACACACGGACTGCATACACACCTTCAAGTTGACACACACATACTGCACACCTATGCTAAGTGCTCTTATCTGTTACTTGTGTAGAGGTGAGTGACAGGAAGAGAGGCACAGGGGGGGAAGTGTCCTTTAGGTGTCTTAATTATGGCTCCTCTCCTCCCTCTTGCTGTCACCATCCCCAGGGGAGGGCAAGACAAAAGGAAGGCAATGTTTCATCTCTGCTGCCTTGGTATTTCAAATTCCAAGGGGAGTAAGAGGAGAGAGACAGCAGGCTGTTACATTGGAGGAGGCAGAGGAAATCAAATGATGCTTCCCTCTTCCCGTTCCTCTCTTCTATCCTCCTCTGCAGCTGTGTTTAAAATAAGGCACCTTAATAAAAGCGTTTTAATGGCGTCAAGGCAGGAAAAAAGGCACAACTTGATTACTGTGACGGTTTTATTTAATGAGCCCAAAGCCTCTGGCTCTGTCTTGCTATCCGTTTATTACTTTGTTGTGGAGAGATATATGTGACACAATGGAGCACAGGGAGTGAGAGAATGAGGCTGAATGCTCTTATTGTGGAAGGCGTCCGTGACGTTACCAATCGTCTTTGTGATTTACACCTTCCTCGCGGCACACCTGGGTTTTGCATCTGGCCACGCCAGGGGAACGCTGCTCCGCCACGACGGAGCGGAGGGTGTCGGAGACACCTTTGGCAGGTAGGCAGACACAAAGACAGCCCGCTGTTAATTATTGATGGGAATAAATTGCGCTCATTGGATGTTTGGCGGGGGAACACATGGTGGATGTGAATACAAATGTGTTTATGAATGTATGAGTGTGTGTGTGTGTGTGTGTGTGTGTGTGTGTGTGTGTACAAAGGAAAAACAAAAGATGGCAATAGACAACAGCATTGAGCAAAATGCTTAGGGGTTAGAGAGAACTAAGAGAAGGTGAGGTGGAAGAGGAGGAGCTGATAGAGTGATCGTAGAGATACCTGGTAAAGAGACATTAGAGAGATGCAGGGAGAGTCTATAAAAGCAAACTACTCCTTAATGTCTCTCACAAGTGTGATAAAAGCACGGAGCTGAAGCACAGAATGCTGGCCTTTCCATTTGTGTGAACAGAACGGGGGGACATTTAAAAAACAAACTATTATACACAAATGCTAATAGAAAATGATTTTGCGAATGTGCCCACACACACATTTGCAAACAAACACTCTTAAAAAGGTCAGCTCTTTTGTTTTGGGGACACGGGACCTCGCTCATGAAAATATCGACTGAAGAAAGGGGAGCAATGCAAAGTGTGGTCTTAAAATGAGATGGGCAAAGAGCACGGGTTCCTATCTGTATTCTGAGAGCCTGCCCTCTTATAAATATTGGAAGAAGGACACTGGTGGTGAGGGGAAACGGCCAAATGGCGCATTTGAGAAATGGCACACCTGAGCACCGCACGGAATATCATCTCCTCCTGTCAGATCTCATCCCATTTGATCAAAATAATTGCCACCTTCATCGTTATCATCAATTCTGTCATCTTCACTGGCGCCATCGCCATTCTCCATCTCATCAGGGCTTCTTTGGCTCCGAGGGGGGGATTTCTGGATCAGATCAAATGCGGACCATCACTGTCTGCGAAAATCACTCACAGTGAAGCCTCATAGTAATCACCATATTCATTGCTTTAATGCTACTGACATTTTATCCACCTATTCAGAGATTCTGACACCAGCAAATCTTTCGGCTGGGACGAAAATAGCCCGGTTTAGCTGTGCGGGTTCGTCTATTACAGATGTCCGAGGAGAGGGGCCTGCTGCGCTTTAGTCTATGCTGATCCTCTGTACAGTCAGCGGAAAGGAAATGAAACATTTGGAAAGGAAAAAAAAATGACAGCATGACGCTTGCCTGGACTGTGTGTTTGACACACACTAAACAGTATCACTGATGTTTCCTGCTCTGGCACCACAGTTCTGTTAAAGATTACAGACAGCCAAACACGTAACAATACAAGCTTCTAATGTTAAATGGCGACTAAAAACATACCCTGTGCGAGCGTTTTTTCATCTCAGCCATACCTCTCCACGTGTGTCTATGTCTGTCAACCTGGCTCCATCGTGCAACTCACTGGGGCCCTCTTTGTACCGCTGAAACAGCTCGTCTCGTCTGCTTTCACTTTAGCAGGCTAATAACACTGCGCAACGCAGGACGAGCGGCTGGTCAAACTTCAATTACAGCAGGGCCAGCTTGCACGCTGGCAACCGAGTTAGTTTGCCGTGGAATATTGCGACACCGCGCACACACAGTCTCACATATTACTCTCCGCACAACCACTTGAAACACGTCTTGATACTGGATTGTATGAGAGCACAGCTTTGCCCTGTTACTGAGTGTCAGTGAGATAAAACAGACACAGGAACCACAGTCGCCTCCAAACTTGTCACATAACGATACACAAATGTAGTTACAAGCCCACATTTAAGACTCCTCTCATATTAGAGGGAAGAAGTTTGTCATTAAACAGCAAAGCACTGCTTAAAATGACTTTCTATAAAACTGTGTTTATGGACAAAACCAGTGTGTATGTTCAGGCCTTCAGATCCATCAACATCTGCTAACTATGTTAAGTGTGTGATATTAAACCCCCGGAGGGGGCTGAATGCGCAACGGTGTGCTAATGATAATGCGAGAGGAGCCGGTGATGCTAACTCATTTTTAAACACTCCTTACCTTGGCCATTTGGGCCTGCACCCCGGTGGCTTTGAGAGACGACACGGCCTTTTGTGCTGCAGCTGGGCTGTCAAAATCCACAAAGCCATAGCCTGGAGAGAAAAAGAAGAGAGGGAGAGAGGAAAAGGGAGAAAGGACAGGCGTTAGTAAAGAAAAAATGAAGGCAGATGACTAACAAGGAGACTGACAGGCACTTGGTAATTGTAGCAGTAATAGGTTGGTAACATGACTACAGAGGCTGCCAGTTCTCATATCTGGTGAGCACTACATTGTTTGATAATTAGCGACACTGACGTTCATAGGGGGATGCTATGCATCTTAATTAGTAGCATGGATGAGCGATTTAGTAATAACAAACCCCGGCACCCTGCCCACCTCCACCTCCACACACACACACACAGATGCATAAACACAAACAGACACACACGTTATTGCACAAACGCTCAGAAACAAACACACACACGCACTGAGTAGCATGCAAATCAAGAATAACAACCGCCACTGTTGCAATTCCGCTAAAGGGAAATTCTTATTTGTAGTTTGTAGTTTAATGACGACTCATATGCATTCGTTTCACCAAGTAGAATAATTCATGTGATGGTAATCTATGAAAAGCCCGTGATTGAAAGTCCATGATTAAAGAAATAATACACTTGTGTACACGCTCATATACGCGGAGAGAAACGCGTCAATTAATTCCTCAAACATCACTAAGCCGTTTCCAGTTTCTCACTCGTTCAGCCTTTTGATTTCCACGGACTGTGAAGTTAGCCGGCCCACGTTGTGTTCCTCAACACCCGGCGTATTAACACAACCCCATTTCACAGCCTCTCCCCGGTAACAAATCTCTCAAAGGTTGACAGCGTGTAAGAGATGCTGCCATTTCTCTCTTTTTCGTCAGGCCCATCTCTCTTACATACACATAAACGCTCAATTACATCTCTCCGAAACGTAGCCTTCCTGTCCATTCCTCTGTCCCCCTCCGTCTCTAACACACACTCCCCCTCTCTGTCTCTCTCTCATATTTTTCCTGACATTAACAGCCACCAGCCCCCATCTGGAAATTCATCAGCGCGGGAAAGCGGAGGGAATGAAATCTGTGGCTGTGATTTATGAGTTATTGTGATCCCGACGTTCTGCGGGATGTATCGGAGACGGGGGTCACGTCTGTGTTAATTAAAATTTGGTGGCAGATTAAAAGCAGTCAATGGTGCCCTCTGATCCACTGTTTCAGAAGGAAAGTGTAATTAGAAAAGGATAATGGGTGTGAGGTGGGGGGGGAGACGCGCCGCTGTGGTTACCCCATCATGTTAGAAATGATCATATCCCAACACGCTAAAAAAACGTAACACCTTACTTTCTCTCGATGCGAGGCTTGTGTGTGGTTTGGTTAACACGAATGTCTCACTTTCAAGGTGTGTGTCTATGTGTGGTGGTGTTGGTGGCGGTGAAGGAGTGTGGAGTAATGTGAAAATCATAACCTGTGGCGGAAGAGAAATCGAGTGCAAGGACTGATTAATGGCCAGCTGTTAGAGCGGGGCTGAGAGGGGTGGGTCTTTAATTGTGGGAATATGAAGAGCCAGAGTGAAAGGTTTTCACTTACAGGTAACAATCAGAGAAACGGAACCATTTCTTTAAAAAAAAAGTCTGACCAAAAGCGACTATTTAAAAGAGACAGCAAAGAGAAGGGGCATCCAAGCATTTTGTTATCTTAGCTAACCTGTACAATTGCTAATTGTCTATATTTTTTAAAGATCAGGTTTGTGGGATTTAGTGGCATCTAGTGTTGTGGTTGCCGATTGCAACCAACTTAACAACCCTCGTCTCAACCTCCAGTTAGAGGGCTGCTTTAGAGCCAGTGTTTGGTCGGTTGGTTTGGAAGAAGACCCGCTCCCTCTGTAGATGTAAAGGGCTTACTGTAAGTTAATGAAAACTCAAGGTGATTAAACACTACTAATGACATAATTATGGATAAAACATTTAATTTTAGTGTCTATTCTGGGCCGAGACCCATCCTCCAACCAAGTTTCACAAAAAGCCCTTCAGCAGTTTTTGTGTAATCCTGCTGACAAACCAACCAACCGTCCAACAAATCATACTTTCTCTCTTTCCTTTAGTGTTATCTTGTGATGCAGATGGTTTGAATTTTCTTTGGGCAGGATTTTTGATATCTGATATTTCTGCCTCCTCCCAGAAACGATGGAATGGAGGTACTTTGGATAACCCACAGACCACACTGTGAGAAGTTTTCATGGGACTACAGGGGGTGACAAACGACCAACATTAAGCGTCTTTGTAAGGTGCTTGGCCACCACAGACTTCCACAACAGCTTTGATGTGCCTTGGGGAGAGACTGTGCAGTCTCTGTATGTCTGCCGGAGGGATGAAAACCTCTCTTTCAATATCTGACCGCAAAAAGAACAGTTGGTTCTGGTGACTAGGAGTAATCCATCTGAAAAGGCACCACTAGAGTCGGAATAAGGCAGATACTTTCAAAAAATCCTTGGCAGGTGATTGGACAGAACTCAACAGACTCAAATAATCCGATCAACAGAAGAGTACTACCATTACACTGCCTTGCAAGATAAGACTACAAAGGCTGAAACATGTGATTCACATCTGTCTTATATTCATGCAACTGTCTGTAATCCTTCATCCATTTTTTATTCAGAGTTTTCCCTTTAATTTGTCACGTGTTTGTGTTTCTCTGTTCACAGTTACTGGGCAGTTTGAGATGGACATGTTGCTGTTGCTCTACCCTTCCCCTCAGTTTCCCTGGCTGCAGGCTAAAAACTCTGGAGATCTGTTTTACCCCAAACTCCAGCAACACAAGACGTAGTATGATATTTTTGTAATTTGGGTGAACTAACCCTTTAAAACCCATTAAAACATAGATATTGCTTCCTCTTAAGATCTAAGAAGACATTAACAGCACATTAAAATAACCGCACAGAATGGAACTGAGGCCATCGGGGAGCCGGCTCATTCTCTTTAATAATCAGAATATTCCAGCGGTGGATACCTGCGACCCCCAATTACAAATATAATATTCAGCCCACTACCACCTGGAGTGCACTTATCAAACTTTCAGATGGAGGAGGATTTTAGAGAATGCTGACCTATATTCAGACGGCTCTGAATGGAGGAAGAAGTGAAGGGGAGGCGGAGGGAAAGAGCGCCAGAGACAGGGTGTGTACGGAGGCAGAGTGAGGACGGGGGTTACTCGGGGTCAGCAGAAGGCTCTGGAGGAGAGTGGATTGACACTTCACTAGCTGCTTCCGCTAATAGATCCGGTTTGCTCTTCCACATGCGGTTATTGTAGATGATGTATGCATAATGATTCTGTAATGTGGAACGTTTGATCCATAGCCACGGGGTAAAACTGTTAAAGGCTTGTTTTGCTGGGAAAGAGAATAATAATTGAGAGACGTGGAAGACATCTCGAGTCTCCAGTTGTGCTTTTTACCAGGCAGAATGGTTGTGGAGGTTATAGGAAGGGGGGGTCTTTGTATATGTGTGAGATGTGTGAGCCCGTCTGCTTCAATACTTCGCCATTCTGGCTCATCCTCACTGTGTAAGGAGGTTTAAGTCTACGTTTATACAGTAAATTTGAACATATTGACATTATGAAGATAAATTTAGATTTAGGATCTGTTCTGTTAGAAGACACGCTGTTCATTTCTCAGAGCACGACTGACTCAAGCATGTAGAGCATCTCCCTCCTTGAATAGACCTTCATACTGTTGGTTATGTACTATTAGCAATTATAGACGTATGTCCCTACAAAACTCAATATTTGTTGTGCCATTAAACCTTAGCACTGATTCCACTGTGGACGTTTCTAGAAGTGCTTTAAACTTAGAAGCATAGGACCACTGACCAGGCTGTTGTATTTAACACCTTGGGACTGAAAACGGCCAAAATATCCTATATATAAACTTTAGATATGTAGACACTGAACCGTGAGTAGAATTCTGTTCACCTCCATTGCACTGGGATTGGTACAGAACTGTACAGACAAATATATTATATCCCTAGATACTCTATCTGGGGGTGTGTATGTTTGCAAGCGTATTTAGTGTATATTACAATAACACTTGGTTAGTCACTAAGCAGGAGAAAAAGTCGTTATACTGTGAAGAAGCAGCAGGGTCAAGAAACAATTTAAAACATCACGTCTCGCACGCTTTGAACAACAAACACCTACACACAGATGCACGTAGGTATCGCTGGAGGAATGTGCTTCTGGAGTCAAGTACACACTGTACTGCTGCGGTATTCAATGCGGGTACTCTAAAGTTACTTTCTCAGGCGGGATGCAGAGGGCAAGGCGCTGCTTTGAAGCCTCTGCGGCAACACAAACATCCAATCGATAACTGTCACTTAAAGGCAGCTCAAAGTGACTGACTACATGCGTGGTGGCTGATAATGCTGTGCAGCTGCACACTAATGCGCACACGCACCGAGAGGGCTCGGGCACACACACACACACACACACACGGCATATGCACACAAAAAAGCCTGTCAGGATGATATAGACACACATGCGTACTGTATGTACAGACACACAGACTGTCTTTCCTGAGAGGAATAAAGAGAACATGAGCTGCCATATCATATTTCCTGGTCTGGCTCTAACAGGGAGCCTGTCAAGATAAAAGGACCATCTTCAATCAGTTACTACAGGATGGTGCAATGCTACCACTGCTTCTACCCTGCTGCAGCCCCACTGATTCGGCGTGTACGAATGTGTGTGTGTGCGTATGAGGCAGGGTTCTCCTGAACATGGTCCCACTTGCAGATGTCTAGAACTACAGTAGATGGCACCTCAGGCCTCGCGCCGTACAAACGTCTTCAGTGGAGAGTGGAGATAAGGGACTCATTACAATGCCTGTATCGACATATCAATCATCCACGCATCATTCATGCGCCGTCAAATTATGCTAATCCTAATTACTTCTGGGGGAAATTACCATTCTTTATCTGCTAATAGTCAGGATTGTTTGGGGTTTCCTACCCACTATATCCACAACCATTTTCCCCCCAATATTTCCATTTTTCACATTCTCATATTCAGCGCTAATGATCCCATTTTGCACCGCATACAATGGAATAATAATGCACTAAGTATGAATAATGAATCAACGACAAGTCACGGAGCATTACAATGGCGTACGGGGCAAACAGCGTAATTGTTTACGTCCTTGTGAGTCATCAAGAAGTGTTCTGAAGCTGCTGGTGCACACGGGCGATTAATCATTGTGGTTACACGTATGTTAATAATTCGTACTTTGCATGTGTAAAAGTGATTATGGTTAATGGGGGAGATAGATGGGCCACTCCATGGACACATATGCATAACAATGCCTGTAATATGATTCTTATGATTCATGGTGCAGCCGTGGCACTGCATCACGTTCCATCCGACAGTACGTGCGCCGCTTTGACCTCGCTCTGCCATCGAGATGCAGATGTACAGTTTGTTTGTACAAGTGCCTTCATGTGAGCTGCACATACAGTAGAATATAATGCTGTGTAACTGTGTGTCATTTGTCAAGAAACAAGCCGAGTATTCACTGGATCCTGCTTCTAAAATGTGAAAATTTGGGGCCAAAGCAATGAATTATCTGTTGAAGATCTTCATAAAAAATTTTTAGTCTGTGAAATATCAGGAAAATATGAAAAGTTTGTCATTTCTGTCCGAAAGCTTTATAGTGTTATATAACAGAGAAAAGCAGGACAATGAGTTTTTTCTTTGATAAACAACTAAAACAATTAATTGAGTAATAAATGTGGACAATAAAGGACTTCTTCTTCTTTTACTCTGCCCATAAATCAATTAATTATTTCGGCAGTAGTGAGGTCTCTAGGGCTGTTTTACTCTTTTTCATCATTGTAAATTGAATATCTTTGGGTTTTGAAGAGCTGATTTCAGAACCTGAGGTACTGCAATGTGTAATCATCTCTATTTTATTAAATGTCTTTGACTCACTGATTGAGTGGCTAATCTAATACAAATAATAGATTAATTGAACCCAGACACATGAATGAAAAGGTTCATAAAGGTTCTGTTGCTTGTACATTTAAAAATGTCTTCGGTCAATCTGGGGGTTTCTCGAAACCTTTCGCCCTGCGGGGAGGCTGGATGGTGGTTTTGGGAGGCTGCAATGAGCTGCGCAAACACTGAGGGAGAGCAACAGGGGTTTTAAATAGCGAGATGGCATCCGTGACTAACTGTGGCCGAGTCAAGACCGCCTTGGTCACACTCCAAACCCAGAAGAGAGCATCCTCGCTGGGACTGCATTCCTCTGTCCTCCTACATTTATCCTGCACCACCAGCAGCTGACGGATGATACATTTTGCGGCTACCCTCCAGTAAACCATGTGGCGGCGTGTGTGCGTGAATGTGTTGAATGGGTCTGTACACATGCTCGCGTGTGACCTCCAACTTTCCTGTTTGTGTGTGTGCATGTGTGGGTACGTGAGTAAACAGGGGAAGGATCATTAATCTTTCAGTGGAAGGATCCCGCGGAGAAACATCTGCGATGCATTAATTTTTTTAAAGGTTGCGTATTAAAATGTTAGCTTTGGGTGAGAGACTTCTGACCACATCACTGCTGTCAGAGCGTTAACACCACGGAGGAGTGACAAGTCTTCGGGCCACACTTCCCAAATAATACTCCAGCCTCATCTGCATCTGACATCCTGTAAAATCACCAAGCGGGGTTTCATCTGCAAACACGGCTTCAAATAAAAATAGTGTTTCTGTGCGAAGCTAAAGAGACGTCGGGGAGATGAGGTGAAATTAAGCGAGCGCAGACCCGTGCAAAACGTTTGAAATCGCTTTCACGCACCCGCAGATTGCAGCTCTTGGAACTACTCAAAATAAAGATCCCTCATTTACTCGTCCAGTGTCGCCATCCTCCCTGCCTTGCGCTCGGAGACAATACCCATTTGTTGTAAAATAACTCTCGGAGAGGGCTCTTCTGTATTAGACACTGGCGAGGAGATAGCGGTACAGGCAATTAACTTATCAACCCTGCAACATGGATTTATAGCTAAGGCATTCGTCTCGGGCTGAAGCAGGCATCCTATTGGCTGTATTGTATTTCTTGTCATCTGCTCTCGCAGGTGTAGGAGTGTCCTTGTCAGGGAGCTGCAGTCGGGATCTGCAGAGGGCAAAGTGCCAGGGCTCGGGGCCAACGGGGCCGCGACTGGCAGCTCATTGTGCTGAAGACAAACTGAACAGGAGGTTGAAAAAAACTAATTCCTCATCCAATATCTGTGCAAATATTTATAGATGAGTTCTACAGCGGCGATGCATCAACAGGATCTGATGCATATAGTTGCAGAAAGATTGGACGCGCGGCACTGTGGGAACACATTCTCTCCTTTTCTGTAATTCTTCAGAAACTAACTCTGCTGGGACTGCCAATACGCCCAGTAGAAACGATCATCATGAAGCTATTTTGGCAACACTGAGGCAGGGGTGACATGTGGAACACTGTGTCAGATTAACATTTTAACAGCTCACATATTAAAGTATTTTAACATATGGGTTCACAGTAATGATTTTCTCTCTATCTCAGCATTTCTTTTCTTCTTCATTTCACTCTTCATCATTTTTCCTCCCTTTCTACTCCCATTTCTTGTTCCTTAATTAATTCATATCTATTCACACTCATTAGCTATAGCACAGCGCCATATGGCTTCCAGAACACGTTCGGCTCTAAATTCAGCAGGAAAGTTGCAACACTATTTAAAATGTGAGTGTCTGTTATTCATGCTGCAAAAAAAAATAAACTGCATCAAGACAAATTGAGTCTGTTTTGCAGAGGACCTAGCTCCTAGCTTTACCTCCGGAGCTCTCTGGAGATGCAGATTATCTTCACAGATTCGGCATTCAAAAATAAAGTATTCAGGCATTTAAAGAATATCTACTCATTGCTGCCATTCACCGGTTTAAAGCGTCAGAAAAAACCTTGTGAAAGAAGTAAGAGAAAAACCAAAACTGTGCAGACGAGGTCTCCATTCAGACGTGTAATTTGCTTCGCCGCTCGGGGTCTCTGATAGCTTCATCAGCTTGCTAGCTTAAAAAGCGAAACACCGGCGTGTTTGGTGCAACATGTGAAGAGCACTCAAGAAAGGTTTGAGACCTGAAGGGTGTTAATTACTTGTCAAGAGGTTGTTAAAACGAGACCTGTGGCCAAAAAAAAAAAAAAAAACTGAGTGGCTGTACAAACCCACACAGACTCACGCACGCGAAAACCAGCGTGCATCCCCACACACAGCGTAGCATGAACACTCACAGGCAGACAAAACCTCGTAAATGCCAGCATACACACACACACACGGCAGCACACACACAACCGCACATGTTAACATACCGTATATTCATAGCGAAACATTCACACACACACACACGCTTAGGTTAGAATGTCAAACAACCTTGAAGAGCTGCTCATGTCTGTACGGTACCCGCTGAAAAATGCCAACAGCAGTATAAGCAAAAAGCAGGTGCAGCTCCTCTTTCGCACTTCTCTTTCACTTCACCTATAGAGTATCTTAAAATATCTGCTCCCCCATCATTCCAATTACACCTGGGGATCTAACTCCAGTATTCATGCTGGATGCCGTCTCGCATTCAGCCATGTTTATCCCCATTTGAGCGGCCGCTGTAATATGCAATGTAATCATGTCGGGTGCTCGGGGCCTGAAAGCGCCACCAGCGAGACGCGATGATGGGCTTAATATTTGAACTGAGGCGGGATCGATGAAAATCAAGCGCACAAAATCTCCAGGTAGAGGCAAACATTAAAATCCGGACAAAGACAAAGCGTCCCATTCCTCTGAACAACTACGCAGCCCATTTCCTTCTTGCATCTGTTAGCCATTCATGAGGAACGGCCCGGCCGCCCCCAGCTAGCCTTTCTCTTCACTGCGGTTATGATTTATGCCTTCCTTAACTAATCAAGGGAATGATCATCAGTCAGGGGACGTGCGAGGGGCCAGGGCCTTGGCAGGTCAGTGGAAGGCCATTTCTTGCACTGTGGTTCCCCTGCCATCCGCGGGTTGGGTCCGGGATAAGAGATGACTGGGGGTACGCCCCCTCACCTTCCGCCAGTGCCCTCTGAGGCATTTGTCAACACACAAGATGAAGTGGGAGCTCTGGGGATGTAAAATAGACTGAGCCATTGACCGGAGAAGAAAGAACCACGGCGGTGACAAAAATCAGCAACAGACGCTCCCAAGAGTCTGTTTGTGCTTTGGTGAAATTCACTACATACTTGTCTGTCTTTGTTTGGACCCAGAAGACACACAGTCAACAATGATACTGCAGAAGTGAACAAATTCCCCAAATTGTCAATGGACCTCTGTGCAAAAAAAAAATGCTCTTGGGAAACCTTGGCCGATTTTGACCCCCGATTCTGTGTCCCCTGGATGTCACCTCATCGCGACCTCCGCCGCACACACGCATTCATTAAAAAATACGCACGCATAGACAGACGGCGACCACGCTGCATGCAAAAACAGCACAGGAAGTGGCGGGCGTACAAAAGGTCAGAGCTTAAGGAATGCAGCGCTGATGGCCCCGGCTGCTTCTATTTAGGACAAACTTGGCCAATCGGATGCTTACGCCGTGAACAGCAAGCTCGCTGGAATGGAGATTGAGGGGAGGGCGGGGGGAGAAAAAGGATTTTTAGCGTGCATGTTTGTGTTCGTGTGTGTATGTGATTGTTGGATGCCAACAAAGGCTGTGGGTGTTATCCAATGAGGGTCCGCATGCTGAATCTGTCGAAATCAATGTGATTATCCCTCAGCTATTGCTAATTAGAGTCATTAATACGCAGCGCAAGCAGGAAACGGCGAGCGCTCTCCTCTCTCCTCTCTCCTTCAGCCGATCTCTCCTCTCTGGAATGGCTTTGAGGGAACAGAGGCATTTGGAAAAGGTCCGTTGTTGGCCACACTTCAGTCGAGATTCTCATCTGCACATAATTCACTTTCAAAGGGCAGAGGGGGCGGCAAAGAGAATCCTTAATTGCGCCAGCACCGTGTACAACATAGACAAATGTTTATATCTCAGCCCTCTAATGAGAAACCAATAACGGATGCAAAAAAGCACTCTCTGCCTTTTCTCTCGCCCCACACCAAACACACAGATACACATGCACATGACAATGAAAAACAGGCCCTTTTGGAGAGCGTCACCTCATTCATCAATAGCCCTTATGCTCGGAGTCATGCAATACTCCACTCAGCCACTGATGCAGCAATAAATCTGTTTTTATAGAATGTAACATGGCCTATATTTCTCCATTAGGCTGATCCTGTGGTAAGGGCGAGGGATGCTTCAGATTGTAATGGTCAAGCCTCTGACAGGCTTTTAAATTGCACCATACCGAGGCTGCATATGCAGGCGAGCTCGGCGGAATTGATTCAGCATTCAGGAGGTTCAGCGTGTCCACATCTTAAGGGGTAGTACGCAAGGACCTTCTGCTGTAAATTTGTTGTCACTACAGTTATTCTCCCAGTGGGAATTCAATCAAACGTACATGTCGCTTTAATCTTTACGATCAAATGTTTGGATACTTGAAAACAGGCTGTAAATTTGTTGCGGACAAGAAAGGAAGTTATCGTGCTTTACATCGCGTCAGCCGCACAATGGAGCAAAGGCGACAGTAATTCTTTCAAGATGTGAGTTTATGTGACGCCCCTGTGAGTTTTTAGCATCCTCATACGGAATGGGTGGCAAGTTACAGGGCAAAGGAACGCACAACAACAAAGTGCCAAACACACAGACACAAGAGACTATCTTCTCATCTCATCTATCTCCCACAATTCAGTGCGGTGGTCCGTCGCGGCAGCGCGCCAGTGAATCTCGGCGCAGCCTTATCTCCCCGCGGTTGAGGAGGAAACGGAGGTCCTTTAAAGGGCTGAGGTCATTTCCTCTGCCTCCGGGCTCTGGCAGGAAAAATAAAATGTCTCCATTCGGTCAGCCCTGCTTTATTTCAAATGCCGCCGCCGCCGCCTTTTAAGAGGCCCTTGTGGGCACGGATGGCAAATGAGTGGTTTTGGGTTCTCGCAGTCAATTCCTTTTCTCTCTCCCTCTGCCATCCTCAATCCCCCGCTCCATCTGTGATGCAAACCCCAAATCTCTTCAGTATTTCTACAGTAAACGCGAAAGCGCGGAGACGGATATATAGGTAGACGGAGTATGGGAGCGAGGGAGAGAAAAAAAAAAAAAACAAGAGACAAAGAGGGAGAGAGAGAAGCGAGTGTGAGAGTGCGGAGGAGCATGAGAGTGAGGGAGATGAAGAGCTGAATGCCTCCTCTTACCCACAGCGCTCGACAGCCCTAAAGCCCTTCCACAACTTCCTGTTCCCGTTTCTCTCTGAACTGGGCTACATCCAAAACATGTGTGTGTGCGCGTATTTATCGGCTCGCATGCTTCTGTTGTCGTACCCCTTGTGCGAGTGCCTGGAAGCCTGTGTGTGTAGTCATAGAGTAAGGTAGGGAGCGAGGGAGTGAGTCAGCGCCGGGAAGAAAGAGAGGCTCAGTGAAAAAAGGCCTGCGTGGTGCGGTGGTGGAGGAGAGCAGCCAGAACGGGCAGACAGACAGGCAGGCGGGCAGGCACACACGCTGTGATGTTAGAGAGAGGATTGATAGATCTGCTGCACGGCCACTGCTGCCGCAAGAGCCGAGCGCACCTCGGGCAGATGGATGGGGAGTGCGTGCGGGGGCACGATTAGTCTTTGTGTGTGCCCTTTGTGTTTGAGTGCGTGGGAGAGGTGTATTACATGGTCTTAGAGTGTAGTTTTTTTGTGATGTGGTACTTCAAACCGGGCTCCGCAGCACTTGCAAACACTTGTGTACCGAGGGGGAAACGTATAGATGGATGTATGGTAGCGAGGAGACAATGTGTGTCTGTGTTTGTGCGTGGGCGTCGCACCTCTGTCGGTGTACGCACGCATGCACGCGAAAAAAAAATCCACATTTCCCTAACACCTGACCTGCGAGCGCGGAAAGCGTCATCGCTGTTTTTCTGCCTTTTCCACAACAGCGAGCCTCCACTCCCACGCTCACAACTCCATCTCGTTTTTCATCAGTTATCCAGCTTCCTATCATCTCTCTCATACTCAATTTCATTCTATTTACAGGTGTTTTATCGACGTAACAGATAAAACACTTTGGCTACAGGAAGACCTTCATCAGCAGGAAACGTTTTCATATTAATGCATGGTAAAATCATTAAACTGGCATAGGGGTTCATAGTGTAGATGCATGGTGGAATGATATGGAAATTGAATAATATTGTACTGTGACTATTTTTACACATAGGGCACTTGCGATATAAGTCCGTTTAGTCAATTTAGTGGGAACGGTAATGTTTGCATTTTATTTTCACCAACCAAAATAGAAAAATGATCTGTAAGGATTTTTGCTAGGGTCAAGCATGTTCCCTTACATCTGGAGAATATGATTTGTAGACCTGAACATCTCTGTAGCTCCACCATGCTTCATTTATAATCACATGTTGTGACTAATTTTAGGTCAAATAAAAACAAAAAAAATCAGCCCTTGTGAATTGTATATTGCATATGGCCATATTTTGATTTCAATTATATTTTGATGAATTGTTTAGCTTTAATCTAAAGGTACATGAACATACAGATATGCAAAAAACAAAAGATACCATGTCCACGGGAATGCTTCTTTTCTTCGTCCAGCGCACACCAGGATACAATTGACGCTATTTTATTAACAATTACATTAAAAACAACAAAGAGCAAACTACCGTACACGTTTCTGATGAAGCAACATGCAAAACGCGTAGTTCATTTCTTATTAATAGAATAGAGCCAATAACAGGTATGCATCCTTCTAGTTGTAAGCTCAAGGAAACAAGCCGTAGTAGCATTTAGCTTCTAAACCTGTGCAGTGATATAAAGGATTTAACTGCTTTGTTTCATTTTATTGTTCTATAAATTATGCATTTCATCTTGTTTTATTATTTTGGTGATTTATAATCACAAGCTACCAAAATTGAAACCTTATCAGATGCCCAAACACTGGAAAGCAGCTTACAATGCCAGATAATACACAATTTGTGTTACAAAGTAGTCTACCAGTAATTGACACTAATTGTCCAATCAAGCTGCCAGATTTCATCATTCTGTAGAATAAAAGTTTAGCCAGTTTAAACTTTTTTGCATGGCTACCATGCATTTTTGCACTTTTTTTTTCTGCCGGAGACATTTGCATCAGGGCCCACGCAACACACATTGAAATGCCTCGCCTGCACTTGTAAGACATTTTTGTGAATTTTAATCTACTCTACTGCCAGAATAAACAATGTCGAAGATACGGTGTTCATAAAATAAAGGATATATTGTCCCAACAGAGTGTAATCACACCCTACTATTAAAATGTTTGAGAAAGGATTTCATGAAGTACAAAGTCAAACAAAACCAAAAGTTTCTGAATGCATTAAATTAAGGCGTGGGTAACTACAAAAGCCTAGCAGAGAAGTTAGCCAGCGAGTCTGAGATACCCTCCTGTTTTCCTCGGGCTGACTGTCGATCTCTGACTGGGCCTGACCTCTCCTCTATCCCATTTTTCTCACGTTGTTTTGGCAGTGTGCTCACTGAGCTGAGCTAAACACAAATAACAAGAGTGGGAGGAGAGGCGGCGGGGCAGCAGAGGAGACAGAGGAGAGGGATGCTCGCTGCGTGACGGTGGCACGTGGTGATAAGCTGCCGCTCTGACATTTAAACAAGTGTCAGGGTCAGGGGGTCAGATGAGTGGAAACAATGCGTGACTAGATCGGGGCGATGTGCCTATTTGGCTTTGTTACCGAGAGCGCAGATGCACGCCAGCCCATCAGGCTTCAATACACCGGCTTGGCTGGTTTACGCTTTGATACCTGCTCACCTTTCAGCAGATAGTGAGATATGTATGAGAGAGGTCTGATGTTGTAGCGGCAGAAATGAGCTCTTTGTGCAGTTTCTCTCATCCTCGACGTGCCTTTTCAAACACTAAAGAACTATTATTGTCTCTTCAAGGTCACTGGGCTCTTCTCCTCGCACTCTTTCTTCTCCGTCTCCACACTGTGCACCTCCCTCCCTCTCACTGGGGGCAGAGCAGGACCGTCCTTTCACCTCATAAAGTATGTCTGCTTATGTTTGCTTCTTGGCGTCTCAGCAGCGCTGCATTCCAGGAGGGTGACTTACGGGAAACATTGTCTTCCACATAACACAGCGCTCAGCTGAGCCGACGTTTCTGTGCGGCGCATTACTCGGGTCAGCTGGACACAGAGAGGGATAACCTGCAGTTGAGGACAGTCCGTTTCTTTCATCGCAGAAATCGAAAGGTTTACCTCCTCTCCTTTTTTCCTTTTTCTAGTCTGAATCATCCTATCCTCCCTCCTCTCCGTCTTCCTCCTCTTTAATCCATCCTGGGCTTTGTCCTGTGACCTGTGGATACACCCTTCCCACTAACATGCATCCCAGTCTTGTCTTTAATAGCCTGTAGGACTCACAAAAAGGACCTGTCAAGATAATCAGCCCTTTTCTTTCTCCCTACCCTCTAAAAGGCAGAGGTTCTTTTCCTCAACACTTTGACCCAGAGCATGCCTGGCAGGATAAACTCAGGTGTGGAGCAGGGTTAAGAAGGCGGCTTCACCTTGAAAGGCCACACTTCTGAGCCCGGGAAACCACAAAAAGCAATTAAAAGTATTGATGGAACTTCAATAGCTCTTAAACAGTGCTGCCAGACACCTCGGGGCAAGTAGCACACTAATCTTTTTTTTTTTTTTTCCCTCATCTCTCTATTGCGCCGTTCCCTCCCCCCTCTCTCTCTCTCTCTCTCTTTCTCTCCCTCTCTCAATCTCTCCTCACTGAAGCTGGTCTTGATCATTACCAACTGATTGCAATACAAAGAGATATAAAGAGAAGGTGTGAAATGTGTTTACAGCCGTGCAAAGGCAGGTGGCTGAGGTGAAAACAAAGCCGAGACCCCGAGATGGCGAGCGTGACAATGATAGTAATTAAAGTTTATCTAATCCCGGCTAGCTTGTTAGCCCTCTAATTGGTCCGGCACGCGTGTATGTTCAAGCATGTAAATGCGTGCGGTGTGTGTGCGCTCGGGAAACAATTTCAAATGACTCGCTAATGTCGTCGCTGCGTGTGCGCACCATTTACTGTGCAGACACTAATGGACATTTAACAGAAACACTCTTTCCAAAAGATTGTCCTCCATATGACAAAACAGGAAATCGAAGAAGAGACAGGGCGGGGCTGAGGCAGCGGCTGCCTGCTTATCCTCCAGAGAAGTGCAGCGGCATCCGAGAGCAGGTTGTTTACCCGAAGCCTTTATACAGCTACTCGCTAAATTGCTGATTTACAGGGCAAGGTTTCCTCAGCTGATGTCTAAATTTACGCGAGGGCTTGGATTGCTGTTGACAAGACACAGTCTGAAGAGTGATGGTGCTGGTGCACTAAAACAAAGTGGGTGTACCAAACGGACAAAGTGAAGACTTACCTTTGCACTGGTTGGTGTTCTTATCCAGAATGGCCTTGGTTGACACTATTTTTCCATACCTGTAAAGACAGAGAGATAAAATTCAGTGTCTGACCTACAGGACCTTTGGCGTGTGGGGTAGCTCACTAAAATCGCCGTCCTGTGGTGAAGGTACGTGTTTTATTTTCCATACACTCTGCCATTTACTTGCAACTAGCAATTTTCAAAGTCGCACAAATGTCAAAAGCCAGTGGGAAGAGAAATCACTTGAGGTTAATAACATTATGTTTATGGCTGACTTCAAACGAATGTGCAGCCCTCTGACATTTGAGCAAGTCACTGAACATTTTCAAAAGGTCTAAACGCATACGAGCGCGTTGAACGATCTCAGAAGTTAAGCTGTAAAATGCATTTCAACATATTAAACTGATTCATTCCTTTCCCATCAAACCCCACCACGAACTTCTTTTCACCAATGACATGGCCCAATAACAATACTCATTTGTTCTACTGAATAATAAACTGGTTCAAAACTTTTGAAACCGTATGGCAAAATGAGGTAACAAATCGTTTACGTCTACTCGAAACTGAAAAGGCATTGCAAGCCAGTGTGTGCGGGTGTCAAGGCAACGCTTTGTAGTCAATCTTATAAAGTGATTCTGAATTCTGATTTTTGAGGTTAATTATCGGGTCATTCTCTCGAGTATCAACGCTTTGTTCCTCCCACCAACACTTTTTTCATATATTCTTGGTTACAATTAGGAGACCTCAGGGACCTTAATATGTATGGATGCTGAGAGGTGTTGTAAATAAAGTATCGTTGTGTTCATTTGTATTATTACACTCAAATATCTGCTCATTATGTCATTGTTGTGGCCTCCCTGCAAAACTGAAAGCATTGCATTTCATTGCTCCTCAGTTCCGCATGCACAGTCGGTTGTTCTGATTTTTTGGGAATTGAAAGACCGACCTCACTGACTGACTGACAGTGACTTATTCTATCTGCTTGTCTCAGCTGAAACTGCAACATGCTGAATCGTGTGCGAGCCGAGAAGCACCGCGAGTACAGCATGTGTGTGCGCCAATCTGCATGCGTGCATACGCTGCATGCATTCGTATGCGTGAGCACGTGCGCGCACGCTCCCTTGATTATACAATTAGGCTTCTGTTGCAACGTATACATGTCTGTGTATAAATACATAAATGGGAACAATTCCCTGTGCGTTGAGCGCGCATCACAATGAGTGAGCCGAGGACAGACAGTTGTGCTCTGAACGTTCGCGCACGCGCACACACACACACACACACACGCATTCTGTAGGGAAGAAGCAGTGGTGCATCCCGGCCCATATTTCACCAGCAGGGGATAATTGTGCCATTTCTCAACGAGTGGCGGAGACTCTATTTACTGCATGCTGCGGTGGGGTGGGTGGTGGATATGAACTGATGAGCTCCGAGAGGAAAACTACCAGCTCGCACACACAAATACAGATACCGCATGAGTACACACTACACACACACACTCTCACACACACACACACACAGTGTACAAATATGCGCACACAGGAGCAGCACTCACCAATCAGCGGATTGTCTCTCTTCCGCAGATAAACAGGCCATTTTAGCTATAGGGATCCATAATCTAGTGCAGCAGAACAGGCCTAACGTGGAATGTTTGATCATACTGAGACACTCTCAAGCATAAGTACACAAGATGAACATGGAGCAGTGAGTGTTCATTTGATTAGAGAGCATGCAGAGCCGGTTTAGCAACTGCAGTATTTCAGATTTTTCGCAGAGAAAATGAAAACTGGGACTTGCAAATAAGAATCGGACCAGAGGGTTTATAATCCTCAATCATGGTAGGTTTAATACAGGTCTAAGATAAAGATAGATACTGAGATTTAGGGTTTTTTTCATAGAGAAACTATTACCACTAAAGGCACAGTTTAGGATACTGTGTTGATATTATTTTGATTTATTACCCAGCTCTTTACGTAAGCCACCGAGCTAGCTAGAGTGTTTGTTTCTGTTTATCTGCGCACAGGTGTCTTCCCTTGCTTCAGTACGTAAGTGAAACATTTTGCATGCTTTCAGTCTGGGAAGCAGTTAAAAAGCTCAGTGCTTTTGGCACAATTTGGGGGAAAGTTCTCATTAAAACTTTGTTTGGACGTGGGGGGAAGCGTGGTGACAGTAGCTTTCCGATGCCAACTCATCACCGCTCGCCTCATTAAATGTTAAAGATGGCTCATCAATGCATCCTTTCCGCGGTCCAAATACACACCACAAAGACACTGCGGCGAGATGAAAAGGCGAGGTGGAGGCAGCCAGCGTTGTGCCCGTAATGGAGACATATTGGAGACGGACGGAGAATGTGATCCGCATGTTCATGTATGTGGCGTGTGTGAGTGTGTGTGTGGCTGTGGCGGCGGACGACCCTGCTGGCGGCTCCTTCCCCTCTCTGCCAGCCAGGCCTGGGGAGGCTTTGATGTGACAGAGGCAGTCCCTGTGAAGCGCAGGTTTAACACTGTGATGCTGTGGCCGGGATGCAGAGCCTGTCTCCACTAATCCTATTTCAATCACTCTCGCAGCCTCTTATCTCTGACTCCGCTGGCCCTCGGCCCTCCCTCCTCCTCGCAAATCTTCTCCTCTCTCCCCCTCGCTCTCGCTCTATCTATATATCTTTCTCTCTTAATGTCTCTTAACCATCCTCTCCATTTATTTTCCGTGTACTGTATCCTTTACTCATCTCCTTTTGTCTCCTCCCTTCCTCCTCCCTCCTAATAGGAATCCCATGGCAATCATTCTGATGCAATATCGGATCAACCCGGAGAAAAGAAGATGCCAGAAATGAAACCGGCGAAGAAAAAAAAAAAAGGCTTTATGAGCTATTTCAGGCTGATGAAAATGCACAAATTGTGGTGGATGTAAAACATGTCATCCGTTTGACAGATGTCTGGGCACTGAGATGTGATAAAACTGAAGCTGAGCCGAAAGCTCAGCTATGTTTTTTAAGAGGGCAGCTGCGAGCGCGCGAGTGACATCCCCTGCGCCGCGTTCCTCTCGTTTCTCGCTCTCTTGCTGGATGAAACGATCCAGGCGGATTCCATTTCCGTCATCAGAGCTGGGAGAGTGAAGTGGCTCTTTGCTGTACGTGGGAAGGGAGGGAGAGCTGGCCAGAACCACAACACGTCACTGTGGTGTTGCTGCTACACAGGAAAGCACAGCGCTGTAACGGATGGACGGACCACCCAAGTGTTGTGCTGAGACCTTGGCCTCAGGCTTTGGACACACGCTCCAAAGGTCTGTGTCTGTGTGTGTCCTAAACAAGGATCTAAGACACTCTGAAAGTCTTTGTATATTAGTTTGGTGTGTACGTAGACTGTAACTGCATAAGACTGTCCATCTGGTCCTGCAGATGAAGACTTGAATATACAGCATGTACCGTTTGAGGAAACTGGTTCCTACTGTCTGATGAAATGAAAGACAGAACAGAGGAGAGATTATGGCTTTTAAATAGTCTCAAAACCTGCCCTCCCTACGCATTCTCAAAGTCCTGCTCAGCACTCGCTCGTCCGTCAAGTTGAATTTGGAGACTTTGTAGGCAGGGAAAAGACAGTGGCTGATATCAAACCGTCTTTGATTGGTCACTTTAAACACCCCCCAGCTGAACGCTTCTGCAAGGTGATGCTAGGTCAAATAGGCTATTTAGCTAGCGATAACAAAGCATTAGGCCTATAGTGCATTCAATCAACAAAATTAGCACCTTACTGAGATAAATATGGGATGTCTGTAAGATGTTAACTCAGGCCCAATCCCATTTCCAATTTTACCCCAACCCTGTGTGTTCAAGTGCTTCCTTGCCATCCAGAACAGACTCCCATCCCTACCTTTAAACGTGAATGAGTAGAACTGAGGGGTAGGGCTAAACTGTGGGGGCAAGGGGTGTATCGGGATTGCGCTTTTGTGTAAGACTAAGGCTACGTTCTCTGACATGATTTTGTCAGGTTGACACGATGTTGTCAAAATGGTTGTTCTCACAGGCAACTGTCTGTCTTCAACCATGTCAGTCATGAAACCAAACAGCCACTCAAAAGTCACTGCACTGCCTATTCCATACCTGCCTCCGAGGTCTCAAAAGCGTTGAGCAGTTGCGAGTGTATACGGTTCTGTGTACGCACCTGCTTTTTAGCTGCACGGGTTTTGGGACTAATTAAACATCATAAAAGGGATGAAAACGGAACACATGCAGAGATAGGGTTAGGCTTTACCGTGTTTAACTGAATTGCCTATAAGCAGCAAACTGCTTCAGGTGCTTTCAGCACCTTTGGAGCACCTGTGCAGGGCGGGTGAGGCAGGTGCCAAAGGCACACCATGGAGAACAATAACTTCGATGTATCACCTTCCTGTACGCTTTTATGCTAAATCATTAGCAGAATGTAGATACTGTAGCTGAAAAAGAAAAAGGAGTTCTGCTCATGTAGGAGCAGGTGCAGAGACACCCACCATCCAGATTTACTATTTGCTCTGTGCAGCAAATATTACCCAGAGGGCTTTCATAGACTACACAAGTCTATTTTTTATGAAAAAAATGTGTGATAGTTATACACCACTGCGCTTTTCAGTCATACAGAGGAGCATTTAAACAGATTATTTCCCACAATTAGATCAGGTAGCGACATTACACCGATTTCCTACAAGTTACCAACTGTGTTAGCTGACAAAACTGTAATAATTAGTGAGGCAGGATGAGTCAATCTCCAGTACAGAAAACAAGGTTGAGCGCCGAGTCTGTCAGCCACTTTCAGTGGAAGAAACAGCTGCAGGCTAAACATCTTTATGACATCAGAGATTAGGTCTCGTTTCCTTGTGGTCAGATTTGGATCGGGCATGGCCAAGTCACCAACGTTTTCCAACCAGTAGTCGGTTACAGATGTATAGATTTTTTAAATATTTGTTCATATGGTGAAAATTCCACCTTTTCTTCAAGGTAACCTACAATTTTTTTTTTTCACGATGTGATTTATGTTGTTAAGTCTTTGATGCTATTGCAAGAGACAGGTGTCACTGTGGCAGACACACAGAGGGGACAAAGTGGAGGAAAAGAGATGGGTAAGAAACATGACTTCTTTATACTTTCATATCAAAGATAAAAAAGAAGAAACAGGAGGCAAGAAAGAGCAAAATATAAAGAGGGTGACAGATGGATGGCAAAAAACAGCATGCACCCAAACTCAGCGACAAACACAACACTCACACAACTGAGACAGAAAAACAAAGATACAGAATGTTGTGGGAATTTTGAATGAGTGTAAACTATACTAAGCCTATATATATGTGTGTGTGTGTGTGTGTGTGTGTGTGTGTGTGAGTGAGTGCATGTGAAGCCTTGTCAGAGAGAATCAGGAGGAATCATCTCGCTGTGTAAAGGCGGTGAGTGGCAGCTGTCCTTGAACGTCGTCTCCTGTCTTACAGCGGCTAACGTGTCCCACAGCTCGCACATCGCCGCGGCTCAGACAGAGGTCAAGCCTCATGTCCACCGCACGCATCTTTTTGGAAATAAATATTAAAGAGATGCTTTTTCTTGAAGTGTTGTCGCTGCTCCAGTTGCTATGCGACTACTGGAAATCTGTTTGGATGTTGTTAACCTTAAGTTTCAAATATATATGGATATGTTTCTTTATTTATTTCTTTCATTTTGAATTCTCTCTCTGTGAGCTAAAGACACACTGAACTGACGGAGACATAAAGCAGCAAATCTGTCGTCAGATTTTCCAATCTCCAACTGAAATGACTACATTCTGTATTATCTATTTTGATTTTCAAATCCTGAGCTTTGGTCTTTTCGTGGCAGGTTGCTTTATTGATCAAGGGATTGAAATTTTACGAGTCAGAACTGAACAAATTCTTTTACGATCAGTTTTAGTGGCGGCAGATTGGTGCATTGTGTGAACTTGAGGATGTAAAAAGAAAATATGGCACCTACGCCAGACATTTTCCAGGGAGGAACATCATGACAGAGGGACAGAATGCAGAAAAAGAGCAGCACGGATACAAAGCTCTCAGGAATGAGACAGATTTTTAGAGATAGGTAAAATAAAAAGAAGCCTGCTGGCTAAAATAAGATAAGATATTGAATAACAAGAATAAGAAGTAAGAAACTGAGGAAGAAACGAAAAAAAAGACAGCAGGCAAACGATGAATACAATGATATCGAGTCGCAGTGAGAGAAATAAACAGAGGAGGGCCAACCTGTCCTGATGGACACCTGGCAGGGAGCAGAGCAGCTGTTCCAACACCTCCGAGTTGATATTAGTGACTTCTTTTCATGACCTCTGGGCCTCCGAGCTGACAGTTTGGTGGTAATGGCCTTTATCTATATCCCAGCATGGAACTGCATGGAGACTATGACATGTTTTAGCAAAGTGAGTCCAAAGTCAACCGACAATGTCTCCTTTTTCATCTTAAGCACCAAACTTATTTTGTTTGATAACAGCTAAGGCCTTCCTGACTCGGCGAATCGAATTACCAGACGTGCTGGATCTAATTTTACAGCCAGTATCTATACAATCAATCATTACACACATTTGGAAGAGTACTCCACACTTTTGTTAAAGGAAAATGATGTCGAAATTATAAAGGCATTATGGTATAAATATCAAAACACTGCGCTGGCAGGGATGAGCAGCAATAAATCAAAAAGCTTCGACAAATTGGATAATTCCTTTTTTGGCTTTAGCACTCTATCTTTCTCTTGGCAGAATGTCATCGTGTTTTTTTAGGTGCTGCTGGGATTCCCCCAGTGTTTTGTTGGCGGATTTGCGGTAAACTGGCAAATGCTTTCTTTCAAAACCTTTAACGTCTCTAAATGTGGGAAGCATCTTGGAACAGCCTTAATTGGTTGTTCTTTCTTCTCTGATTTATTCCGCGAACACAAATGTCACACTGCGGCACACATCTAGTACATCAGGGTATCGTAATACGGCAGATTTAATCTGGTAGACTACAAATGAAACCAACATGCAGCTTCCAGTGCTTTCATTTTATACAGATCTAAGTGGCCGCAGCTTCTCGGCCAGCGTGTCATTGCTCCGTCTGTTGACGTTGGCCGTGGTCAAACGCTCCGCGGCCATAAGCTGTCGTCAACTATTCCGATTTCAATTTTTCCTTATTTCCCCGCTGATGCGATTTCTTTTCACGCACATTTATTTTACCTGGCAAATGTGAGAGGATGACAAGTTGATTAGAACCATTCAAACTTTACCACCTCTCTACATAATAGAAATAGATTATAGCTGGAAGCAGGAAATATGGCCAACTGGCTCCAGTCAGGTAATTTACAAAGGAAAAGAAGGTAATTTAAAAAGTTTGAGCAAGTGTTCGGGATTCATTGTTAGTGAGTTAAATTTAAAACAATTCATCATTGCATTATGGGATTTTCAATAAAAAAAAAAGTTTTAAAATCCGGATAGCCAGAGAGCCTCCATCAGGTAAATTGTTCCCACAATTTAGTCGGTGCCACTTCAGATGAGACTGGATCAATCAGCTTAGTGTGGTCCATTTGTAACTTCTCTGAATGTATTCCATTAATGTCTTGCTATCATGAATAATCAATTCACTCCCCCCTTCTTTTTTTATTATTATTAAATCAATACAAAACTCTGAATTTTGCCCAAATTAGACAATTCAAGATAAATTGAATTAATCTACCACACTTTCTCCTCACATGTTCTGCTGCGTAAAAAAAGTATGTTAAAATCCATCACGATCTGCAGGCTGCAAATTGAGCACAAGAGTTTGGGAGATTTTGGAGTTTCTGTTTTTTGTTCAGGGGAGAAGAACGAAAAAATAAGAGAGAAAACAAATAAAGAAAAAGTGAAATGCTGACAGAGTGGGACAGAACAAACTACAAGAATGGCAAAAAACCAGTATAGGCATTTAGGATTTTTAAAACAAACGATGCCGACCATGTATGCAACTTCACCGTCGTGAGTCATCAAACCGAGTGTGAACAGAGGTCAGAACAGCAGGGGTGCATGCCAATTCCAAAACTCTGGAGTAAAGCCGGCAGTGCTCCAAACAAAAATGAACTTTGTGTGTTTGCAAGGGCTTTCGAACTGTTTTTCGAATGTCAGCACATGTACAGTGCTGCAAATAAAGACGTGTGTTTTCTAAATAAAGGGAACTTGACCAAACTGCAGGCATGGAGGACAACATCTTTTGATTGATTTTAATTAGACTTGGATGTGGATAAGCTTAAGAATGAAGACTGAAATTGTTTTGTTGGTGTATATACGCTGTAAAGTGCAACCAATCACACAGTTTTGACCATTGTGGGAGGAAGGTGAAGCCTGAGCACACTGCAGTAACTAGAGCTTTGTTTTGGTTGCATACTCGCACAAAAATGGAAGACTATAAACGACAGGTGGAATTTTTATGGGCGGTTAAGTTAAATCCGTCCGCCAAATATGTAGCTGCAGCCTGCAGCTGATTAGCTTAGCTTAGCATAGTGGCTGGAAATGGGTGAAAAAGCTGACTGATTAAAGTGTTTTATCTTGTCTGTTTAATAAGCGACAGGGACCTTTTCTTGATGGAGCTCCCAGCCAAGAAAAAATATCCCCCGTAAAACTGCAACTTTTCGCTTATTAAACAGAAAAGATAAACAATGTTAATCAGTGAGCTTTAGAGATGCAGGTAGGTGGATGATTGTTACCATGGGACAGCTTGAAACCTCTGTCACAAGGGGTATTTCCCTCTGAAAAAAGCCTTTGTGAAATGCAATAAACAGGAAAGATGTTCACCACAGAGACACAATGCCAAAAATGTGCCTCACACTGAGCCTGAGAAAGTGAACTACAGACTAGTGTGTGTGTGTTAACTGAGAGTGCGCACCAAGAAAAGATAAGAGCAACAGTAAGTGATGGCAGCAAGCATTAGCCTGTCGTTGTGCTCTTGTAGCTAGTTACGATCTCTCTCTAACTCACGCATACAACGCTGGTCTTCTACAGAGCCAGCCTTGCAGAATAGCCCCTGTTTGTTTGGAAGTGTCCAACCTGTCAAACCCACATGCCATGCACTGCTGTCTGACACGCACAAATGAACACATCTCATCTGTGCTGGTGCCGCTTCTGCTTTCCATATAGTGCCTCAAATGTGAGGGAAAGAGAGAGGAGGGGAAAGGGGGGGAAGGATAGAGAGTTAAAGCCAGAAAAACTCCAGAGATCTCAGGTTTTGTCCCTAACGTCAATCAGTCTTGCTGTACCAGAAACTCTGCTGTCGCTTCCGTCGGAGCTTAAAAATCGTCCTCCGCTGTACGGCCGGAGTCGGAAAAAATTCAAAGCACAGCTGGGGGGAGGCGCAGAACACTGTAGCTCCCTGGTTGCTATGGTTTTTGGTGTGCTATTAGTTCCTGAAGGCAAACTAAAGGTAAAATGCAGCCAAACTGTTATGGGTGTATTTTGTATGAATCTAAGCCAGAGAGTCATACTAATTAAGCATTTGAAAAAACAAAAAATGACTGTCAGAGCATTAACTGTTAACAGAGTCAAATTCAGTGCAAAAGTGGAAGAGAAGTCTTTCCAGCCTCTAAATAGACAAATTGTCTATGTGTCATGTATACAGTAATGGGGGGATAAATAATTCAAAAAACCAGCCTAAGGCCAAATCAGCTGCGCTGCTCACACTCGCTCTAAAATCGATGTTCTGGGAGGAAAAAGGCGTTGCACTTTAGTCAGTTTGGCCCGGCCAATGAAATGACTATGTCACTTCTGCTGGAGCAGAGAAGTGGAGGGATTAACATGATGAAGAGATGAGAGAGGAGAGAGTGAGGGAGCACAGTGAGAGAAAAGAGAGAGAGCAACAGAGGATAACAGTAGGGAGGAAGAAAGAAAGAAAGAAAGAAAGAAAGAAAGAAAGAAAGAAAGAAAGAAAGAAAGAAAGAAAGAGGTAAGGGACACAGAAGGAGGGATTGTGAGAGAGTGAGAGAGGCGTTCACACATAGAGAAAGTGGCTGATGAGGGTTCTGGTTCCAGGAATAGCAGATGCTTCTACTCAGCGTGAAGCTGTAGCTGTAGGAGTAGTTTAGTTTGGGCATTCCTGTGGCTCTCTCGCTACTTCTCAGAGGTTAAGCACCACTATCTCTCTGTGCCCTGAGTGACGCATTAACTTCATCACGCATAGCTGAGAGTGTTGGAAGAGGAGGAGAAAGAAACACAGAGACATATTAAGCAAAAGAGATTGAAAGTGAAAAAGGCAAACAGAGTTGAGATTAGAACTTGACCAACTTTAATGGAATGTGGTATGATGAACACTGAACGTTTTCTTTGTCTTGGTCTTGAGGAGAGGAGTGTTTTGGGGGCAGTCGTGGCTCAGGGCCAGCGTCTTGTTATCGGAAGGTCGCTGGTTTGATTCCCCTGGTCTGCATGTCGAAGTGTTCTTGGGCAAGATACTGAACCCCAAACTGCTCCTGACGTGCTGGTCGGCACCTTGCATGGCAGCCACCGCCATCAGTGTATGAATGTATGTATGAATTACTGTAAGTCGCTTTGGACAAAGATGTCATATAAATGCCCTAAATGTAAATGTAAAAATGTAAATGCTTTCAAAAAGGGGAGTGACGTCAGTTGTAAACCAAGAACGCTTTGTATTCCGTCTTATTCTCAAGAATATAATTACCACAGAAATACCCCGACACATTTTAATGTTATTGTAGGGATACGGCGCTCACCCCTGGTGGGGCGACACATTTACAGGATTCCCATCATGCTTGTAATAACCTAAAATGGCCAAATAATACTTCCCCCCTGATCTTTCTGGCTCCGGTGCAGTTGTACAGGTGGGAGCGTAATGGGATGCTTGGTACTTTGAGGCTGGACTGGAGCGCCTTTGCTCACTCCACTCTGTCATTTTTCTGAAGCAGAGCCATGGGACCGGCTCTGATAGCTAGGCAGCTAATGTCAACATTGGACCACGGAGAGTCATTAGGGATAATGTGGTGCTGCCGAGTGCCCGGGACTCTGCTCCGTAAAAACAGGTGGTCCCAGGGTCAACCCTCCCTCCTCTACCCCTCGCCTCCTCCACTTAGCATACCTTATGGCTCTGTCCCTCCCCTTGCCTCGTTCTCCAGCTCGCCCTCCACCATTACCTCAGCACACACGGGAAAGGTTATTTGGACAATTGGTGGTGATTAGCTCTTGATTTGGCTCATTCTGTATGTTTGATCAGACCAAGGCGAAAGCCAGTGCGTGTGAGGGGCGCAGCTGCGGCCCGGCCATGACTGGAATTGGGTGAGGAGAACCAGAGGGAGAAGGAGGGGAAGGGAGGAAGCAGATGAGAAGGAGGTAGGGTTGAAGAGGGAGAAGAGGAGGAGCCAGGGAGTAGGGGGTTGTAGGGACCTCTAGGGTCCTTTGCTTTCTTGGCAGTTTGAGTTATGGAGTCGAGCTGCCGGCAGAGAAAATGTGAACTGCTTTATTCCTGTTATTCCAGGTGTGGGCCCTCGTAAAGGAAAAAAAAAAAGAAATTCTTCCTTTCAACCCTTCGTCCAACAACCTGCTCCCATCCTCTCTGTGCCCCTCCTGGGTGGTGGACTGCAAACAAGAAAAATGTGGGTGCAGCCTAATCGTTGGCGGGTGAATCGGGTTATAAAGTCTGCTTGTTTGGGGGCTGTGTTGGCTGGATTGGATGTGCTGGCTGCACCAATCTTTGGGTTGGATGGGGTGGGTGTAGGGCTTAGGGTTGGCCCAGTGCCTCAACCTGGCTGGTTAGGCCAAGGAATTTTTCTCACAGCAACGGCTGTTCTATCCATCCCTCCATCCCTTCATCCATCCATCCTTCCACTCACAGAGCCAGCCAGGCAAGTAGGAAGGCCTCTCACTATCTGGGTGTTGAGCCAACAAATCCCCACTCCACTCCTCTGGCCTCTCCTTTACGTCCATATATCAGGCTGACGGCTGCGGAGAACCCGACATCCAGCCAGCTGAATAAAAAAGAGATTAAGCACCCACCCGAATCCATTTAATTACTCGTTCAACAGCTCTTGGCATGTAACTCCAACCGCTGTGAGAACTTTGGTGTTCTTCAGTCTTTACTTTTGCTCCCAGTGACCACAGGGAGGTTGACGGAGGGGGCTGGTCACAAGAGAAGTCTTCACCTTGGTAACTTAAATAATCTCATATTCACTTGTTGTGACTCCATGTTTTGTGCGTTCAAAATGTGAGGCTTGGTTACTAGGGCGTGTAAAGTTGGGGGAGTGGAAGCCAGATGAGCCACTCTGTATTGACAATGACTTCACAACTGTGGACATGTGTATATAACTCCTGCACATTGCCTTTTGGGGGTATTTTATATTCTTCAGTTAGACAAATATAGTGATGTATTGTCAGATCATTGCGTTATTGGCTTATGTGCTGATTGTTGCAGAGTCGCTGTATTGTGATACTACTGCTATTGTGGGCAACAAATCGTATCGTATCGTATCGTATCGTATCGAATCGTATCGTATCGTATCGTATCGTGATCGTATCGTGAGTTACTCTGTGATTCCCACCCCTCAATCAAGTATTCTGCACAATAACTTTGTGCATCCATGTGGTGTCGGAAGAATTAGTTCTGAACTGAGAAAATTCACGTGAACAATTATACTTGATGTCACGAATGCAGAAACACGACGGATAAAAACTAAATGTTAACTTGATGGTTAGAAACTACAGTATTTGATTATTTCATGTATTGCCAATAAAATGTTTGATTACCATTTGGAATAGGGTAGTAGGTTGTAATCAAAAGCTACTGTCCATGTAAAGTGAACTGGGACTAGTTAGAAAAGTTACTGATTAGCGATAAGCATTATTTTAGGGAATGTATTGGCGCAGCAACAATTCATAATCACTTTCTAATATAAAGCTTCAAACTTTAAACGGATAAACGTGTTGTTTCAACGCTCTGAGCAATAAAACAGGAGGCACCTTCCTTCTAGCGTCCATTTTGTTCCCACATGATGACTTAAAAGTGAATTAAAACAACAAAGTCCGAAAGAGCGACTTCCAAGAAAAAAAAAAAACAGGACCATCTGAGGATCAATGCAGGGTTAATCCTCCTACGACGCACTAGTGAAGCATATGCCCGCATTATATGAGCAAAAAGTAATAATCTTGCTTTCCCCTCATTTTAGAACAGAGATGTATGTATTGAATCAGTAAATCACATATTGAGAATATAAAATAGTCTTAACACTGACCAAAATGAGTGTCAACTGATGTATGATGATGTATTTGATATCTGATGTGTCTCTTTAAAGCTAGAATTTCAAACTTCTGCATTTCTGTATTTTAAGAGAAAACTGTGAACTTTGGGAAAGGCTGTGAGGTCTCGATGGGGGTTGCTTAAATTTGACAGGATCTTGGCAATAAGGCATGAGAGTTCACAAGGACGGGTTACAACCGCAGTAGACGGCATTTACTTTTTTGGCATCTCTTTGCGGCGTGCAACAGCCTCCAATCAGCAGCTACGATATGGCCTGTTGTCAAGAATGCATCAGTTTGGCGGCAGCTTGTTTGCTTTTGAGATAGTGGTGAACCAGGGCGGCAAGAGTTGCTTTTCAATGTGTGTGACACAACAAAGAACCAGCTTTGATTGGTCTCATGGCCAGCACTCACACGGATTTGTGCAAGAGTACGTGCACGACGGCGTGTTTGCATTCACACACAGTAAGGCTTGAGAAAGCAATCAAGCCCGTGATATACCGATGATGAAAAAATCGCTCAGCAAGCTTTTGTGACTGAAACATTTTTTTTTTTTCTTTTTATAAAACCACAGTGCCACATTTAGTCAGGGTTTATGTTTAACAAGGCCCTCAGCCCCATCGGGGAGCGCTGAAGGGGCTGAGTGGCTGGAGGGGGACTGGGCATGTGGGAAAAACCTGAGGGGAACCCAGGGTGCCGCAGACTGCAGAACAGTCGCATGACCTTTTCTAGAATGCTGCCACCCGCCTGCCACTGAAACACGGTCTGGCTAATTAAAGTTTCAGGGGCATTGGATTTTCACTGGCACAGCACACCTCGGGCAACCTTGGGGGCTCTTAGGCAGGCGATACACACAGAGGGAAGGATGGGAGATATACGAGAGAGAGAGAGAGAGAGAGAGAGAGGAGCCGTGGAAACAGCTGAACAAGAGGACAGCCACTAGAGGACAGCACGGCATATCCAGGCAATAACAGACAAAGTCGGTGGCTTTGCCATAACGCACAGGAGAAAGGCTATATATTAGAATGCAAATCTACAATCACAAACATGCACACTACCGGGGTATTTTACATAAGCTCCGACATGGTTTGCCCTTCCAAACAGTTATGCTCGAAATATTCAAGATCATATGGAATTAGAAAATGAAATTGAAACTGTCCAACTCCGTACAACTGGCAGAATGCAAGAGCTAAGCGAGAGATATGCAATGTCAAAACGCTGAGTGCTTTTCCAAATCTTATCAGGCCGCCTCTCTGGCTAATGGAATTTTGATGGGTCAGTATCAAGAATAAATGCATGACTTATGACACGCTACCGGGAGCATTACCAAATATACTGGACAGCATGTTCCCGTCTCCAAAGGATCACTGAATAATTGGCCGCGTTTGACCAGGACATTTCTGGAAATATGGCCAAGAAAAGGTTACGCAACCAGACAGACTTGCTCATGGCCTGTATTTCACAATCTGCTGGCCTTGTCTCCATTAATGATCTTGACCCCCTTTTCACCATTTTAGAAGTGAAAGGGCCTAATGGAGCTGAACAAAGCTGCTTGTGTGTGTGAGTGTGTGTGACAGACAGAGACACAGAGAGAAAGAAAGCCCCTGTGACTGTTTGTTACAGCTTGATGAGGTCCTGGTCTGTGATTCCTTGGGGAGGTGGTCCAATCTAAGCTTTATTAGGCCTTATTGAGCTGTGCACAGGCAGGTGTGTGTGTTTTCTCTATCAAGAACATTTGGCAGAGCTTTATGAGTACCTTTTTGTGTGTCCCTAAAATACACACGGTTGGTAGCACTTTAATGGAGTGTGCCGGGTATTGTACATGGACCTTCATTCATGCCTGTGATTTTCTTCTCAGACGTGAACTTTGTTCGTTGGATCAGTTTGACATTTAAGAGCTTTTATATTTCATTTGTGTACATGCATATGTCCAATGCCTGTTTACCAAAATGACAACTGTGGGGTCTTAGTATTCAGCAGCCTCTTTTGCTCAATATTTGTGTAATATCTAGGTGGTAATATTTAGGGAACAGTTATTAAAAACTGATACATGGTCACAATGAGCTCTCTTAAATACACAGCCCGACCAGTACTAGATTTTTTTCTGGTCGATATATTGGCTGGTATATCACATTTTTTGCAACGATTCCTCAAATGTGGTTGTCTAACACTTGTGTCAAAGGTACATAACAGCGGCAGGATATTTTAACCCTGTAAGACCCACTGTTGTAAAATTACAACGTTACCTTTAGCCATCCTAAAAAACAATCTGTTATATTTTATCTTATTTTTTACCACCTTTACCTAGTCATTGGGTCCTATTGTTCAGTCTCACAATGCTATTGGATAGTAAATTTGTTTAGAAGTCCCGCCCTTATGGCCATGTACTCACACAACCTCTCAAGGTTTCCTTCGAACAACATCTCTTTATTTCATTGGACTGGATTCATCAGATTCACGTAAGAAAAATGTCTTTTATATTTTTTTTTGTTGTTATTACAATGTCTAGAACATGTACATATGTAGTTATTGTGGAATAGATTCATCAAATTTCATTTAGAGCTTGTTATATCTTTGTTGTAATTTTACAACACTGGGTGAGTGTGGTAGTCAAAATAGCAGGCTTGTTGCAGTGGGCACAGACAGGTTGTGTTCCCTCCACTACACCACTGAGTGTTTTCTTTATACATGGACAGTATACATACTACCTTTGTGTTGTGGTCTGGTCAATCTTGACTGATTTAAAAGTTTTATATCTAAAAAAATGTAGTTATTTGATCAGACTGACCTAAAATTACATGACTTTGTCCACAAAGCGGATCAACAGACAATTCAGTTCTGGGAAAGGTGAAAATGTTCCTGAATGTGGGGTGTGGATGTAAGTGGGGGTATACATGTTTTCCTTTTAGTATGATAATTAGAGAGCTTAAAGAGCAGTATTGTCATGTCAAGGCAGTGTTGTGTGACTCTATAGCTGGTGATTGGGATGCATAGTTCTTTTAGCATGATAAGTAGAGAGCATAACAAGCTGGCAAGGCAGTATTGTGTGACTAAATGGCTAATGATTGAGATGCATATTTCATTTAGCATGATAAGTTGAGAGCATAGGCTAAGCCATCTAAATTTACATTTAGGGTGAGAACTGGAATCTCTGGCATGATGTGTGACTTCGATGTCTAACAAGGCAGTGTCAACAGAATACGAGCCAAATCTGAACTTGGGTTGTCAGGTGATGTTGTGATGAAGCTTGCTTCCACACTTCCAGAAGGTCAGAACTACACATTTTTTGCAGACAACTACTTCTACTGTGTTCCATTATTAGTGAAGCTCCTTGATCGGGGAATTCAATATGTGGGAACAGCTGAGCAGGTGCGCCTACCCAACTGTAACCTTGATGATGAGAGGAGCTTGAAGAAAAAGGGGAGAAGAAGCCATGACGTCAGAGTTGAGGGGAATCATAACATCTATGCTGTCAAATGGTATGACAACAGGGCCGTCACACTAGTGTCATCCTTTGCTGGACCTGAACCTGTGCACCTGATTCAATGCTGGGACAAAGCCACCAGAACCTACACTGAAGTTGAGAAGCCTAAATATAAGTTCCCCATCAAATTTGTCGCTGGTACATGTACATCTTCTGGTCTTTTTAGGACTTTCACTACCAATGAAAGTCAGTCATCAAAAGAAAAAAGAATGAAGAAGTTGCTAGAAAAAGTTAGATTTTTATCCTGTGTAATTTTTTTTTAAATTAATAACTTCATAAAAATATGACTAATGTGTGATTATTATTAAGGTTATATACCTTTATGGGGCTAAGTAAGCAAAAAAACCTATAAAATGAACCCTTAGTTGTTCTGAATAGTTGTTCAGACAACGTGAGTACAACAAAATTCTGCACCCACCTAAGCCCAATGTTGCAATATTACAACATTTCTCTAAAAACTTACATAAACATTTATTTTTAAAAAACTCTTTAATTTCTGCATCAGAGGCCTCCTACAACAACATCTGAAAGGTTAAAAATTTTTTTTTTTAGGTTTTTCTATATTTGGGTCTTACAGGGTTAAAGTGTATCATCTACATGGCATCAACACACTCACAACACATAAGGAAAGGTTTTCATATCTATGCATATCAAACACTGATAAAATATTTCTTCTAGAAGATATAGTTAAAGCAGCTACAAGGAACTTTTATGATTTACTAATTGGCGCCCCCTGTGGACAAGAACGGCATGAGCAACATCACCTCCTGTGAAGGTGAAGCACAGTAACACCTAAGTTACATGGAATCCTCTAGCTTTTAGATTCTGTTGCTCGGTAATAGAAATTTTATTGAGCTGAAGCTGAATCTAAAGAGATTTCCTGGTAATATTATGTCTTCCTTATCATAAGCCAGCAGCAAGATATAGCATGTTAGCAAGGCCAACATAAAATGTTACGCGACAGGCCAGTTGTTCTATTGCAGTCTGGAAATGAAGAGGTATCTGTTGCAGTACTTCAGACTACAGAGCAGCTTCTCTCCTCAGACTGTGAGACACCTCAATTCATCCTCAACACAAAACATAGTTACAATTTTTAAAATTTTGACTATGTGGCAATCTTCTCACTGATGTCTTGTTTGCTTATGAAGGTCAAATAGGGGCATCAGTATTAAATTGATAATGTTTCATAACCAGTTACGAGTTCCTTGTTGAACATTTAAGCTAGTGATTAATTATCCAACTACCGAGAGTAAAAATTTGCCAGTTTTGGGCTGGCGAGCTAAATACAACTGGTGGCCAGATGGACTCAATTGACATTTGACCTGGCTGTTTGCTTCATGGTAGGATGCCCATCAGCTACAGCTGCTGTACATCCTTTAATGTTTTAAAAAAACGCAAACTGGTTTTCTATCTTGTCTAAGTGGAACATCCTCTACGTGTCTCCAGTCCATTAGCTATTTATTCAGTAAGTTACTTAAATAAGACAGTTATTGTGACACGGGAACAAGCAAAGCACAATTCTCCATATTCAGCTTGAGACATTTTTTTCCAGTAAATGCTTTCAAAGATGACAGATTAAATTAGTGCCTCTATATATTCAAAATGGATTTGACTTTTCACCCGTAATGGTTATTTATGATATCGACTTTCCAAGAGAGGCAACGGTTTCTTGAAAAGCTGACGTGGAACATATAGAAAGATTAATATGGAAACATCAACTTTCCACATTATATAAATTAGAGTGGAATGATATTTATGTAGGCTATAGTCACATAATGAGCTGCGAGTTGGAGTAATATATAGAGGCAAACCGAACATTACACATAGCCATGAGAAGCACATCGTGGCCAAGTACACCCTGCAGCGGCATTGGCAAGTGTAACAGAGAAACCTCTGTATTTAACGGTAATTGTTCCAAGTACTCACGGTTGGCAGAGTTTGATGAGGTCCTGGTCGGTGGTCCCAGGTGGCAGGCCTCGGATATACAGGTTGGTCTTACTCAGCTGCTCTGCCCCTCCCTGGCTGCAGCTGTTGGTGCTCGGGCTGGGAGGAGCCATGGGATGAGGGGGTGGAGCATAGGGCTGCTGGGAAAAGAAAGGAGAAGAGAGGAAGACATTTAATACAACAACAGAAAAAAAAATAGGTATGGGATGATAAGTGAAAGAGTTAAAAAAAAAACCCACTGAGAGGCGATGGGTGAAAAAAAAAAAGCTTGTATTTTGAGACAGCAGAAGAAAGTGTGAGAGGGAGTGGGAAAAATATATCTTTTGAAGAGAACAGCAGGCACTATCAGTTCAATGTCACAGCAATTACGTGAGAAGACATTTTAGAGCGGCTGTGATACTGAGAAGATGAGATCAGGGTCACATAAAGATGAAAAAATGCAATGCAGCAGCAGAAATTAATGAATAAAAACTCAAGAAGGCACACATCTAACCTCAGTCTCAGATAATAAGAACACATTGCGGGGAAAACATTTTCACATAGAGAAAAAAAAAGCTCTGCACAACGCCAGAAAAAAAAAGCTTTTCAGTAAAGGTGACACACAGCCACTGTATATCTCTACATACACTTACTTCACTTTTTCCACTTTTCGTCACCTTTACTCTGCAGTAAATCGTATCTGAAGTCCTTACTCAGTGTGCGGGGCTTTATCCTTCACATTTTACTGAAATCAGGACTGCAAACTTTTCTACTTTTTTTTTATTTTAATTTAAAGTCAACTTTTCACCAAAGGGACTCTGTGAAATTAGGGTTCATAAGGCTTCCAGTAGCGTCTAACGGTTTTAAATGATGGCAACTTCCTGCTTACTATTCATAACCTCAAAACCAATCTCGGTACACTGTAAAACAATTTACACCTCCGAGGGTGTGATATCTTGATGCAGAAATCCTCTCCAGCCTATTTAATAAACATCTCAATACGACGGTCTTTTTTTTTTTCAGTATAATCTCTGTCTTCCAAGATGTATTCAAAATGTATTAGATATCTGATTCCCTCCCTTTCTTCTTCTCCCTCTCCCCCCCCTCCCCTGCTCTCCTCATGTGTCTGTTGTGCTGTTAGTGTAGATTTATGGTATAGGAGTCAGGGCCCCCTGCTCACAGCCCATTTATATCTCTATTGCAGGGACGCTGCACATAGTGACAGAAAGAGAGAACCGGGGCCCTGTGGGCATGAGCGCAGAGAGAGAAACAGAAGAAGGGAGTGAGCAAGGAGGGAAGAGGGAGAGAAAATGATGCACACTGCAATAAAGTAAGTGAGTGATGGATGAAAGAGAAAAGAAAAAGTGGTCAGAGAAGGAGAGGGACATGACTACCAGCTCCAGTTAACCACATTAACCTCTTATCCTCCCCAGAGAGAACCACAAGACCCCATACCATGCTAGAAAAGCTCACACACACACACACACACACACAGTTTAACACGCACACACACAACATTAGCCCTCCAATCCGCCCCACACGTTAGCGGCGGCTGCCGAAGCATGGCTGATTTGATGCGCTATTTTAAGCGTGTGTGCCATGCCAGCGTGTTGCCTCCCACTCCTCAGACAAAGAGCCGGGGTCCCTGGAGCGTGAAGAGGGAGCCACGTCCATCAATGGACGGCCAATTACCACGCTGAGCTAAGTGGAACTGATGGGCAGCCACTCGCTGTGCTGGACACACACACAGACACTGTACATAGGTCTATTTTTGTACACACACACACACACCCACACACACACACACACACGCCACTTGACAACACAGAAACACCTTTTTCACACAGAAGCCAAAACAGCCATGTGTGCTTAACTGCTTTAAGTCCTTAAGGGCAACACACACTGTGGACAAGTAGCAAGTCCTGTAGGGCTCGTCCATGACAGGTCACAAGTCTCCACATGAAAATCCAAAGTCACTCTGAAAGTATTTCTTTCAATGGTGACCACTGAAACAGCATTCAAACATTTTTATCAATGATGTTTTTGTTTTCCTTTCGAAGAGTAGGCCTAATAGTTAAGTATGCTTTATGTGTGGCTACACAAGGCCTGTTGCTGTTATAATATTTATTTCTATTACTTTGGATTTTTTAAAAGATCCAAGCTGGAGAATTAGGGGGCATCGCTGTGGCTAAGAAGTCAACTATGAATCATAACTTCCATGGTTTGAACCCGGCCAGCATCTGTTGCAACTCCCCTCCCTGCCCTCTCTTCACTCTTGCTTTCTAAGAAAGGCATGGCATTTTCCAACAAGAGTTAGATGTATTATCCGTCAAGTCTGTGACTCAAGTCATAGTGTCAAATCCACAAGTTTGATCAGTGGATATACAAATCCACAAATCAGACTTAAAGGAATGGTTCAGATGTTTTCAAGCAGGGCTGTATGAGGTTCTTATCCATAGTCAGTGTATAAACCTACAGATAACGGTCAGCATGTCCCCAGTTTTGAGACGCAGGGGGAGCAATGCAGGATGCTATGCTCCACTGCTGTGGACAGGGGTGGCAGCAAAACCTGTATTAGCCACCTAAAAAAAATCAATATCAAGTCTATCCTATCTTAAGAATATTTTCACTACTTCAGCGTGCTGTCAGACAGCCCTTTTCATCGGTAAAGTGAAGATGTTACATCCCTCTACGCTCTCTCAAAATCAACTACACTCCTTTAACAAAAACATTAATTTTACCCCGCAGAAGACAGAAGTTGCTGGTCTACCTCTGCCTTGATTGGCTGGTTGGTTGTTGTGTTATTGTTTGACTTTGGTGTTTTAAAAGGTAAGCTCAAAAGTGAATCATCAAAGACACACAACAACACAGACAAACTAATCAATCAGAATCTGATTGCTTAGGAGAGAGCAATGTACCATCTTCGCTTGCCTGTCATAAAGAGCTGTCATACGGCAAGGTAACGCACTGAAGAAATCCTAAATATAGCATACTATCATGGATTATTTTAGGTTGATCGAATACGTTTCACAGGTGCTCCTGTTGCTTCTTCAAACTGGGGGTTGTTCCGACTGCTGTCTCCTGCAGGTGGGTGCGAGCCCTCCTCAGAACAGCCGAACTATTCCTTTAACCCCCTCTTCCAGCACATTGTGTCTCATACTGCTTTGGTTGTCTTGGTTACACGGGCTAGAATGAAAAAAAAAAATGCAGAACTAGTCTCCAGTCACTCACGTTTTCATGCAGCGGCCGGCGTATAGAAGAATCTTAATCTCTCGGGAACTCCATGGGAGTTATTTTCTCCCACTCAAAGTCACTGGAATGTGCACAGCTGCAGTTCAAGCCTCAACTTTGAGGCTTTCACCTTACATCCCCCTCCTCTTACCTCTTCTTTTTTCTTTATTTTTACCAAGTCCACTCTGGCTTAAATTACACTCACAGTACTTAACATACTGTGTGACACGTACAAATTCGCCGGCACAAACAGGAGACACTGCACAGAGTTGCTGTCAGCGCTGAAGGTTAATTGAAAGGCTCTCTCTCTTTCTCTGGCTTTCTTTCTTTGTTTTAGCCCTTCAGTAATACACGCAGCCCTCCTCCTCCTCCTCCTCCTCCTCCTCCTCCTTCTTCTCCTCCTCCCTGGGCTCCAGGCTTGGCTTGCATCCTGGGCTTTGGAATTCGTGTGTCCCGCCCTATCGATTTGCTTTCATTTTTTAAGGTCAGAAGCTGAAATCTTACACAATGAGGCATAGAGGGTCAAAACCAGCCCATTACTTACAGCACTGGGCGAGAAGGCGAAGAGAGCGAAGTTATCCGAGGGGAGAGGGAAAAAAAAAAAGCCGGAAGAGTCCCAAGGGATGAAGAATGGAATGGGTGCCGAAGGTCTCGAAGGAATGGCGTCTGTTGGGTGGATGGGACGGGGTGAGTGGGTTTAATGTCGGATTCTGGGAGACCTAATGGTGTTTTTTTTTTTTTTATGAATTGAAAAATGTATAGGGAGACAGTCCCTACTCTTGTACTCTTGAGGTGTACAGTTTAAGATAAGCAAAATGGACAAGAAGTGCGAAAAGAGGAGGCTCTCCAAATGTGTACTCTATGTGCTGTACGTGCGTTGGGAGCAATATGTGACCTTGCACAAGCGTGGGAGTGATATTAGCGAGAAAACACTGGCTGCCGCTTCAACACACAAGCACACACGCATTTACACATTCCCACCAAAAAAATGCTTCCCCATTTTTCTTTTTTTATTTTAAATCAAATTTCTGTCTTGGCTTCCTCTGGTCGCCCCACTGCAGGTTAATAACCGAGCTTGTTTCTCTTTTCCCGGACGCCTCTGTGGCTGCTGTTTACCCTCAGCCTGTCAGTCTGCGGGATCCGGCTTCTCAAATGCAAAATAAATACGGGCCTCGTGTGTCAGGACAATGAGGACTGAACACGGCGCTTGACAAAGCAAAAGAGGAAAGAGGATGTAAGATTAAGGGAAACGGGAGCAACAGACAAAAGGGAGACAAAAAGATAGAAAGAGTTAAACAGAGGAATGGAGGAGAAGTGTGTGTGGGGGAATAGCTGGTTATGACACTTCAAAAACCTCCAGGTGGTAAATGAGAAAAACCTCCATTCTCCCTCCTCCCTATCCAGCTGTGACAAGCCGCTACAGAGGCTTACTGGGGATTTCAATTTGCCGCACTGTATTTTAGACGGGCGGGATGGTTTACACAGGCCCAATTTACCGAGCCAGCCGTGCAGGGGGGTTCACAGCCTCTGTGACATGCCAGGGAATGTTTATGAGTGTATTAAGTGAGGATGATAAATCTAGCGCACGTTACATAGGCTGAGGGCGCACGGCGCTGCACTGTATATTCACACACCCACACAAGGACAACACATATTTTTATTTTACAGACCACAGCTAGCCCTCTCTGTCAGCAGGAGTAATATGTGGACCTGAACCTACTGTGTGCATTGTTGTTTACATGGTCACGTACCGTGCGGGCCAACACAGCACCCTCGCACAGCACGAAATCTCAATGCATCGTACGTACGCTATTGTAACCTTACTTATACTGCATATGATTGTCATGTAGCTCCAAAACAACTCAAATCAACTCTTTCGAAGCTAGCAGCTCCATTTTCAGCTTTGTGACAATGCCATTTTTTCAGATTATCAGATTTTGATGGGAGCAGGATCATTTTCTCAACCTACAGTATAAAGAAAAACTTGATCTATTAGTTTATTTGAAAAAAAAAATCATAAAAGAAAAAAAATCTAAATCACCAAATTTTGAGGTTCCATGTTTTCCCAGGATTGTGATGAGTGGCGGATGAGAGCAGGACAGAATGGCAACAGATCATCCGCCATGACTGAATTTAAAACCAGATGTTACACAGCTCCCTCACACACGTTTAAAATATGAGCGATCTGGAAAACGAGAAGGTAATTATCATAATAAAAACATAAATAAGGGAACACCAGGTATAGTCCTTTTACTACACTCGATGAAACTGAATGTATTATGTTATGTTTTGGGGAGAATTTAACATGAATGACCTCTGCCAAGATGTTTTTTGCTCATGTCCGTTTGTTTGTCGGCTGGTTGGTTTGTCAGCAGGATTACACAGAAAGTACTAAACGGATTTCCAAGAAATTCGGATGGCTGGTTGGGTCTCAGCCCAGAACAGACCCCATTAACTTTTGGTGCAGATCTGTATAAAGGTACTGATCCAGGATTGTTTTCTCACTTTGGTTACATTCTCAGGTAATACTGCATGAATCCTGATGAAAAAGATGACTTGAATATGAAGAAACCTGGAAAATCAGTGTTTCCTTTTTTCCACGTTGATATCCAAGTTTTATCTTTAGATAAGGAGTTTCCCTTCCTTGTATGCATTTTTTTTTAAACCATACTATGTGAGGGCACAGTGTTTACCAAACAGAGAGGAGGGCAGCCACAGCAGTAATTGGAATGAAAGCAGGGATGTGGCTTCCCTGCCTTCCTCCCTTCCTCCCTGCACTCTGCAGGGCAGGGCTGCGACTGGAGGAGAGGCGGCTGTGCACCACCGTGGTAATTGGCCCTGATTTATAGGAGGCCAGAGCAGTCAGCGAGAGCTAGCTCGACACTGGCAAGAGGCCAGACAAGGCCACGCTGTCAATATCAGTAAACCAACCCAACCCGCCCGGACCCCCACGGCCAGGACGCCACAACTGCAGATCAGCTGTCACAATGCAGGAGGGTGCACGTGTGTGCCGGGCTCATGTGCGCATTTCCCCGTCCTGTGTGTCCCCGTGTTTGTGTGTTTGCGTTCTGTGAGTCACTCGAGTCAGACGCACACAAGAAAACCTGCCATGAAAAATGACAAGCCGTCTCCTTAAATTGAAGAAAAAAGCCTCTCAGCTCATCCTCCATTAATTCATGCTGGCAAAGTCTCTGCAAAGACTCTTAAAGACAAGCATAGTCCCAGAGGCATCCCTTCCAAACTGCCAGAACTAACAGCTAGCTCGGCGGTCGGCTGCATTCACAGCAGCCTCTAAGCACGAAAGGCACACAAATCCCCCATCCATCCTGGATAGCTACTTCCAAACCTTTAGCCCTTAAACACGTGTTTTTGAGAGCCGCCGCCGCATCTCAATGTCGAGAGAAGAGGGAGGGACACTGAAAGACAGAAGGAAGCAAGCTATTGCCTGTTCTCCTTTCGCCTCTCGGTTTCACGCCTCGCTCTTTTTCTCTCTTTGTCTACGTCTGTCGAGGTAAACCCACAGCCAGAGGAGTGAATAGCAAATCATCCCCAACTCACCTGGGAATGCAGCGCTGCTGATGCTACAGCCAAATGTGTCCTAATAGGGAAGACCGAGAGCTCTCTGTTTTGGGGGGCCGCGGAGGAGAGAAGGGGGATGAGAGAAAAAGAAAAACGATAGAGAGAGATGCAGTTACAGGTATGACGAGGTTGAAGCTAAGGCCTGAGAGAACAGCCAGACCAGAAAGCCAGGAGGAAAAAGGGAAAAAAGAAGTAAATATAGGAGAAAGGAGCGAATGAGAAAAAGACAATAAAGTACGGTTGTCATTTTGTGTCTCTGGGCTTCCACCAGCCTGCGGGCCTTCTTCCTCAGTAAAAACACAAAGCCCTGGGATCTGGGGCGGTGGTAAGCCAACACTGCTGTGGACAATGACGCAGGGGGCTAATTTTAAATATGCTGATTTGTCCATCTCCAGTATCTCTCAAAGCAGGAGATGGAGCTCTTTCTCTCTTCCTGTTTCTCTCTCTCTTAATGCACACTGGCCGATTCTCTATAACTTCCTCTCTTATTTCTCCTCCCTCCCACCGCTGGATCCCTTCCCCTCTCACTTTCTCTTTGGGGCAGATAAGAGCGGGATGTTGTCTTCGGTGTCAGGACCCATGTGTCTGGATACGGAGCCCGAGAGTTAAAATAAGGGCCGTATCTTCACCAGGGGGGCAGAGATAGGATACATACATATTATCTGACAGAGAGGACAAGAGCTACGGAGGTAAACAAGGCGTGCTTTATGTAGCATCACTGTTTAAAAACACTGAGTCATCTGTTTTAGCTGCGAGGGGGGTGACATAATGGGACAAATTGTTTTAGATCATTTTACCATGAGAAATAAATCATAAAGGGTGCATTTGTGTCAGTAAATAATATAACTTCAAATAAAAGCTGCTTCATACCAACTGTAAAACTGGCATCCAAAGATAGCACACGGGTGGACTTGGAATCACAGTGTTTTCGCTTTTTCATTTATTTACACCTCTTTGGATGAATTTAATTTGCGCTCTTACCCAGAGAAGTGCTTTGGGATCAATAATTAGTCACGAATCACCAGAGTTTAGGAGACTAAAATAAACATGTGCAAGGAACAACGATGCAAGCGTATGACCTAGAAAAGAGCTTTTTTTTTTTTTTTTTCAAATATGGCTTTTATGAGCAGAGAAGCACTATCAGGTGAAGGTTTGGGCCAAAGAGTGAAGTGATCGTATGATACTTACGATAACGCCTCTATACTTTAATTACAAAATCAACAATGAGGCGTCTTGGTTGCAAAGTTCACGTGATGTGAAGTGTCGAACATTAATTTACTTCTCATGACCATGTGGATGTCAGGAAGTCTGTGGTATGATAATTTCCATTTCCAACATGTAACTTCGAGGAAGTCAGAAAGGTCCTCCATCACCTCAAATTCTTGTTTAGTTTCTGCAAATGAGAGTAGGACCTGGGACAAACAAACATTTCCTGTTAGAAGATATAACGCACAGCGCATTTACAAAGCAGGTTGGCCACCGGGTCCACACTAAAACCTGAATGAGCACACCGTAAGCTTCAATGTTTATACCACTCCTCTGACGACTATAAACTCGGTTCACTGCGGACATTAACAGTCACTGGTGTTTAGGTGACATAACCGGGGCTGACGGCTGTTTGTGGAGAGCGATTACGATGGTTTGGCTGCGAGCGCAGTGACCGACGCACAGGGAGCGGGCCGTGGGCAGAGCCAAAGTGAAACTCGATGGACATAAATATTTGGGCTGATTTGTCATCATTATGGCCAGCTGGGTCTGTTTGTAAGCTAGCCGGTGTGGGAGTGGAAGCTGCCGGATGGATGGAGCGACGATGTGGGAGGACAGCGACACTCGTTTAGAGACAGAGCAACGAAGAAAGGGACAGAGGATGTAGACAGAGTAAGAAAAGTGAAAGAGAGTGTTCTAAACTTTGCTTTCCAACTGAACATGAGCTGGTTTGAAAACAGATCCAATAATATGCAATGGCTGTGATCCACAGACAAATAATGGTGACAAATTGGTCCAAAGGCCTCTAATTGAGGCAAACCCCCAATTCTGAGCAGGCCGATATGGCAAATGGATTTTTTTGATGGCTTAATTCATCACTGAGACTATAAAACCAACCGTCGACCATCGTTAGACTTGCTTTGTCCAACCAACACTCAGAAAACTCGAAGACATTTATTTACAATAGCGTAAAAAGGAAGCAAACAGTCACATTCCAGAAAGGTTTAACAAGTAAATCTTAGAGGACCAAAACTGTTGAAGACCACAAGGTTGCCGAAGCAGCCAATCAGTGTTGATCTCATTAGTTATCTTTGTCAAAAAGTGAACCAACAAGACATATGTTTGTTCAGTTGAGTACTTGCCAAATCATTTCAATGCATCTAATGTTTACGAAGATTATGCTGCATGGAAAGCCCTCCTCCCACCAGAGCTCTGCACCCAGAGGACCCTCGGCGTGACGCTCCATGTCCGTGCAAAGCAACACCAGATATTAGAAAGACAGCCCCCCCGCCTCCGCCTCTCTCTCTCTCTCTACTCTCCGTCTTTAATTGGGCACATTCTTCAGGAGTCAGTTATGTTTTTCACAGGAAGCGTAAGCACAAACAGAGGACTGTGGAAGATGTGGTGTGGGAGGAGAGAGCGGAGTTAGCTCTTTTTCCAGCGTGACCTGTCTCTCACTGAGACAAATGTCTACCGATCCAGTCACGCACATGGGCTGGCACTCTGCCCTGAAATGTTCTCATAGGCTGCATAAAAGGATAAAAAAGTGAGAGAGACTGAATCACAAACATAACTGCGAGTCGCCTCTGGCTCTCCCTCAAATTACATCTTAAAGTCTGCTCTCAAATATACTGGATATTTTGCATGCTACTTCTACATATTTATAAGCCCGGGAGGATGAACTTGTTGACCGACTGCTGTTTTCTAAATGACTTACGGGATAGCTGACCGGCTGACCATTTGATGAGAGTCATTGCGGAGGTGTGCAGGATGCCAGAGGGGAGAGAGAGGGAGAGGGAGAGGGAGACAGGGGACAGATTGATAGAGAGGAAGCTTGAGCTGTCCCAGAATGCCATTTGTTACGCCGTTTTTCCCCACAAACAAATTTACGTCTCCTCTTCCAGAAGGTCAACTGTGCTGAAATTCATAAATAAGGCTGTAATTGGTGAAGGAGCAGCAAAGAGGCTCTAAGATCCTCGACAGCCTGGGCGCATGAGTTACCGCCCGACACTGACCTCAGTGTGTGTTTGGACTGCGCGCCCGCAGCCATATGTTGAAGGTGCGACGTAATGTTTGCATAACTGAGCGATGTGAACATTGCTTTCGCAAATAGGAGACTCGCTCGTTTAAAGATCACTGCAGTAAATGCCACGGCACTAACAGCAGGTGTCACACATTACGTATGTCTGTAGATGCTATGCTTCGCGTACTGAAAGAAAAGAATGAGCACTCTGTATCAGAGGTGCAACGTTTCCATCGTTGGCCTTCGTCAGGCATCAAATTCATGATAGGTAACAACAATTTTACACCAGACATGTGACTCAAGTCAATTAGTGTTTTGGCTCACGAAGGTCCAAAGTCATGTTTTCATGGGCAGGTAAAGTCATGTCGAATCAAGGGTTGTGTCATGGCAAGTCTAGTCGAGTCCGTAGTTAAGGCAAGTGAAGTCCCAATTCAAGACACTTTAATACTTCAGTCTTACCTGAAGTATACGGTGTTTATAAGGAGAAAAGACGACGTACTTGCCCAATTCATCCGACCATCAACTTTAAAAGGTAAAAAAAAAACTGTACCAAAAAAACTTTAAACTTCACTTATGCTACTCAAAGTCTCTTTACTGTTTTCTTTTGTATTCTATTGATTTTGACATGTATCATTTCACTTCGCTTTAAGGATTTTTTTTTCTTCAAATATTGATGCTGTAACAGTCTCAGTTGTTATGTTCGTCTTCTGATTAATTGGCTCAGCCAACAAAAAAGTCCACGAAAAGTACTGTATCTCTAATGAAGATAGTGCTAATAGTGTGCAGGGATTTAAGCTATTCTTTCACATGATTTGCACCTCTTTGTGGGTACATACTGAATGTTAATGTCTGCCTATATTCAGTATATACACTTTTTTCTCACACTGCCCATAGATGTGTGATACAACGCACACATACACAGTCACACACACACACAGGTGGATTAACATGCACAAACAGCGCAAAAACAAACAGATTATCCAATGCAAACTGGCACCGACAGACAAAACGGCGAAGCATTATACCGGATGATTGTATATGTGAACGCAACCGTACAAAGATGAAAAGATAAGATCTACACAAATGCAGATATGTATATAAATATGCACAGGAGAGAACGTACATCCTCCCCAATTTGAATATTCATTTTCTTTCACATGCAAAGTAGTTGCACTGGGTCTGGAATGTCACTTTTGGCCCCCAAGGAACGTACTCACTGAAGCGTCGCTGACAATTGCCAGACTAAATACTGGCACTAAACACCAGCCGCTGTTGTGGCAGGAAGGCTTGAGACAGCCATAACAAATCAGCCAGGGAATGGAGAAGGGTCGGTTTGTGGTAGTTTATAGGGTTATTTTATGACGTACATCTGAAAAACATATCCAGGGATTTCGCGCAGGGATCTTAACCAGCCAGGCTGTGTTCACTCTGTACTTCAGGCCAGAAAAATCAGGTGTACAGGCAGACGCAGGAGGAATGCGGTGATTCTGATGTTCGAATGCTTAAAATTGGACACACCAGTTTGCAATACAGACTGATCAAATGTCTGATATTCTTTTTGATTATTATTCAAATGTTTCAACTGGACTAATATTACCTAAACGAGGCACAAAGCAGCTCAGGTATCCTGTTATTTGTCAGTATAAGGACTGCAAAATAAATCATTGTGAGAAAAACAAAATGGCTTTGAAATGGTACATTATCCAGCCACTCTCTAATTGCGAGGCGAGCTGTAAATTAGATTTTGATGGATCTGAACTTCTGGATGAGTTGGAGAAAAGGTCGTGCAGCAGCAGGCAATCAAAACAACAAGAATGATTCTTAAAAATGAGAGAGAGAGAGACAAAACAGCAAGATGAAAACAAAGAATATCTCGCGTCTTCGGCATGTTTGGAAAAATGAATATTGCATCCAATTATTTGCAATGCAGATGTTAGCCTTTACAGTGAGAATTCAAAGCTACATCAACACTTGAAAACACAATCTAGCTCAGGCTTGATGGTGGGGTTTAAAAATATCCATTTAAGCATCTCCTCAAGTGATTCGCATCAACTTGTAAAGTTTGGAAATCATAAGAACAGGACCGTGTTGCATTTGTGAGGCAATAACATTCAAGTCGCCATCAGTCTCAGAAAGAAAAACAGTAAATACACCATAACAAACCAATAAAAACGCCACACATGTTGTGGATAATGGAAGCCAGGCACAGACTCCACTTTTGGCAGCCAAAATGTGATGTTAATCAAGAGGTTTTACAGCTACATGGAACATAGAATAGTGTGCAACTTTAGAATAGAATACGGCTTTATTGTCCAGCCAAGGCCGGTAAATCATCTTAAGTCTCACTGTATTAGAGCCGGAGCGATAAATCATGTATCAATTATTCTGCCAATAGGCTCAATATTGGCCTATAACAGATGTGAGACATACATCGGTACATAATGCAGAAGAAGATGCTTGAGGTGTAACGCTTACTGTCTTAGCGCACTGATGTAATTTTGGACAATAAAGCTTTTTTTGAACTGTAAAATATCCTGCCTCCATGACATTTTTGTTTTGGCGGACATATTGATATTGGATAGTTTTATTACTCCCTAATATCGGTAACGGCATTGTGCCCAAGAAACGAGAATCGTTACCCAATCACACCATTGTGACGTCACAGCTCTGCGACTTGTCCTAGTTAAAGATGCTTTACGACCATCACTGAAACTAACAATCACTGTTTTGGAATGTCATAACTCTGCAACTCTGGGAAAAAGACAGGAAGCATACACACAAAGGACAAAGTTATCCTCTCAATCCTCAATCCTCCCTATCCTCTCTCTATTTACAATTGGGAAATACCCAAAATATGTTATTCTAAACCTAACCAAGTATTTATCGCAATTAATGCTGCTTGTTCAAAGAAAAACCAACACCAACACATGTCGCAAATCTATGACATCAGCATGATATATATATATATATATGAACATATGTTGTTCTAGGAACAACACTCACACAGCGATATCAGATACGCCATCATAACTCATACTGTTAACTCAGGTATGTCAAATCCTGCCCTTCTTTAAAACTGCTATATTGCTTCGTTTGAGGGCGACTTGCCTGTTGTTAAACGTTTTTAGACTTTAAATCTTGGCAACAACCGCCTGACTGCAACAAGGTTTTATTGTGTCTGTGGGGCTGGAGTGTCTAAAGCACCCACCTTTAGTGGCGTGTCTCTCTGAGTCCTCTGATTTGGCACTCGGCTTACTCCTGATAAATGCATTTCTACCTGGAGGCATTTTGTCGTTTAGTCACTTTGTTGTGGCCCTGGATGAGATCTAATTTGTCAGAACATTATTTGCTGCGAGTATTTACTTTGAAGTGGGCTGATTGTGTACTTCAGGCACTGACTCATCATCTTTCCCGAGCAAGTGCAAATTGTCAGAGCAGTAAATCACAATCTAAATAACATATTTCAATTCAGTTCACCATCACAGTCCGAGCACTGTGTTTTGACAGGGGATAAAAGGTTTGTCACAGCCTAAGCAGCTTGTTTTGTCCATATATTGAACTGCCTTCACTGCTCAACTGATGTACGGGGGACCATCTTGCCCCCTGGTTTCCCTCTCCCTAACCCTCCATAACTGAATCCATCCCTTGCTAGTCCTCCATCCATCCTCTCTTCACCTTCTCCAATCCCTTCAGTCAGCTCCCATCTATCCCTAAATCCATCCCAATCCTCATCTGGCTACACGTCCTCCATTTCTCCTTCCTGCTCCCCCTCTCTCTCTCCGCTCTCTCTCTCTTCCGAGCCTCTCTCCTCCTTCTCTCCACCCCCTGTCTAACAGCCATCGGGGAGTTTTTACATAGTGTTGAGCAGAGTTTAGTAGGCCAAAGAAGGCGCCGTGCCAGATTCTGCACAGTGTGTTAAGCAACTATCCCCCTAGAAAGAATATCAGCATTACTCAACACAAAAACCCCTGTATCCTCCCGCCTCCTCGGGCCTAAGCTCACATATTGCAAGGCTGCCATCAGCAGCTAATGGTGAAGCTGTGCAGGGGATTGTTTCACTCAGGGTTGAAGTGAGAACAATGCCGCATTGTAACATCTTCATAGCCACAGCTTGCTATTCTGCCTCCGTGCATCTGGATATGTCATACCGCCATGTGTCAAGAAGAGTGAGGTTTTCACATCAAAGAAGAAGCTCAAATGTGAGCACCCACACAGACTTGTACTTTCTGGACTTTCCTACCCATCGGTTGTTTTCAGTTTTTATTTTCAACATAGATGCCTTCAGTATTTCTGTTGGTTTGGCATGCTGGCATGACCGCTGAGTTAGGGACCCTTCAGAAGCGCCTCTCCGAGTGATTTAAAGGGAGAGAGTCGGCCTCTTCTGGGCAGACCATCCCGAGCTGTCAATCCCATGACTTACTGGAAACCAAAGGGGAATGATCTGTGCTTCCCAGCTCTCACAAGCAGAGTTCAATCAGTGCGGGTGTGGAGCTTTATCCAAAAGTGTCACAATCGCGTGATAAATAAAGTGAGCACTGTCGGCCAGCCGGCTAGAGCGAGAGATGTAGGAACTGAGATGGTAGAGGGGGAGAGAACGCTGAGAGAAGTAGAAAAAAAAAACAAGTAACAGAGAGAGAGGAAGATGGATAGGGATGCAGACGTCTGCCAAAGGAGAAGAGGTTCAGTGTCGGAGTTGTCCGGACCTTGGTAGTGTGATTTATTCATGAGATAAGTCACCATGGCTGTGGAACAGGTGAGTGTAATGGTGTAATGTTCCCCCCCCCCTCCTTGCCTGACTGCTTGCCTCAGTGACTCCGGCCTGCCGTGCTCTTGTCGGGCTGTTTGAAGAGTTTAATGCAAGCAACACTTGGACACGGTAAGGGATCACAGCCAGTATAGATAAACACAGGCCATCTGGGTTCAAACAGGTTAGAACAAACTCAACAGTGACGCCACCAGACCTCTATATCTTCAAAGGTAGCTGAAGTGATTCATTCTTTCCACTTAATGGTAGCTTGACAGCGAAGAAAGTCAAGGTTTACAGTTCATTCATAAATGTTTCTGTCTGGCTTCAACGGGAATGGGGGAAAGTTTCCCGCAAACAGCGCGATGTTCACGGCCTCGCTCTTCCCTTGTGCTCTGTATCTATTCATAAAGCTTCTCAGGAGTCTAATTTAGCATCACAGCGCAGACCAAATGACCGTAAATTTCAGGGCAAGATGTGCAATTGTCCCATATCAGCAATCCCGTTGTAAGCCACTTTATGAATCAAAGCCTGGGATTATGGTTCTTCCCTCTGACAATTGCTCAAGTGTTTTTCTAAGGATCCCTTACTGAGGTGCTCTCAATCAAAACAACTTTCTGAAAACACAGAATAGCAATTGCAATAGTCTCTTTTCTGCTTTTTGCAAATTCGAGAGGCTATTTGGTCTTTCTATTTTTGTTTCTTCTCTTTTCATGATATCACCCTCGAGGCTCATGCCCACACTTTTGCAAGCAATTGAAGAATAGTTACTGGAACACAGAGCCTCCACTCTGGAATCCTCTCTCAGCTAATGAATCCGACAATTGGCTCTTATTTCATTTCAAATTTAAATCTTGCATGACGAAAATGATCCCGGCTCACTTTTTTTATTCACCACTCGAAATGCCCTTAGAGCTCTCCTTCAAGGTAGAATAACAATCTGAGTTTTTTTTTTTTCCAGCATTCTGTTTTCCCAGCTCAACATAATATTTTCATAAGCCAGGGCAAATTGTGAGGAGACATCAAAAGATGAAAATCAGCGGTGGCCTGGCCTATTGTACTTGGTAAAAGGTTTCTAAACTATTTATTTACCCTCCAATGGAGACTTTTCATGAGATGATAGCAGTGGACTGTTATTGTTGTGGTGTGTGGCCCTCCATTCTCCGGCTGAATGTGTGGGGCTGGGCTCTGAGAGAACAGCGCTCGCTCCATTGTACCGCCGGCACAGATTACCACATGAACAGGAAGCTCCTCAGCTCAGTCGCCCGCCAGCAGCAGACCACCTCTTAAATACCCAAGACAGCAGAGTCATTGTTGGGCTGAATATGAAGTGGGCTGCCCACAGCTATGGATGGACATTACCATCACAATGATCCTCACGCTGTTTTTTTATTATTTTTTTTTTTATTTTTTAACAATTTCAGAGACCCAGCGGGTGACAAGAAGGTGAGGCTTGCATCGCAGAGAAAGCAGTTGTCAGGCCAGGACGGCATTCCTTTGCTTATGGTAAAGAAAGAATGTGCTGGAAGTGAATAATTAATTAGTTACAAGTCGATCACTTGCATACATATTAGTATTATATTGCTCCTTCATCAGGCTTTATGAAGCACTTATTAATGCATTTTTTTGCATAACCATACTTTATAACTTCTAGGCCATATTCTTAAGACTTTTCCTTCATTAGACCGAATCACAATGTTCGTGTGACATGCTGTTTTAGTAGATATCAAAGACGCTAGCAAAGCAACGCGGCATATACAATGAGCACAGTAGAAACGTCTGAAAGGTCGGACCACCGTGTTTTACTATATATCTTTAAAGGTTACATTTACGGCTAAAATTGGCAACACAAATGAACAAGTTGGTCGATTTCACATATCTCCACAGTGCAAATCAATGGGCAGTCTTCTAGTGACTGCTGTTGTTACTGTGATGGCAGGGTCTATAACCTCCTAATTACTGCTTATCAGAAATAATTGAGGTAATTACTCCACATGAATCTTACTATGCTTTGCTCAGCATGAGCCATACAAGGTGGTACTACCACAAAAATAGCTGTTCTCCCTTAATAATACTTAACAAATATGGTCTTTCCCTATGTCATATTGTCCAAATAGCTCTTAATTCAGCTTCATAACTCAGAGTATGTTCCACATGTTATCCTAGTAAAATCTAGTAGACTCAATAGTAGAGCCTGTATGGGTTAATAAGTGTCAAACTACTAATGATTAAGGGTGTTATTGAAGGAAAACTCTTATTAAAGGCTTTGTAAACGTAGACTATGGTCATGCAGAATAAGAGATTAAGAGGTGCTTTAGCTATATATGCAACTAATATGCATGTCAATAAGAAAATATTAAATGGGTAATATGTGTACCCTAATATAAGGCGTTACTGGTCAAACGTATCCGTCTACAATCCCACGCTCTAGCGTATTTTAAGACTCGTCTCGAGGCTCATCGATCTGTTTCAGTCCTTAAAGTAGAACTACGATAGCCTGTGGTAAACTGTTCTGCGTCACACTGTTATCTCAGTGATCTTTCGCTAAAGTATACACAGTTACAAATCTGATTTCTGAAGGCACAGGTTGAGGCAATTAAAGCAAAAATTAAGAAAAGCAGACAAAACCAAAGACCCTCAACAGATAGTTTGATGTTTAGTGCGTAGTGAAGGCTACAGCTGGACAGCAGGTGTACAAGGGACGAAAGATAATGAGGCTGAGTCACGATTTGGCAAAGTAAACAACTCCCGACTGGCTGACAAGGAAACAACACAGTGCGGCGGCTCCATCAGACTCCTTCAGTTCAAGTCTGGGCCCAGTTCTGGGCTTCAAACTTTCTCCAGACTCGTGCATTGTTTTTGAGAAAACGTTAACAGCTATCCTCGAGACCTCTGATCGCTGTTTGGGGGCAGCACAGAATAACAAAGAGACAACATGAAACCCACTCAAAGAGAAAAGAAGGAGCTGATGAAAACTCTGCGGCAGCTGTCTCTGACACTGAGGGGTCTAAATCTTTAGACTTCTAAGCGAGTCTATTTTTGCTTCTCATGACTAAATTTAGAGAATGGATTTAGCCAAAACTTTGATTACTGACAACATTGCTCTCCGGAAGACAAAAAACTGTCGCATTTTACCTTCAATCTTTGTTGGACTCTGCAGTTGGTTTCGTAACTTTGACAGACCACACAGTCTAATGTCCTATCTACATCCCCACTGCATCACATCCATTAAATCTCATATGGTGCAACACACAGGTCTTCTCAAAGCAAGTACTTGATGTTTTAGCTTGTTAGCATTAGCAGGATAGGTGGCAAGCTAATAACTAAATAACAATGAATTTAGGTCACTCAGCAGATCAAAGAAATACATGTAGCTCCTTCCCAGGCTGAATATGTTACTAACGTACGGCATGTAGAATCAGAATATTTTTATACAGTCTTGGTGAAGTAATTACTAAAATGTCAAAGACATCTATGTACTGTTCTGCACAGATATCTACTGCAGTTAGCATGCTAACCAGCTAGCTCATCCTGTCTTGTAATAGCACTCCGACCTTGCTGTCTGGAATGCTAGCTGTCTGGGTCGCTAGCTGCAGGGCTAACTGAGCTCGCTAGCTAACGGCAGCTAGGTGAAATACCGTCCTCTATTTGTCTGGAGTGGCGTATTCTGAGAAGCTACACCTTCAAAGGTTTATTTTGTTTTGGTTTGAGATGTAGGTGTGGCATTAAGTGGCAGTGATTTATTGAGGTTTATTTTTATTTTTAATAATTTCTACAACCTAGATTGGGTGGTGGATTAATAAACTTGTTTAATCATCACTTGTCAATATGATACAAAAACATTACCACTGAAAGTCTGTTGTTTCTATGATGCGTTGACAGTTGCCTTATTGTCATTCTGCTGCCATGAGAAAGCCTACAACAGCGTCCAAAAAAAGCATCTTACATGCACACAGCTTGCTGCCGACTGGAATTTGCTGGTTTGTCAAACCCAGGGGGAGAAATACAATGTTCAAGAAATATAAAAGTGAAAGAAGACAAATTGAAGGACATCATTTCTGGATTCTAGCCTGAGCTGGGTATTATGTGTCATCGTGTATGTGTTTTTCAGACAAGGAGGTGCCCTGATAAACGAGCAAAGCGGCGCTATTGTACAGGCATTAAACTATTTCGGCCCGGTGGTTTTTCAGAAACAAGGGAGCAACAGAGAAGAAAACACTGAATCTAATGCCAGCTAAAGGGCACTTCAGCTATTCCGGTGACAAACAGGACCATGGCTAATGTATATTACCAAACGGAGATTGAACCAGCCATTTCCGAGTACAAGCAAGCGGGCAAGTAGGCAGTCAGGATCTCTATTTAAAGACATCTGAGAGACCAGCATTCTCTTCTCGCCTCATTCCCCGCAGCAAAACAATAAATAACTAAATCACAACACACTTAAAAGCCCCGCCGTGCCACAATATCCACATATATCCTCCTCTCCACAGTCCCACTCCTCTCTTAACTGCTCTAAATTATTTCAATTCTGCGCGAGAAAAAAAAAAGTCATTCACATAAAGCAATCAGTCTTGGCTCCCTCTTTCTCCCTCCAACAGACTTATTTGACAACTCTGCTACATTAAACAGCCCACTGGTGAGAGGAGAGAGAGAGAGAGAGAAAAAAATAAAAGGAATGCATCCAATTATTCATGCATAATGATAGCTCTGTTATCCGGTAAGGCGGGGGGGCTCCCACACAAAGCAGCACCCCTTCCCCGTCTAATACATCTTAAGTACTGACAATCGCCAGGAGTCACATTTGACGGGCACCTAATTTCGCAGCGTTCCTGTCATTCCTCGCGAGTTACGGCCCATTGGCGCCGTCGCAAAGTCTTACAGTATTTATGATGAGGTGATGGTCCCGAGGAACATTAACTTGGTGTCCCCCCTCCCGTCCAAAAAAAAAAAAGAAGGGCGCATTTGCAGGCCTTGGCCTACGCTATCATGGGGTCATGTTTCAGGCACTGGAGCTGACTGGAGACCTGAATGGAGAGTTAACAAGCAGGAATCCCTGTCCCCAGTATATGGCTGCAAAGACCTCCTATATAGACATGAGCTCAAGGTTCACAGCACCTCATTGCCTTAGCTACTACCAGGCAATAAATTCTAGAGCAGGAATGAATTGGTTGACCTTGAGGGTAGCCGGTGTTGCAAGTTGCAATCTAATACTGTATATTATCCAGTCTCTCCTCTTCTTTTTTCTCTTTTTTTCTCTCATTCATGCTCGACGTTGAATAAAATGCTGCCTTTATCCAATTTGTAGATTGGAAAATAATTAGAATCACCTCAAAAACCAAACGCCGGAGCGCAGAGTCACGGAGGTTATTTGCGCTTTAAATGTAACGGGGTCGGCGCAGTGCACAGACAGTTTACGCTTTAACAAATGCAGCTGTGGTGCTCAGGTGGCTCGGCTCTCTCTCCTGCCCTCCATCACTGCTCCTAGTCGATGGGCTGCTCTTAATAATTCATGGGCTGTAAGAATCGGCATGCCCTAATTGGTGGGCAGGCTTAATACTCTCAGCAGGGACCAAAAACAAAAGCAGCTTGCAGCTTTTTTTTTTTTTTTCTTTTCCAGGCACACTGAGAAAAAATTGACTTGCCTCTCTTTGGTTTCAAGTTAAAAGGCCCCTCCTGAAATCCAAGAAGCACCTTGAAGCACACCAGCTCGCGCATGCGGCAGAAAAGCGGTGCGAGCAGTCGAATCAGGCTAGCTTTTACATGCTTTGAGAGTGAAGTGTGGCAGGATGTATTCAACCTTCAAACCAGACCCACTCTCCTTCTGCTCCTTCTCTCAGAGCGGGATGAAGTGTCGCTGAGTGCTGGGGAAAAAAAAGGACACCTCAAAAGTGTGTTCACAGGTGTCGATGATGCCACTGCATAATACATTGACGTCTGCTCGGCAGTCAGCAATCACTGGGGGAAGCTTTAGGGAATACGTTTTGCATTGTATGTATTATGTAAATGTATTATACATATATTTATTAGTACAAGATGGTGCAGTTTGCATTAGATTATACAAAAAAAAGAAAAAAAGCAAGACGGTTACCCAGCATACCCTGATAGGAAAACTTAAGGACTGGCACTCGCTGACGAGACATCAGAGAGCTCATTACAGTCGTCAAAGGCATGCTACGGCGAATGCGACGGTATTTGACGACCTGGAAATTATACTCAGCAATCTTCTATCTTTTTGCAGAGTGCCGTATTTGAAAAAGTTCCAAAACACAGCAAAATAACAAAAGAAAACGTCGAAAATGGGTCTGCAGTTACAGAAAACGCTACACACTTGTAGTGAATTTCTTTTCCAAGTCTAGAAGACTGTAGAAAATGAGACGTTAAAAGGATTTCAACTGCTAGCTTACAATTTACTATAACAAGGTCGCTACTTTTTCGTTTTTAATATCTGGCTCTATTAGGGCATTGTGGGAAATATTGCAAAATCAATGAACAAGACTTAATTTTGTTTATACTGAATTTAGAGGATTTTTGCATCAATGCGTCAAGTATCTTAGTTTTATTTGATGGATTAGCCAAAAACAGACATTCTCATCTGATTATGTTTTCCACAGTCAGTCGTTCAATTTGATAGCTGAGGAATTCCCGACATCGTGGCATAGAATTAACACGAAAAGACTCTTTATCCATATCAGCCAACCCACATACATACAAACCCTTGTATGTCTGTACTGCATCTCCTTGTATCTCCTTGTTGTTGTTCATCAAAACACCTCCTATTTTTCCATCCACCACTTTTTTTCCTAATCGCTTCCCTGTTTGACTCTAATGATTTTGAATTCTCAAGTTGCCAGCCACCATGGAATAAGCAGCACAGTTAACTATCTGCTCTCAGCCGAGTTAGACTGAAGAATCTCAGCAGGTTGCTGATGTCTGATTGTAATCTTCAAAGTCTCTTTTCCCTGAGAACCAGAACACAATTTCTCCAACTTGCTTTTGGTTTTACTGTATTGGGGCTAAAAATGCTCCCTCTGAACTGCTTTGCATCCTATTATTGAACATTTTAATCAAACATTTCCCTCTTTCCAACCACTCTTTTGGTTAATACTGTATGCTAATATTGGAATATTTTCCCTCTAAAAACCTCTGAGAAGCTGAAGTGCATGATAAAATCCTTTTTTTTTCTGGTTACTCAGACCCAAGCGATGATGTACTTCTAGGCACTTGCTGAATAGTGTGAGAGGAAAGGTAATGTGTGTACACCTGATAGTGAAAAACACAGCGAAAGTAAAACAGAGACCTTCAGCTGATGCTGTTCACCTTGAGAGGCTGCTGACGATCCACTCTAAAGCTGCCTGGCGAGCCCGCTGCCCCCCATCCCTACCTCTTCCTTTGCCTTCCTGCATTCACTTTTTATCGAATTACGGGGGGCGCAGCCTCACCCCGCGCCACGTTTTAAACGGCACTAATGCATCTCAGTGTGAGGCGGGGTAGCTGTGTCATCGCCGGCGCGTTTCAGACAATTACCACCAACGAGGACGGCAAAACACCCAAATGGAGAGGAAACAAATAGGTGTGGAGAAGCACTCCTTTGGATGACTCATTAACCAACAAGGCTATCACGGCCCGTGTGATTTCAGTTTCCCTCGAAGTGCCCTAACGATGTCACTTGTCTGTAGCCATCGATTCCTCCCTCCCTAGCTTGTAATTGGAAGAAGAGTGAGTGTGATCTGAAACCACGAGATGAGGGCATTTTTTCTTCCAGGATCTAAAATGATAATTTAAGAATAATGTAGTCATATTGATTTAACTGTCATTCGGTGACGCAAATATTCATATTGATTCGATGTGGTTTTACGTAAGTCACTTCAATCACCTCATTAACCCCTAACAACGATCGTATAACACAAAACCTGCCAGAGAGCGTTATTCGTATTTGATATCAGCAGCAGTTACCTTTGTATATTTAAAACTTTTTATTATCCAACAAATACAAAGCTTGTTTCAAATTTCCCTGTCTCTATCCGGTGTAGGTGCAGGGAGCAGGAAGGGTCTAATGTGATTAAACAAATGTGTCACCGCCGCCCGTGATCCCAAAACCCCTCCTAACCTGGGTCATCGCAGGTGGAAACAGACCAGGTTTTATTAGAGGAATGATGGACAGTTCGGAGAAAGCAGGGGGGCAAAGTTTTCAAAGCGGACCGCTAAAACATGCACCGAATCCCAGCACGGAGATTGGATTCCAACTACAGGCTCAGGGCAGCGGCGCCGGGGTCACTCCACAATCTGCACGGGTCAGAGCCAAGGCAGCGCTACACGCCGGTTTGACGTTCTCCATTAACTCACCCTCTCTAACCCACAACACAAACCCGCGCTGCTAAACGGGGAGAGGGAGAAAGACACAGAATAAGAAAGAACAAAAAAAAAAAACAGGAACTACACACAATCACACACAATATCTTGAGAAAGAGAGAAAGATTACAGTAAAGTATAGGGTTGCAAATAGATCTTCAAAGAGCATTTTTTTTCCTGAAATGAAATACCCTCAGTTTGAATAGAGAATAAACACAAATAAATGCACTGCATGTAGTCTCATTGAATGACTGTCAACAATGAAACCAAAGCTATGGAATAGCATCTAAATTAGAGGTTTCGAGACAATTCTCTGCAAAACACAACATATTTGAGGTTCGGATCATCTACTGTTAAAACAGGCTTTTGGTAAAATGATGTGCTATTGAGTAAAAGTCTTCACACACACACTGACAGCTGCTGTTTTCCCTCACATTCTGTGGTTTCAGCATCACAGCCGACCAACTTAAACATCTACGTGTAGGCAGCGGGCCTGATGTTGAGTCTCAGACAGCACACTGTTTGGAAACATGATAGCAGAGGAGCTTGTCGGGGCCCAGGCGGTGCCCGGCTGTGCATATACAAAGCATATAGAGCCAGCGAGCTGCCAAAAGCCACAGCTTTATTTAAAACTTCGCCCAACCTCAAATGACTTGTGGAAGTCAGTTCCTCGAGGAAGGTTATTCAGGGTAGTTGAGCGCTCAAAACATCTGAAACGGCATCACAGCCTACAGACATGTCATGCTTACGAGCGGGAAAATAAAGGCGGACACATGCAAGCGAGCCCGCCATCGACTCGCTCCGCTTTGTGACTGGTGGGAAACGGCACGGTGAGCGTTAAACACCGGTGTTACTGCGAATGTCTCAACGCGCCGATATTGGCAGCTGCAATGTCATTACAGTGTTTTAGTTAGGTCTTAGAATGACAGTGCTTGTATTCTGGCGTTAGTACAGGTGTAGCTGTCTCACATGCCCAGACTTCTCTCCACGCTTCATTTCACCCCATTTTACCACCAGGCCCGTGTAAAGGGGAAAACGGTTACACTATCGCTGTAACAGTAGGTCCTAACAACTGCACTCTCTCCAATAAATGTCATCTTAGCATTAACCTCAACCTCACAGCGATTCATTTTTAACGGTATCTCAAAAACACATGACCCTCTGTAATTATATAATTACTCAAATTACAGTTTGAAAACCAGAATACTCCATCTCGACAACTGGACCTCACAGAAACAGCATATTTGCGAGCGCTGCGATGTAGATTTGCGGTCCCGGCAACAATGATCACCTCTGTCCGAGACATCATGGGGGCTGTTGATAACCGCCAACAAAAACAACAAACCACGCCAGCGCAATTATGCATGTCCACTTTAGCATAATATGGGAAGAACATGAGATGCGTGGGAGCGGGAGGTGACTTTTGTGTCGTGTGGGGGTGGGAGGTTTTGGTATGTGTGTGTATATGCGTGTGCTCGAGAAAGATTGCGCGCTAGTGTGTGTGTGTGTGTGTGTGTGAGACTGATTGAACGCGGGTGTCCATGTTGCATGCTTGTGTGACAAGAGAACAGGAGCCGGGATCTAAAGAACACATGTTTGGGGTCCTTTTGTGAGCAGTGCTTTGAGTTGACGGCATTGTTTGGGTTTGGGTGGGTATTTCAAAGGGCTGCTCCGGATAAAAGACAGATTTTCCATTTTAGGATCTCAACCTTTCACAGTCATCAACTATGAAAGACTGCAGACTGTGCCGTTTTCCACACCTGACAACACACTTCAGCGGATATTTAGCGCCATTCGCAGACTCTCGAGGAACATGCGATTGATACTGTGGTGATAAAGGTCCAAACAAGATTCAAGTTCTCTCTTGATTTATTAGTGCAAAATATTTTTTTAAGGGATTTCTGAAAAAAACAGCATGCCACAGAAAAGTGCTGCTGTTGCACGAAACCTTTCAACATCATGATGTATCATTTACGCTGGAAATGAAAGAATTGGTCCTTTTTTTAAATTAAAGCCATAATTATGGTCATCTTTTCACTGTGCTCACCAAACTAAGTGGTGAAGTCTGGAAGCATCAGTTAAACCAGATAACTTTATTTAAAGGTGCAGTATGTAAGAGTTGGCCACTTGAATTCATGCTCACAGTATATCAACAGAGTTACCGCTAACTGCTGCCAACTGTAGTTGCATTTAGCTAGTTGGCACAGTTAGCCATACAGCTAGTGGTCTGGATGGGGAGCTTCGATCACCGGTGATGTGTTGGTGTTTACATCGCTAGCAGAGGAGCTTTGAACCCAGACGGGTCGAGGCTACCTGGTTAGCATGCTAAACATTAATATGTATAGGCATCACAACGTCAAAACTGTTATTCCTCGACATTCTGTTCATCATTTTAGCGAAGTCTTGAATGTATTTTACCGAAACTCTTACATATTTCACCTTTAAGGGTAAAACCGAGGACTACAAATGTGTGGACCTCACAACACAATAACAGCAATCACAGTAGATCCAAAGTTCAAAATCAAACAGTTCCCAGCCACCTAAATACAGCTTTTTCATCAAGATCCATGCATTATTCCCTGAGAAGAAAATGTCGATGTCGATGTTAAAGAACATGAGAAAGATCCGTCACTTTCTCCGGATCCGCATGACAAGTTGATGGGGTCTATTCTGGGCTGAGACCCATCCTTCATCAAGTTTCGTGAAAATCCGTGATGTATTTTTCCGTTTAATCCTGCTGACAAACCAACTAACAAATGTGCCCGGGTGAAAACATAACTCCTTGGAAGTAATAATTAGATTTCTCTTCCAAACACATTTTTTTTTCCAACCTGAGGTTCTGGTTCAGACCTGCGTGATTGTCTGACAGCTCATTTCTTTCCACGCCTGACGTCTTTTTAAGGGATGCCGTCATGTTCCTAAATCTCAACATTTACTTTCAAGTGCAATTACTAATGACTCAAATTATGGGAATAGGACCTGAGTTGTAATAAGGAGGAGTAACTTTAAAGTCTGTGTGGTCATTTTATAAAAACCTTTATGATCCAAGGGGGCACATAAAATTCTTTTCTGTAGCGCTGGACATGCATGAGCCTCAGTAAGAAAATCTCCTAAGTCCCGCAGTTGATTTCTCAGAGATACGAGGTTTTAATGCGACGGCCGTGGAGGGATGGAGGCGAGGCGAGGCTGGCTGGCAGGCAGGATCAGTCAGTCAGGGTGACCTCATGTGTTTGGCACAGGGAATGCCTATCAGGTTTCCCTCTGTGCAGATTCCAGCTCGCTCACTCCACACCAGCCCCAGGACCCAACCCCCCGAGGCATGTGTGTATGTGCGTGTTTATGCGGATGGGGAGATAATTGCATGTCTGTTCGTGTGTGTGTGTGTGTGTGTGTTTGTGTGTGTGTGAGAGCGAATGAGATAGAGAGGTAGAGAGATAAATTATATGAGATAAATTATTCAGATCGACCATGGTTGAGAAAGAGAAAGAGAAAGAGAGAGAGACTGCAGGAGGGTGAGCTGTGTGTCAGTCCCCTAGTGAACTCGGTGAACTCAAAGGGCTCCCACCCTTCCTCACATACAGCCCGCCCCCCCCCCGTCCTCTGCCTCCTGCCTCCTGCCTCCTTCCTCAACGATTAACGTCCTGCCCTCTCATGTTTCCTCTCGGGCTGTTATGTATGCACATGATAATGTGGGTCATTGTGTATGTTGGGGTTCTAAAAGTGTGTGAAACTTCGCTCACATGCCCAGCGTGTATACAAGGAGCTTCCTCCTTCATGAATACGTAACGAGGAAGAAACTCTGACTCATTCAATTGTGGTAATATCAGTCAAGCCTAAACGTTAGGTTAACTGGGTAGGGATTATTATTGAACTGCTTTTTAAATTTGAGTTTAAAGTTGTCATCAACCAGCATGAAAGTTCATTTTTGACATAAAACAGTGGTTGATACCATTATTGATATTCTCTGAGAATAGAATAGTTAGAATATCCCAGTTACATTTTCCAATTTCTGCCTCTGACGGTGACAAACTTATAATTTGTTGACAAGCATACACACAATTGAAACTTCAGCAGTGTAGGAAAAACAGCACATGAGGTAACAAACCATTATACGTTTTTATACTATTATACCAAGAAAAGTATCTAAATGTTTCATTTACTAGCCTCATACAAATACTGTAGTCTACAAAATTCTACCTCTGGTGTTTCCCACATATACAGTTTGCTTGGGCAGGCCGTCCAGGTATATTAAGAGCTGCCCAAGTATATTGGGCAAATGGCAACACCATTTAAGCAATTAACAGGCTTTAAAGTTTATGAAATCAGCTCAACAATGCAAACTCCATCTGCCGATTAAGACCACATGATACATCTGACAGCTCTGGAAGAGTGGACCTCAACTTGGCAATGTTTGTTTGGACTAAAACTCAGAAGACGAGATTATTTATTTGCTACTTATGTGAAAAGCATCCAGAATGTCTTTAATTGCCTTCCATTGAGAACAGAGAAGAAGACCATGATTTGGTACGAGAAGAGAAAGCTTTGTGAATTTTGGTATTGTACCAACTTGGAGTCTATTCCAAAAAACATCTACCGGAACCCCACCTTGAGGCTGCAGCCGTTAGCCTACAGTAACCCGTATGACCCGCTGTCAAACAATGGGCTAAGTAAGCACACACTAGTGGCAACTATGGTAACAATCGAGTACACACTGCCAGCTATCCTCTCAATAAAGCCTCGACAGTCTCAGAGGCTTCCCATTTCACAAATCACTGTGGCAACTGCCATGCAGCCACACCAGCAGAGAAATGTACGATGCCAGACACACACACACACACAATCCCACACATGGGTTAAACAGATGCGACATGCTAGTTAAGGCTGCGGCACATCAGCCGTGAGAGCCAAGCGTCCTCCATAACCCTTGAGTGGGGAATGATGGAGCGGGGGCCGCCTGCTGTAGCTCCGGCTGGCTGTTAAAACTGCTATCTATAACTAAACAGATCAGCAGATCATCCTGCGCTCTCCAGGAAGTCCACAAAACTGGGCCACAGAGTTTCCTAAACATTTCAGAGAGCGCGTCAACAGTCGTCTTAACGATTACACCGGGTCTGTGGCCGGGAACGTTGGCTCACCATTGCCGGAGTGTTTATACAACGTTTCGCGAAGGCGGGGTAATGTCAACTTAGTGATTAATCGCCGGCCCAAAGTGCTGAGGACACAGAATCTGCTCTGAATGGCGCCGACTGCAGCTCCTACAAGGGTTTATTGCTTTATCGGCTGAATCCTAATGTGACCCTCTTCCCTTCCCTCCCTCTGACTGTTCCAGTGGTGCTAGAGCATCCCAAATATTCATCAAGGTGCCTGGATGCTTAATTGACCGGTGGAATTTCAGTTCTCCAAAAAAAAAAATCTGCTGTATTCTCCATTGACAGCCTGAAGTATGGAAAATATTTCAAGGGGCTTGATACTGATCTCTCTGGGTTGATTTAAAGTTCCCTATACAGCATGATTCCTCCCAATATGTTGGCAGAAGCATAACATATGGCGATTACACAAGCATGCAGCTGTTGTTTTTGGGGGCTGGAGATAAATAATGGATACAAGTCCTCCACAGGGTACTCAAGATAGCTAATGAGAGAGAGAAAGCAGAGAGGGAATTAGCAACTAACTGTTTTTCAAAGCCACTGTTTTCTAACATTTTCATAAGAGCCCAAGGACAAAAAAATACCGGAAGATGAAAACATCAGTATTCATTAACTGTAAAAGTACTCGCACACTTACATTTGCATGTATTCAAAAGTTCGTATTGTGCATATTTTAAAACAAGCACAAACTAAGACCTTTTTTTTAATAAAAGCATGTGAAAGAGTTGAATCCCGCTTGCATTTCCTTTTTTCTTTACGCACTCTGTCCTACTCTTTCTCTCTCTCAAATGTGGGTGACCTTAATAATTCAGGGGAAAAGGGAGAGTCAGGAGATGGCATCTGCCTCAGTGCAGATCGTACAGGAGGAAACCGGTGTTCTGCATCAAACCCTCCGAAAGGTTTGTCATTTTCAGGCACTCATCTGCTACATGCTGAACCCTTACCCTCTGTGTGTGTGCACAGGGGGCGTCTGCGAGGCAACGTGATTAACTGCTGAAAAGCCAGAGAACCAGCATCTCGCACGGAGCCTACACATCATAATGACACTTTTTTAATTCTGTTGCCAATGGCTGTTTATGTGCTACTAATTACTGGTAAGAATAATAATCTCTCCTCCAATTGGACTCTATCACGCCGAGGGCTTTCTCCTCTTCCCCTCTTTCCATTTATCCTGGTTTGTGACTCCGCTGGCTCGGCTCACTCCCTGCATCAGTGTCCTTGCGATCTAATTCATGCCGCCTACCTGTCCCGCTCGGTGTTTTTCCATAAGATGACTAATGCGCACACATTGTGGCCTCAGAAGCTGCTGGAGCAGTGGAAGGGTCTGCCAGGGAAGCTATTCAGGCATAATCTGAGAGGGTGGCTTGAGTCATTTAACTCAAATAAAGCCGGGAGAAAGGCCTGTTTGCTCTTGGTAATCCCCCACTTGCTCGACAAGGCTTCGCAAGGTTCATCTGCTGCGCTAAATTGGTGCACGTATCCTTATTTGTATAGGAGCTCATTGTGACTGGGTGCGAGGGGGGGAATCTGACAGGACTGGCAGCTATTCAAGCCCTCATGCCTATTTGCTTATCCTCATTCATGGCAGAATTGGCTTTTTCCGGAGCCATTTTTCAAGCTATGCGTGACATGGTATTTTCATTGAGCCTGCCACTACTAATGCAGCTGTGTAGAGTAAATATTGCAGGCAGCCAGTCTATGTGTTAAGGAGAGGGGCCTCCTACAGTAATCACAGCGGTAAGGCTACACTACCATTTGCATGTCTGTGGCTGGTGTCTCCTCCGGTTTCCACGTCTGAATATCTAGGTGAAAAACACCAGGTCATCGGTTTTGTGCTGCCACAATGGAAATGAAATGCTAATTCCTCAAAGTGAGATGTAAGCTGGCGAAGGATTTTCTTTGTCAGACTATGACGTCATCGGCTAAATGAAAGACCGGTGTGAAAAGCGAGACTGTTGATCTTTCCCTGCCTCTCCTTTTCTCTTCGTCGGGCTTTCCTGGTCCCTTATTCCGGCTCTTGATTCTCCGGTGCCCCCCAAAAAAAGATCAGACTTCAACATATATCACACTGCATTTAGAAAAACGATACTCCCTTTCGCAGCACTTCCCAGGAAAACGTTTTCATGAAACACAGACAATCGCCTTCATAGTAGACTGTTTTCATTATGAACTCATTGCTATCAGGTTTGCCATAATATGTCTGGTTACGGTGCAAACCACAGACTAGGACTACAACCAAATAATAAACTAAATCCAGAGGAGTATGACAGAACTGTCTGTGTTGCCTCTCTTTTCTCTGCCATCAGGATCAGCATGGGAAATTTGTCTTCACAGCACTTCACAAGTACAAGGGCTTAATTTGATCAACATGAAATTTGCGACGATGAGGACAAATTTAGATCTGATAATAAAGCCTCCTCCTGCCTCGGATGCCCTCCGTCAGGAAGGTGAAGAGGCAATTCTGCTGCAGTCGGGCGCCATGTGGAGATCCTCTGACGCGCTGCTCCTCAAAGTGCACGCGGCAGCCACTCGTTAAAAATGCAGGAGCAATTACTCCGCCTGAGTCGAGGCCGCCTGAACGCTTCCAAGCCGAGCTGCCGCCCTCCTCCTTTGCTGCGCCCGCAACCTGAGCATTCTTCATGTGAAGCGGCGTGCCAAAGGTAGGGCGGCAGACGCAGCAGACACCGAGGGCTTCGGTTACAGTAGAACAACAACAGCCCTTCTCTGCCCGGCTGGCTGGCTGTCTGTCTGTCTCTCACGAGGTGCAATTACTTCCCCCCCTCCTCCCTCCCTCACCCTTCTCCAGCACGTGACTTGCAGCCTGACATCCATGACCATCAGGTCGGTGTCCTGTCCTGACCCGATTCCTCTTCTGCCCTTTTTGCTCTCCAATATCTTCCTCTCGAATGGGAGGAAAACAGGATACTATCTGCCTCATTTGATTTTCAGCCAGGCGGTTCTCATAAAAAAAAAAAAGCCTTGTTCTTTGACTTTATCCATCAATGATATTTTGCATCCGTCTTCGGAGACAGTCAGCTGTGAAAGTTAAGTCAAACACGCTGTAAAACGTAATAAATGGAAGCAAACCGAGTTAGCTTTCAGGAAATATATTCAGCTGTTCAGATAATACAGGTAGCGTTTGCCCTGTGTGGACGAGTGTTATTTCTTTGGATGGAAGAAACATCCAGACACAAGTATTGAACCACCACACACTGAAAGGCTTCATTCTTATTCAGACATATTATTTGGGATCTATTGAGCAGCAGCGAGAGCCAACAGAAGTCTCAACAAAGTTTGTAATACCTTCATCTCTTTTTCAACACAGTTGATAATCCGTCTCTAAACATCAAATCGCTCAAATACATTCCCTCTGGTTGGAAAATATTAACTATTATGTTGCCAGGCAGAGAGAGAAGGATACAGACCTGACAATTACAGAACAATTATATTATTCACTTGAAATGGTAAAAGGTTTAAGGTGTGTTTGACTTCTATCTAATCCCATACGTTGGTCTGTATGTTAATACAGCCTGTATGTATTAAAGGGTCGTACACAGGAGGTGTCTCTCCAGCCACTCATGTCATCCTGCACAGATGGCAGGACACCATGCCCAGCAGACAGCAGGGGCTCCCGGAAATAAAGGAAGAAGCACGCTAAAAGCGATGGAGGATGGGAACGAGTAATTACAAAGAAGGGTCAACGTGAAAAGGGAATTTAAAGACGAAGAGAGGCTTTGTGAAAATAGGAACAAGAAAGTGTGATCCCACCCAAAAAGAGAGAGAGGTGCATAAACAGTGAGTACAAGGTTTGAGAATGTACCCCACCGTCCTCAGAGGCAAAAGGGGGGACGGAAAATAGAGCGTGAAAACGCCAGGCGAGGCCCTTGCCAGAGCGACAGAAGAGCGAAACAGTGGGCCGGAGTAGACAGCTCCAGGCAGATACTATGTTACAGAAAGAAATGCTAGTAAAAACAACATAGAGGAAAAAAGCAGGTGTATTTGTAGAGTCCTGCCGCGCTGGTGGGTTTGAAGGGCACGTCATGTGTCTCGTTTCATCTGGCTCTAAGTGTGAAGCAACATCTTTCCCGTCTCTCTCCGTCTCGCTTTATGTTGACTCCACATGCCTCTTTCTCTCTGAAGGAATACTCCAGAAATACAGAAAAGACATGAAAAATGTGTTCCTGAAGAGGAGCAGAGCATCGCATCCACGGGACCAAAAAAATCAAATACACCTCTTAACGCTGGACAAAAAAATGGCACCCACTAACTACGCTTTTGTCTTCGGTGTGAATGATGCGTTACGGATACGCAAAGCTATGACACGAGTTGAAGCTCCGTGTGTCGGCCTGCACACAGTTTCCCACCCGTCTCCATTCAAGCAGCGCTCGAACAGTTGGCATTGAGTTTGAAAAAAACTAAATCAAGTAAATAATATAAAAAAGTAAACATCGTCAGTTGCCAGCATACCGCTTTCTATTGTTCCCTGTTTTCTGGAGCACTTGTGCGTCCTCAAGCAATGGAAAATTAGTGACTATTTTTTAGCGGGTCTGAAATGTTTACATATTCAAATTCTATTCTAAAGTTTACATATACCACGACCACCTGTGGTAGAAACTTCACATTCACAATTCATTTGACTGACAAACGAGTTAAAGTTAAAGTAATTTAAGTAAGGTTTTTTTTTATGTGCGTATGTGTCTGTGCCTCTCTTCACAACAGCACCTCGGGGAGCTGGTGGGGATTTAGCGTCTTAACCCAGGTTTTTTCCGGTTGAAGGAAACTTGCCTTGCTCACTCCACCACTTCCCTCCCCCATATGCCGTATTTCACCAAACAGGTAGGAGGCTCCTCTCCCTCGTAGCGCAGGCTACAGTCGCCTGTTATCTCCAGATGGTCTGGGAAGGAGAGTTCAGAGACGAGATCCCCCTGGGGCGAGAACTCCAACCACCGAGCGCATCATTTTATACTTGACGCATTTATCTCGCATGCTCTTTTTCCACAGCGACCTCCAGTGAGCGAGCAGGTACTCTGTTTCGGTGTCTTGCTCAAGGACGCTTCAATGGAGAAGACAAATGTGACCTGGTTTTGAGACCTTCAGCCTAAGCATTAGACCGATCACGAAGCACACAGTTACACACACACACACAACCGTGTTTGTCCATGACTTCATTAAGTACAAACATATTCATAGACTGATTTTGCACACAATTGCGCAAAGTCATAAACCATCTGTCTCGTGAACCGTGCAATGTAAACACACATGTAACACTGCTGCTACATTTATAACCCCCTGTGTGCTCCGGAGTTAATAAAGAACAGGTTCCTCCGACCATCTTTAGAGATAAAGCCAATAGAAAACAAAAAGCTTGCCATCTAACTTTCATTCTCCTTTCTACGTCTTCCCTTCGCTCTTCTGACAAAATGGATATCCATGTCGAGAGAGCACTCCAGAAGAGCAGCTATAATGAGATGTGGATGGCAGCATGGCCAGGTCTCAGCATCGCGCTCTGCGGCTTGTGAGAGGCTGCGGGAAGCCGTAATGCACACACAACCTTAATGTATGGGTGCGCAGACAGGGCTGGGCTGTCGGTTGATAGATGAGAAGGGTTAAGAATACACCCTTATGTATCGTGTGTCTGTGCGTGCGTGTTCGTGAATGTACACACAAGCCGCTGCAGATAAATGTAGTCGTCTGCCCCGCTGACTGGCAGTCACACATACTGTAGGAGGACTTAAAACAACAGAGGCATTAGTTGATTAATGATCAAAAAGCCTTCTGATCGTGGCGAAGGTAGAGGAGGTGAAGGATCGGGAGGGGAAAAAAAGAGAGATTGAGCGATCTCGCTAAAAAGCCTGCCAATCTGAGCTAGCTAAACGCGAGATGGGTTAAGATTTACAGCGAGGCAGGGACAGTATTTTGTTTCGGGCAGCCAGACGTGAAGCACATATCAGGAATTACAAGTGGGGAAATGAGTTATACCACCCCTGTCTTCGTGCTAATAAGAACATATCGTCTTGGACTGGGAAAAGGGCTGGGCTTTGGTAAATGTAATCTAAGAAGTGTATTTTTCCAGCCATAAAAGCCCGTGATAAACTCTTCAAAGCAGATCCACATCAGCAGAGACAGAGGGGACTAAGCTGCTAGCTGAGTTTTACGCCGCTGATAACTGATTCAATGAAAAGTCCTTTATTCCTTTGATTTTACTTGCTCTCCTTGCCTTGTCTGTGTATATCTACCCCCCCCTTGTTGTCTCGATGCTTCTTTTTCTCCTCTATCAAGGCATTAAAGGAGGATTTAGATGGCTCAGTTATTATTTCTGCAGCACAATGGATTAACCCGTGTAATGTAGCCAAACCCTTTTCCTTGCTTTTAACTCGCCCCTCCCTTATGCATCCATCCTCGCTCTCTCTCGCTTTCTTTCTCCCTCACACGCATACATCCCTTCGCTCCATTGCTTCCTCCATTTTTTTTTTTTTTTCTACAGAATTAGACAGAGTATAAATGGTGCCCGTGGCAGGGGCAGACACAGGCACAGATCCTCTCAAAGGGCTCCATTGACTGGTGTTTACTTAAGGCCGGTGACATTAGCCGCCGCTAAATCTACCTCGATCTGCCCCTCTCGGCTTCTCAGGTTCTGTATGTACCAGTCCGACTGTAACACAGACGCCTGCCCGCTCCTCGATCACAGCCACGGTGCAGGCGCGTGTGTGCGTGCACCTACACTTTTGTCGTGCATCCTTGTGTGTGTGTGTGTGTGTGTGTGCTGTTTGTTGCCTGAGTGTGAGATGGCTGACATTAGGCATGTAATGACCTAGCCTATCAGTGGCGCAACAGCGCAAGGGTACGGCAGTGTCAGGTAACCTGCGCGCATACAGTAACGGCGACAGTAGAGCCGACTACATTTGACAACAGAGGCAGAATTTAGTGCAGGTATTCAAGGCAAATTATCGGTAATTTGCGAGTTCATTTTCGAGAGTTGTGTGCGTTATAATGAAACATAGGACTGGAAATGCCTGCCGTCGAGAGAAAATGAGATACAGCGCACGCCAAGACTAACAGGCACTTAGCGCACGCATTTAGACGAAATTCATATTCTTTCCTAAACACTATCATGAAATAACAATAATTGATCTGTGTGGTGTAATTGTTCTCGTGGGCGAGGGGAGGGACGGGGCCAGAGCGAGGCGTTTTACTGTAATTTTCTCATTTATGATGCACATCTATTACCTATCATTAAAGTTGAATGCACAGCAAGCTGTGAACAGCACTAAACATCAAACTCGCGCGGAAAAAGACACAGGCTGAATAAAGGCCAAATTTCAGCTAATGACTCGATGGACTGATCAGCTGGGGAATAGACAGAAATAGGGCCTTTAAAGGATCCTCTCATCAAAGCAGCATCCTGCCAGCTCGCCACAGCCATAACCTCATAGAAAAAGCCACACACAGACACGCCCGACGTGCACACACAGACACACAAATCCTCTTTCAGGAATCAATAATTCAGCTAAAGAGAAGCACATGCTACGCCCCACTGCACTAATCAATAGAAAGCCAAATGTTATTGTTTCATCTCATTCTCTGACTTTCACATTCTAATCTGGGCTGCCTAGCACACGCTGGACAGCACCAGAGAGCTCCATTAAATTAGAATATAATACAAACACACACACATGGGGGGGGGGGAAAGGGACCCCTAAATTCAGAAGGCGCCTCAGTTTATTCTACCATGCCATTATGACAATGTAAGCTCCCCCTTTTTTTTTTTTTTACCATAAAGTCCTTAGTTGTAAATGAGAACAGATGTTCTATAAATTTTCCATGCATAGAATCTCAAATATGCGTCATAAAATGGAGGCGAGAGAAGGCGAATGGCAACACTTTGGTATGAGTTACTCCCCGCTCCCCCTCCCTATCCTTGCTAAGATATTCATGCCCCCCACCCACATCTCTTGGGAGAATGAGGCCATACCTTGAGAATGCAGCGATGAAGATGGATAGAAAAACCTGTGTGATTTGGAACTGATGCCCATATCTGAGCGGAGGGTGTGTGCGCAGAAAATAATGGCACTCGCAGTGAGAATTTGTGTGTGTGTGTGTGTGTGTGTGTGTGCACGCTGCCAGGCGATTTTGCAGACTGTGTGGACCGAACCTGCCAGCCAGGGCCCTTCTCCCCTCTCTGTAATCGAGCTATCAATGATCATTAATGAGAGCGTGAGATCGCTCGCCACAGCCCCCTCGGCCACATCGCCCGACGCTCCCGCTTCTCTCTCCAGCCTCTCCTTCTCCTACTGACCCCGTCTGTGGCGCTATCATATCAACCTGCGAGGCCACTGGCTACGCTAACTAACCATGCAAATGAATAAGAGCCTCGGCCGCTGATTTATAAACGGAAGTGTACGCTCCTCTCGCCCCCCCACGCCCACACCACAGGTCTCGTTTGCATGACACAGGACCCCGGTGGCTCGCTCAAGGATACATCAATCGCTGACGGTGGCAAGATCGGATCTGCGCTGACCTTGGGAGTGAACTGCAGCATAGGCGAAGGAGGCAGGGGGCCCTGTTGCAACAGAGCGGAGGAGGGAGGAAGAGGGGGAAAAGTGGACAGGAGGGAGGGGAGAATGGAGGGGCATACCCTGATTGAGAGGCCCCCGAGATGAGCAACTCTGAGATATGAGAAGGGGGAGGGAGGGAGGGCGAGGGGGATGATGGAAGGAGCAGGGGAGGGGGGGCGGTTAGGGAGAGGGAAGCCATATGGCAGCAGCACAAATGTATTAAACTATAAATCAGGGGGAGAGCGAGTGGACTGCCAGGTGGGGCTGCAGGCAGGTCCTCCCTGCTGGAAGCGCGACGGTTCACAACCAGCTCCGTGTGGAAAAGGATGAAAACATCACCAGTATTTAGCTTTTTTTTTTTTTTTTGCTCAACATTTCTTTCTGTCTTAATCCTCCGATATCGACGGGGGAAATATGCCATGTTTTAACTTTTTATTCCTCAGGCAGAATATAATTTGTGCAGCCCTGCAGCCAATAAAACAGCTGAGTTTTGGAACCAATATAAAAACAAACCCTTTTTAAGATACCTTCGTATCGGGAAAATAAATATTGTTTTTTGCTCAATGTTTTAGTGTTAAATAAAAAGCTTTGTCCGATTGAAATACGAACTGAAGCAAGTAAAGTTTCCCAACGGATGAAGAAATATCTTATTAAAGAATTATAAAACAAGCCTAAAAATCCAGTCCAGTCACAATTTTTATATAGAATGTTAAGAACACATTTGGGTCAGTTCTTGAAAAGTGTTACGGTTTGATACCCACGGCTGCAGTAGCTGTCAGTCTGGGCATTTGATCGGAGATGTTTAACAGTCAAAGTAAAGCACCAGATGAAAAAAATTATTAAAGAAAATAACACAATAAATAGATGAAACACAATAGCCCTGTAACCAAATGAGGGGAAACAAGTGCGCAAAGTTCAACTGCATCCTCAGTGTGACGATCGGCCGTTGTCGTGCATCACACCGACAAAATAATGGGCCGAAATTAGTGCAACGAATGTAGTAGAAAAACAAATAGAGTAATCCCCGAAAGGCTCCCTTTTTAATCCCTTGATGATGTCTGGGTAGTGTGCCCAGCCAGGGTCCTGGCAGCCATCAGGGCCCGGGCCTGGGCTTCCATCCCAGAGGCACTGATGCATACTACAGCTAGAGCAAACATGAGCAGCCTTCCGCACGCCTGCTCGCCGTCTGAACCAACCCAAACATCACCACAGAAGGAGACGAGGTCACAACCTGTTTGTCCACTCATTATAAAGACAATTGTACTATCGGGTCAATTAGCAACTTCCTAATTAAATGCTGAATTTCCCTCTTTAGAAAAGTGGCATTGAAGCGTTTAAACAACGGCCCGCATTCACCTTGCAGATACCTCATTAGTAAATTAAATTTGGGTCCTAAGTCTCTCATTTGTTTAATGTATGATGGCACAAAAAGAGCTGTCTGACAGTTATTTTGATTAAAAAAGCCCCCTGAATCTACTGAACTTGTTATTTAACATGTTACACTTCTTGCCATCGCTGTGTACCACATCAAGAGCTCATCAGTTTGCAGGTGAGGGATGGATGGACGCTACTGGACAGCTCCCAGTAACGCTCTAGTGGGCTGGACTAACAGTAGCTTCCAGCCTTGATCCTTGATCCCTTACACACACACACACACACACACTGACACACACACTGACACAGACATCCAAACTCCAACGAGGTACCTGCCATCCGAAACCATCACAGCCAAGGCCAGCTATCCATCAAATCCCGTCTCCACTCAGAGATGAGAGGGGGGATGAAAGGAGGGCGGTGGAAGTGAGGAGGTGGGGGAGAGAAGGGGGGAGGCGTCGAGGGTGAGGGAGGGGAGGGGAGGGAGGCAGGACGAGAGGAGTAGGAGTAGATGAGTAGGCTTGAGGAATGCAAGAAGAGCAGAAGAGCGGCATACCTTGGTCTGGAGATAGTGGGGGTAGTAGTAGGTGTACTGAGGGTACATTGGCTGCTGCTCCAATCGCTTGCCCATGTAGCTGGAATCCTTAGCACTGAGGCAGGGAATGGTGACACGGGGGCGGGAGCTGCCAAGTAGCTAGCAATGGGATAGAGGCAGCGGAGGAGCTGTGTGATTCCTGTCTTCGCTGTCGGCACCACTGTGTCGCTAGCCGGATCCTCCAGGGAAAAGGCAGGTTCTGCGTGCCGGGCAGCAGCTGGGAGAAGGTCTGCCTCTGACGGAGAGGGGGGGGAAGCTCCTGACAAACCTTACCGGTCCGGAGCCTCAGTGCCGGGCGGATGCTCACTCAGTCTCTCACTGCTTGATCAATGGAAATATCTCCACAAGTGCTCCAACCCGAGAGCGGCGTGTCCGTCAGTGGCTGGTTATCGGATAGTAACGCGTGATAAGGGTGAGGTAGAGGAGGAAGAGGGGAGAGAAGACGTGAGGAGGTGCAGGTGGCAGTAGCTCTGGCAGTCCTGTGAATATTGGAAAACGGGAGAGGAAGAGGAGGAGGAGAGGAGGAGGAAAGGGATGGCAAGGAAAAACGGGAGAGGACGTATAGGTTCACTTCTCTATTTAAGCTGTTTCACTCCAGTCTTTCGCCGGGGCTTTAATCTGCCTCCCTCTCAAACACACTGTGAATCTGACTCTCTCTCACAGCCCCTCTCTCTCTCGCTCTCTCTCTTTCCCTCTCTTACATACACACACTGTCTCTCCCTCTCTCTCTCTCTCTCTCTCTCTCTCTCTCTCTCTCTGTAGTCTGATCCGATGGCTGCGTGCCGTCCTGTTTGACAGAGGGGAGATATCTTCAGCACCGGTTGCAGACAGATGCACTTTGTGCACGGAGCAGAAACACAACACGAGAGCCGAGCACGGAACCAGAGAGCAATCTCAGCGGGAGGGCAGATAACACAGGGAAAGGATCCCAGTTTCTAAATGATGTGGGACACGCGTATATTAAAAAAAATCCACCGGTTGGTTAGTCAATCCTCTTGGCTCCGGCTGGAAGATGAGTGAAATAAAACCCCACAGTGACTGTGTCCTAGGTGCCCGGTAGAGAAGAAGTCCCTCGTCTGCGTTCCTCCCTCTTCCTGCTCTTGTAGAATGTGTTCCTTATTTTGTCCTTGGCTCTCTCACTCCTCTAAGCAGCCTGCCTTGTTCTCTTTCCCTGTCACACAGTTGCTCTCTCTCTTTCTCTCTCGCGTGTGCTTTCGCTATCACTCAGTCTCTCAGCCTGACTCTCTCTCTCTCTCTCTCTCTCTCTCTCTCTCCTTCTCCTCCACACTGACAGGGCGGTAAAGGGGGCTCGTCCGAAGCTGCGAGAAGAACAGACTGCCTCCTCCTTCCCCTCGCCCAGCCGGTAGGAGGGTCTTGAGCGTCTCTGTGCGAGAGAGGGACCCAGACACAGACCAGCGGGCTGCAGCGTTTCCACAACCTGGGAGAACGCAGGGGGAGAGGAGGAGAGAGGAGCGGAGGCGAGAGAGAGGGGGGGGATGGCGTCAGCGCGAGCAGTCGATTCCCCCTACTGGCTGCACACGGAGCTACCGCCTGGTACACACTGTGTCCTCAAACCGACACTCAACAAACTTGACTGATTTCATCCCAAAACCGGTCAAGTTGAGTAAACCACTTTCAAGATACAACTTTTTAAAAACCTCAGTATTTTTTGAGGTAATTTCTACTGTATTTCCTCAAAACTGTTGCCTGTAGACACATGTTTTTACCAATGATAATACTTTTCTCTCACTATCTTGTAGTTTATTGACAGTGAAAACATGGATTAGAAAAAATCCTGTAAATGTCTTTCACTACAGGTTTGGGCAATAGGTCTTTAATTTTTAGAGCCATAATAACAAACTACATATACTTGATACTTATTACCTTACTTACCTATTACTTTATTTTATACTTTATGCTGTCCGTTTGCTGTGTACTTGTGTTTTTGTTTGTATGACCACTGAGGAGATGCGCTGAAATTTCGTTGTACACTGTGCCGTGACAATAAAGGCATTCTATTCTATTCTAAAGGCAATGAAAAACAATCTCATTGACTGAGGTAGAGAAGGAAAAAAAAACAGTTTCCTGTGTAACATCAAAAGATGACAATGAATCAAATAATCTCTTTTGGCTGACCATGGCCGTGACCAAAAACATGACAAAAATGCTCTGTGTGTGACTGTTTTTCTGATCAAAAGTCACAAGTAACCGCAGCCAAACTTTCGGCAAACAAGATCAAACACGCACATGTTAAAAAAAAAACTCCCACTCCCTTTTCATTAAACACACAAACACAGTCTCAGACACACACACGCACACACACCAAGATGCACGGAGAGGACTAACCTCAATCCCTCGTGAGGATCTCAGTGACTCCGAGGCCACAAGTTCAGGAGCCTCGGTTTTCACTCAATTAGCAAATCAACTTAAGTTTTCATTCACATTCACTGAGATGACTCCTGCAGGAAAACCGCAACCAGAGACTACACCGTGGAAAATGGCTGGACTGAAAACAATTATTTTTTGGCAGGTTCCGCGTCTGAAAATAGACCCGCGACTTTGATGAGTTTAGTTTTGTATTTCATGGTTACACAAAAACCCACGAGGCTGATGTCTCCTTCTCAAACAATGATAACCTAATCACGCATTTCTCATGTAACAGCCGTGATAAGTGAGTTCAGCTGTAGAAATACACTTTCTTTACCTCTTAGTATAGGGATGATCACTTTTGTTAAATAAATATGTATTACATTGCAAGTAATGTAGAACTACACTGATAATTTGATTGATTTGTTGATCATAGGAAGAAATTAATCAGTGCTAAATTTGTGATACAGATTATTTGTTTGTTGTCCAAATGGCACATATTTTGAGAGTTACGTGTTTAAAACAGGTGAGCGCGTGTGGACAGACCAGATCAATACCAGCAAAAAGGGACAGGGCCCAAAACAAAGCTTGTTGGGAAAGGGCAGCCTTTCACAGCCATACAACGGGAAGAAAATACATATCAGATAGGCCATTTTTTATCTCTAGGAAAGAGATGAGGCTAATATTGATTGTGGATTACCAGATTAACAGCGTCTGGATCAACTAGATACACACACACACACTCTCAGCATCTGGAGAAAGCAGAAAACAAAGGCAGTAAGACAGGCAAAGGCCAGTGGAGAGAGTAATAGAAACAGATACAGAGCGAAAACAAGGTAAGACGCATTGGGAGACGGAGCCTGAAGGAGGCGCGGAGGCAGAGACGATTCATACGTCTTCATGACACTGTGTCCACTGAGCAACCGCGTGAAGTCATCTCTGTATTTCATTGATAAGGCTCATCATTTTTTTGGTTTTCAGTCGAGCAGAGTGGTAGGGCGAGCTCAAAGTGATTTCACCCAGATTCCGTCCGCACGTGATCGAAAAACACGTCTCCTGCTGCGAATGATGCCTCGACCAAAAGAAGGTGAGGACAAGCGTGGAGAAAAAAATGCAAATGTGCTGCTTATTATGCACAAGAAGTTATAAATAGAATGTTAAACAGCGCGGTTGCACTGTGCTGTGTTCAGATATTGTTAATTATCGATTTATTTTTTCAGTTCCAACTTTATTAAAAGCAGGGTTGGGGTTAGGATTTATCGATTAGTCAGCCAGCTATTCCTCAGTTAGGTCTTTCTTCGAGCAAAAACAAAGATGGTTCCACTTCTCAAATGCTTTTGTTATGTGTTGGACTGTTGGTGAATAAAAAACAAGCAATTTGAAGACATCAACAGACATTTTTCACAATTCTTAGACAAATGATTAATCGTGGAACACTGTAAGGCTGGAGCCCTGACCTGAACTATATCTATGATGAAACATGTTTTGAAATTGTGGATTATTTTCCAACTAATTATGACTGGTATCTGACTAACCTTTTTCTCAAGTTTATTCAAATTAGTCGACAGAATGGAAACACAGGAGAGTACTGTTTCACAGACATTGGTCAGCTAAACCATTAATATTCATGGGTTCAACCATTAAGAATTAAGAGCCGAGTATTGAGACTTGACTCTTGAAACTAAAGAACTTGACCTGTGGCCCTACAGACTACACAAGAAACTACTTTGAGAACTGGCTGACGTGAACTTTCAGCCTCTGCCCGTGAGTCGGCGAAGGTTAGTTTATAAAGTCAATTTTAAAGAAATGTAACTGGAGAGGAGTAATGCTCGCTGTGTGTAAATACGCCTGGTCTGAATCAGTGCGACTGACGTCAGAGAGGTGATATGTGGCCAACTATTGCATGGAGAGAGACAGTGAGTGGGGGGAGTATCTCTCTGGTCTTGTATTATTAACATGACACAACATAGTTGTAGTCATTCACTGTGGAGTCATCTCCATGGTGTGGTGGTCAGGAGATATTGGAAGACATACAGAACAAGGCTCATCACTTTCAGAGGTGGGAGGTACAAATAGATTGTTACTTAGCTGTACTTATTTTTATGAAAACCTTTTTACTTTTACTTCCTACATTTTAAGGCAAATATCTGTCCTTTCTACTCCTTTCATTTTCAAAACAGACTAATTGCTTTAACTTTAACGTACCCAGGGGGGAATGATCAATTAATTTTATTTTGCGTAGACGTAGCGAGACAAAACAGCGGAAAGAGACAGAGAGGGAGACTCTGATGGGGAGAAAAGGTGTGTTAGTGTCTGGAATCCGCAGACACCCTGCAGCCCTCTGCCTGTATTTTCTTGTTTTCTCAGTTTGTTGCTGCGCTCAAGGCGCTTCAATAACCCAAAATGTCGGTATCTGACGTCCCGGGAATTAGACTCAACAATCAATTATCATTCTGGTGTGTTTATGAGCAGCTCAGACAAATCCTGCTGATTCTACATTAAAGTTCAATAGTCTTTGAATTATATTAATATGAGGTTAGGTTCAGTTAGCTTTGCACAGACATAGCCGGTAGAAATGTCCTTCAGAGGGTTATTTTTCACTTTTACTTTTATTTTCTTACTTTTACTTGAGTAAAGAAGTTGAATCAATACTTCTGCTTTTACCACAGTACTTCTTTACACAACTATCTGTACTTTTACCTTAGTAAAGAATGTGTAAGCTTTTGCCACCTCTGATCATTTTCAGCTTTTACTAATTTTCACTTCAAAATATCTAGATGACAAACATATGAAAATCATAATCTCACAAGTGGACTTTTTTCACATATCAATAAATATTTCCACATGTGGAAACAAAATATGACACACAAAATAATTTCAAATTTGCTTCGTCACAAATTCACATGTGATCAGCTGTTTTTAAATGTGAACTAATATTTTAACATGTGAAAATAAAACATGTGTGAGCTGCACATTTTCACACGTTTTTGGCTTTTTTCCACGTATGACGGTTTGAGCATAAGTAATTAAGTAATTGAAAATTTTCTTGTTTGAATCCATGACTGTCTTTTTTCAACATCTGGATTAGATTTTCCACATGTGGATCAGAGAAGCAGACAGGTTTAAAGTGATTTACACCCGGATTTGTATTTGTTTCAACCTCTTTTGCACAGAGCTCGCCGCAGAGAACAGCGCAGCATGTGCCAAACTATTTCAAAGTGCACTCAGTGTTCTTCACAGTCAGTGAGAACTGATCTGATTTACAAGTTGATCTGTCAAGACGAACACTAAAACGGTGCCTCTCTGCTATTTCAAATATTTAAACACCAACGCTAGGAAATATTTGCTGATACAGCCAGGTCTGCTGAACATTTTCATAAAACAAAGCCGAAGCCATCTGCTGCTCCTCTGTTCCAAGGTCCTCCTCTGATGCTCGTTGATTCACTTTCTAAATTGAGAGCATTTGTGAGTCATTCACAACACTGTAAAAATAGAGAAAGGGGAAGGCAGCTGAGGGTGTATCATGCCCCTGAAGGTGTTAAGTAGTTACAATTGACCTATAAAGAATCAGATAAGTCTGGTAAAAGTAACCAGCATAGCCTCTGGTCAGAACTACAAAGAGCAAGCTTTTTTGTAAGATGTTTCAGTGACATTAACTTCCATGGAGATATGTGGTGTCCTGAAGAGCTGCCCTTTTGTCCATCGACTGCTCTGACAAGAAAGAGGGAACACACAAGAACAAGTGAAAAGGGTTAGTCTTTTAAACACAAAAGCAGTAAAGAACTACAAAATGTTCCCGTCCAAAAATAATTCCTAGAAAGTCCAGTTTGCCCTACTGCCCGACCCCTCTGCGGAGGCGCCTCGCAGCCTTTCCCAAGCACAAACCAAGAGGCTTTGTTTCCTGCGGTTTGCTGGACAGTTCTGTCATGGGTGTTTCCCAGAAATGACCAAATGCATGGAATTCAAGGGAAGTCTGGCGCAGCGCCAGGGGAGGGGTGCCGGGGGAGGAGGAGGGCTCGAAAGAATGGAAGCAAGGGGGACGAGGAGGGAAGTTGAGCAGGGCCTGGTATTCCTGGAAAAAAACCCTTTCGCTTTTGGCAGTGGTTCTACTGGGAGATACCTGAGCACCAGAAGATCATCTTACACGTTTAATGCAAACCTACTGATGTGGCATGACTAACCAGCATCCCCGGGTTTTTTTTTTTTTTTTTGGTCATGATCAGTGAAAGATGAGCTTACCAGTCCAACTAGGACATGGTTGAGACAATCACATCTCTCAAGCATCTTCACTTGCGCTTGTGTTACGGACGACAGCAGAGCTCACATGATTGTAATTTGCAACAATCTGAGAAAACATAACTGAATGTTTATGACCACTCCAATTAGGAACAGACTGATAACAGATGTTTTCTTGAATCATCGTACCGCAGGAGATGACGGAGTACACATGATGAAGTTTGTGTGAAACTTCAGTATGGCCATAATAAGACAGATTTTTTTGTTTCATCAAAGCAAATCTAATTTAGCTAAATTAAAAGGCATGAAAACACACATCAACGCCAAATTCAAAATGAAAAAAGAGGAGAACATTTCATAACTTCAAGTGTCTTAGAGGTCAACAAGAAAAACCACAGATTTCAGCAGCTTTACAAATATTGAAAAGCAAACCAATGCAAACCACGGAAAGAAAAAGATGGTGGATAACCTCTGATGTGGTTGAATTAGTTTAAATTTGTTTTCATGCAGTTTCTTGTTCGGTCCCATGGTGTGATAACTTACTTGATTATGTGATTAACAACATCTGACTTCAACAAGCCAGTTAGATTACAATTGATCTTCAAATACTCTCGGAGTCAAATCACATTTGCAGAAAAAATTACTCTCTTAAATTGAATCATAGTGTCACTTATTTATGTTGGTAAATAGTCGAGCTTAGCCAAATTGAAACAGGCTTTCTCCCTGAAACATTGTAATCCGAGAAGCTGTCCAGACTTATGGAAATACAGGAAGTGCACACACTGAACGGTGTACGCGCTTCCACCACCTCCCTCGTTTCTCAACTCCGCGAAGAGATATTTTAACATTATGTGTGCAAGTTCGCCACATCTTTGACACACGCAATTTCTTAATACATTCTTATCAGTGCACTAACGGATGACAGCCGGTGGTAATTCAACACATTCCCCCTCTGAGAGTATAATTTTCCACAGTGCAAAGAGCAGAGCGATATCGTCGGGACATGATTGCAGAGTGTCTCTCTTTATATTCCTTTATATATGACGGGCTCATCACCTGCTTTCAGCTGTTTATCCGGTGCGTTGTTAAAATGTAAAAAGGGCGGACTGACTCCGGACCACCGGCTCTGTACTAAGACATTTGATAAACACCAGGCAGATTTCCAGTGAGTCATTAGCCTCTATCACAACACAGAGGATAGCAATGCAGGCCTAATGGGGAAGAAATATGAGACCAGACATGGATGAGCAAAAATGACTCACAGCACCCCTCAGTTCACCCAGAGAGGGACAGGAAAGGGACCTAAAGAGAAAATTGCGTTCACTTTTTGATCTCTAAATGTGAAACGTATATACAATAAATACTGAATGACTCATTTCCTCATTAAGGTGATCTTGAGAAGGTTACAAATGATTTTGTGCTGGGAAACGAGGCCCGCAGCCAGAGTGGATTTTAAATGTGTGCGTATGCAAGTGTGCAAATGTACGTACTGTGCTTTTAAGTTTTTTTTTTTTCTTTTCGGTGAGAGTTTTATATAATAATTTCTGTAAGTAAAAGATCTTGAAAGTTAAAAAAGTCAGAAGCGCCTCATCAGTGCTCTCGCCTTTAATTCCATGACTTCAACGTCAGATATTGGCATAATTTATGCCTAGCAGCTAGTTTGGCACGTAAGAATTGATTAAGCAAAGCTGCTCTGTTGTTGTTAGCCGTGCTGGGTCAGGCATGTGGGAACTGACCAATCAGAAGAGTTGGGTGTAAACCTGTTCTAATAGTAACCCAAAATAAAATTATGAAGTGTTTCTGTTTCCCTCTCCCAGTATGTTTCTGCTCTGTTGACTTTCTTTGTAAGCAGCAGTATGTTTTGTAAAGTCGCCCAAAAAACACAACTCGTGTTTTAGATTTTTTACCCATGTTTTCACAAGTGAAAGCCACATGTAGAGGAAGCTTGTTTTCAGTTATCAGAACTATCAACACCTCGCTGGTAACAAATGGCATTGCAACAACCATGTGCACTTAAAACGCTTGTATGAAACAACGGCATAATTAGGCCAACATTAAGCAGGAGTGGTGGAATGACAAGTTACAGGAATGTAATACCAGAGAACATCTTTCTCCCTCTCTCGATGGCGAGAGCGAGGGCAGACTGTCCACATGTTGACCAATCACAACATTCTCTCGCAGGTATAAAAAAATGTAGGTAAAGCTAAAATGGGTCACCAAATATACTTGGGCAGCCCAGCCGATTAAAGTCTATGTGTGGGGATTACTGATGTGGCTGTGTTTGCCTGTGCTTTAGTGTTTGTGAAACTATAGCTGTGATGGTTCCATGTGTATCCTGGCTTGAGCACTGGAGAGTGTAATATCAGTGTTCTCACAGAGGAGTAAGTTAAGTAAAATGTCTCTGAGGAAACTTAGAGATCACAGAAGGGTCAAGGTTATTCTGACACAAAAGGTGAAAACACTTCAGCGGAGCTCCGAGTTCAGACTTCCTGTGTGGCCTCACGCTAACCCTAATATAACACATAAACGGCAACTGAGAGCCAGCCGTGTCCTTCATTGAACCAGCGAGACTCACGCTGCCAAGGGCAGCACAGCTACATTCGTGAAGAGGAGAAAGAGATGATGCCAAGAAAATCTCTGCATAATAAGGAATTAAGTGCTGCACAAGCAGAGAGAATGTGAGTTTAAACAATAGATTTTTCCCGTGCGGATGTGCTAAGCCGAAATATTCAAAATCCACATTGTTTAGAATATGAAGAAGGCAGCAAACCACACAGAAAAAGAGCAAAAAAATTACTAAGAAATGCCACTGCAGGGAAATGGAAAGAGGCCTATCAAAGCTTCATCTCAGCACTCAGAGTGTATCATGTGCATTTTGTTTTATTCATTGTGTTAATGCCCTAAATAGATCTAAGTGCAAAACCATTCATCTTGTCAGTGTTAGTGTGTGCTACTTTTTTTTCTGCCTTTCTGAGAATGCTTATGCGAGAAGATCTGTAAGTGTTTGACAGTTTTATAAAAAAAAAAACCCTTAGCATAAATGAGAAAAATCTTGTATAGTTGACAGTCTCTCTGTGCGTGTGTGTATGTTCTGTATGTGTGTGGTATCCTGTGCTAATGGCCAAGGGTGTCAGAGGTAGAAGAGTAAAATAGTGAAGCAATAGAGAAAGGTGCTGAAGGTTCTGCCCACAGCAGATCGAGATTGGAGATTGGGAAATGGTGAGTTATAGCTCGCAGGAACGGGCCTATGAAGCCCAGTGCTGCCTGCAATTGAGCAAGATGGGATGGGAGGACAGCAGCAATGTTTTAAAGCACTGCTAAGCCATCCTGGAATGAAGTGAAATGACCACATGTCACACGGAGATGAGAAGTGAGAGGGAGAGCACGGGCAGAGTGAGGAACAGTGCAGAGAGTAAGGAGAGAGAGAAAACAGAGTGTGTCGTTCTAAGAGGAATATTTCAGGGTGGTAAATGGAGCAGAACTCCATTCCAGCTCCTCTCTTAACCTCCCCCGGTGTCTCATCCTCTGCATGCAAAGCATGAAGCCCAGGAGACAAAGAAAACAGAGCTGAAGAGACAAGCTTCAGGACAAAATAACACGAAAATAATAGACAAGACGTTTTGCTCATGCATTTGTTTGAACATAGCGTAAAACACACAGAGGCGCAGGAAAACAAGTGGTGAGACTTGGCTTTATTCATTAATTTCATTCTGATCGTTCTTGAGGTTTTTGGTTTGAGAGGTGAAAAGGTGAAGGTGAAGGCCCGGTGCACACACGAACTGTCACCCACTGTGGCAGTGTTGTGCACATTCACCCTCCACAAGAACTAGAGTTCAGCTCACACAGATGTAAGTGAACTTGCTCACGTTCATTGCTCACAAATACTGATTCAGGTAACTTTGTATGACTGTAATGCATTACAGCAATGTATCCGTTTTGGCTGTGACAAAGTTGTGTTAACGCATTACTAAAAGTATTTAAGTTATTACATTTACAACCCAATGACCTGAATAAATGTCAACAATATACGTTTGCTGCAAAACCACAGATAAGATAAACCTTTACGTTCATGCTGCAACTTTATATTTCTTCAGGATCAATTTTCACTTTTTCTCTTCTCACAATGGTGATCTTACGCTCTAGTTAGGCACAAAAACCACCTGGTTAGGTTCAGGAAAACATCATGTTTTGGCTTACAACACCTATTTTGGTTGCCAAGAACACTGCGTGAGAAGGTCCGACTTCCCATCAAAAATATCAGCTTTTTGGTGCCAAAAACATGGTAGGTAGTCAAAGCTTCTGTGATTTGATTACTCAATATGAACCATTACCCTCTTCTACTCTATAATTCCTGGTAGTATTTATGAGCAGCGTTAACTCTTACAGGAATTAACAAACTTCTTGTCACGCCCAAGAGTCACATTCAGTTCACTGATGAAAAATGTGCTGTTCAATGAACGAGGAGAATAAAACGAGGAGAAGGAGTTGCAGAAGAACACAAACAGAGGTAGAAGAAGAGTTCGTTATGGACTTACATTGGCAAAATGGCCAGAACCAGACTCCAGACTCTGAATGTCTACCTCATCTTCATTTCATAAGGCAATAATACATTGTGCAGGTAAGGAAAATGTATTGTGTTGTGTTTCCGCAGGCCCTTAGTGGACAGCTACGTACTCTACATTTGTTGTTATATGTTTGAGTCATCCTCTTTAATGACCAAAACCATTGGTTTTTGAAGTGATGTTTTGAAAAAAGCCCAACTTGGACAAAGGGCAGGATGCCTGGTTAACTTCAATGAGCAACAGTCAAGTAGCAGCTGTCACAGCTGACTCCACTTAACGAGCAAGTCGTACTGAAACACCTCTTCTCTCTCTCCTCATGCCTTAATATATCATTGATGAAACAATGACTGTCCAGACTGCCAGAAGGGAAATTAGGTCATTTGTATATTTAACTTTAAATGGTGGAACAAATGCAATATTAAGGACTCTTGCACAATTAATGGGAAGCGTGTGTAAGCTAACTACCTTCAAGCATACTTGGCATGCTGCAAGTGTGACTGAAAATGGGAAGCATATCTCCTACACGCAGTACATTCTTTGGAACGCTATCATGGGGTTTGTATAGTGCAATACTGCCAGATGGCACCGAGGTACTAGAAAGCATATAGTTGATGATTTAGAACATTCACATTATGGTGCAACTCCACTGGGTAACATTTAGATATCAGTGTGTAAGACTTTCAGGGTGATGCACTTTGAGATTGCCTCCTTGGCGGCGCCTCTATAATTAGTAGTACTGAAGTCATCAAAGTGCACCAACTAAATGGAGCAAAGCCGGTTCCAACAAAGGTTCCACGTTTCACACAACCAAGGCTGACTGCTGGGAGAGAACGAATGGAGGGAGAGTGTAATACACAGGTTTTATCTTTCGCACAACAGACTATTTTTCACTGTTAGAGGGACGACACAGAGTGTGATACAATTAAAGAGAGGAGTGAAAGAAGTAAATAACACTATGAGAGCAGGTGAAGAAACAGCTGACACATTTTCAGACGTGTCAGTATTGCGGGGTGGGCCAGAGACTTTGTGGTCCTCGTCCTATTAAACTGCACCTTTTTATGGGAGCAACAAAGTTGGCAATAACATTATGTGACTTTGCTTTACGTGTCTCTGTATGAGGCTTGACAGAAGAAAAAGTGAACCATCAAGCACTTCCCCCCAAGAAGGCTTGTTCAAGCGCTGCGTCTCTGCTGCCAAAACACACAGTGGAACTTTCAAAAGCGACAATGCTGTTAAATAAATCAAAAATACCCCCGCAGCTTAGCTCAGTGGCAAAACCTCACACAGTAACAGAATCATGGATTCAGCCATACTTCCTTTTTCAATACCAATTTCTGCCCCTTCCTTAAACTTATACACACAGACAAAAAGTAGCATATTGTTTAAGAGACAAGAGTGAAAGCTTTGACGTTATTTCCTGATCCTGGCAAAAACTGGGATGAAGATGTGACACAGTATGACGTAATTGATGTCATTCCAGTGGACAGACTACAGGAACTGATGCATGAATGACTCAATCAATGACTGATCATCACTGACTGAGGTAAGCTGCAGTATACTATTGTTATGGACCAACTAGTTTCCTTGTTGCATTACTTCTTCTCTTTTCAGATTGTACCTGTACACCGCTCAGAGCCTGAACCTCTTGTATAACAAAAAGAGTCAGAACAGCTTGTAACCATTCTCAACATGCACTTACGACAGATAAAAGGAAAGTTGAACAAAATATTAGAAACAGCTTTCAGTATGATATAATCCAACCACAGCACACAATGCATCTTCTAAAAGGAGAAAAGCGTTGGAGCAACACATCTCTGACACAATTGATAAAGATACAAGTTACTTCAAGGCCGTTGTATTGTGCTAGGTTGAATTGTTCAGGTCATCCTGCTGCCTGGTATTTCCTGCACTGTCCATTTTACCTGAACTTGTCTTTCTATTATTTATTATTTTACTGCCTAAAACCTGTGAAAATTACTGATATTTCTTGATTATTTTAGCTTTGTTATAGGAACTTGTTCACTTGGGATAAAGGCCCATTAAACCTGCTTGGTACCTGTTGCATGTTTAAATGTACTTTTCTATAAGTGATACAATAAAGTAAATAAGACTCAGGGTTGTCAGTTTATTTCTGTGTAACTATCATAGAATATATATAGTGTATAAATATGTATAAAAGAGCCACACAGAGCCAGAAATATAAGATGTCACAAGCAGTTGTGTTCAACCGTTTTAGGAAGGGTTTTTAAGGGCTACAGTTAAGGGTTAAAGAATGTATTTAAGGTCCTCACTGGTATATCAATAATAAACTCTGATTTTGAAATATTAATGTGCAAGGTGTGTTTCTGTGTAGCAATGGGCCTCACGCCTTCATCAGAATAAGCAGTGGCCCCCATCATCACTTTCTTTCCTGTACGGTTCATGTTCAACCTTCTCTCATGCCCATATTGCATGATTGCACTGAAGGACCAGTATAATCAGCCATAATGCTTTACAGATGTTATGGGTGTTTTTAAAGCCAATACTGCAGCCCCAGGCAGCCGTATATGAGAACCCATCTGTGCATGGATGTCAATGCGTTTGAGTGTGTGTGTGTGTGGGGGGGTCTGCATGTGTAGCTGAAAAACCAGGGCATGATCGAAGTGAAACACTATGAATTAAGGTCACATTTACAGCTCAGGATGTGTGATTTATGTTCACCTGTCTCGCCCTGTCATTGACTAATCACCTGAACAGAAAGTAACAGGTGCAAACTGATTTGCTGAGGAGCGATTTCACAGATGAGACGCTCCAAATTTGCCATTTAACACGGCCAAGAAACAGCACTAAGCCTGCAATGACATGTAAATATGACAGTCCACATGATCTGAACAGGAGAAGACATCCATTTAAATCCCTGTAAGATCTGCCAGCACCCTTCCTAATCCACCCTCTAACATCTCCCATTGTGTCCAACATCTAATATCAACCACGAACCGCTGCTAAATGAAGAATGGTGGCATACCGCAGCCAGGAATTTGCATGGACCGCCCGCTCTTGTGAAATAGGAAATGAAACATGCGGAGGCTTGGAAGCTCTGTCAGATTCTGAATATTCCTGTGGTCTGGCGCTCAGGATCTTGTGGCCCAGGGCCTCTGATTTCTAATGGTGGAGAATGCCAAGCTCTGGTCACGAAAGGAAATGCCTGCTAGGTGAAACATCCGCCCAAAAAGCATTCATTCACGAGTGTGAAAATACACAAGGTTTCCCTAAGAGCTGGATTGGTGCACTTGTAACCAAAGTGCTTTGTCATCATGACCGTGTTAGTTTGGTTAGAAGCCAGTCAGATGAACTAGTATTTCCAGGGGGAATTCTGTTTTTTCCCAACCTGGACTCGAGTCTTATATTTGTAGATGTTCATATTGAACTGCTTCAGTTAAAATATGTAACTTTTGTGTATTTGCATTAAAGCCAAGATAGATGGTGAACCTTCATTTATGTGAATCTGCAATAGCTGGAAACATACACCAGATAGAATAAAATAATCGACTGGGTTTATGCTGTTGATTTAAAACGCGTGAAAATACAAACAGTGTGAAACATGTAATTTCCACATTCACTGACAGTTTTTACCAGATATCACTGGCACTGACAACGAGGACAGGTGTAGCCGAAATCAACAGATCAACATTTCTTAATAAAGTATGGAGATCATCTATGACGGCAAATGTGAGGGTTCTGTGTTTGATAACACTGCACAACAGAAATGTATATATCAACAACATATAAACTGGTAAATTCAATTTAGAGTAGCAGTGTTATTCAATGCAAAGATAATTACCGTTATTTACATTGTGTTTCTAACAATTTACAGAATACACTGACTCAGAAAAACACATTAGTGCTGTCAGGAGTTTTAATGGTTTGATGCATTTTGCTAAATACACAGGCACTAGCCATTAAAAGATAATTCCCGACTAAATATGCGGGCAGATATATTGCAGCGATTTTGATGGTGTTAATACTGTAAAACTGTGCGTGTGTGTAAGTGTTGCTGCGGAGGCGATGGTCGCAGGAAGGGGGTGGCGGGTGGCGGGTGGGGGGGGCTGTTGAGCTAAGGAGTGTCATAAGAAGTAAATGCACACTCGTACACAGAGACACACTCACGGCACTCAGTCACTCTGCCTCAGTGTGCACTGTTGAAGCAAATTAAGGAAGCCTTGGCAGCCTTTTAATGGTCTGTCACAGTCTAACAGGTTTAGAGCGCTTACAATGGACCCAGGCACTAAGCCCGACAGCTCACGCTTAATTGTTCAGAACCTGTGTGTGTGTGTGTGTGTGTGTGTGAGTGTGTACTGTTAGAGGCATTCTGTGCCTGTAACTAAAGTCATTGATTCTCATTATGAGGACAGATAAGATAGACACTTCCTGCCTGTCAGTCTGTCGGTCTGACCGGTTCAATAAAAAGAGTACTGCGGCTGATGCGTTACGATGAATGTGGCGCCGATATCTATGTTTCCGACCACGATTCGCCTGATATTTTAGAGAGAGCGATTCCTACACTCAAGGTTTTCATGCCCTGTTACATTCTCATTCTGGCGAGTGTAGGAGGTTAATTGTGCGACTATTTTCCACAAATCGGAATCATGAAATGTCTCAGCGATTTCAAATAAACAATCCTCAGACAGACACAAGGACATGCAAGGCCATAAGTGGATTGAGTTATTGACTCGGCAGCCGATAATAAACAAAACGTCTAGTGTCTCAATTTTCAAGTGGTGCCTGAAGAAATCAACAAAACAAATAAAACCATTTGTTTTTCAATCTGTAACCCACGCTGTATCTATCAGCCAGCAAAATGGCCCACGAAGGACGAGGTGGCGGCGCCTAAAAATCCCTTTTTAAATGGTTGGAGATTCTGAGCTGTGTGACCTAGAATATGTTTGACAATCTTCTTTTAATTAGGCCTTGAAGACACGACTCATTCCAACTGCTGTCCCGAGAGCTAAATTAATTACTGAGACAAAGCCCATTCTAGCTCATGGCAAAGATGAATCATTGCAGTATTTGGGGAATGAGCAATGCTCTTCATTCAAGGGCTGATGAAAGAGACTCAGATTTTAAAATATAAGCTAATGTTCTTCATCATAAAGTCGGCAGGCGGCTCCCCCCCCTTCAGCGCCACACATGTGAGGTACACATCTGCATCTGCTGCCTCTGCAATCAGGAATTTATATTTCATCTAATCTTCTCTTCAATGGAATATTATTACCAACACCTTACTTAAGTATTCACTCTTGGTAGTGCGACTATTTTGTTTCACGATCTACAGATAACTAGCCTCAACTCAACTGCCCCGCGCAGGCCATCAGCCAGCGGATGCGGCCTCACCCGCTGCCAGCAGGCAGGCCATTCATTCAGCTAAATGACTGTGTCATCTGTCAGCCTGTATAAATGGGTGTTTGTGAGTTATGGCTAATTAAGCTAATCACAACACCAAGGGTTGTGCCAAAGCCCGGGCCTCACAAAAAGAGACAGATGAAAAGGTGAGCTGGTGGGACGGAGTCACGTCACACCTACATCTGATGATTATGCGAGGATGGTTTTTTTCATGATACCTTTGATTAACTTATTCTTGTCAGATATAAACAAACAAGTTATTGTAGTTAAATCCTAGTTTTGGTTTCTTGTTAAACACAGCAGAGCAGCACTTCACAATCAGGGATTTGATTATAATAAATTGCCCGTTTCACTATTCCTCTCTCTCTCTGATGATCACCTATTTTCTCACGATCTCAGAGTGTCCCTTTGTGTCTCCACTTTGAGGTTTCGGAGACCTTGTGGGTCTGGAGATGTGCCGGGAATCCCTACTAGCAGGTTTGTATTGACTGAATGATTGGCCAGAGTGTGCTCGGCAAGTCTAATAAGGTAACGACTGGAGTTTGCTCGGACAACACCTCCGGATTAAACTGAAGGGTTCACAGGGATGTCCATGTCCTCGGATAAAGGAGTGATAGCCCACTCAAATGTTTTCATTACTGGAAAAATGTGTCTGGTTATCTATGCCTGATAAGATGAGAAATCCCTATACGGAAGGAGAGTGTATAGAAACGGTCAGCCAGCAAACAGCTCTTGCACCACTTCCCCGGCAGTGGAGTATTTGTTATCCTCCAGAAGGGAAAAGCTAGTTTTGTCCCCTGCAGCACGTGTGTAGGTGTGTGTGTCTCTATCTGTATGTTATGAAGAGAGATGAACTCTGCAGCAATACATAGACGCAATGCGGGCTGGCCCTTGAGTTCAGAATTCCTCCCCAGTCTCTCCGCATATATCTTGTCACAACAAGACCAGTGGACCAAAGGACTTAAGCTCTTGCTTTCTCCAGCAATTACACACCCACATCTGCATGAGCTCTGATTAACTTGGTTATAAGCACACTACATGGATGCAATTACCTGGACTAGACCACGCGGGTCATGCAATTCCTCCCAGTTGTTAACAGTCAAATAGTCCAACACGGCTATTAAGCCAGGGCAAATGCAAGACCATGATTCCCAAGCACGCCTGACATGCAAAATAATGAAACACTATCACAAACATGAGTAATATCTGGACTGAGGAGACCGAGATGATCGGCGCAATGTGGGAAACATCTGGATATTAAGCGCTTTGGAGATAGCTTTGCTGAAAGATGCATACCATCAGAAATGAAACAGCTCAGGGGTCACATAAAAAATGGGAGTCTGCGTAAGAAAAGACAGTTGACTAAGAACACATGCTCTTCCACCACAATCTCTCATTGCTTCGTGCAGTCGCACACAAAGGAGTCACAAAACTAACATGCTAAAGAGCATCGAAACGTTAGGCGTTGACGTAAGCAGAAACTGTTACCTCCATAAAATTTCTTCTTCCGAAGACTGAATACAGAAGCCAAACCTCCAGCCAACCATCACCCCCGTCATTGTCCAGCTGCATTTGTCTGAGCTGCTGCAGGTTACTCACGCAATAACATGTCTGACAGCTCTGTAGCAATAGTAGTCAATGTTGGGACCGGGTGTTCTGCAGGTTCTGTACACAGGTAGATCAGGGGAGGGAAAGCAAACCGTCAAATTTTAATTGAAAGAAGTTTATGTGGAAATGTGTTTGCGTGGTACCAAAACTTGATGCAATTTAAAAAATTAAAATAAAACACTCAACTACAAGTTAGAAATATATTGACTAGCACACCAACAATTTGCTTTTGAGGCATATTAAACAAGTGAATGAACAATGAATATTAGTGAAATTCAGAATATTTGGTATGGGGTTGTCTGCTCCGTTACGTGCACTCAAGAGAGAGAAAAAGAAAGACAGAAGAAAAAAAAAAACAGCTAGCAGCCGCATATCAAATATCCCAAGAGCAACACTCCACAAGCAGAGTGGAAACTCAATTTACAGTGTCTACACTTTACCTGACATTGTATGTCCACTATTATTGCCATCACCCATAAACGGGCTTTGTCACACCAATTAGAGCAGAGTACTTACACAGAATGTTTCCTTTTCTTTTCCATTGTACTTGTGATCAATTCTCCATAGACGAGAAAAATCTATAATGTGAGGCTGAGGCTATAAGAGTCGTTGCCGCCCATGTGGCTTTAAGTAAGGAATCCAATAACACCATGTGTAATCATTAGCTTGTCAGCTTTTATTACACTAAAGTAGCTGAAGGGCCGGTGCACTCACCGCGGTTCGTATCTAACCTGTTTAGTGGTTTGATTATGGAACACAGAGAGAAGCGACATTTGATGTGAGATAAGACACAAGGGTTACATCACTGTTAAAGCCCAGTGACAGATTGTTGAATACGGTGACCACATACATTTTGGTTAAAAAGTCTCAATAGCAATTAGATGAAAATTAATACATTCTGTGAGGCATGGCTATGTTAAAAGTTTAAAAAAGGTAAATGATACCATACTCACTATCGTAATTAAGTGTCTTGGCTTGCTAACATTTCCTGATTAGCACTAGAAACAAAGTACAGGTGAGTCTGATGGGAATATCATCCCCACTCATTAAGATAATAGCACCTAACTCAGTGACGATTAATCATATAGTTGTTGAGACATTTCACTAAAATCTGAAAAAGTCTATCTCACTGTTTAACTTGTGAGGCAGCAGCTTCATTACCGTAGTCTCCACAAAAATGTATTTGGCAAAAACTAATTTGTAGGAGTTAGGATTGCATATTCAGAGGAAATAACGCGATCTTTGTCATTGACCGTCTTTCTAGTCACATCTCCTGACTTCTACATGACTTTCCACGCTGCTGTTTTGTCATACCATCTTCCCCCCCTGAGGGATCTTCATCCCACCATATTAAGAGTGGAAATGTATCCGCTTCCATTGTAATTACAAACCCACTGGAGGCAAAGCTTCTTGATCTCTGCTGGATCCTCGCTTGCTTTTCTTTCTCCCTTTATTTACTCACCTCTCTCAGCCGAGAGGACAGACACATGCGGAGCTATCGGTTCTGTTTTTCCTCCCATTCTGTTGGGCATTCTTTGCATCTAATATGCTCGGAATTATAATAGCGTTTAGGGAGGCAATAAAAACAATGGCATAAATGGGGAAAAAGAGACGGCAAAAAGAGGAGAAGGGAGGCTGCGTTGGTTTGTTTGTGAATTGTTCCATATACAGTATGCGTTGTGTATGAGAAACTGTAAAGATGCACGCAGCTGATTCAAAAGCTGGAACCATGCCTTTGTTTACTGTAAGTGTCAGGATTAGCCATCTCCAGGCACTCTGAATCCTTCTGGAGGCCAAAGTGTTGACTCGTAACAGCCCGGGACGAAGGCATGATAGTGGGGGAGAAATTGCTTTCTGCGGGGATGAAATGAAAACTGCTGAAAGGAAAACAACTGTCCCCGCTGTCCCATGAAAACAGGCCAGTTAAAGCCAGCGGAGTCAGTACGGTTCGACGATAGAAGGGGTCGACGCGAGGGCAAGCATTTGATGATCCCGCAGCGATCTCTAACCCAAGACTTGTTAAGCGGGCAATGTGTGGGAAGTGTTGCCTATGAACATGCCACAAAAACAAACACACACACACACACGCAGGACAACAAAGTGGAGATCAAAAATAAAACGGAATGAAAAAAGACAAAGTGTGTCTGTTGTGAATTTGCGCATTGTTTCCGGAGTGCGTTGTCTGTTTCAAATCCATTCGGGGAAATTTCAGACCATACATCTCTTGTCTGATGGCTTTGTGATACACTCTAAGTGTGTTTCCTGGAATGTCTCAGACTACAAAAAAAGATATTATAAACAGTGATGCAATACAGAGAGAGATCATCCCGCTGCGAGTAGATTTACACACTGTTTTTCTTCAGACTACATGGTTAGATCACAGGCTTCCCAGAGGAGAAGACTTTTAATTCAATTACTTGTTAAATCTAGCCAACTTCATATTAGTGTCCATCATGATTAAGCATACACTGCAAGAACTATGTCATTACACTTAATACAAAGCAGACACTTGACTAATATTTTAGTGAGATCGGGGCTGATACTGTGAATGTGATAGGATTTTTGATCATTTTGCATATTTTTTTTTTATTTTGACTTGCAAATTAAATTATTAAAACGATGATTTGACAATTGCAGAGTTCTGTTCAAAACAAACAGTCGGTTGACTGAACAAACAGGGCAGCTCTGGTTTTTGGTTTTGCTTTTGCAATTTCGATTATATTTGGATTTATTGTGCTTTTTTTTAATCGTATTTCAAGAAAGCTTAGGCCAAATTTCACTTGTTCCGATGGTAGATTTTCTTACTTATATAATCAAAAACACTTGTATTCCTTCCTTCTTTACTTATTTTTAAAGTGGTAGCGATAAGATGACAACATTGTCAACACCACATTTAGAACTGGGGTATTAATCATCCTCCATCCAACCATTTATCATTTATCAACCATCATCCAATTTCGTTGTATTCTGTGCAATGACAATAAAGAATTCTATTATATATTATTCTATTATCTGTTAGCTTGTCAATATGATACCTTAGTTTCAGGACCAATACAAAAAAAGTTTTCCAATAACTTGATGAATACAAACTTTACACTACTGTATTTGAATGTGGAATATGTGCCAGGTTGATCTTTATAGTCGAGGCTTGTCAGTCCCCACAAGGAAGCGACAGGCTCAGCACAGCAGGAAGTGAGGAGTGACGATAATGACTCCCCCACAAGAGAAATGTAGACTTTGAGCTTACAGGTGGATGCTCAGGTGGAGCTGCGACTTTCTGAAATGTGACAAGAAGCAGCGGTGACAGCTACTGTATGTGTGCTGAGACGACTGTGGAGTCTTTTTTCAGTCTCGGGATGGATTTTTTTTTTTTGGCACTCACAAAACCAAACATCATGCTTACTCAGAGAGGAACAAAAGTGGGTGCGTGCTTGTTCAGCTTTTGGACAAACCAGCCCAGTTAGGTCAACAGCATGACAAGAATTCAGAGCCTCCTGAGTGCTGTGTGTGTAAATGTGATCCCCGGAGGCGGAAAGGACCGTGATGTTCCCAATAACATGTGTTAGAGCCCCGCTGCAACTTCAGCCACAGCGTTTATATCTGTCTGGTGGAATGTTCTCTGTTTTCGCTTCCTGTTTGCTCCTCTCGCCTTAGGTGGTGGCAGCAGGAGCGATGATAGCTGTAATGGTGGTGTTTGTCGGTGATGGTAACAACACACATCAGCTTGAGCACTAAAACATAAATTCCTTCCTTCTTGCGGAAAAGAGGCTAGTCCTGAATTAATGTGTACTTTGATATCTCGCGAATAACATAAAAAGCAACGCGCTGTGCAACCAGGAGCCGACCTACAGAGATGATTATCGTATCTAAATCCGATCCAATTTCTTCGCTCGTTGCATGCAAGCACTTCAGGGGAGTCTCAACATGCTGGCAAATAAGCAGCTGGGAATTTAAGTGGTGCGCGTTGGAAGATGAGAGAATATCAGAGTGTTGTAATGGGAAATGAGAGAAAGGTTTGGTGTGAAGCCTTGTAAATACATTTATTAGAGGAAGAAATGCAGAGAAATGAAGACCTGCCAAATCTTTGTTTCCAGCTCTGTGACTGTGACAGCAACATGACGATAATAAAATTCCTCAATTTGGCTCACGCCTGAGTTCCAGTCACACCCCGAACGTTACATTAGAAAACCAGATCGCACCAATAAAGTCAAATCAAACGGACTGCAGAACAGCAATTAATTCCAAGGATAATGACAAGGGAAGCCGTCCAAAAGTGTCTCTACCTCAATTAGTCTCTCATTGCACTGTCGATGCAGAAGATGGATGAAAGAAAAACAAATTAAGTTGCAGAGAGGGAGAGTGAGGGTGAAAGGAAGAGATAAAGCGGAGGAAGGTGGGTGGAAGGAATGGTGGGAGGAAGTGATACACACAATGAGGGCTTGGGAGGAATGAGTGTGGGAAAGAGGGGGAAAGATTAAAGGGAAGAGATGGAGAAAGGAGGGGTGGGAGGAGGGGGAGAGGGGGAAAGAAAGAGCGCTGTGTGCATAAGAGCTTCCCTGATAGGTGCAGCCACTAATGGACACCGGAGAGACAGAGAGAGATTGGAAACAAGATGCAAGACAAAGAGAGCAGAGACGCATTCGAAGACATGAGAGCGACAAACAAGTTAGAGGAGACGGAGCGACGTGGAGCAATAAGAAATCTGCTGTACTCACAGCCGTGTGGGCCGGGCAGTAGGCATAGCTCGTGTGCGTGGATTGAGGGTGGTGATGTTGCTGGGACAGGTAGTGCTGTAGACTTGCACGGGGGACGGAGGGGTAGCTCCTGGACCCCTGACCGCCACCGCTGCCAGAGGTCCAACTGGAGCCAAGGCTTGGACTCATGGCTGCCGCCTTGCTGCTGTGGTAACCTCTCACCGCTGCGCTGGGCTGGTGGGAAATAAAGATGGGAACAAAAGGGAAGGGAAGGGAAATAGAAAGAGGAAACAGGAGATTGGGGAAAAGATGGGAAAGCAAAGAGGTTAGTATGGGTGAGAGACAGAGAAGAAGAGAGAAACTGTGAGGGAGCGCAGTGACAAATGTAACCGTCAAGAACATCAATAGCATAACTGCGAGCAGCCTCCAGTCTGCAGCGGGCAAGTACTGACAACTGACTGCCCGCTCGCTGACCTGTATCGAAAGAGAAAGCGGAACGTGCTGTTCATCTAAAAAATCTCCATACCAGAGCATCGAGATTGTTCTCACACTTTTCTTTTCAGCCCCAACTCACTTTCCCCCTCCCCTCCTCTCTCTCTCCGAGCAGCGCCAGATGTTGTGAAACCCCCCTCTGTCACGGTCGAGATGTGTTCTTGCTGGAAAAGTGCTGATTGGTTTGATAAGATGCTCAGATTACAGCCTGGCAGTGGGATTCCCAGTGTGGCTTTATGTATTGGGTACACAACAGGGTCCAGGAAACACAGGACTGAATCTGCTGACAGGCTGGCTTATGCCACTCCGAGACGGGTTACCTGGGCTGTCATGGCCGATGGAGCACAGAAGGAAAAATAAGAGAATTTCCGTGACATTTTAACAAGACCTCGAGCAAATACTATAGTATTTGCAAACTTTGGTCATCAATTCCACATAGTTTGTTTTAACCGTTGTAACGTCTCCAAGCAGCAGGTATCCACGCATTCGGTAGATTCAGAAAGTGTTTACTTGGTGGCCAATCACATAGAAGTACAACTGCTGTCCAATGAAAAACCATTTAGCTCCAAATTTTCTGATTTTTTTATTACAATTGAAGAATTAAGTGGTGTTTCATGGGTTGATTCTGGTACATCATGAGCTACATAAATTATATAAAAATATGTTCTATTAGCTGAGAAATGAACTGTCACAAAACTGAAAACTGGTGCAAATCAGAAAGTTTGTGAAGAAATTTAATCTCATGAAATTTTGTGTATAATTCTGTTCAGTCATTATGATAAAATGTGCTGTGTAAAACTGAAAAGTCTTTACAAATCAGCTATTCAAAGTTTGATCGACAATTGGTGATCAATTCATTCTTCAGGTACATTTTTCAGACAAAAATGCACATTCAAGTCCGTCCAATACTAGATTATTGGAACGAATGCTTATACTTATATTAGACAATAAAAAAAATCAGATATCCATATATCGGCCAGCATGTTTCTACAGTGATCCCTCACATGTGGTTATCAAACATCAACTACCTGTATCCTTTTTCAGAATCGCTTTGAGAGTTTGCCAACCTTACTGTGACAAAGGGTTGCTTTATTTCTGTCCATCTTAATGTGTGCACACTGACTTGCCTCTCCTCTCTGTTTCGCTCTCCTTTCCGTTTTCTCTTTACCAGCAACGTTATCGGCTTTCTTTGTCAAGATTTATAAAGTCGCCCAAAAAACACAGCCCGTACTCAGGATTTCTTTTACCCACAAATCGGTTGTCAAAACAGCAGGTGAGCCACGTGTAAGTCGAGGAAGCCTGTTAATTATATAGCCAATCAAAACGAACCTGCACTGAATGACATTGCAACAACCACGTGCACAAAATATACGTAGGCCTAAATTAAATAGGACCCATAGTGACTTCTCTTTGACACATTATACTCACAAAACAATTCCTGAGTAATGAAAATCATCATTTGTGATGATTTTAATATAATCCCTACTCTGAGTGTATTCAACAGAGATCTTAAAGAAATATAAAAATAATCATTTCAACTAATTAAGAGGTTTTATTAGATCATTAATTCTGCTCTGATCTCTCAGATTTATATTTCCTCCCTTGATGAAATCATATGAAATATGATGCAATCTAAAGACCATTTGGCTACGATTCAATTTACATTTGCGAATGGTGTGCAGAGCAAAGACAAACCATCTTGAATAAAGCACATCTGTACATCGCTAGTGTGCATTAACAGACCCTTTTAGACCCTGTTGGATTTTCACTGAGGTCAGAGGCCATCCCACACAGGGGATACTGAGGTAGAGCGCTGGCAGCAATATAGACTCACAGCTGTGCTTAGAAAGCTCGCCAGTCTCATATTCTTCATCACGAAAGAACCGGAGGGGGAAAACGTAAGCCGGAGTTCAGCTCAATACATGGGATATATAACGACAGGTTTAGGGTTCATGTTAATATAAAACAGGAGGCAGCCGTTTCCCCCAAAGCAGGATAAACTCATTTATACACTAAACCATGGAGTCCATAGAGGAGCATGAAAGAGGCCCGCTGAGGTTCTGAAACCGTGCATCGTGGGAGAAAAAAAAGACAAATATGTTAAGTCCTGATTTTGAATCACCAGGTTTTGAAAGGACGGATATAAAAATGGAAAGTTGCAAGAAAAAAAAAATCAAGCAAGTTTGTGTTGTTTTGTTGTTTTTTTCCTGCTTTTGTCAGACACATCAAACATACAGAGTTGTTGTTTTCTCTCCGGCTTTAAATGACGGATTTAGTCATAGGGTCAAAATTTGAGAACTGTGTGTGGGCAGGATATATTGTACTGACAACACATCACCATTTAGAGCTATGCCCCACTGATGCAAGTTATTGAGTGCTATAGAGACGTTCTCTCTCTATTATACAGCCACTGTAAAAGCCAGGAGGGAAGGAACAGGCCCGAGTATGGTACATTAAGCTGCATGGCAAAAGCTGCTACTTTAACGCAAGTATTCACCAGTTCGTAGAGTTTAACTGCTGCCCCAAGCCACGCAACAAACTTCCTCGGCCTTATAAAGAGCATTATGCAGCCAAAAAGGAGACTTTAAGAACAAATGCATCCACGCAGAGGTGTTTTGTTAAAGACCTGATCTCAGGGGAGAGATTGCTCTTACGTTAAATGCACATGCACATAAATTAAACGCGATAACAGAGTCATTGATGGGTTGCTGTGCCGCATGAGTGACAAGATACTCGCCCCTTTATATCACAGGGGCAAGGCTTTGTTTCAACATGAGGCTGAGATCCGAGGGTCTTGACATTCCTCGACTGGAATGCATGATTGGTCCCCAGACTCAGATTCATGTCACAGACTTTCAGCGGCTCGTCAGAGAGCTACACTCTGCCCATATTTCTCCATTTTATATAAGGGCCAATCGGATCTGGTTACACAAGGCTTTTCCTCCTCATAGGGGGGAACGTTTTACATGCAGGCAAACAGATGTGTATGTACTGAGTGGTGTCTACGTGAGTGCGTGCGTGTCTTTATGTATCTGTTCGTGCTGCGGTTGATTTGCTCAAAATCTACCAAGAGGGGTGATGAGGAAAGAAAATACTGTCATCAATTTTTTTTCAACAACAGCAAATCATATCCTTTATGTGTGTGTGTGTGTGTGTGTGTGTGTGTGTGTGTGTGTGTGTGTGTTCTTGTATGTCTGCCTTTGTGAGGACCAATGTACATTCTAGACTTTAGCAGACAGGACCATCTTTGTTGAGTGGAGACATTTTGGCTGTTTGAGGGTCAAGATTTGGATTTAGACTTCATAAGTTTGGAATTAGGTTTAGGGTTTGATAAAGGCTAGGGTTTGTGGGTGAGCTTGTGGATTAGGGAATAGGGTGTTATGACAGTGATGACTCTAACTAGTATAGCAGTACAAACAGCAAGTTCATGTAAAGGAGGGCTGGTCAAACTGCAGGGGCCTGCCTCAGACAAGACTGACTAACCCCAACCCTGTGGCCCCCTTACGATGGGACATTCTGAACCTTAATACTGTCCAAACAATATTGATGGTGCAACATAAAAAAGTTTAATAATAATGGATATTGTCACTCCCACATTTTTTCTTTGTCTTACTTTGATTTGGGGATAATCACGCTCTGAGTTAAAAGCTAGGTTTGAAAACAGTTCCCACAAACTAGGGGCAGTTAATGGTGGGGTGCGACCTGAGCCCTTTATTCTTCGTTGAAATAGTTGTTTTCATTTTTTGCAGACTGGGTGAATTGGCTATTAGCAGTTATTGTTTGTGATCATGTACAGACAACTATCATTGGATTTTTTTTGACAAAGAAAAAAACTTCAACACGTGAAGATTCTCAGGGAAGTTCCTGAGTTATAAAGGTTGCAGTCACTGATTTTTTTATGAACAAATAAATGACAGCCAAGCGCATATTGTATCGTACAATAATGTACTTAAAATTACTTAGATTTCACTTAGAATCACTTAAAGATTTCAGCAATTTATCTACAACAGAGACAAAATGCAAATGTAACATTAAAAAGTATTTATTTTTTTCTATTTAAACGTTTTCATTCCTCTTTCTGAGATGACATTTGAAGTTTTCCTTGTCTTATTTTCATTGCCATTTTCATTTTTACAATCTAAGCTTTGAGCTTAAGCATCTCTCAGCATTAGATGCTTGCTCAGATTCACACTATTTCTATTCTTTGATATGACAGTGTCAACTTTAGATATATTTTATGTGGGAAATGTGCTTGTGTTTTTAATGTTTCAGATGTTAAGCTTATTTTATTAAATCAAAAAAGGAGTTATTGTAGAAAAAAAACATGTTTTTAATGTTCAAAAAAAGGGTTTTGGCTTGGGTAACGAGGTATGATCTGCACTTGTATTTATACATTTCAGAAAATTATTCAGGCTGAAAGAGCAACCAGTCCAACTCTATAAATGTATCCTGAAACCTTGAGAAACAGCTGCATTTCCCTGCTCCACAGCCGTTTCACATAACAATATCTCTTCCGGCACGTGAACCTTAGATCATAATACATGCCTCAAATGGAAAGATGCGCATTATTTTCTTGATGCGCGAAGAAAAATGTAACTACTTCAGCGAGACAGGACATTATCTGCAACATTTATTACTAAACATGCAAGTGGAGGCAGCATAATGCTTCACCTTCCGCTATGAAAAACTGAGAGAAGGTCGTGGCTCCATTAATATGCTGAGATGAACCAGAGCATAGCACCTCTCCTGAGTCCATTTTTCACTAGTTAAGCGATTCCCCTCTTCCCTCTCCTCTTTCTCTCTGATGACACTGCGTGGTTAAGGTTGTCAGGGTAGACAGACCTTTGTGAATTACACAACTCTTTTAAGTACTGCTCCTTGGTGCATTAATATAATGTGCAGCACTCAAAGTTATCCAACCATGGGTCAGCCTCAGATCAATTCAGCCAGTTTCGTGTCCCTTATTAGATGTTTTCAATTCTGAAAACTATTTAATTTTTTATCATTAAATAAAATGAATAACTCACCAGATGAACTGCAAAATTATTGCTCTTTCAGAACACAGTAAATTAAATCCAGCCAGAGTTTGGCAGTAATGCTAGTGTTAAAGTCCTTGGAAATGGAAGTAAACCATTTTAAATTGGCCTATTTCATGATTCTTGAAGTGCAAAACTCCCTCATTCACTGCAGTCATTTCTCTGTGAACACTGTGTGACCCCGAAGCTATGATGAAACCTCCCCATGAGGTTCCCTTTCGAGGAATAAGATGGTCGTACTGAGCAATCCCTCGCTTTACAGGAAGTATTTTTCGCCATGGAATCTCTTAAACAATAGAACAAAAACACACTCTGGTGCGGCGTTGAGGAGGCAAACTGTGGTCTATTGCCAAGACATCAGATTGCTTTTGTATTACAGAAAGTTTAACAGGAATATGTCTTTATGGCTCTGTGTGAAACTCTACCGTTTTATGATTTCAACTTGGTATATTGACTTTCTTGCAGGATGAATCAAGCGCTCCAAGGTAACAGCTACTCTTTTGTTATCTAATTTTATCTCGTGGTGTAATCTTAATCTCAAGGTGTAAAACTAAACATCTTCACAAACAGTCTGTGCGTTTTATCCTTCCTATGCATTTAATAACAGTGAGCAGTGATTATCTGATCATCCTGAAGGCACCGTGCCCCACAGCTGTTGTTGAATACATGGGTAGGGCAGAAATGGTGATTTCTCACAACACAGATCCAAATCAAAATGTCCTGGTTTCCTGTTGGCCTAACTGTCTTATCTTGGCTCAGTCCTTTTTTTTTTTCAAAGAGACTGGAGTGCTGCCAAAAGGGCCCTTTTCCTCTTTGTGTCATCTCCATATTCCCATTTCACAAAAAACCCATGGAGAATAACCTCCAGTGCACTGGCGTAAAACCTGAAGAGTCGTATTCAAAATCCATCAAATGAAAATAAAAAAGAGGTCCCTGAAACATGAGCGCGAACGACTAAATATCCACGAGCCAAAGCATTTTTTAAATGAATGTTGAAATGACTGGTTTAAGGGTGAGAGGCTTCAGTACGAGGACCAGGAAAGTCATCCCAGATGGCATTAGTTAGGGGATATTGTCTTCTAGAGGGCCCTCCACGCCTGGTTGCTCCGTTTGGCCGGCTATGAAAGAGATGCAGCTTCCCTTTGGCATCCTGATGACTGACTTCCTGGAAGCTGTGTTGCGTGAAATGGCCTCCTCTGTACCAGTCGCTCTTATTTGCCAATCCTCATCCCCTCACACAAGTCAGCTTCCCGCCGCCAAGCACGCAGGCTGTGACTGTCACTCCTGGCAAAACGCAGCAGGCGAGGGTAGGACGGCCGCTGCGGGTCAACGGCAGTGCCACCTACAATCCCAAATGGCACCTCTGTCCACCCACCCTTATCCTTTATCCAATACCGGAGGACCGAGTTCAAGCGTAACCAAGGCAACACAGTGGCAGGGCATGAGTGGATTCTGGCGCGTGGGAAGTCTGACAGGTTTCAGGCTGCTCTCAGTTGAAAAAGGGAAGGAATGAGCAAGCGAGGAGTTACTCCCGGTGCCTCCACGCTCACTAGAACCGGGGCACAGAGGGCTGGCGAGGCCAACAGGGCACACTCCGTCACTGCTTCTCTTTCTTTCTCCCTCCTTTCCTCTCTACTTCTACCAATAACACTCTGAGGAAACACTCCCGCAATCGAAGATGAGAGTCTGGAGGGACACGGATTTGGTGGAAACTAAGGCAGCTGGGTCAGAGGGTGACATTATATGCAGGACTGTTGACAGCCACTCACACATGCAGTACAGTATTGTACTTGGGGTCAGCTGTGCTAAGTTTAGAGTGTGTAGTATACTGTTAAGTTTTCTGCACTGACCCTGGTGTGACTGTGAAATCTCTATTGACTGGAGTCCCCATACAAACTGTTGTGACCCTACTTGTTTAGAGCCTCTGCTCTAGTCTCGAGAGACGAACAGGATACACAATGTACCCATCCTCAAGCACATTTATTTCAAGGTATTAGGTGGCACAATACACTGTTTATGAACACAGCTCAAAGAGACTGTGTGAAATCTGTTTACCCTGAGTCTTTCAAGGTGTGTAAAGAAGGAAATGGGATGTGAAGTGGAGGTGCAGAGGGTACAGAATGAAGGATATTTTCCCGAGTGAGTGTTTGACCTCTGAGAATCTTTGACGAACAATAATATGACCCTTCTTCGCGTAAACTTCACAACTTTCGGTGTCTGTTATCCTTCTCTCCAAATATTTTCCTTGGCCTTGACACATGTTTATGCTCTGATGGACCGTGAGCCTCGGGGGCTGCTGCTGTGAAGCGGATGCAGAGCCTCAAATTTGCATCTTGACATCCTTTGGGAAGCAAATGGAAAGACATGGGGGGTGATCAAACTAACAGACAGTCGCTTTATAGAAGTGACTCTGATAACACCTACAACAGGAAAAAAACAGATACCCAGTGTACTCATGTTCCCTTTCCCACCACCTTCCCTCAATCTCCCACTATGCTTGGACTAACAAGACGCAGCAGCGTCCACCCCCTCAGTGCAGAGGGGCCATAAACATTTACACGGGGGTACTTTAGGGGGAGATGGAGGTGCTGCAAAGCGGTGGCCATTGATAAAGGAGATGAAACTTGTCATCAAATGCTATTAATTATCCATTATCCACTGAAAGATGAATTATTAATTTTAATTATTTATTTATTTTTTAAGTAATTCATCAAGCAAAAAAGAGAAAAAACAGTTGCTGGTTGAGGCTTTGCAGATGTAAAAATGAGCTGACTTTCTCTTCTTCATACGGTTGTAAATATATTACCGATTAGGTATACGTTGGTTTTGGACTGTTTTACTCTTGTAAAAAACAAGAAAATTGAGTCCTCACAGAGCCTCTCAAGTTCTGGTAACAGAGAACCAACCTGGGACCGACTTTGGGCCGGATTCAAAATACTTTCATTATTCTGTATTATTGCCGCAGGTCTTTATATCAATATGTCTGAAATCTGATTGGATCCAGACATTCTCCCTATCGGGCCCAAAAATGTAGTTTTCTGAGAAAGGAAAAAGAGTAACTGTGCAGGAAAAATGACTTGTATTCCTGTTTTTGACTGCCTTTGCTGCAAACTGGTAGCACACCATGATGCTGCATTGTCATCATCAGTGTTGGGGAGTAACTTGTTACATGTAACATCTTTACATCATCAAGCTACATTTACATTTAGGAGACGCTTTTGACCAAAGCGACTTACAGTAATTCACACATTCATACACTGATGGCGGTGGCTGAAATGCAAGGTGCTGAGCAGCACATCAGGATAAAAATATTTAATTTCTGGAAAAAGCCTGTAAAATGAAGATAAAGTATTTCCCAACAGTTCCCATCTAACTGTCCTTGGGTCTATTTTGATTTAAGTTTGATTATTTTTGAAGATGTCACCTGTGGTCCTGGGGAAATTCAAAATTCATATCACTATATTTTTTAGACGATCTAAACACGACTTGAACAAAGGAGTGTCACCCTTGCTGCAACCTAAAGTACTGCAGCACTGTACGTTTCAGTCATTCATCGCTGAATTCAAACACAGAGGAAACTGTAAAAACCTTCCTCTGAACCTCTGAAACACAAAGAAGGCCAAATAAATATTTTGAATCACACGGGTCCAGGATGTAATGCACAGTACTTCAACCTGTTAGCAGCAGTATAGAGACAGGCTGTTAATGTTTGCAGCTGAACTATGATTACAGCTGTTTACCCACTGGGCCAGCAGAGCTGCGTCTGAGTGGATCACACCTCCAGACAAATGCTTTCACACTGACATTTTAGTCCTCTTCTTATGTATGCTTTTTATACACCCACTTCTCCGGCTCTGTCACTTTGTCTGCTCGCCTCGCTCTATCACTGTCTCCCTTTGTCTCTCCCTCTTTTTGTCTCTGTATGTCTTTCCGCCTCTCTCGCTCTCTCTCGCTCTTTCAAACTCTTTCTCTCCTTATATCACTCTATGAACTACGGGGATGATGGATGCCTCTGATTGCCTGAGGCCTCTGAGTCCAGCACACTGAATCCCGAGTGCTGTTTGGAGCTCTGTGCCATTAAACCAACACCTACACGATACAGGAATAGCCGCACATGATCACTAAGAGAGGTGGTCAGTCTGGTCAGAGTAAGCTGTGGTTGAAGAGTGCGGAACATATGTACAGTGCTTTTAATTAAAACTGGAATGTTACAAATGATTTGCTGACTTCTCTTCCTCAACTTATTTCGCTATTTTAAAGGCCCCATGAGCCAAAAGTGCAAACTACAGTACTTAAAGCTGCAAGTGAGTATGGACTCTATATAACATTATGAAACTCTTACCTAAATTCAAAAGACTAGATTGTTATTGCAACACTGTCACACATCGGACGGAGTACGCCACCCACCACAAGTCAATTCTCAACCTGTAGGAAACACTTTCCTATAACCCAGAACTTGCGGCAAATATTCCTACATATAAGTAAATGTAACATGTAAAATGACAATCAAATGGATAGACAGAAATAGAATAGATAGCTACATAGTGCAGCTTGAGGCAGGACATGCAGCACTTAAGTTTGGCTGTGTTTCTTTCATTGATGATGTGTCCCAATGGCCAAAAGTGAGAAGATGGGAAGAGGAGGGAGGTTGGGTAAGATGAGAGGAGATGAACATGGCTTAGAGGTGACGTAGAGTCTTCCATGGCAGGCTCTTTTCTGTCTGTCAGACGTTGTTTAAGTCTGACTCCCTCTGTGTGTGTGAATGCGGCAAGCAAGCAAGAAAGAAAGAAATGAAAGACAACAAATGGAACCAAAAAATGTAAGAGAATTGACTTTGCCTTTCCAAACGTCCAATGACAAGGCCAATCAGCAAGGCCTAGCCTTGTATCGTCCCCTCTCCTCCCCTCTTCTTCTGCAGTGTCCTTGGCTCTTGTTCCCTCCAGATGGGCTCTGGTTGCTGCAGCATCTCTCACAATGACGTGGACCCCAGCTGCCTACTGTTGCTATTTCTAGGCCTGTACCCCCTTTCCACCTCAAGGAAACCTGATACCACCTTCAAACGCGCACATCTGTCAGGCATCACGGAAGGCGCTGTGCATCAGTAGTGCAGGTACGGAGGAAAAAATTGTCGATTGATATGAAAGATAAAAGGAGACACGCAAACACAGCTGTTAAGTGTAACATTGTTTGCTGATATATTTTAATGGGCATCTGTCATACTCGCTAGGCTTAAAAGAAACCATACACCTCAATGGTCAGGGCCAAAGGGCAGACAGAAGACGCCATTCTGCTCTACACAGTGACTCTTTTCTCCTCTCAGGCTTGAAATATCTTTTTTGTTTTGTTGTCTCTGTCAGATCCCTGCGGAGACTGGAAATGAAGAATTAAGACAAGAGCACGAGAAAACAAACCAAGTTGCAACCAAGTCAGCGAACACTGCAGTCCTCCAATAACAACACTTCTTGATAAAAGTCCATTTTCTCTGCACACTGTCTCCACATGATGTTATCATTTTTCTTTAAATTCAATAAAGCCTTCCCTCTCTGCTCAGATGAAAACTGTATAGTTTTGAGATGAGCACACAGTTTTGTGCAAGTTTCCCATATGAGGCCGCCTTCTGCAAGATGACTTGTGGAAACGCTCAGGATGTACTACGATGAGGAGCCATTATGGACACAAATCATTATTAAACCCTGGGCTTTGTTTTGATTTCCACTAAAGAAGAACAGGCAATTATCCGCTCAGTAAAGGAGACTGAATTTTTCCAATGGTTAAGCGCTGGATCAAGCTTTTATAATCACCCTCCTCCAATCTGCGTAGGATGAGGGTGGGTTTGTCCTCAGAAAAGTAAAACAATTTCTAGAGGACACATGCAAACACCTTCTTTTTTCCTCTGTTTGCAGCCTTGGGTGAGAGCCGTTAGTGACCATGAGGCCCAGGCAGAGAAAACACTCAAGACACTTTGCCCTCAAATGCTTGGGAAGGACATCAAAAGGCCAAGTTTGAACCATTGAATGTGATGTTTTTTCAGTATTTTCCACAAAAAAAACAGTCCCTTGCAATGAATGGATATTGTTCGAATTTTACTGAAGTGTTTACGCTCCTTTTTAGCGGACCTCATTTGAACTGAACATTGGGACGTCATGGCAATGAACGCATTCAGAGTGGAGTACGATCTCACAATGCGTCATATCGCATGCTCTGTCTCCTGCACGACTATCTCTCTATCTCACTCGTTCATGAAAGACAGGTTGTACGGGACTACACTGCAGTGAAAAAAAAAAAGAGCGATGCTTCCACTCTGCACCCCAGCGGAGCAGAACAGGGACGCATGTACAGTCATGAACACATTCCAGCTCCCCTCTAGACCGGTGACACAGGGACATGTCGGAACAGTGGCTCTTGGCCCCCTTGAGGAAAGCCGACATCTATACTGTCACTGTTTTGAAAGGACTGCACTGTGATACCAATGCACCACCGCCTGTCAGATAATGTGGTTTTCTTTTTTTTGTTTCTTTTTTTTTTGATGCTCCATTGGTCTGCAAGAGGGGAAACTCGCTTTTCTTCCTGTCAAACCTCTGCAGCAAAAAAGAAATCAGCCATTTAGAAGTGCTGGTAGAGATTTGATAATTTGCTCAGAGACACTTCAGCATGAAAACTGGGACTTGTGGAGAGTTGGAACTCAGTTAAAACAGTATCTCCAACCAGCTGGGTCCCCAGTCGCTTTTACACAACTTTACCGGCACTATCCAACAACACAGTAATGGAAGAAATAGTTGAAAGCCCTCAAAGCACAAATGTGAGAAAGTAACTGTGGCACTTGAACTTGTGTGCATTCCGTAATTAATTAAGTTAATGAAGTGCAAGCACTCATGTGCCTGCCCTGCAGTGATGGAGTGCAAAGTGGATGTTTGCAACTCTGGTGTTAGTGATAGTCCTCGGTGTCGAGAGCACAGCTTCCTGCCTCCTGCACCACTCACATGAGAACATGCTCCTCAGCCATGACAGGATGCTGAGCACATCACAACAGTCGCAAAACATAAATCTCAGCGTATGAGAGGATAAATGGGAGGCGAGACGTCAACAGACAAACATTACAGCAGCAAAAGATAATGTACAGATTGCAGTTTGTACATTTTGTTGCTTATTGCCACTCATGACAGGAAAAACGCTACTTGGACAGACATATTTTGGTCATAAGCTAATTTCTGCTCGGTGCCATTCTCTATAGTAAAGCCAGTTGGCAGATCATGTAAAGTGAACATCATGTCATGCACAGTGGGGAAGGATGTGTCAACTAATGAACATCACTCTCTGCTCCTGTCATAATCTGCTCCATTTCTCAGGGGTCCAAATGATTTGCTGCACACTGGAGCGTTCACTAACATTCAGCAAATGGCCAAACTAACAATAAATCAGAAAACAGCAGGGAGGGTACACCCAGGAACACTGAGTCAGCTCGAGAAACTTCGTGATTTATGCTCGTCTGAGACATCAATCTCTGCAATTCCGTTGGAAAAACAACAATTGCTTCCGAATCCACACCGCAAGTCTTCCTTAAGATCATAGGGTCTGATGAAATTATCATCTGAGGTTTTATGTTTGGTGGTCCAAGTTTGCAGCGGCAGGATGCATTTCACTGCACTGCACAGCACAAAACCCTCCTACTGCAGCATGACTCCTCTGGGGCTGAGAGAGGCCATGCAGGCAACTGCAGATGGAGGATCACAGTTTCCACATGTTCCACACCCTGTTTTATATAGGCTCTCAAGCTGTGAGAGAGCAGAGTAGTGTACTGTCAGACTCAATCTAATTACTCATAGTACACATACGTAGCAGAGGTGACGTCCATGTGTGGACGCGTGCACGTGTGCAGGCCCCCCATGTGCAGCAAGTAACAATAAATATTGCAAGAAGGGTGTTTGACTTTAAACCCTTTCCTTGTTTTTCCATCGTGCCTCGTCATCCAGATCAGACCACAATGCCCACTCAGACCTCTTCTTGCACATCTTATCTCTCAGGCAGATAAATGACTCTGATTTTTTTTGACAGCTCGGGTGTGGAAATGGAGCCACGGGGTAACAGTGGTGACATGATATAGACAACAAAGTCAATTGAAGAGTCTCGGAGAAACAAGTTGCCCCTAAAGTGAGATCCAAAAACAGGACTCTTGTTGTCAATGTGTTCATCTGTCAAAGTGTCAAAAGAAAGTGACGTGACACAAGAGGTATTAGAGAAAAACACCAAGATAAAGCAGATGAAAATGTATTACACACATGTTACAAAGGCATGAATACATGGCAGCACAGTCACCAGGACAAAATAATAGCAGTTAAGGTTGCTGCAAAACACAGATATGTCCATACATACGTGTCATAGGCGACGTACCATATTGACATTCATACAAAACGTGTCATGTCACGTTCACATTACATGTTTAGGTGCCAATGCTGCCAAACATGTGGCCGCAGTCCACGTCTGCAATTCGGCATTTGTAAGTGTGAAACTACTGGATATTTTTGATGAGGGACCATGATGTGTAGACATTTGTTAACGAGACACCACTGGATATTTTTAAAGAGACCTCAGGACAATTCCCAGCCATGTTTGTGGCAACTAAACAGATAATTGAAGCCAAACCATGATGCTCACACTTATTCTGGCAATTGGATTGTACATAGAGCCTGTATTTGAAAGCTTTTTGTCACAGAACAACCACAGAAGAACATGGTCGTGCTACAGGGCCATCAGACAGTTTGACTGAAGTTTTGCTGAACCTCCACAGTGATACGATGTGTGAACAGACTAAATTCTGTTTTTGGGAATTACTGCCTGACATGTCAGCAGCAGCTATTTGACAAGGGAGTTCAGACACATGTCAGAGACAGCATCGCAAAAATGCAGTGTGTGCTTTCTGCTCTGGAATTTGACCTTGTGTAGCCCAATCACCTAAACACAATGAGGCCAGAGAGCGCATTTACTCACACCACGGAGGCACGACTATACTTTTTACCGAAGATGTCCACTGACGGGCCATTTGTCAGAGCCACATAGCCTCACAAGTTGGCAACATGAGCTGGCCCTCACAGTATGGCGCTCTCCCTGAAGGGCAAAGGTCTGAGAAGCGAGCCCAAGCTTCGTCTATGTCGGGCACTCGGGTAAAAGCTAAGGTCACAGTTTGAGGAAACCCAAGACTTCCATCTAATCTTCCTTGCATAAATGTAGGAATCCATGACCTCTACTACACCAGACACGAAGGCTATGAGCAACGAAGGGAGCAGCATAAACATCCTGAATCTTTTACGACGACAGTAGTGAAAAGGCTGGGTCAGGGGAGAGGACAAGAAAAGGGGCAGCAGCTATTTTTTACAACAGAAACCGTAAAGAAATCAATCAAGAGAACATCTGAAAAGCACAACTGAATGTATGATTATTTTCAGCTTCCTTTGTATTTCTTCAGGTTTTTTCTTAAGGGACAGCAGCCAGGGTCCATTATGCCTTGATAGATCAAGCAAACAGAAGTAGATTTGAGGAAAAGGAGAGCTGTATTGGATACAGCAGTGAACATTATCACCCCATACAGCTATGAAACCTCCTACTGGTTGAGCAGGATGACTAAGGATGACAGGGATGCCTAATGTGACTTTCATTAATGATACGCTACAGGCCGCAGGCTGAAGCAGGCCAAGCCCAAATTGAAAAGTGCTGAGGCATAACTGTGTCGGATGCCCAGTTTCCTAGCCCCATAGTCCGACTGATTGAATTCCTGCCTCGCCAAGTCAAAGAATTCCTTATAGCTTCACTTATTCCTGAATCAAGTGGACGGGGTCTGGCTGGTTGACTTTCTAACTACTATGCGATACCACACTCATGAACATTCATATCAATGTAAACATTCATCGGTTGTACATTGATTTATCATCCATGCCATGTTGAGTTGATTGTGTAGCATAGTACATGTATTCTTATTGGTTTAAGATCATTTTAGGCTGGGCCTTCCTGTATGGACTTTGTTCTCCCGATGCTTGTGTGGGGTTCCCTACTAGTACTCTGGTCTCTCCCACCATCAAAAACATGTACTGTACATATGGCGGGTTCTCCAGATCTTGGGAAGTTGGTCCCCTGACGTACATTGTATAATATGTTACATAAATGAAGATTATTTTTCTTCCTCTTCTTTATCCTGGTGGCTTTTTGAAGGTTAGGGTTAGGCAAGACTAAATAATGTGAAATATTTGTGAAACAGATGTTAATGGCGGAACATAGTATTTTATTGAATCGAACACCAAGTGATTATTGTATGTAGTTTATCTTCATTGAATGGATCAATGGATAGATGAATGGATCAATGGACGAATGGATGATTAAGAGGGACAGACGGATGGATGTTATGCTATACTGAAATTTCAACCATATCGTCTAGCTAAATATAAGTCACAATTGGTCATCCGAAATTAACTTTAAATACTGATCAAACTACCTGCTTTGTTCTGCGGCTGTTAATGTATTTCAGTGGAGCGAAAGGTCAGGAAGTAGAGGTATGTAGATGTAATGTGATACGCTGGAAGAGCAGAAAAAAAAACTGTCTGCATTGATGCAATGACGGGATGATTTGAGGTGTCGGGTTGCAGGTGAAGCGCTGTAGCTGCTAATTAGAGATAGATTCTGATACAAAAGACTTTTCTCCAGCGTTGGAGGGCCTTGTTAGCTGACAGGCGAACCTGAGTGCTTCGGCTGAGGGGTTGGCTGGCTGATGCAGAGCTGTCTTCCTTCGCTGACATCGATAGGGGCTCCACAGGAGGGTGAGGAAACAATGGTGTTGACAAGCAGTATCAGACCTAGCAGCATGAAGGCAGGGCCAAACGATTCCATTTCCCAGCCAATTCCATTATCAGGACACACAGACTTTACTAATGCCTGAAAACAAACAATACACAAGCATCCTTCTAATTAAGCCCTTGAGTAGCGCTGCTTAGTGCACCGGCATATCTGTGTTGGATGCCTGCGAACAGGCTGATTGGATTCATCAGCACTTTTAATGTGCTCCTGTTTCCTCCCATCGGCCTCTACAAGGCTCCTGGCTGAATTCAATGGCCCATCCAATACATGGCATGTTTAGAGCCCTCAGAGGCAGACCGGGGTATTGAGGCTGTCATTCATTTCTTCAGGACTACACAATTTGACAACAAGCCCATGGTGATGACAATGCAGACAAGGGCTGAACAAGTAAGTCAGGAATGATTATCTTTATGTATTGTGGTGTTAAATAATGTGATCACGATTTTCTCGCACAATCGTTAGTCCCAGTTCTAGTAAACAAATACAAGGTCTTTTTGGATAAATAAGCATAAACCTTAACACATATTTTCTGCATATTTGTCTTTTCCTAACATTGAACCTAACTATGCACAATCCTTTGGAGTTTCTGCACCCAGCACAAAGCACATGAAACAAAACTGGCTGGAGAAGCTAAGATGGGAGTTACTTGTAAATGATATAAGGCAGCACTTTCGATGAACATCGGCTTGTTAATGTTGCAATAAGAATTGACATGCAAGGAAATGGTCTTTTTTGAGCAATATTACTCAATAAGAACAAGTAATATGTACTCATGCTTGCTGGATACGTGCACCATATGCAACCAGCTACAAAATAATGACTTTAACAGCACTACAATGACCACCGAGATATCAGAATCTCGTGACTGACAGCAAATCATGCAGCCTTTTACTGCACCTGATTTACATCTTCTGGTGTCACAGAAAACAAAAAGAGAAATGACTGATTATGGGCATTCTTAGCCGAGACTGCAACTCAACCTCATTTTCTGGAAATCACATTCGAACAGGGGGTAGCTACTGTGAGGTGTAGTGATGCAAAATTAATCAAAATATAATGAAAATCCTAATATCTAAATCGCAAGAGGCTGACATTTTGTCATAAAGGTAAAATGTGTGACAAAGGGGCATTATAAAGAAGCACTATAGTGCTGGCTCACAAATTTTGTTCTCCAGATGGAAGAAAATAAGTTTGTTTCATACAGACTCCAACCAATGTCACATCATCATGATTTTAACTAGTTTTCTCAGTGCAAATTAAAATTGTGAGGCAAATTATTCCCCCAAATCAAGAATCATACAACAATCAAAGAATCTGTCAAAATAATCGCAATTACATGTTGTTTGATTTTTGTTTACTACATCCGGCTTTGAGATGGTAAGGTCGTTGATTTTTGAATCTCATTACCAATTTGACAAAAAACAACGATTTTGGATGGCAGCCGACTCAACCTACAATCCAAAAAATGGGGAAATTGGGAAACTCCAAAGCAACAGGTATTGATTGAGTTGGGTATGATATTTAATACTTAGCTATCTGTCAGTACTGACAGGAGCTTTAAGTTTTACTGACATTTGAAAGGAGAACTGCCTACCAAAGTACAAAGTTCCCATTGTTCAGTTCGTACTAGAGTCCCATTTGTATCACAAACTTTCACAAACTGAAGGACTGAAAACTGAAAAACACACCAGAAGTTATTTGAACTGATCCATCAAAGTTAGGTGTGAATGCACTCTGATAAAATTTAAATGCAGCTGTAGTAGTGGGTTAAGTAAGAATGTCTGTACTGAGCTAAAAATGGAGTGCAGTATCTGTCCACAACTGCTTTCAGGATTGCAAGAAAGCCTTCTATCTGGTGTCTGTATGCCTTGAAAAGTGCAGCGCTACAACCACAATCATTTATCTTGTTTATGTTGGTTAAAGTGTGTGTCATAAACAACATGCTGTGATAAAAACCTCCAGCTTTCAGTGCTTCTGTGCACATGTGAACAGATTATTTGACAAAATGTCTAAAACTCTCACTAGGTAACCATGTCAACAGGATTATTGTGGAGAATAGTCAATAATATCTGCAGAAAAACTGGTGAAAGTCAGGCCATAAGTTCAGGCCATAAAAGATCTTGAGAGAGTTGTAAGAATAAGCGACACCATTTCAAAGTCACAATAGAGATGTTGATCCAACTCCCACTTGCATTGCAATTCTCTAGAGTTTAAAAAAAGAAAGCAACAAGTCCTGATTATAGAGACGCTCTTTGTGTTTTCACAAAGATAAGGATGTTAATAACCACAGGCTAAGAGAGAGCAGGGGGCAAGAAAGAGAAATAAACACAGTGAGTGAAATAGTCCAAAAATGGTCATTTAGCAAATGCTTGAAAGAGAAGTGGACTGGCAATACCCTGAGGTGATCGAAATTAATTAAATGTTGAATGGAGACATGCATTCACACTGTCCGCTCTTTTTTTAGCACGGCGGAAATTAATGAGGTGATAACCTAAGAACTCTCCGTGTTTTTATTTTGAAGATGACTGTTCTCTTTAATGCTTCATTCGACAAGACAGAGGGCGAAACGCAGCAGGGAGGATTCATATCTCGCCTGCTTGTAATTCTTTGCTTTTCAGTTAATGAATTGTGCGGCTCCAAGGCTTCACTCTGCTTGAGTGCTTGAACTGATGAGAAGAGGTTCCACACTTCTCGAAGGACATTCTTATATCCGGCATAGCTTTTGTAGGTTTAAATACTGTAAAACACAATTCATAAACACATCATTAAAATAATAGTAAAGCACGATTTACTCACGATAATTTAAGAAATGATTCCAAGATGAACATTCGATGAGTTGTATCTTGTGCAGTGCTGATCAAAATTGTAAAGGAATTAGATTTCACATTTCTGGTTTTTCATCATACCTTCAGAAGCACTGTAGCTCTCAAGCATCTCAAGGATGCACTCAATATGAAAAGACCTTCATCATCAATTTAAAGCTATGTAACCTTAAGTACCATTGACCCCCATCAAGTGGTTCAACTTCTGTAATTTTTTCTCAAGTACAATGAAGCGGATTCCACTTCCGCACACATACTTTCTCAAGGTTTGCCTTCAAGTTCAACAAGCCTCTTCTTCTTTGCAAACAGGGGTGAGCAGAGGAGTGGACTGTGTGAGTCATCTGAGTACAGCTATTGTTGAGAAGAAGATTTTATCTTATTTGCTTTTAGTTTCATCCTTTTTTTCTAGGAGGCCCTGCCGAGATTAAGATCTCTTTCACAAGAGAGACCTTGCCAAAGTAGCCACCGTACCAAATCTCAATAAAAGTGAAAAATAGGTATTCCAACATAGTGGCCTCTCAAGAAAAATGACCACATGCCTCCTTCACCAGTTTCCAAAAGATGCTCTTTAATTAATCAATAGATATAAATGTGCCTAATTTTAGGTCTCTTGGCAAGTTATACGGAGTACACATCACACTGGTGTTGTAGTTAAAACCGCGTAAACTGAGACCAATATAAGACCAAGACCAGAGCGTATGGAGACCGTGACAAGACAGACACTTTGAGGGTTTAAGCCCAAGTCAAGATCAAGACCAGAGTGTATTGGAACCGAGACAAGACAGAGACTTTGAGGGTTTGAGACCAAGTCAAGATCAAGACCAGAGCACATCCACACTGTGACAAGAGAGAGACTTTCAGGGTTTGCGATCCAGTCAAGACCAAGTACAAGGCAGGGCGAGACCCAGTCAAGACCAAGACCAGTTTCGAGTCCCACTCTCACCTGACACACTAATGATAAAATGTGAAACATGCAAAAAGCCGAAATCATCTTAACCATGTTTTATCATCTACCTGACGCAATACAATTTTTGTGCAAGCTTCAGGATCCCGGGTGACTCCTGTCTTCATACAGAACCATCATCAAGTACAGACTGTATCAAAACAGTTATTCAATATAGTGATATCCCTGTAATTGTGGCCTTGACTGGTCTTGAAATTAAATCCAGACTCCTCTTTTACTATGTTTACGTTCACACTACTATGGTTTAGAAAATACATCCAGAAAACCAAAAAAACAAAACTGTATATAATTGCCCACAACAATGCCTCAACAATGACCGCATGAACAAGCGCTGCTGAAAGCAGGGTGATCAAAGGGAAATACCGCATGTGGAAACAATAAATAGTTAGATTAATTTCGATCTGTCAAAGCCTCTCCAATAGAACATTTTTGTCTTTCTAAACAATAACACTTACTATCATATCATGGTAACCTGACCGCCCATACAGGGTCAAGGTGTGCATTCTGTAATTATGTTGGTAATGAGAAAATTGTATACGAGTTCCTCTGTTTCCAATCACACACATACAGTATAAGTTCCCTTTTGCACAGGAATGTGGACTTCCAGCCAGAGCTCGTCTCCATCAAGGCTTGTGGTTAAATTAGAGTTCAGTGTTCTAAGAGGCATCTGAACTGGTCCCCCTGTAAAACCCTGGAATGGACTGAGAGAAAGCTGCCAATTTCCCCTCTCGAGAAACTGCACGAGAAGCGGCAACCTTTTCGGTAATGGAGTTGCCTTCTGCACGCTGAATAAAAAGACGTGGGCTGGATTTAAGGTCTTCGCAGGTGACCCTAACTTCACTGTGTTTCAAGTCCAGCGTACATATTCAATCCAACTGTGCTAATAAGTTTTATTACATCTATTGACTCTCCCAAGGTGCCTGTGGACTGCAGGCAGAGACGGAAATGGATACGCTTGTGCTGTGTCAGATACTGTGTAGGTTAGAGTGATTACATTAAAGGTCAGGGTGTTTTTGCAGCCCAGTGAAGGAGGAATGTGATAACAATACTAATCCAATGCGAGTCCGCATCGGCCATACCGATGCTATGAATTCCTCCTACAAAACAACGATAAAAAGAGCAGAAAGTCGAGAAAGTGTGGAGGAAGAACAAAGAGTCTATTCTGCACTCATGGTCGAGCTGAATAAGTCGCAGAACAAGAGACCAGATCAAATAGATTAGATCTCTTTTCACAAGGTGTATGATCTTATAATGACAGCAGAGTAGGCTCTGTGCTGTCAGCCGGTGTTGAAGTTCTCCTCCCCCACATAAACACCACACGCTATGTGAACATCCCTCTGTCTGAGTACAGCTAGAAGGGATCAGGTCGGCCCTCCCTCCCTCCCCGCTCTTCCTCACTTCACTAGGGGAGAGATAGTGTAGATAAAAGAGGGCGTTTAAGCTCTGCCACTTGTGGAGAGGTCTCATCTCCAGCCTCAGGTGGTGTTCCAGCACACAGCTAAGATTGAAGGCGAATCACAGACACTGCTCAAGGCCAAGCTGCTTTCTACAGCAGTACTAGTGTTATACACTTCTATGCGTGCCGGCACACTGGGAGAGAGATAGAAAGGAGAGACAGTAAACAGAGAAAAGGGGAGTAGGAGCTTAAGGAGGAGGAGGAGGGAGAGGAGAACAATATCTTTATCCATAATAACAAAGACAGAAACGCTGAGACTTCGTAGGGTGCCTCCTTAGAGGGTGAGATTGTGACACGCCGCCTGCACGCAGCCGAAAGCAGGGCGTCAGAAAAGGAACAAGGCTGATACAAAACACACAAGCAAAAGGCTAACTCCCTCGCATTCATCAAGGGCTTCAGATTTGATTTCGAGCCAAAGACAAGTCTCTATTCCTTCCTTCCTCGCTCGTTTCCTTCCAGACAGACAGACGCACAGACAGATACAGTCTATCTCTTCATTCCCGGACTCGCATCCTGCTGGCCTCTGTGCTCTCTACAAATCTCCGAACAAAAAAAAAAAAAAAAAAGTGCCAGCAGTAATTCCGCTGCTCATTATTCTTCATTACAGAAGAGAAAAGCACCCAGGGCTAGATCATATTTGCTGTTAACTAAAGTTTTGGAGACAATTAGCTCAGGTTGTTAAAATTAATCATTGTTACAGCCATAATCTCGGAGGCCAGCAGAAGCCCCGGCATTTATGGTTTGTTTATTTGAGCGCCTCCTGTGGATATCGACCCAGCCCTGTTGTAAACACTAGGATAAGGCCTTCTGCGATCGTTGGGTGGATTTACTTTCTGCGCAGGGATGAGCCATCCAATTGTGACCTAGATTAGACACACAGAGAGGGCGAACACAGGCTCTCTCCATTTAATGATTACAGTAGTTTTATCCGAACAAACTTCCTATTATTTCTGTATTGAATCATATGACTATTTCAACACTTTCCCTCTGCACTCCGAGGATAATGGTTATGGCTGATATCAAATGCTCCCAGATAAGGAGATACAACTTGGAATTTCAGTAATGTCTTTGTCTTGAAAACCCTTACAGCAGCATTCCTGTGTTCCTGCTGCTTGTTGATGTTCCATCGATGATTGACTGTAAACATCAGAGGCTCATAGGATCAGATAGGACGCTTCATTATGCTAATCTAAGCAGTCTCTTTTTCACAGTATTGCTGAAACAAGCTGAATTAAACATGCTTCAATCTCACCAAAATGGAGACATGTCTTCCATGCATTTCTTTTTAATTTCATTCTTTCAATGCTTTTTTTTTCTTTTTTCTATAGCGCTTTGTGTGCAACTGGATCCTATATCCGGCTTAAATTAATTGGCCAACTTCCTTTTTAATAGGCCTTGTGGTCTGGTTCTTACCAGCGACCAGAAACTAATAGCCCCAGTCACGCTGCATGAAAACCATATAAACATCCCTGGCCTGTTTCACATGAGTATACACTTGCAGTCCATCACTTTGTTTTTTTTTCTCCTCGACTTTCTCGAGTCATCAGATGGGTACTCTCGCTTCAAAGACGTGATACTGCAGTTGAGATCATGATACATATTTATGCTGTTACGCTTGGCTGTTTGTGGCTGGTAATTTGCATTAAACCTTTGCCTGGTTTGTGCTGAAAGACAGGACACCTGAGAGACATATGGCGGAGATATTCATGATAAGCATGAATATCCTAAACCTGAAAAGGAATACCACATGTGAACGTGCACACATACATGTGCACACGATTCCTGGGACCTTAGGCCTCTGAGGACTATGGTAATACCCTGTATAATACCCCACATCAGTTACCGAGAGCATTTGCAGCAGGCAGACTAATTTAGAATGGATGTGCTGCAGGCAGCTGTGAGGAATTCTATTATTGCTCTAAAAAAAAAAAACAAGTATCTATATGGAAATTTTCTTTCCGCCTAGTATATGAGTCCGCTGAATTGTTATATTATAATCCCAGTGTAATTAATGGTTCCTCCAGCAAAGGGTGCCTAATTAATGCAGAAGCAGGCATTGAACACATATGGATTTTTTGTGGTAACTATTGGAAAATTCAAGAGACATGTAGGTAAACACGCCTGCTCTCCCACGGGCATTAAAGAGACCACACACACGGAATTTCATTTTTGCCCTTTTTGTTGGCCGGAGGCCTCCAAAACACACAAAAGATAGATAACTGCAGGGAGTGTGAGGGATAATATTGCAGAAAATTACTCATATACTAAATGCTGAATCCACTGAACATTTTTCTAGTTTGGTGATTCAATTATTTATTTATTTAATTTGATAATTTGATTTGTTGTCTAATTTTAATGTTATTGGAAAAAATAATAAAAAATGCATGTCACTGACAAACAACAAACTCCAATGTATCCAAGAACCCTCAAATTGGACTAAATTACTAATTTAGGAGAGACTCTTGTAGACCTGTCATGGAAAATGAGAACTGTCTGTTGAACTGACTGGCATGTTTGAGTTAATACACTTAATACTAGTTAATACTAGACATTGAACATTCTTCAATGTCATTATTCCCCATGTGCACATTGCAATGCCGATACTAAAACGATATAATGTGCTGCCCTACACAGAAGACATAAAAACACATCAAAATCATGCAGTTTCCTGCACAAGTAGTAGGTAGAAATGGCAGTAAATGCATTTCAATGTGTCTGTCTGTATCATCTTTGTTAACATCTCGTTGTAATGGTGTGTAGGATTTTGTGGCATCTCGCGATTAGCTTGCAGACTGCAGCCAAGTGAACACCCCTCATCTCACCCTACAATGGCAGCTCAAAATGTGATTGGCCCTCTCTAGAGCCATTGTTTGGTTCGTCTGTTCAAGGCTTTTCGTATAATCACGGTGGTGCAACAAGGTGGAATCCGCCAGACGACCTGCTTTCTCTGTAGATGTAAAAGGCTCATTCCAAGGTAACAAAAACACAACTACTCGTCCTTTCAAGATATCAAACACTCGTGAAAACAACTTTACGACTATCATATTTAATTTCTGGCAATATTATATTCCATGCATGCCCACAAATCCTACACACAGGAATTTTAAATGATATGGATGATATTTCATAATAAAACATACTACAAGAACTTTGAACTGGTTCAGTGTTACACTGATGCGTCCATAAACAAACAAAACCATCAGCAAAAAAGTTAGCTATTTCTGAATAGATATTATGGTCATTCTTCATTCCCCTCACACGGGTTTGGACTCTGACCCATTAGTCATAAAACTGAGGGATGAATTGAGGGGCATCACAGCATGAGAGAAGAAGCTGCTCTGTAGTCTGGTGGCGCAGCACTAAAACAAACTTTACTTTGCTTTGTCTGTCGAGTCTGCGTCAATCACCGAAAAGTGAAAGTTTCCTTGTAGTAGATTTAAGATACATGAGTCATCCCAGAACCGACAACAACAGAATCGCAATACTCGAAGCCCGCGCTCTGCTTCGAACCCTGGCACAAAGCTTTCCACATAGCTGCCTTGTAAGAGTACAGGAACGGTGCATCCTTGCATCCGGCCTGCGTTGCTTTTAGCAATTTCTCACACCCCCCCATTTCCACTCTCTCCATTTTGCCATCTCACTCGACCCCGCCTCTCCATCACTCCTCTTTCTCCGTCTGTTATTAGCAGTTCTTTAATAATGAACCCAACAGGCGTCCTCTTCATTAGGCAGGCAGGGGGAGAGAGGCCAGCGAGCCGGGCTGACCCTGCTACACTCTCCTCATTGGGGATCTGGCACAGGAATTTTAATAGGAGAGCAACGCAGGCAGGCAGGTCAGTCCATGAGACACACTGTGCATGCCAATCTGAGCTGACCAACCGGCGTGAACACAGCAAGTGTGCCGCGCTGCTAGCCTGACAGTCTGTAACAAGCGTGGAGGAAGGGAAGGGAGACAGGGGGGGGAGGGATGAAGGCAAGTGGGAAAGCGGCGGTAAAGGGATCAAGAGGGACAGCGCTGAGGTATTGAGCTGCTATTCAGGTGAGAGGAGAGGAGGAGGAGGATGGAGGGACAGGGTGACAAGAGCCCGGTGGCAAGCTGAGACAACCCCTGTCACGCTCGTCATACTAATAAAGCAGGTAGGATTTGTGCTAATTGCCTTTTTATTCATGCTAACCCAGCACTTGTTATGGGAGAAATGTGGATGCAACATGGGGACTGTTAAGAACCCTCGTAATCTGAAACTAAAAAATGCTAATGGTGGGTATCTCCCTCAGGACACGGAATGAGCAGTATTTCATGTCCCCTAAACCAGCCGCATGAGTATAGGCTAAATAAAAGGTGTGAGCTTGCAGTGGGCTTTTAGTGCTACTCTGCTAGGCTGGGTAATAAACCATTCACTCTCTTCCTCCATGCTTAAACAGTCTGCCTTTGAGCTACACTTTATATCACCCCTTTTTAAAATATCCCTGCCCTGAACCGCACAGGTGATTTGTTGTATATTCACCACTGGGCCGGTGGATTTTCTTTTTTAGCTTCTCCCCGTGTGGTAATTGCCACGTCGACCTTGATGCAGATAGGATAAATGAAACATATCCTCTGTCAAGACTCGGCCATTAGTAGCGCCACAGAATTACCTCATTTCCTCTGTGATCTCTGTAAACACTTCTGATTCTGCGCATGCCTGCCCCATTCTGCAATACGACCCACGACTTTCCGAGAGAGCACTCTCACACTGGGTGCCTCGCTCCAAAAGATACTATGCTTACCTAGCCGAATACCTCAATCCATTTCCACTATAAATTGTGCACACACACGCAGCTTTCAGTCAAGAGCAAAACATCTCCTCTGGGAGAAGCTGAGACTGTTTGATAAAGCAAAATAGTTTTTCTTTTTTTGATTTTGAGATCAAGCTCCGGGAAAGAGAAATGACAGGGAAGAAGTACATCAAGTACTTGTAACCCAAAATAAAGTGTCTTATAAATTCACAGGGACTGGGGATAGTTATACAGTGCAGGAGGAGGGCAGAACAGCTATCACACTTACTGTTATTATTTACCTATATGCTTTGCTATTATTGCACTAAAGTCTTATGAGATATAAGAACAGGTGGGGAGACAACAGCCACTGCCCCCACCTACAAGTAAACTTGAACAGCGAGTGAGTGTTGAGCAGTTGCAAGCGACTTGTTGTGTGGTTGTTTAATCTCTTGTGCCTTATTCCTGTCAATTTTCCCAGACTTTAGATACAATCAACTATTTGTTGCCTCCCTTCGTTACTGTGCTTCTCCTGTCAAACTTTCCATCTCACCACAGCCAAAAGTACCATTTATCATGACAATGGTGGCAGGTGGTGGAAACAATAGATTCCAGAGAGATGTAAACAAAAGCTCATTTCTGTCTCATTTCTTGCTGAAGGCCATAGATTTTCGTAAAGACAACTTTTGCTAGCAATAGCTTAATCAGTTGGTTCAAAAATGTCAACCACCGTGACAAACACAAAACAAAAGTCTTATAAAAAAGGTCAAAGATATGTAACTTTATAAACAGCTAAGTCGCTGTTCCTGAGCTATGGCGTTGAAAAATGTCCGGGATGATGTCAGAGTGAAGTTGACCTTTAACCTTCTGAATATAAAATGTCATAAAGTAAATGTCATAAATTCTATCCTATTTGAATTTTGCAAAAACTGTTGTATGATTTGTTGAGAAATGGCCAAGAATGTGTCTCGAGTCCAAGTGGATGTTTGTGCCAAATTTGAAGGAATTCCCTGAATGCATGAAATATCTGACATGTGCGGTTCATGAGAATGGGGCACCATGCGGTCACGGTGGCACTGACCTCCAAATCTAATCAGTTCATCCTTGTGTCCAGGTTTAAATAATTCCTGAAAGGTGTTTGTGAGATATTGTTTTCACAGAGGCATAACAACCTGAGGCTTAAACTAACCATCCTCACCAGTTGATGATCACTGTAAAAACTTGGAAACAAAAAACAGCATTGTACTTGTATTGCATTGTAGAGTTATTAAGCCCTTATATTGTAAGTATGATAAAGGAAAAATGCAAAATCATACTTATTTGATTCGAACATAATCCCATTTGGCTTCTTAGCTTGTGATTGTGTGTTGTAAACTGACTAGCAGGACATAGAAATGACTGCAGGTCAGCTAAACACACTGTTTTGTCCTTTCCTTTCTCCTTCGCTCTTTCTTTTGTTAATAGTATATTGTTCTTGAGCTCTTTCAACATGTGGAGAAATCTGAGCCTGGACAGACCTATCGTGGTCTAGACAGCTGCTGAGCTATGACCGATCGAGGTATTGGTTTAGCAAACAGTCTGTTTTTAAGACAGAAATATGTTATCCAGATTGACAATGCTTCCTTTTTCCACGCTTCTTTTTCTGCTTTCAAAACAGGATGCATTAGTCCACAAAGAAACCGCAGACCAACGTTTTCAAATATTCAGATTAAGTCAATATATCTGCAGGAGGAACAATAACAATACACATGAACAGAAAGAGCTAATAAAAATAAATCACCACTCTATAAACAAATTCTCTTTGACTCTGCTCCATTACTGAGTATCGACTGTGGTTTTCATATCAGAATATGGACTAAGTCGAGTTCTGGTAATGCAGTTCTATACGGTGTGTTTTCAGCACTGACAGCAGCTATATTTCAGATTGGATCACACCGAAAATCTATAAATACATCACTTGTAATTGTCCACAGCCTGTCAGTGCCACAATCACAATATGCTTCGTCATGTGTGGAGGACAAAGACTTTAATGAAGAGCACGGTATTGGGCCTTCCTATTGTTCTCATTTCTTGCCCTGTCAGCTTTGCAAATTAAGAATGATGTTCCTATTTGTCTTGCAGTTTATTTGTTGCAAAATGGTTGATTTAGCTCAAACTAACACATGGTGCTCAGCTCCTGCCGTCAGTCCAAAGGCAGTACAAACTGTGGTGAGAGCTGATTTTGAAAGCGAGAAATGGGATGACAGGGGAAAGAAAGAAAACATTCGAAAGGTTAAATTTTTCATCTTGACTTTTGATCAAAGATGTTTTTAAGAATGACTGAAAGCTCAAAAACAATATCCAGTACTTTGAAAAGAATAACAAATATCCAAACAGATGTCACTGTCCTGGCATTTTAAATATATTAAGTGGAAAAGTATCCTACACAGGTGCTGCGGTACCCTTGAGCAATCAACAGCGTGCCCTCATTGACATACTGTGTATTGGACGGTCCTCAAAGGATTTGAAATTGCAATCCAAAAAACAAACTTGATGATGTAACTGCAAAATATCCATTACAAAGTGACCTCGAGGCATCGCCAGCAACACACTGAGCACATTTTGCCTTTGATTCTTAGCAGCATCAGTTTGTAATGTTGGAACAGTTGGAGAAGTGGGAAGATAACAACTACTTTCTTGTAGCGTCTGCAATCATCAGCCTCCCACCGGTTTAATCCAATGCAAAGCACGAAACCTGTAGTCGGTCACCGAACCTAGTCTTAACATGGGTTTTCTTTACATTTGTTTATGGTATAGTAAGTAAGTACCTCAAATGTGGATATCCTGGGTACCTTTGTGCACATTTCACATGCTTTACTGTCAAATAAGTCATTCATTTCTGATTAATGAAACAGTGCACAGTTTTAATAAACAGAACTTGTATATAATGGATTTATAGCGACTGCAATAGCAAGCAGCATAAAGTTGCCAAAATGAGACATGCGCTTGTCTTCAATTACATTTTTTCATCCAAGGTGACAAAAGTATAGACCATTTAAATTATGTGCTGAGTTTCCAGGTCTGAAAAGTTAAGCCAATGCGGACGTGCCTTAAACCTGCATTCTTTCTAATGGCAATCAGGCTTTCAAAAAGATGTATGTAAACTTATGAGAAAATGACCCCACCTCTCACTTGATTTATTACCTCATTAAACAGTTTCTGAATGAGTTTACCGTCACAAGTTTCAAGTCTTCTTCAATACAGCATGGTGTTCATTTCGTAATTTATGTTTCAATTCAGAGTAAAACAGACAATAAAGCAGGGTATGCTTGAGGCTGTGGCACCTTTCTGATTGACAAGTCTTGTCCTTGATTTCTTAGTCAGGGTCCAATCTAGTCTCTGTCTCCACAGCCGGAGAAAGGCGGTGGCTGCACAAATTATCATTCGCGTTTGGGGGGAGACAATACTCTGGCTTGTTTGCATGTCTTTAAATCAACCACAGTTGTCTCGGGCAGCACATAACCCTTGATGCAGCAACGGTTCCCCTGCAAAATAGTGTAGGGGGAAACTTGTGGCATTGAAATGGCTAAATCCCCGCAAAAGACAGACAACAGCAGCTCACTTGTTTATGTTCGTGCCATTAGCGAACAGGTTAGTGTTGGAATAACTTGCCAGTTTCATTTAGTAGGTTGCTAGCTCGAGGGGTTGTTGCTCTTTCAAGTAGTGATGGAGATTTTGAAAACAGTCCATGCAGATAGTGTAAGAAAGTTTGTGAATAGGTGCCAGATGACAGGCTTTACACCCAGTCTACAGTATACTTGAATTTCTCCACATTGGTGCAGTAAAAATGCTTGATATTAAGTATAGTTGTAGTCTTAGATGTATAGAAGTCAAATATACCACCCACAGCCAGGAATTATTGAGCAAAGTGTTTTTACAGTAGCTCAAATACGTGAAAATATGGAATCTGCAGGTATAGATATGGGACATTTATACTTGAATTTCTCCACATTGGTTCAGTAAAAATGCTTGATATTAAGTATACTTGTAGTCTTAGATGTGTAGAAGTCAAATATACCACCCATAGCCAGGAATTATTGAGCAAAGTGTTTTTACAGTAGCTCAAATACGTGAAAATATGGAATCTGCAGGTATAGATATGGGACATTTATACTTGAATTTCTCCACATTGGTGCAGTAAAAATGCTTGATATTAAGTACAGTTGTAGTCTTAGATGTATAGAAGTCAAATATACCACCCACAGCCAGGAATTATTGAGCAAAGTGTTTTTACAGTAGCTCAAATACGTGAAAATATGCCACTTGGAGGTACAAATGTGGAAATTTATTGTTGAATTTCTCCACATTGGTGCAGTAAAAATGCTTGATATTAAGTATACTTGTAGTCTTAGATGTGTAGAAGTCAAATATACCACCCATAGCCAGGAATTATTGAGCAAAGTGTTTTTACAGTAGCTTAAACATAAGAAAATATGCCACTTGGAGGTACAAATGTGGAAATTTATTGTTGAATTTCTCCACATTGGTGCAGTACACATGCTCAATATCAAGTATAGTTGTAGTCTTAGATGTGTAGAAGTCAGATATACCACCCATAGCCAGGAATTATTGAGCAAAGTGTTTTTACAGTAGCTTAAACATAAGAAAATATGCCACTTGGAGGTACAAATGTGGAAATTTATTGTTGAATTTCTCCACATTGGTGCAGTACAAATGCTCAATATCAAGTATAGTTGTAGTCTTAGATGTGTAGAAGTCAAATATACCACCCATAGCCAGGAATTATTGAGCAAAGTGTTTTTACAGTAGCTTAAACATAAGAAAATATGCCACTTGGAGGTACAAATGTGGAAATTTATTGTTGAATTTCTCCACATTGGTGCAGTACAAATGCTCAATATCAAGTATAGTTGTAGTCTTAGATGTGTAGAAGTCAAATATACCACCCATAGCCAGGAATTATTGAGCAAAGTGTTTTTACAGTAGCTTAAACATAAGAAAATATGCCACTTGGAGGTACAAATGTGGAAATTTATTGTTGAATTTCTCCACATTGGTGCAGTACACATGCTCAATATCAAGTATAGTTGTAGTCTTAGATGTGTAGAAGTCAAATATACCACCCATAGCCAGGAATTATTGAGCAAAGTGTTTTTACAGTAGCTTAAACATAAGAAAATATGCCACTTGGAGGTACAAATGTGGAAATTTATTGTTGAATTTCTCCACATTGGTGCAGTAAAAATGCTTGATATTAAGTATACTTGTAGTCTTAGATGTGTAGAAGTCAAATATACCACCCACAGCCAGGAATTATTGAGCAAAGTGTTTTTACAGTAGCTCAAATACGTGAAAATATGGAATCTGCAGGTATAGATATGGGACATTTATACTTGAATTTCTCCACATTGGTGCAGTAAAAATGCTCAATATCAAGTATAGTTGTAGTCTTAGATGTGTAGAAGTCAAATATACCACCCATAGCCAGGAATTATTGAGCAAAGTGTTTTCACAGTAGCTTAAACATAAGAAAATATGCCACTTGGAGGTACAAATGTGGAAATTTATTGTTGAATTTCTCCACATTGGTGCAGTAAAAATGCTTGATATTAAGTATACTTGTAGTCTTAGATGTGTAGAAGTCAAATATACCACCCATAGCCAGGAATTATTGAGCAAAGTGTTTTTACAGTAGCTCAAATACGTGAAAATATGCAATTTGCAGGTATAAATGTGGAACATTTATTCTTGAATTTCTCCACATTGGTGCAGTAAAAATGCTCAATATCAAGTATAGTTGTAGTCTTAGATGTGTAGAAGTCAAATATACCACCCATAGCCAGGAATTATTGAGCAAAGTGTTTTTACAGTAGCTTAAACATAAGAAAATATGCCACTTGGAGGTACAAATGTGGAAATTTATTGTTGAATTTCTCCACATTGGTGCAGTACAAATGCTCAATATCAAGTATAGTTGTAGTCTTAGATGTGTAGAAGTCAGATATACCACCCATAGCCAGGAATTATTGAGCAAAGTGTTTTTACAGTAGCTTAAACATAAGAAAATATGCCACTTGGAGGTACAAATGTGGAAATTTATTGTTGAATTTCTCCACATTGGTGCAGTACACATGCTCAATATCAAGTATAGTTGTAGTCTTAGATGTGTAGAAGTCAAATATACCACCCATAGCCAGGAATTATTGAGCAAAGTGTTTTTACAGTAGCTTAAACATAAGAAAATATGCCACTTGGAGGTACAAATGTGGAAATTTATTGTTGAATTTCTCCACATTGGTGCAGTACACATGCTCAATATCAAGTACAGTTGTAGTCTTAGATGTGTAGAAGTCAAATATACCACCCATAGCCAGGAATTATTGAGCAAAGTGTTTTTACAGTAGCTTAAACATAAGAAAATATGCCACTTGGAGGTACAAATGTGGAAATTTATTGTTGAATTTCTCCACATTGGTGCAGTACACATGCTCAATATCAAGTATAGTTGTAGTCTTAGATGTGTAGAAGTCAAATATACCACCCATAGCCAGGAATTATTGAGCAAAGTGTTTTTACAGTAGCTTAAACATAAGAAAATATGCCACTTGGAGGTACAAATGTGGAAATTTATTGTTGAATTTCTCCACATTGGTGCAGTAAAAATGCTTGATATTCAAGTATAGTTGTAGTCTTAGATGTGTAGAAGTCAAATATACCACCCATAGCCAGGAATTATTGAGCAAAGTGTTTTTACAGTAGCTCAAATACGTGAAAATATGGAATCTGCAGGTATAGATATGGGACATTTATACTTGAATTTCTCCACATTGGTGCAGTAAAAATGCTTGATATTAAGTATAGTTGTAGTCTTAGATGTGTAGAAGTCAAATATACCACCCATAGCCAGGAATTATTGAGCAAAGTGTTTTTACAGTAGCTTAAACATAAGAAAATATGCCACTTGGAGGTACAAATGTGGAAATTTATTGTTGAATTTCTCCACATTGGTGCAGTACAAATGCTCAATATCAAGTATAGTTGTAGTCTTAGATGTGTAGAAGTCAAATATACCACCCATAGCCAGGAATTATTGAGCAAAGTGTTTTTACAGTAGCTTAAACATAAGAAAATATGCCACTTGGAGGTACAAATGTGGAAATTTATTGTTGAATTTCTCCACATTGGTGCAGTAAAAATGCTTGATATTCAGTATAGTTGTAGTCTCAGATGTGTAGAAGTCAAATATACCACCCATAGCCAGGAATTATTGAGCAAAGTGTTTTTACAGTAGCTCAAATACGTGAAAATATGGAATCTGCAGGTATAGATATGGGATATTTATACTTGAATTTCTCCACATTGGTGCAGTAAAAATGCTTGATATTAAGTATAGTTGTAGTCTTAGATGTGTAGAAGTCAAATATACCACCCATAGCCAGGAATTATTGAGCAAAGTGTTTTTACAGTAGCTCAAATACGTGAAAATATGGAATCTGCAGGTATAGATATGGGACATTTATACTTGAATTTCTCCACATTGGTGCAGTAAAAATGCTCAATATCAAGTATAGTTGTAGTCTTAGATGTGTAGAAGTCAAATATACCACCCATAGCCAGGAATTATTGAGCAAAGTGTTTTCACAGTAGCTTAAACATAAGAAAATATGCCACTTGGAGGTACAAATGTGGAAATTTATTGTTGAATTTCTCCACATTGGTGCAGTAAAAATGCTTGATATTAAGTATACTTGTAGTCTTAGATGTGTAGAAGTCAAATATACCACCCATAGCCAGGAATTATTGAGTAAAGTGTTTTTACAGTAGCTTAAACATAAGAAAATATGCCACTTGGAGGTACAAATGTGGGAATTTATTGTTGAATTTCTCCTCATCGGTGCAGTAAAAATGCTTGATATTCAGTATAGTTGTAGTCTCAGATGTGTAGAAGTCAAATATACCACCCATAGCCAGGAATTATTGAGCAAAGTGTTTTTACAGTAGCTCAAATACGTGAAAATTTGGAATCTGCAGGTATAGATATGGGACATTTACTGTACATACTAGTCCAATCATGATAGATTCAAAGCAATGCCTCGCCAGTTCCACCATCTAGTCCAAATATGGTCATTTCTGGCTCCAAAAAAACAAGTTGGTGACGGCCGTAATGCCAAACCTCAGGGCTTCAAAGTGGTAGTAACCAAACCAGTGGGTGACATCATGGGTTTACATTTAGACCGAAGGAGTGAAACTCGTCAGTGTGTGTGCAAGAGACTCTATGTGTGTGCTCTCACATGTGTGGCTGCATACATATAAGCTCACGGCATGTGCTTTGTACATATTGTCCGCGTGTCTCATCCAAGTCTCATATCAGTTCGGATGCATCAGATTACCCCATCAGAGCCTGCTTGTCCAGCGAGGCCATCAGTCCAACACTAATCCTCCTTTGATGAGTCTAGCTTCACAGGAAAAGCACTGACATTTCGCACTAAGGCCTTCTCCCTTTCCTTCTGCCACGCACGGACGGACCTTGGCTCCGGTGAGATGCTCTTTCATCCCGACCTCGGCGAGATGAGGGTCTGGATTCAGATGACTGGAGGATTAGATGGCAGCTCACAGGAGACCGAGAGACTGATGTCTGAAAGGAAGACTCAGGAGACACGGCCTCAAAGTAGAGAGATGCTAGGACAGGTAGTGGGTCAGGGTTAGTTAGTCAACACAGAACAGCCTGTGGTGACGATACAACTTGTGGGGCAAATTGTATCGTCTCTAACCTGCGATAATAAGGTTTTAGGTTCAACCTCAATTTCAGTCATGTGTTCAGTCAGTGTCACGGAGCAAAATCCTGAATATCACTCACTATATAAGCTTGTCAAGGTGAGAATATCAGCAAAACCAAGCACCAGCACCAAACTGTATCAGTGATAAATGTGTTTTGAATGCTTCTCAGACACAACAAAGCAGACTGTCGCAGTTTGCTGATGTTGCAGATGGTGTTATGCGCAGGAACATCAGATTACATTACACAAACTGAGAAAATACAAATAAAATAGTATGCGTTTTTTTTTCCTCATGGACTGAATATACAACATACACAGAAAATAGACAAATCTTGGAAAAATGCAAGTGCTTCAACAATTCACAAGTGAGTCCATCATTTTTTATCGTGTGGGTTAGCTTTGCTCTTTAAAACACATTAGGGAGAGCCACTTAACATAAACATGCATGGAACATTAAATTGCCCTCAGATGGAATTCTGTCAACACAGAGTTAACCAATAATCACTGATGTGTCATTACATTGTGGGAGAACATTAAAGTTGTTAATGTACGACCTTTGTTGGCTTCTTGTAGAGAAATGAAAGGTCAACGTGAAATGAAATGAAAGGAAAAGGTGAATTTAGACTGTTTTCAATTTGCAGTGAGTGATTCTTTAAGTGATTGTCGACTGCTTTAACAATAGATTATCAATTAATCATTATTAAAATATGAAAGGTTGGCTGTTTTATCATTACAAAACTATTTAGCCACTGACATGACCAATGTTTGATTTAATTTTAGGGTTTAACAGGACGGATAAAGTAAACACAAGTTACTTTAATGATAAACTAAATAATGCAAAATCCTGACTTCACTTTAACTGCAGAGCTCCCGTCTGTCACTATTCAACAACTGGCCTGACCCTGAGGCTACTAAATGGCAAAAATTAAATTATATCAGTTTGTATAGAATGTCATTTTGTATTTCTAAATTACAGATGAATCACTTGTATTTTAATTAAACACATTTTCCCATAAAAGTGTTTTGTATTTCATTATGAAATTTCTGTCAAGCGCTTCCAGGTTAGGGTTAGGGTAAGTATTTGTATTTGTAACCCTCTCTGTGTATGTTTTTAATTGGTTAAATTATTAACGCCGGTTAATCAATTAATCATCCCCAATACATCCCAGAATCCTTTTTAGCCCAACAATGTAAAGTTTAACACAAAAGCAGCAGCGTCCATCTTTGTACAATCACCTACCAGAGCAAAACAGAAAACAACACACCAAAATGCAGCCAGACTCTCAGATAATTGTTCTGTAAAAGAAAAATACCAATGTCCTGAAAAGTCTGTGTGTATGTCTATGATCACAAATAAAGCTGCTCGCAACTCACTGACTCACACTGAGTTTTAAACCTATTGAAATAATTACCATCAGAAATGAATCAAAATTAAGCTACTATGGGTGGTAAAATAACACTCAAATCTGTGATTACTTTTCTCATTTACTATAGTATTATCATCCTATTATTAACTTCCTGTTGAATATTAAGCACAGACACAATGCTGAGGGTAGATTTGGCAGGAACAAAGGAAGCGAGATCATATATCCCAACACAATTTGCACTGGCTCTCTGTGGGTTTTAGAGTTGTTTTCAAAACCCGGCTGATTACTTACAAAGCACTGAACGGCCAATTTCCTGTTCAGATTACCGAGCTTTTACAGTATGTCCCCACTCATCACTGTGAAATCTTAAGCCTTTCTGCAGACGGACGAGAGATGAAATGTGACCAACCTTTTCGCTGTTTAAGAGCCAAATTCCCCTGATTCTTTTCATGACTGTTGACTTTCTGTTACGTGTTTCTTTAAATTGTTCTATTTGTCTTCATCAAGAACATTATAGTAACTGTTTCCCTGTTGCCCCGGGAAACCAAAACCACCCAGTTGAGCTGATCATGTAACAGAATAATGGCTCGTCGGATGCAGCTTTTGCCGGGAGTAGCTTTTTGAAGTGAAATAAAGATCTCCTTTCAGTTGACATGTTTGTCAGGATTGTTTTGTCATGATCACCTATGTTGAATATTCAACCCTGCAATAAAACCAGGGCTTCACTATGGACATGCAAAAATCTCAAACCCAGAAGCTGCAACTTTTTAAGAAAAATAAAATGTGTGACTAACAGCATTATGAAGGAGTATTGTAGTGCTGCAGAGATGCCCTTCCCCCTTCAAATCTTGTTTTCCACATGTAAGAAAACATGTCTGTTTGGTACAGACCACAAAAATGTCCCATCCTCATGATTTTATTAGTTTTGTCAGTGTAAGTGAAAATCATGATGCAAAAAAAATGATCATTACCATTAATCATGAATCATACTGAAATCATATCAATCACGTCTGTCAAAATAATCGCAATATGAATAAGAGCCTGAGCAATGTAACATTTTTGGGGCAGATGCTGATATCAACTAATACTGATATAACAGCCGATATAAACACATTTTTTGCAGCGATCCCTCAAATGTGGGTATCAAACACTTTCAAAGGTGAAAGACAGAGTCAGGATAATATACAATTTAATTTTGTTGTCTAAAATGGCATCAGTGCACTAAAACAGTTAACTTGACAAGGATAACTGAATCATAATATTTTACCCTAAGCATCTTTTTCTGCATTATAATCTTTAAAAATAATTATTCATATTGGCGCATATTTGACAAAATATACACCACTAATTTGTAATATGTAGCTGTGACGTCTGACCTTTGTTGCTCGTCACCTCTATCAGAAAATCAATTAACAAATGCAAAAATACGACAAAACCTTCGTGTTCAATTACAAAAGGGAGCCAGGAAAGATAGAAGAAAAAAGCCTGGCTGTAATAATACTGCAAGAAGCAACAACTGAATGCAGATATCTCATGCTGTACTCCAACTAAATATAACCAGGTAGTCACGCTGTGCTAACCACATTACACAATTGCACCGCTGCTGTTGGTACTGTAATACAAGGTGGAAACCCTTTCGCTTTCAGAGCACAGGATCAATATCTTCATATACAGGCTTCAGAGGCATGTTAGTTTTATGAACTAAAAGCTCTGCTGTTGCTTCTGCCTCCACTCTGGTAACTTTGCACTGCAGACTTGACTGATTTAAGAAATAATAAAAACAGCTTAAAAAACAGCTGGCCCACTGGACGGCTATCGATTTCCCACAGCAGAGGCAGATCAAGAGGTACATTTATGATCAGACAGGGGGCAAGAAATTATACAACAGCACAAACCTGCTATTGATTGGACAGAGCAGTGTGAACTGCTAAAAACTTAACCACTGTGTACACAATCCTGCAATGTTGAAGGTGGGAGGAGAAGAGAAGAGAAGAGAAGAGAAGAGAAGAGAAGAGAAGAGAAGAGAAGAGAAGAGAAGAGAAGAGAAGAGAAAACTGGAGCTTTTCGAGTATGATTCTATGTGTAGGACACATTTAATACACTGAATTTAACTAAAATGTAAGTGCGACTGAGGGAATCTGTGCATGTTAACCCCCTGTGGGTACCCAGGGGGAGGTCCTGCTGGAAGACTGCAGCACTGCATCTGCATGGAGCTGTAAACATGCCAACTAGGACATCACAGAGGGATGCAGGGACAGGCAGAAGGACACACCGGGGGAGATGAGCGAAAGAAAAAGAGGTAAAACTCCAAATAACAGAGAAAATCCTACACATTGCAATGTGTTAGTTTATAATACCTTCCAGTCTTTGTCTTCTCAAATACATTTCTACTTTCTTTGTACATTTAGTTTCCTGTATTCACACTGTTGAAAGACCTCCCTCTCCCTATTCAGAGACAGAAAAAAAGTTGAGACAGCTGGATAAAATCAAACAGGTCACAAAAGAGCTATGTAGACTAAATCAACTAATTTTATATCCCAGCATTTCTGCTACTCTCTTGAGATTTCCTCATCTTCTATTATAAGACATGACAGCTGATGATTCAATATTCATTACATATGATATTGTCGTTAACCTCACAACAAGTCATTTATTTTTTTGCAACTTAAACGTAATAGCTTATCGGAGTAGCACCCAGAAAAGGTTTGCTCATTCCAAATTAATTTGAAGGTCAGGCTTTTCTAAAAATACTGTATATTTTTCAATTTTTGTTACTAAAGTGTCATGCAGAAAGATTAAATTGTTCAATTCATTAAGTCATCTAGTTCTAATATCCATTATAACTACAAAATGATCAATGCCAAATATTTAAACTGCTTTTCTTCTATGTACATATAACATAACTTTAACTTCCAGGAAAAACATGGATCTTCAGGAACTACCAATCTTAACAATTAATATCACTACTGCTTGATTTTTCTTTATATTCTTTTTTTTATAGATTTATACAGATTTTCTGACCATAAAATGTCTTTATATTTCCATCAGAATTTTAAGTGGTCTCCCTGTGTTGTTTCTTGTCCCCAAACATCCTGTTTCAACAGGAAACATAACATAACAGATGCCATTACAGATGCCGGATGTTCCCAAAATGCCATTTCATTGTTACTTCAGTATTTGATGAAGCACCGGATGGGATAGCCTTTGAGGCATGCAAATAATGATGCAGGACTTCTATAATGACTACAAGTCAACTGATTTTTTTTTTCTTCCAATGAGCAACTGAAGCTCCAACATGATAAACACAAAGTGATATTTTGCATAAAACAAGATTGACTTGCTTGGTTCATTAACGCACTGAACAGGTGAGCAGGTGATTAATTGAATGAACAAATGACTCGGTGTTGTGGAAAGCACGCCTCAAACACCTCCTGCCACACCAAGGTGTGTCACTGCCTCCCTCTGGAGCTGCAAGGAAGCACACACCTCACCAAGAAGAGTGCCTCCAACACCCTCTTTGGCTTCTTTATATCAGAGCTGCACCGGTCTCTATTGTCACTTCAACTGCAATGAAGCATGATGAAAAAGTTCTCTTTCTGAATATCAAGAAGGGCACCAGGTAAGCTCAGTGTCTTCATGACGGACACTGAATTAAAGCTGTCTGACGCTTCGACAAACTATCAACTCTCCTGCAACAGACTCTCATCTAGAGCCGTGGCAGAACCTCCTAATCAGGCAACTCGAGTCATCTGCTGCATAGTAAGCTGAGAGGAGAAACTGATAATATATCAGCGCTGCATGCCTTCTCTGATCCGTCTGATTAGTGACAATGCGGTGAAAGGTCCCATTTATCCAAAACACGCATTAACGCACGCAGCAAGGCACGATGACGTCAATCAGATATCAGATGCACCAGGGAGGCAAAAGTGTTAACGCTAAAATTGGATACCCAAATAAAAAACTAATCACATTTGCTGCAAGCGTCAGTGCGGTGTTGACGCCATAGGTATGATGTCACTCCGTGGAACTGATCTGTCAGATAGAGTGATCCCATGGAGCGCACAGGTTGGCATTATGATCTGAATGCAGTGAGGATTTAAACAAAGCTGTTTCTAAAGAAAACAATGGTGGTGGTGACACTATTCTCTGCCTTCTGTCTGTGTGCGTTTGATAAGAAGATCCTGAGCATCCTCAATCCTTTCTGTATCACTCTCCCTAATCCAGCCCCTCCCACGTCTGTCCCCTGCTCTCTTCCGTCTCCGCAGACTCTATAATGACATTTGGTCACTGTAAAGAGCCATGATGGTGCTGTTAACTGCGAGGAGGGAGGTGGTTGTCACGGTTACCTGATGCAGCATGGTGCTGGACCATCTGCCATGCACAAGACAGCTCCCCGCTCACTGCTGTAATTACAGAAAACCCCAAGCAGCCAGTGAGCCCTGGCACACGCGAGGACGAGAGGTGTGTGTGAGTGACAGAAAAAGAGAGACAAGTAATTTGGAGTCATCTGTGCGTGTGTGTGTATTTGTGTGTGACAGCCAAAGGAAAAAAAATGCTGAAACGGAAAATAAACAGAGTTATTAGCCGAAGTATAAGTTTAAACAATGTGGTGTCACTTACGTACATCCAACAACAGGATGTCCCACTCCGATCATGGCAGATCAAGGCATGTTTGTTCGTAGATCCATCCGTTCCAGCTACAGTACAAAAAAGCCTGTTCCATTGCCATCACTTTGTTTGTTGTAACCCATTGTGCTCCACACACACCAGCTGTCACAAACACCCCATTGTGCTCCATTAAAACACTGGAACTGTTTCCTATCATACAGCGTCGTGAGCAAGTCAGCCATGAAGTGCACAAACAAATAAACAGCAGCCAGAAGTTTCAATTAACGGTATCCATGTGACAGCAGGCTTTGGTGAGAGAGGTTGCTTAAACGGTCAATTTGCTGCACTTTGCTCAGTGACATTTTGCATTTGTACCACAACACTATAGGGCTGCAGTTGGCTAAAAAACTGGATGTTAACTTGCTGTTGTCCATGCTGGGAATGACACTGAGTGTGAAAATATTTGTAAAATATAAGAGCCTGACCAATAAATCAGCTGGTTGGGTTATTGGCCAATATTGGCCTATCACAGATATATCAGCATATATGTTGCCCAATATGCAGCAATATGAAAACATTCTTGTTACAGATTAAAATGCAGAAAAAGATGCTTGGAATCATAACAATTATTTTATTTCCAGTTAAATGTACTGTTTCAGTGCACTGATGTCATTTCAGATGGTAGAGTTTGATGTTAATCTGTAAAAAAATGTGTGATCATTGCCAAATCGTGTGTATCGGCTGATATATTCTATATTTTTTACTTCCCAATATCTGGATCAGCATTGGCACCAAAAATGGAGTAATGGTCTACAAAATATTGTACAAAAGCTGCACAGGGCTTTTCATTTGTTACACAAATTTATATCACAAAACTATTTTAATGTACCAGTACTTTAAGGCACATTAAAGGACATCTCCCTTACTCTTGAAACTCAAATGCTAGTGTTTGACAAATTCTCTAAAAATCTAAATTTTACCGTGAAACTTCAGAACGAATTTTCATTTCCTTTTTTTTTTCATTTTCCTTTCGTCTTATTTAATGATCAATGTTTTTTTCTCTCTGCAAAATGAACTCCAGGCAATTATATGCATATATGAAAATGTCTTTAAAGCACTTGCACATGGGACTTGACAGGGATGTCGTGGCTTGCAGTGCAAATATCGCACAGCATAGTACAAGCTTGAGTGTATCATTACAACACTGACATGTACAGTATGATTAACTTTTACAGCAGGTTACAGGTACAGCAGCATCATTTTTAATTTGTTTGTAATTAAAAAAACACATGTATGAAACTGTTTTTATTGTCATAGCTTCGATTTAAGTCCCATAATAGACCCAGCCTTTAATTCTACCTGTTCTTACAGTCAAGACCGATGCAGAGGGACTGGACATTATCTCTTCACTCCTGCTACAGTAAAAGCTTTCAAAACTGTGCATAATAACAGTGGAAAATATAATCCAAGGCGAATGTGTTTACTTTATTTCTTCAAGCACAGAAAAAAACAGAAAAGCATATAATATTCTTGTCGTCATTTGTTTTTGTCAGGACCAAATCTCTTTTGATGAAATAATGATGGGTTTGAATTACAGTGATATTGTTTAGTTTTCGTGTTTTACGCTTCATCTGTTTTTCATCCAGTGAGCTTACTGGACTTGGCACTAAACCTTTTTCTACAGTATGATCTATTAAACCTTTTGGCACATGTAGTGTAGAATGAGGCACTTTATTGGTTTGCATACCTCTCTCCATACTGAAGATATGGGTCATTTTCAGAGGGATTAAGATTGGTTATAAAGTATACTTAGTTCTTATATCGTTAGGATAAAGTCTGACCAGAAAAATGTTTAAATGCAGGAGGATAAATCCATCTACGACCTTGCAGCTTAGCATACAGATCTACTTCCTCTACACCCACAACTGACTAAAACAGACACAGCCAAAAACATAAAGCTTCATTTTGTTTTAACGCACATCGCAACACTGATGCCGACAACTTCACAGTGACAAGAAACAAATGGATTTTTCTGCTCATTCCAGATTAAGATGAATGGATGAATTATTTAGGCTATGAAATGTTTAAAAACGACACTTGAAAAATGATTCACAGAGCCCAGAGTGACAGCTTTAAAAAGCTTTTTTTTGTCAGTTACATTTAGGAAGCTGAAACCAGCAAATGTTTATCTTTTTTAGCTTGAAAATGACGAGACATCAATTATAAAAACAACCGCCAACTAATTTTCCTGCGAGGGATAGGCTAAGCGCTGCAGCTCCAATACTGATTATGTGAAAATTCATTCAACATGAATGGCTCTTAAAGTCAACATTCCTGTGCAGCGACCCTTATGAAACAAGTAGCAGGAGCGTGTGACTCAGCTGTTGCTAAACTCTTTGCCTTCTTGTCTCTAATCCCTGGCATCAGCACATAGTGAGGGTGAGTGCACTGGACACGTTGGAGCAAGGATCACAAACTGTCCCTGTGGGGATGGATACCAAGGGCAACAGCGTAGGTCAGACACCGGTTGGTACTGCGCTGCATTGACCAGGCAAACAATCTGGTGAGTAGCACACTACTGCTGCTGTACTTTTTCATAATAAAGTGCAAAAAAAGCAATTAAGAACCAAATGTGGTTTAAATTGCCTGGTGATCCAATTAAAAGCGAAGCCCTGCAGATAGTAGTCTGCTCCTAATGAGGTAAAATTAACAGCATTAGCATTGCCTCCTCCTGACTGTCTACATATAAGAACTTCCCTCTTTCTGCCTTTTCATATTTTTCTTCCTGTGGGCATGTCCTGTTCTGAATGTCTGCGGAAAATAAATATGTGTATTTGGAGTTATTATCGCTCTCTAATTTACCGTAATGAAAGTGCTAGCCTGCGCTGGCAGATGAGCCATTTTAATTTAAGCATCGAATGCAGGCCTGCATATTAATGACCCTATTTGCATAAATCATGTCACTCCACTCTGGATTCCAATTAAACTCTTGATTAATTGCTCGGCTGACCCGTTAAATAGAATCCTTTAAGTGGTTCAACAGGCCACCAAAGCCTGTTGACACACACTCACACTCACACAAGCACACGACTGTAAACTCACACATAATTTACTCTGAATAAAATTAATCAGAAGAAAGGGATCTACAAATTTTGAAATGTGAACATCCTCCGGGAAGTGTGAAACCTGTAGGACGAAATGCAGAGTGAAAAGCCCAACTCACCGAGTCAAGTTTAGGAGCGAGACGCTTCGCCCAACAAGATAATGATATCAATGTCACTGGCGGCGATGAAAACCCCACCGCAGGAAGGTGTGTGTGTGTGTGTGTGTGTGTGTGTGTGTGTGTGTGAGAGAGAGAGAGAGAGAGAGAGAGAGAGAGAGAGAGAGAGAGAGGGACAACACTTTTTCCTAATTCCCTGTTTTTGCTAGAATGATCAGCTTTGGCTTGCAGTGCAGAGTAATACAATAGAAAGCATAAAAAAGCTGGTTTATACAGATTACACTGTGAATTAAACTCTTATTATCCTCAACAAATTAAAGAGGATGTGAAACACTAAATTAAAAAACACTGTGATTAAACCTTCACACACATCAGAAACACATTTACTTACTTACTCTTCTCCATTCCAGATATTGTAATCTAGGAGATCAATAACCGATGTACAATTTTTAAATCTCAATGTACTTCAGAACTACTTCGAGGGACTTTCCTTGAGTATTTCCTGTTTCTGCAACTTAACATTTCCCCTCAACAACATTCATTAAATAACTAGTTATCAGTTTCAAAGAGTGGTGACTAACTACAGAAAGGATGCCGAATCAGAGAGAAAGGATTACATTTTTAAATTGATGTTTTTTATAAGCAATCAGATGCGAAAAACATTGAGAGGTAATCCCAATAAAATGCAGAATATCTGCCTCAGTAATCGGCCAAGCCTCTGTGGTATTGTTGTGGTTGCTGTTTACTACTGTTTGTGCATTCTGTGACTGTCGGCCAAAGTGGGTTCCTTATTTTTTCTTCAACCCTTATAAGTGCTGCTGGGATACAGCTGCACTGTGTTTAATGCGCAGCAGTAACCAAGGCCTGAAAAACAGCCTACAAATGAGGTCTAATCACAGGGACTGCTGTTTAAGCACAACCTCGAGTTGTAAATAATGTGCAGGAATTGGCAAATGATATCACCACCATTTCAAAAAGCACTGCAGTTGTGAGTGACGCTCAGAGAACTGGTGATGGCACTGACTGGCCAATAAAACAACAAACAACAGCTTCCATATCAACAAATTATATTCTAATGGTATGATATTCTTAGACGGTACCATCAGCTCCCTGCTGTGCAGGAAATTGTGTTTACTGTTGTTACCATGGCAACAACAAGCATATGGTAGCGTTGGCCCTCAGTTGGATGCTGTGATCTCAGTTTCGTGAGCGTGCCTTGGCCTTCTTCATATGCCATTTTAAATGATAATACATCACATTAGATAGGGACGACTCGTCAGCCACTTCAACACACACCAGTAAGTAAGATGTTTCACTGCTGTCAGCCACATTAGCATTAAGCTTACATAACTAACACAAGAATAGAAACAAAGTGGCTAAATGTGACGGATTACTACCGTATTTCAGGTTTTCCGCATGTTTACAAGCGAGCAGCATTAATCTGGTGTATGGAGCGAGGCAGTGATGGGATGCAGAGCTCCACATCCACCTCAGCACTGTCAGCTCTGCATGCCTGCTGTCTGTCACTGGCTCTCAGGTCACAGAGCTGGCCTCTAGCAGCCTGACTGATAGGGAAGCGTGTGTGTGTGTGTGTGTGTGTGTGTGTGTGTGTGTGTGTGTGTGTGTGTGTGTGTTTGTGGCCAATACACTGGTCAGCATGATGACTTCAATCCTGGCTTATGATAAATCCACCGGTGTCAGTTTATACATTGGCAGATTTTTAGAAAGAAGATTTCAATTGACCATCATGTGATGCATTTTGTTTAACTGAGCTATAACATATATTTACTTTTATTCATTTTCAACTATTTGTTGCTGTTGTTTTTAGCACTTAAATGATTAGTCTGTTAATTGAATAGAATTGAATCGAAAGAAAGAGCAATTTAATCACAGTGATGTTGCTAGTTACGTGTACCGTGTCTCTAGTAGGGGTCAACTGGTAAATCTGCACCGATAGGATGTTGTCACAACGATCACAATTGGCAGAACTTGGCTTCAATAGCGGCCCAAGGCTGCGCAGTCTACCCCCATGCACTGACTCTGTTTTATTCCACCAGTACCCCGACCGAGTCACTAGCATTAGCTTTTAGCAGGAGCAGTCCAACATGCACCTGTGCCCCTGAGTGAACCTCTGGGATCGACTGACATAAACACCTGTGGGTCCCGGGCACTGAATACATTGTAAAAACAAATCATTGAATCATTTAAGTTTTATGTCAAAGGAAAAAATTGGCAAACTGAATATCAGTGGGAGCCTATGAAGACATGACCTCATCTCGCACTTGAATTTTTCCACTACAGGCGTTTTTTATCGACTAAAGCTTTTAAAGCAGAAAATAATGACAGATGAATCGGTGATTAGATAATTCTTGGCTGCAGCCCTACTTATTACTTACTTTTATATTCTCGCTGCTCTTGAAGGGGGCACTATGTAGCTTTGGGGGACAAATTCAATCTCAGAATTTTAATATTTACAATATTAATGAGGCGATAATATGAGCTCAGAAAAAATATTTTTTTCCATAAGTGAATAAACAAGCTGCTCTCAGAGGAAAACAAGGTCCCCAGAACACTGTTTGAAGCTAGAAAGGTTGCAGGGTCCGCCAAATATAAACAAGGTAAAACAGTCATGAAAACAAAGAGTTTGTTTATTGAGGCAAGAAAAACATAAGTCAATAAACATCTATCTTTCTCTTCAGATTAAAATGTATTCTCCACAACTATGTAGTGCACCTTGACAGAGGATTTGTCTGTTATTTGCTTATTTTAAAAAAAACAATATTTGCTTGTCCAGCCTAATCTAATCTCCTCAAATATTAATATCAGTATTTGCAGACAGTCTGTGTGTCTGAGCAGGAAAGTCAAAAATAGAAAAACACACAAAGGCAGAGAGAGAGAGAAGGAGGTGTAAGGTATATGTGCCTGACTCCATGCTGTACCTGCTGGACTTGGCAGCGACAGGCACTGTCATCTGACCCTCTCCTCTCTTTCGCTGGCTTCACGCCAACCCGCCTGAGCCACGCCAGGCACATCGGATTAATATCTGCTGGCCTGTTACATGGCTCTGTCCTTACATCACCGTCCTCTGCTGCTGACTGTACAGTCAAACAGACGCAACGGACACGACGCACGACAAAATACGCACAAACACTCTATTTTTCACATCGAGGCAGCAGGTGAGTACCGGTGATGTCAAACTGAAAATTCCTGTGCACTGCTCATGGAATTACAACATTTATTAAGTCGATACATCAGTCTGATGTTCTGGTTCATACAGACTTCGCTCAGCACATGAATTCTACATGAATTGCTCCCATTTTTGAAGAGCTCCTTTCCGATGCACCTGCATAACAAGTACTGCATGTGCAAGTTGTTTCTAATCAGCTCGCCATACTGGATTTCAGCCATTAGCAGTAGGGTGCCAAAGAGAGAATCATGCAGTGAGAGAGGCTACTGATTGTGGAAGCCTGCAGTAAAGACTTGACTTTTTGACTTCTCCCTTGAAGGATTTTGAAAAAGTTAGGCTGAATTCAAGATGAGTAATTGCATTATTTAAATTTTAGCTTACTTAACTGGAATAACTCAAAAAAATCAGAAATAGTGTTTGTTATTAGCTCAACGATGGCTTTATAGCAAGTTTCCTGCTGTACCAGTCACAAAGATAATAAAGAGTTCAGGATGGATCAATGAGGATAAAAACACAAAAGAATACAGTTTGATTAAAGAACAGGTGGAAAGGATGAGTGCATTGGTACATTATATGTGTGTCATGTTTCTGCATCTGTGTCTGCATACTGCATTCACAGAAAAACTCTAATCACTCATCAATCATTTTATCAATCATATGCGATTGTTTGCATCTCAAGCCTTCACATTTTATTACATGCTGGCTGAATAAAAGGAATATTTTCAGAGACATCCTGAGGAGAAAAGTGAACAAATTGTATTATTTTTGAATAGCCCCTGAATTTGCTTGGCTTGGCTTAGACGTATCCTCAATATCAAAAACTCCACACAAAAACTGTGCACTCTGAAGTATTAGAGGGTCTCTGAGTTATCAGTCTACATACAGGAGCCTATAGCTTGCCAGCTTTTGCTCTGGGAATTTTATCATGACAATAGCGAAGCCGCCTCGGGGCCCTTTTAAGCTTCCCTCATTTCATTTCCATCTCTATTGCTCTCTGAGTTCAGTTACATTTGGCTGTGCATCACCATGGCAGCGGACACTGGCCCTTATGTCTGACTCAGACATCATCCAGAGCATTTCAGCTCTGAATGAGTCATAATGAGTCCCACTCTCCACAGCTACGCCACTGAAAATAGGCTCACTTTCCTCCTTAAGATTTCTCTGGGGAGAACGTCTGTGATCATCTCTCAAAACGCTCCTTTCATTCTGCAACAAACATTTTCCAAAAATAAGTAAGAGCTAGGAATGTTGGGATCCGGCCAAGTGGGTAGTGGATGTGTGTGAACAGGATATGCACACAAGGACAGAGAAACACATCATAAACACATTGACACAGAAACTGTGCATATAAACAGAGAGGCGACTTTAACTGTACGCACATACTGTATAACCTATTAGAGCCTAACAAGAGCCTCAAGATATTAATCTCTAGGGTTGTGACCATTCTCCAAGTCCACGATTCAATTTGACTTTCTATTTCAAGGTCACGATTAAATTAAATTTTCAATTGAAACATTAATATTCAGCACAGTTATCGGTGGGGTATTTTTTCTGTGTGCGATTGGCAATAAAATAGAATAATTAAAAAATGTGTTACTTTGGCTCTAATGCGGCATTCTTTCTCTGTCTGTAGTCACTCAACGTAACACCCACAACATTATCTATCTATTATTAACAGCAACATGAATGATCTAAATGTGCAAAGTAACTAATAACTGAAGTTATCAAATAAATAGGGGGATTGGGAGCTTAAAGTGGCGAAAAAATTGGAAAACTTAAGTAAAGCACATTAAAATTGTACAAAAGTGCAGTACTTGAGGCAATTGTTACATTCCATCAGTTGCATTTTGTTCAATTTTGAAACATTTTTACTGTTAATTGGTTGCAAAAATCGAATAGCTCATCCGTCTCGGCCTGATTACTAACAGCTAGGTTTGGTCTCTGCCCTGTAAAAATCATATCGGTTGAGCCCTAGCAAACTGTATGATGTCTGATGCCGGGTTTTCAAAGCTCCATTATTACATCAAGCAGTCATTCTCACATTACTGAATTCATATTTCCCCAAAGTTTTGCCAGTAATGCGTCTGAAACATATGTTTTTTGAATATGTTGCATCTTCACAAGGATATGAAATAAGCTGTCAGTCGAATAGTTTCTGGCGTTGCACCAAGAAGGAACAGACGAACTTAGATAGAACATAAGAGGTTAAAATAATCTTCTGACAAATCAAGATTAAGTCCTGCACAGAGGAGCTGAGATTCATTTGGTTGTATGCGTGTGTGTGTGTGTGTGTGTCACAAAGGTTTCTGTGATGCAGCCTCCAGGCCTCCAGCTCTGCTAAATGAGAAACTTCTTTTTCATTGTGATGGGAGGGGAGGACTGAGGAGACATGCGGAGGGAGGGCTGTTTCCCACCTGAAATTTGTAAATGAGATTTGCTAACCCTGGGCTCGACATTCATTCTGGAACCCACGTCTGGGGAAAATAGTCATTTCTGTCTGTCATTTTCCTCTATCTCTGAAATCTATGCACTCTACTCTGTCACTCATAGAGACCTGTGGGGCATTTACCCAACACAAACTGTTGAGGATGGAGTCCAAATACTTGTGAAATGCACTACATTGATAAAAATCAAATAGCAGTTAGGATTACCTGTTTGAACATATATATAATATCCTCCCATGATAAAACTAAAAGGCATTCCATGCAACAAACTCTGCCTGTCTAGTAACAAACAGTGAGAAAGAGTAATATTATTGTAAGTAAGAGTTGTATTGTGATGCTTGTTCTTACATTTTAACAGAATTGTAATTCGAATTTTTACAGCTGAAATTGTGACAGTCAATATAACTAAGTGTGCACAGAAGAAGATTAAATAAGAGGGTGAGAAAACAGTGTGAGGCGGTTGTCAAAATTGCAATTTAAAAATGTGGGCTGATTTATTTCATCAAAGAATAGTGAGACAATTATGTGATTAATTCAATAGCTGACGGAAAGTTGGCAGTAATGATTTTAATTATTTGCTAATCTAGACAGCTTGTCTTACTTATAGTCTTATCAAGCAGACCTGTGTATTTGCCATTTGTTGTTATTAGGTAGTTAAGAAGGCTTGATAAGTATGCTGAGAAGCACATGAGAACTTTATTAATAAAATGCATGTGTCTATCTTTCAGTTTTTTCATACTCTCCAGTGCTGCAGCACTGTGTTCCCCCTCCATCTGAAACGCTCAGTTTTAACTCCTGTCTCTTTAAGTCCCCCCTTCTTGATACCCAGTCTCCTCTGATTGGTCAGCTCACACATGCCTGACCCAGCACCACTAACAACAACAGACCAGCTGCGCTAAATCAATTCTGAAATGACAAACTAGGTGCGTCTTTATTTGACTTTGACCTTTTCAACTTTCAAGATCTTTTAAATGCACAAGATCCTACATAAAACACTGAGGGAAAGGAAAGAAAATGGAAAAGCATAACAGGTCCGATTTAAACCCGTGACCTACAGCCAATCTCAATGAAACAATAGCTGCATGCTCCAACAGTTCAATATGATCCATGTGCACACAGTACACAGGCTCAAAGATCCATACAGAACGAAAGCGTGTAGCCAGAGAGCACAAGTGTGCAACAAAGAGATATCTATCCATCCAATAAAACCACCCTGTGTGCTAAAAATAGGCCCATTGAGAACAGTACAGAAAGAGGATCTACTCCAGCTCCCTTGGCACAACAGTCCTTGCTCTCAATCCACCCCACCAACCTTCCGATGGGATTTGCTAACCCTGTGCACATGTGCCAGTGACCCAGTCTGCTAGCTTTCTCCATCAAGGCCTTTTAAGGACTCCTAAGACAGTGATTAACATCATTACAAGTGTTACTTAAATCTGCTGGTGGAAGGACATGGGGGAGCGGAGATATGTAATTAAAGTATGAAAAGATGCGGAGGAGGAAATGGAATTAGTGCACAGAGCCATGGCGCCATCTTTGAAATTCATTTCTACAGCTAAATAATTCTGAAGATTTGTTACATAGTAGTCTCCTACCTAAGGTCACCAAACATGCACTAATAAGAATGAGTCTGAGGGAAAAGTTAATGCACACCTGAGTGAGTGCTTAATCAGTTAAAATACTGTTAGTGAAAACACCTGTGTAGGCGGAGGAGGAGGGAGGAGTCTTTACTTTGCTAGTTTGACTTGTTCATATTTGCACCTACTCAACACAAAGCAGGACAAGAAGCAGTTTAATAAAGAAAGGTTGCTCGACTGCTTGAAAGATGCAGAGGAATAATGGGGGAATCAATGGCAGGAAGAGGATAGTGTCATCGGGATTAGAAGGCAATCTGGATTAGTCAGAGGATCTGGGGCTCACGCTGCTGCTCCTGCAGGCATCGGATGACACATGCACAAAAATGCCAAGTCAGGCTGAGAGCCTGAGACAAGGAGTGTGCGTGCATACCCATGCACGTTCATGTTGTCGTTTGCTGTTCTCCAGCTCACACGAGCCTTCTGCAATTTTGCAATTATATTCTGTTGTGATATTTAAATTTTTATCAGGCAGAAATCCCTTGAGAAGAGGACAAGATATATCTTACCACACGCTCTAATCACGCACTGTGTAATAGCTCTTTGCTCTAATATCTATAAAGTTAACAAAGTGCTGGCACAAAGTCAAATATGTATTCTATCCGTTTCAATACAATTGGCTCATATAATAAGCAGACTAATAATACTTGAGAAATAACTTAATTACCGCTCACTCTCCGCAGCGCTCTAATTATAGCCTTTACAAAAGAGCAGCAGTAATGCACTTTTAAGTGTAATGGGAGTTTACCTAATTAGGCCTATCACACACAGACATGAGCATGCACGCATACACACATGCACACACACACACACACTTAGACACTGGTGAGAAAACTGTCATTCAGTAATTAGTAGTGGTGATGAAACCCTCTATTACCATTTCATTTACACACCATCACAGGGCACAGTCGGCTGACCTCTGCGCTTGCATACAGCCAGGCTCTGCCAACAGCTTTTAAAACAGTAATATCTTTATGACTGAACTGTGGCACAGCACAGCGGGACACATTAGCTGCTTTGCTTTTTTATTCCCACAATCAGTTAAAAGCCAGTGCAGTATTTTACCATTATCTACTGCAGTAATGACTGTCTTATATCTCCATCGGTGGTGTTAATGAGTGGGCAGGAGCGGTTTAACTGCAGCAACTAATAGGGTTGGTCACACAGTCTAACTAGGTGTGAATATACATATATTACAGGCCATGGGGAACATAATAGAGGTGGTTGCTCTTATTATCACAGAGGTAGTGGGGTGCCCTAATGATGCCTCTGTGAGCTTAGCAGCCAACCAGCCAATCACCCGTCCAGTCAGCCATCGCAGTGTTCAGCTCTTTGTTTTAAACCTCAACAGATGTGCAAATGTCACTCTCTTGGCCTGGACTCCAGTTGTGCGTTTGAGCTTGTGTGAGATCCGCAACTAGACTCCCTGCTGGGTTCGCAGGGTTTATATGGATATGGAAACCTTTAATTTTACATTAACAAAGGTTCTACATCTGGTGCATTGGGAAAAACCAGAGGCCCGAGGTTGAAATGAGGTAATTTAAATATATCCTCAAGAGTTTTGCCAAGGTGGGGGTGGGGTGTTTGCCTTCTCATTTTCATCTAGATCAAATTGGCATGTACTTGCTGTTGCCAATTCTCCTAACTGGATACCTCATTAAACAGTCTTCAGGTTGCCAAATTTATCATCGGACATCTTTAAACATTTTGCTGATTTTACACCATTTTCATGCATAAGTCATGACAGCGCAACATTGCCACCTTGAGCGGGCTGTGAAAAAGGGGCTAGTGTTTATGGGTGGGAAGCCAGTGAGGGATCACCTCCTTAGTATCGCCAATTTGTAATGCAGAGGTGGTGGGATTCTGGGGAAAGCGAAAAGCTACTTTTGCAATATGTCCTGCCGAGACTAAATGTACGTGAAAAGACATGGCTGTTCACTTCCTTCCCAGGAGACCAAACTGTGACAGAAAAAAAAACATGGAGGCAGCTGTAGTTTACTTTTACCTTCATCGTGATATAGTCTGACCTCAGATGGGGCTGTAAAGATCTAAAAGGTAGAGCAAACTGGTAGTATTCATGCTATGCTTGCATACCAACCTCATAGGTTCTTCAATGAGTTTAACCAAAAATGTAATTTTATTCAATTAAATTAGTAGTTCCAACACAGAAGGAGTGGGGTTTGCAATCCAACACCATGGCATGACAATATTAATGAAGGCAAACCAAAACAAACAACCAATACCAACTAAAAGAGTAGAGCTATCAACTTCGCAGTATGACTTACTGTACTATCTAAGTGCTATATGAGGCAACTTTCTTGAGTTTCTTGAAGATGTTTCACCTCTCAAGAGGCTTCTTCAGTTCTGTAGTAGTAGTAGCAGTAGTATCCTTCTCAGTTGCACAACAAATTGTCAAGCAAGACTAACACATTCACTTCCCAAGTTATGTTAATCTGAGAAATCTTCACCATACATTCAGGTCCTTTTGAAGCATATACAGTATTTTGTGCTTAAGACTGAACAGACAAGAACATTTTATCATACGATATATTTATTTTCACACAATGTCTGCTGTGTAAAATATATGGGCTAATTAAATTTTATATTGTACCATTTATGGATTCCAGAATGATTTATTTCTTACATCGTTGGTTGACTCGTGTTGACTCATACCAGAAAATAAAATCGCCATCTGAAGTGCAGCTTTTCTTTGACATGTGCACTTCTGCACTCACACAGTTGTGGCTTCAATAAAATAAGATTGTTTGTAAAAACTATTGTAACATGAATATTTTCCCATGCCCCTTGATCTAAGATCAGTGTTTTGAATAGGCTATTTCACTAAAGAAACCAACGCAGACATAATCGGAAACATTGCCAGTCCTGTTATTTGTATGTTTTCTATTGAAATTTATTGACAGTATGCACTTACATCTGGGATCTGCTCTGTGTCAGACTAAGTGAAACCAATTCTCTCACAAAGATCTCACCACCAACACTTCTCAGCAGAGTTGAAGCATTTGTGTCCTGTCATTACACTGTGTTAAGCGTTGTAAATGTTGTGTATAAATGGGTACACATGGATTTTTCCAGCACAAAACAGATATTATAGGAAGGATTTTATGTAATTCTTTATAGTTTCAAATGAAGGTTTAAATCTTGCAGTTTCTATTTGAGAGCTTTATATGATTGGAATCATAAAAAACAGTATTTATTTGCAATAAAACACAAAAGCGTAAAAAGAAAAATCATGTTGCTCTTTTGATTTCTCAAGATGTTAAAAGGACTGCAGCCAGGCCTCGTCTAAACACTGGAAAAAAATTGATGCTAAGGGCTTGATTATAATTAATCAAGAGACATTTCCGAGTGGAAACAGATTGTCCAAATGGAAATATTTCAGTGCATGTGTCACGAATAAACAGTGCAGCATCTGCCAGAGCAGACAGAACAGAGCTAAGGTTATCCTCCCATGAGAACGCTCTCATCTCAAAGATGTCCTAAAAAATAGTAATTCTGTGTCGATGCTTCTGCATTTAATCCTACACCATAGCCTGAGATGCACCTCCCAAGAAATGCAAACGCAAGTCGCAGTGACCCAGACCACAACAAAAGTGATTGGTCCACTTGTAGCATCACATTTTTCCGCTTCTCCTCCGCTGCATAGCAGTGGTGTTAATACAGGGGATTGTGAACTGTAGTGACCCCTAGTAAACACACCGACTTCTTCGGCTGTTGCAGTCCCTCCTCCAAATGCCAAGTAACGTTATAGCTCGGCGTGTATGGAGGCACAGCTCTGTGTAGTGTCTACAGGCAACTATAAATCAGCCTTTAGTCATTATCATTCCATGATGACTAAACCAGACAAGACAAGATAATGTATTAATGTATGAGGCTGGATTTTCTTGAGAGCAGAGTTAGTGTTTCTGTTCTATCCAAAATGATGCTCGTACAGACACTAATTTCATGGAACTGCGTACAAGGGTGATACGTAAGTGATGTAGTGGCACCATGTCTTGAGTATAATATGGATATACAAACTATTCACATATGCTAGAAAATCAAAATCAGACTAAGCAGCTGTCCCCAATTCTTAAACTGATCAACACCTAATTACTACTTTTACTGGGGTTTGAAACGAAACAATGTGTTTTTGTAAGCAAATCAAGAGTACAAGCAGTTTGATTGCATGACTAATAAGGAAATAAGCCAAATCTCTTTCTTTCCACTGTGTGCAAATGGTTGCAAAAGTTCATTCAACTGATATCTTTTGTGTTCTTTAGAAAAACAGACACACAAAAACAGGCTTTTTTTGTATTCTTGTATTTAACATATTACAAAACTGCCATTATTAATGATTTCATTAATAATGACATACTGTGTGTATTAATGCCTAAAAATAACATAATGATAAACATGTTTTCAACTTGCTTTGTCTTGGAAATTTGCAATCTGCATAAGAAAACAATAAAAAAACAGCCCTGCTGAAACATGACAACATAAAAGGAACAGTAATGTCTGATGGAAACAATTCAGTTTGTAGCTTTTATACTTATTTTGGCCTCTGAAAATGGTTCATCTAAAACAATAATCACACATTGTGACTGTGGGCCTCTTTGTGTGTATCCACTACCTAATATGATCCCTTTTTTTGTTGCAGAATGTTTACTAAAACAAATATCCACATAGTAATTGTGTAAAACATGTAATCCACCATTGACTGTTAAACTGCTTACTGAACATGCTGTACATAACAGTTTTATGACTTTAAGAGGCACACGATGTACAGTTTATGGCCAGAAATGAGAACATATTTTCTGGCAATGTATAAAACCCTAATAAAAAAATTCCACCCTGTGAAAACCAGGACGGACTACTGCTAATCCAGCACATTTGGCAATTCTGCACGAGTCTTCCTTGACCTTTCCTTTGCTGCCAAGTCATCACAAACAGAGTGAACAGTTCCCAGCCTTGACACTGAGTCAGAAGCAAACCCCCCCGACACACACGCCTCCACACAGCTCTAGTGTAGCAGACACACAGCAAACATCCACGGGGTGCTCAATTCATTAAAAAGTGAAAATGCAAGGGGCTGAATTTTTTTTTTTTTTGATCACAGCGAAGGATTTTCCAGATGGCCTCCTAAACAGGGTGTACTCATGCTTATGTTCCCATGCCAAATTGCTGGCCTACAAATCAAGTTACACTTCCAACAAATATTTCATTATGGACCATCTAAATGCAAAACAACAGCAGTAGTTTTTTCATATGTAGTCTACGGCTTTAAAAAATTCTCATGAAAAAAGTCTGCTTTGATGAATACTAAAACAGCTTGCAGGAATTATATTTAGAGAAGAACGACAATGTGATTTCTGTCAACACATACAGTGCATATTTACACACAAGCACATGGAAAGCAACCACCACCACAAATCTCAAAGGAGGCACCTGTCAACCAAAAATGCGGAATGCCGTTCGGAGGCCATTTGTGAGTGTGAGGGTTGGAGGTCAGCTGGATAGGATGCTGGAGTCAGGCAGGACTGGAGTCATGACTGGTGACTCTGCTGAGTCCAGTGAGCCCGTTAGGTCATCTGTGTCGAGGGTGGATTAGGAGCGGTCGGTGATCCCATCAAAGCAATGTGTCACCAGCGCCGTGTCTTACCGTGGAGCCACACACTCCAGCGAGCACTGATCCCCTTAACTGACTCTCAGCAGGCCCGGCAACTAAGGCGAGCTGACAGCAGGGCTATTTTCGGGCAGAAATCACCCCTGTTTGGACGGGGCCACAGATAGAGATGGCCGGGGCCCATGCCATCGCTCTCCATTAGAGAGAATGAAAAACACAGTGAGGATCCCACTTTGCCACTTTGCAGCAGGGAGCAACCTTTTGCTCACGACAGCTCCGAGAAACAGATGAGGGATAAATGTGTTGTGACAGCAGCTAATAAGGTCCCTGTGATCTGCTGGTCGGTGTGTCAGCGTGCGTGAGTCTGTGTGTCTGTGTGCACGAGTGACTGCCCATTTGTCATCTATGTTTATACTAAAAGTAAGCTTTGAACAGAGAGTAAAACACACTGATGTGAGATAAATAGAGCCACTAAAGGAGGTTGTGTCTTGATATGTGACTATTTGATACGTATTTGACATCTTTGATCATTCTTCTTCCTTTGTATGACAGATTAAAGAGCCAATGGACTAAAATAGCGTGCAAGAACACAAAGCCTCTGCAAATAGCCAGACTTAAAACACATTAAATAGCATACCGGTCACACTGATTAGCATTTCTTACCATCTATACTGTTGCTGTTACTAAAGAATCTTGTACAGTTTCCCGAAAAGAGCCATCTAAACCAATTGTGCCACTTTTACCATTTCAACAGACGTTTCGTTTGCATTTCAGTGCACATCACTATCTCTACAGGTCCACGTGTGCCTGGCAAGCTCGAGTTTACAGTAGGCATCCATGCAGTGATCACAAATAGAGCTAAGGATTAGAAAATCAATTTGTAATGCTCTTTCACCTTCTCACTAATGATCATCCGTCCCTAATACATGAGATCATGGACGAAGGCTTGACCTTGGCCACCAAAACAGGAGCCAACCCAATTACTTCGCACTCTTGACGCTCCAGAGACGATATATTTATCTCACCTCCCCTGACAGCATTACATTGCATTCTTTTCAGTGTGAAAGCAGCATCTACTGTCTAACAACATGACAGAATATATTTTGAATTAGAGTCTACAAAGTGCTTGCTTTCAAATGACGCATCTCTTTGCCTTATTTAGAACTGATAAGTCATGTGTTATGGCTGGTGACTGTCTGAGCGCAGGCATGGCTGGCTAATAACAGTGGGCTGCTGTTGCTCCACATTGGGTGTTGATGTAAATGCTGCATCACCTCAACTCGTGGATGGATATTTTCGTGGTGTTCCTGCAGTGCTTCCTAACAGTTTGGCAAAGTTAGCACCCTGCAGAGGTTTCATCAGGCTGTCTGTTGAAATGTGGTTATACTTTGGATTAATATTCAGAAGAGCTTTGAAAATCTTCTTTTCGTTCCCTTTGTTGGTCTATGAAATGCACCATCATTATGTTTCTGATACTCGTGAGCGACCCAGTGATAAAGTCAATTATAATCCCTTTATACTGCAGAAATTTTGAATTAGGTAGTAAAAATACAGGTGTTGCCAATAACATTAACCATGGCTCCTTTCTATTCACGAATGTTACACACAGAAACAGAAAGTCCAATTTGTCCAATTATTCTATTTGTTGCATCGTCAAGAAGTAAAGATGATTTTGAAGTCGTCTCACTTCATGAACACATTAAAAGATAATACTGACTCCATCAAGTCCTGAAAACAAGACAAGAGCAAGGAGAGTTTCACCTGCAGATAAAGAGGTTGTGGAACTATCCCAATCACTTCCAGGTGTTTTTCAGGATGTCAGTGGTCAAGTGTGATACACAGCGAGCTATACTTGAACCACACATTAAAAAGAAGACGCCTAATTTCCTTGAACCTCTCAATCTTGAACAGCTGTGGACAGTATATATGTGCAAACAACGCTTTAAAGGCTGTGATGGATGCAAACAATGCAGAAAATCTCCCATCTGTTCCCAAAAAAATAATGATGGGCAAAAGTTTCAGAGTCAGTGTTTAATGTGAGGACACATTTCCTCTTAACTGTGAAATTTCGTATCAAAAAAACTGGTGTGCAAAGGCTTTTAGTCGAACGAGTGTGACTGTGAGCCAGCATGTGAACACCAGGACCCTGGAATCTGTGGATTTTTAAAATGTCTCCTGTGAAATACTAGGCCTACATATTATTTCTTGTTTTCAGTAATCGTTATTTGTTTAACACAAAGTACATTAGTATCAATTATTGCTGTAGTCCAATTTTGCAGTCCAAATACATCTGTTAGCAAATCAATAAAGTTTAATTGAAATCTGCATAATTTATATTTGATATACTGATGCAAGAAAAGGACCTTTCTCACAGCAAACATTTCGACTTGTTATGCCAGTACGCTATGCCAGTTAGCCAACATGAATAACATCAGGACCCTGGTTAACCTTATTAAGGATAACTGCTATTTAGCATTCAAGGATATGTACTTATTTGGATGGATTTATTAAAGTTATGTACATGTAAAACACTCTAACCTTAAATTTTATCAGGTCTTTGTATCAGCAGTTTCTATAGAATCAGGCTGGAAACATTCGTTCTTCACCTTTACTTGACAACATAATCCCCCAAAGTATAATCCAGACAGAATTGTTTTAAATTTTACTCATATTAGCTTTTAAATACCCAGGGTAGCATTACAGTAATGAGATTATCACATAAGCTACACATCAGCAGTTGTACTTTATCTGCCTGCAGTTCTTTGCCGTCACACTTTAGTCACATCTCACCTCTCTGCAAAGCAGCCACCTCCAAAGGCATTTTCCTTGAAATAGCCTGGTGCACGGCAGTAAATATTTGTGCTGTCAAAGGATTAAGACATCACAGCATATCTAAAACTATTAGAGCTACAATTTATATTCCTTTCCTGACACAGCTGAGCAGAGAAGCCATTAATTTTCTCAACAGTAGTAAGGAGTTTTTAAAGGTCCCTACCACGGTGAAGGTTTTGAACTGCCATGCTGGACTCTCCAAACACACACACGCACAGACACACACACACGCGCCAGTTATTCTGCAAAGAGTCTGCTTGCAAAGAGCACATTGTAATTTGCAGCTTAATGTGCATATTACAGTAATTTGCACATTGTGCTGTTTCCTATGATCAGGCATACCGGATATTGATTAACCTACACTTTAGGAAACCTGCAGCGGCTTGGGGCAGACTCCCGGACTGCTCCATCCACAACCCATCAGCCCACCTCCACTACCTATTCATATCCGGAGGAGGGGTGTGGGATCGATGGCATGCCGGGATGCTATTAGGAGCTGAGGCAGCCAGGCAGCCACGACTTCAAAAGCAAAGTGTGGGAGGAGAAATAACACAAGGTAATTATCTGGGCCCCGCTAGCTACAACCAAGGTAATCTGTAGAGTGGAGGACGAGGGGGGCTGTGGAGGTGGTGTTCTAGATGTCTGTCCGTGTTTACCTCAACTCACTGCACTCCGCTCACCCCAGCAATGCTGACGGAGGAGCCAAAACTCATTATGGCAAACATTTTACACTAACATCTATCATTTTTACCCGACAAATTCCATGGTTAAACTGTTGACTAGTTTCAAAGTTTACAAGCAACACAGCTAATGCTGTTTGTTAAAAGACAAAAAAGTGGTAATGACATTGAATCACATCCCAACCTGCCACACTGCTGCTGAAGGCAAATTGCTTAGCAAGGTGAGAAGCCATCTGCTTTTCCAGTTATCTTAAAAGTCATGATGAGTGAGAAGAAGTCATTAGGCAAATGTTCCGAGAGCATCTGGACAACAAGTCATCGCAAAGTCAAAAAAGTTCCACTTATCTGACTGCAGTTTACACAAGTTGATTTTATTGGTGAGCAAACACGAAATTAATTCTGACTAGGTGACATCTGCACAGATTTTAATTTTCTGATCGCTCATTTGGAAGTGTACACAAAATCTTCAGTCAGAGCAATTTAATATAATTTGCTTTCTCTGAATGTTTCTCATCTGTGTAATCAAATACAGCAGCAATAATCACTGGTACGACTATTCCACTCCACGCTTAAAAGCTCAATCCCTCGTGACTCTTCTCTAATGGAAGGAAAACACACATTACCACAGATCGGTCTGTTTTACATACATATGAGAGAAAAAAATGCAGAAATAGTGCTCACAAGCACTAACATAAACACACACACACACACACACACACACACACACACAGACTCTTAAAATAAAGAACAATTATAAGAAGTGCAGGATCAGCAAGCTAACTCGTGTGTGCGGCCGTGTGTTTTGTGCTTGCCGACTTATTTCTGCTTCCAGCGCAGTTAATGAGTTAAAGGTCAGTAGGCTGTTATGACACCAATTAGTGCAATACTTCAAATCAGCATTGTAGCTCCTCATCAGTGGTGGTCAGCTGATGCTTTGAGATTTCAACAAAGCTAATTGCAGTATAATGAGCACAAACCGATGCCATCACGGTGAGAGATGCTACCAGAAATAATCCCTTGGGGTGGTTTAGGGGTCATGTACTGCACTACAGTTAGAGTCACTGATGAACACAGGTGTCAGGGTACAGTGTCGTGGCAGGGGTTATGTTGAGGTTAAAGTGCAGGGTCAGCTTTGAGACCTTCTGCTCGACCCTTGAAATTAAAACATTTCTTGATATTCCTTTAGGATTTCTGCATTAGTCACATGGTTGTTAGGATGTTTTCCTTCTACATTTGCACTTGCTTATCCAAAATTTTAAGTTTGTTTGTTTTTTTCTGCAGTGACAGCACCCCGTACATTGGTGTTCTCCATGGTGCGTGAATTTTTTTGGTTCAGACTGACAGTGTTACAGTGACAGTGTACTAGTACTATCATTTGACTGGTGCAATATCTGTGGCTGGGCACAAAAAAAATAGTTAATTATATTGCTTCAATTCAAATAACCCCAAAGGCATTTAACCACCTGGGTGGTTATGCAATAGTCTTTGCTTAGCCCCATCTGTGATCTGAGCACTCCCTGTAATACTCAGTGGCTCCATATGTGCTGTGACAGGTGTATCAGTTGCTGACAGTTTTGGCAGTCCAGTCATTTGCCATCACCACAAATGGACCCACTTAAGAGAGAGACCTGTCGCTAGCTAGACCCTCTTCTTTTTTTACGGCTGTGGCTTAGGAGGTAGAGCAGTCGTCCTAACAATCAGAGGGTTGGTGGTTTGATTCCCAGCCCCCACAGTCTACATGTCAAAGTGTCCATGGGAAAGATACTGAACCATGATTTGCTCCCGGTGGCCCTTCCATCGGCAGATGTTAAATGTTGCACAGATGTCACAAAATATGCACATCTGATACAAAAACTGAAAAAGTAAGAAGACTTGAAAATTCAGTTTGAATTTATGAGAATACTGAGAAGCAATAAGAGTACAGTCGGTCAGTCATGTGCTGCCATTATGTTGAATCAAGGATGTTCAATTGTGACCTACCTATGCACCCTTCAACCTCAATAAAAAGTTTGCTATTCAACAAATAACACCAAGGTGTCCACAGAAATCAACCACGCTCCAAATAACAAAGGTATGCACTGATTCTTTCACTGAAAATGTGAAAAAATAGATCATACCATTCACCACAGGCTTGCTTCACAAGACATGAAACCTGCCCAGTACAACCACAGTGAGCAGATAAAATCTCATCCAGGAGCATTTTGGGATTAAGTGCTCACTGAAGCATACTTCATCAGTGCTTTGCTGAGAGTAAAATGAATTTTAAACCTTCAAACCTTTTTCTGCCCCTGGGTATTCAGATTCTGGAGGAAGTCTGGGGATTCAAACTGGCAAATTTACTTTCAGCATCTGACTTACTTAACCTTTAAGCCACAGCTGACTGCACTGTGGACGACCTCATATGCCACAGCAGCTCTGAGCCGAAGCCCACGGGTCACACTGTGCCACCTCATTCTCTATGATGTATCACTAATAAACAACAGGGCAGGCCAGATGCACCCTTTAACAAGGACAAGAACACTGGTCCACTTCCAACGATGACAACTTGATGAATAAACTCGCCAGATTAATCAATGACACCACGGCAGCAGGAGCCCGCCTGCCAACTGGTTGGTCAGGCAGTGTCAGAGGCGCACACTCACACACACACACACACTCCCAGGGCCACCCTCAGTACACTGAAGTAGGTGTTGACTCAACTGCTAATTAAACAAGAAAGAGCACAAAAATGAAAAAAAAAAATACACACACAAAGACTGGCCTGCAATCTATCTTTCTTGCACACACACACTTACACCTACATAGGTGCAATGACATTGGCCGTGGCCTTGTTACCCATGTCTGCCACTTGGGAGACCTACTGCAAAATTAAAAAAACAGTGTCTGATGTTGCCGCCGACGTCTCGTTAAAAAGCCTCTCTTGTGCTTGAAAACTCAATAAACTAACGCCTTCATGCCTCATTGCTTCACAAAGCAGCACCAGCAACCAAAGACAGACAAATGCCTGTGTTCAACATAAACACTGCGTACTCAAGCATCCTGCATTGGCAACAATCATCATGACAGCTTTTATTGTCAGTTGCCTACCATAAGGGCGCATCAGTATACAATACAAGCAGACACGTAGCCAATTGTTGGATTGAAGTGTGTGAAGGCAACCAGGAAGCCCTGCTTAAGTGTGTGTGTGTGTAACTCTTGCTTGTTTCATTGAGCCAATTACATCTAAAGGAAAGGGTGAGAAAGCGATCTTTTATCCAGCCTTGTGGAGAGTGCAAATTGAATTTCCCCAACAAAATGTCAGCGGTAGAGGATTTCAATAAACTGACTGTCTGACAAAGTTAAAAACATATTTTTCTTGTCCTTAAATTTGCATGGTTATAGTAAGTTTTACCATAAAGCACTGGTGATAATAACTGACTAATGACAGGCATGAAAAACTTAAAGTGTTTGTTACATTATTATTATTACAACTACTAGAATCAGACAGTGTCAGTGGAAAAAAGTAAAGTATCAAAATCAGTTATATATATATATATATATATATATATATATATATATATATATATATATATACATATTTCACAGCTTTACAGCTACATGAGCAATAGTTCCAACAGGCTGAAGATCATCATAACCTAAGATGCAGCTGCAAAAGAGAATTGCACCTACCGTCGACTTTTAATTCATCTGCACATGAAGACGATTGATGGAAAAACATTATTCTATTATTCTATATGCATCTATTCAGGGGCCTCTTATATATTCTGTATGTTGAAATGCTGCACCAGATGATAAATTGAAAAGTTAAAAAATAAAGCTATAGGTAAATGTACATCCCTTGGCCTCCTGCTTGAACAAGCTGCCACCATACCTAAAGCAATTATTCTCTCTTTTGATATCCAAATGCTTCAGAAGCCCTTCCACTCCACCAGGATGGAGACCCTAAAGGGTTATGTCGATTACTGTTTGCTCAAATCTGCCCAAAAGACTCAAAATTGATACAGCAAGCCATGACAAGCATCCCATTCAGAGCTGCCAGTAGCAGTCAGTCCAGTCATCTAGTGAATGTTTTCGTATATCTGTTCTGTTTATTCTGCCACTCTCTCTTCCCTGCTCCGAGGCCTATAGTGCCTCTCAGGCTGATTGACGGAAAGAGGTTCTGGCTCCTGCCAGAGAAGCATGATTGACGTCCTTGAGATGGAAGAGAGCCAGGGAGGATTTTTACTGTCATTCTTGGACGTGCAGAGGGCTCCAAGATGGCAAAGGGCTGATATGTTTGAAAATCAGCACGCACATGCAGAGTATGCACAATCTACGTAATGCATGTATGTATCATAGCTGTGGTTTGCAGCATGCGCAGAATGGTTCTCATGACAACATTACAACACATTACCTACTTCCTTTGAAACCGCTGAAGCCTAAGACCAAAAGCACCTACAGTTTCACTTTTTCTTGCAGCACTGTTGAGCAGACGGGTCCTTTAAGCACTGGATAACCCACACTTCTCTGCAGTTATCAATGGTTACCACACAAAAATGCATTGCAACCTGGGTTTTCAGCTCTCCAACATTAAATGAGGAAGTCTCTCTATGTGAAATTCAAAAAGACATATTACCCAGAACAGTGCAACAGACAGGCAGGATCTCATCAATCATCACACATATACAGTCACACCCTGACACACACACATTCAGCACAACAGCTGCAGATGTGCAGCAGCGGGGGTCCGCAACTTACTTTTTTGTCGTCTTTCTGGCTAGCCGGCTGCGCATCCTTACTGTGGTTGTCAGCAGAAGGCCTGCCGCTGGCATCCGTCTGTCTCTCGTCCAATTCATTCTGCTGATTGGCCCCTGACCGAGGAGAGCCCAGAGGGTGGGGCTCCGGCTGCTGAACACCACTCTGGACCTCCATCTTCCTCTGCAGTGCCTTGAAAATGAAGATGGTGAAGAATTAGGATGGAAAGGGAACGAATTAGACAGGCAGTGATTCATGTATTTTTGTTCTCATAATTTTTCCTCAATCCCAAATACACACTGATCTTCCTTCACAGAACATGAGGCCATAACTAAATGTCGCAACCTTCACCAGGTGATATAAGGATGCAAAACTTAAATAATACTTACAAAAGTATATCCATAACTGAAGGTATACGCTAGAAGAAAGTAAGACTAGATCCAATCATAGTGATGAACAAGAGTATTATGTATCTATTTAGCATTGGATTTATACAAGTGCATAGACTTCATATTTGTTCTGACACTTGAATGAAAAAGAAAGACTAATAGCCCTTAGATTTTCTTCAATCAAACATACACTTATACATATACTTGTATTATCTGGTGCAATTTGCATTTTCACAAAAGTCCTCTGAATGACAACACATAGGCCTAATGAAGAAAAATGTGTTGGCCCAACATCATTATTATCAGACTCATATCTTTATAATAAAATTAACTAGACGGATAAAAATCAGCTGTTCAAAGACTCCTGCGCCCATGAGTAATCTATCATCGGAACAAGGCACTGCAGGACAGCAATAATCCTTTGCTTTAATAAAATATCATCCCTATACTGATATAGGGAAGTAAGCACTGTGATTTTCTACCCAGTAACAACTTTGTTCACACATTTTGACTTGTCAGAGCAGGAAAAGAACAGGTGCAACTATAGTGCCTACCAAGGCTGATCCTGACCTCTGACCTCATATCTGCCTCTGACTGAATGATGACGACTTTATCATTATCTGAGCCTGCTTCTATTGAGCAACCTGAGACCCCTAAAATATTTGCTTCACAGCAAAAGAGCACCGGAGAATCCCCCTCATCATCTGAAGTAGCTGGGGACTGAGAAAAAACAGAAAAATGGGTCCATACAGCTACGTCTGACGTAATCCAAATCTCTGGAGGCTTGAAAAAAGACATCATTAGTGCACCTCCTTGTCTGAAGTGGATGCACAAGCTTGATCACATGTCGAGGTTGGGTGCAAATTAGAACCCAACCAATACTCTGGGGCCGATATTAGAGATTAAAAATTACAATATCTTTGCAACGCCTGATATACACACATTTTTATGTTATGACAAAGTTATGTAACAGAGGAAGTCGTTTCACATTTTTCATTTTTCACATGTTTGTGTAATATAAGATAAGACTTTATTAATCCCTCAGTGGGGAAATTCACATGTAAGAGTCATTAGCAGAGGGAAAAGAACAACATTGACCAAGTTGTGGATAAAACATGTAAAGCAGGCTAAGCATGAAATTAATACTGAAAGGAAGAGCTGGGAATTTAATCATTATAAATCAACCCAAGCATCTTCTTTTTAATATCTTAAAAAATACTAATAATTGTTTTCATATCGGTGCATATTGGGCAACATAGAGGAGATACAGATATATCTGTGATAGGCCAATAAGGGCTGAAAAATATCGGCGATCCCTGGGGAAATAAGTTGGCTTGTAGTGTGACTAATGTATTTTCAAATCAATTTGGGATTTGGGGGCTTACAGAGACAAGATGGGGGCATTTTGTGTGGTTTTAAAAACAAGTCCCCATCTACTTCAGCTGCTTCTCAGAATGTAACAACTCTGTTTTCCTGTGAAGCTCCGGAAAGGTTTTGTGGAACGTAACCTTCCATCTGCATGAGTCTTTTAATTTTTTGGGTGAACTTATCCTTTAACCGCACACACAAAAAAAGAAGATGAGTGGCGAGATTGCTGTAAAACAGTGTGGGTTTGTGTAAGAAAGTTGCATTATATCAGTTGCGAGTGCACTGTGTTGTTCTAGTCCCCGAACAATAAGGCAGCCATAAACAAAAGCATAGAGAAGTCACCTCCTCTGAAGGGCAGATCAGAGAATATGTGTCTGAAATCAGCAGTCGGGTGATGTTTGGCGCTCTGATGCTTCATTCTGCATTCTGGGGGCCATCAATAAGTTATGAGGTCACTTGGTTGAGATGAGCTGCCTCATAAAGACATGTCCTGAAGGAGCTTTTACCTCAACATATTAATGCTGGAGCACACTGACAGCGAGAGGGAAAGGCTGCAAGACTTGGCACGACAGGTGAACTCACCTGTTGGCCTATGTTAATTAACCCCTCTGACGTATACTCTGACGTTGACATCGAATTAAGAAAAGGTCCCAATACACTCATAAAGGTAAGACATGTCATTGCAGCTGTATTACATACACCTGTTACGTATCTGTACTGGGATAAGTTACCTCGCAGGTGAGGCTCCAGGTCAGCACTGAATTTTTATGACGACTCTTGAAAAAAGCGTTCAAAGTTGGCTCCTTCCTGAGTTGCTCATGTGCACCCGCTTCACGCTAAAATAACCTGCGGTCGCCAAACGACAGGCTGTTTCGCTTAAAACAGATACAAACATTATCTAACGTCCTGACAGGAGGGGTCGTCGCCGCCGTGTCCCGTGTTATTACGGCAGCTTCTGCGGCGTATGGCGGTCGCACATTAGCATAAACAAGTGGCTAAAACAATGCCCGAAATACCTCTGTCACTTCTCGGCTCCTCGATAAGTCAGAAGCATATCAAGAGGAAGATGCGGTAGTGCAACTTGCTTTACATCTCTGTTGCTGCTCTGACGCGGACAGCGACGGCAGTCTGGGGCAGAACAACAGGCAGCCGGCTCATTTAGTTGTCTGAGAAGTTATTCCGTCCGAAAAGAAAAGAAAAAAAAAACAAACAGAGAGGAGCGACTGGGAGACGCTTGAGACGCCGCCGAGGAGGCAGTGCGCGCGGTGTCAAAGCTGCACAAACCGCCGCTGCTCGCGCTGCTGCTGCTGCTGCCGCTGTCACGGCGGGCGTGTCCCCGCGAGCTGTCACCAAACAAACCCTCCTCCCTCCCGCCCACCTCGCGTGTCAAACATGGTGCCTTCAGGTGCTGCTCGAAAGCTCCTGCATCCCGAAGACAAGAAGGTGAGAATGACTTGTTGTACTTGTTAGGGTTCAAACTTGAACTTGTGTTATTATTATTATAAATAGCCACTCGTGGGCTATATTTTTCTGAAGCAATCACTTTCATCCCTAAACGTGCCAGAAAACAAACCCTACCATACTATAGATGTATTTATTAATCAGCCTAATTGTTTGGAGGTGTTGTATAAAGTACCCAGACGCCATTCTTGACTTGTGTTACAGCACAGATATCATATTGAACTACGTCATGGGCTACCACTGATGGCAGTCTAAAATACTTTGCTGAGAAGGCCAGAATCTATTCAAATGTGTGGAAGTTTCAGGAAATATTAATATACCTTCTCTTTTTCTCCAGCGTGAAGGAAAACACACACAAATAAGTGTGTCATGCTTACTGGCACTCCTAAATGCAAAGTAGCCCTCATGCAAATGATAAATGGCTGCATTTAAATAACACTTCACACCAAAGTGCTGTACAACTCATACACACACCATAGCATGCAAGGTATGCTGGTGTAAACAGTGTTGCATTCCCAGAAGTCATAGTTGAGTAAAAGTGAAGATATCGTGTCGGGAAGTGCCCCGTAGCTCAGTTGTTAGAGTGCGTGTCCCATGTACAGAGGTTTTGTCCTCGCTGCAGTGAGGAGTCTGACCTGTGGCCCTTTGCTGCATGTCATCACCCCTCTCTCATACCGTTTCCTGTCACCTCTCTTAGCTGGCCAAAAAAGATATTGTGTTAAAAAAAAAAATTAAAGTTATCTAAACAAATTACACCTGGTAAAGGTCTTAAGATATACGTTATTACATATAGCTACTGAAGTATCAAAAGCAATTTTTCGGGCATTAAATTGACCTTAGTATCAAAAGTACATAATACATATACACCGATTAGCCACAACATTAAAACCACTGCCAGGTGACGTGAATAACATTGATCATCTCAACACAATGCGATGTTCTGCTGGGAAACCTTGGATGCTGGCATTCATGTGAACCACCACCCATCCAAACACTGTTGTGGACCAAGTACACCCCTCATCACAACACTACCCGATGGCAGTGGCCCCCAGCAGGACATGTGCCCTGACACACCGCAAACACTGCTCAGGAACAGCTCGAGGAACACGATAAAGGGCCCAAGGTGTTGACCGGGCCTCCAAATTCCCCAGATCCCAATCTGTAAGCATCTGTAAGACGTGCTGGAGCAGGTCTGATCCATGGAGGCCCTACCCCCCAACATGCAGGACCCAGAGGATCCACTATAAAACGCCCTGGTGCCAGACACCACAGGACACCCTCAGAGGTCTGAAGTCCATGTCTTGACAGGTCAGAGCTGTTTTGGCTGCACAAGGGGAACCTTCACAATATTAGGCAGGTGGTCATAATGTTATGCCTGATCGGTGTATTTACATGCATGTATACCTATTCTAGGAATAGACCAATAATTCTGCATTTTCTTTTGATTATCTATATATTTACTTACTTTTTTAATTGGTCATGCGATAAATACAATTTTATTTATTCAATTTACTATATTGGCTCTGATGCATCAAATTAGCTAAGATATCAAATAAATGGAGTGGAGTAAAAGTGCAATAAAAGTAAATTAAAATGGAGTGGAAGTGGAAGTGTAAAGTGGCAGAAAATGGACATACTCAAGTAAACTACAAGTACCTCCAAAATTGCAGCTGAGTAAATGTACTTGGTTACACTCCATCAGTGTTGTTAGGCTTCCTGTTTTAGAAATTACATGTCAAGGAGCTCCGTGAGCTGCATACTGAAAAAGAATTGTATTCATGTGTGTTACTGTGTAATGTTGGTTGTTTATTTAACATAATAACGTTAAAAGTGTATTACTCAATATAGAAACTATTTTCAGCTGTTTTCAATCGAACAGTGAGCCCGTAATAATGAGGCAAAAATAATATGGAACAATATAAAACAAAAACAAATATTTAGGCAATAAAGAATAAGGGCAAAAGAGAAAAAAATAAGTGATTGCATAAAGTAAATGCAATAATGGGTGTAATTTGCGCAACCAAAAACCACTAAGTTACTAAATGGCCAATAAATAATATTTCCTAAAGTTTCTGAAAGCAGCCAACCTTTCATTTTAGAGATGAGGTGAAGCCAGGCCAGCAGTAGGGGAATAGGTGGTGCAATTTTCTGTTTGAAACTAGATTTATTGTGTATCCTGAAAACTGTGCAGAAGAAACAGTAATAATAATAGCTGTCATAGTAGTAAAAAGATCCAGTCATTCAGCTGTTAAAAACGCCATAGAGATAATGTATTTTGTGACGAATTTTGATTTTACCTCACTGATACTTCGACAGCATATCCCATAGACATGTAATACTAAAAAACATACCGCATTAAAAAAAATATATGGTAAAATTGAAGTCAAAAGCAGCACTTTTGGTATCTTTTTCCCCGTCATTGCTGTTCCCATCGTGTTTGGCTTAAGACACAGTGGTGTCACACCTTAATGTGGAGCAGTTTAACCAAAAAGTGAACAATCCTTGTCAGATTGTTCATTTGTGGGATTTCCAAAGGCTATAAAAGGGGGAAGTATCCAGTAGTTTATATACAGAATTGCTGTTTAGTCCCCGTATGCTTTCAATCATCCTGTGACCCCTCTGGTTTATTTTAGGATCCTTTAGGGGATTACAACCCCTAAGGTTAGGAACCAATTGGCAGGGAGTTGCTATAGATACATTTTGAGTCTCAGCGATGGCCACAGGGTGGCAACATAAACCCAGTAAACACTGAGCAGGAAGAGGCATACTTGAACTAAGTCAGTCTGGATTTATACAGGTATGATAATATACTCCAAACGCACTGTTTTTTGTATTAAATTGAAGTGTTATTTGTGTTATTGTCATATATATGTCAGCAGGTATGAGTGTTGGGTGTGTGTGTTCAGAGTAGGGTATGATGAGCCTCTATAGGTGCCATGCAGTATGTAAATGTTATGTTTTTTCTATACTGTGCAGTTATTTGTACTATTTCAGTGCTCTTTAATCATGATTCAGCCTTGCGTATAGTGTTTACCCTAAAGATGGGGCCTTCCAGTCTGCTGATCTATAACATGAGGGAGGCATCATATGGGTATTGGCTCATTGTGTCATCTTCATCGCCTTCTTGTCTGCCCAAACTTCAAAGCCATACTGGTGCACCGTCTCATCCAAGCAGAAGGGAATTCGCCCAAACGGACAACTGCGCCGACAGGCGGCCCCTCATCTGTTATGACGGAGCTGCCATTGCCCGACAAGGCTGACAGGCAGACAGAGAGGCAGGTGGGTCCGCGGGCGAACAGGCGGAGGGTTAGGCTCTGCATGGAAGGAACAGGGAGACTGGGCCCCCGAACGCTCGGGCCTCTCAGCGCATCCAGGCAGGCATGTGTCCTCTGTGTAAGCCAGCAGAGACACACAGTCAGGCATGTCAGTGGCCCCAGCCGGCTCAAGCAGATGTTTTCTGGGTATTGTTGTTCCGCTTCTCCGGTAATTGTTTTCCTTCAGGGCCAGCCAGTGGGACGAGGTGCCAGGTTGTGTTGTGGGAAGGAGTTATGGAGAGATGGAGAGACAGAGTGTATTATCAATCAATGGCTTTGGAGGCTGTTCCACACAGACGGCCCATCTTGTTTTTTTGTGCTCCATGTGGCTTGAATTACAGCAATACAAGCTGGGATAGCACAAAGAGGGCGATGTGACGGTAAACTGTCGTTTCAAAGATTTAAAGGTATTTAATGTTCAGCTTGGATTGCAGCAGGGTGGTTTTATATGCCCGTACATTTTTATGTATATCTGTACCGTAAAGTTTAATATGGCGCGGATGGGTTTCTTTGTCTCGTTTTGTTGTTAAAGCTGCCTGTGTTTGACGATTTTTGCATCATCCAAAAGTCAGCTTTCCCCCCCTCGCAGACACTTGGCGGTTTGTGATGGTACAGAAAACAGCTAATGCGCTCCAACTGTGTCGGAGTGTTATCTCGTGATCCCATGTTGAAGATGCCCTCTTAATTAGCGCCGTGAACTGCTGAGGCCTTATTATGGGGTCAAATGCTCTCCAGGCCGTGTTTTAGAGCAGGCACGGCAAAGACCCACTAGGGGGCACTTTGAGACTTTGGATCAAAAAGCACAAGCAAACAGAGCTCTCTTCTTCTAAAGTAAACTGTTATACTACACTTTGGAGTTTAAGCACTGTAAATTCTAAGTACTTCAGATTAAAAGTCATACATTTTTGCACGGATTTGCATGTTCCTCCTGCGAGTCCTCTGTCGTGCACGGTAGTCATGGAAGTATTAATTGCTTTCAGGGGGCTTTGTGAGACAGACTTTTCAGCCTCTGCATGGCTCAATTCAAACTCAAAGATTTTCAGTGCCGAACCAAAAAGCCGCTCAACATCCTTTTCCTTAGTCGGAGCACCAAACTCGAGAAGAAGGGATCTGGAGATACGGTGGAGCTGCTCCTCCTCTGTCGCCGTGCACGGCATGCCACACTCCTGGGAGAGCTTCAGCCTGCACTAAAAGCCAGTGTCATGATGTTAAGCTTTTTACAGACTGACGCAAGATGTAAGTAATTTGGTCCAATGGTGTTTTCATTTTTTTATATATAAATATATAATTGTAGGTGTTAAGAGCGCTGTTAAGAGCATGTGGGGAAGGCAGACAGAAAAAGCTTCAGCCATGGAATCTGCTGTTCACACGCAGAGCATTGGATGAAGACTGTATTTCATAATCTGCCTCCACTGCCAATAGATGCAAGTGAAAATAGAACCAATGTCACATCTGCCATTTCACTATTTTTGACGGCGCGCGGCATCCATTTGTCTAATCCCGCAGTGAACATCCTCTCCATGTCAGACAGAGTGTTTAGACCTTGTTGCTCTGAGCGTTTGCATCTGCGCGCTTCTGTTTGTGTGGTGTTTTTGCGCCGAGCCTCTTCTCGGTTCTCGCCGCCCGTCTGACAAATGAAGAGGCGTCTGAGGGCCCTGTGGCTACCGGGTCACACAGCAGCCTTGTGAAGTTGTGGCGGTTACCAGCACGCCTTGCCGTACGCTGGCAGGACGAGGCGCAACAGTCCAGCCTGATTACAGAGTAGCACCTTTGGCCCCCATATTTCTCACACCCAGGACGAAGGAGTGACAGCATCTGTGGGATAAGCCTGTTTGGGATGCGATGGATTTACACAGGAGAGAGTGGGTAGCATACCTGAGCAGAAAAGGCAAGAGGCATGCAGTGAGGGGGAAAGTTAGGTCAGGCTTTTGCGATTTGTACTTTGGCAAATTTAAAATTAAACGTTACGTAAGTGGCATTTCTCTCATTTATTTTTTTTCCTAGTTTTCTTCTTCGCTGACCTACAAATCTGATTCGGGTCCTCATTTGTGCACACGCATGCCAGCTCCTCGCCACTGAATCATACCTGTCAAAATCATATCAGCCATGACTCAAACTCCACCCCCCTGTCTGCATGATTGACGGCGCAGGCAAAGTTCAAACACCACGCTCCAGATCATCACCAAAATACAGCTGCTGCCGCATGAGAGAATAAACACCTCTGAGTCACAGCGCAGGACCTTGAAAAATATTAGTCACACATTCATTTTTGCCATCATTGTTAACTGGTCAATGGAAAACTTAAAGAGATGAATATACTGTAGAAGCCTGAACCCTGGGTTTCCTTCAAGTGTATTAAAAATAAAAATACATCTCTGAATGTGACTAAAATGAATAATAATAATTAAAAAAAGAAAGAAAAAGGAAATCTTTGTCTTACATTTCTGATATTTATATCAAAGTAGTCAAATATTTTCCTTATTTTAAATGAAACTAAATTTCTGCTCTGTTCTCACATTTGCATCATACATTTTCAGGACAAAAGCCCAACGTGTTCCAAGAGTAGTGGTGTTGCTAAAACTAGCAAGAGGACAAAAGAACTGCGCCTGCTGATATACCATGTGTCAACTGCCCTGTTTGTGTGTGAGTGCGCGTGCAATGCATGTGTGTGTGTGTGTGTGTGTGTGTGTGTGTGTGTGTGTGTGTGTGTGTGTGTGTGTGTGTGTGGGTGCACCAGCGTGTGTGGGTGCCGATGAGCAAGCACATGCATACATTTGTGTCAGCCACAGTGTGCATAGAGGTGGCATCTTTTTTTTTTCTTCTCTCTTTTCACGGGTGTGAGCTGTAAAAAAAAAATTACAGGCCAATTAGTTTTATGATTTTTTTTTTTTTTTTTTTTTAAAGGTCTCCAAGATCCAAATAGAAAAATTCAGAACATAAAATCCCACGTTTTTTTTTGATTATTCGGTTCGTTGCCAAATATTAAGTTAATCGCCAACTGTTTTGATAATCTAATAATTGGTTTGAGGGATTTTATAAGCGAGAATAAAAGTCAAAATTCTCTTATTGCAGCTTCTTAAAGGGGCACTATGTTGTTTTGGGGGAGGAAATTTTGATCAGAAGATCTGTTTATATTATTACCTCATTAATATTGTAAACATTAAAATCTTGAGATTAGATTATTTCTCCAAAACTGCATAGTGCCCCTTTAAATATGAATATATTTCCGGTTTCTTCACTCCTCTATGACAGTTAACTGAATAGCTGTGGTTTGTGTACAAAACAAGACATTTGAGGACGTCAGTTTGGGCGTTGAGGACAACCGATCGACACTTTTCACCAATTTCTGACGTTTTATTGACCTAACAACTAACTGATTAATCAAGGAAATATTCAAGAGATTAACAAACTATGATTTTTTTTTTTTTTTTTTGCAGCCCTATTTTAAAATTTAAAGAGTTCAGGCAAAACATCTTTTATTTTTCCTTGAATCTTTTTTTTTTGTCACATACTTTTGCTCCGCGCTGGTCGAACATATCACACCAGCGTTAGACCTCCATAATTAACCCTCCTTTTTTTTCTCTTTTGACTTTACCCTTCATCTCGTTTCGTCGCCCGTCCGAGCGTCAACGCAGCAACTGCACATCCAGTCGACCGCGGGCGACTGCACGATTGTGTAGGCTACGTTACTTCATGTAAAAACTGCATGCCCAAGTGTTACTTTGTGTGTGTTGATGTTTCCAAGCTGGGTTGAATCATTAGGAAGTGATTCTCTCTAACAAGGGCTAAGGAGCTGTCAGGAGACATTCACAGGCAGGTTTCGCCATGGAGAGTGTGAGGAGTCTTATCAGGGTCTTAGCTGTTTTGCTGCGCCTGTTTATAAAGAGCCTGCTTTATTTGGAGTGAATGCATTCTAGCAAGGTCTCTACTGTTTCTGTGCGTTGATTAAAAGTGTTTTCACGATTACCCGTAGTGAGTGTATTCCAGCCTAACAGGGTTACTAGCAGTTTTAATGAAGGGGAATAATCATTACATGTGAAAGGGGTTTGCCGGGGTCTTGCGCTGTCTTTCCCTGTCTGCTCGTTGCGAGTGCGACGGGGAACTTTGCCTTTTTTTTTTTTTTTCCAGGTTTAACTTTTTCCACTCGTTTGTTGTTTTGGTTTGGTTTTTTTTATTTGGTCAACAAAAGAAAAAAAAAGAAGAAATATGTCATAGTATTCCACCTTATTGCCGTTATGTCATTTTCAGGCGTTCGTTTTAACACTTTCCTCCTCTGCAAAAACGTCTACTGTACAACATTTTTTGTGAACTGCGATGCGAGTCATATTATATCTTTATTTTCGCCTGTTCCCCGCGTGTTTGGGTGTTCTGCATCTCTCCCTCTTCCTCTTCTTCAGTTGCAGTTGCCGGCTCGCGAATGTGGCTACTTTGCTCTGCTCCTTTTGTTGGCTGTGGTCAGCGCTTGCATTCGCTGGTGTGAGTGAATTTCTCACAGCTTCTCGTGAATGTGTTTTTTGAAAGTCCTATTCAACATTTGGTGCAACTATAATCGGCACTAAGCCACTACGCTCATGCAGACGTGTCTGTGGTTTCACACATTCAGGCCTTCAGAAGTGTCGTGCCATCTCTTTTTAATTTTTTTTTCTCTTTTTTCTTTTTTTTTCCAGTCCAAGTAGCTACTAAAGAAATGTTTTAAGTTGATTAAAGGAATTCTGAGCGGAGGCACGGTCGCAGCATTTGAATGACTGATCAGAAGACGTTTACTTACAAGAGCGGCAAGATGGCTTCCCTTATTTTTTTTTCACCTTCTTCAAAATTTAGAGAAATAATTCGGCGGCGTCTTAAAGGGGAATACACTTAGACCTTTTAATGAGAATGTTTTATTGAGAAAGAATTGCCAACCCTCAGTTTGAAGCATTTAATTGTCAACCGCACGGAAAAATATCAAGCACAATGTAACTTTCATTCTTTATTGATTCCCATGTATTGTCAGAATAAATGAGAAAAACTTCAACTTTTATTTCATGCACATTTGGTAATAATTGTAGAAGTGTGTTTGTCACCAGCGAGGTTGCCCTTATCAACAACCCCCCAATCGTACTCTCACTTCTCCTTTTTTTATTTTTTCATATAAAGAACATGCTGCTGTCTTATATTTAAACATTAGCTCAGGCCCGAAAGCTTTAACTATTTGTGTACGCGCAAGAATGCGGTTCTGCCCATGGGCACATTATCTACTTCTGTTATCAAATCAAACAATTACGTCTCCTGCTCTGCAGCGGGGAAAAAATTACGTTTTGACACAATGGTGCATCTTTGATTAAAAATATTGTAACATCCGACTCGCTGCTCTCTCCTTTCTCTGATGGGGCCAATAGATAATAAACGATGACTTGTGAAGCTATAATGAAGTGACTGTCTTGCAATCGACAGGGGAGCCTCCAATGCTTCAGTGGAAGAAAGTAGAGCTTCCAACGGAGGCCCTCCGGAGCACAGATTATTACACTGGCCGTTAAAATGAGCTAATGTTCTGCTGCCAGTGCTCCTCTCCAAAGGGACAGAAGCTGAATTCCCCTCTCACAGCTGCAAAACAGAGGTGTAAATTAAAGCCAAACAAAGTAGGAAAAAAAAAAGAAAGAAATTATCTCCAATCCAAGGCCAGGCTACAGTATTTCTGTGATTAAAATGTGGGATTTCCTCTGCTTCTGGTAAAGGGCTGACGTGGGTGTACGGCTGTTCTTACTGTGTTACGCGTGACAGCTTAATGCTTGTGTGGCTTTCGCTGCGAGCCGTGTGTTTGTGTTGTGGACATGTGGAGTCGTTTTTTTGCAAAGCACAACCTTTTTTTCCACTTCAAAAAGTCACTGGGTGAGATTTTTAATGTGTTTGTTTTGATGTTTCTCTTTGTGAGTCTATATTTTCCCACAGTTGACAATTTTATTCTGAAAGGATTCTTTTATTATGGAAGGCACGCTGCAAGGTGTGCATGTGTGCGATATGTTGCATTGCATAGACTGGGGCTGTCTGAGCAGTCTCAAAAGGAGAGTTGTTGTACGATTTGTTGCTGTTGTTTATTTTTTCCCCCCTCCGAAGGTGCCACCACTTTCCCCAGGTACTTATTAGCAATGACAGGGAATGCCTGATTTTACAGGAGTGTGACAGGTGTAAATTTCTCTCTCACACACACACACACACACACACACACACACACTTCGACTCCACACATTAATCCAATTAATTCTGAACATGTTCTCCTCTCTCGCTCTCCGCCAGCAGAGCAGGAATCGAGGAAGCTCCGAGACGCTGCTGGTTAGCGTTTCGTAAAGCAAATTGTTTTGTCTTTCGTCAGCCAGATATTTTCATTTTTTTTTAATTCAATTCGTGCCACAACACAGGAAACACCTTCCAAAATGCCTGCACGTTCCCAATACATTTTGATCTAAAAAATGCATCGATCACATCAAAGATAAAATAATATGAATAGCAAATATACAGAAAGGAGAAAAGACAATGTGGTCGTTAAAGGGTAAAAAAATAAGAAATATGAAAAAAAAACGCACTACGCAAACATCAAGGCATCTTCAGGGGTGGGGAGTCGGGGGTTAGGGGGATAACAGTGAAAAAATATTCCACTTTGAGAATGTGCAAGATCTCATGCAGTTGCCTCTCTCTCACTCCCTATCCCTCCTCTCTGTTGGCGCTAAATCACACGTTAGTACAGCCAGTGGATGTGTTGACAGTTTTACAAACAGAAATGTAAAACGCCATACTCAAGGGGGTCTAAGAGATAAGGGGGGAACTGAACGGGGCAGGAAACAGAACAAACATGGCCCAGCGAAGCAGAAAAGGCCATGTTACAACACCTCGGCTGGGTTATTTTAATTACATAGGGTACGCGACGCAATCAGCTATATCCGTGAGTGGTGTCGGCGTATGGAGAGCGAGCGCTGCTGCTTGATCCTACTGGGATTTCTTATAGCTGATGGCCTGGGAAGAGCAGGTAGAACGTAAGAATCCTAATGTTTAACGTATTAATGGACGATCCCTTTGCGTTGTACGGTAAACTCAAACGCAACACGACTGTCAACCGACTGGGCGTGTTTCCGATACCTGCAAAATGAAACTTTTGCCGTGGTGATCCCCTGCTGTTTTGAGCTCACTTTGAATAACTATGGTCTGCAGAAGTGAGAGACATTCCCAGTGGATTGTCTTACACACAGCCAGGGGTGCCCATAGGGGAGTGCGGGGGAGGCCTGAACCAATCAGCTGGACAAGGACCCTACAACATGTCACGGATCACAGCTATATATTGTGTCGGAGCTGTTGTCAGGATGTGTAGCATCACCCCTCGGCCTGAAATATAGAGGCAGGAACGAACATGTTCTTTCATTTCTGATTTATGTGATCGTTTTAAAGGATAAGTTCACCCAAAAATCAAAATTGATTCATTATCTACTCACCCCCCCCTGCAGATGGAAAGTCAGGTGAAGTTTCGTGGTCCGCAAAACATTTCTGGAGCTTCGCAACAAAACAGCCTTGCAGCGTTCTCCTGACGGAAGTCGATGGGGACTGAAAAAAAAAAGAAGAATGTGGTGCCTCCATACAGCTCGTCCGGTTTTGGAAACTCCACGATCCCAATTTTAAAAAAAAAATCATTATAAATGCCCCTTTTAAAGCCAAGATCTTCACTGTAGCTGAAAGCTAAGCTAAAAACGTTAGCATGCACCCCATCTGAAATGGTGTGACCCCATCTACTTCAGTTGTTTAGGAGAATGCTGCCAAGCTGTTTTAACATGAAGCTCCATTAAAATAGACAATGATCATTTTCTAAGCCGGTAATTTGTAAGACTAAGGCCAGAATTTCAGTTGTAAAACATTTAAGATGAATAGACACTAATCATTATCAACAGAATGATGATGTTTATATTGTATGTATTAGCCGTCTATATTGTGTTGCAGGGATGTTGACTTAAGTTAGCATGCTAACGTGCATGCTAGCAAGGAAATTAAGCTCATCTTAGTTTAGTAAAAGAGAGAAACCTGAAATCAAAAGGTACACAGTTGTACTTTTCTTTTTAGTAAGGAAAATAGAAAAGAAAAAAGAAAATATCTCCTTGATATCTCCTTGACGCTGGTTAGCGTTAGCTGGTTAGCATGCTAACTTCAGTAGACATCTCTGCAACGCAGTACAAAGACGTCTTTGACATAAAGTCATCACTATTGTTTCATCACACTCTTTCTTTTTTAAGGCTTCAAACTAAAATTCTGACAATATCTCACAAATTGCCCCTTTAAGGCCGAATACCCAGGATGTTTCTGGCCCAACTCTATTCATTTTTGATCTATTTATTTTTAATCAGACTTTATTGTTTGGACATTGCCTCCCTCTCATTTTGTCTTCAGTGACATTATTTAACAGGTGAGACAAAGCATGTGATAACTTCAATAACAGGTTGTGTAAGTTCAACGCAGTATGATATCCTGCTGGAGGAGAGACAGGTGAAACAGACGAGATAGTGGATGTGTGTGTGTGTGTTTATATTATGTGTTTATCTACATGTGGGGGAGTTTGCTTGTGGCCGAATTCAAAGCCTTCTATCAGACGGAGTGAGGTTGGCGTGAAGACAACGATTAGCCCCAACTGGTCCTGGTGCTGGTAGGACACAGGCCCTGCCTCTCTGAAAAGGCATCATTAGAAAGTGACAAAACTGCCAGGGGCAAAACTGGCCCCGCACAATGATCAATTCGGCAGACAGGATTGAATTATAGGGGGAGGGCGGGCTTTAAAGAATTGGGAATTGGAGGGAGTTGGTATAGTACAAGACCCCCTACTGCTTTAATTACTGATGTGTGCGTCTCCCAATTAACAGCGCACCTATGGTCCACTGGCCACTCCGGGCCGGCACAAAGCTGGAAGAGGAGAAAGAACATTCTGCGGAGAGGCAGAGAGAGAGAAACGCATAGACACACAAACCGGGGTGCTCATTAGCGAATGGTAATCAGTGGTCGAGAGGTTGGGCACTCACCTCACAAAACGCCACATGTCAATTTGTCCCCTTCCATTCATGAGCCCACTCTCATTTTTACCCCGCTCCCTCACGCTCCCTTGTTGAGGAGAATTGGATGGAGCGCCGTGGGGGGAAACACTCGAAGGGGAAACGTAAACACGGGCCTGGAGTGGGGGGCTCCTGCCTCGTCGACAAGTGGGGGGGCCACACTCCTCAGCTGTGGCCCCTTGGCTCCTTCTCGTCAGTCTCATCAGTCCGGGCCCCCGTATATCAGTTCCATCACCTGCATTTATATGTTTTTCATCTGTATATGTGCCACATACACATATACAGCTGTGACATGTGATCCTTGAGTATAGATCCACCTCTCTACAGTATATAAATAAAGCTTTCACTGCCTATGTCATTAGCAGTTGTGCCTGTATCTGAGTCACAGTGTTACTACACATATCTGCTCGTTACTATGGTGTTTAATGACAGTTAGCGGTTACACGGTGGAAGTACATCCTCGCCCTGTTTCCAAAAACCTGTCACTACTCCTTTAAAGCTTAATATTCACGCAAACCTCACTTAAAGGGTAACTCCAATCATTTTTAAGTGTATTTACTTGGGGGAGTGCTACAGCATGTGTGAAAAAAAGTAGTTTAAGGCCTTTTGTTGCTCCACAGGAAGCTACATTTAATCTGATGAGTGATAGAGGTTGCATTGTGGGTAATGTAGGCACCAGGTTTTAAAAAGGAGGAAGAATTAATGAAGAAAAAGGTCATATCTCGGGTTCTGCTGTATCGATTTTGATTATTGGTTTGAAGACTCTCAAGAATGACTCGGTGCAGTACAGTACCCACAATGCAATTCTGGAGGCAATTGATCAGATTACATACAGCTTCCTCGGGAGCCACAAAAGGCTTTATACGACCTTCTTCAAATATGCGGCAGTACTTCCCAAGACCTGTGAACACACACTTAGATTTGCGGAGTTACCCTTTAAATCAACAGTTTGTCATCTGGGAAAATATGGACACACGTTCATATTTAACAGACAAAATGTGAGAGTGGTATCGACCTTCTCATCCAAATATCGGCAAGAAAAAAAAAAAGTCAATGCATGTATTTCCCAGAATGCAACACTATCACACAAGAAATGTCTCTTTAGTGAGCGATCAATCACCCAGATGTGCATACAGGCATATAGCAGGATAAATCGCGCAGTGGATAGTTTTCGTTATGTGTCCGTATGTAAGGCACACGTGAAAACATCAATATTTTATTATCGCTCAGTTTTATTTGAAAGCGTGGCTCCCGGCTGATCTTCTGCAGACAGAGATGAAACGTTAACTGGGACGACCGAGGGGTTAGGGTTTGCCGGGGCGTCATGTATGGGCATGCCCTCCAGCTGTGCAGGTGCATGTAACACCAACCCTATAGAGCCTTAGCTCTCACAATGTGACAAAACACTGCACCCGGCATGGTCCGCTGGGCAGCGGCAGAATATCTCATGCACCGAACCCAATTTCATCTGAACTGAAATTGGGGAGGGCTGGCTCACGCTCGCATTCAAAATTTAAATCAGATCTCCTCTCAGTCGAGTGGAATTGATGCGACCCTCCATCTTACTTTGAAATGAGACCAAGTCGTCCTCGTGGATTATAGGTGGCTCATCACGCTCTCAGATATCTCTAGAGATCCATCTCCATCCGATCCTTCTGATCTCCATCTATCCACCAGTCCACCGCTCAATCTCTCTGTCCTTGTATCCGCTGCTTACTCTCCTACTGTCTATTTAGATGAGATGTATTGGGGCAGAATGGTGGAAGATAATCCATATTTTAATCAGACATATCACTTGCCTGTGCACACATTTTGTTAAAAATGAAAAAAAAAAACAAGGGAAATGATGGTTTCCCTGGTGGCACAGTGATAGACTTATCCTTGCTGCATCCAGCGCTCAAAACAGTCAAGACATGCTGGAAAAATGTGATACATCTGATAAATACCCTTAAAAAGAAGTCACATAAATAAAAAATAAAAAAGCAGAGCGCAGCCTTGAGGCGTTTAGCTATTCCAAACCCTTTGCACCTCCATTTTCTCATCATGATAGCTTCAACAAGGTTTAATTGGTATGGAAATAGAAGCGGTAAAACATGACAGGAACCTCTCAAACCCCGGCTATTTAGACCCTTTATTACTGTATACTGTCCTTCAACCAATTATCGCCAATCTACAGCTCGGCAACCCCCTACCAACGTCCTCCCTCATGATTTAACCAAGCTTCATGCAGCTGCGGAGAGGCAGCTATGGGTCGATAAAGACAACTTGTAATCCAGTGTGGTGCAAATTGAGTTTCTATGGGAGCATAATAGTTTGAAAAGCTTATTTGAGCTTTCAGGCCCCCTGCCTGCACTGTCCCAGCTCCTGCACACTATCAAACCTGCTCACACAGACCAGATCCTGTCCCGTCGCTCAGATACTTTCATCCACTGTACTGCATTCCTGCCATTTGTATCCATACGACTGTGTATTTAATGTGAAATTATGTCATCCCTTGCACAGAGAGCACCTCAGTCTTTGTCTGTGGCAGCGTTTCTGTGTGTGCTTTATTTGCACATAGCCAGGAAATGTCACCTTGCAAAGAAAATTCACAGCTCAAGCTGTGTGTGTTTGCCACATAACGGAAAATGACTGGACCTCCAAAGCAGCAGATAAAAAGATGAGAAGTTACATCTGCATAAACAGATTACACTTTCGCATTCAAACAAATACATTTCCAGACATTTGAAGCGGGTGAAGTTCGACATTTTCGGTGCCGTAACCTTTCCCTGAGGTGAAAACGGGGTGAGTTTGCAGCGCGATCTTGAATACACAACTGCATCAGTGCAGTACTGTTACACTTCCTGCAAGAATCCGTCCCTGGCACGCTCGTTTGGCATGGCCTTCCCATGGACCAGCTTGTTGTCTGGGCCATTGTTAGCCCAGGAGGCTGGCCTGAGCCCTGAGGGCTTGGTCAGCGTTTAGGGTGTTTTGCGGGGTGGGGTGGGGTGGAGGGGGAGGGATGGGTGAGAGGGGGAGGGGGGCTACAGTGATGGGTGCAGGCCAAGGCTGGGCAGGGCTCAATGCCAGGGTCTCAGTGGGACACTCTCCTTTCTGGGAGCCTGCTCAGCCCCCTCCTGGGGCCCCAGCAGGGTGCAGGGATACATGGTCAGTGCAAGACAGGTCCATCTGCCCCACTACCTCTGTCCCACTCATGCCAGCACCCTGCTATCACCTGCTCCATCGGCACCTTATGGAAATGACCTACTGCTGCCTGACCTAGCTGACACGCATGGCTCACCTTCAGCATATGCCACCGCGGCTTCTGTGTCTTCTGTGCTCGGGTTTATGAATGGCTGGGGCGAGTTTAAATCTTCCGTTTCTCCTCTAACACGCGGTTCAACCATTTGCAATCGCAAGAAAACATTAATTAAAATGGTGAAACGAGGTGAGAGCAAAATACATCCAGTTCACATCAGCCTTCCGCATAATATAAACACAGCTAATTGCCTTCCTCGCCGAGCAAAGAGACGTTTCTTCTCACATCAGCAGTGTTTCATTCTTTTGTAGTTCATCAGTAAGGATAGCAGCCGGCTGGTTTATGGCACACGCATGTGCCGCGTCGAGCGAAGTGTGCTTCAGATGTGGCTGAGTGTCAGAGTCGAGGGGGTTTCCTCGCCTGTCCTTAATTGCTCTTCTTTAAAAAGCGTTGTTTGTAGATGCAGGTTCGAGTGCTAGCCATCACAGTGCCGCGCGGGGCAGGCAGGGCTCCGCTCGTGACTGCTGTGCTATCTCGCTGTGAACCCACTGAAATTTACAGCACACGAAACACCAATCTCACCAGCGAGGGAAAAATGTGTAGCTGAAAATCTAAAAATAAGATGTCCTGCATTCGAAAAAGCTAACACTTTCTTCAAAAAAGCACTGGTGTGAAAAAGAGCCCGGTGCGACTAAAAAAGTTCCGAGTTGCAAGACATCAGCAGCATGTTTTTTTGAGGAGCCTCTTTTTTCTCTCGTTCAAACGCCGGCTGTTAGATATCAGGGAGAAACGGATTTTTCAAAAAAGAGATATAACATTATTGTTCCGCAATAATTATTATGCCTCTCGTCTTTAATGAGATGAATAAGAGGAAGAAACGTTGGAGTAGCTGTTAAAACCGCTCGCATTTGGTCTGAGGAGCCAAATGCGTATGTTTTTATCACGCTAGCATCTATGTGTATTTCCTCTTTTCGGGTCGTGTTCTTGTTAAAGCAAAGCTGGCCAGAAAAGGAGAACTTCAGGTGTCGTTTCGAGGCACTTTATCCACGCTGCAAATAAAGTAATGCTGGTAATGCCTTATCTTCACTGGCTATCATTACATAGTTATGAATCATTTGCTTTATTGAACCTTTACATCACCCGATTTCCTCTATTCTATGTAGCCTGAAACAGGAAGGCTTACGATGTACGGCTGTGTACTGTTTTTGTGTTTTTTTATTCAGCATTTTATCAGTGATGCATCGTGTTCAGATCCTATAGATGATCTCCTGCCTGTCCTCAGAACCAGCACCTGTCGGAACCTCCCTTTACCTCCTCTATGCAAATTCTGCATACATGCACCCGAGAACTATTTTGTGTTATCTGTTGAATCAATTTGCTATCACGCTAAGCAGCCCCCCCTGAACTTTCATGTCAGGAAATCATATGCTTTCCCTGCAGCTTAAACATATTTCATAATACTTGAACCCACCAAGGATTATACAAATGCTGAGGTGCTGAGTCCACCATCTTTCATACAAATGTAACCAGAAGCATTAGTTAAGCCTCAATTCTTTAATTAACATTTTATTTATCCCTTTAACCTTCCAGTTTTATTTTCTGTAAAATGTATTTCCCAACATGTCCCTGTTAACTCTATTCGAGCTAATTAATTACTATAATTTACTGATCAGTTCTTCATGTGTGACCCCAACAGAATAAAACATCCACATGCACGTGAATGAAATCTGTTAAATTTTAATTTCACAAGTTAATTTTCCCTCGTGTTTCACGCTGACCATAACTCTTTGGCTCAACCGTAAATATTTATTTACTCTGCCCTTGTCAGCTGTTGTCACCGACTGCAGATGATAAAATAAACATCTCCTGCTAAGAGAGAATGTTCCCAACCCTCTGCAGTGGCACTTATTCTGAAGCACAAACAGAATGAGGCTGTTCTCTTGCCTCTACAAATGGGGCAGGCGGCAGCGTCTATTGTGCTGTGGTGGCTGCCACCGCGCTGAATGCGCTGAATAGGGAGCAGTCGTGCCCTCTGTGTAGCCCCAGCTGTCTTTGACTGATAGGCTGGAGGAGGAGGAGGAGGGGGGAACTGTGAGGTGTAAGGAAGTTCAGGAGGCCTGTAGATTTACAACAAAACTGAACAGACTGTCGCGTTAGTCATCCTAACTAACCAACCCACCAGCCAAGCAGTGGGCCGCAGCGTTAACACCCAGCTCCGCGGCTCAGAGCAAGCTAATTAATGCAGCCAAATGAGATCAGTGGTAGAGGCCCAGGCCAGGGCCATATTGCTAAATAGCTTCCTTCAGTACGGGCCTGTGTGGTGTAATTACCACCAGGCCACCCCACAATGCCGCCTTTATGTCCCACTGAAAGTGATTTCATGTCCCTCGTTCCCCCATTAGCGGCATGTTTTTCAAATGTGATGAGAGAAGTCTGTCAATGGTTATTGTGTGTGTTTGTGTGAGAGAGTGCCAGTTTTGCTTTGAATATAATGGACAGCTCTCAGAGTGTATTGAAGTCGGCACATGTTCATTCGGCGCGGCGAGGCCGAGGCTGCGGCCCACCAGTGGTGACGATGCTGGCCAAGTGTAAAGCAGGTTACACAGACTTACAGGTAAATACAAGAATGGGATAACGTTGCCGCATTAACACATGTGACACTTGTTCCTCGTCGTAGATAAATTCACGAAACGTGTCACAGCACTACGAAGAGTAAATCCCCTGATCCCCCGCCACAATCATTAGTGGATTTAACTGTGTTGTGCGGGTTGGTGTGGGACGTGGTGCATGTTTGACAGAACTGACAGGCTCAAAAATAGTACTAACACGTCAATATCATCGCAATATCAGTCCCCAAACCTTAAGTGTGATAGCTGTGGTGCAAAAAGACGTCAGACGTCGACAACTTTCAAGTCTTCTGTTGTCCATCAGTCAATTGATAAGGTCATCCACAAATGTGCACTGTAATTTTACAGCAAATGAGCGGCTAATTATTGCAGTTAATTCACAGCAGTATACCGTAATTATTGTTTACAGTAATAGAGATAAAAATCAGAGTAATATATTTTGTTTCTACAGTAAACCAGACACACGTTTACTATGAAAAATACAATATGTTGATGTAAAATTACGTTATGATAATTTACTGTAGTTATTACAAATACATACATTTACAGAAAATGTGTAGTAATATTACAGCAATGAACTGTGTTTTCATGTTAATCCAACCAAATTTTGCTTGCTAGCATGTTAGCCTGTTAGCATGTGAACCTTGTTGTAAAATTACGATATTGTATTGCCAAATTGCCGTGTGGTGATGTACGCTAATTACAGTAATTCCTTGTAATGTACCCTTTTTATTTGGTCGCATCAGAATGCAGCTATAATTCAAATTCACAGCAGCTCACTGTAGTATTCCAAATAATTACACTTCATCCACTACAAAAGCAGAATTACAGTAGTTTACTGTGAAAATGTATTGTGATATTGTGTCAACCAAGCAAAACCAATGAAGAATGGAGCATTTTAGCAAAGTGAGTTTTAATTGATACTAAACGTAAAAGAAGAGACAAAGGATGTGGGATTAATTCACTGTACTTAATAAATCATTGATTTAGTTATTTATAGATTTTTTTTTCATGTAACTGATTCGACTTTTCTTTTTTTTCTCCTTTGTTTTCTTCAACCTCATTTGACTTATTCAGACTTTTTTTCCTTATTAAAGCCTTTATACGGAGAACAGTCACACTCCTATCAAGGTGTCCATGACACGTTTCTTCTCCGACAGGCTAAACTTCTTTTTTTCCCGCCATTTTTTAAGAACATTTTTAGTTTCGTCATTTAGTGTTTCTGACAGAACTTTCGGCTGAATTGTAAAGAAAGAATAAATATATTGCCCAGTTCTTGTTGTGTCTCCCTTTTTTTCTTCTTCTCCTAATCCATATGCCGCGGCTGTCCTCCATCATAATCCCCTCAATTCAAGTCAGCATGAATATAGACACCAACAACCATTTGGTGTGTAATGTAGCAGAAGCGTCTCGGTGGCCGCCACTATAGTGCCACCCTGACACTGTCAAAGGTGCCACGTTTAGCCCCAGGCACAACCACTCAATCACTGCCTGGTTCACAGGGGCCAGCACACCAGCAGTGCCTACTAATGCTTTACTAACCCTCATCACCTCCGCTCCTCTGTCCCCCCACCCCCCACCCCCACCCCCTCCACCTCCTCTACTTGTCAGGACAGGCATAACCAGCGTCACCCTGCATGGAGCTCGTCCCCCAGCACTGAGGAAAGGGCGTTTTACCGGGTCCTCGAGTGGCAGCTCTCTGCTCACGAAGGAGGGTCCCGAGGCTGGAACCTCACCGGAGCCCCCTTGACAGGACATGTGTGGTAATGGGCTGCTGTGTCCCGGACTTGTCACTGTGGAGCTCTGCAGGGTGCACTCACATACACCCGAACCCCATCTGCATTGAAAATCGACATCTTTTCATTATAATACATTTTCAAACTGTATATAAAAGTGTGTCTTCCATTGCCATGTGCGCACAATTATGTAGGAGCTAATGCAATTGTAATCATGGTATAATGAATGTGAAGTATGAACACTGAATTTAAGGTGAACATGTGGTGCCCTTCAGTTTAAACAGTGAGTTATGGGAGAAAGACAGAGAAAGAGAGACACAGATTAAATGGAAAAAAAAAAGAACACGCCACAGCGAGGAGACAAACAACAGTAGGAAAAGTACAAAAACAGAGTGGAGAAGCATGGCCGAGCCATCTAGATCAGATCCAGCGTTCACAGGTCCAGCTGAGGTGAGAATCCAGGGTCAGGCTCCGACACGACTCCCTGACTCCTAATTTGGAGATTCTCATTTTCAGTTTCCCAACCGAGGGCAGGAAATCGTACCTGTGAGAAGCCTTCAGGCAGAACGGGGGAGAGGTGTGGAAGAATCTGTTTCTGTCAGAGAGGAGGCTGCTCAACTACCTGTTTTTGTTCCATCTGTATTTCAACACAATCACAGCTGAAAGTTCCAGGGTAGATACGCACTTAGAAAAGTCGCGGCTGAAGTACAGCACAACTTTTTTTGATATCATGTCTGCGTATGACATGTGAGGTTGGGCAGATTGTGGTTTGATTGAGGTTAGACAAATCTTACAAGAGGGATCGTTGGATGACAGTCTAGACAAAAAAAGTAGTAATAGCCTGTGTTCCCCCTTTTTTTGTTAGTTTGTTTGTGTAAAATATATGGAAAAAATATATAAGTGAACCCCACAGCTGCATTGTGTGACATTAATTACCATTAACATGGCAACTATAGTTTATTTGACCGAAAGTTGATCAAAGAAACATCACCCTAAATACTCTCCAGAGAGCCAAATGTGTAACACTCCGCAGCAGAATATAGTCCCCGCAAAATGCGCCATTTACTCCTGTTCATTCAGTGACCAGGTGTTTCAGGAAATTACTTCACATAATTTAAAATTAAGCATATACTGTATTTGTATTTTTTTTTTGAAGATTGACTTCGTGTTGAGAGAACATTAATAATCCTCTCCACTTATTATATATTTTGATTTTATTTATAATTTCTCCTCGTAAAGCTCTACTGTTCCATTCCTTTTCAAATAATTTAATTCTACATGCCACTTCAATTAAATGTAATTAGTTTTGTTAACATCCCACCTCATTTTATTTTTATATTCAATTTACCTTTTCCCTGCTTGACGATATATCTGAAACAAGCAGTGTAAATCACAGAATCACTACATTCAACTTGGGTAAAATAAAATAAAAAATATACAAAATTCAGTTTTATTAGAATTTACATTTTGTTTGTACCACAAACCCTTTTTTTTAAATGTGAAGATGAACAATTTACTTAAACTATGCGGCCTAAACTGAAAACGTAAAGTAAAGCTCTTGTTACGAAGAGGACAGCACAGTCATGCTTCATCAAACTGAGCTGACCGCACACACACGCACACACACACACACACACACACACGCACACACACACGCCACACGCGCATTTTGTCACGTTCACATTTCGGCATAACACAAATTTCTCCATCGTGATTCGCTGCATGTTATGACACACTAAGACACACACGCACCCCCCCAACCCCCTCTCTCTGACAAACTCACACATACACACTCACAGCACACGCACACAGCTTGGCTCTGCGTCCTGAGCCTCCGACACTGTTGTCTCATGGCTTCAGCTATGAGGTCAACTTGTTGAAGAGATGAGTGTGACCTTTCTCTGTCACGGCAACAACTGCCTTGCTCTAAAATGATCTGAAGCTCCATTTTCACTTCTCCAATTACAGCATCACCCTCTTACATACACCGTCACATGTGTGTGTGCACACACAGTTCAGCTTATTATTTACATTGGCTAGTTTGTTTACATTAACCCCTGTACTAGAAGCAGCTAAGCAGCTAGTCACACTACCGGATAGTAAGAGTAATGTTTCTGGAAGAAGAGGACTATGCCCCAAGTCAGTTGAGACGAGTGTAAATCAAACCTCAAGTCCTGCCAGACCAAGTCTCAAGCCAGTGTTGTAATATATATAATACATATGCTTGAAAATAGTGCAATCATTGAACATGCTCATATTTTTGGTTAATTAGTGAATGGAATGTATCTGTTTGCAACTTAATTGACGTGAGCATCGCTAACTCCTGCAACAGTTAACGCTCATGCGCTTTTTTAAGGAACCTGGCTGTAAATGGAAGACAAGGCCCGCCCTATTCTGCCTCTGATTGGTCGACAAGCTAATGAACAAAGACTCTGATTGGTCGACAGACTCAACCCAAGGCACCATGGGGTTGGCAGTGGACGGCTAACAATAATGCTAATGACAACAATAACTACTGACAAAATGGAAAAATGGATAAATCATCACACGTGATATTCAGTGATGGATTTATTCTACGTCTTCACAAAGACATTACAGTTCAAGGCTGGATTACAAAAATGCTCCAAGGGGTCCAATTGCACTGGAGCCCTTGTTAGCACGACAGTTCCCTTCTGGGTAAAAAGAAAAGAGAGTCACTCCCCAGCTCCTTGGTGTTGCTGATGTTGAGCGGCAGATTATTCTCTGTGCAGCGCTCTGCAAGATTATTGATTTCCTCCCGATATGAACTCTTGCCGTTGCTTATAATGCGGCCGATGATGGTGGTGTCATCCGCATACTTAGCAAGAGAGCTCTCTTGATGTCTTTGAGTGCATTCATCTGTGTGCGGTGTGAACAGAAGGGGGCTGAGCACACAGCCCTGGGGGGCTCCTGTGTCGAGCGGTAACGTAGAGGATGTGTGACAATCCGAACCGTTGGGGGTCTGCTTGAGAGGAAGTCCAGTCCAATTGCAGGGTGTCGTACTCAAGCCCAGGGTGTGAAGTTTTACCAAGCAGCTTCATGGGTGCGATTGTACTGAACGCTCAGCTGAAGTCGGCAAGCAGCATTCTGATGGAGCTGCTCTTGTTTTTGAGGTGTGCGAAGACTGAGTGGAGGGCAGTGGATATGGCATCCTCTGTGAGTCTGCTGGTTCAGAAAGCATACTGGTGAGGGTCCTCTTACTTCTGAGGGGTGCTTCAATAAGTGACAGAGGTGCAGTAGGCGATTCTGAAGAAAGACTGGTGAGTCTCATTCCCAGGTCGTTGCGTATTTGACGGCTTGGTCCAGCTTAATTTTAATTTGTGGCTCATCACACACACATCAGCTTCATTTGAAAATGACTTGAGGCCTCGTGATTTGTCACTTGAAGTCTGAACACCCCAAAAGTCTGACCCGAGTCCAAATATCAAGTCTGATGCTCTGGTATCTTACATCCTTGCGGTGCAACTTTATTTGTTAAACTAATTCATTTATATTTAGTTCATTTGCAAAGCCAAGTCTCAGTGTGCATCCAATCTCACATCAATCCTACCGGCGCAAAAGCCTCAGTATCTTCCCTCTTCTTTGTTTATTTGGCCTATCCGCCTCAGCTTAAATTGCATTAGTACATATCTTTTTGTTCCCTTATTTTCTCCCTACCACCCCGCATCCTAAAGCTGGGACTTATTGTCTCAGCAGGTGTCAGGGGATTTGGTTTGTCTTATGCTTGGAGAAGACCCTCCTCCCTGTTAGCCCCTTCGCTCTGCAGGGCTGCAGGGTTCACTGAAGCAAGGAGATGACATCTCCCCTTTCCACAGAGAGCAACCGTGTCTCTCTCCAGAACCTCGTAGAGGAGACACAGCACACACACACACACACACACACACACACACACACAGACACACACAGTCCCTCGCCATTCTCTGACCCCTCCACCCCAAGTCTTGCTCCTTGTACTCCCTGCTCCCCCCACCTTCTCCTCCTCGCGCCCTCTGAGGAGAGGAGCTGTATTGAGCGGGAGCTTGAAACCATGCTTGTATTGTCAGAGGACTTGCCGGCACTTACCTCCACTTGAACATTTAGTGCTGTCTTGCTGGGCCTGGACAGAGAATAGCACTATAGGGTCACTGATGAATTGCTATTTCTGGACAAGGGATAAACACACTGCTTTGTAGGGATTATCTCTCCAATCTGCGGAGGCAGAACTGAGATTTTTTATCTTCTGTTTGGAGAGTCCAAGTCATGCTCATGTGTTTGAATATGTGATGCTGTACTCTGTGTGCAGGATCCAGTGTGTAAAGGCCTGACCAATCTGTCAACCAAGTATGTGAATGAATCAAAGTCATTTACTGTCACTGAAGTGAAGTGTTAATAAGAGAGCTGACACTATCAATAAAACCTCTTTTCACATCTATCTGATGTCGTTCTTAAAACTGAATATGTTATTTTCAACATCTCAACCTGTGAAGTGAATTTAATCAACCAGCCAGGTAACTTTAATACAGATATATTATTTCAATCTAACGACCATGTGACCCAGATCAGATCTGTTTTAGACTCTAAAGTTTCTCCATCCAAGCAAACACACCAGTATTTCTGTTTTACCAAACAATCTGGGAATATGGTAAGATGGTAATCAATAATTTAAAAATAGATTTTACTTAATTTGTTTTGGTTCCCCTAATTTTGGAGCTATGTTTACATGAAGATTAATGTTGTCATTTCATGATTTAAAGTTTTAAGCTGAGACTTTTGTCAAAGTAAGTTTTCATTTCATATTTTGTCTTTTATTCAATGTTTGTGATTGTTTTTTAATAAAAAATATTTTGAATGAAACACTGCTTGTGTTTAATCATGTGTAATCAGTTGGATTAAATATATACAGGAATATGTCTAGAATATTGTGATTTTCAGGATAATCCTGATATTTAACATTTAATTATTGATATTGTGTATATAAATAATACATTTGTGATAATATTGTGTGAATAATCCAGCGAAGATGGATCTTGTGTGTCATAGTTAATTTGGTTGCCTTTTCTCTAGTATTGAGAGTAACTGTTCTTTCTGCACACTTTTTTTAAAGTTATGGTCTCATACTCTCACTGCACCTCCCTACACTTTTGTTTTGAGGGTATTTTATTCACCAAAAAAAGACACAAAACACATAGTCAACAAAGTTAAAGATAGTTTTGATTGGCAGTGATTTTTTCCAAAATTTCTATAGATACCGCAGTAATATTGTTATTGTTCATTTGTCTGGCCACAATAATCGTGTAATTAAAATCTGATAATGTTATTTCTAGATATAAACTAAATATACTGTATACAAAATAGTAGAGATGGAGTGATTAAGATTTTAATTTTGGTCAAAAGAGTTTCAATCCCTGCAGAAGTGAAGTGTTTATTTTACCAAAGTGATCAAAATGAAACTCACATGTCGGCCAAGAGTAGTAACTTGCCAGAGCTCGGGAGTGTGTGAGACGCCCTAAACAGCTGTCACTGTGCATGTGCGTGTGTTAAGCATGTGTGTGTGCACATGTGGGTGTCTGTGCATTTTAATAATAAGGTGTTGACTCTGCCCTCTGAGGCTCACCTGTGGGGATTCCCAATGGTGTGTGCTCGGACCTGTGTTCGTGTGCGTGTGTGTGTGCATATACGCCTGTGTGTGTGTGTCACTTTGGGAAACACATATCTGTGCACCACAGCGCAACACCTGCCAGAGGCTGTGGCTGTTTATGACAGAGGCTGTGTGAGCTGGAGAGGACATGGTGGAGCGTCGCCAGCTCCATGCACACACACAACACACACACACACACACACACACATACACACACACACACACACACAAAAAAAATGCTGTGATTTTTATTGCAATAATTCATATTGTACAAATACAGAATTCACACAAGCAAACACTTCTAAATGGCCAGACATCACACCTACACTATAAAACTATGGAAAAAACACTTCCCTTTACACACACACACACACACACACACACACACACGGGTAAATGTAATAACCACAGGGCCGGTGTGATCTGTGTCTCTCTCCCTAGGTCTTGCTGGCTGTGCAGGTCCCCAGCAGCTCCTATATTACAGCAGTAGGCAGGGGAGCCTGGCAGAGGCACTGGCCTACAAAGTTCAATATAAACGAACAGTGGGATCTCCCAGGGACCTGGCAGGAAAAAGCTTAGCAAAGTTAAAGCCTCACCAGCCCTCCCCGGCTGCCCATGCCAATGGAACAACACACAAGTACAGTACAGACGGGCGTACAGGCCCGCACACACTCTCACACACAGCTCTCTGACAGCCCACCTATTTCCTGTGGAAGGAATTGTGGGTTTTTTGGAACTGTACTTCACCAAGAGGTTGTTGTTTTGTTTTTTTTAACTTCAACAATTTCACTTTCAATTTGAGCAGTTTGATTGTCGGTTTATACAAAATACCAATTATCCTCACACTGAAAGCGAAGCAGAGTAAGTTACAGGGCCCGACCAATTTGTTTTAATTATGTGAAATGAAAGATTATGATGGCTGAGAAGTCCTTTTAGTGCTCATTAAAAAATGGAAAGTTGAACATCTACAGCTCGATAACAACTGGGCTTAATGTACATTTATGCAAGCGTGAGTTGAAACTTTTCCATTTAAATGTTGTGACAGTGCTGTGATCAGGGTCTAACATTTGGTTAGGGTTAGGAAAAGATCTTGTATTAGGGTTAGGGTTAGGATTAGTTAGGTTCTATCGTCACAAACACAGCTGGAAACTGTCCCAGCATCTCTTTGAAAACTCCGGGTTTTCAGCTGCAAATCGCCCTTACATCTGGTTGGGACAAGATACAGTTTTATTGCAACTGACACGGCTGGAAATTCCGATGTGTAGTAAAATATATCCAGTGGTTTCATGCTTACAAGTGTTGAAGTGGCGTGTTGAACAGTGGTTTGCTGTTAAAAAAAATATCCAGCGGTGTCATTCTTACAAATGTTGAAATGTTGGTAATGTTGGTAGCGTGACGGTGGTGTGACAGGTAGGCAGCTGCCAAGCGAGACACGACTGGAGACGTCATCATCCAGTCGTGTCTCGCTCGGCAGCTGCCTACCTGCCACACTACCATCACGGTACCCTCCTCCTCCTCCTTACATGAAAGTCAGCTCACATACATGACGCGTACCGTAGAAACATTCAATTGGCGCGTATGAAACACACGTTAAAAGTATCGAAATGTGCGATGGCGTCATTTTATTCTGACGACTAGGCTGAAAGTCATCTTTGTGGCGAGTGCTGTTTTCTCAAATGCTGTTTCCAATGTAGAAAATGAACTTTGAACCCTTAAACTACATTTCCCGTTTTTTGATTTGTGATCATTTTAGATACTACTTTTTATAAGTAAGGAAAATAAAAAGAAACGGCGCTGCTGCTAACACATTATCATCATGATCACGCAAAACCAGCAAAAATCAGCTTTTTATCCATTATTTGCAAAGCTTACTGCAGAAAAAGGGGAACAAGTGAGATATTTTGATATAAAGGTCCTAGCAATGCCAATTGTATAACCTCAATTAAAACTGCATTTCACATAATAATAATGACAAAGACATTTTCATTTGTCGGATTCATGCGGTGAAATCCTTCCTTTGTCGGATGACTCTGTAAAAGGACAGTGAAAGAAAAAAAAATCCCTCCCTGACTCTATTCTGTCCTCCTCTCTATGCACTCGGCCTCCTCTCTGTCTGCTTCGCGGGGTTGCTCCCCTCTTCAGATGGCTGTGGACGCAATAATGACCCAACAGATGGGTTTATTAGAGGGCGGTTAAGGCAGCCAGCGGGTGGTTGGTTCAGGGGGAACCAAGAGCCGGAGCGCCAGGAGCTCTGGGTGAAAAGGAGAGTGACAGGAAGCGAAGTGACTCTGCCTCTCTCCTCAGTTGTTGATCCAATAGGCAGAATCTCTTCCCCGTAATGATCTTGGCCTCGAGGACTGGAGCGTCCTCGTGCGCGGCTGCGTGTTTTCTGTGTCACACCCACACATATGTGCGGCCCTGCTTATGTAACGCACCCACGTTTTGCATTTGTACATTTCGGTACATATGCATCCGCCCGAAGCATGTGCGCGGCTTTTGACATGTAAATGAGGTGGAGCTGGCTTTGTTAGCTACCTGCGTGTTAATGCTTGTTTAAGATGTCATCTGTCTCTTTTTTGCCTCTCCATTCAGTGGGGCGGGTGGCTTGCTTTGTGCCTCCAGCCCCAGGTGTCGAAGGAGGTTCTTCGAAGCCTCGTTAGTGTCCTAGTGTGTGTGTGTGTCTGTGTGTGTGTGTGTCTGCATTTGTGTGTGAGCTCTGCTGGAGCATGCCACTCTAGATCACAGGACAATATGGACCACATCAGATCATACAGAGACCCTATTATTCTCTCTGCACTTCTAGGTCTCTCCAAAACCTGTTAGCTCAGTGGAGTCGATTTGGCGAATAAAGGCAAAAGAATGGGACATTAACTGCTAATAAATGGAAAGGAAATCAGTAAATTAGTCTCTAATTACCTGATTAAAAGGAGATAAGAAGATGTCTTTCCATGGATTGGAGGTAATTATTAATGATAGGGTGTCAAAAGTTGCCATTTTTTTAATTCAAGATCCGAAGACAATCAACAAATCTGTCCTCTCTGACCGCCTTGCATAAAAACAAAAAAAAAAACATGAGGTTAAAAAGAGAGAACAAGTGAATACGCTTGAAGAAGTCAGAATTAGAAAGACCACAGAAATAATTAGTATAGAAGTCTAAAAAACGGAACTACAAATGTGTGACAGAGGTCAACTCTGAACTGTAACGCAGCCGTGCAGCAGCAGTTTGAAGTATTTAACTGAGTAATTAGTATAAACTTGAGGTAATTTACAAAAAATATATTATACATTGTTTACACGAATAACATTTTAGATATCTATGATTAAAAAAATGATTCTATTCGTAGCTGGATGTTTAAATATTTTCAGCAACTTTAAAAATATAATAATCTGCTGAATCTCTGATTATCCTCACATTTATCTCAGTCTTAATCCTCCCAGTCTCTGATTGGTTAATTCAGTCACACATGCGTTAGGAACGAGAAAGTTGTTACGAAGCTGAGGAGAGAGCGGTAAAGAGCTGCTTAAGAAAGTAATCAGTCTCCATCCTGCTGTTTCGTCTCATTACAGAGGGACCCGAGCACCGCGTATCAAACCCACGCGTTACCAAAGTATGAAAACCTGATGTGTGCCTGAAATGTTAATGTTAGTGTGGTTACGGATCTGTACGTCTCGCCTACAGCTGACGTTAGACGGGAGGCGGATACACCTGCACATCTTGGCTCTGTGGAAGGAAACCAGAGGTAACCCATGCAGGTCCATTCATTAAACCTTGATCTGCACAAGCAGGTCTAATTAGTAATTTAGCTAAGTTTCTTTTGGATGAGTGACCTGTCGTAACGAGCACCACTGTAGTCTTATATTTTTAAAAGATTTTATCCTTTAATTTCAATATATATATATAAAAAAATGTTATAGGAGTACTACAGGCTGCCTTACCGAGTCTGTTCGCTGTCTTCATGACTATTCTCTACTTGTGCTATACTACGTTTTTAGCATTTTTGCAATTATGCTCTAATTGCCACTTTTGGCCAGAGGGGTCACTATTCAGCAAAGTTATGGCAGTCTCATTTTAAGGCTTTACTGCTAAAGTCACTCGAAGGTCTTACTCCAGCATAAATTTGGGTGTTTTTGTGCCAGTATAATATCTTCACTCAATTTCTTAATTTGTGCTAAAAACACTTTTTTTTTTTATAAACTAGCGTTTCTACATTAAGTGGTGTCTCTATGCTCTGTCTTCATCAGCTTCTTCATTGCATTGTCCCAATCATTTTGTCATTTTTAATGTTTTTATTTGTCCCTGTTTTTAATTTGTCTCGAAACACTTTGTTTGGTTATTGTACAGTATTCACAGTATTTCAATCTATGTCCGCTCTTTATTAGAAAAATAAAACCATCATCACACCATCAACAGTCAACAGGATTTTGTGAAGTGCTCCTCCATGCTCGGGCGACACACAGAGTAAAAATCGCCTCAGAGGACATTATGCTGCTTCGAGACCACTCATCTGAGCAGTGTAAGGCACACGACACCTGGAGGGAGAAATCAAATGCTTGTTAGGGCCCGGTGGAGGGCCCTTCACGGTCTCTCACCTCCGAAAACCTCAGCCCAGGACCCCCTCCTCCCTAACCCCATCCGGATGCTGGTGACCCCCCCCCTCCTCCGTATCCTCCTCCCCTCTCCTCCTCTTCAAAGGTCATCCAATCCCGGCCACCGCCCCACTTCACCCCCTAAACCATGTAGAGAAACAGAATGAAGGGTATGAACACGGAGCTTTTAGCCCCTTTTCCTCTCCGGGGGTGTATCTATCTCCTTTGTTGTCTCACTCGAGGAATGTATCCTACACCTTCACCCTCCATCTATCATTTATGGAGACTATGTGCTTGTACATTATAAAATCACCTTTTATATAAGGACTAAAGAGTAAGCTAGAATAACAAAATTAATTAATGTTATCCCCTCTATTTATCCCTTATGTGTCACTCTAAACATCAGCGCCAATCTGGTGTTTACGTTGCTCTCAGAGCACGTGTTCTCTTCACAATGTGCCTTTGCTTCTCTGAGAAAATATCAAATGGCACAAATACAGTGGTGAAAAGCTACAAGTAACTACTCAGGTACTGTTCTCAATTAGAACTTTGTTGTACATGTACATTTTTATGTTTAACATGTTTAACAGCTTACAGGTTCAAAGTTTTCATACAAATCACATGTAAATTCATAAATATGAGGATTTCTGTCGATTAAACTATGCCACAATTTGTAGCAATTCACATGTGTTAATCATTTTTATACTGGCCATGTGTGGGCGGATTGTAACATGACAGAAAGAAAGATGCAGGATAAAGTGAAAGTAGGAGCCGCTGAAGGCTGGTAAAGAAAATCCTCTTGGCGACTAGTTTATTTTATATGAGGTGAGTAAAGGCCCAATCGGTGGTGGAAGGACTTTATTCAAGTAAAAGTAAAAAGAATATGGTATAAAAAAAAAAACAATGGTATTATGGGTAAACGGGTTTAATATTGTTAACAGGATGTATAGAGATGACATAATGTATCTGTCTGTAGTTGTGAAAGTGTCGTAACTGTAACGACGATGGTGAAACAAAACCAAACATAACCACTGCAACTTCCCCAAACCCGGAAAACTCTAGAAAGTCGGGTGCAGAGCCAGATCCTGAAGGAATAAACACCCAGAGTCAAATCAGGTTCATCCGCAGCCATTCACCAACAGGAGGAGAGCTCAGAGATAACTTTTGGACTTATCTTCACTCCTATTTATCAACCTGACTGCAGCAGATCTGTAATGTTGATGGCTGACCTGAGCTCGATGGAAAATGTACTTTACTCGCAGAATGACATCATAGACAGGAGAGGGGGAGAGAGAACCGGAGTCTCTGGTGAGTGCTGAATTCAGTGAGAGTTATTCTGAATTCAAACACACAGACGCGCAGACCCTCGGTGTGTGCAGTTGCTCGCTAGCTTACGTCTGATGTGCGGTTAAGTAGCTATTTCGACTGTTTTCAGCAAATTAACACAAATGATCCTGGTGTCAAATTTTCTTTGCTGGTGGGGAACACACCATTAACTGACTCGGGCACATCTGTCCACAGACAAGGTAGTGTTTTAAAGTTTTATTCTCGTTAAGTTTAGTCTCGTTAGCTGACTTCCCTATCCCTAAGTACCGACAGGCGACCACATGAAACATATCGTTACCTTGAGTGAACTTGTGGATTTCTCATCTATATATAATAAAGGTCTGGATGTCTTACATATTTTATCTTCATCTTTAAGGTCAGACACACACACACCAAACACATAAATGTAAGTACACCTTATGGGCCCCCCCCCCTGCACAGACACAATTCACCCTCGTCTGTAATCCTCCTAATCTGTCACCATGACCCAGGGTAATGCCATGTCACCACAAGTGTTTGGCTTCGCTTTCAACTCAGCCATGTTGACACCCCACGTCTCCTCAGAATCTCTCCCCGACTCCGACTGCAGCCCTCTGGCCTCCCCCGCCGTGACACGGCGGCTCCTTCTGCCCTGTCTCAAGCAGCTACCATCGTCTCAGCCACAGCTTGGCCTGGAGCCGACACCGCGGCACGCAGCGACCCTGATTCAGGTGGCGTAAATATAGCCCGGCCTGACACTGAGGAGACGCCGCATGCACCTGAGATGTAAACAAACTTAAGCATCCTCCGAAAAAAAAAGAAAAGGACGAGGCCTCCGAGCTACGGCATCGCTCACAAGGGCTTACGATATCCACCCTTGACAAAAGGCGATGCCTCTACTCTTTCTTTTGCGTGACATGAGCGTTTGCGCCGAGCACCAATTGGCATGACAGTGTGACCCCCAACCTTTTTTCTGCTTGTCCCCACATCCCATCCCTGCTCTCCTTCCTTTCCTTGTCCCCCTCATCATCCATGTCACCCCCCCCCCTCCCCATCTCTCACCCACACCCCTGCTCTTCCCTCAATGACAATATCCTGGTAATCGTGGCCTTTGTTTTTCTTGGCCCGGGCGCCTGGATTTGTCAGGACGCATTTCCTGCCCGCAGACTGAGGGGGCTGCTGCTGCGTGGCAATCTGGGCTCACTTCTCAGGCAGCTAAACCCTTTGACACTGTGCTTTTTAATTAAAATTACATTATGATTAATCAGGCAGAAGGAGGGGCCCTCCCCCTCACTTGCGCTCCCTCCACCTCCTCCCCCCCTCTCTCTCCTCTCTCCTCCTGCTCAGTTTCCAGGCAGGTTTGATTACAACCTGTGACGGACGTTCCTCACTGCCAAGCCGCTAAAGATGTGCTGGCAGATGCGGTGGCCTGGCCAGCTTGTCAAGCCCCGGGGTTGCAGGCAGCCAGGGAGAGAGGGGACAGAGCGAAAGAGGGGAAAAAACAGAACAGACGGAGCAGAGATAGAGGGAATATGGCAAAGAGAGTGAGTGCAAAGAAAGACCAGGTATGTGACAAGACAGGGAAATTAAGAGAAGAGACTCCAGACACTCCAGAGACTGCGCCGAGGCTGACAGGCAGAGCTCCTGGACGGCCGTATTGATCTGGAGAGCTCTGTTGCGGCGCATGCACTCACTCCCAGAGCAGAGGAAGAGACAAGGAGGCATGGAAGCGGGGAATCATCTCTCCCTGCAGTTGTACAAGGCGCCGGGATACAAGAGCCTATACTTATCTCGGGTGTCCGGGCCGCTACTCGGGGTCCCTTTATATCACAGGTGGAGTGTGTAGAACGCAACCTGGAGCCGTGTGCATGTGCGTGCGCTCACATGTTTGCTTACTCAGGCTGAAACAGTCGTGTCAGAGGTATGTAGAGACATCAAAACAAAAGGCAGAGACAATGAGGAGCATGTCGGTGAGAGATCACAACGGGCACAGACACAACACGCAGAGAATCGGAGTGCATTTATGTCGCATTTCATTCACTCTCATCATTTTTCATCGTTTGAAAGTGGAAGCATCAGTAAAAAAACACACATTTTCTGGATGTTGTGAAATTCGTTTACATGGGAACGTTTTCTTTTGGCTCTTTCCGTACGTGCTGCATATCGCAATCCATAAGAGGAGCTGCTTTACACTTACTGTAAATCAGGTCAAGTGGCTGTTAGCACGTCACACAGGCAGGCGTGACCCCTCCATGATCTACAGTAGCGCGGCTGAAATGTCATTTTGCGGGCATGTCTCGAGGATGGAACGCGTGTGACTCGGTGCGTTTATGTGCGTAAGTGTCTGAGGTCATAGTGCTGTGTGTGCCTGCATTTACGCCTTCACATACGCGACGGTGGCGACGGGGTTGGGCGGGCGAGGCCGGAGCATTTCCATCGCTCTACTTCTTCTATACTTTTGTGGACAATAAACAAAACCAAATCAACACTTTCAAACTCAAAAAGTCTTTAATTTTGTCTGATGGGCCACTGGTAAAAAAAATACCTGAGGCTTATTTACTCAGTTATGGAAATAATAAATATTTCTGTTTGTATTACTACCTTATCAATATTGTAAATATGACCTTTGCTGAGTTACTGAAATTCTTCAAAGCTTAGAAAAGCAGCACTTCATTAAGATTGCTGAATTTATCCTTTTCAAAATTCATACAATTTTCTAGATAATTACATTAAACGTCAAATTGATATTTTCTTTCCCCCTTTCCTGTGCCTGTCTCTCTGCATAGCTCTCACCCATTCAGCCCCCCGAGCTGAAACAGGCCTGTATTGGGTGTCCTGTGGCCACATTGACAGGCAGTATTAAAAGCCAGTAGGTGGTCTTTCACTGTCACCGGGCAGAAGCCCCTCGTCACAGCACATTAATTACACACTCTCACCAGCTCGAACAAGCCTCGCCTGTCCGCGCACGGGGACGGATTAAGAGCAGAGCGATTGTGTGCGCGTCGTGTAAAAATCCAGAATTTAGCTCCTCGAGTTCGAGCTGAAATGTTGTTGTTTGTTGTTTTTTAAGGACATGCAGCGATAATTGTAACAAAGGCATGTGAGCAGTCACTATTTTAAAATGTGAAAACGAGTTGCATCAACTTCAGTGGACCTCGTGATGGTTCTTGCTAAGTGGGCTGGAAGGAGAGTACAATCTGGTTGCGTCTGCCATTTTTTTTTTTCGTTAACTCTATAAATACCAGTGTTGTGGCTGCTGTGAGTGGAAATAAAATGTCAATGAGTGCTTCTGTCAATCCATGTGCACGTGTGTATGCACAAATGTCCCTGTGTGTACCTGCACATGTACGTACAGGTGCGGTGTGTGTGTATCTATTGAGCGCAGGTGGCCGCGCCGTGCAGGTGTGCACACGCATGTGCGTATGCATGGATTGACACGGCGTCCAGGACCGTGGCCTTCATCCCCCTGACCTGACCCAGCCTTGAACTCTGTTGCCTCTGCGATCCATACGTATCATTTACCCGACGCCCTCCCTGTCGTCTCGCCTAATGCACGGAGGCGTGAAACACCTCGTAATGCTCAATCACAGCGGGGCACGGCATGCTAGGAGCCATCCAGAGTGACAGCACAGGGCCGGGGAGGGGGCCGGCCGAGGGAAGAAATACCACATCGCCCTCAGGGAAAGGAAGAGAGGGAGGTGGAGGAGAGAGAAGGGTGAGGGGCTGGAGGGGTTTGGAAGGGGGGAAGGGAGTCGTGAGGGGCACAAGTGGGGTTCATTTGGTCTGGGTCAACATCGGGAGAATTCAGATCAATCTGAGAATGTTCTGTCAGCGTGTTCGCAGGTGTGCACCTGTCAGAGAAACAGGACAAAATGATGAAGCATCCTTCATTTTTGTTGTAAAATTGTGCATGACTGCTGCTACAGTATTATCTCTTAAGGTTTTAAGAAGTTGAGTTGATAGAAACATAGCGAGAACTTTGCTCGGCCCCAGCAGGCTCTTTTTTGTCACCTTTCACTTGTTCTGTTTCAACATACCTGAAAATGCGACTGAGGTGTTGACAGTGACAACTTTCTTTGTGGTTTTCTGACATTTGCACAAACATAAAGTACTGATTTGATCACGCTGGGTGTTCCTGGATTGCTGCTTTGGGGCCCTGACATTGTTAAATGGCAGGTGAGGGGCCAGACTGTGATAACACACGGCATCTTAAGGTTGTTATGTCCTCAGCATCCTCAAAAAACACGAAGATCACCTTTTTTAAATCTTTCTGGATTGAAAGCCTCGTTTCCAGATCGTAAAAAAGCAGCCCAGTCTGTATGTGAGGCCAGCGTTTCTTTAACGCGAGCAAAACCTGGATACTGAAGAAGTCGTGGACGGGCATCTCGGTGGAGAAGAAGTAGAAGAAGAGAAGAGTAGGACACAATCTTCCAGCATAGCGAGTGCAGCGCTGGGATTTGCAAGTGAAAAACATTTAAGGAAAGAGAGGAGGAGAAGAAGAAGGAGGGAGGGAGGAGAAAAAAAAAGATGGAGAGAGAGAGAGAGAGAGAGAGAGAGACGCAACAGACGGAAGTCACACTTGTTAAGTTGGAGGTGTGAAGGAAAAAAGACTTGTTCGCGTTTAAAGGCAGCTTTTTGGACTGCTGTTTTAAAACCCATCAATGTGCTGCTTAACTCTTTCTTGTCTGGAGCAGAAGATCTGTTTTTTACACTTCACCAGCAAAACTCTGGTGCAAACATTGCAAATACAGCACAGAGTACAGCGAGTACATCGAGCAAAAGGCTTTCGGTGTTTGCTTTGAACTGGTGCAAGAAATATTATTCAAACTCACCGTTATTATTAACTCTAACAACATGAAACATTAAATGTTCTTGACCCAAATGTAATGTTATTTTAGCGAACGTGAATAATGTGTATACGCTAAACACGCGGGCGCCTCAACCATCATCCGAGACACATTTTTCTGACTCACTGCCACCTTCTCTACTTGTAAAAACCTGACTAGCTAGCATCTGAAGAATTTTACACATACATACATAAGCCTCAGAAAGTGTGAGACACTAATGTTGGCAGCGAGATCCGTCCGATGCAATTGAGAATATAACTGCTTTTCGCTCAAAGTCAGCACAAAATTTTATGAAAAAGGAAAAACGTAAACAAGAGAGAGAGAGAGAGATCTGCTTCCACCCTGGCAGAGCCTCCCTTGTCCTTGCCCGTGCCCTGTGGACTCATGCCCAGGACCTGGGCCTCTCCCAGGCCAAGCTGCCCAATGGTCCAGTTAATCATATGCAGCGCCACGAGGAAGCTTATGCTGGCCTATGCCAGTTTATGCCTCCCTAACTGCAGGGTGTCGAGGCCAGAACCGCAGCGAGAGGGGGGCCTGACAGACTGGCTTGGCATCGGAGGCCTTGGCTTGGATTTGAAGATGAGTGGACCCCTCAGAACCTGAGTTAATGCAGTGCCCCCTCCGCCCCCTCCTTGTGTTTCTCCCAGTGTCCAGGTCCTGCTGTGGGGCCGCTGACCCCGCTGACTGTGTGGACAGAGACCCTGCTGACCAACACAAACACTGACATTACTGCCGCTCAGCAGGGAGACAAAAACTCTGAAGGGCAGCGTGCGGGTCTATGAGTCATGCATGTGAACGCATGTCACTTCAGAGAGTGAAGGATGCATCAGGGTGTCGATATATCCGCTGTCAGACCTGCTACCTCTTATGATCTGACTGTTTCATACACTTTAAGCTTTCTGTGGTTAAATGTATGTAAACCTACTCATAAGTGGAAACAATGCATGCAAATGTCAGCCTGCTAAAATGCTTCACCATCTTAGTTTAGTGTGTCAGCATATCAGCTATAGCCCTTAACTTAAGGTGCAGTTTTTCGCAGGTGTTTGGTCATAAATCAAAAGCTTTGGTCTGAAACTCTGACCTGATGATCACCAAAGTTGTTTTAATCCACCCTGAATGGGGGATGAATGCTTACCAATCAATCCCAACCTAATGGCCAGATTAAAGGTTGGTAATTTGCATTTTGCAAACCATGGATATGTTGAAACATGTCTTTATTTTACAAATTTATGTTTCTTTGGGTTCAACTTCCAGTTTGATGTTGTGACAGCGCAGCGCTTACGGTCCGGTTAGGTCAAGGCACACGAACCACTTGGTTAGGGTTAGGAAAAGATCACATATTGGCTTTTTGTCGCCACTGACATGGCTGGAGATGTTGTGACTTCTCATCAAAAATATCATTTCTTCTTTTTTTTTGTTGCCAGAAAGCTGGAAATTGTCCCAAGGTCTCCTTCAAAATATCCAGTGGTGTGAAGCTTACAAATGTTGAAATGTCATGGTCCCTCGTAACCAAATATTCAGTGGTTTCAGGCCAATCCATGAAACAGCTGTTTGAGACATTTGAGTCTAGATCAAACTGTTGAGCTGAAGGACCAGCAGACCGGTACTGCCATCCCTAGAGACGCACAAACACAAACACAAACACAAACACAAACCACACTTTACATTATTCTATACAGGTAACAGTCATTGAAGGGGACCTTGATATCTTCAAAGATACATTTTGGGGTGTATGCCAAACCAAACTAACCACTCCTGCCCACTCACTAACTGCTGCACATGCTTTTAGTCCATCTGCAGTTCTCTGTTTTCTCAACAGCTGAGTGATCTTGTGTGTCAACAGAGCACATTGAAGGCTTGAGCCTTTAACTGAAGAGACACAGAGAGGCCTAACCGCCTATGACGACCCTAGATTTACAGGTGAGAAGCACTTGTAATGTTTGGTAATACTTAATAATAGGTAATAAGTCTTTATAAGATGCTTATTAATCTTGTAAGGGTCCTTATTACAGCAAGGTCAAAAGTACATAGGCGCTTACATCAATGCACGCACGACGTGGTGTGTGGTGAAAATAGGTGGGTGTAAAAAAAAAAAAAAAAAGCATGAGCACATTTAATCCGTGTGTTCATCCAGTTTGCATCAATGAGCGCCGCCCGCCACAAAAGAGCAGCGTGGATTGACAGCGTAGTGGGGCTGGCCTCTGGCCGGCTGTGACCTTTGACAAGTCTCTGTCACTTCTCACCTCCGCAAGACGAGCTCTGTCATACCAACCTCACATGCACCGTGCCCCCGTCCTACCGTCGCTTCGATTAAAAGCTAAATGGATGTTTTAGTACTCTGCCACTTTGATGACAGCATGCTAATCTGCCACCGTTGGATCTCTGAGAGGCTGACGGAAGGAGGAGGAGGGGGAGGAGGGGGAGGAGGAGGAGGAGGAGGAGATATCTTACAGGTTAGGAGGGGGTACTGACAATATAATCTTGGTGAGACACTGCAGCGTGAGGATTTTTTTTTCTTTTTTTCTGTTTTCACACGCGGCAGACCCAAAGGGGTGGTCCTGGTCAGGGCATCTAGCCGGAGAGCCTAGTCTCACCTCACTGACATGGAAGCCACCCTGGCTGTCACTTTGCATCTCTGACGCCTAGAGAGGGAGACCATGACCAGCCTGACAGGGGCAGCGGAAGGTGAGGACCCAAAATGCTTGAGACACACTTGGCTCAGAGCCAAACCGGGCTCCTCCTTCGCTCCCGCCCCCCCCCACCATTCCTGACACTTCAGAGTGTCGATGTGAACTTTTATACTTTATGATCTTTCTAACCTTTACATTTTGGAATAAAATCTGAAAGGATATGAAAGACCTATTAGTTTCTCTCCTGAGAGCAGATCAGGCTTTTTGACACTAAAGGTTCAGTGCAAACATTAAAGCAGCAGCAGCACCTTAAAGATGTGGTTCTGTAATGACTGACATCACTCTGTCATGCTGTTCCACTGACAAAGTGCCATTTTTATAATTAACAGTAAAGAGAAAATACCAATGAATATTCTGGCCACAAAAGATCCAAAAGCTTTTATCCGAATGGTTATTTCATGCCGATGCTTCGTCACATTTAGTTTGAACGTCTGAGTTCACTGACAGTGTTGAAAGAGCATCATAAATGTCTTTAGCACAGAAGTCTAAGTCAGACTGTAATTGGCTCAATTGCATGCACTTATTAAGAAAATCACATTGCATCAAAAAAATTATAAAATTATAAATGATAATGTTTAAATGTAAATAGCAACATTTCTGTTACCTCCTAGGTAACAATGTATAATAGCCATCATTAATACAATTTAAATAACTATTTATTTCACTGTTAACAATGAAATGCTTTACAAACCATTTATTAGGTTTTTTAAAGGTTTAGAAGCATCAGATGCAACTTAATTAACTAACTTAATTAACTACACAGTATTTATTACTCACATTTAACTACGATAGTTAATATGTGTTACGATTTCCCGTAATCAGGACTGTGTACTGTTCTGGTGTCAAACCCACAACAAAACTCCATTGTATGGATCCAGAAGTACTTGATCGGCAACACCTGATTTATCAGAAATCATATGAAACAAAAAACACAAGCCCACATATGTCACACTTGAGTGAGAAACAGAGACCTGTAGAAAACACTTGTGACTTTGCAGCGACCCCTCAGGAGTGACAGATGACACCTCAGTGACTCATGCTTACTGTGTAGGAGTCGCGAAGCGAACGAGGGGTTCCACATGTCTTGCAAAAAACAATCTGAAGGTGCATCATAGTTTCAGTGGTCTTTTTGTTCTTTATTCTATTTTTTTTTTCTGACAAGCTCTGAAGTCATCACGTTTTGGGGATTGTTCAGCTATTGAACAGTACAGAGTATGCACTGAAATGGAAAATGAAACAAATCACTTGAAGCAATTGCACTTTATGTTGTAACTCACATAAAAACAGAAGAAAATAACATTAAAAAATATATTGAATTAGAAACAGTAAAAAAAAAAAAAATTGATAACAAAGACTATTTTTTCAAACAATTTTCAGTTTTCATATTTTATTTTTGGATTTATTTTTTTTTAAAAAAACATCCTTTCCTGTGAAAAGTGACTTGTCTTCTTCATGTGACTCGCTCATCTGCAAATAAAACTAATGGTATGAGGGGAGAGTGTGACTGCTGCTGTTGCCTCTGAGGTCCTCACACTCTGAGGCCTCTGGAGACCTGAAAACTTCAAATAAAAAACAACACACTGATGCACTGTTACTGTAAACCAGACGGTGGCGTTCAGTGCATTTCAGGTGAACAAAGCGGGGTGAGGTCATTTTAACGTACAGTTCTTACATCTTCTGCATTATTTCTTCTCAAGTGTTTGTAACCCCTTTTCATATCAACAAATGTGGATAAAATCCAGACAACCAGCTCACGACTTGTTCATTTCAGTCGCGGTTTTATGAGTGAAGGCGGAGGGGCCAACGGTTGCAGTGGGAGCATAGTAAGAACAAGAAAACATAACTTGTTCCAGCCACCCAAAAAAATCTGTTTTCGCCCTCCACGAAGCAAACACGGTTGGCACGGCATTTTTGGTCCATTGTGGCAGAAATGAGTGTCATTTTTCCGTTTCTGTTATGGATTTTCCCACACTTATTACTTGTGATTTAGCCTCATGAGTTCAGTAAGGAGCTTTTTTTTCTTTTTAATTCATTAATTAATTCGACATCTATGACTGTGTAAAGTAATTTCATATGAAAAAGCATAAAAGTGTGACACCGACGTTGTGTTAAGGGGAGAGAACATTATCAAACAACATTAACTGATTTCTGCCAAGGTTGGAATGAGTATTACTTCTCCAACAGGTACATTTAGAGAAAATTTTAATCAAAGTGTAGAAATTATACAGCAAAAGGACACTGTTACCAGCTGAAGCAAAGACATCATTTAAGCAAGAGCGTTGCTGAATGTGGTGTGCTGCTCCTGGTGTGCTTATTTACTCAACTTAACAGCAAGGTTATTATTATTTAACACATTCAGACTCATGAACAGATTTCCCATGACATAGAGTTAACTGTGATTTGTGATCTCTCCCCAACAAGTCCACGACGTGACTGGATACAGCCTTTTGTGAGTACCGAATGACTCATACGGGCATTAACTTTTTTGTTGCCTCTATGGTTGCATCCAAGTTAAGTTATGTAATTAGCAAAAACGTAAAAACACCTACAAGCGCAGGCGAAGGTGGAAATGAATCATGGTTGAAAGAAAAACCAAAGTCGTCTGTTAGAAACGACAGGAAGCCGATCGCAGTCACAGAATCACCACAGAACACATGTGGCTTGTCCGCGCCCTCCACAATGTGAAATATAAGCGAGCACAAGAGCGCTGACATCATTTGTCAGTTTCTTCCAAAACATGACAAGTCCAACACAAACCCTCGAACGATAAGACGAAAAGATTGTTCGCCAATGAGTCCCAAAACAACATATATGACCGATCTCCAAATAAAAACATATGCTGTACTGGACGAACACATGGTTAAATGTTTGGTCATGTTTAGATGTAGCTAAAGATCATGGTTACTGGTTTGGGTTAAAATAAGCGCGTTACGTAGGTTCAGTCCGGCGTTTGGACTTTCACTCTGGAGGAGACAGTTGTGGGCGGAGCCTGGAGCATCTGGAGGAATAAACATCCACAGTCGAGGGGAGCACAGAGTTTGTCTCTCTGTTTTTTTCTCTTAAACATTTGGGATTTAAATGTGGATTCATCTTCACTCTTGCTTCTCAACCTTTCTACTGCAATGAGCTAATCAAATGTACTGTAACTGTTGTTTTTTGACTGATGAATGGAGTGGAAAGTTTCTTCGTGAACGTACAGAGAGGAAGACGGGGAAAGACACAACAGGATAACAGAAAGAAACAGAGTGCCTGGTGACTATCTCGTGGCTAATGCACAGCAGCTATCCCATCTGTCTGGGGCGGATAAACTCACGGTCAGACTCGCGTAAGTGACTTGAATACACACAAATGATCCCACGTTCAAACTCAAATAACATGAGGTGAAGTTTGCTCGTCTTTATGTGTGAGCGCTGACAGCTCAGTGGCCTTAGCTAGCTTGGTAGCTTCAAGCTAGATGTGCAAACGAGGCTCGTTCCAGCTCCACCCACGCTCCGGTTCTTTGAGCCAGGTGCTGCCAAGCTTCGTTCTGGCTCTTCAGAAACCTGTGGGTAACTCTCACAGTGGGTTTGTCCACTAGCTTTCAGAGTCAGCATCAAACACAGTTCTCTCTACGGACTTTGCGGCTCTACGACGTCAAATGACTTCCGCGTCTACATCCCCCTGACGAGAGTCATGATTCCTATAGCAGCGAAAGGTCTCTGTTCATTTGAACATAAACAGCTTTTAGCATCCGAACAAATAACTAATGTTGTTTTTTCCGGTAAAGGAAAGTAGCTTTGATTATTATCTAAGATCTACTGGAGGCCAAAACAGCACACAGATGCAGCACAGCCCTCTCCTGTCCACCCATCCACACTTTATCACATTCATTCATACACGCGCCCCTCCCGTCCTGATCCCGTCATTCTGTTTTGCACAGTTGAACTTGTGCCCCCTGCCTTCTTGTTGACCTCCTCGGTAGAGTGCTGTGAACCCACCGCTGCCCCCTCCTCCCCTCCATCCACTCCCCCGCCTCCTCCTCCTCCCCCTTGTTCCAGCTCTTTCAGTACGGCAGTCTGCCGATCCCGCCTGGCCGCCCCTTGCCGTCTCGCAGAAGTGCGAAAATAAGATGGCATTGGATCTATTAACACATTGGGCTGAGTGTTAGTGAGGGGGCCCCAGCCGAGACCACTCTCCCAAGGTCCACCGACCGCCATCCTGCCCCTGCTCTGGCCGGGGGCATGATGAAAGGTTGTGGAGGGTGGGTGGAGGTGGGGGTGTAGGCAATTAGAGATATCTGAGGGCTATAGCAGGGGGTAACGAAGAGATAGCAGTGTCGGTTGAATGCGCTGCGCAGGGCATGCTGACACTTGTCCACTCGAAACTTCATCTGGCCATCAACAGCAGTCGTGTCAATTGATGGATCGATCAGAGCGATGATCAATAGCTACATGACGGGACTTGTCGGACAAAAGAGAAGCTCCGCACACACGGACGACCCTGGAAAAAGTGAATCCGGGTGTTGAAAGAAAAAAAGATTGCGATAACATGATATTTTTGTTCATTTTAAGCCGTTCCGGAGTGCGTTTTGCATCGAGGTGTGTCTGGGTGCGTTCGCGTTCGCACGTGTCGTTCGCCCGCACACGTGTGCTCCCTGTGTGCGCCGCCGCGCATGTGCAACGCCGTCCCAATCAGTCAGCATATTTTCTATTCATGAAGGTAAAACATAAACTGCCACATAAACTGCCATTTCTCGGATAACCTTGTTCCAATGTTATGATGACTTTACATGTGCTCGCATCCGCAGGATTTCACTCCTGAACTTGTTGGCACGTCGAGATGTAATGTGTGCCTCTCTCCGAGTGTCTCTACCTCGGTGCGATTACACGCCCCCAGATCTACCAGCTCCATCACAACAGCAACGGGAAAAAAATAAATAAACCTCACAACTTTTTGTCACACTTCAATCACATAACATTAAGCGACCGCATGTTAGGAATTAATAGACGGTGTTTGCTGCTATTTATTCAACTTTTTCTTTTTTAGCAAATGATGAATGAATCGCGCTCGCGGCACACGAGTGGAAGACAAAGAGGGAGCGACGCGGTTTTTGTACATTTTTCGTCCGAATTCCTTTTTCTGTAATTTACAGGACTAATATGTGACATTACTGTCTGTTCTGTTTCTCATCCTGGCAGCAGAAGCAAATTCCACCGTCGCCCCTCTGCTGTACAGCATGTGGCCCTCCCTCAGAGGGGCTGGTTACCAAGCAGATTAGACAAGATATTTACAGGTGTGAAAAGATGCATTCTTCTAATACAGTGTGAAATTCTTCTGTTAAGTGCGCTCTTTCCAATAAGCCTGTTCACAATGGGATGAGAGAGAGGACGACAGAGAGAGGGAGAGAGAGAGAGAGAGAGAGCGATGAGAGAGAGAATCCAAGAAGCGAGTTGTCTTGTTTTTTGGCTCTGTATTTTAAAAGGAGCTGAGGCGTAGCTGAGCGCAAGTCTTAAGAAAAAGTGATAAAATATACAGTGAGAAAAGCTTTCAAAGTGTCGGGAAATTAAAGCGCAGTGCAGCAGCAGGGCGGGGGACGCGGGTGGGGGGTGGGGGTGGGGGGGGTTGGTTGTCGGAGGGTGGTGGTGGAGCAGCGTTCAAGATGACTGCAATCTGCTTGTGTGACTCCAGAGAGGAGTTGTCCTCAGCGGCCTCAGACCTCTGCTGCGTTTGTGACATGGTACCGAGCAGACGGTAATTTGCAGGTGAATAAATGCTTCTGAGCGGAGTAAGTGAGGAGGTAAATGACGCTCTCTGCATCTTTTTTTTTCTTTTGAGTAACGCTTCGAGGCCTAAAGCAAGAGTTCCCTTTTTTCTGCTGCATGGTGTGACCCTGCGAGCTCAGAGACGGTAAAGAGGAGGAGCGGCCACTCAGTCGGTCCAAAAAAAATTCAGCGGATGGGAAAGAGGATGGGCGGTCGAGGGATCTGGATTTTGGGTGAATGCAAGGGAGTGAGGGGGGCGGGGGGGAGGAAGGGGGTGAGATGCGGGACGTAGGAGTGTTGTGACCACACGCCCTCACCCGTAGAGCGTGGCTTGGAGCCCAGACAAGTGTACGCTGGGCCTGCCCACCTCGCTATGGAGAGAGGGTCATTCTGTACAGGAGTCAGGAACAGCAGCGCGGGGATCAAAATGCTGCAGTGCCAAACCCTCCACCCTGTGAAAAAACACAAACAAATTATCCGAGCCGGTAAATTACAATGACTAGCATTTGCATTAATGAGTCTCAAGGTAGAGAATGTAAAAACAAGTGCAAAGTAGGTGAATTTCAGGGTGAAGAATGTTAATTATGGCAAACCGTGGGGAAAAAAAAAAGTGTGGGAATCATCAAATCACGTTACAGATCTTGAAATTATTTTAAATCATAGCATGACGTGAAAAATGAATATAAAAAGGAACAAAATAAGTGTGATATTAAAAAAAGAATTTTCAGCACCTATTTAATGCTCTCCTATTTTTATTTTTTATTTAAATGAAAAAACACCTTGTCCTCATCTCTATTCCTACCAACAACTGTGAGATTTCACCAAAGAGCACAGTGCACCAAAGCCTCTCTACAACCACGGTTTCTTTTGATGCCTCGCTAAATAAAAACTCTGGCTCCTCTTTTATCCGTTCCTGCCAGTTGCATTAGCAGTTTGTGCGGCCGCTGGCCTCTCTTTCTGCCGCCCTCTCCCACATCTGAAAGCGGTGACACACGGCTTGGCCGAGCGATGGGGCAGAGAGACCCCCTAATTAATGGAGGCAATCTTGCAGCTTTCAGCCCGCTTTACATTTCTTTTAATGAAAGGATTAGCGCAGTGCATTAAGATGTATTTAACCTCCAGCGCTAGCTCTGTTTCAATAAGTATTAAACAGGCCATTAAATGGAGAGCGGGAGGGAGGGGGCTCAATTAAAGCACACAAAGGCCAGAGTGCTGAATGTGGAGCGAGGGGTGGATCCAGGGAGCCGGGACAGGGTACGCCGTTCGCATTTAGCATCTGCCCAAGCAGCTCATGGTGAGCTGGAGGAGAAAGGGAACTGACTTGATGCAGCCCGCAGATGTAGAGACACACGGCCTGGGCGATTAACAATATAGAGGTGCAGAGAAATATACGTTAACGACAGAAAATATACAACCTATGAGCAAATAATTGTCACTTTAATTTTGCTCGCTGCGTCTCAGCTCGCGTTGTAAGGTGACATTGTTTTTATAAGATGTATGTAGTCAACCCACATTGGAGGAAGGAGCCAGGAATCTCAGAAATCTATTTTCTAAGTTGTTGATTTTACAAAACAATCAACCGCCACCGAGGAAGCCGTGCCAGAGCCCCTGCTGAACAATGATGGTATTGTTCACTTGGAAAAGAAAACTGGCGTGGGCTGCTGCATTTATCAATTTTCCCTTTCTCTTTTCGCCCACTACTTGTTTGTCGTGGCATGGCGAAGGCCCATTTTGGGCCCAGCAGGTTGTCCTGTGCGCATGGCATCACCTAAAATTAGTTCAAGTCAGCGGTGGCCTTTTTGCAGCTTTGCCACTGCGGATGTTTGCGGATCCAAAAAAGCAGCTTTGTCTCACTCGCTTTTTCGCGTTTGCGACGGGCCTTGTTTTCGCTGCCTTTTTCTTTTTTTTTTCCCTTCGTGCAAAAACATTAATTGAAACGAGGGCAAATTCCCAAAAAAACAAATACAGGATTTATTCAGTATGGCAACTTATACAATTCATATATATTTTTACAGATAACTCAAACATCACAAGTCAGTCAGCATATTCAATATATACGTCAAAGGAAATACAAATTAGAAAATGGTGTCTGCAGAACTGAATTGTTAAACTCCTCAGCATAACAGACATGACAGCCTTGCCATGCACTAAAGTGTTAATTAGTTTCAGATCCTCTGCTCCCTCCCCATCTATCTTTCTATCATGAGTGTATTGAGAATGACGTGGCTCACTAGTTAAATACATTCCTTATCGCGTGTCATTTGCCCCCTCCTGCTGCAGGATGCGGCGGAACAGCTTTTTCTCGGGTTGTCTTCATATGAGATGATTAGCCTGAGACTACATTTCAAAAGTGTTTGTCAGGGCGCGTGGCATGCTACAGCGAGCCCGGGGTAGCAGATGGGTTTGCCCGTGAAAGAGCAGGGTGAACATGGTGTGCCTTAAATGAGCACTATGAAAAACCTTCAGTCCATATTACCGTACCCTTTTGAAACCACGAGCGTAGCCTGCAGGCAACTGTCTGCCGCGAGAGAAAATGAGACTGACAACTAGCAGTGAGAGTGAATTACAAGGGTCATGGTTGAGCAAACACTGATCAGATCCAAGTAAATGTCCTGTTTGATAGCTGTTTGTATGCTGGTGGGTCGCGCAGATGAAGCGTGTTCGCACCGAGGACAATGAATGCTTTAAAAGTTTTAGAATAAACTCAATCTAAACAGTTCAATAAGAGCTCACGCTAAAAAATCTTAAAGAATTATACAATACCTTATAGTCATTTGCACTTTGTTGAACTATCACCAATTTTAAAATCCCTTCAAAAATCGATTTATTATCTTAATTCCTCTTTCTGAAATCCTTTCGCAAACCACCTTCCAGCTTCCTCTACGCAGACGAAACTAAATGACTGAATGATTGACTGTCACATCCTGACATCGGCCTGCTCGCAGAAACAATAGTGTTGGTGAGACCGGCATTAACACAAACTGCAGCCGTAGACAATGATGGATTTGTGCGTACAATGACTGAACGTAGGGACATGAAGAAGCAGTAGAAACTGTTAGGAAATGCTTGAAAAATGAAGAAATATTTCAACCAACTGGATCCAAACTAAAACTCTCTTATAACGCTGTTGTGCATAATTATTTCTGTGACCAGAGGCCTGTGACTTCCCAGGTTGTGAGCTTAAGATAGTAGCAGCCTAGGGTGAGATTGTTGCCATGGAGTGGAGGTGTTATATTATGATGAAAATATCTGTTGAAATTTTACAAGATCCATTAATTGGTATTACAGGGCTATATCCTTTTTCAAAAAAAAAAAGAAAAGAAAAAAAACATGCTGTTGTTCTGGTATTGCAACATTAAAGACATCTATGAGCTGTGTTACAGAGATGTTTACTCAAGTGGGTGTGATAACCAGCTGGCCCGTCCTGTTTCCTCATACCACTTTGCACCGCAAGAGGGGATAGTCCAATAGCACCTGTAGTTTCAGCGAGGCGATGTAAAAGTGACGAGTTCACTACTTAGTTTAATGAGTAAACAAACTGAACTCACATCCAACCATGTTTTCGTCTGCTGCTGATGCCCGACTCTCTCTCAGACCTCCTCTGCAGTCCCCTCTTGTACCAGGAGCCATAGCCCTGCTCGCAGCCTCTGTAAATCACCTCCATACTTTATCCCCTGTCTTCAAACTGACCTCTGAAGTCCGTTTCAGAGGCTGTGTTCAGTCCCTGTCTGTTGACTCAGCCTAGCTGATAGTAGTGACTTAGCTCACAGCTGATTGCACTACTTGCTAACACCAGCTAGTTGTGACCAGGGCCCCAGGACGAGCGCCAGGCTATGAGGTCGAATTCTGCTCTGATCCAGAGCCCAGAGATTACTTTTAAACTCCTTAATTTCACTCCAATTTGTAAACCTGACAGCAGCAGCAATCCACAGAGATGACCTCCATTGTCAACCGCTGACTGAAGCTGGAGGGGGAATGAACTTTACTTTATGAACGTAACTTTACAGATAGGAGAGAAGACAAGAAGAGAGAGAACCGGAATCTCTGGTGAGTGCTGAAATCAGTCAGAGTTGACCTGAATGTAAATACACACCCCTGGTCCTTTTTAGACATTTTAATTTAGAACTCTTAGTGTGTGTTTGAGTGGTCGAGTGAAGATGTGTGACTTCTTCTTTCTATAGGAATATATTCTATATATATTCATTCGCTTAGAAAGATGGATGCTTGGCTATGACAGTCAGTGGAGTTTTTCATTCCTGTCTATAACATTTTTTTTCTTTTCTTTTCATAAGCCCTAACAGTTTCAGAAGTTTGATTAGAAGGGGTTTTTAGGAAGCACTTGAGAAGGAGTATATTCAGGCTTTAATGGAGTTGGCTGGGGAAGTGCCAATACTGGCAAATACCACTCCTGCTGTGTTCTTTGCACCCCGGTCGCAGCTCTCAGAGGTATTCCCAGCCTGTTGATCCTGTGAGGGAGCGAGAGAGGATCAAATGAGAGGAGAAGGAGGAGAGAGAGAGCATATGAGAAGGGGAGAGAGAGCGGGTAAGAGAGAGAGAGGAGTTAGGGAAGTGTAAAACAAAGAGATGAGTGATGAGGTGAGACACGCCTTGTGTAATGTTGCCTGCCGTAGAATCACAGCTTCAGTCCTGAGGTCTGATTTTTTAGCTCTTTCGCTCCTTCCTTGAGAACTGTCATTAAGTCATATGATCGCGTAAAGTGTAAAAGAAACCAAGTGACTCACTCAGCAGAGTGCCAACTGTGTGTGTGTGTGTGTGTGTGTGTGTGTCTGCCTGTCTGTGTGTTTGTGTATGTGTTTCTGACGCAGACTATTTTCGGGGGGGAATTTAAGACTAAGGGCCCAGACACACCAAACCAAAGTCGAAGAACTGAAGGACGGTGGTTGGGTTTCCTCACGTCACCTCTGTCTCGGTCAAAAAAAAAAGAACACACCACCAAGACTACAGTTGACAGCCAAGTAGCAAGTAGATTCTGCGCCTCTTTAGGAGGAAATAACTCTTCATACCTCTTGGTGGTGGTGGCCTGAAAACGTCATAGAGAAAGGAAAACCCGACTGGACTGCAGAAATACAAGGAGATACTATAATAAAGCAGCATTTGCTTATCATTCTCACCACTCTCGTGAATATAGCCACTTCTTATCGAGAACATGTCTAGGGAAATTGTTTAAAAAATTGCAAGAAGAGAAAAATTTGGAATAATGGGTGAAATCGTGGATACTACAGCCACAGGCTCAAAAGCCTTTCCCCTTTCTTTTTCTGTTCCTCTCGTCGTGCACTGATCTGCTTTGTTGAACAGCCAATCAGAGTGATCAACATGCTCAATCGGCCAGAAAGCAACAGATGAGGGCCAACTAGTGCTAACGGTGCGGGACACACGACAACAACTAGGGCCCCAGACGCTGATGAACCGCCCTCATGTCATTGGCCAGCAGCTGACCTTTGGTCTGGTGTGTGAGCGCCTTAAAGACCAGTGAACTGAAGAGCTTGTCCAACTGGTGACAAAAACTGAACTCAATTGGGGAAAAGCTGATTTGGTGTTTCAGCGGTCATGGTTAGGGTTAGATTGAGGTTAGGGTTAAGCATGTAGTGGGTAAGTCAAAGTAAAGTCTCCAAAGGTTTCATGAATCAACAGTGTTGGTGGGAGCACTCTTCTAGTCACACATGCATAATTATACTGCATAAATATATTTTGAAGGTGTTTTGATGTTTGTATGTTCCTTCAGTTTACAAGTTCTTTTATTTACACTTTCCAACGCGAAATGAATCCTAGTTGTTTGTCCTGTAGGAGGATATGATCCCGTCGGGCTTCCCACCAGCGAACCCTGCCAAATGTGTTGTTTGGCATTCACGGCCGTCCCAGAGGTACCTATAGTGGAAATTGAACCTTTGCATCGGTAGGTGAGAATTTTTGCCGCCCTTGCCCCCTATTTAAAGCGCATGTACATTAATATTTACATCCATATGGCGTATCCATGTAATTAGATAACAGAAACGCTATATTAACCAATTACATGTGATTATTTACGCATGTGTGAAAGAGGCCAGAGCCGACCAGTGATTTTAGTTAGCGACCACACAGTTTGAGCATCGAGGGGGAAAGTACAGATTTGATGGGTTGTTCCTGCAAATACTTTTCACGGAGGAAACAGTAAATATAACAAGTAATATCAGATGCACCTGCTAGATTTTTTATCTGTTAATGTGTCCAATTTAAACTTGGATGAATCAAATAGTGTAAAAAAAAGAGAACAAGAGGGATATCTGTCCTCCTCTATAAAGTTCTTTCAACTCTTGTCAAAGCTTCCTGGCTTCTCGTCGTGTCACTGCGCTGAACTGTTACAAAGTTGAAATGGCCCAAGCCAAGACTGGAGGCCTCAGCTGTGGCCGAGTGGAGCCAACGCATGGTGAAGGCCTTTGCTGGGGTGACGAGAGCAGGGAGCAGGGAGCCAGTGCATGTTAGCTAGCTAGAGCGTTTGGTAAAAGTGCAGACAGCTTGGGAGGTGCTAATGAATGCCGGGCATTGCTAACCGTACTGTACCCAGGCTCCGGGCGCAGCCTGGCAGCCTCCTGTCCCTCCTGCCCGTGCGAAATGTGAAAGATCAACCGGTTGGAGGGAGCAGACGGGAGCAAACACACACTCGAGCGCTCACACGCGCACACACACACGCACACAATTGCGCGCGCGTGTGGATAAGTACACACACCGCCATGCGGCACACACGTACGGACGCACGCGGACTCACAAAGACACAATCCCATGCGCGCAACAGACTCACAGACAAGCACACCCACACTCCCGGCACAGACACACTCAGGCCTGGCTCACTATGGTATCACATCATGAGGGCTCCAGCCAGGCCAAGCCATGAGGCCTCAGCTGAGATGATTCAAGGCTCCCCGCTGGGTCGTCACTCAATCAGCCAGGTGGAGCTGCACACCAGAATGACAGCAGAACTCCAACACTCCACGCTACAGCCTCTAAATGTGGAAATGAATTTGTGCTAATCAAAGGAAGTGCTTGTGCGAAAGAAGAATGCAGATTTTAAAGTTACGACCACACGACAAATGTTGATAAACAGATTATGTTTCATGAAAAGATAATGCTGGAGGAAGTTACTTTATTTGGGCTTTTTGCTCTAAATACTAAGAAAAATGTGAATATAAAACTTGTAAAGTCACCCAGTGGAGCACTTTCAAGTCGCTAAATAGAGAAAAGTCAAAACAATTGATGAATCCATGAATCAATTAATGTTTAAAGGTTGTATCTATTGGTTGGATAAGAAGTTGCTGAAGATGTTTCACTGCAGATGCAGGTTCCTCCTTTCTAACAACCCGGACGATCTTGAATCGCCACATTTAAGCAACTCTTTCTTCTGTACGATTTAAATCACAAATCTCAATGCTTTCATATGTTGACAGATCGTACAATGAACAAAGCTTCCTGAACATATTTTGTATTCAGGTTTTTATGAAAGAAAGTGGATGCGACAGAATACTTTCAGAAAGCACCCAATAACTAAGCAAAGCAGCATGTTTCCTCTGAAAGTGTCCAAAGGCAGCTCAGATGGGCGAGAAGGAGAGGTTTCTCTATTGATGCTTTAATAATAAAACTATTTTCTTACAACCCAAATACAGTTTGATGTCACATTCAAAAACATGATAGTATTAGAAAAATGAACATAAATTTATATTAACTTGTGAAATAAAGTCTGCACAGACCTGAATGCAGTATAAGAATTAACCACAAAACACCCCTCTGAATGTGATCAGTCTCAAGATGTGACATTTGTGGGGTCTTACGGCAGACTTTGCGTATTCTGTTGTGTTCAGTGTAACTATCCAACGAGAATATAGTAGCAGTGCAACATTTTTTGTAAAAAAGGTGTCGCACAAGTGTCTTCCTGAACGAGTCAGCCACACTTGATCCCGGAGATGTTGAAAAATAAAAGCCTGAAGGGGCTGCGTGTTAACTTGCGGGAGCTGCTCACCACCTGCGGTGACCCGGCTCTGAAGGATCACTGTGAAAGCTGTGAACTCTCATCAAGAACACATCCTGCTAATGGAGAGATCAGCATCTCAGATATGAGAGTACATGTTTTTTTTCTCAACCTGGCAGGAAGGCTCTGCTCTATTCTACACATTGTCTCTGTGAATTATACCCAGCTGTATAAGATGAATCATATTTACCATTTTTACCCCATGAATATTCATAATGGAATGTTTTGCATATAGCTTATCTGAAGAGAAATGGATGGCTGCGGGTAGGAGAATGACAGTTATAAGCCGTGTCCTACCATCTGTAGTGTCCTTTTCGGAGGGAGGGATGGTTTCTAAAAAACTTTATGAAAAGAAAAACATGCATATTTAAGGTGTAAAGGCAATTAATCATGTATATTAACCCTTCACAGCAGGTCGTTGAATTTATTATGTGGCAAATATAACTGTATAATCGAGATTTTATATGTTAACTCCCATCTGACGTTTAAGATTTCCTTCCTCAACTTTCTCCTCTGCAGTAACGGGCGTTCTCGACTAAGTTGCGTCTCATTAAATGCTCTTTGCGAGTTGTCTGGAGATGTATCTATTCATTAGCTTCAAAAGGGTGTCATGTGTATGAATTATGCTAACAGGATCTAATTAGCAGATGCAAATGAGGTTAGTCAAAATTGTACTGAAAAGACAGAAGAAAAGCTCCATGGGATAGTTGGAGCTCGACAGCTCACCAACCGCCCCCACGCTGGGCACCAAATGTGATGGTTCGCCCCTGCTGCTGCTCTATACGGGAGGCAGGACCGAACCATAAACACAGGCGTGGGGAGGACAGCTGTTAAGATGTGTTCTCATCGAGAATCGGCGGCGTGTTTTGTTTCAAAACGCACAACTCCGGCTCAGATTACCGATTCATATTTTTGATATCGCGCCTTTCATCTGGATTGAGGGTCCGCTCGCGCCGCTCTGCCTGGAGCCAAAAGTTAGCCCCCGGCGCCCTTACCCCTCCCCTCCTCCTGAGCACACACACACAGCAACACAGACATGCATCCCCCTCCCCGTCCCACAAGAAACAAGTTACACAACCAGCTGATGGAACTCCAGAATCCGGCGTGAAGAGGACTCACTAATAGCAGCCGCCTACAAGCTCCTGCCACTCTGACATCAGTGGCCCCAGACTGTGGAGAAGCTGGCAGGACTCGGGGAGCACGCCTTCTGGCCTCGGCAGGGAGGAAGGCCAGCAGACTGCAGCGTAACACACACGTATAGAGTACGCGCACACACTTTGGTCGTGCGGTCGGAGTCACGGCTAAGCTGGCTCACGTGCACGCAGGGTTAGAGAGAGAGGGAGGCTGCAACTGGTGACCCTGTTTATGTCAGGAGTCAGAAAGTCACAAAGAGCAGAGAGCAGAACACTGTTTATTGGCAGGAGTCGGCCGATGCCTGCCTACCCTTGTGTTGAACCCCGAGTCGTGTCGGCCCTGCCAAGACTGGCAGAATGTCACGAGCGAGCGGCTCAAACTGGGATGGGGTTCAGCCCAGGTTTTTCTAAACTACAATATGATTTTCAACTGTGCATCCGACCCCATTTACATTTTATCAAAGCTTCAACAGCGTCGACCTTGAAATGCAACGACCCCAAGTTCATGTGGTCAGGGACCTTTGTTGAATCTCTCTCGGCACTAATTTACTGTCATCTCTCTGCTGTCAGCTCGATAATAAAGACATGAAATACTTAAAGAAAACAAATGACTTTCAAGCTGACAGATACTCTAGATGTTGCCTTAGGAAGCTTTCATTTCATGTTGGAAAATATTGGTCAATTTGATATACTCTCTTGGACTTCATTTTCTACGTGACATTTTACATAATTATATAATAATGACAGTTTATTAAAAGTTGCTGTTACCTTACTCCCTGCTACCCTACCCATTAAATTAAACAGATAATAATAATAATAATAATAGTAATAATAATAATAATAATAATAATAATAATAATAATAACATAAATGCATTATTATAATCCAGTGATGGGGCCATTCTGCATAATAAATACTTTACTTTTGGTACTTAAGTTATGAACTTTAAAGTAGATACTTAATAATAACTGTCATTAATAAATGGTAGATATATGGTTAATTAAACTTTAGTTGATAAATGACTCATTGTCAACACACAGTGAAATGATTAATAAAACATTTATGAATCAATGGTAAACACTTTATAATGACCATCCAAGTAATGTTTTTAGATGAACTACACAGTATTGATTAACCATTTACAAAGTATAATAAAGATCAGTTGTGACTTTACAGTAAACAATTGCTTAAAAAAATAAATTATAAAGCATTTCATTGTTTGTTAACCGTGAAAAGACTCACAGTTAGTGTTAAAGTACAAAAGGTTAACTAACTATTAATGTACGTGTTAATGATAGTCATTATAAAGTGTTACCGAGTGATTTAATGCAGAAGTTTTTTCTTACTTGTAACAGAGTATTTCTATTCTCAAGTAAAAGATCAGACTTCTCCCACCAGTGGTGAAGGTAATAAGAATGTGGTGTCCTGTACTTCTATAGCCTCTCTCACAGAGAGTGCAGATTTAGCATCAGAAAAAAAATGCACTTGAAGCCAGTGCAAGAACCTTTCAGCAGTATGGACGCTTATATGAAGCCAAGTGTCTTGCGATTAATGTCACGTTACGGCAACTGCCCCACCACCGGCCGACACATAGCCCACACCACTTCCCCTGACGGATGACATCATGGTATACTGAGAGTTTTATGTTCCAGTAGCTCATTGCACAACATTAAAGACAAGAAGCAGCGGCGCTGTAGAGTCTGTTGTGGCCCGGGGCAACGATTCCCAGGGGGCCCCTCCAACCAGCAGTCACCACCATTTGTTGATGTTATAAATGATCTGACGGTGATGGAATCTAAACACTTATTTAACATGTCCAGTGTTCACGAGTTAAAGTTGATTTTTTGAGGGTTCTTTTTTGTGTGTGTAAATAAAATTAAAAACCAGTATGATTAAAACCTAATTTAACAACTAAACAACTTCGTCACATTGTAAACCTTTATTACAAGGCCCCTGATTATCAACACATGAAGCATGTTGAGGCAGCAGCAGTGCACAGTACTGTGCCTAATGGGCCAATATCAGGGGCCATCAGGGGCCCTTTTGCCTTACCTTACCATTATTGTGTATTCTGGCATATTGTCACACTGTCATCGCTGATAAACACTTGTCAAAAACACACCAGTTTTCTTCTGCTATTATCAATTATCATGATAAGGAAAGCATCACGGCCTTTCCTGTCGTGAAAATGAAATAATGTGCAAAAACCTTTGCTATCGAGATCACATCAGTGGGTCTGGCTCTGACAGATAGGCAGATATTACTGTAGTTTTTCATACAAAACAAGAGATCAAGACTCCAAATCACTCGAGGTTTTTTTTACCCCCTCTGCTTTTCCACTTGACCCCAGGTAGTCGCAGGGCCGAGAGAGCGGTGCAATATTCTCACTTTTCTATTCGACACGTGTCAGAAGTTCTGCTGCTGTGTGAACAGTCAACCGTCACTGCGACCTCACCTTAGAAGCCCCCCCCCCTTCCACTCTGAGCGACTTTGAATTAGACTTGGTGAAATCTAGTTGAAAGAGAGAAAGTGAAATAGAAAAAAGCTTCTACGGCGGTGAGAGACCACCCACTCACATCCTCTGCAGCTCGGGGTGACTCACCGTAAACCAAACCTGACCAAACAGGTGAAATAACCACACCAACACCCACATATAACTTCAGCAGAAAAGTGAAAATTTTTATTGGTTTTACACTGATCCCACACCCCCTTTTTTCTCTGTGTTGCAAAGGCATTTCTTTTTACATTAAGACTGTTGCATTTATGCTTATCGATGTATCATGACAACACTTGAGACCTCGCTGCCTGTGAAGGCAACCACTGGCAGGCCCTTTAATATGTGTGACATCTGACGAGTCAACGACTCTATAGGCAGCGAGCAAAACCAAAAAGCCCAAAAGTAAACATGATTAATTGCAACGGGAAAACAAAGCTAAAGCAGTTTTTCTTCTTTGTTCATTTTGACTGCAGCAGATCCCCTGACTTCACACCCTCCCACATTGGTTAACGTGTTGCATTGTCCCCCACACAGCTATTCACGTACACACACACACACACACACAGGCACACAGCAGAAACACATAAAGACACACACACACACACACACACACACGCACACGCACGCTCACACAAAGCTATACGAAGACCACATCAGCCTGGGGCTCCCCTTTTCGCTGCCTCTGCACTGAAAGTGTGATCGCTCGTTGAGCATGGTGAGGAGGTGGGGGACATTCTTCCCGAGGTGGAAGGTATTAGGCTGGTGTGTCCTCCCCTGCCAAATCATATTTTGAGCTAAAAGTTGGCCAATCGTTGGGGATCCCCTCGATGCATCCATCAGAGCTGTGAAGGACAGTTAGTGTTGGGTGTTCACCACGCAAACATGTGGTGCCCTCCACCGTCATGGGTTTATTACGAGTTTATTACTTCGGTTACAACATTCTCCCATCCCTATGAAAATAAACACCCTAAAACTAAACAAAAATGACTTAATTCTGTTAAATGAACAGTTTGACATTCATAAAAATAAGTTTATTCTCTTTCCTGAGTTAGATGAGAAGATTGATACCACTTGTACGTTTGTTGGAGCAAGCAGCCAATTAGCTTAGCTTATTATTGCACAAGAGGATACTGGGGGAAACAGCCAGTCGGGCTCCGTTCCAAGGTTACAAAATCTATCAGCACCTCTAAAAGTCACAAATTAACATGTGCAGGACTATTTCTTGGCAGACAGCAGTGACTTTGTGGAGTTGCAGAAGAAACTTAAGAAGAAATAGTCTTAAACATAAACCTCTAGCCCGCTAGCTCTTTTCCCCTGTTTCCAGTATTTATGCTAAGCTAAGCTAAGCTACATACTTACTAGTACAGACATAAGAGTGTCACTAAAACTTTCTGGAAGAAAACAAATATTTGTATTCCTCCAAAATGTCAAAGTATTCCTTAAATATGGAGCTGCATAGGCTACTAGTTTGTCACATACTTCTGTGACTTGACATTGACATTGTTTAGTGACCATAAATCATCGTGAGCATCTGTTTTCTGTTGCCTGGAAATCAAGGCATGCCCCCTCTCTCTGACTGGCTCACGAGCTGAATCATCTAATGTTTGCAAACCAAGTAAATAACACCTTGCTTTGCAACTTTTCAAGATGACTGCAGAAATTTTAACTCCTTCAGACGCTGAAACATTATTCATTTCGAACCGCGCACACAAAAGAATAAACGGCTAAAACTCTGAATTCTCTCGTGGCCTCAATAGCTCCACATACACCAGATTTTTTTAAACGAAGTCTGGACCATTAACACTGGGTACGAGTCCAGCCCGTCTCGGCTGGTCTGTTCTATCAAGGTCCACAACCATCAGATGAACCTCGAAACAAGCGCTCCCCCCCGTCAGACAGAATGTTTGGTCCATGTGTCTAGACCTCCACCATATCTGACCCGCCAGCACAGAAGGACACACAAACACTCGACAGACGATCATGAGGAACAAATACAGGCAGGCTCCTTCCCTCCACCATGTGACTTGGATATGCATGCTCACTGCTGTTCGTAATTTCTTATCATTGACACCCACCCCTCCACATCCACATATACACTTGTCAAATATGACACCTCTACCCACAAGGAAGAGACCAGGTTCTCAGCCCTCTTCGAGGACGCCCCACCTAGTTTATCTGCAAGCCACAGATGAGTGGGCCTTTCCTTGAACGTAAATGACGTCTGCTGTGGTCTCATTCCCTTCAGACGGGAAGGCCTTTTGCTCAGTCCTCTCCCCTGCTCTCCAGTCAGAGATGGAGACCAAGCCATGGACCACTTCCATGATATGTGGGAGTCCCTGCTGTTTCAGTGGCTGCCAGGCAGGCAGCCTCTTCCCTCTCTCTTCGGAGCGTTTGGCTCCATAACCACGGGAGCCCATCTGATGTGGTCCCCCCATCTGACTAGCAGCTCTCTTCCCCAGGCCCAGACGGCTGGAGGGACAGAGCAGACGAGAGGGGCCGCAGATTGTTGTAGACCATTTACATGTAAATACAGAGACCAGGCCTGGGTCTGGGTTCAATATTGAAGGTGTCCGCTGCACTGAGGTCCCTCTGTGTGTGCATATATGAGCGTGTGTGCATACACCGGCCGGCGAGCGTATATGATTGTGTGCGAGCGTGCACGCCTGTGTGTTTTCATGTATGTGCATGGCATGATCCAGTACATCTAAATTATACAGCTGCCAAATTGCTGCAAATGTTTTAATACAAAAGCATTCTGTGGTCTCTAATTATATCTAATGGCTGCTGGATGCGTTTCTCCAGAGCAGAAATATCAGCCTTTTCAGCCAATAATTTGGCAATTTATCAACTAGTTTAATATCTAATTGCGCGGAGAAATGAAAGGACATGATAATATTGACTTAAATGCGTCCAGTAGTCATATAAATGAGGCCTTAAAACGTGCCATGGTGGTGTTTTTTTTCTGTTCCACAGAGAGGGGCATCTTGAGGGCCTCCTCGCACTGTGAATGTAGTCCCTACTCCCCAGAGGAGACTGAAGATGCCGAGGCAACATCCCCGCTTCACCGGGGGGTCAACCTTAAACCATTAATCATGTCTACATAACCTCCCTCCCACTAGCATATGCCTCTGGCTGGTAGACAGTAAGTCAGTTAGGGCTTTCCTCTGTGTCGCTCTAGAAGCTTTCATACCGGGAGAGCGAAGTGTTAAAACTCTACATTCTCACTTCTGACTCACTGATTTAAGCACATTGAGGCAGGAGCAGCAGCAGAATACTCCTGTGGTGTAAATCTGTTAGTGTTCCCTGTCCAAAAAAAAAAAAAAAAAAAAAAAAGCAGGAGGAGAAAAAAAAATAAAGGGTCCTCCTGAAATGCAGTTTTTGAGTCAGGGTTAGCGATGTGATAAAAGCCCAGCTTGTTTGGCAGTAATAGTGCTATGGGAAAGGACAGAGGAGCAGGGGTGAGCCGGGTTGGGTTGCTGTGTCTTGGTGGCCGCGGCTGGTTGGTTGACGAGCCCGAGTGTGGGACCGTCTCCCCCCCCACCCCTCCCCGACCCGGCTCACCCCAACTCTCCCTGGCCGAGAGAGTATGCCTGTTAGAGAGGACATGTTATCTTGGAGGGCTTAATGCCGAGTCGATACAACTCCGCCACCCTCCCTTACACCTCACGTTCCAGGGAACACGTATATCCAGACTGCGCTGTCAAACTTTTAGCACCTGCTTTTTTTTTTTGTGCTTAGGTCCCTGATGTCGATTCCTCCGGTGTTTCAGGAGGATGGGCTGGGGGAGAAGTGGGTCAACAAAGGTTGATGCTAAAATGGGGAGATGAGGGTGAGACTCAGGCCATCGGACTGCCATCCACGTTTGGCGCCGCCGGCTCCGGGCTCGGCCCACGACGACGCAGCGAGTGGAAGTGGAAAGGCGGATGTGTCAAAATCAGTTCAGTGATCTAAAGAAAAAAAAAGTAGTTGACACAATGCTGCAGGTAATTACTTATGAGAGATCTTGAAAAAGAACTACAAATACGAAGCATTTAAATGCACAATACGTAATTTCTTCCTCAATCAAAACAATGAAAACAAAAGATAGAGTTTGATGTGTGGAATCATGGGAGTTGTAAAAGTAATAGTAATTCTTAAACAACCACCATTATTGATGAAAATCCAAGTTATTGTTTCAAGTTGAATTCAGTTCATCATCTGATGTTTACCTGGAAGTAATAGTGACAGGAGACCAAATTAAAAGCATTGTTTCTTTAATTAAATGACGTTTTTCTCTGGGTTTGAACATTGTTGGAAACATTTGGGGATAATGTAAATACACAACTCAACTAAATGTATCGTATACACTGTCAGAAATAATGTGCCAGATTTGTACCTTTGACACTGAGGTAGCACCATGAGAGGTTCAGCCATTGTACCTCTTAACAAGGGTACGTTTTAGTGCCCTTACAGTTTGTGACTTATGGGGGCAAATATAAACCCCTAGGGGACAATAACACACCTAAATGCTCCAGAACCAAAATGAGGCCTTGGCAATGGTGCAAATCTGGACTTTAGAAGGTATTGGCCCAGTGACGAGTGGCACATCTGTACTGAAGTAGTCGAAAAAATTCATGTTTTATCATCTACAAACCCAATTCTTCACTACATATTTTATCAGACATTTTTCTACCAATTTCAACATTGAAGTCACTTATCAGCGCAGATACACCATAAAACAACCTTTTTCTAAAAACTTTCCTTCCCCTTCCTCCTGTTTTTTCACATTAATTCTGGTATTTTTTGATCTGGTCCTTATATTTGCACATTTTTGTTTGTAAATGAGTCATACTGACCACAGATTTAGAACCGGTCCAGCAGGTCGCTTCAGCTAGCAGCCACAACACCGCTTCAGAGGCTGCGATGTAATCCTTTGGGGCAACTGCGAGTGCATGTTTTCGCCACTGACAGGCTGAGGTTGTTACTCTAAGTATCCGACAGCATTACGGAGAAGATTCCTACGGAAATAGTCTTTTTCGTCGAATGATAAAATCCTTAGGCGTAGTCATTTTTATCAGCATGACACCACCTGAAGATAATGTTTTCGTAAGAAAGGATAAAATGTCAGATACCTCAAACTCACCCTGCTGCCTCACTGTGTACCTGCTGCTTTCCCCCCACAGGCCCTGGGTGACACTTCCTATAATGCAGTAATCCAAAAATCATGTTATCGTGCCTTGGGGAATGAAATACAGTGAGTGCAGCTTCAATCCTATTTCCCTGAATGCGACCAGTACACCTTATTTTTCTTAAGATTTGTCTTAACACAGTGGATTATCATTGCCCCCTGAAAACCTGCGCATCACAGAGAGCACTGGGCTCACATATCCCCAGATACGTTTCCCAGCAATAATCCACCGTTCCTTTTTCCCTCCGCGGGCCAGACACGCAGAACAAGGCGACCGAACACATACATACGCTCACGCATGCATGCGGCAACGTGCTGACATTGAGACTTATCTGTCCGTACGACGCCAAAGCAGCATCTGATGGTTTTATGCAATCCGGCGTGTTTTAATGTATTTTTGAGGAGCCCAAACGTGCTGCATATATAGAGAGAATTCCCACAGGTCTCACTCACTGACTGGCTGCAGATGGGGAAGATTCCCATTTCAGGATAATTTGCTCTGCCGGAATGACATCCGAAAATACACGACATCAAACATGAATACGCTTTACATATTCTAATGTTGCTCGGGCTAAAACAAAACATGTGAGGCTCTTGTTTTGCACAAATACATTTTGTCCAGTCTGGGTTGGGAGTGTGTATGTGTGTGTGTGTGTGAGGGGGGCGGCCTTGTGCTGTTTAAATCATGTGAAGAAAATGGTGGAGACAAGGAAATAAGAAAAGGAGAAAGTAATTGATGAAAGCAATATGTACCCGAATGGAAATTCATGAAAGCTGTCACCTTTGTATCTTTGAAGACAGCAGCATGTCTGTAACATAAGCTGTCCTCTTGTAAAGACTCCTGCTTTGATTAAACGTCCGCGATCGCCGCGCACGCTGGAAAATATACGGAGGGGCATCTTTGATAAACTTGCGAAATAAATTCTTTCCAATAAAAGTGTTCTTGAGGATGATGATTTGCGGAGGAGCGCGGAGCTGACACGCCGCACATTGCACTCGGTTCTGTTCCCAGCACCCCTCCCTCCAGGGGTCTCGGTGGCGAGGATCTCTAATGAGACTTGCGTTATTAATCCTTGCAATGGGGTACATGAATTCACTCCAGAGCAAAGGCTTCAGCAGCCACCTCGGCCCATAAAACCTGGAATGTATTCCTTTCATGTGCTCTGTTGATGATCTACTCTGACAACAATATGGTAAGACTTCCCTTCCCCTGTCGCGCGGGCCTTGGCCCGGGGCCAAACAGGGTCATCTCAGACACACTTGGACTTTTATAGGTGGTCAAGAAACATGCTGACAGGTCACAAGTGGGAGCTCCTTTATGAGTCGGACCTAAACATCCACCTCATTTGGAATTAGTTTATTTATAGGTGGCCTGTAAATCACGTTTATTTTGTGTTCTAGCGTTCCGATGGCGACCGAGTCTTCGGGGTCACTCTGGAAAAACCGGCCGCGGCCCATTAAAGCGACGGCGTCGCGTTTGTTTCGCCGAGATTTTCCCTCAATGGGCCCGTAATCATCTGCGAAACATCGCCGTAAAAGTGCAATGATCAGTTGTGAGAGGAGGATTTCGCTTGACGTGCATCTTGATCAGGCGGCCGAGGATCCGAGACGCATGTTGGCACGAAAAGACGCCGTTCTTTCCTTCAGAAACACCTCCTTTAACGTCGTGTGTCAGTAATTTGCTCATTGTGCGTGGGGCCTGTTAAATAGGCAAAAGCCATACAGGCAAGGTTGCAGTAAGGGGTGCAGAGGTGTCGACAGCTCAGGTGTGAAACGCTCGACTTTGGCTCTAACGTAAATGCTGCTTGCTTTGATCTATACAGTAGATTCACCCCTTAAACCGCAGAAGGAGCCTTTAGCAGCTCAAGAGAGCACACGCACACCGACGACAAGCACGTTCTGTTTAATCCTGGATCAAGTTCACAGGCCCACGATGACAGTCACGATGCATATTTTCTAGCGTTTGTTAATGTTGCCCTTTCGCATCCGGGCACATTCACAGGAAACCCCCTTTGGGATTCGTAGAAGATGGGCTTTCACAACAGTGAGCCACGTCCTCCTGATTTTTAGTTTTGTGTCGCAAAAATGGAATTAATGACTTCGAGCAACCCCTATTTCAGCTGCTCCTGTGGCATCATTTTTTACAAGTTTCCCACAGGACTTCTGCATCTCTCTCTTACCGAAACAGCAGAGAGAAATCAGGAATCTGCTGCAGATGAGCGAGATTCTCTGTTGAGAGACAGGTCAGAATAAATAATAGACCTGGTTGTGAGCCATTTCAGGACGAGGAGAAAAAAAAAAAAAGAAGCTTGATGTGAATTGTCAGATGTTTGGTGTTTGCGTCTCCTGTGCAGCAGCCTGGGAAGGGTCTTGATTGACAGATTGTGCGCTGTATGCATGTATCTCCGGTCCCCTGATGGCCCAGTCGCCCAGCCTCGCTGTCCCATTTATGACACAAGCCAATCTGCCTCCAGCCGAGACTCTCCCTCAGCTTTTCACAGATTTGTATCCCCATTTTCCCCAAATTCATCTCACCCCCTACTCCCCCCACCCCCCACCCCCCTCCAGCTTCCTTTAAGACTCACACATGCACCAAAACCGCCCACACACACACACACACACACAGATGCAAACACAAGCTGAGTTCACTGCAGTTGAAGATGATGTAAAGTGAGATCCAAGTGGAAAAAAAAAAAAAAGGAAAAGAAAAGTGAGAGTGAGCGCTCTGCCCTGCGGCTCCCTCGCAGTGTTAACTTACTTTAATATAAGCAACGATGGGAAAGTTCCCCATTGGTGGCGGTCGGTCGCTAGAGAGCGCTGTCCCGGTGTCGCCGCGGAGAAAGCCCTTTTATGATCGGGCCTTCATGTGAAGCGACGCTCATTGTGCGACAAGTTTGATTATTTCTGGTTTCGGGAGCTTCTCGAGCTCTCTCACTCGCTCTGAGAGAGAGAGAGAGAGCGTGTGTGTGTGTGTGTATGTGTGTGTGTTTGTCTGTGTGTCTGCGTGTGGACTAAAGTATTATATATTCTGTAAACATCTTTTTTTTTTTTATTTAGATTTTTAAATATTACCTCACACGAGCGATTCCTTTCATTTTCTTTCTTTTTTTTTTTCATTCCCACCCTCTCTTCTCCGGTGTGCGTCCCTTCTTCTCTCCGTTTGGATAAACTCCTGCCAGAACATGTACCGTCCATTTGAATCTCACTGTGACTTTTCAGTTTAGCACCACCGACACACGGCAGCTCACCTCGTTTTTCTTTTTCTTTTTTTTCCCTTCTTTTTATTTCAAATGCAAACACAAAGACAGTGAAAGCACCCCTCTTCGTCTTGCTCTGTGACACCTCGTCCTCCATCATGCAGCGTCAGTATTTAAATATTCCACATCTAAAATGAACGGTTTCATATTTTCATTATAATATAAACTCATCTGTTAATTCCTCATTTTTCCTAATATACAATAAGCTGCTTTTAAAACCTTAAAATAATTGATAAAGCGTGTTTCAACATTTGTTTGTTCAGTTAGTGAACAATTGATAATAATTAGGTTTCATTTTTAATAAACATAATAATAAACTAAGAACATAAGGGGTGAATAAGTATTTCATTTGTTATTTTTTTACGTTTCTGGAACGATAAACCCAAACAGAAATTGATTTGAAGCACAGGCTGAGAGAGAGAAAAAGGGGGGAAGAAATGCTCGTCTGGAAATAAAAGTTCACGATTTATTTTTTTTGTTTCCTGAGACAAATTAAATGAGAATTAAAAAAAAAAAAAATAAAAGCCTGACTTTTACAAATTCAGTTAAAGGCCTTCCTTTTTCGGCCCGATGTTTTTTTCTTTTCTTTTCAGAGCCAAGACTGGAAACCTGGAAGAGGAAGAGGCGACGGAGGCCAATTATAGGAAACAAGGTGCACATGGGATTTTTTTTTTTTTCTTCAACGTGTTGGGAATGTTTGCAGGAGGAGGAAGAAGAAGAAGAAGAGGAAGGCGTTCTCGGTGTTCGCTGTTCTTCATCGAGGATAAACACTCTTGTTGAAGGTACTTTTTCTTTTCTTTCTTTCTTTTTTTTCTGTTTATCCGGAGTTTTTGGAGGAGATTGTGCGTGCGCGGTGCGGGAGACCCCGCGTGAGGTGCGACTGGGAGCAATTTCGTGTTTTTTTAGTCTTTAGGAAATAATACGCGTTGTTTTTTTGTTTGTTTTGGAGGAAATACAGAAAATATTATCCTCTCACACCTTCCAGGAGACTGAAGATTATTTCCACTTGTAATTTTCTTGGGGGGAAATGTAGTTTTTTCCGTGGTGCGCGAGGGAGCCGAAGCCTGTAAACATAAACTTAACGACGCTCGTGATAACGTTCCCCTCTTGATATCATCTCTACCAGACGCTTTCTAATTGAATTAGAGTAGTGCGACCATTGGCTGCGGAGAGGGCTGCTGCCCCCGCGCGCCTCTCCAAAAAGAGCTCCTCCCCTCCTCGCTTACAAACCACTTGGGTGTGCGGAGAAGTACATCTTATAAGAGCCGCGCGACGTCTCATGTCCAGCCCATAATCTGATCTGAAAATCCGTAGGTGAGGAGCAGGTTGAACCTCCTTCCATCAGTCGTAAGGGAGGGAGGCGTGCAGAGACAGAACCAAGCAGGGCGCCGGTGCTCGCGTCGCCTCCTCGGCTGAGATCCCCCCCGACACTGCTGCCCCCCTGGACTCTCCTTGAAAAGAAACAACTCTTTTCTTATTTATTGCAAGACCTAAAACAATGCAGCTAGAGAACATCCTGCCCAGCGCCAGCATCAATTTACCCAAGACCTTCTTCAACCTCTCCTCGTCGGACAGTGCCAACAACAGCCCGAGGCCGTCGTCGCAGCTCGAGTACCAAGAAGTCGACCGGACGGAATCAGAGGCGAGCAGCGCTCCGAAGAAATATCTGAGCGGGGTGGGGAACGGGATGCTGGGCGAGGGAGAGGGGGACACTTTCACTAAAGCCGGGCCCGATGGGAGGAAAGGCTCCCCGGTGCTCGGCGAGGACGAGCTGACGAGCGGTCGGCGTTACAACATAGACGAACTTGGCTCTGACAGATACTTCATCTCGTCGTCCCAGGCGAGTTCCGACATGGCAAGTGCCTGTTCCCTCTTTCCCTACGCAGGACAGACGGGGTCGGTGTACACCGGGTCCAGCGGCTCCAGGTACCCGGCTTCGCTTCATTACGGATCCGTCCTGCCTCCGACGGGCTTCTCCTCCTCGTCCGTGTGCACCGGCCGGAGCCAGTTTAGCAGCGGAGGGTACCAGTTCAGCCAGGGCCCGGGCTGCTTGTACCCGTCTTATCCCGGCACGGGGACGAGTATCGGCTCCATGTCTCTGCCGGGGTCTGCCGCCGGAGCCAGAGCGCAGGTCTACCTGTGCAACCGGCCACTGTGGCTGAAATTCCACCGGCACCAGACCGAGATGATCATCACCAAACAGGGCAGGTAAGCAGATGCGCAGCCGAAGCCTCCAGAGGCCTGATTTTAAAACATGAAGAAAATTGAAATTCGTTTTTATTTCTCAATTCGGCTTGTTTGCTGTTCGATGTCGTTCATATTGACCACCTTTACGCATGGGCAACATTTTACGCACACGGTCCAAATCTCACCTGTGCGCATTTTATTAGCTCGAGCGCTTTGAAATTGCAATTTTTCGTTTCTAGTAAATTATAACTGCGCGTGCTCGACGCGACACTGACGAAATTCCATTTATTTTTCCGATTTGATTGTTGGTAACGCGTCCTGCAAAAAAAAAAAAAAAATGCAACACGTGAAGACAATTCCAAGTGCTCCAAGTTTTCTCTCAGAGCTTTTGCCCGTTGTTATGAGCGCAGCTGTTTAATTGTTCCTGTTTTCGCTTTTTTTTTTTCCCCCAGACGGATGTTCCCATTCCTCAGTTTCAACATCACTGGACTCAACCTCACGGCCCATTACAACGTCTTTGTGGAAGTTGTTTTGGCTGACCCGAATCACTGGCGCTTTCAGGGCGGGAAGTGGGTCACATGTGGGAAAGCAGACAATAATATGCAAGGTGAGTTAATAATTATTCCCACGCGTTCAGCTCTGGTAAATTTGTATTTTTGTGTGTTTTTTAAATGCTTGGAAAAGACATCGAAAAATAAATGGACGGGACGCGTTTAGAAAATGAAGCAACAATGTGGTGACAGCTCGAGGATGTGAGAATCAAACCTGGGTGATGAGAGGAAGATTGTTTTGGACATTTAAAAAAAAATGTTTTTGCTTCAATTCTTTTTGCAAATATTGGTTTGACAGGTTGCGAATTCGAGTGTTTAATGCAATAATTTAGGCTCTGATGTACAATTTAATTTGAAGTGTGAAATCGTCTCGGTGACCAGCTGAAGTGTGAAACTGCTGGTTAAATGTGCCTTTTGAATTGACTGCACTCTAAAAAGGGGGTTGGATTAAATACATTCATGAAATGATTCTGCATTAAAGACAATTATGTGAATTAAATAATATTTTTTTCATCTTCTTTTAAAACAAAACTCAATAATTTTAAGTCAAATTGAATTTGCTCCTCTTTAATTCCTCAATTCTCTCAAATGATGTCTATCAAAACAATCTAAAATGGAATTAATGTTTTTGTTTTTCCCCTCAAAAGACATAACATTATTTAAATAAAAAGCTCAGATGTATTATCAGCCATTGATTCTAATGCCAAATCACAGGATTTGATTTTATTATCTGCATGTTTGGACAACAGTTTGAAGGAAAGCTCTTCTTTTTTTTTTTTTTCTGTTTATCGTATGACTCACTACATTATTTCTATTTTCAGGTAACAAAATGTACGTTCATCCTGAATCTCCGAACACTGGTGCTCACTGGATGAGGCAAGAAATCTCTTTTGGCAAGCTGAAGCTGACCAACAATAAAGGGGCCAACAACAACAACACACAGGTTCGATATAGATTTCTGACACGCTTGAATTCCCCGTTTGCCAGTTTTGTCAATATTGTTCCCTGGAAATAAATATTTAGCGCTCTCCCGCATGATTGCCACCCTTTAAATATATTTGATAACAAGCTCCAATTTATGTTTTTTGATAAAGACCGCAAATATAGCCAGTCAGCCTCCTGCTTCTGAAATCTGCAGCGTTGCACTCATCACACGTTCCTCCTTTTTTTTTTTTTTTCTTTGCAGATGATCGTCTTGCAGTCGCTTCACAAATACCAACCGCGACTTCACATCGTGGAGGTGACAGAAGACGGGGTGGAGGACATGAGCAACGAGGCCAGAACCCAAACCTTCACCTTCCCAGAGAACCAGTTTATAGCCGTCACCGCCTACCAGAACACAGACGTAAGCATTTTTGGAGATGGTTTTGATTTGATTTTAGGATTTCATTTAGAAGGCAACAAATTGAATCTGTCTGGAATATATATATAGCATTCTTTGTTATTGACCTTTAGTCAGTTGTTTGCCGTCAGATGCACAATTGTTTACGCAGGATTTCCTTTTTCTGTTTCAGATCACACAGCTGAAGATAGACCACAACCCCTTTGCAAAAGGCTTCCGGGACAATTATGACTCGTACGTTTCTTGCACATCGAGCAGTGTGGTCGATCTGTTCTTTCTCGTGGAACACCGTTTAATGATTCTTTTTTTTTTCACGCAGCTAATTTTTTTTTTCTTCTATGTGTGTCCTCAGGATGTACACGGCTCCAGAGAGCGACAGGCTGACTCCGTCCCCGACAGACTCCCCTCGCTCCACCCAAATCGTGCCCGGGGCCCGCTACGCCATGCAGCCTTTCTTCCAGGACCAGTTCGTCAACAACCTGCCTCAGAACCGCTTCTACACCAGCGAGCGGGCTGTTCCTCAAACCAACAGCCTCCTGTCTCCGCAGAGCGAGGACGCCAGCGCCGCTGCCTCCGCCCAGCGCTGGTTTGTCCCCCCGGTCCAGCAGCCGGGCTCCAACAAGCTGGACCTGTCGTATGAAAATGACTATTCCACCAGCAGCCTGCTGTCCTACGGCATCAAGCCCCTGTCCCTGCAGACGTCCCACGCCCTCAGCTACTACCCAGACTCGGCCTTCGCCTCCATGGCGGCAGGATGGGGCACCCGAAGCTCTTATCAGCGCAAGATGACCACGGGCCTGCCCTGGTCCCCTCGCCCAAGCCCCCCAGCCTTCCCCGAGGACCAGCTGGGGGTTACTAAAGACAAGCTGCCCGAGGAGAGCGCACCCCCAGCCTCGACCTGGATCGAGACGTCCCACTCACTGAAATCGGTGGACTCTACCGATTCTGGCGTGTACTCCGTGGTGTGCAAGAGACGCAGAATGTCTCCCGGGGGCTCAAGCACAGAGAACTCCCCCACCATCAAGTGTGAGGACTTGACCACGGAGGAGTACAACAAGGACAACCCAAAAGGCATGGGTTATTATGCATTCTACACAAGCCCCTAAGACTGTATTTATTGAAACTAAATATAATTCTTTTGTTAATTATTGAGTGCTCTCCATTCCCTGTTAATGTCTTTTTTCTCTTTTCTCTAAAGGTGCCAAAGCTTAGTGTTCTCCCCCCCAAGCAAGCTGCACAAGGTTATTTTCCCAGGCCAGCCCCTCTCACATACCTGAGCAGAAACATGCATAGTGATTGTTGTTTTTGAAAAAAATAAAAATAAAATAAAAGCATGTCCCTTTTTAATTCATTTATTTTTACAACTTTTTTTTTTAAAAAAACAAATGTGATATTTTTTTTTTTCTCCCTGCGTATTTAAGTCATTTTCGTTGTACAGTATTCGTGCACTTTAGAATGTGATGTATCTTGTACAAATTGTCTTCATGGAGGTGTTATTAAATGGATAATAAAAACAGCTTTTCACAAAGCGCTGTCCAAATGTCTTTCTCGGTATGTTTTGTTCATATAGGATGGCCGCGTGATAACGAGGCAGGCCAAGATCATTTATGATAAAATTGTAAAGGAGCATTTTAAAATGCTTTGGCAGAAGCTGAAATAATTTCATCTGAAACATTTTTCAGTTGTGTGCGAATGGGAAGGGAGCATTTCTTGTCGTGCATGCATATGTGATGGCTTATTGTAGAGGCCCCCCATGTGGTTGCTGCCAACAAGTTGAAAAAAATGCAACAAATGGTATAAAACGTATAAGTCTACCCTACATCGGAATGATACAACACATTGCAGCAGAGTGGGAGGCGGTAAAATACAGCCAGTATTATTAATTTGAGCAGTACTTCACAAAATAATGTATTTGTGGACTTGGAATAAACATTTAGCCAGACAGCAATGTAAAGACAATAACCGAGTGTGGAAATCCGTCCCAACAATGTGACTTTACAGTTCGATAAGCTCCTGTTTCTTTCAATCTTGTTGTCCTTCTCCACCAATAAAACAAAATTGTCTGTTTTTTTTAACAGATTTTTGTCATACGCAAACACCCATAATCAGGTATCACAAATACAAATAATCATAAGTATACTAAGTGATAGCAGAAAATGATCAGGGCATGGACGTGTGAATTTCTTTTTTGAGGCCACAGTCAGTCAGCAGACAGTATTTTTATCGTGTGGCTGGAAGTTTCGGTTGATGCAGGATAGAAGATGGGTGCACTTAATAGAGATGGACTGTGTCAAAGGCTTATATATGACATAGGTCTATGTTGATATGTATTTCACGAACTTCACTTAAGTTGATCGTACGAGGATACTGAGGTTGAGTTGGGTTAAATATGTATTGTCCTCGTACGTTTTGTTTTGCTCTCATATCAAATTAGCAAATTAAAAAGAAACATTTTCAATTCATTTTTGCCCTGTTTCCACGCGTCTTGAAATAGACGGCCAATATTCTCAGAAGCCATGGCCTTTTTCTCTCCACAGAAAAGCTGAGCAATCCTTTTTAAGCCACAAGGTAACAGCACGGCTAACAATTCAAGTGAGCAAAGTGCGATTTCAATATAAGATTTATACGTCTTACATGATGTGATTCAAAACACAGACCCAATTAGGCGAAGAAAGCGCACAAAAGAACATAGTCCTACTATTCCTTCTGTTGTTGCCATGGTGTTTTCACACGTTTTATCATTTACCTAAGTAATGCAACTGCATGCGAGGCATGTGCACTTAGAAAAACACGAAAACAGGCTAAATGAAAAATGGCCCATCAACCATCCAACGAAGGGCAATGTACAGCTCAACACCTCTATTTATACTGTATGTCTTTGGCCTCTCCAAAAGCGGATTAGTGGAGATAAAATCCATGAAAAGAGAAGTCATAATATTCGCACACATACTTGGCTCGTGCTCTCAGCACCTGTTTTTCCTCAGTGAAAATACTTCAAATCCTCCCCCATAAGGACCCCAATTTGAATTGATTTACATACTCGAATTCTAATTAATTCTGTTGTCAGACTCCTTGACAAAGTGAGGAGTCTGACTAACTCCAATTAACACCTCCTAACAAGGTAGAGTGCATGATTGCCCTGGCCTCTCAGGAAAGCTGTAAGAAAAAGGCTCATGGGGGGTTCGAGTCTGGAGAATAAAAAATGTTTGCGCTTGTGCGTGTCAGCAAATTGTATTTCCGAACATCTGAGGATGTTTTTTCCTTCTTCCTTTTCGCGTCGTCTTGACCTCTGCTCACGTCGGCGGCGGTGAGGTGGGGAGCGGCTGTCGAGATTATGACTGGACAACCACAGCAAGTGCAGGAAGTGGCGGAGAGAGCGGCGGAGAAGTGATAGCTGGCTGATACACTGACGATCGCAGAGAAAGACAATGAGAATTTTTACGCGCTGAATAACTCACTTGCAGTTCCACAACCTTTTTTTTGTCTCTCGGTCAGAAGACCCAAAATAACTTTCTTGGGTCCTCTTTGGTGCTAATTTGCAGGGACATTTTGCGGTGCCCATTTCACATTTCTGTGAGAAACGAGGGAGTTTAACTTCCAACAATCACATAATTTCTGGAACTCCAGCAGACACACAACCAAACAACGAGCACATACACGCGCTTCGAGCGAGGAACTACTGGAATCATCCTGTTTAAATACCTTGTTGTCAAAGGCATGTTGGCATTCGTATCGGGCACTGCAGTTGAAATCTTTTGCCATCCTCCCACTGCTGGAAATCTCCTTGGGAAGAAGTAGCGAACACAGCGACAGCAAGACTTACAAACTCTGCGACAAGGGCCTCCTGTCTCGCGTTTAAACTACTAAATACCCTCCTCTGCAGCTCTGTAAAACATCCCCACATCATTTATTCGATGCGCATTCGACACACTTGACAACAGGCGATTCCTGCGAGCTCCAGACAACTCCGAAATCCTCGCAAAACAAGTCGATAGATTGTGTCTTTCTCAGCCATTCATGCAAGAAGTACAGTAATCAATAGACACCTCGACAGCATGCTTCCGCAAATTCAGACCATGTTGGCTTAGAGGAGATATGCGCATTGGGATAAGACCTGAAGAACTCACTACTGGGCTCTACAGTCTCCTCAGCTGACTGAGTTTGGCTGTCAGTAATGCAGAAATCAGCCAGTGGTTTGTTGGATTGATAGCGTATTAGTGGAACTTAAGTTCTTGTTTCATGCCGCGTGTCTGTGCCCTTCCCTCAGGCCGTTCCATCGGTGACCACGTTGAGATCTCATGTAAGAAAGGCCAAGGAGGCAACGGAGACATTGTACCCAAGGAGGGCTGACATCTAAACACAGATGAAGGCCCCAGGCTGTTTCCTCACCTTCAGTCACACACTATTACTGCTCTCACTGACTAAATGCAGCCACGGGCAGACATGTGTGTCTGGGTCAAGATTTTTTAGACGCCCCCCTTTTTAAAAAAGTAACCCTACAGACGACGAGCAAGACGGGGACGGTGGCGATTATGTTTCCTCTTCACACTCCATTTCCCCTTCTGATGTGTTGATAAATGTCACCTCTGTTAAATGGTCATCAAGCCAGTTAGAATTACTGCAGAGTTCTCCTCGGGGACGGTTCGAGTCTCATGCGGTCACTCTGCTGCTTTCGTGATGCATTCACTCGTGATCTAGTCAATCACTTTCATTTTGGAGGAGAGGATGTTTGATGTTTCTATCTTCAGCTGAATGTCATGAGAGTCGGATCCAGTCTGTATCATTGCGTGTCTTTATAGATGATGGACGCAGTTTTTCTCAGGGGATCGCATGCACACCCACACGGAAGCCAGGTCTATATTATATTGCACCACCCTTGGGGATGACTATGATACACAATAATACATGATAATAATAATAATGGCGTGATGAGCATATGTTCCTTGTATTATTAAGTAGAGGTCGTGGACGTTGACAGTACTAATGATGCCGACAGGGCCTCTCCTTTAAGCTCACCCCAGGTGTCTATGTACACAACAAAGTGCTTTATTTAGTCTCACTTCCTCCTTTGGACGTGGTTAATCAGCAGTTAAAGGAGGGGTGGGCTGACTACAGTACGGGTGTAATGCTCACAGGTCTGTTGGAGTGAGACCCTGGTGTGAGATGAGTCTCAAGTTAGCGGGGCCACAACTGTTTGGAGAAGGGCGTTGAGTGTTGGCAGAGAGCGCGGAGGTGAGAGGAACTGGAGGGCCTCGTGTCGGTGCCCTCAGACGGCGTGTGCGGCGCGCGGCGCAGGCAGGGCCCTGACTCACTGGTGCATGGGTAATGTTGGAGAGAGTATCCCGCGGCTAAGCTGCACTTAACAGCACATTGATTTCAAACCCCTGTGTTCCCTCTGGAGGGCAGTGGGATGCACCTCAACAGGCCGGACCCCCCCCTCCGCCGCTTCTTTCCCCCTTCCCACCTTCTCCCTCTGACCACCACCATCATTTACCGTCTCCACAACCCACCCCTCCCATGATCCACCCATCCCTGAGTCGATTCGGGTACACCATGCTGGTCACTGGCCTCTACTCCCCCCTCGCCCTCCCCTGAGTGTCCCAACGGAGTTGAACAGGATTCGGGGGCACTAAGGCTCCCACAAGACCCTGCTCTTGAGAGCAATGTTTTGGGTAGGGCATGCAGGGGCAGCCGTGTGGAACAGATCTGTGGTCAAAATCAATGCATTGGCACTTTGATGGAGCGCTCCAACAGATTTGGGAATTTCACATTCTCTTCTTTCTCTCCTGGCACCATCAGAAGGCCTCACCGCCGGAGGAAAAAACAACAGCCACTAAACCTTCTGGGAAACAGGGACTCTTAATTTCTACGGCTTCTGGGACAAAACATGACACAGTCAATAATCATTCATTTAGTGGATGGCGTCCAACATGTTACACTCTCCAATGTGTCACTTCTCGCTGCTCAAGCTAAATGACAAAACATATCTGCTTAAAGGATAAGTTCAACTAAAAGTGAAAATTCAGTCATGATCTAGTCATCGCCATGCCGATGGAAATTTGGGTGACGTTTCGGAGTTCTCATGACATTTCTGGAGCTTCACAGCAAAATAGCCTCGAAGCATTTTTCCTCAACAATGGAAGTAGATGGGGACTTGTTTTAAAACGTAAATACCACCCAAAAAACGAAACAAAAAATAACATAGAAACACTCCATACTACTCGTCCAGCGTAATCCATGTCTCCTGAAGCTCTGAGATCCCACATTGATATGAACTGACATTATTTAACTCCTTGATGCTTGGTCAAGCTCGTGCACCCAATTCAAACAGTGAGTGCTAACGCTGTTAGCTTAGTAGCACCAGTGAAGATTTTGCCTTATAAGGGGGTATAAATAATGTCTTTTCAATTCTCAGGGTTTCTGTAGACTTGATTTATGTGGACGAGCTGTATGGAACCAATTTATTTTAAAACAAGTCCCCACTTAATGCAGTTGTTTAGGAGAATGCCGCAACGCTGTTTTGCTGTGAAGCTCTTGAAAATGTCTTGTGGCCAAACTTCACCTGACTTTCCACCAGCATCAGGTTGAGTAGATAATGATCAAATTTGAATTTTCAGGTGAACTAACATTTGCACATTCAACATTAAGAGACCAGGGCTGTAATTGCTCGACTGCAGTAAGTTCGGCATCTCTTCTCTCTGAAGCTTTGACGGTGAAAACTTTCCTTCTCATCGTCACCACACCTTTCAGTCTGCATCTCTTTATGTGAGTCCCAGCACAGGTGGATGCCAGTGTGGTGCTTCTTCCACTTGTCTAACTTCTGACTCATCTCCCAGCTGCATTATGCAGATGCATGTTTCAGGAGCAGTACACAGCACTCTTCATTGTGCGCTAATGGGCTCTCAGCATCTTTAAGACTCGGGGTACAATTAAGAGGTGATAGTTTGATCTCCCACCTCGCAGTTCTATTTCTGAGCTGCCGTGTGATTATGCCGGCGGTTGATGGGCGGGTGAGGAAGGGCTCTATTTAGAGGAAGACACAGATGAACTCTTCTGAAAGAACAGACTACTTTTGCTCTTTGCATCTGACTCTATTCTGACTGTATTCCACTGCAGTTACATTTAAGACATGACTGCAAAGTGATTTTTTAAGATAAGGCAAAATGACTGATGGTGCTCACTGTATTACACATAGGGCAGAGGTTACCTTTCTGTTTTTCAGTCTTCTAGAGTCTGATCTGGAGGAAAGGTTGTCCTAGAATTACTTCCTGGGCTAGATCGTTAAAGATAATTTGAAAGGCAGTCGTGTATCTACACCATCAATCTTTTTTTAAAGGCTCAAAATGCATTCTTGCATCCAAAGCTTCCCTCAGAGAGTGTCTCATTACAAGGGTATGCGATTTTCACTGCAAGATTTCAGAAAATATCATGGTTTTACAGTATACAGTATTACACAATTATTATTATTATTGTTAGTGTTATCATTTAAAATGACCCTTAAAGGAGTGAGAACAAAAGGATTTTTCTTTTGGCTGAAGAAACACTTTATTATAATTTCCACAAAACGTTATGTCCTGACAGACATGAAGCTTGAAATATATATATTATTTAATAAAGCTATTACAGTAGAATACAATAATATAGATAAGCAAATGTACATGGCATTGTAACTGTCAGTTTATACAGTATACCTTGAAACTGATATACTGCTGCAACCCTAGTGTCACATCTATTTCAGGCGATTTCACTTTAACAGTTGTACAGCCTGAATGATCATAAATAAAAGAGAACTGAAAGTATTACCTCTAAATATGTTCATATCTTGCAGCCAACTGCTGTCTGACATGACCAGAGAGAAATGGTTGATACAGCATTGCCATCTGCTGGCGAATCTGAGTTATTACATTGTTGTTGTATCAGGTTTAATTAATGGCAGCAAAGCTGGTGCAGGAAGATGTAGGATTTAATTTCAATGATGTGTAATTACTTTGCATGACTTCATTCATTTTATTCGTAAGTGATTAACTTCAGGTGACTAAACATCTTCAAACAATATACAATTGATTGCCATAGCCTTTTCTTTCAACTTCTTGAAGACTAGAATTACCTGAGAGGCCTAAACAGTTATTTTTTTGACCGCATAAATTCCCTATACACATTGTTAATAAACATTAAATACTTTATGTTTGTGGTCAGTGAGAATACAGACAATATTCTATGACTGTATTGATAAGGTTAGAGTAAATAAATCTCTAAGTATTAAAATAGCTCTCATTTGGTTGTTGTCAGATTGAGAGCAGATTCATATTCATTGTATTTATAAGCTATCATGGCAGGTGGCTACTTTACTTTACACTGCCATCACAGACTTTGCCTGTAAGGTACTTTAAAGTTAAAAGCAAATAACAATCCTGTGTCTGATGTTTCACATAATTCAGGCAGTAGAAATCCAACCTTATTGGGCACATGCATCATTTTACCCTGTACAGTTTAATATGATATAAAACTTGTGGATCTATACTAGGATTTCAAACAAATGTGTCTTAAATGTTCTCGTTCATCCGACTTACTTTTGGCATGAAGTACGCAAAGTCATCGCAGTAAGGTTAAAGGGGGCACTTCGAAATAATTCTAACTCAGAATTTGAGCATTTACAATATCTTTGAGGTTATAATACAAACATGGAAACATTTCTCTTTCCCATAACCGAATAAACAAGCTGTTCTCAGAAGATAATGAGGTCCCCAGTGCATTGTTTGAAACTAAAAAGGTGGCAGGGTCCGCCAAACATAAACACAGTAAAACAGTATGAAATTGCGTTGTGCTTTAAGATCAGTTTGTTTATTCAGTCATGAAAGTGGAGAGTTTGTTTATTTAGTTACTTTAGGCATAAAAATAAATCAGTCAATGAGATGTCTTCCCCGAAACTACGTAGTGCTCCTTTAAAGAGGTTTTAGAAGAATCATAACAAAAAAAGCCCGCTTGAGACTTTGAGGCGACATGTGAATAGAGCCCGCCCTTATCGTTTCGTTCTCGACTATGATTGGCTGAGACCGCCAGGCATTGAAATCGAATTGGCAATCAATCACTGTCAGTCATTTTGGAGGCGTGTCCTCAGTGCGTCGTTCGTGGAAAGCAGAGTCTCAGTCCCCTACAGTTCACACAAGTGTCACCCAGCCCGGTCTCCTTCGCACATCAACCGGCACCAAAAAAAGCTAACGGTGTGCAGTTGACCGGCGGCAGGTGAAATGGACGAACCTTCGGAACAAATGAGGCCCCTCTTGAGAGCAGTGAGTACCCGCCCGACGCAGTTAACCGTTGGCCCAGCGTTATATCTGCCTGGCTCTTTGTCCGTGTTTGCCCCCTGTTCGCCAAGCAGCCGCGGGAGTACGGGGGATGCTTGGGAGTCAGACCCAGTGAGGCACCATCCAGCCCCTGCCATTGTTAGCCGGCTTCTACTTCTGACACGTGGCACGGGCACAAGTTGTGTTCATATGTCTCGGTAAAGTCGGCGAAAGCGTGCATTCAAACATAAATGCTAGGGGAAAAAATGTTTCCGTGCTGCTTTTTGTACTTTTTCCGTTCATACTCATTTGTTTTCGGATAGTAAAGCTAATGTTAACATACTTGCTAGCCGGGCACGAGCCTGTTCAGTGGCGTTATTAACGTTATTAGCCATTAACGTCCAGGCTTGAAAGCTAACGGGGCACCTTTTAATTAGTCTATGTCCGGATTGAAACACACACAACTTGCGTTAGATGTGAACAGCCTTTGTTTTGCTAACACTAATGTTAGTGTATAATGCCTGTAAGTTATTATACGTTGCACAGCTTTACAGAACTTTCCCCTAACGTTCAACAGGTCTACTAATAACGTGTCCTAGCTACTCTGTAGATACGATCTGCTGGTACATTCGGTAGAAATAAAAAAAAAAGGCTCGCTTTGCAAATTAAACGCACCCAAAATAGATCAGCTTTTCTTTTTTTGTGTGTGTGACATTTCCAAGTCAGGAAATGCTGCTAATTTTACTGTGAACGCTTGTGAGAGGAAAGAGAGATGGGGGGAAAATAAACTGGAAGAGGTTCTTAACTGTGATGTTGTAGCAGGGTTGTGGTGTGAGAGTAACGGTAGTGAGTGAAGAGTCCCACATCCTGTGTGTCGGGTGTAACTTTACAGTTACAGATGGAACGTGAGCATCAGACACACTGCGGCGTTGACAAACCCAAAAAAGAAACTGGTTGCATTGCATTGAGTTTGAAATGCACCCTGACTGTCTGACATCAGTGCTGGTGTATGGGTTGGTCACTGTGTCTGTGTGTGCGTGTGTTAACACGTATGCATCAGAGGAAACTTGACGCCTGGCTCCCCGATGAGAAAGAGTCGCTGGAAAGCTGTGCACTTCTTCCTCAGCCATGGAGGTCAATGAAATTCAGCTACTTAATGCCTAATGATGTGTAAATGAACTGTTTACCCTTACAAATCCACATCCCAGACAACATACCACTGTTACAGCTCTGAGTCGGACGCTCAGCCAGTGTATGAATGTTTAATAAACATTAAGTCTGGTTTCGACAAGAAGCCCTTTTTATTTTCAGGCTTGCTGTTTGCTGGTTTCTATTGTTATGAGCCTTTAAAAATGTCACATTCAGAGTGAAACATGGCTGTCGTTGAGGTAATGGGCTTGAACAGTGAGAGTAATCATCTAGAAAGAGTTACAGCAAGACTAAACATACCTGTAACATTAGAGTCCAACTGATACTTTTGGGCCATTGAGGGTGAGAGGCTAAGATGTAGTGGGCAAACGTGGATGATTTAATATTTTATAGCTTTAACAAGATTTGTTGAGTTAAAACATACTGACTTTATGAGCCACTTTACTCATGAATGCGACAACAGCTTGCTGCTCTTCTTCTTCTTCTTCTTCTTCTTCTTCTTCTTCTTCTTCTTCTTCTTCTTCTCTGTGTTTATTGACAATTGCAAACCAACTTTAGAGGAGCATGCTGACAGCTACTATGTCTGAGTTTGTAAATGCCATGCTTGTTAAATCAATTAAAGCACATTACATGATATTATTGGCTCCATTTATAGGCCAGTATTTCACATATACTGCTATATAGCCAATAATACAACTATCTCATTAGATTATAGGGCTGATAGTTATAATGCATCACTAGTAAAAGATTCTGATTCTGATGTGTCGGCCAATTTACACACATTTATTGCAATGATCCTATGTAACAAAATATGTAACAGAGGCAGGATATTTTACAGTTAACAAACGTTATTGCTCAAAATGACATCGGACAACACTGAACTTAGTGTGAAATTAAGAATTCTGAATTATGTCAAGCATCTTTTCTGTATTATAATCTCTCAAAAAATTCACTTTTCATATCGGGGCATAGCAGGCAACATGTACGTTGATAGCGATGGATGTGTTATAGGCCAATGCTGTCTGATAATATCAGCCAATCAATATGTCAGTCAGGCTCTATTTAACATGCCATCAATGATCCTCTCTGACGTTGTTTGTGGCATTTTTCTAAAGAGCAACTTAGAGGGGTGAGTTTTTAGAATTATTGATCCATGTGCTATATTTTCTGTCATTGACATCTTGAGGTCTGTCAATCAACTGTACTGACATGGCTCTACAGTGTGAGCTTCATTGAATTTTACCTCAGGTGTTAGCCGGCATGCAAGGAGAAAAGGGATTTGCGCGTCCTGCTGTTCCACTACTGAAAAGGGGTTTTAGTTCAGCCAGTACAGGCTCTGTGTCGCGGACTATTATTGGCTCAGCACTCACAGCCAGGGTTAGTGAGTGTTTTATGAAGCTCACTCACTGTATTGCATTGCTTTGAATGGGTAAATACACAGAATGGATCTCTTTGCTAGTCTGGTGGTGCTGTGTTCTGTTCAGCTATACTATTGCGATAATGCAATACAAATAATCAATTCTTACAGCACTCAGCTATAGGAAAATTGGCATACACAACAAAGAGCCTGTTTGTTTATATTTGTGCCCAATCTACTTTCTGTGAGAATGAAATGTACTTTCCGAGAGTAGGATGTGATTACACTGTACAGTAGGCTACAAGCTTTTAAATACTTTTCTGGGGCAGTGATTACGTACGCTCCATGAAATAGAAATTTGCATGGTTTTGTTTACCTTTTTGACTCAAAAGAAGAGGCTGTATTTAAGTTGAGAATCATTTTGCTTCACCATGAGAATGCAACAACTTTAGAAATCTTTCTATCTTCTGCCTCAAATTCACACATCTGAATGGATTTACACTTTGGAGCTACTATATAAAGCTACAGTCTTCCACTAGAAGTAAATGATTTGCCTTTTATTTAGTTGCCCACCCACAGTATCTATGTAGGTAGGGGTGTTTGTCATCCATTTACTTTAGCCACCCACATTCTCCCAACTAGTCAGAGGATTCAAAGCAGGAACATCTGATCACAAGCCTACTTTTTCTCATCTCTATATTGCTGCTGGGAGATCTTTTATTTGAGCTCTATTTACTGTAGCTAAAATACTGACATTTGTTTGTGTCTGTGTGTAGAGAACAATACCTGGAAGTCAGAGGGCTCAAGATCACACTAATCTAGATAGCATTACGCACCTGTCTACCATGTGTACGGAGAGGATTTGAAAGCTCATCCAATTACAAGAAAACTTCAAGCCAATCATGCTGCTAAGTGTGGTCTGAGTCTTGATGATTGCCTATAGTGGATGCTTCTGTTGGGTCAGTAAACTAGGATGGATAATGGATCTAAGACATGGAGAAACACTCTTTCTTGTGTGTAAACAGTGAGAGGTGCACATGCAAGGTGCTGCCAGAGAAATCACGGCTCCTGCCTGCCCTGTCTGTTTACATGGGCTTTGATTATCGATAAATATTATGTGGTGATTTTGCTTGATCCCGCTGACAGAGTGAGACAGAGGGGGAACAAGAGGGAGTGAAAGTACAAGTGAAAGCAAGAGTGCACAAGAAAGAAACTGCCCCTCACCTGGTGTGTGTATTCTCTTCATGTCTGTGACATATTCTACAGATACAGACAATACAACTGTAGTGAAATGCTGGTATGATGTGGACATAACCATCTACAAGTCATTTTCAGGGCGATTTTTTCTGAGAACCGCACACGTGTCACGGTAGAAATAGACGAAACTCTGAATCACTAGATCATGCAACGCAGCAGCCTCGCTTGACAGGTGCATGAGAAGCGTGTCTCATGCATCCAGTATGAACGGTCTAACCCGTTAACATGGACGCCAAAATTAAAAGCAAGCGGTAACGCCACGCAGCAGCGCTGCACATGCATCCAGTGTGTCCAGCCTGTAAGATGGATGATTCAATATCCCATAGATCTGACTTAACCGAATCCAACATCGCAGTTTCAACAAAAACAAAGAAAAATCTCCCAAATCGTAATGTGTCAAACAATTTCAGAAACTTTTTGAAACCGACAATCGGACATTCACACTTAATTCACAAGTGATTGGCTAGTTGTGTGGAGGTTGGAAAGTAGCCAGGATTGGAATTTCTCTCTTAGCTCGCTTTTTCAGCTTTCAGTTGTCTTTTTAGACTTTATATTGTCAGCAACATAGTGCAACACTATGTGCACCATTATCCCCATATTTAAATATTCTCCTGTTCATAGCGATCAGCTATTCACTTCGCCTTTGAGTGTTTGGAATGGCTATAAACAACATTTCTGAGATGACTGGGCAGCACGTTGTATGAACAGTTGTTTTCTAGTATAACCAGGCCCTTACTCTCTTGAACACTGTCATGTGGTTTGCATTAGGAGTTATGTTATTGATTGATGTAATTCAGGCTGGGAATGCATTTGCTTTGGAGGCAACATATTTTTCTTTTTTCTTTAATTAAGTGGACCCCTCATGTTTAACATGCTTACGCCTGAGGTTAGGAATTTCTTGCAAACTGTATTTTAATTTAAGTATTTTGTTCAGGCTGGACATAAAGAGATGCTGTTGGAATCATGTCCACAGCTTCCCACCACAACACAGGGGACATGGTTTTACAATGCAGAGCTACTGAACAATAAATATCATTGTAACAGACCACAAGGAACCATAAACAGAAAGATAAAATGTTTGCCCTAGGCAAAACCTGAATTTAATTACAACTACAGGCTTTGCATTCTCTTCTCCTCTGGACACATGTAATGGCAGCTGTCGTCTATGACATGCCAGTGCATTGAATTTGACATACAATATAGCTTTGTACCCACTGGCATGGTAATATTATTGTCGGCATTCTCCATGAGCATTATGTTTTTGTGCTGTCTGTCTGTAAGTGCTAATAACCATCCCGCACTTGTGACGCAATATCTCAGGAACACCTTGAAAGAAATTCTTCACATTTGGCACAAATATCCACTTCAACTGATGGATGAACTGATTAGAATTTAGGATTCAGAAGACACATTATTTGCGACACCACAACTATTGTCATTGTCAATCAATCTGACGATTATTTCCTTGATGAATTGATAAGTAGTTTGGTCTATAAAATGTCAGAAGACATTTGATTATTCCTTCTAAAAAAATGTAAATGTGTTTTTGTGCATTATGTCCTTAAGAAGGCTAACCCATATGAGATATATAACTACTAATGCATATTTATTTCTGCGTAAGCATGTCTTTAAAAGATTACCTACATATTACGAAATAGACATATTTCGTCCTATATCTTAAAACTTGATATAAAGACTTTAGACATCTCTCTCTATTCTCCCTCTCTCTGTGCACCCTACTTTATGACCCAGGCTGACATTTGTTGGAAGTTGTGGATCACTTTTTCCCAGTTCACACGATTCTCGCCCACTCCGGATGTTCTGTACAAGATGAGGTCACGAAACCTCACAGATGCATCAAAATGAAAGCGGAGTTCAAACATGGTGCGGTCTTTCGGCCCCAGGCCTACATTTGTGGCCCTAGAGGTACCTTTTGTAGTGGGAAACTACCATAGAAGCAGTATTGAGTACTTTGCCAAGTGTCTGTCTGTCACAAAAATGTACTGGTGTGTAGTTGATGAGTTCAGAGATGGGTGTGGTCCTACCCATGTGTACTGAGTACTCATGTCGTAATGTGGTCAAGACTACTGAGTAAACATGGGTCGGGATGTGAACATGTTGACAGGTGGCCCAGCTGGTGTGATCCCATACACTCTCGAACAGTAATACAAAATACTGTTGGATAAGGTTGAAGCTGTAAAGTCTTGTGTAAATCCTAATTTACTTAAAAATACTATGGTTTTGCTGCATGACACTAGTGTATATGGTCTTTGTTAGTCTGCACAAGCTCTCAGGTTGTTCTCTCAGAGCTGTCCGATGCCTCGTCTCAGCCGTTAGATGTCAGTCTTTCTATTGAATTTCATGCACACGTTATATTCCTCGTCATTACTAGGGGTGTCTTAATATTAGGGTTGGATTAACCTTTGCCTTTTTGGTTTTGCGGTTAGTCTACTTGAAACTGACGGGGGCTGCTGTGAATGCAATGACCACAGGATATTTCTGGGCTGGACTGGGATCCACAGTGTGTCCTGAAATTTAAAAATGACTGCTAAGGTTTCAGGAATGAGTGTTCTTTTTGCACCACTCATGCAACTGTTCTTGTTGGACGGGAAACAAACGACCCATAGTTCTTTGTGAAATTACATGTTGTTGAATGACATGTCCAACCTTCAGGCTGTGATTAGGATTGTGAATGTCAAATTCAAAGGCACCAAGGCAGTTGGAATCTTAATGAATGCTCAGCTATCTGCCTTTTTTATTCAATTCGAAGCACCCTCTGAAGAACACCGAGCCAACATGTGTGCCTGCTTCTATTTATCTGTGTTGGGGGTGGTTCTTCATTTGTGACCTGAATACCTCAGCGGGTGAGCATTTGAATGTCCTCCAAATGTGTGTGTGTATGTCCTCCGTGTGGTGGCGGGTATGTGTGTGTTTTTAGGCTCTTGGCCGGGCGAATGAAATATTCATGGTGGCATGGTGGGATTGGCTGCTGAGCAAAGAGCGGGCTGACAGGGTAGAGCAGAGCACGGTGTGTTCTGAAGCAGCTCACCCTCTCTCTCTCTCTCTCTCTCTCTCTCTCTCTCTCTCTCTCTCTCTCTCTCTCTCTCTCTCTCTCTCTCTCTCTCTCTCTCTCTCTCCCTCTCTCTCTCTCCCTCTCTGTGTATAAAGAGATGAGCGGAGGAAGAGGGAACAGACAAGTGCGACAGTGTCTCTGTTAGCTGTTAGCTCACACACACCTTCTACAACAGAGATAACCGTCATCAAAAAGGAACTGGCTTAAGTCCCTGCTGCCTTTGCTTTGATGTTTTAGTCTAAATGGACGAACAGAGCGAAGAGGAGCATGTGCTTACGGTACGTCTGGTCCTGTGTGTGTGTGGTTTTATGTGTGTCTGACTGTCATGGTGCGCTTGAACAGGATCGAGTGAATGGATGTGTGTAGCTTTATCGGTGTGTGTTTCTTTATATAGGGTTATCCTTTTGTGTTCTTTTACGGTAGAATAGTGGTTTGTGCTAATGAATGGGGCAGGTGGTCTGTACATGGCCAGGCGGGAAAAAAAAGCAGAGTTGTGAGGATGAGGGGGGATGAGGTGAAAGAGGTGGTGAGAAGCTGTTGCCTTATCGGACAAGCCTCTTGAAATGGAAACATTTCCTTTCTACTCTTTAGTCGCCTCAAGGAGCAGGACCGAGAGAAAACCGACACAGACAGTTATGGCTGCTTGAAGGAGCGGGACAAGGAGAACAGAAAGGAAGAGAGGAGAGAGACGAGGAGTGTCAGGGAGAGAGGATGAAAAATTGGTCTGCTAAGGTAGCTGAATACAAACAAGGTCCATGCTGTCAATAGAGATGATGTTTATTGAGTGAAGTGACATTAAATGAATTGCTTGTTTCATTTAATTCTAGCTAAAAGTACAAGTATGCCCAGAGTGGGACGAATCAGGTGCATATATGAAGAGGAAAATATTTGTGAGGCAGTCAGAGGGGATGGTTTCCATCTTTGTCTATGTGTGTATGTCTGCACAGTGTGTGCATGTTTGGGAATGATTACACCCAGTGGAAACTATGATTAGTATTTTCAACATTTCTCAAATGTGTAGAATATCTTCCAAGCTTGTAAAACTAAGATTAAACTACATCTTCACTCAGGTAACATTGGGTACAGCACACAAGCTGCTGACTGCCTTCTTGGTTGTGCCCTGGTTAAATGTGGCGAGGCTCCAGGGAGGTAAACAGGTGAATTACTAATCACCAAAAACCAACAATAGTTTGCATTGTGATGCAGCATAGAAAGCTAAATTGACTATCGGCTAGATCCCATTGTATGCCCAGTTGACGAGTCATGGTTGTTGTCATTTTTAAATTGATATAAAAAACATAACTATTTGTAATGGAAATATTCCAACTTGTTAACGTAATTATGTCATACTGTGACACATAGTAACAAGCATGGGAGGTCAATAGTGTAGAATTGGTTTGGTTAATAAAAGATCAGCTGTACAACAAACCATGGTAGTAGTAAGAAGTGCAATAAGACTGTAACAACAAAAGGGGGCAATACAACAAACTTATTTACCACTTCAAGCAGAAACACCAGTTTTCCTGCGAGGCGAGCCAAAAATCCTGCGAGTAGAGCTCAACAGTGATTTGTGTTTGATTTCAAAATGAAAAATGTTTTTTGAGTATTTTCTCACAATCTCAAGAAGATCATTATCGCAGAAATACTCTTAAATATCAAGATATTTTAGGGCCATATAGGCCACCCTTATTGGCATCTATTTATATAATCTCACAATTGTCTTTCTCTATTATCTTTCTGTTTTCAGACATCACTTAATTAGTTACATAATTCAACAACAATTGGCAGTAAATATATGTCAATATTCTCATCCGTATATGCAATTGTGCATTTGGCAGTGTTAGACAGATATTCACTAATCTCAAGGGACAGGTCTCTCACTATGTAACACATCTCTTACGTCAGTCCCCATCGATTGGACCAGGTCCCAGTAAAGCAAGGCTGGCAGGGAACGGAGATTAGAGGGAACCAGGCCTGTTGGCTTGTTGAGTGGCTGGTTGTTTCATTCACTGTCTGGTTGGCCAAAGAGATGTTTGGCTGCTGTGTGGTTAAGTCACTCCCACACAAACATGCATCTAACGTGAGTAAGGTTAACATACATGTTGGCAAAGGGAATTATGTAAAGCTGAAATGATGAATGATTAATCGATTAGTTGATAGACAGAAAAGCAATCACCAGCTACTTTTTATAAATCGTTTTATAAATTATTTGTCAGGCAAAGATGCCACATAACTTAAAATTTCGCAATTTTTTGTAAGCTAATAAGCAACTGCTGGCTTAGACAAACCAGCCACTCATCCCTCTATCAGCAGTAGAATACCTGCAGGCAGTGAATCACCTCAGCAGAGAGAGGACAGATAGCAGCAGGAATGACTGATACTGACTGATGTCTGTATTCCTCATTCACTCTGTATTGTATTGTCAGAAAAAAATATTTATTTTACCAACAGTAGATTTGTTTCCAGTAAGATATTATTGAGTGTTCATAGTGACTTTGCTGTTGTAAACACTATTGTTGCTATGCTAGAAACAACGTTAAGTTATATTTCAAATATAAATAAACTCTAATCCTGTTCTGAATCCATTCTTAAAATCATGTTAAAGAGCAATTATTTATTAATGAGAAAGAACAGATGATATACGTGATTTTTGGCCGCATGCATGTATACATGAGCTGAAGTTCTTTTTGACATAAGGTGGTACTCTTTCTTAAAGGTTGACAGGTCTGCCTTGATGCTAAGATAATCCAGTAGAAAGCCTTGTTCTCCTTTCCTTGTGCTCCATTACTGTGCTAATTCAAACTCAACATTTCTTGTATCCGTTTCAAATTAAGAGCCTTCCAGCGTTTCATTGGACAGAAGCCATTGATTTCTTAACAAGACTTTCATTGTGTAACATTTGCAGTATCATGTTGTGGAAAAGTCATTTACTTGCAAGGTTTCCGTAGACACTTGAAATGTAGCACCAGCCATCTTTTCTTAATTGGCGAGGTCTTATTGTATTATTATTTTGCATCTGAATGCATAGTCCCCCTCAGAAATGAAAAAGGAGTAAGACGTTGTTCTTGATGGCAAACCCCTCTGTATGCATGCATTACCAGAATTTCCCAACAAGACTTTCTTGAATTTATGTCACACTTGAGAAATCAGTGTATAAAATTCAATGCTAAGTTCAGTCACAGTGTTTTCCTTGGTACTGCCTGAACACACGCTAAACCTTGTGTTTACTCTTAAAGGTTCATGTGAACCATAAATCCTCATCCCTACATTAAACCCAATACATTGGTGGTTTTGCTACCTAAGCTGCTGTTAAAGCCAGGTGAAAATGCAGACACATGTAATGCAGAAATGTTTGTACCATCCCTTATGCTTCATCGATATAGCATGTTAATTATAGTAGATAGTGGAGCATTTCACATTAATATTTTTTAATTTATTTTTCCATGATGGGTTCCCTTTTAAACTATCTTGAAAGCACACAATAGGTCTGTCAGTCTTTTCTAGCAGCTTTATTAATTATTAAACAAGTGTTTCTCTCCGATGAGCTCTCATTGAAAAGCCTTCTCACCAGCATTAGCAATCTGAATTCAACATTTCACTCAGCTGGCTGGCTGTTTTTAGAGTTGCCACAGTTCAACGTGATGTTATTTGTTTTAGTTTTTTAGGCTGCTACCGCTCTATTTGCTTCAACCCAAGTATTTTTTCAGTGTCTGCTTCAAAACAGCACAATTGAACCAGTAAAACCAGCATTGGTATCACCTAGTCATTGCAGCTGGGGTCATTTTTGCCTCACATGGTATCGTTATTCCTTTCAAAACCATACTGGACTTGACATTGTTTGCTGTGATCTGAATTGGAGCAGGTGTGTAAGGGTGATTTGAAAAAAAAAAAAAACCCATAGAAAGAAAGTTACATAAAAATTGAAAGGACAGTGTTTGATATTTGTGAATTTTATCCCTCATGTTTCACACATTTTATTAGTGTTTTTTGAGAACAGCATTCCCACAAGTTGTCAGTGTGAGAAAGAATAGAGGATGACGGGGCAGGACACGAGAACAGAAGGATAATAAAAAGAGGACTGGCACTTTTTATGGTTTGATTGTGTTATCACTTGGCAGGTTGCTTGCTGGTGTTGCCTACCTCCCTTTGATTATCACTTGGAAACCATTCTGTCCTTGTCCACATTTGTCCCTTCTAAGTGTACTGAGCGAAAGCCATGCAGGCTTTTTGTTCGCCACGCATGCTCTCAATTTTTCTGAGCTCAGAATACAGGTGTTGTTTTATTCCCTGGTGACATCGAGGGGCTGCTGATCAGAATTCCCCACCATACTAGACATCCGTTTGTGGGAGCAGAGTGTGGCAGATCCCATGAGTGATCTTTCTTTTGTGTAACTGCACACTTGTCTCAGTTGACAATGATAGGCTGGGAAACATTGTACTTAGATTTGAGTTCAGAGTTTTCTGGTTTATACTCATGGCATTGTTATGGTTGAATTCAAAGTTTCAATCTATGTATCTCTATCACTATTTGGGATTTATCCCATAGTCTAGTTACTGTTATATCGATCCAGATCTACTCGTTTGCATGGTTTGGTGGCATTGTGGCATAATGTTGGACTTTTCAACACTTTTATGGCACTTTTGGCCACACTAAGTCAAACCATGCAGTGCTAATTTGTGTTTCCATTAAAAGTTTAAGCCTGCTGAGTTGTGCTGAGCCACGTCCAGATGGGACATCTCCGGAGTAGGGCTAAAGCGTTCCTTACCCATCTCCCTGTGGGCTCTGGTGACGTCTCACATCCACAGTTGTGACGACCCTCTGTCTCCCCATCAAACAAGCGTGTGTTTCGAGTCTCAACTCATGTCTGTGCAGGAGACCAGAGAGAAAGAATAGTAGTCTTTGTGTGTTCAACTCTCGGTATTTTAGTAGCTCCTAACTGAATCTCTGTGGTTTGAAATTTGGTTTCTCTTCTGCATCTCTGTTTCTACTTTCAGACATCTGCTACTTTACACTTTCAACTGATTCCTGTTAAGTTACTGTTGATGAAAATCTGACATTTCTGAAATTTGTCCACTTCGAAATAAACTAAATTGCAGGGAACTTTTACTGTGAAATTAAATGTGTTTATCACAGAATTAACAGAGCTTTGATAGCCACTACTGTTCAATAATACTGCGTGGAGGAAAAGCATTTATAGCCACTCCTTTGACCCCCACTCAAGTCAGGCAGGTAGCCCTGTTTAAATGGAAATGCAAAATCCCTGCCAAACTGGGCTGACATCCAGAGTCAAATGGAGTCAAGCCAAGCCTGCACATGTATATGGAAAAGCCCCAATAGTTACCACTAGCCACAAATGATCACCCTGGATCCATCACACAGCAAAGAAAACACTGTTAGGCACACCTGTTCTGGCTTTCTTTACTGTATGGCTGCAACCAGACACGCATCTGCCTTCTGTCATCAGCTTTCTATTGATGTCACTATATGTTAGCTTTTCTTTCTCAGCTGGCAATTCTGCTGTGCTCCAAGCCCTTCCCACTGGCACTACTCCTGTAGCCCAACCACAGCTGTGCTTTGTGGGTATAATGGCCCTCTCTGGCCGGGGGACTGTGGCTGATAGACTGGGGGTTTATTTTGGACAAAGCTATGTGACAGGTTGCATCATGCGTTCTTAAATTGTACCAAGCAATGTGGGGTCGAGGGCATAACAGACTTTAACACGTGCTGTACCTCACAGGCATGACGTCAACATGCATATAATACATGGTAATGGATGTTTGTACATAAACAAGTGTTTATACAGTAAGTTAACAGAATTGTAGGAGTGGTATTTTAAGAAGCTTAAGAATAAGACGACACTCATGAAACGGAAATAGTTTAACACTAGCTTTGTGTGCCTTGCTGGTAAACATGGGTTCATGTGATTCCTGTAGAATGGAAAATTTGAAATGTGGCCAATAGCCAAACCCTGTTCTAAACATGCTGTATTAATTAATTTGTTTCAGAGGTCTTGTTCTATTAAAAGAAGGTGGTATTTACACATCATCAAGACATTCAATCTTGTTTGTAACCTGAATGGGACCTGTTGTTTTACATGGTTTGAGTTAAAAGCAATTACACTGCACTGAAAATCAAAGAATGAAGTACACTCGGGCTTATGGCCACTGATCATGTGTTGAATCTGAAACCTTGGATAGTATCTAGTGACCTCCCATCACACATGACCATGAGGAAACAGTTGAGTCCAGTCTGTGAACTGTGGGTGAAAGACCTCCAGTTGCTAGAGATGGATTCATTTCGTGCTTCTCTTCTCCCTTTCTTCAGCTGAATCATTACCACTCCTCATCAAGGCACTGTCAGAGAGCAACATGGCTTATTATCATGCAAATCCACCAGCAACTGAGAAACACACACACTTGTACAGGCTTACAAGTGCACACACAAACACAGTCGCAGATGGCATCATTCGTCGTAGGTGGAGTTCTAACAGGGGAATCATTATGGTAATATATGTGTGGATCTGAATGTCATTGAAGACTTATTCATAGTAGTAAGCCAGTAATGAAACATGGAGAGGAGTGGATGGACACACAGCACTGTCCGTCAGAATAAATCTCCAGTGTGGTCTGTGGAGGTGACGGACATGTTTTGGCTCTGACACACGAGGCCCTAATGTCATCTACATATCACGTATCCTTTCAGCATGTGGCTAACATCGCCACCTTTTGTTTCCATTCTCTCCTGCTTGGCAGCAGTGCCTCTCTGTGATTGGTTGAAGGGATTGAAAGGATCCTCCAATTATGCGTGAGACAGGAAAACGAACACATTTGTAGTGACTGAAAAGTGGTGGCTGATCATATTACATGGCCTATGTAAAAGCGTTAATGTTAGATATTTAAAGATTCATAGAAGTGCATTTATTTGATCATTTCAGGCTCTGTTGAAATACACAGAAATTAATAGTTTGATAAACTATTTAGACACCTGTCCCTTCCTGTAATTAAAACATAAGCTTAAAAAAAAAAGACAGTGTAAGATAAGGTCCCACTATCAGTCATACCTTTCATTAACTTACTACTCTATACCTCTTGTTCAATTAATTCATATCAGCCTGGCAGTGAGAGTCAGCTTTACCCCACTGCCACCCTGTCGTATTTATACACGCTCTATGAATGTGTGTCTAACAGGAGAATTTCCTTCCTGGTCACAGTACATCATGCCTCGTTTAAACACACTGATCGTGAGATCAAGCTGGCCCGACTTCTACTGATATCTCTGTGTGGTCTCGCTTTGTAGTCTTGGAGAACAGCTGGAAGTATTATGGTTATTGGAGGTGTGAAATTCCAAATTTTCACACATGTTCACCTGCGGTGTGTCACAGGTGTTGGTTGAAGTAATTTGACATGCTGGCTTTATTTGATGTACCTGTTGGTTAGGTGGTGTTATGTAATGATAACGGAAGAAGTCAAGCAGTTCTAGTTCTGTCATTACTTTTGTGGTTGTGGCCGGGAGTAACATTGATATCAGTTACTTTTATTTTGGGGGTAGCCCCAGTGACTCTTCCCAGCGCATTTAGATCTGGTTTGGCCACACATGCAGCAGTAATTGGAGACACTGTGTCTGTGGCTGCCTTAGATGTTTTGGCACTTTAAGGGCATGAATTAAGGAGACCAATAATAACAAGGTTGGTAATTGGACAAAACCGGGCTGAGGTTAAGGAGATTTATGGTTTTTGTCTGTGTGCATGTCTTGTATTACATTTCTGTCTTTGTGACGGTTTTGAGTTTCAAACTGAACAAAGTCTCTTTTTTTGCACTTTTTTAAAGAGCTGTTTAAGTTTAAAACTTAGATTTAGTATTTGACAAACTTCTGGTTAAATGTGGGGTTACGAATGAGGGCCATGAGTGGTGGCTACATTGTTATGCCTTCAGTATAATCAATGAAAGTGGCTACACCAGGCATGAGAGCAGTGCATTACTGGTGCCTGTACAGTTCATGCCATGAAGATCTGTTCTTTAAGCCAAAAAATAGGCCAGTCTTCTATGTTTATTTTTATACGAGGTATATGCTGCCTTTTAATACGGAAATCAACCGTATAGTCTCAACATTTTGTTAAGTTGAACTACTAGCACTGGTAGTCTCTTAGTGACTTTATTTAGCTTACTATATAGTTTGATGCTAACTCACCCATATTACACAAACCATTAAAAGTTTCATAGCGCTGCTGGAGTCCACAAAATTAAGACACAAAACAAAAGTCCTCGTCTTGTTTTGACCTGTGACTCACACAGCCTTACCAGCTTAAAGTTACCTTCAGCTGCACATTTGCTCTGAAAGCAGTCTGTATACATTACGTGTTCAATGTAGCCAAACTGTAAGGCTGTGATTTTGGGCTGGGGGATGAGTGTCCTCACAAGTGAAATGTGTGTGTTTAAGTGCTATCATAATTATTTCAAGGCAGTGTAATTTGATAGATATTAATACTAATATTTACTGTTGCCACTATGTATGCTGACAGCTGTAGTCTCTAATTGCACCTTTCTATCTTTTGATGTTTCCATGACATTGATATCAGGCTCATTATTTTCTCTAAGGTCATAACCTGTTTTTAATGAGTCAGTGTAGCCTGACTCTAGAGGTTGCTATAGACACGACCTTTAGCACATGGAACATAACAATAAATATACGGTATTTCCTGAGACAGCATAGTTAGCTCATGGAAAATAGCCCATAGAAACCCTAATAATGTTCTAATGATACCTTGCTGCATAGTCTAGTACCTCAGGTTGTAAATCAGGAGTTAATCTGCTTGATAAGCTAAGCTGTTATCGGCTCCTCTGCCAAATTTAACCTGTTTGCCAGAGTATGTAATTTCATTCTGGATCACATTTAAAACCAGATAAATTATCACAGTCTGCTTATCATTAAGCACACTTAATTATATTTTCATCCAGATTAAGGTCTGAGCTGTTTCCTTTTGACTGCCATGTGTAAGCGGTGTGAACATTGGCTGTGTTGGTGGTCATGTGCAAAACCAAAGTACTTTGTTTGCTTAAACCCAGAGCTCTGGAGTGATTTGGTACAGGCTAAAAATACAAATAAAAAGCAAACAGGACTCCCTCCCGGTATACCTGTTTGCCAAAACCACAGGTGATTAACATATTTGGAGTGGAAAAGGAAATGAAGGGATCTCCATGCTGTGCTCCCATCGGTCTAATCAAAGCTTTGCCAATCTTCACTAAGATACTCTGCTGAATGCCAGCACTATTGGAAAGACTACAGGCATATCATCAGGTTCCTTTTTTCTGTCTGTCAGCTCCCGACATTCTTCTGATAGATACACAGACTCGCTACATCTTTCACTGCCTCACTAACTGATCCTACATCTGCCGTTCCTTAAGACAAGTAACAATGTGACTGAGGTGTCATCTACACAGCCAACTTTAGTATCTATTCCTTTGTATTATCAGTTTGTTGGCGTCCTTGAAAGCTGGACTTCAGCTGAATTTGAATACATTTTCATCGTCGTGGTTTCATTCAAATTGTGCTCTGTACAGTGATGATGCATCGTATCCAATGGCTGATGTGTCTCTTTTTTTTGTCAAATGCAAGTCAAATAGGATATGAATAGGTTTTCTTGGTATCTTGGTAAAAAATTGCCACCTCATGTGTCTTTTATATTTCTTATTCTCTCTCTTCCTGTTTTTCTCAGGGTCTAGACGAGGAGGCACTAGTTGACCACGGGAAGACCAGCTTCACCACTCACACAAACTATGAAAAGGAAGATTTGGAAAGTAAGTTTCAAGCCACCCGGACCAAACAGTCTTTCTTGTGAATATGTTTTTATGTTTGTGTTAATATTTTTATGTATATTTTTAAGTAATGGAAAGGTTCCTTATGCCAGCACACATGAAGTGGAAAGACTTGTTAGTCTGCAAATGTTTTTGCTTTTCCATTTGCAGAACAAATTACATTTCATGCTCAGTCCTTTGGCTTTATTTTAATCATTCATTAACTTGCTGCTGATCAGGCAAAGTCTGAGACATCAGACACTGAATCTTAAAATGGGATTTTGTTACTTTTGGTATTTTGTTTTAGGCCTTGGGAATAATTGATTGCTTATTGACCCTATTTATATAATCGATTGATTGATACAATGAGATAGTGGATTGAGTGTCAGTGCTGTTCACATGTTGAATAAAAATAGCACTACCTTAAACGTTGTTATCTCCCTCAGGTGATACTAGTTTTCACTCTGTCCTCCCCCTCCACTGTGGGTCCAACACATAATATCCATATTTTCCATCCTCCATCCTTAAATAATCTCTCATTTGGTGCCAATCCTGGAGCACTCTGTTTTTTGTCCAGCTAAGCTGTCAGGCTTTTTTTCCCCTGTGCATCCTCAGTCATCTCCTGTGTCTTGTCGTCTCTCTTCCTCTTTCCCTCTTTCTCTGTCTCCGCTTCTCTCCATCTGCTCGTGTGTGTCACTTCTGCCTTCCTCTGAGCACTGCATCTTGGTTTCATTCCTCCTGGGTTCCCTCTAGAATCAAAGAGCGATGACTCATCTGTGAAAAATGAGTATTGGCAGAGAATGTAGGGCAAAAATAGGGCGTTTACATCTCAGAACACAATTCCTGTGTGCCAGTAACAATAACGAGGGGAAGTGAATAAAACAGTGGAAGGGTGAAAAAGTTAAATGTTGTAGTCTGGTTTCTTTCAAGTAGGTTATCTAGAGCATTCAGGAAATAAGTTCTTTGTCTTCTGTCTCAGATGTTTTTGTGTCTGTCTTTTTCTTCAGTTGTAAATTACTGGAACTGTTCTTGTATGCGGTATCAGTTATCAGTTTGCCAATGTAGCCTATGTTTTCATTGAATTTCTTTGACTTTGAAGTTTAATTTAATCTATTGCATTTGGAATTAGATTTATATTATTTTTGTCCTTCTGGGAAGAATCTGACTTAGTGCTTGCTTTGTTGGTTTCATAGCTTTAACTGCTAACAGAGGCAGAGGCTTTATGGCTGGGCAAAAACTAAACAAGAACAAGTTGCCCATTCGTCAGTGTTTCTAGATGGTTGTAAATGTTGTTGTAAATATATATATATATATGTGATCCATGATCCACAGGAGAATTGTCCCAATTGTAATTACACTTTCCTTTTTCCTAGGCCACAGAGCGGTATATGTAGGTGTCCATGTTCCTCTTGGAAGGGAGAGCAAACGGAGACATCGCCACCGAGGACACAAACACCACCGAAAGAAGAAGGAGAGAGACTCCGAGGAGGGGAAAGAAGATGGCAGAGAATCCCCAACTTATGGTTGGAAACACTCATCCTATATGTCTTAATGCACCCAGTTATTACCAAACCCCCTTTTTTTACTTACTTTTTTTTTACTAGCTTTGAGAGCGTTGAACTGTGTTTATTCTTTGACTGACAGGACTTGTCTCAGACAATAAGCAGAAGCCCTTGTTATAAACAATACATGGAGCTAGCTTAGACTTTGTGCACCCTTCAGTTTCTTTTAATAGCAGGATTTTTCTACTGTGTGTAGTTCTTTAAACTGATACTCTTTGCAAATAGTTACACAGCTACATGCTTTGCCAGTTTCTGGTGCAATGACCATGGACTGTGAATACAATCCAAAAGCCTAAAGAAATCTTCAGATACAAGACATAAAAAGGCTGAATCTGCTCAGTAATGGGTAAATGCGTTTTTACGTTCTGCCTTTGTTGAAAGCCCTTACGGGAAATTTTAGGGAGAAAAGTGTGACATTAATGGTGTTTTTTAGAAATAGACCTCCCTTTAGGAACATACAGATTTTCAGGTTAGAGCACACCACAGTCCACCTTTCCAACGACTCTGAATAAAACATTCAGCTCTTAAAGGCATTAAAGGCCACTGCGCTGCGAACTAGCTGATTGACAGCTGTGACATTTTAAGTGAAGTGTGAATGTGTTTGTGTGTGAAATTGCTGTATCACCACAACTGCAAGAACCGTTAGCACCCAAACAATGCTTTTAGCTCTATGAGGGTTTAACCTAACTAGTCCTTCATGCCAACATGAAACAAGAAAATTAACAATATCAGTCCTGCTATCACATTGAGCATAAGACACACCCTTCTAGCTGTTGGGTTGGGAATTATGACCATTGAGACTCATCCCCTAATTTACTGCTTTATTATCTATTTCTACAAATTCTTTTCTTTTCTTTTCTTTCTTTATCAAAGCTTTGTTAAATGTACTATCTATAATCATAATTCTCGCTATCTACTCCTGAATTGACCAGCAAAAATCCTTCAAGATCGTTAGTTGTCAGTTAAATGAGTAAATATGTTTGGATCATCTTTATGCCCTGATACAAGTGTGGAATAATGATAGGGAGCAGTAGTATCAATATGAAGTGTAGTCACATGTGCTTAATACACACCAGACCACCACACAGTGTACCCATGTGTTAACAGAAAATAACTCTTCCTTTTTTGCTCCCAGTCATTCCATTTCTGCCTCCCTGTGGCGTTCACTCTTGTAATCTGCCATATCTATTTCCGTTTTCGCGCTGCTGCCAGATGTCCTGATATCTGCCCTGTAATTCAATCAGACTTGAAAAGAAAATTCCTGGAAAGCGTTTAAGTTTTCATTATTCTCTTTTGGACACGTCTCCTCAAGATTTCTCTGCATGAAGCCTGCAGATGTAGCAGAATGAAAAGCAGTCACAGTGATGTATTTGCCTTACTGTACCTTACCCAAAAAACTGTGCTCCCCAGCTTATGAAGGCATCAGTGCAGCTGTGTCAGCCAGCTTCACCAGCTCCTCATGCCTTTGCTGGCGCATTGCTGCATTTCTTGGCAAATTACAGTCACCTATAGATCACATGAAAAAACATTCAAACATTGAAATTAAAAACTCTACAGGGTACCTTTTTAATAACATGCAATGCTTTGAAATGTACTGTTGTCACTGTAAACATTGTAACTTTGGCCTTTGCTTCCCCTTTGTGCAGACACACCATCCCAGCGTGTCCAGTTCATCCTGGGTACAGAGGACGATGACCTCGAGCACGTCCCCCATGACCTCTTCACTGAGCTGGACGAGCTTTCCTTCAGAGATGGCACTGCCACTGAATGGAAGGAGACTGCCAGGTCAGGACATGATGCATGAGCATGATGACAACTACATCAAGTGAAAGCAATACCGAATTCAATAGCTCTGTTGACTTTTTGTACATATATTTGTTTTTGGGATATTTAATGCTTCTATGTAATAGCTTTGTAGCATAATCATAGAATGAAATCATTAGGAGTTAACTGGAAATGTATATGTGACTGTGATAATGTCTAATACTATAAATAAGGCAAGAGCCCTTTAGAGTCTGACATTTTCATGATAATTTAATTATAGTATATTTCCTCTCCTTTAATTAATGTCCTTTATTAAGTTACTGTAATGAAAGAGAATTGTTTAATCGATGTGAAGTTTGGTTTTGGAGCTGTGTTTCATGTAGCCATTAGAATATTCAACACTCCTTTTTTACAAGCCAGTCTCCATTAGAGATGGAGACTAGGCTCACAAGGTCACAACACTTAAGCAGGGTTGTTTTTTTTAATGTTAGGGTTTTTTTTGTTAAGGACTGGAAGTTTAAAATCATAATGTTGACTTTACTTGGCTAGGTTTTAAAGATTGTTCCATTACTAATAAAACTTGTGTTAAATAAGGAGACAGATTTGGAGCATGAGTCACCCAGTGCTTTAGTGTGCACTCTGAACAGATCTGAATTTTTCTGAGGAAAAATGTAGCTGGGGGATATGAGCAGGAACAGCATGTCACTGAACTACAATGCAGCTCATGTTTATTTTTTTTTGTTAATTATAATTTGTGGATTCGAGTAAACTATTTGGGTCTGTGTGTGAGAATGTGTGTGCTCTTCGTGTTTATCTGCAGATGGCTGAAGTTTGAAGAAGATGTGGAAGATGGCGGGGAGAGGTGGAGTAAGCCTTATGTGGCTACCTTGTCACTACACAGTTTATTTGAACTGCGTAGCTGCATACTCAATGGCACGGTCATGCTGGATATGAGGGCCAACAGTATTGAGGAAATTGCAGGTAAATCTGAAACTACTCATTGAAGTCACTTTTTAAGATGAATTTTTTTCTTACTGTGTTTTTGTGCCTTTGTGCAACTCAGACATGGTGATTGACAGCATGGTGGCAACGGGCCAGCTGAAGGAGGATTTGCGCGCCCAGGTGCGGGAAGCCATGCTGAAGAAACACCACCACCAGAATGAGAGAAAGCTCAGCAATCGCATCCCTCTGGTGCGCTCCATTGCTGACATAGGCAAGAAACATTCTGACCCATTCTTGCTTGAGAAAAACGGTGAGATCCTGTGCACTCGCATTTCTTTTTCCTCCATATTTTCCATCATTGAGGAGCTGCTCCTAAAAATCCACTGTTCAAATCCCTCAATGCCAGCGTAGAAGGTGGATGGTAAAAGTGAGTAAAATCTAGAGAATGATCTGTATTGAAGCAGTCGGTCCCCTTAGTGAAAGAGAAATCTGGGTGCAAATGACTGTGCTAACCTGTATGGCTGGCCTGGCTTGGGGTTTGAATTAATGATTGTTTTCACTCCATAGGGTGAGACTCAGGAAATATTGCTTTACCTGCAACTGGAGTCAGCATCGTGTGTTTTTTTTTTTTGACTAGGCATGCCCACAGTGGTGTTAATGTATGGTGTGCATAAGATCTTGGGTCCCAGCCTGAGGTTTAAGAAAAATCTCACTTTCTCCACCTCTGTGCTTGTGGTTCTTGTTGGGCTTGCATTTTCATATAATTAAACCTCAAATGCAAACGTGAAAGGTCAAAAGTATATATTTCATGTTGATGGTTGCTGATGGTAATAATTGAATTGTGAAAGATGTATGTACTGTGTAGAGTGTATGACTGGTCTGTTGTGGTAGAGCACATGTTTGCTTAGGGTGCACATCGTGCTAACTCATCCTCTCCTGCATGCAAGCCTCTCTGAAGTCATGCTGTGTGATTGGTTTGTTTGGTGTTGAATAAGAAAAGTTGTTTGGCCTCTGCAGACCCGCCTACATGCATCACTGAATCATTCTTAGTGTCTTCTGCACACAATCATGCTTTTTGCTCACGTTTATGCAAGCACAGATCTCTCTAACGACACCTCTGCCACGCTCTTGCTGCCCACCCTCTCTGGCTGCATCTCCTCCAGATACCATCACCGTGATGTACTCCTACTTCATATGTTTTTCCTCTCTGCTCCATCCCTTATTCCTTTTTTCTCCTCCGTCTCCTTCCCTCCTTTTCTCTCTCCCTTCTCCTTTCCCCTTTTTGCCTTTGTCTCCTCTGTTAGGAGAGGGCCTGTCCTCTTCACGCCTCTCTCTCCACAAGCCAGGGGCAGCCTCCTCTGTCTCCAACCTCTCCCAGAGACGAGAGTCAAGAGTCTCCGTCCTGCTCAACCATCTCCTGCCCTCTTCTTCCTCCAACAGTGGCCCCTCCCCTGGCCTCTCACCCCTCTCCACCCCTCAAAGTACCCCTTCTACCTTCCGGCGCTCCTCTCCAAGCCCACCACGCGCCCATGGCGCAGGTCTTGGCCCTCAAGGTATCCCTGAGGTGGTGGTATCGCCTCCAGAGGATGATGATCCACCAAACTCCACTGAAGAAGAGGCAGCATCACCACAGCTCAGCCGGCGAGCATCCTTGGCATCTCAGGGCCTCGAGCTGCTGCCCTTAGAAGGCAAATATCTGTGTAGCCTAGCCTGCCAGTGTGAGTCACGGCTTGAACAGAGAACACTAGCACTAGCATGAAAGCTCTGCTCCCTGTTAACTCAACCTTCCAACCCTGCAGCCATCTCATCAATAACCCACAGCAAGGCTGATTTGCTAAGATGCTTTTTCCACTGTATTTATCCACAAAGTTTTTGCCACTCTCTCTCCTCTGCCTCATGATTCGTCTCTCTTCTCTGTTTCTGTCTATTCCACTAACCCATTCTTTTCTACTTATACAGTATCTGTTTCTTGCTGCACTCTTGACTTTCAACACTTTTAGTTTCTCTACTTCTTTGCTCTCTCCTTACACATTTTCAAGTCATTCCTCAGCATTGATGCCTTGCTTGACCCTACCCCTCTTCACACCTCCTTAATTTTGTTTGCATGGCTGCCTTCCATATGTTTTTGGTCTGTCTTTCTACCATTGTGCACCATGGGTGCTGAATCCTTTTGGCACAATCTACCTCATCACACTCTTCTCAGTAAGACCTTGTAGAGGGGATGTCCCGATCATGTTTATTTAGCTCTCACCACTGATCACACTTAGGTCAATTACATTTTGGATTTGGCTTTCATATATTTCAAACATTGTTTTTAAAAAATGCCTGGGTCTCTAGTACAGATATTGCGGATAAGCTCGGGACATTCCAAGCTGTTACGTCCTTGTGTTTTTGCTAAGGCGTATGACGTCGATACTGACATAGTTCATACTGTTTTATATGCAGATATAAATATCATGCAACTTGTGCTTTTCCCAACGCATCATTTGGCTCCCATGCTCTTCCTCCTCATCAATTCCTAAGTATAAACATTCTTTTACCTGATAGAGCGAGGTCCACTTGTGACAGCGGCATGGCTAAATATAAGCCTGAGACCAGAGCGAGTGCGTTGGTACTGTATGTACTATCTTATTGGCATCTACAGTGACTTTTTGTTCTTCCAAAACCAAGTCTTGTCAGTTTATTATTAGACTGTGTGAGTGTGTGCGTCTGTGTTTGTCTCACTGTGGGAATGGCTCCATTCCAAAGTATGGGTTATTAGAACCAGCGGTCACGTGGTGGAAGCTGAATCTGAAAGGTTGGGGTGGTCTTATTATAGCTTACAAGCCTCTGTAATTGTACCCCCTTCAAGGAAAATACAGTTTTCCCAAGAAGAACCAAGCGTCTTGACATGAGTATGGGGTTTCAAGCATTTATAATTTGAGTTTATTAAAATTGCAAGTTGTAAAAACTGCACTGTGGCACAGCAGTGACTTAAAATAGCTAACTGTCAAAGTGTGTATTGAACAGAGGGATGGTGTCAGACAGTAAAATACCCTAATGTGTCTTTTAGAGTAATTTGTCTCGATGCCAGTAAAAGCCAGGCTTACAGGTTTATATGGAAATTTTTATAGTCAACAGTGCATTTTCATAGATGTTCTCAGTGCTTCTTAGACATGCACTGTAGTAATACTGAGTTGAACGCAGGCTATTTATACATCTACATGTCATGGACCTGTTGAGTATGAAGTCGTGAGTAGAATACCTGCGCAGAGGGCATCAGGGTAAATCCCTGGTATACTTGCTCCGTATGGCCCTACTTAAAGGTGAAAGGCAGCTGACCATTGAGTCATATTATATTTTAGGTTGGACTGGATATACCAATCGTTGAGTCTCAAGCTTAGCTCGTCAAATACTGATGCTTTGGGTTAACAATCAACTATCATACTCAAGAATCGCCTAATTCACCTTTAAGAGCTTTTCAGATCTCTAGAGATTATCCTTGTCCTTAGCATCAACCGAGCTACCCGGCCACTTTAAGACGGTAACCCATTATGCTTGTAATCTGAGTACAGTATAATGTTATTTGTGGACAGAACTATAGGTTCTAGCAGCACCAGACCACGCTCAATACACACATACATCCGTAAAGAAAATATAAATTGAAGTCATCTTTTATCAGAGAAGTCCTAGTCCACATAAAAGTCAGAAAATCTGTGTAATTTCAGTTATTTATGTTACTATTTAGCATATGAAAGAGGTATTTCTATGACGCCACAATTTAAAAGGCTGGTATGAGGGAGCATTCCAGGGCTTAGCCTTCCTGAATGAAGTGTGTTGGCGGATGCAACCTAAACTAATCCCTCCCTTATTCCAAGAGGCTTTGTCGGGTATGTGAGCAGTCATGCTCCTGTTCAGCATGTCACAGCTACCCAGCATCCACCGGGTTTACCCCAGGGTACAGTTCAAGGGTACGGATCACTGGCCCAACCACATGCTGATAGAAATTGACATTTTAATTTTGAGTGTGGATTAATTGATGAGAATGCCGCTTGAGACTTTATGAATGTATTTTGTTTGACACTGGCTGGATTACTTCCTGATGTCAAAATGCGAAATGTGTTGATGTCGATGAGAGAAGAAGGAAAACCTGGTAAAAGAAATGTTGCATCATAATTTCAGGGGATAGTATACATAATGCTATCCTTTGATCCCAGAACATTACTCTGTCATTTCATCCTCCACTCTCACATCACCTTAAGTGCTAGCGTTTCCTGTGTCTGGTATGGCTCAAATCACATAAGCAATGTTGAAGTGTGAAGCCAATTATGCTGAGAAATACTAGAGCTTCCACACTTGAAGGTGCTGAAGTCTGTGGAAGGTGACCCGTCAGGCATATCAAACACACGCACTCACCTTTAGCTCAGACAGCGCTGACATGAATTTGAGCTAAGCAGGACTGAATTAAGCTCCAGAGTAATGAGCTCAACCGACAGGGATCAACCAGCAACACCGCTTTTTTGAAATATATCCCGACGTGAAGACATCACAGTGTTGCAGCTCTTGAAAGTAGTTAACACATCTAGAAAGTAATAGCTGTGGTGGAAGAATTATTTTTACTTGCAGCCAAAAATTTTAAAAATATTAACAGTAAATACAACCTTTGTACATTTCAGCTACTTTGTTTATACTCATCTTCTTCAAAATTCAAATCTGAAAGAAAAATGAAGATGAACTGCTTTTTTAAAAATGTCATTGCAAATGTTTTTTCACGGTGAAACCACACTACTGTTCGCGACCAATCTTTGCATCTCCTGTACTTACACGGTGTCCATCACTGTTTCCTCTCTCCTGCCCTTCCTCTCCCCTTCTCCCCCCCAGGACCGCTGGTGTCTCCAAACTCTGTCCCAAACAACCTGGATGGCAACAAGGCAATGGAGAGGAGGCCGTCCAAAGTAGGGGTCAGTAGAGAAAGCAGCAGTGTCGACTTCAGCAAGGTAACCTAACCACAGTACTGAGCATAGAAACAGTCCATCATGGTGGAAGGGCCTGTCGGTTCATCAGTGTCTGGACTTCCACAGACATTTCAGTGGTCTGTGTTGAAAACTGCCTGTATGAGCCACCATCACATTACCCATCTGCCCTTTCCTTCTGGGCTCAGTAGGAAGCATCTTCAGCTTGTTGCTCCACCTGTAAAGGACTAAGAATTGATAACCAAAGAAAAGGTCTCTTGTAGTTATGCAACTGTGAAGTTTTAAGAATTCCTCCCTCGCATGGCCTCCGTTCATCCCACTATTTTGTAGTTCCTCATCCATTAAATAAAATGGCAGGCCGCCATAAGTAACCATCGTTACAAAACCATCCATTATGACTGCCAAAAAGTAAGATGCAGTGTTTATATGACTCATAGTATACAACAGAGGGATGAAGGCACTGTCTTTTTCTACACAGATGTAGCCATGCTCAGAGCTGTGTTTAGCATAGCGCATAAGAAATATTTATACAGGAACAAGAAGATATGCTTCACAGTATCCGACAATCTTTGCTCAGTACTTTGTAGTTGTTAATGTAGCTGCTAACTCGCATACATTCATTCATTCATTCATTATCATAGAACCCAAACGACCTGCTGCCATCTTACACACACTCTGCTTCCTCATCTGTTTGCATGTGTGTTTTTGTAAACTAGTCATTCTTTTTCTTGTAACTGTCTCTTCTTTCTCTCAGTTTTTTGCCTGTGTAATATTAGCATATGTCCATATCTGATTCTTTAATTTCATTGGTTCCATTGGTTTTAGGTGGACATGAATTTCATGAAAAAGATTCCTCCAGGCGCCGAAGCTTCCAACGTACTGGTGGGAGAAGTGGACTTCCTGGAGAAGCCCATAATTGCTTTTGTACGACTCTCCCCTGCGGTCCTTATCACAGGGCTCACAGAGGTTCCTGTGCCCACGAGGTACACTTATTAGGAAATGAATGTTGTCGTGATAAAGACTCTTATTCAAACCTGCTCAGTAAAAGTCACCAACTTATGCTCGACACAATTTAAAACCAAATCCCTATTCACATGGGACTGATATGACCAGGGGATTTACTCTGGATTTTACTGTGGTCATGTGCCAGCGACCCTGTTTTCCATGTATGTAATCTATTAAGATTAAGAGTCCAAAGCCACGCAAGTCGTCCTGTGAAGCTCTAGCGCTCATTACACTTCAGGATTTAAAATAGTGGCTTCAAGAAATTGACAGACAACTTAAGTTTTGTTTCACACTTAAAAATACAACCTTTAGCATATAGTGAGAGAAGTTGTTTTAATTTGGCCTTAGCATACCATACACATTCCTGCTGACAGTTTCAGTCTATTCCACTTGTCAACAATGGCAGTAACACACCACGAAAAATGTAATATAGGTGTCAAAATATTAAAAAATTTGCACTGCAAATTAATTTAACCGTTTTCAAGAAAAACGCCAGAGGGTAACTTTGACCAAATACAGTTCAACATTAAGGTCAGCGTTATTCATTGTGAATTTCATGATTATTTGTCTTGTTTAAAGGTTTCTTTTCCTGCTTTTGGGTCCTCATGGCAAAGGGCCCCAGTACCATGAGATTGGCAGATCCATGGCTACACTAATGACAGATGAGGTGAGAGAAAGAAAAAGCTCTGACATGTCCTAAAACTGCATTGAAAATTATGCTGTTCATTTCATTTTTGGGGGGGGGTTAAGATGCATGCTGGGTTGGTAAACTTTTAATTGGTATTCTGCCCATCTCTTGAACAAACACGAATTATTTTTGGCCTTGCTGTGAACCATAGAATGTCATATTTCAGAGACGTTTAGTAATTCCTAATATATTTCAATTTGTAGATTTTCCATGATGTGGCATACAAGGCCAAAGACCGAACAGATCTGCTCTCTGGGATAGATGAGTTCCTAGATCAAGTGACTGTCTTGCCTCCTGGAGAATGGGACCCCACCATCAGGATTGAGCCCCCCAAAAATGTCCCATCTCAGGTTAGTGATTCTCTCTGGCAAATAATGTCTAATGTCTGAATAATAATTACAAAGATGTGTGTTTTTTTTAAATGTATTATAATATAATTGCATAAATTGCCATATACTTAAAACATACAGTAATCTGACCAGTAATCTGGGAGTCAGGAGTTTCAGTGCAGAGATCATTACCTGGCTGCATGCTAACGAATAACCAGTGTACTAACACAGTACACACTTAATACCTCACATACTGTCTATAAGTCAGAAACTGACTGACTTCAGTCACTTGTATGCATGTCTATTTCTGTGCACCACTATAATCACAGTGAGAGTGCCCCCTCATGGATTTAAAGAAAAATGACAGCGAAGCAATTGAAATGCATACAACTTTATAATATTTAAATATCCTTTGACATGCAGATGAAGAGGAAAAGACCGTCCAAGCCCAATGGCACTGCTTCTCCAGCTGGAGAGCTGGAAAATGAGGAGGACCTTCACGCAGGGCCTGAGCTGCAGAGGACTGGGAGGTGAGTTTAGCACTTTTTCATGATGCACCATTGACCGAGGCCTACTTTATTTTCAGACCCTACTTACTCCTGTAATCTCCATCGATGTCACTTGTGTTAGTGAGCAAATAAATATTTAATGATGACATTGTTTCCTAATTGAATTAACAAATTCATGGCACAAGTAGGCATGTTTAATGCATCACATTGATTATGTTGAGAGTGCCTCTTGTTCACAAGAGCTGCCAGAGATCTCATATGAGAAGGTAAGGAGCTATTTGTGGTTACAATAATGAGAGTGTCCTTGCTGCAAGGGCTCTAAAATTTACATTTGATTTCACTTTATTATTAGAATTTTTTCAAGATGAAGATTACTTTAATAACAAAACTCAAAATTTAACTGAATAAAAATTAACAAGTAAAGATAACATGAATTACATGACATCATCAAGAGTGTACTCACAGTGTTTTTTCCTGGCAGCAATACTGCTTAAATGTGTTAGAGCGGAGACATCTCTGCTACACTCTGAGAACCTCAGATGCTGACATTTATGGATAACTCATGCTGGGTCTCTCGAGCCTGGGCCACACAGCAAGGAGAATGTGTTTATTTGAAACCTCAGACATGCACACAAACACACACACTCTGCGCACATACACATCAGTTGGGAGGCACTGTATTATTTACAGATTCACTCTCCTTTTCACCGCTACTATAAAAGGGAGGCAGGGAGGGAGCAACCGGGGGACAGAAGAATGGATGAAAGTGCAAGGAGCTAATGTAAAGAGAAAGCTATTAGAAACAGGGGGGCTGTATATAGAAGAGACAGCAGGGATTGTGATGGCAGGCAACAGAGGTTATTCCAGAGGTGTGGTGAAAAGAAAATGAAAGAAGACCTCAGAGCAGAGCTTTTGGACAGGTGTCAGAGGAAAGAAGAGAAGATGGAGTTGGTGAAAAATGGAATCTCTCAAAGGCAAAGTAAAGAGAGGCAGAAACAGAAAAAAGGCTGGTTGGGAACGTATTCACTTTAGCAGGTGTAGAATTTGTCTTCATACACACACTGTGGAGAACAATTTGGACTCAGCAGCAAGATCTCGGTGCCCTAAAGATACACACTCTCAGACTCATGACTCTGCCTCAGCTTTAATAGCGCCAGTGTTCTGGCAAACAAGAACAAACATCAACATCATTATTGCAAAATTACATTTTGAATCACCTTATTATCACTCTGCAACAACAGGGCAATTCTATTGAATGTAAAACATAATAAGAAAGGCAGTTTACACTGTGATAGTGCCTATAGACTTTAATGATTATGAAGTGCATATTAAATATAGTAAATGCTACCTGGTACCTAGACCACTGATGCCTTTGCACCAATTTTTCAAATTCAGTTCCTATTTTTTTAATTTCTAATAATCTCAGTGGAATTAAAAGATTGATTGATGCCTCATATTAACAGAGGTGTTTTGTGACCCTTAAATGAATGTGTGACTCTTCCTATTCCCCTACTACTATTTAGAAATGTAAAGATTATTAACTACCTCCCTACTCTTGCAGGATATTTGGAGGTCTGGTTCTGGACGTCAAGCGGAAGTTTCCATTCTATTGGAGCGACATCAGAGACTCCTTCAGTCTGCAGTGTCTAGCCTCCATCCTGTTCCTCTACTGTGCCTGCATGTCCCCTGTCATCACATTCGGAGGCCTGCTTGGGGAGGCAACAAAAGGCAACATAGTGAGTACCAAAGCTTGGAAGGTTAAAGTCAGCACTGGGAATCAAACTCGAAACTCTGGTTGTCTATTACTAAGCCAGATATACAGAATCTTGTACAATTTGGCTGTCATACAAGAGTCGACGATTTAAATGGTTGTTGTCATGGTATTGTGACTGACTGACAGTGAGGTTCCCCAGAATCTGCAAGTTAGAGCAAAAAGTCAAAGATGTGTCCCTGAACCACCGTGTGCAATAAGAGTGCTTTCTTATACCATTAACATTAAGACCACTGAATACAGATGTGATGATCTGCATGCAAAAAGTGTGCTAAAGAACTCACATCCAAAGATGATAAATACAAGGTTGTGTACAGAAATACAAGTAAAAAATGTCTGTGTCTTTATTACCACCATGTGATTGGTCAGGTGCCCACATACCGTCTATCCCAGTCAGAGCGATCAGTGCTGTTTCTCAAGGAGGAAGCACATTTTCTGACTGCCCTATTTCATCCACTTTTTTTTAAAGCAGGTCATTCAGTATGTCAAGAAAAGTCATCAGAATCTTTCACCTATTTCACCATGCTATTACATACTCATTTTTGCAGATGTCTTTCACTGTCAGGTCTTTATTCACTGTCCAAGATAAGATATGGTGATTATCCAGCCTCTCATTAATTTTCACCCTTCTATACATTGTCTCTCTCTTTGTATTGCTTCAACTCTCTCAGTTTGCCTCTCTCTTCTTTTTACCCAGACGTCCTTACTAGGTCAGGGGACTGTTGGCATAGGCACAGTCTGTGTGCTGGTGCGTGTGATATGTCTGAGTATACTCAGCAGGCCAAGGCTTTTAAACAGAGATATGACTTTGGACAAGTCAGCAAGGCGGAAACATTTGAACAGTTTATATCGCCTCTCAGACGCAGCCCATAATGTCTGTTTAATCAGAACTCTATCTTCTTGTCGGGGTTTCTTCTACACTTCTCTCCTTTCTCCTTCAGCCCTTCCCTCTCTATCCTCCTTTGTGTTGTTTTACCTCCTTCATCCCTCCTCATTCCTTCCTTCTCCCCTGTGTCTTCAGAGTGCCATAGAGTCTCTGTTCGGGGCCTCAATGACAGGAGTAGCATACTCCCTCTTCGCAGGCCAGCCCCTCACTATTCTCGGCAGCACAGGACCCGTTTTAGTGTTTGAGAAGATCCTCTTCAAGTTCTGCAGGTAAGTTCAAGCAAGTGTGCCATTCTTGTGATATAATGTAATAATCAAAAACGTATGACTGCATATTGTACAGCATTTTTAAAGTTTACTTTCTCATGAATTCCAATCGTCGAATAGCCCTAATTTGTATACCTGTATCCATCCTCCTCAATGTAAATTTTTTTTCCTGTATTTCCCAGTGACTATGGCCTGTCCTACCTGTCGCTGCGGACGAGCATTGGTCTGTGGACAGCCTTCCTGTGTTTGGTCCTGGTGGCCACAGATGCTAGCTCCCTGGTCTGCTACATCACCCGATTCACAGAGGAGGCCTTCGCTGCACTCATCTGCATCATCTTCATCTACGAAGCTCTGGAGAAGCTCTTTCACCTGGGAGAACACTACCCTGTCAACATGCACAACGAGTTGGAGAACCTTACCCTGTATTCGTGAGTACTGAAATTTTACTCAGATGGTACCTATATGTTTAAGCTTGGTCTCTGTATTGATATTGGTATTCTTACAATATTTCTGTGCAGGTTGCTTTATTTTGATTGTTCAAATAATGACTGTATAAAAGTATAAAGGAATTGGTTTTGCATAGGAGGAAGTGGTGAATAAATGTTTTCTAAATGTGAAAAAACAAGGAGATTTGTTGTTGCTGCCCATCAAGTGCGTTGTGAACAAAGCTATTGCAGATAAAGTTGTCTAGTAACATAAGACAAAATTAGCATCTCATCAACTAACAACCACTTTAGCTTACCGCTTTTCCTGGGCGGGTAAAAAAAAAAGAAAAAATTCTCGTCTAAATGTAGGCTTACCGCAGTAGTCGATTGCGTTACAAGCAACGATTACATTAACATAACATTGTTTTGCTCTGTAGACGAAATCTTTGATGAACCATAGCGGTAAACAATGCCAATCTTTCAATACTGTGTCTAACTTACTGCAAAATAAAAGTAAACTTGTGTTTTGCCAGTTAAATGCCTTCAAATGTGAAATGCGAACAAACTGTTTGGTTTGCATTAGCGGTATCTTTAACACAGATAGTGAGTGTCTTTTCTTGTAAAAAGCTGGTGTACCCGGGATTACTGGTGTGTTGCCACAAGTTTACTAGTCAGTGGGAAAATTCCATCACTGTGGCAACCCTATCAGGATGTCATGTTAAGTGCTGAAGCTGTATTATGCCCACATAAATATTATTCCGTTAGGAGCACACTGTTCTTGTTGCTGAAAACTTTAATTGTAGTGGCTTGAATTGCTCACAGTTTAAGTCTTCCCCTGAGCTGAAATGAAAATAACCCCCTTGCGAAATAACACATTTAAAAACAACTTATGCTAGCAGATAAGCATATGTTCTTTGCTTAGCGTTTGTTCTCATGTCCACAGGTGTCAGTGCTCTCCACCAGCTAACACCACTGAAAAACTCATCCAGCAGTGGAACGGGACAGGATACAGCCCAGACTCCATCCCCTGGAACAGCCTCAATGTTACGGTGAGACAAGCCCACAGTGATTTCCAGTGTGATATGTTGGATTCACTCCCACACTTAAAATGTGTAGGATGTAATGAGCAAACCGACATCAGTCAGCTTTGTGCATACTTTCTCGCACTTACTCAAACTCACTAAATCTTACAGATGAAGTCAGACACGTTAACACTAAAGCCCAATCGTGCTACTACTTGGATCACTACCATAACCATGGTGCCAAGTAACCTGCTGCCAAACTTACTGTCTTAGCAGCCTATCAATTCACGTCACAGCACTCAACTAATGCTTATTTTTCTATAGATGTGCAAGAAGCTCCATGGGGAGTTTGTGGGTGCTGCCTGTGGTCATCATGGGCCCTACATCCCAGACGTTCTCTTTTGGTCCATCATCCTCTTCTTCACCACCTTCTTCCTGTCCTCCTTCCTTAAGCAGTTTAAGACGGAGAGATATTTTCCCACTAAGGTGAGATGTTTTGTCTTTTGGTTGTCATGTGTTATCTTGTTATACTACTGTGTAAACATCTTACCCCTTTACCAACATAAAATCCAGTAACGCTTTACTGATTAAAAATACATTTAAATAAATTCACCTCTAAATCGGGTGTTTTTTCAACATCTCAGTGCACGCATACTGAGTAGATCTAGCCTAAAGCATCTCAGACTATGTAAATGTTTACACTGACTCAGACTCAATGTACAGAAAGAAGATATCTTCTTGCACCCTCCCACACAGTACCCACTGTCCGTTATCACATTTTGTCCTGTGTGGGAAGCTGCTGGTATTGTCTGAATTGTTATGCTTTTGCTGTCGACACAAATGTAATTATCACTGTGGTAGATCTCTGACAGTGACCTGAAATTAAAGACTGTATTTATATTTTAGCAGCTCTTCTATTTTGTGACTGTGTGTATCAGTGACAGAAGAAAGTTAAGTTTGTGCTCAACTGCATGTGTTGCTCGCTTGTGTCTATGTTTGGTAGGTGCGATCCACTATCAGTGACTTCGCTGTGTTTATAACCATCATGATCATGGTGCTGGTGGACTATCTAATGGGGATCCCCTCTCCTAAACTGAATGTCCCTGACCGCTTTGAGGTAGGCATCTGGTCCATCACGTCTTTTCTATATACGTAAATACATCCTCTTTTGGCAGCAAAAGTATATTCTTTCCTGGTTTTTCAAAAGGAAACTCTCACTCAGATGTTAGCCCCTCCCCATCCCAAAGATTTTTAGAGGCATTTTGTTGCTACAAAATACATATTTTGACTTAAATTTGAGTGTTCAGATTTGAATACACAAGGAACACTACAGAGAAACAACAGAATGATGTGAAAACTTCAAATAAATAACAGACCCGCTTTTTCAAAAACAGTTAATTCATTTTCACATTATCAAATACTTTCAACTTATTTTATGGCTAATATACTAAATGTAGAACATCCCTGCCTTTTTTACTGCAGCCAACTTCAAAGAACCGAGGCTGGCTGATGGACCCGTTGGGAGGAAACCCCTGGTGGACGCTGCTGGTGGCCGCACTTCCCGCCCTGCTCTGCACCATCCTCATCTTTATGGACCAGCAAATCACTGCAGTCATCATCAACCGCAAGGAGCACAAGCTCAAGGTCAGACATCCCTGTGTGCCGTTTGTTGGTGTTATAGTATCCTTAATGATTTTTCTAGTTTTGCCTCTGGTGTCTATCTCTTATTTAATATCCTGCAGATGCAACCTGTAGCTTTGCAGCATCTAAGACTAATCAGGGAAGGAGCACAAAAATCATACAAAATCTAAATCTTGTTTTGATATTTTTGTCATTATTTAAATATAAACATACAGCAAAAAACAAATACGCCAATGTAATTGAACATGTATATAAAGTTACGCAAGTTTAACAGGAGTTTAACTGTATTATAGTTCTTGCAGGCAAAACTCAATCTGTGGTTGCAATGTAACTTTAATGAACGCAATCTGGTTTTCATCTTGACTGCAGCCCTGACATGTGACCTACATAGACTTGATTTTGTAAACCATCATGGGCAGAAAGCCTTGAACTAAACTCTATTTCTGTCTGTCTTTTTAATTTTCTCTAAACTTGTTGCTCATGTGTGCTGCCTCCAGCTTCTCTAATACTCTCTATTCTTCTGTAGCTCATTCATCTCTCAACAGGCTTCTCTTTCCTTTTCTGTCATCCTTGATTATAATCTCGTCTGTTCCTCTGCTGCTGTGTTCATTACAGAAATGCCAGAACCATAGTCTCCTTCAAGTTTCTACCGAGTTATTTTTATGCCTCTGGGTTCTACAGTGCTGTTATTTTAAAAATAAATTCAGTCTACCTTAAAAATTCACAAGGCAAAGATTTGCAATTCCAAAGTATGGATAGACAGAGTTATCTGAGAACTTGGCACCTGAATCTTTATTTCTCATTACTGCTTAGCTGTCTCTCTAACTTACTTGCTGTCTCTTGTGTCCCCGTGTACCCTACAGAAAGGCTGTGGCTATCACCTGGACTTGCTGGTAGTGGCAATTATGTTGGGTGTGTGCTCCATTATGGGCCTGCCATGGTTTGTGGCTGCTACCGTCCTCTCCATCTCCCACGTTAACAGCCTGAAGCTGGAGTCTGGCTGCTCTGCTCCAGGAGAACAGCCCAAGTTCCTGGGCATACGGGAGCAGCGGGTCACTGGATTCATGATCTTTGTCCTCATGGGTTGTTCTGTTTTTATGACCTCAGCGCTAAAGGTGAGATACTGGAACTGCTCAGATAATAATCGAAGAAGCAAAATAATATTACATTTAAAATCACCCTGAATGAGAAGTTTATTGAAGTTGTCAACATGTGCAGAGGGAGATATCTGTTGAATATGTTGCAGATGTTTTCACTATTCTACCGTCTTAATTTGTCCTTTTCTTTCCTGAACTGTAAGTTGACCCGTTTATGCTGTGCCACTTCACTTCTGCTCTTTACAGTTCATTCCCATGCCAGTCCTGTATGGAGTCTTTCTCTACATGGGTGTATCCTCCCTTAAAGGCATTCAAGTAAGACATTACTCTGCTGGCCTTTGAAGATATTATGCCCTGTTATTCTGAACAGAACCACAGTCATGAGCTGTTAAGTGAATTTAAGATAAGTTTCCCCCTTGTAGTTCCAAACCTTTGATCGTAATTCAAAACCCTTATAAGCATTTGTTAAATGTGTTCCCTCCTCTGAATAATGTATTGAATTTTCCCCTTTTACCCTTCCTCCCCATCTATCCAGCCATTTTTATTTGCATTACTTATCTCTCTCACTCACTAACCCTCTTTCCTCTCATTTTCTTTGTAGTTCTTTGACAGAATCAAGCTGTTCGGCATGCCTGCCAAGCACCAGCCCGATCTGATCTATTTGCGCTATGTGCCGCTGTGGAAGGTCCACAGCTTCACTCTGGTGCAGCTCACCTGTCTCGTGCTGCTCTGGGTCATCAAGGCCTCTGCAGCAGCTGTTGTGTTTCCCATGATGGTAATGACCTTAAACCCCAAAGACTGTCACACATTCAGTCTCTTTGCATTTACACTGTATGCTAAAGATACAGATTCAGCCTCACCCATTCAAGACAACAGTCACAACACAGAAGAGTGTATTTCAGCTGTAATAGGATTAAATTAAATCCCTGATATCACCATGTTACATAATTGTGTTTATCTTCATCAGATGAAAATACTTAATGTGTTTTTATTGTCTTTGCTATATCTTAGTTCTATTTTGTGACATTAAATCAGCAATAATTGATTCCTCCTATGTGTGTCCCCAGGTTCTGGCGCTGGTGTTTATCCGTAAGCTTCTGGACTTTTTCTTCACCAAGAGAGAACTGAGTTGGTTGGATGACTTGATGCCAGAAAGCAAGAAGAAGAAAGAGGATGACAAGAAAAAGAAAGCGCGCGAAAAGCTGGTAAAACTCATTTCATTTTTTTCTTTTTCATTCTGACTGTGATGAATCTTCTCCAGTTTTTGGGTTAGGGTTGAGTTGTTTGCTTAAATTATGTTTAAATTAAGTGTAAGAAGGAATCTACATATCTGGAGAAATGGGAATCAGCTGCCATCAGCATCAACCAACCTGCATTGCTTCATTACTGACTGGGAACTAAACTACATTCCCTCCTGAAATGTTGTTTTCAGGTCACAATAAAAACGACATATACCTGAAAATAAATAAATAACCAAAAGACTCTCATAGCAGTCATTTTTAGGTGTGTGAACATAAAATGAGATCATCTCATAAAACCCAGCCTGAAGAGCCAGCTATCAAGAATGATGTGAATAAGAAGATATGAAAATAACCGTTGTAACATAACAGTGTTTTTCCAGTGTGGCGTCTCACTGCAGTCATGACTGTTTTGTAATTTAGGCTTTCAACACTGTTTTTATTCAGGAAGCAGAGTCCAGACTGCAGCAGGAATCTGAGATGGGGCTCAAGGTCAGCTTGGAAAGCTCAAACCTGCTCACTATCCCAGTGAAAACGCTCTCAGGGAGGTGAGTGGTGCACCACATGAAGCACACTTTGATGCCCAGTTCTTGAATCCAAAATTGTACAGTAGTTTACCATAATAAAAATCTCATCTTTTATGACTGTATTTTTTAACTTTACGGTCTGGCTCTTATGAGGAAGCAGAGCACATTTAAACTTAAAATTCTTTATGGGCTACACTTAATTTATAAAGCTACCAAAAGACTTTGCCCCCAGTCAATGCCTCTCTGGCTGATATGATCCAAGAAACCAGTCCAGAAACTTGACGAAACAATGTAGATGTAGTTCATAGTAAAAAAGAAACTTTCATTATTTTATCGTCTGATGCATTACGTTGTCATGTACAACTTGGGATGGTGATATTCTGCCACTGGTAGTCAGCTGTGTGTTATTCTGTCCATCTTGAACAGATCATACAGAATAGGACTAGTGACTGAAAGCCTCCCAATGGAAAACGAGGTAGCAGGGCAGTGTGTCTGATGCAAACCATCTGACCCACGTGGCTGTGTTCTTCTAACCCTTCTCACTGATACTCAGACAGTCAACGCATGGCCCAAACTGTCAGCTATTTAAAAAAAAACAGAAACACTGGCTTTAAAGCACACTGCTTTGTGTGTTGTGTAAATGGTCTGTGATAGATATAGTTGATATAATCCTATCCGTGTCCAACTCATTGTGTCTGTACAATCAACTCATGACAACTTTTGCCTCTCATGCAAAAGGCCCACTTCTTGTAAAACATGTTAACATGGAACAAAGTGTATATGTGGCCGTCTGGTCAGCCATTTGTGCTGTGGATTTGTTTTAATCTCTTATTTATATGCATGTTTGTGTCTGCTCGTTTGAACTGTCCTGCACTGAACCTCTCCACTGATTTGATGTCCACATGCCTGTCTTCTCTTTGTGTTTCATGTTTGTATGTGTGTGTGTGTGTGCGTGCGTGTGTGCGTGAGTGTGTGTGTGTGTGTGCATTTTGGCATGTAGTTCTGATTCTGACCCGTTGGTTGTAAATATCTCTGATGAAATGGCCAAAACCGCAGCATGGAAAGCCGTGAACTCGAGTGCAGAGTCATTTGCCCAACCTGTGAAGCGTAGTGAAAGGTAGCTATGCCATCTCCTGGAGTTTCCCAGAGCCCCTACTCCCAACTGCATTACTTTAACATGATAATATAATGTAAACAATAAAAGATGACTTGAAAATGTTCCGAGGAATGTATCTCAGGCGAGTTTTAAGCAAGATTACTTTTGAACTGTAGTAAAATAAACTGAAGCATATTGCTGCCTGGAAGGTAGGAGATACGTTAAATATATAAAACGCAGGATTTTAAAATGCTAATTAAGTACGCACTGTTAAGTATAAGTATAATAGAAAATATAATTGTGACTGTTATAAACTGATCCTTTAACACCTAAGGCTCTGACTTGAAGAAGACATATTATGCTCATTCATTCATTCATTCACAACAGAGCAGCTGTGCTAAATCTATTCTTCTTAATTATGCGAATGTGTGACATGGTGACATAGTGTGATGTCAAGAGGTTGCAGATTAAGAGCGGGCCTACTGACAAGGCGTTTCAGGAGCAGTGTTTTCTGTGTAGACTTTGGCCTTTTTAACTTTCAAAATCCTTTACATGTACTAGAACCTTTATAAAACACAGAAGGAAAGGAAAAAAAAATAAAAAGCAGAATATGTCTCCTCTAAGAAGCAAATTAATTAAAAGCTTAATAAATTTATAAGCTGACAAATTCGATCTGTCAAATTTGAATTAAAAAAGCAATTAAGAGCAGGATATTTTAGCACAGTCCTTACAGAAGCCCCATCATTAACAAGGCGCACTGTAGGTGATAAAATCTCCTCCTCTTCCTGACAAAATCTCACATTTCCCATTGCTCTCCACCCTTAGCACCATCATAAATTTGCACTTGCTCACTTTCACTCTTATCTTCTTTATTTCTGTAAAACAGCCAGGAGAAGGTGGCCTGCGTTAGAGTCGACGTCAGCCCAGATTCACCAGCAGGAGGCTCCACTGTCGAGACCTTCCTGTGATAAAGGGAGGCGCTCCTCACCCTCCTGATACCTCCTCCCGCGCAACACTTCGGCCCGCCAACGGGCACCATCTTCGTGGCAAAGGGGGCATAGAACTGGAGCAGCACAACCTGCCTGCGGAGTTCCCTTCCTCAGGGCAGCAGGCGAGCTCCCCCAGGGCTGTGAGTCCTACTCCACTCGAGTCTGGAAGTGTGCAGCACATGTACAAACCGCTGTCATCACTACGTACTGTAAAGCACGCATTCTCCGAGGGAGGAATGAAGAAAATCTGCTGTAACTGCCCACCGACACTCACTGTTTAGGAACTCTCTCAAAATAGCAATTTGTCATCCATTAAAACCACAGATGCCAAAGGAACGGGCCTCACTGGTGGGGATCTTGGACTGTGTGAATTGAATTTTGCTTTTAACCCACTGTATATTTTAATTTCAATTTTACTCCTTCTTATTTAAGCTGTTTCCAGTACTGTACATTTTTTGGTTCTCTGACGCTCATACGTCAAGAGCTGTCCTGCACTGTTTGTTTCCATGTATTTCAAGATTCACCAATACCAGCTTCAAAAACCCCATTTTATTAAAGCCATTCAGGTACTGTCGGTGTCAGATGATTATATTTCATAATGAGTCTGGCACAAACCAAAACGGAGGTACATACAGACACTACTACACAACAGTACTACTGCATACGTGTTTGTAGAACTCGCTCATGAATCATCTCTGCTGTCTGCAGGGCGACACTCAGTATTATTATTGCTGCTCATTAGTCTCTCAGTTGTTTTCATTATACACCTCACTGTTCATATTGTATGTGATGTTATAGAAATATTATGTATGTATGTATGTATACTGTGTTCTTTTCATTTGTAACATAGAAAACCTACTTCAGAGGCCATATGAAGTCTGTACTGTACAGTAAGCACTTTGTCAGTATAGTTTCTTATCTAAAGTGGATGACAGTGTGTTCATAAACCTCCTCCCACCGTACCTATAGAGCTGTTGTTCAAATGTCAGTTAAACAACTCAGGAATCTTGACTGATTTCTGGCTGCGGTCACTTTTGTCACAAGGTGGTGATAACTAACTGTCCACTGTATTCCTTTTCATCGCTGGTATCACAACTATTTTAATAAATGCTGTAAATCATAAAATATAACAAGGTGCAAAACAAAAAAAAGAGACTATTCGTGACCCCGGTTAGCTGCACCTGGTTTTTATACTGTCTGTATTATTGTTGGTAATACTGTGTGTGTGTGTGTGTGTGTGTGTGTGTGTGGTGTAAAGATAATTTGTTGCAAATCATTTTATGCAAATATTTCTACAGTAAATGTAAAAAACTATTCTATTCTATGAAGTCGTTCTTATTTTGCTAAGTGCAGTCGTGTTTTAGCAATAAGTATCCCATACTGTGTCTCATGTATGGACTCGTGAACCCGGGCAAACAATAATGTGTCGGTTTCATCAGCTGTCTGTGTGTAGCTACAGTGAAATATACGGACAATAGCTTACGTGCCTTGTCGGAGCGCTTTGTGTTGCAAGTCATGTACTGATAATTGAAGTGTTCGGAACAGGTGTACAGTGGCGCACAAATGCCAAAGACAGATTATTCATTTTAGGAGAATGATCCAGTACGCGGCTCATTTGCAGAGGCTTACGTATGTCGTAGTGTTAGTCCACGTCCGTGTGACAGTCGTAGCCTGAGCTGCCGACTCAAAGCGATGTAACTCAGTTCATCCTCCTTTTGCAGATGTACTCTGAATCCTGTTTCTATGTGTGTGTTCTACTGTCACAGCTCTAGTATTTGCTCACGACATAAAAAGCTGTAAACTATATTAAGGTACTGTTTTGTTTTTTTTGTTTTTTTTTAAAAGATCAGTGAATGTCAAATTGTGGTATCATCGGCATGAAAGGATAATTCAGCAAAGTTCTGCCAAACTTATATTTTCTGAAAAGTTTGAATTCAGTCACGAATATTTCGCTTCCCTTCACATATATTTGATATAAAATGTCTGATCAGCTGAATCATTAGTGGACTGAACATTAAACAACTAAGTACTATTAATGTCATAACAATGTTTATTTTGATGAAAAAGACCCTATTTTCACATGAAATCAGTTCCAATATATATATGTATAGTATATATATACATTAGCTTATAGTGGCGGATCAGCTGTCATCAAGGTGGATGTGTTACCCTTCATCATCACTCCGACGTCACTGAACAAGAATGCATTTGTTCTGATGTACAGACACATAACATCAGTGAAGCACAGAGCGTCCTGTTGTTAGCTTGAATGATGACTTTTCTGTCATTGCCGATTGGTGCAAAAGCAATAAAAGTGAATACATGGTGAGCTCCTTGTCTCAGTGTGGTCATCTCCTCGGGCGGTGAAGAAGCGAGCAGTACTCCTGTTACACTGAGAGAACAGCTCCTCAGAAGAAGTTAATACCTTTATTATTAGTTCACTAAATAAACAACCTCTTTGTTTTCACGACTGAGTAAACAAACACAGTTTCATACTGTTTTACTTTGTTTATATGTGGCGGACCCTGCCACCTTTCTAGCTTCAAACAGTGTTCTGGGGACCATTTGTCCTCTGAGAACAGCTTGTTTACTCAGAAATGTAAAAGATAAATATTTCTGAGTTTGTACTATTTCCTCATTAATATTGTAAATATTAAAATACTATAAAAAAAAAAATTTACTACTGCATAACAGTTGCCTGTGAGCTTTAGTTACTTGACAAATAGAGTTTTGCATGAAGCAGCTGAAGCAAGAATAAAATGATGGTGATTTGATTTGATAACAATCATTTAGGTCAAACATTTTATGATGCCAGCCTCACAAATGTATAAGTTTGACTTTTTTCTCCTTTTATTTATTTAAATGTATTTGTAATAATTTTGAGGTTTTCGACTAAAACAGACTCAAACAATGTGAAGGTGTCACTTTGGGCTCTCAGAAATTATGACGGCATTTCTCACTTTCTTTTAAAACAATTTACAAGATAATCGATAATCAAGGAAATGGTCAACAGATATAATGAAATAATCATTAAAGGCAGTCCTTCACAAAACAATTTAGCTCCACCTTAACCGGCTACAGCAGTAAAATCCTGCTCTTACATAAATGCATAAGTAATAATCTAATCATATATCATGACATACATTACATGGGCCAATTTTTTGCATCAAGTACATTTGGTTATGTTACTGAAAAGAGAATTTTACTTTAATAACATTTTCAGTGCAGGAACATTTTTTTTAAAGTGATGGATGTGAATACTTCCACCCCCGTTAGCCAGGCCAATAACTCCTCCTATAGTTGATCTTATCACAGATGTATTGCTGTAAGTGTCCAGTCATCTGATTGACGAAACACAGAGATGTTAGGAAACATTGTCAGATAAATGTATAGACATCGTGTGGAGGTTTTGTCTAATTTCTAACATGCCTGGGGCTGTTTTTTCACGTTGAAGACAAAAGGTGGCAGCAGAGATCTGCCTCGCACACCAGCTGAGCACCTGGCTCAAACACGTCACTCCAACTGCATCATCCCTTCTCCATGCGTTGTCTCAGTTTAAATGTTTCTTTGTCGCCTCGATAGCTTGGAAAGGGTTTTTCTTTTTTTTTTTTGCTTAAATCAGGATTTTGAGAAGCATTTTTCTCATATATCTGCGCAGGGGTCTAATCAGCTCGAGTCAGTGACGTACGCGCCCTGTAAACATTACTTTACAGACATCAGATTTGTGCACTTGCCAAGCAAATTCCAAACATTTCAGTCATGGACATAATGAGGCCTTGATTTAAAATGTACTTGACTTATTCCTTCATGAGTGTGACTCAGCTCAAACGTTTTATCTTGGAAACTGCATCAGCATGGGTTAAGGTTTCGTGTTCATCTCATTTAATTACACTTGCGACTGTTTTGATCTGCCTGATCACGTCGGCGCCGTTGATTGCTCGTTATCTTCCTCACATCTAAAACCACACGACCACATTTTACCACGATTGAAGGTTTAATAAACATGAATATTATTATTGGTACACAACATGTTTAAATGTAACAGCAGCAGCCATTTTTTTTTTCACAAACTCAAAAGGTTTAAGTTCTTGTCTTACGTGACCTCTGAATAGTGGCAGTTGTTTTATATACAACAGTAGGAATTTTTTTTAAAGTGTCTCTTTGCCACATGACTTTAATCCACAAAAACACCAGCTCTTCTACTTCGCTCAGTTCCTTCAGGCTGTCAGAGAATCAGGCGTGCATCGTTTCACTTGAGTAAAAAAAAAACATCACACTTCTCTTCAGCAGACATCCCTCGGGGGAACACTTCAACACAGTACACAATGTGTTCAGACACATTTTTAAACAGCTCTCAGAACAAACTCGCTCACGTACGTTGTCACAGACTCGACACGATTCAGGATTATTCGCTGACGTTCAGCTTTTGGACTAAAGTGGCCCTTTTTAAAATTTGTTATCTGGATATAACCACAGTTACAAAAACATTTCAATTCAAAGAAAACTATTTCAACAAATATTGCAGCCACTTAAAAAGAAAACTAAAGAGATTGTTTAACGAAAGTAGTGCTGTTATAATAATTTTCATAAATGTGCCTGATGTCCCTATTTTATAAATTACATTAACAACGCATTAGCAGACACTTTTATTATTCAGACTACGTTTAGAAGGCGTCACTAGCAATCCTGGTATATAGCAGTAAACTAACGTTCCCGTCATTTGACAGGAAAATATTTGTCTTTGTGCAGACAAACAAACAAAAAAAAAACTCCACAAGAAGTGATCATCTTTTCAGCATAAATCAGTCATTTGTGTTTTGGCTCAAAGTCTTAGATATGTAGTAAAGTCGACTACAGGGAAACTTTAACACTGTGTTGCAACAGAAACAGTTTCCCGAAGCAGGCAGGACATTCAGCCTACTCTTAAAGACAAGTGGTGCTCCTGTGGAGAGCTGTGGTTCAGTTAGCAGCGTTTGGCGGTCCCTCCGGGATGAGCGACATGAAGAAGGTTATGATGAACGACCACGTCGAGGACAGGAAGCCCGTTTGGGGGGCGCTGTTTGGATCCTCGGCTCCTTCCTCTCCGCTTTCTCCCTCATCGTCCGAGCCATCATCCAGCCCTCCTTCCTGTACGGAACAAAGTGGATTCATCAGAGGACACTCGACATGCTTTACTACCGTATGTGGGTCAAATTTGACTTTGTAGTGTGTTATTCATTATGTAAACTTGAGCAGTAGCTGCCAAATGCAAATTAAGTTGCTTGAGAAATGGTTTAAAAGATTAAATGATTAATAACATCAACAAATCAAAGCATCCAAGCTGTATTTGTAACCAAGATGTGGAGGCTTGTTGTTGTTTTCCTGTAAATACCTGTAAACTGGTACCTCATTGAATGGCTTGTGCACTGCAGAAACAAACATCGCTAAAGATTAAATCAGCCCATCAGCTCTGGGTAATGCTCTTGGTAAAAAGCGGAGACGGATGACAGGCAGCTACCATTTCTTGTAAGTCGTGGTTTTGCGGCTCTCCCTCCAAGTCGTCCTGATTGGCTCTGTCACCAGGAAGCTGGAGCTCGTTCTCCAGGTTGAAGGGAAACCAGCCGGCCTGATGCCTGCAGACAGAAACAAGTTACTAGTATCACCTATTCATCACACGTCTGACTCGTGTGTGAGTTGAGAGAAAGCACAACTGCGCTCACAGGTAAAGCACCAGCATGGCCATCATCACCATGACGAAGCGGCTGAAGGAGGAGTAGAAGTAAACGACGCTGAGTAAGATCGCGGCGCGTGAAAACGTGTACACCCAGTCCAGCCAGTCCCGGTTCAGCTCCTCCTCGTTCAGGATCTCCCCTCCCTGGGCGTTCATCTGGACCTCTGGGTTGCCGCGGCGATCCGCCTGAGGCCGCTGGCTCAGAGGATCGGGCTGGTTGGACTGAGCCAGCGGCTGGCCCGGCCTGAGGTGCTGCGAGGAGGCGGCCAGCAGCTGACTGGAGGGAGACAGACACGCAGATGATGGGAACAGTGTGTGCGACATGAACGATTCTCTTATAAACGTTCTCCAAAAATAAAGAGACAGAAACATGGCGGGACTTACTAATGCAGGAAGTACTGCCGAGCGTACAGCTGCTGCCACCACATTAGAGTCATGGGGTTGTAATAAGCAGGCATCATGTTTGTGGGAGGTGTCGGCTGTGGAGAGTACTGATTCCAGCTGCAAATAGAGACACTGCGTTAGAAAAACACACACATTAAAATGTGTTTTACAAAAGGGTTATTAATAGCTATGGCGTCAAGAAACAGCCGAGGTCATTTTCCAATTCTAGGTTTGGAGTCAGGTGCTCGTGACCAGGTGATACGTGGATGGCAGAGCAGCTTCTGACCATCTTAAAAGTTTTGTTAGTTTTTGTTCCTTAGTTTGTGTTTATTTATTTTTGCATCTGGTAGTCCAGTTTTCACATGTTTGTTTGTTAACCTAACAGTATTTTGAGTTTAGTGAGGGAACTACTGGGTCCTACAGCCCTTATCTTGGTTGGCCCAGAAACCCCCTGTGACTTGTTCTTTTTGTTCCAGGCCTCCAGACTGCTTTGTTGAAGGGGTACTATATAGTTTTGGAGAAGAAATCCAAACTCAGAATTTCAATATTTAAAATATTAATGAGTTATAATACGAACTCAGATATATATATTTTTTTTCATAACTGAATAAACAAGCTGTCCTCAGAGGAACATAAAGGTCCCCAGAACACTGTTTGAAGCTAGAGAGGTGGCAGGGTCCGCCACATATACACACAGTAAAACAGTAGGAAACTGTGTTGTCCTTTAAGATCAGTTTGTTTATTCTCTTTGTTTAAGAGTTCGATTATTTACTTTGTTTAGGAACAAAAATCAGTCAGATCTTATGATTTCTTCCCTGAAAATATACCCATGAAATTATTTGTTTTAATTATTTAATCCTTTAAAACTAACATATGTTGCTTGTTCACACGCTTGGGCAAACTGTGGGCATAATGAGCACCTTGTGCACTAGCAGGAGCAGTGAAAAAACTAATGATCTGAGGGAAAAAACAAAGAGCTTTGTGCTCTCGCAAAAAGCTGCACCACTGATGGATTTTTAAACATATTTTTACATTAAAACTTTGATTAATGTCCACTGTGGGTGCGCAGGATGCTCGCCCACATCTCATCAATTTGCTCATTAAAGACATTCCTGCTGCTTATTTTTTAATGTCCCACAGTGCACCAGCATAATAAGATGCTTATTTACAACTGTAATTTAATTCCCTTTTGCTCGCGGTGTATAAAAGAGTTACTTAATGAGGGGCATGTCTCACGGGGGTTTGAAGCTAGCGTAGTTGGTGGATGGAGTTCTGGTTCTTTCACCAGTCCACGAAGCTTACCTGTGCATGAACTGTAGATACATGTGTTGGTCAGGGAAGGGTCCAGCTCGCTGTCTGAGTCCATCACTGCTCTCTGCTGTAGGTGACTGGCTATGTTGACCAGTGGAAGGACTATTAGAGTTTTGAAGGGGCTGTAACCAGAAAAAAAAAATAAGTTCTGAGTACTAGTAATCATTTTAAGAAGGTATAAATTGAAGCACTGAGGTGGATGATGAAAGGAAAAGCGCTGCTGATGAAATGAATGGAAAGGGTGTGTGGCCGACCCACCGTGGGACCGGCCGAGCTCTCCTGAGGCTTGTTGCTGTGGCTGCGGGGGGGCTTCGGGGAGCTGGGAGGAGTTCGAGAGGAGCACACCAGATGGAGCATATGGTACTCATCCTGCTGTAGAAGCAAATGCGGCTCATTATAAAACAGAGTCCAAGTGCTGCATGTTCAAAGAGAAGGAGAACTCCTGAACCTTACGAGTGTACAGCGCGTGACGTAACATAAAATAGAATCAGATGCGTTACAGTTTCCTGTATCATCTAATCGCCTATTAGTGATACGGTTTTGCTGTGGCTCAGGGGGAAGAGCCAGAGTCTTGTTATCGGAAGGTCGCTGGTTCGATTCCCCTGGTGTGTTGCCACCCTACTTCCAATATCTTTGTCATGATCAGTCATCCTCACTAAAACTCAAGAGACCACCTTGCTCAGAACGTAAACACGGCGCATATTTTGTATGTTCGTTACATCTGATTGTCCAATTGGTTCATCCATAACAGATGTATAGCCAGCCTAAATAGTTACAAGTGATCATAATATCGAGAATTGGGTTTTAAATTTCAGAATACTGACTCTTCTGCATCAAAGCATCGTCTTCATCATCATTTTAAGAGAGAATTGTGATGCAAAAATGCCCCAAAACTCAAAAACAAACAAAGAATATGAATTACAACTCTATGTAACTGAACTCCTTGTTTCAAAACCACTGACCATCATCATGCTGATGGAACAGCCTCCGCTCCTCTGAGAGGGCTTTCCACAAGGTTTTGATTCATAGCTGCAGGAATTTGCTCCTATTCAGAAAGCATTAGTGAGGTCAGGCGGGGGGATGTTGGGCGTTAAAGCCTGGCTCACAGTCCACGCTGTGACCGCCAAAGGTGTTAGATGGGGTCGAGGTCAGGCCAGTGAAGTTACTTCAGAGCAAACTGGGAAATCAATCCACCATATACAGCACAGGGCCACCGCCACAAAAAGAATCGAATCAAGCAACTCTTGTGCTTCTTATACTTAAAATCGATAAACCGGAATCACTCTAATGAATATGAAGGTAGGGAACCTACCTTTCTGAGCACGTCTTTCAAGGTGAAGTGATCCAAAAGCAGCTTCCCAGAATACACCAGCCTCTGGTCTTTGGAGCTCTAAAAATCCAAAATTGTAATGATAATTGGGGCCACGGGAGAGAAGCGTATATCAGCAAAAATACAGTTTGCCCTTAATAAGCATTTTTAACTAATACTGAAAACAGCAATGCAACAATAAGCAGGAACACAGAAAACTTGTAATGTAGATCATGACACCAAAAGGGACAGTAATGAGGATGAGATCATAATAACCTCAATTGGGATAAGTGGGTCTTAACAGTGGATTATACTGGCAGTGGAACAACAAGGTCATAGTGTGTCCTCATTCACTGCGCAGCCATTCAGGAATTTAAATTGCCTATTTTAAATCTTGGCCAGCTTAAAAGCCCAAATCTTTTAGTCCAGGTTCAAGGTGCTTCTTTGTTAAACATTCCACAGTTAATGTCCACTAAATGGCACTAACAAAAGCGCAGCCCTTACAGAGGTTACTATAATGCAGCTCAACAAGGGAGCAGTTTGTCCCCGCCTGTGTTTACAATGATTGCATCAGAACAAGTCGGGAGCAGAGAGGAAAAGGGGCAGATAAGCACAACAATACAGCAGGAATCCAGACTTCCTGTCACTGTGACGTCAAATCTACAGAAATCGTGGCTCTTTCAGCTGCTTCAACTCCCGAGAACCCAGCGTCTTTCACCTCAGAAGACAGATCAAGGTTAATGTTCTGTGTCACGTCTATGATAACTCAACAGTATTATGAATAACAGAGGCAGCTTGGCAGGATTTGAACAGTGAGAGAAGTTCAAATGGAAAATGTCAGCTGTGGCTGCGTGAGGACCCAAACACAGCTCCAGTTTCAAATATCAAATCCATGTTTTTTCAACCACAAGTCTGACTGGAATGGTAAATTTGACATTTAACTTAACACCGGCCAGTCAAATTAATTTGATCCATTCTTACACAACTCACTTCTTAAATCTAAACTGCACCAAGGTTCAGACTGGGAAAACCCACTCATGATAGGTTTAGGACATATCTTTTTATGAGTGAACATCCTTAGTAGTCAATATAGGACTGTACCTTAGTGAGCTAGACAGTTTTTTTGAGAAATGTTATTCATGTTAACTATATTTTGATGATTGCTCAGATATCGTATCATGAATCAATTATTTTGGCAAAGATAACTAGAAAAATTTTCATACCGTACCATGTCTACTGTTTACACCAAGTAACTGGTGTTGTTACATGTTAATGTCATTAATTCCTCTCTCATCTCGTGCTTATGGTCACGCTATGATCAAACTGCCCAAGGCAGGAACATTCTGCTTTTTACTCTGCAATTGGTCAGTTGTCCCAAAAAAAAAAATCTCTCCAAAAACAAGGCAGTTTTTATAATTATACATTTGTGAGTTTTCTGTTCATTTCCTGTCAACTACATGGCTCAATCCAACTATCCCCGCTGAGGAAAGGAAATATACCTAAACCTCCATCAGCGGTGATAAAAAGGGCTCCTGCAAAAAAGGCATTTAAAGCATGAAAATGGAGACGCTAAATGCTGGAGCTACAGACGCTAAATGAGTTGATGTATTTGTTCTGTGTACTTGTATGGTTTTAAAATATTTTGTATTTAATTATCTTTACCAAATCTTATGTTAGAAGCTTGCATTTGATGGAGCAAAACTTTGTTGTCACCATCATATCCATCTAAAAATGATTACCATCCATATCGTGTAGATGTTAAATACGCAACAGTCTAAATATGCAACAAGTTGGACATTCTCAAAAAACATCTGATGTGAACCTGGTCGTCTGTTAGGAAGTTATGCTTCTGTTAGGGGAAAAGGAAGCTTTTCTGACTTTAATGGTTGATCTTAATGTTCTTGAATTTAAAAAAAATCAAAATGTAAAAAAAAAATAAAAAAATATGTACAGTATAGAAAATGTAACTCCTCCTTGTGATTGAACAAAGGTGATCAGCTGGCATGGATGACAGAGGATAATAGAATGGGCCAGAGAAGAATAGAAATAGTCACTGGCAGCAAAAAATACTCACTGGTTTGCTTGGGTAGACATCCGACAGGTGTGCC